>CM077012.1:1306250-2612500 GCA_039090855.1 Macrothele yani
CGACGAGTTGTCCGACATGCGCGGAGTGACCCAACAGCCACGATTGCGAATATTCAGCGAGCAGTGGTGCTCTCCATGCATCGCCCTATTAGTGCCAGCATCATTGGCAGGCGGCTGCACGACGTAGGACTACACGCATGCAGACCGTTACGACGACTGTCTTTAACACCATTGAATCGTCGCCAAAGACGCCAATGGTGACGTGCCAGACTGTCATGGAGCCATTCAAAATGGCAGCGGGTGATCTTCAGTGACAAGTCCCGCTTTTGTCTTGGAGGAGACGTCAACCGATTCCGTGTGTGGAGGCATCGTGGTCAGCGCCAAGATGAACGGTTTGTTGTCTGGTGTCACACGTTCAGAAACCCTGGTGTCATGATGTGGGGTGCAATTTCTTACGATGCCAGAGCACATTTGGTGTTCATTACAGGCACTTTGACAGCCCAACGTTACGTTAATGAGGTTCTGCAACCAGTGGCCTTACCTTTTCTGAATGCTTACTCCGGTGCTATTTTCCAACAGGACAAGGCTCGTCCGCATACTGCGGCTGTCTCGAGAACTTGCCTGGCCAGTCACATCCCCGATTGAAATGTGTGGGATGCTATTGGACGCGCTATCCACACTTCACCCCTACCGCACAATCTGCAGGAACTGAGTGAGAAGATTCAAACTGCTTGGGATGGCTTATCGCAGGATACCATTAGGAACTTGTACAACTCCATGCCGAGACGTCTGGCATGCTCTGTGAGCAAATATGGCGGCCCTGCGCCATACTCCGAGACACTACTTATTGGCGTGTAGCTCTTTAAATATTTCCCATATGAGTCTCAATTTTTAAACATTTATTGTTCCTGGTAGCCTTTACCTTCCTCCCGAATAGCATTGCAATCCGACACGTCCTTCTGGGTGCAACTATTTTTTTGACGATGAGTATATTTAACACATACTTGCAAAATGTTTGGAAAAATTAAACGCAGTAATTCGAATTTCAAATCAGTCTTTACTAATAAACATTTGCATGATGTTTTAAGATGGAAAAAAATGTTAGCATCAAAATGAAAATTGTCACACGTGATCCTCTAAAAACCCTGGGATTACAAGCAACGTTAAGGATAACAACTTTAAACAAAAAAAATATTGTTTTCTCCTCGGTGGTGAAGAGGTACGAGGCGCTGACTTCTAAACAATCGTCCAAGATGGTTCGAGGTTCGAATCCATGGAGAGGCATGTATGGTGTGCTTGTCTTATGGTTAGATAAGCGCCCTATAGTGTGTTTATCTCACTGTTAACAGGGAAGGCTCTCTCCCTTCTCTGGAGCCAGTGACCCTAAATGAGGAACGGGAGTCTTCTTGTAGTCCATTGAATTGCTCATGGTGGTCATTAAATCGCCCTTCTTCCAAAACAAAAAGGATTTCGTTGTTGGATTTTTAACATCTACAACATTATTACACTCAAGTAACATTTCTTAAAAATCTCACTTGCTGCGTATTAAACTATCTGCACGAAATATAGTTAAACACACATGCCATCACGGTTTTAAAGTCGACATGCCGAGTTGATTTAATAAGAAGCTGTATCAAACTCGCACATTTATTAACTCTCTATGAA
This sequence comes from Macrothele yani, assembly GCA_039090855.1. Classification (NCBI taxonomy): domain Eukaryota; kingdom Metazoa; phylum Arthropoda; class Arachnida; order Araneae; family Macrothelidae; genus Macrothele; species Macrothele yani. The sequence goes on from CM077012.1 coordinate 1,307,856, forward strand.
CTACCTAGTGCTCTTCGTTCAAGCAGTGCGCCAAGCCGAGTGCAATTAACAACTCAGTTGGTTTCTTCCCGTACATTGAATAACTCCTTGTGGTCTACTTTACACATTAAATAATTGATGTGGTCCCCTCGTACACTTAATTATACCCTGTGGATCACTTTGCACATAAAGCAGCTCAGTGAAATACAGCATAACCTCACTTTGAAATTTTAGTAATCGAATGCACACACTTCACACATTAAAACGTTTATGGCACTCATTCTTGCGCACTTAGTTATTCACTATGGGCAGTCCTGGCCATTTAATAATTCAATATGTCATACATATCTGACTCAATAACTCAGTATAGCATACATTGCCAATTTAATAACTCAGTGTTTGCTCATTCCATATCTCAGTGTTTTCCTCGTGAGAGATGTACTCAGTGTGTATCATTTAGTCTGTCTAACAACTCAGCGTGCTTCATATAGTACATTTAGTAGCTCGGGGTTGTCATCGTAACACATTTAGTTACCCAGTGTAGAGCATATTTCCTATTTAATAACTAAATGTTGCCGACTTCACCAATTTAGTTACTCAGTGTGATCACCCTTTTCAGTGTGCTCAGGGTTTTTCTTGTCACAAACCCGGTTAATGTTGCTCATCCATTTCATTTGACAAATCAGTGCGCGACTCACTTGCCAATTGAACAGCTCAGGTTGTTATCAATCCCAGGATCAATTCCTTAGTGTAACGCACCTTGAAAATTTAATAATTTTGTAGGACCATCTTGTATATTTAATAACTCATTGCCGCCAACTTTGTCCATTCAACAACTTTATAATACACACCTTGCACATTCAATAACCCATCGTGACCCACATCGTTTGTTTAATAACTCATTATGGTCTAACTCGAATATTTCATGGGTTGATATCATACCAGCGCCGTGTATTTAATAACTTAGTGTGGCTCATCTCATAAATTTAATATCTCATTGTTGTTGTCGTCGTCGCATCTTTAAATCTTTCTGTGTGCTACATTCTTACATTATGAGTCACTGATACAAAATGTTGGAAGGCCATTTATCTCTAATACTAGCGTTTACATGAGTGGAGGGGGGTCAGAAAGACAGAAAAGAAATGTATGTGAACTCTTTTTAAAAACAGTTTCCACTTTTATACGACATGTTTCCCATTTTCTAATTCATCGTTTCTCCCTTTTTTGAAAACATGTACATGAGAGTAAAACACCCTCCTTCTTCACTTTTCATTCACTTTTCATATTTCGTGAATTTCAAGAAACTGAATGAAATCCAGAATTGGCAGAACAAGCAGCTTATCAGAAGCAAGCATATTATTTTGCATGTCTGCTGAGCTGGAAATATATGTTTCCAGAGATCTCTTTTAAGGGTACGGCATCTGGAAATTCTACGCCAGTGCGTGAGGTGACTTTGCTTGCCTCCGCGGATCAATATGTGAGGAACAGGAGGAGAGATAAAGCGCTTTTCCTTCATCTCTCCTGAGTAACCTGCATGAAGTTGGCTGAGATCGCTTTTCCGATATATCTTGCCTTCTTTAACCCAATTCCCGGATAAAGGGAAAATGCCAGTTTAAGACTGCACGCTTCATGTGCTTAGGTGACAGCCAATACGGTTAACTCAAAATTGTGAAGATACATAAAAAATAGAGGCAAGCTATTATGTTCATCCAGTTGGAATGACTGATATTTTACCATGATAACAGATTAGAGAGTAATTAAGTTGTTCAATTTAAGCTAAAAAGATATCTTTAAATAGCAGGTTATAATGGCCGAGTGGTCAGACGGGTTGGTTTCTGGCTATTCGTCAGAGCGAGGCCCAAGTTCCAGTGTCTGCTAAGGCACCGGTGGGATGCTTGTCTTAGGTCACTAGTTCTCCAACTTCCCTGGAACCAGTAGCAATATATTAGAGTTACCCACTGTGGTCATTAAACTCCGAAATAAAACAATATACTCTAGCATCATGAAATTTGAGTTAACGATATGACGTCACAATCTCTGATACAGGGGAACAACCACCTCTCTGACATCATGAGATATATTTTGTTTTTGATTGGAGGTTTAACGACCACCATAAGCAACTCATTGGACAATAAGCAGTCGCCCGTCTCTAGTTTAGGGTCATTGGTTCCGGGGAAGGGACAGAGCCAGTGCCGTAAGACAAAAACAACACCCATGTCTCACGAGATTCGAACCCCTTTCGGACGAATGATCAGAGACCATCGCTTAAACCAATGCGCCACCGGGGCGGCTGAGATATGATTAGCCTGATAGTGGTATAACCCTATAATTTAAAAAGATATTCGCAACTATTAGTTTACAGAATATGAGTTTAATTATCTTAATACTATTACCTTGCAATCAACGACACCACAAGTTACAAGTGATGCCTAGGCTAGGGCGAGGAATTCCTTCTTGAACTATGACGTTTCTGTATTCGACTCCTAAGGTACCATGGCTATGCTTTTTCAATGCACTTAACAGTGTGATATCTCGTAAAGCACTTGTGTTCTGTAGATTTATTTTCTTCTCCATCTTGTTAGGTAGACGTTGAGGATCTTCATTTTACATTCAGTTTTGCTCCTCTATTCATCTTAGTTTTTAACCTTTCACCGTTGTTGACATCGATAAAAGAGTTTGTCCATTTAGACTTAGGTTTCCTTCCAATGTTTTTAACTTGCAACGCTGTGTTTTCAAGCTTACACGGTTTACAGTTTTCACACTTTTTCAATATACACACACACTAACGTATGTGACGTACCTGCCAGCAGGACGCACACGATATAAAGGCAGATAGTAGTCAGAACAAAATTCCGCGTAGCTCAATTGCTAGAGTGACTTATTCCGGAATGAGGGGATCAGGGTTCGAATTCTGGCGTGGACAGAAATGACGGAGAAATTTACTTCGTTATAATGACGCCCGAACTATCCGGATGACCCGACCGTTCAAAATCTCGCAATGGTGTGATGTTCTTTCCACACCGCGAGATAGGAAAAATAAGAGAATCCCTTCTCCAGCGCTTCGAAAAATAAAAGTGTGTGATGTTGCATTCCACACACTAGATTGACTGGGAGTTCTCAAGTGCACGTTCTACAGTGGATGGCTGCCTGCAACGATTCATGGTCACGGCTGACCCGTGGGCCATGCCCCCGGCCCTCTTTCGGGGGGAGATGCGACGTACCTGCCAGCAGCACGCACACGATATAAAGGCAGATAGTAGTCAGAACAAATGTCTGCGTAGCTCAAGTGGTAGAGTGACTTATTCCGGAATGAGGGGATCCGGGTTCGAATCCTGGCGTGGACAGAAATGACGGAGAAAATTTACTTCGTTATACGTAGTCTTTACTTTTGGTGTGTTTTTTTCACCACTAAGTGTTGCTGTTACACTCTGAATTTTGTTTTTTTGATCAAAGGTTCAACGACCACCGTGAGCAACTCGATGAGCTATAAGCAGTCGCCCGTCCATAATTTAGGGTCCCTGGTTCCAGAGAAGGAAGAAAGCCAGTGCCGCAAGACAAACACAACATCCATACTTCACCGGAAATCGAGCCGGACCATTGACGGACGAATGGTCATAAGCCAGTGTTAGAATCCTGCACCACGGCGGCTTTCCGAATTTCCTTCCTTCCTGATGACGAGCACATCACACGCACATCATGTTCTTTTCTTCTTGTTTTCTTTTGTTTTGTTTAGGAGTTCAACGACCACCGTGATCAACTCAATGGAATATATGCAATCGCCAATCCCTAATTTAGGGACATTGGTTCCAGAATAGAGAAATACTGAGGAAATGCTCCTTTGTGAGCAATCGACTTTCGAAAGTTATACGCTGCAACTTGATAACTCGTGGTCACTTGTTTCAGTCTTCAGCGAAGCGTTTCAAAATGTTTTCCATGCCTTTCCAAATTCGCGTTTCGCCGGAGAAAAGGCACCTGATTCTTTTTTTTTTTGTTAGAAGGGGGGGGGGCTTGGAGGTTTAACGACCACCGCGAGCAACTCAGTAGGCTATAAGCAGTCGTCGGTTTCTACTTTAGGGCCACTGGTTCCAGGAAAGGGAGAAAGCTATCACCGTAAGATAAACACAACATTCATTCCTCACCGGGATTCGAACCCGGACCCATCTCGGACGAATGATCAGAAGCCATCGCCTAGGCTACTGCGCCACCGCTGCGGCCCTGATTATTTCTTCATTGATCCTTAGAAACAAAACGCCCGGTGTCCATGCGACAAAAATTACCGAAACAAGAACTGTTACTCTCCGTGCGGCAAGAGACGAAACGATTCAGCTTGAAAAGTCGAAGCTTTTTTGAATTATTCATCGTTTATATTGTTACATCTGAAGTTTGCTTTAAAGAGGTGTTCAAGACATAAATGAATAAAACTATGCTTATAATAACACATCAAAGTAATTTACATGAACCATGAAAAATAAGCAGTTCAGTAATTTGTAACAGTATCGGTTTTCCGGGGAGTCTTCGGATCTTCTCAGGATAACGCCCTTAGTGGGAACTGTCTCCCTTTGCACTTCAAGGTATGCCAGTGTGTGTCATCCAGCTCTTATTTTCTGCACTGAAGTTCCCCACTGAAATGCAAGAAATGCTCTGAGTGGCCAAATTATTACGACCACCTGGTTAACACCCTGTTGGGCCACATTTTGCCTTTAATATTGCTTGAATTCATCTTGGTATGGACTCTATTAAATGTTGTAAGTCTATTAGGGTATATTAGCCTAAATGCGATGAATTGCATTATTCAGCTGTTGAAGATTTGATGGTAGCGTATCCAGCTCTCTGATTTCCCTTTCGACTTCATCCCACAAATGCTTGATTGATTTGAGATCTAGTTATTGAGGAAGCCAATGTATCAGGGATAAGTCTCAGTGATGCTCCTTAAACCATCTGCGTACAATGTCAGCACTATGATATGGAACACTGTCCTGCCAGAAGTATCCATCTTCATTGGGATATACCATCAATATAACTGGGTGGACATGGTCGGCAACGATATTTAAATACTTTTCGGCAGCCAGACGTTGTTGCACATGAATCAAAGGGCCCAAGCACTCCCACGAAAGCATGCCCCAGACCATAACGTTGCCTCCGCCAACTTGAAAAGTAGTGATGATGCAAGATTGGTGCATGCTTTCGTGCTGTTGTCTCATATCCTCACCCTTACATTTGCATGATGTAATTGAAAACGTGATTCGTCGGATCCCATTAGCCTTTTCCTCTCATTTACTGTCCAATGCTTATGTTCCTGAGCTAACTGGAGGTGTTTTTTCTTGTTCGCTGCAGATAGCAATGGTTTACGGACAGGCCGTCTGCTTCTGCAGCCCATACAATGCAATGTGCGGCGACGTTCACGTTGAGAGGCCATCGGACTTGGTCTCTGATTCAGATTATCTGTAATCTGACGAAGTGTTTCTCGTCTATTGGACTGAACAAGCCTGCCTACTTGCGCTCAGACCAGGATTTTTGACTGGAGGTCCACTCTCTGTAAACTTTACGAACTGCTGCCCTCGAACATTTCACAAGTGCAGCCGTTTTGCTAGTGCTCGCACTAATGCTTCGATACAAGTCCGTCTCTAATAAGAAAGCCTCAGAACTGCTCTGTGACGTCAGAGCTAGCAATCCCAGCTCTGGTGCTGAACGCTGATCGAGTAATATATTGTCTCGGTGGAGAAATATTTTCCAGAGTATTTTATAATTCGTGCAAATGTAAATAAATTGACCGTGTTCCCTTTTTTTTTATTCTGAACTTTCTGTCCTTATATAATGGAAACAGATCGTATCTTTAGTTTAAATCTTTTTCTCCATTCCTGCAATATCTACGAGTATTCAATGTTGAAGAAACTGTTAAATTTATATTCCTTTACGCATCAAAAGAGACGTCTAGCATTCAGCTATGAGTTTCTTCTAAACATTTCACTTTAAGAAAAGTATCTGATTTAGTGAGTATATTTTCAGAAAGCTCTGAAGTTCTCTAAATCGCAAACCTTCCCATTATTTCTAGAAGTAAATATAATTTGATACATTAAAATCACTTAGGAAAAAAATATTTGTCCAATAAACATGGAAGTTGTTAATTTGGATACGTCTTCGAATTTACACATAAAATAGAAAATTTTACGAAGGGAATCTTAACGACGCAGCCTTGTTTTTTCAAGTTTGTGGAAACGTTTTAAGAATGGGTGTTTATGTTTTCATGCAGTATACTGCAGACCATTTTTTCCAAGGAGATTGCCCTGTTTTCACCGCATTTTTTTGAGGAAAAAAGAAAATATCGGGAATATGAATTAATATATTAACGTAGGCGGGAAGGGGGCGTACAGAACAGAAACACCAAAAAGTGTGATCCTTTATTATACATTTAGTTTTCTTGTCTTTTTCCACAAAATATGCATCTTGCAAAATGAAACCTATATTTCTAAAAAAACACCCATATCTTTTGAAATTCAGCCACTAAATCTTATTTGCAACTACACTATATTGACAAAAGTCACCGGACACCCCTTCAAAAGAAAATGAACGGATCAGCTGCGTTGTTAAGATGCGCAGTACAGCTGCAAACGGCATAAAAACAAGCCTGCAGCTGACCGCGATCATATCGCACTGTGAGGTTGAGTGAAAATGTCGCGGCGGGAGAGAACTGAGCTTTGAAAAAGGAAAGATTGTTGGGTGTTATATTAGTGGGTTGTCCATAAGGGAAACCGAGAGGCGTTTAAACATACCCAAGTCAACTGTTTTGGATGTACTGAATAAGTGGAAGACACATGGTGTGTCTGAAGCAGCAAAACGTACCGACAGACCAAAGAAAATCAGTAATAGAGGACGTCCAAGCCACAGGAGAGTCGTTGCAGCTAGTCGACGGAGTGCTGCACAAGACCTCAGTGTACAGGTGAGTAAAAATTCTGGAACCTCAGTATGTACACGTACAATTCGCAGATAACATTTTTTTTTAATTGGAAGTTTAACGACCACAGTGAGCAACTCAATGGGCTATAAGCAGTCGCCCGTCCCTAATTTAGGGTCACTGGTTCCAGAGAAGGGAGAGAGCCAGTGCCGTAAAACAAACACAACATCCATGCCTCACCGGGATCCGAACCGGGATCCTTTCGGACGAATGATCAGAGGCCATCGCTTGGACCACTGCGTTAGAGATCTGCACGGGCCTTAATTTGGAAAGCCCGGCCCATCCCAAGCCCGCACGTCCAAGGCTAGGCCCGTTTCAACTTTTTAAATTAAAGCCCGGCCCAGCCCGACCCGTATATTTCTCCTGTTCCCAAGGCCTGGGCCGGCCCGTAAAATTTCAACAATTACCAAAACACGAATTTCACACCTGGTGCACTCGGTCATTCGACTCCTGAAGAGCTTTCGTTTTCTTAATTGCTACACGTATTCTATTACAATAAACGTTAATTCAGAATGTTTCTGAGACTCTGTATAAGCCACGTGACGTCCGAGGAGGAGGGGGCTTCTTGTGCATGAAAAGGACAATTTACATGCCTTTCAAATTTTCTGGGTTTTCAAATTATCATTCCCTGCAGCCGAACCCGGAAATATCCTTGGGGATGAGGGGGGAGGGGGTCGGTTAATTCGAAAAGTACGAAATATCCAGAATTATGAGTCCGATCGCTTTACTGGGAGAAGATTTTATGGCTTTACAAGTGCGCCTATCTCTACTGGCATATCATATCGCTGGAACCCAATTTGTCCTTCGTGTGTGTGTGGGTAGCGCATTTGTGCCGCTTAAGATGCGATGTTCCAGACTTTGAGCTATCGTAACTCAAAACGTTTTTGTATTTAGTGCACTGCACAACGTTGACCGACAGACCAGTTTCAGAACGGAACAGTAATTTAAAATATTTCCAAATATCGCTTTTCCCCTTTACATTGTCTACAAGCACATATTCTCCGGAAGCGATTTTTTCGAGAAAATCTTTCGCTTTCGTAAACTCCATAATAAGTATGGAAGAGTATTTATCAGTAACACTGAACTTAGCATATGCTAAGGGAAAACAACGACAGACTACCCAGCTAATCAGTGTCACAGAAGTTTTGAAAACGGCTGCCTGATAGTACAAATGGGGAAAATACGGCACAGATTTATACACAGAAATAAGTTTCTCCCATCCCATTTCTCCCGTGCCATTTAAGACAACTTAAAAGCTTTTCACACATCTAGATAACAAAGTGCCGCCGACAAGAACAATAAAAAGATCGTCTGCGACAGCCGTGGTCTGCGAGCGGGTGGCTCGGTTTAGAAATGCTGCAGTTAATAGCCTACCCTGAAGCATGAGAGGAGGGTGAAAGTTAGGGAGAGAGAGAAGGGACCACGTTCACATTGAAAAACTAAGGGAGCTGACCCACTCCAATTGCTTTGTAGAAGGGGAGGCTGTCGTAAAACGTCTATTTTTTCCATCAGCGGAAATTATTCAATCTTATCCAGCTGCTGTATGTTGCGAGTTTTCCAAACGATAAAGGCACCGTACTGCGATTGTTTTGCTAATAAAAAAACCTGCTCGGTCCGTGTCTATTTTACAATAAATATCGAAGACCCGGCCCAGCCCGTTTTCTAAACTTAGAAATGAGCAAATGCCCTACCCAGCCCGTTTTCTAAACTTAGAAATGAGCAAAGGCCCTACCCGGCCCCGTGCAGACCTTTACACTGCGCCACCGGGGCAGCACAGAGAACTTCATTCCATGTGTTACTGTGGTCGTGCTGCTGCTCATAAGCTTTTTATCTCCACTCGGAATCCTACTCGTTGTTTAGCATGGTGTAAAGAATATTTATCGTGGACCGTAAATCAATGGAAACTGGTCCTATGGATTGATGAATCCAGATACACGATCCATCAGTCTGATGGCCGTGTGTGGATACGGCGGCAGACGGGGGAACGCTCTTTACTACAGTGTACTGTCCCTACGGTCAAGTTTGGAGATGACAGTGAATTCGTGTGGAGATGTTTTTCGTGGTATGGTCCCGGCCTATTGTTTATCGTGGACAAACCTGTTAACCAGCACGTCTACCTCTATATTCTGGACAGTTATGCCCTACCAACTCTGTGGCAATACTAAGGAACCGTGCTTTGTTGGTACTAGCAGGATAATGAGCCAAGCCATAAAGCAAGGACTGTTACGGCGTGGTTTGACGATTATTCCGCATCGTGTTTGGACTGGCCAGCATAGAGCATTCCCTTAGAGCAACTATGAGATGAATTAGAGCGCCTCATAAGAAGTTTGGAACCAAGGCCTACTACTAAGGAATAGTTAGCGCCAGCATTATGTACTGAACGGATACGCATACCTATCGCTGAGTTCCAAAACCTTGTTGAAAGCATGTCTCGAAGGGTAAGTGCATGCATTAAGGCCAAAGGTGGACCGACACCGTACAAATGTATGTCTGTAAATTGTATGTTGTGTTTCTCTTCTAGGTGTCCGGTGACTTTTGTCAATATAGTGTATGTTGGCTTGAAATTCTTTCGAGGTAGGGCGTTAATCCATTTAAACTTGAGTTCGTCGTCTTCAGGAAAGCTGAAGACTGATGGTTTGCGTTTTTTGAATAATGTGATTTGCACCTGAGAACACAACATTTCCACATCAATTTTTCTTTAATCTAAATTTGTCCGCAAGTAATAATAAGTAAAACACTGGACACGATGATAAAAGTACAGTTAGCATCCACAGTCAAAATAGCCACGCTGAGTAAACGAGCAAGGAGACTGCCTCCGGCGCGTGACGTCACAAGTTTTCTCTGTGGCAGTGCTGAGGCTTTTTATTAAAGACTGTTTTGTTCGAGTACCCGCGATTATTCCACTTTCAAAGTCCGTGTGATCACGTCTTTTCCCCACTGTTTCTTGTGCAATGTAGGTCATTGTTATTTTCATGCCTTCAGAGTTCCTTTTATATACCGATTCAGCCAGTTTGCGTCAGCAGCATCTACGGGACAGCTACTTTGCATAAAACCGTCTGGTGGTGATAATAATTTGGCCACTCATTGTATATGCTGACTTTTCTCACTGATCCAGAAATGCCGTCACCTAGGCACAGTGGCATGGGGCGCTTGCTTTTGACCAATATTTTTAGATGGGCCCGGGTTCGAGTCCTATAGATTAAAGGTGGGTGGATATTTGGCTGGTAGCGCTGGCGCCGTCGCTTCCCTGAAACCAATGGCATAGCATTAGTGACAGCAAGCTGCTTATAGCCTTTACAGTTCGTGATGGTGGACTTTAAACGACGAGCAAAAATGTACCTAATTTAAGAGGAGATAAGAATTTACCGCACCAAGTTTGCTGCTTCCTCCTTCATTCTGTAGGTTACCAAGAGTATAAAAAAGTGACTCACGAAACTTCCTAAAGAATATTAAACAAAAGAATATTGTTTTTCTTTTTCAGTATTTGTGTGATAAGAGTATTTACGTTCCATTGCAAACTGGAGCTCCTGGTAGCGTCTGGGAATTTTTGCTGATTGAATCAAATCAATGTATTTGATCCATATGACAGTAAGAATTTCCACTCCAGTGAGATGTTTCTTGCTTTCTTAAAGTGCCCTTTATCTGGTAAAATTTGTTAGCGCATTTTGACATCATTCGGCACAATTTCAATAGTAAAATAAATATGTTATTAGCGGCAACATACTGATGTTAGTCTTTTGTCCATCGCTTTTAAGTTTGCTGTTTTGTGGTTCCACCTATTGTCCTTTCCGATGATGTTCAGATATGGCGAGCGTTTCGTTTCTTGCGCTGATTTCATGCCTAAGATATTTCTCCTCGATAACATAAGTTAGAATTCTTTAAACAGTATAACTATACCAGTGATCCGAGTTTCTTGGCTTAGAATAGGAATCAAGGTTTCCAAGATTTCGCTCATCAACCAGATGGCTTCTTCAAAGAAAGCAGACGGCAAACTGTAGTCTAAAGTGTGATGTCTACCATCCTTGAAAAAACCATCTGGTTGATGTGCGAAACCTTGGAAGTTCTACGCCAAGAAATTCAGATCACTGGTATGGTTATACTATTTTAAGTGTAGCTGGTGTACAGTTCCTGTTTATTAATTATAATTCTTTGTCTTGGGTTTAGCAAATGATAGCTGACTTTGCAAGTACATTTTCATTATTTTTTGCGCTCAGAAATTGAATGGGTCTATATACACTGAAGTACCAGAAAAACTGGTACACTAGTCTAATATTTGGTAGGCCCCGCACGGGAGCGCAGGACTGCAAAAATACGACGGGGCATGGACTCCACTAGCTTCTGGAAATATGCTGTAGGCAATGCACACCATACTTCCTGCAGAGCGTTCCACAATTCGGGTGTATTCCGAGGTCTCGGATTTCTGTGTTCGATAGCGCGTTGCATGGCATCCCAAATGTGTTCTATCACGTTCACCCATCAAGAGGACTCGATTTGGGCGTCGGCTCCCAAAGCCCATATCGTGCAGGGTACGTTGCACAGTCCGGAGGCTGATGCTTGTTGAGGCTCCAGCATTGAATTCCGGTGATACCTGGAAGAGTGTTGCACGCCTATCGCGTGAAACGATTCTTGACGGCCGACGATGGTCACGTTCATCTAATGTCTTTTTACGGCCATACTGGTATCGTAGGTTGGAGCTTTTGCCGGATTTCTTGTAATCACGGTACGCCCTTTCAATGGTCGTCCGTGAAAATCCGAACTTCGTTTCTACTTCCGAAATACTATGGCCCATCTCACGAGCGCCAACTATGACACCGCGTTGAAAATCGCTTAAATCGCTATTCCTTGTCATTCTCATGCCGAAAACAGCTCTGACAACTGGCAAGGATGTCTATCGCTTTTTTTACGCACTGGCTGACGCAACCGAGTATGCGCATAGGTGACGTAGCTATGTATTTTGTATAAGCTCGTCTGTACCAGTTTTTCTGGCACTTCAGTGTATATGCTCTCTATGAAATTTTGAGCACGAGGAACATGTAGTATTGCACAAGCACCATGAGTAACTTCTGGCTTAGTGCCAACGTCTTTTCGTATGTGCCAACTAACAACGTTCGCTGGCCATAAGTAGGCAGGCATCCTTTCATTGCACACCAGCAGTCGAAATGTGAATAGCACATCAATAGTATGATGTGAAAGTGAATGAAATGGGCGATTTAAAGGTTCATATTCACATGTGTTGCTTTCGAAATTTAAATAGTCCTTGAGCGACAGCCAAAAATACGCAGTGCAATGTCTATGGTTTCATGTCAGATCGAACAGTGCGGAATTGATTTGTAAAGTTCGTTCTGGCGATATGACATTGAAAGGTGAACCAAGGGCAGTTGCCCTTCCGCCTTTGACGACACAGCATTAAAGGTGTTGTCGGACATTAACCTACATCAAATAAACAGGGAATAAACGGGCAAGGCAAGCAGATCACAGTCCACCGTGTGCTGCCATTTGAAAAAAACTTGTGTGCAAAGTAGGTGCACGGGTTCCCCACGTCCTTAGTTAGAAGAGCAAAGCAGCTCTACCGTGGGTTGCGACAAATCATCTTTCACGGCAAAAGAAAGTGTCGTTTCTGGGCAAATTTGTCACAGGCGATGAAAGGTGGATCACATATAAAGATATCGCTCGCAAACGACAGTGGGCGAACGCAGGCGAAAGATCTCAGCGGGATCCGAAACACAGCCGTCGTTGGCGAAAGAATCCGTTGTGCGTATGGTGGGATTGCCGATGCGTTATTCATTTTGAGTTGCTGAACCTCAATGCAAATATCTTTGCATATGTGTACGTCAGCCGATAAAGAACGTGTGCCCAAAACTACGCGAAAAGGTCCAACACTCGTCAATCGCAAGAATGCTGTGTTGCTTCATGACAGCGCCAGACACCATACCGCAAGCGTAACGCAGAAAACAATTTTATAGCTTCAGTGGCCCATTGTGTGCACCAAAAGATTATCACATGTTACGAGTTCTTTAAAATGCATTGGATGAACAACAATGTTTTAATAACGATGACCAAGTGCAATAGTTAGTCTACAACATCTTTGGCTCAAAACCGGTGGATTTACTTCTGTGCTGCCTTCTAGGTTGCAACATGTCATTATTAATAACAGTGACTATATCGTAGAGTACGATCATTTTCAATTGTTTTCTACGGAAATAACGGTGCTTATGAAAACCGGAAGTTACTTATGACTCAACCCAAGGTGAGTGTATATGTTCATATACAGTGTATGATTATAAATATATGTGTACATGCACGAATGTACAGACGGTTTGTATGTGTGTGATTTAAGGGGCTATCCCATAAAACGCCAGAGCAAATTTATTACCAGATCTGATAGAGCAGGAGGCTCCGGCGATAATAATTCATAATCGACAGTTTTTTAAAGTGTGCAGAAGGCAGATAGTTGCAGTTGTGAGGGGATGCGTTGAGGAACAACTCCGACAGTAAAACAATGTCAGCGGCGGACATGAAAACTACACAGTTTTATATTCGTTTTTGTTTACGTTCTGGCATAACAACTGCTGGAACTATTGCAATGCTTCAAGAAGTATGCAAAGAATATTTTTAACACAATGGAAAGCTTTTCGGCTGTAGAAGAAATTTAAACGGGCGTCAGGGTGCCTTTTTCATGCGTAATGTTGTCCAGAGACAGTTCATGACTATTAGTGTATCCAGGTACTGACTACGCTTCCATAGTATACTAAAAAGAAACGCCCTGGTGTTCATTGAAATTCGTTCTTGCACCGTGAATATGCAAAAGCCACATTTCTTACACAGCCGAAAAAGTTTTCCCATAAACTTCGTGCAGTGAAAGCCTCGCACCCAGCCACTGGTGGCTATGTCTAATGCCGAAACAAAATCATAATTCAACATACCTGAAGTGTTTTCAAAGTTCAAGGAAACATTACTGGGTAAAAAATCTGGATAGGACATTGAAAGTTACAAAAGCCGGGAAGGAAACTGTTAAAATATTTCTAAAAAGGGCTGGGTAAAAATGTAGAAAACACCATGGAATGATGGTATCATTGCATCACAGCTATGAGACGGTAATTCAAAACTGCAAAGCAAGAGGACAACTATGAGTGTAATGCATGCTGTACAACGAATGCATTTTCCGTGATTTTTAGAAAACTTACTTGACAGCATTTAAAACAATCGCTTTTTTCTTGGAGGAGCTATGAAACGAGTTTGTCACAGATCAATCAATAACGTTTTTTTCCTTCATTACTCATAAATCAATAGCAGCCGTCAATCAGAAAAGGTAGAAATATTAGTGGACTTTGTTTAAAACTTTGTAACATATTCCCCATCTTTCTTAAGAAATAACTTAGAGGTGTAGATACACAAGGATGAAATCACTTCACAAACATATGACAGGTGGCATTGCCATCAAAGAAAGTAAACAGAAAATGATGCACTATCAAAATTTTAGACACTTGGTTAAAAACATGAATTACCGTACGGAACAGATACATTCAACATTTCGACTGTTTTTTTTCTAATTTTCATGTGTTTCTTCCCATTATATTCCATGTAGAAACTGTATGGTTACTGTCACAAGATTGCACATATCATCAAAAGAAAAAAGGCACGTCATTTAAACATAATTGTTCAAAAGTCGAAACGCGACAGATAGAATACCCCCCCCCTTTGTTCAGGCAGAGAACTTGTGAGAAATTATGTCTGCGCCTCTGAGCTGAATGTATGACTGATGAAAAAGTTTAACACGTACACTAAAACACCAAATTTAAGATTATCTGTTGTGACGTATATTCTAAATTAACTTTCCTTTTTAGTTTCTTTCCCTATGTAAATCTTGAGTTTATTCTGTTATTCTTCACTCTTAACGTGATATCTTTCTCTCAAACGAATACGTTTGGCAGCACAATTGAGGTTGAATGCACGTGACGTATGCCTGAGTTTTGATAAGAACAAGAGATAAAAACGACGACTGATCTATTGCTTGAGAGCGCTGTAAGAGAGAGCGTTGGGTTGTAAACTGATTATTGATAGGAGTGTTGTGATAATGTGTGGTGTGTGGAGCGTTCACTACAATATGCTATGTTACGATGTGTGTGCCACTTCCTGAATAAAGCATCTTTTCCGTAAGTTGACTTCTGTTATTTACATGCTTCGTCTGGCCGTTAAGGTTTCTTTCATTTAGGAACTATTTCTTAGTATGTTGATGTGTTAAAAAGACGTAGAAGTAGAAAGGACTTTCACGCTATACTGTATAGAATATAAAAACGTTTCCCTTCCTTTCTTCTTTTTCATTAATTTATTTCAAACTGTAAGATGACTCATTTGGATTTTCGTTAGATACAAAATATCCATTTGGCTGATTTTTTTAATTATCACAATGTGTGCAGCTTATAAATCGTCAAATGCTTCTGGAGCACTTATTCAATTACGCTACATGTGATTTTATCATATTTCCACCTCATTTCACGCTGAATCAGACGCAAGCAATGAGATTTTGAAATGACAGCTTACTAAGAATAAAACACTCGCAGAAACACATGGAATACTACAAACTACCTTTGCAGAAAATGCTTTATTAATAGCACAAAAATACAGTTGATTTTCACAATCTAAACTTGGTCAGATTTCTGTGATAGATGAATAACATTCTGGATGACGATCAAAATTCCCGATCTGTAATTTAGTTCCACTGATACATCAAAAAGTTCTTAATTGTGAAATTCTGCAATTCAGTTGAGGTGCGAAATTCCTAGGGCGGGACTGCTGGGTAGTTAACAAAACTGGAACTTCATATGCTGTCATCACCTGTGATATGCACATGTGGCTAGTTTTCACGTCTCAGATCAACTTCTTGGGAAGATTCCATCTGCGAAATTCCTTTCCTCATTTGACAATTTCATCTCAGGGGCGTCATAGGGTACATTCTGACAGTTATAACGTAAAAATAGCGTATTTGTGTTTTAATACTAGCGCAAACAGGTGGGATATAGTGTAAGTTACATGTCTGAGCTTTTAGGTGTCAGTCGATTTCATAAAACTACCGAATGAACTATCACGCCTTAACTGGTCTTCGAAATTCCTATATTTGCAAAATTCGCGTTGTTGCGCCATCTCATGTCAGCCAAACACGAAAAGAACTCGCTGACTGAAACTATGTTAGATCTCTCATGTTCTTTTTTTGGATTGAAGGTTTAACGATCACCGTGAGCAACTCAATGGGCTATAGGCAGCCGCCCGTCCCTAATTTAGGGCCACAAGTTCCAGGGAAGAGAGAGAGCCAGCGCCGTAAGACGAACATGGATTCGAACCCGGGATTCGAACCCGGACCCAACTCGGACGAATGGTCATAAGCCATCGCTTAGACCACTGCGTCTCCCGGGGCGGCAGATCTCTCGTGTTCACAGAAGGACTTTGGATAAATTTCATGTGCTGTATCTTAAGCGTTCGTGAGTGGTGTGTTTGCCTTACGGAGTTGGCTTTCTCACTTTATTGGGATTGGCGACTGCTTATTGACGTTTGAATTGCTCACGGTTGTCGTTAAACTCCCAAACAAAAAAAGCGAAGAAAATCATCTGTGTGCCAAAGCACGCAGCTACAACGTTGTGTTATGAATCCTCAACTGGGTTCAGTGTGAAATTTCCGATTGTTGAATTCGCTTTGCTCTCGTGTCATCTCATCTAGGAACAACCTTACAGGGTGCACTGCGTTAATGTGATATCACGTGTTTCGTGTAGGGTAACGTAAACTACGTCGGTGCAAAAGTTATCAGAAACACAAGTTTTTGGCTAGTCATCCGAGCTGGTTACAGGTTCTAGTCCAGCATGCGGTATGGGTGGTGTGTTTGTCTAACAGCTTTGATTCTGAAACTTTCCTGGAACCAGTGGTCCAAAATTAAGGACGGAAGACTCCTCATAGCACCCCAAAGAAAAGGTACAGTGAACCTGAAATCTGAGCCCACGTTTGAGAACCCATGAGATAAACATGGTTTGTTTGATTTAGGGCGCCGGCTCACTCCTTTCTCATAAAAAGTGTCCCTAAATTAGGGACGGGCAACGGCGCAAAGCTTTCAAACTAGCTCTTGGTAGCTATTTAACCCGACAACCAAAAGAATAACCTTAAAGCAAACATCATTGGATATTTGGGAGTAGCACATGAATCTTTTGGCTAATCAACACTCCTCAATGGAGTTTGAGCACCCATGCCGAAAATTTTATTTCAGGCTTGGCTATTTCCCTTCAGGCTCCATAGAAATTTCTGACGAAAAAGTTAGTGGAAACTAATGTGCATCTATTGAGAATCTAGCGTTTACTGGTGGATTAGTGGGTGGCCTGCAGGGTAGATTACTTTGTCAAACCATCAAGCAAGTCAAATGTAATATCATACGGCAGCAGAGAGAAGCCATTTGCTGGACACAAATTCGCCACTTGGCTTTGTCAGAGCTATCAACCTTTGAAATTCCATTTGCTATGACGACATGTTATTTCAGATATTTACCAAAAGCATTCGCTGTACCGGGAAAGGTAACATCACACGTCCCAGCAGAGACTTTGATTTCTAGGGTCGGCAACTGAAAACTTACACAACACGAATTTAGTCATTATGCAATTCAGTATCATGGTGTTATCGCCTATAGTTAACGGCTAATCATCCGGCTTTATCTGAAAAAGAATTATGTTTCTTTTTGTGTCATCTCCCTTCAAGGACCTGCCTACAGCAATCTATGCATGACATAGTATTAAATAATGTGGTTATAATAAGGTATTCTCGGAGGAGCAACTGGATTTGCTACTTTACTGAAGTCTGAAATCAATATACTGTATAGTGCTGGCTTCTGACTTCTAGCGCCTCTGGGTCTTCATTAGAATTCGAAGTACGATACGGACGCAAATGTTCGGGGATGAACCACTGGACAACGTTTTGACCCAAATAATTGCAAGATGTGTGAGATCATGGTCACTACTCAAACAAAAAATTCAGACTTGATACTGAAATGAAGGGGGATACGTTGGTTTGTCATCATGCCAAAGCTGAGCTTCATCTGAACTTTCAGTCTACAAAATTCTCCTTGTGATTTTGCCATCGTAACGAACGGAAGCACCCACGCGCTGTGCGAGGCAGGGTGAAGTTTTGTGAACCCATTTTTGTTGATTAACGTTCACAAAATATTGTTGGGAAACTTACTTGCCGTGGCTGTATGGAAGATCAGCTATTCGCTAGTCAACACGGATCTTTTGTTTTCGGCGTTTAACGATCCCAGTGAGCATCTAAAGCTATATGAAGTCGCACGTCGTTAATTTCGATTTTTTTCTGATTTTAACGACCACCATGAGCCACTCTAAGCGGTTTAAGAAGACATCCGTCCCGAATTTGCGACACTGGTTATAGGAACAGGACAAAGCCTGTGAAGTCAGACAATCACACCACACATGCCTCACCCGTAGCTTGAACCAGTGCTTACTCGAACGAACGGTTTGAAGCCACCTCTTAAACCACTGCGCCACTGGGAAGGCCATCACAGAACAATTGATCTTCAGCTTTACATTTATTTGGGTTAAATTCTCTTTGTTATATAAAGATAACCCCGAGAGTACGCGACAGTTTAAAATCAAGTGGTTTCGTTGTGACGCAAGTGTTTCTTGATGTGCTTGACGGAAAACTTAATTTAGCAAATATTTAAGAAGTCTTGAAGTGACGACATGGGAATCACGTACGTAGTAAGTGGAACTCCTCAGATGGGGCTAATTGGAACATTCAGTTGACGAAGTTTCTTGGTTTTTTTTGTGGTTTTTTTTTTTTTGTTTTTTTCTCTAAGTGGAGAAAACACAGCATGTGTTGCACGATTTAGTTTAAAGTCATGGACTTTCCCCGAGAAGCCATTTTTCTCCATCATCAGCTGGCCAACGTACCCTAGGGAGCATTCGGGCCGGCTTCATGGGACTTCATGGAATTACTGGAAGCAGCCATTGTTCACATAGAAGTACTTGTTAAGGTGTTGTTTACATGTTTAAGACAAAGACTGTGGCGTGCCTACCGTCAGGACGCACATGAGATAAAGGCAGATAGCAGTGAGCGCACATGCCAGTGTAGTATAGTGGATAGCACTCGGAGCTTCGGAGCCACGAGTTGTGTTTCGAATCCCGCCCCTGGCATAAAAATGATATAGGAATTTACTTCGTCATATTGGCGCCCGAACTTCAAGGATGACCTGGCTCATAGGTTTCTCGCAATGGTGTGATGTTCTTTCCACACCGCGAGATAGGAAAAATGAGAATCCCATCTTCTGTGCTTCCAAAAAATAAATAAAACAGTGTGATGTTACGTTCCACACACCAAATTGTCTGGGATTTCTCAAATGCACGTTCTTCATCTGATGACTGCCAATGAAAGTCCCGGCTGACCCGTGGACCATGTTCCCGGCCCTCTTTCGAGAGGGGGGAGGAGATGTGACGTGCCTGCCCCGCAGGATTCACATGAGATAAAGGTAGATAGCAGTGAGAGCACATGTCAGTGTAGTACAGTGGATAGCACTAAGAGCTCCGGAGCCAAGAGTTGTGTGTTCGAATCCCGCCACTCGCATAAAAATGATGGAGAAATTTACTTCGTAATAAGACGTAACGTGATGCCATAGAACTGGCAAACAACTTATTTTTTCGTTCCGCCATCAGTGACCTTCATGAGCATTTAAAGCTATAACTGGTCGCCAATTCCTGATTTACAGCTACTGATATAATTGCAGAGAGAAAACCAGAGACGGAAGGATTAACACAAAATTAATGTCCTCTCCCAACAATCGAACGCAGATCACGCGAAGCTCATAACTTAAACTACTCGGCCACTATGCAGCCAGCTTGGTATTTTCTCAACTATTTCAGGAGCGCGATTAGTTTAATTGTGTTATCGTATTTTACCGATACACCAAAATTATGTTATGTACGAGATAGGGCAAAATAACGTAATTCTGTTTCTTCTTTATTAGTAGTGATTTAACAACCCCTATGCGCATCTGAGGCTGTAAGGAATCACTCACCTCTAATTAAGGGCCACTTTTTTCAAAAAAGAGACATACGGAGCTCCGCAGAGCAAACACATCGGTCATGCCTCGTACGGAACCTGAGCCTGGCTCCAACTCGGCCGATCAGTTAGAAGCTTGCACGTCAGACTACTCGACCGCCGCAAAGGCTCATGAAATTCCATAACTCGATATTACAATATTTTCTATAAGGTTATTACGAAAACTGGTAGAACTTACCTTAAGGCAGATGCCATTAGGCCATAGGGATATCGCACACAAATATTGTATTCATACAATATTTTCATCACCGAAATTCTCTTTGACATTGTTTGATCTCAGCTTAGAAATCTATTAATATCTGTGCTATGAGAGATATGTAGTTTAAAAACATATGGCGCCATTGAAACGTCAGCGCTCATAGTAGACAAAGGGCCGAGGTTTAAGAAAGGTTCGACATAACATAATGGGATCATTTCCGTAAACTGCTGACTAAACATCTGACATTAATTTGTCTTCGTCGAATATTTTCTACATCGAACCTTAGTTTCTTTTTGGGCCATGTCACTTCATGGAAACACCCTTTCCTAGACAGTGTGAAATCATGTGGTTAGGTTAGAAACATCACGTTCTAGGGTGGGCAGTTGTCCAAAACTCACTTGACCCATCTTTGAATAAAGCAAACATAAGACAAATTCATGGAGATACTAGCTACTTATTAATGTTTCCATTTGCAAGGCTCCCTGTATTGTTGTGCCAAAAAACGTCAGGCAAGCAATAACGGCACGCGCTTTCTGAAAAGGCGTGCAATCATTTGGTTCCGTTGAGATACTGCTGGTAGTTAAAGAACTACTAGATATCATATTTGACGCAAATCTGAAGAAAACTTGATATGACTGCATTGGGCTATCCCTCGCAGTCGCAAGTTAAATTTTCAGCAGGAAAACCGACTTTTGTTATCGCTCCAGTTCTTGTGAGGGAGACATCATGCACATGAAATGTGCGAAATATTCTGAAATCAATAGATAACTCTGCAGTACAGTTGTTTTTGTGGCGAACACAGTGTGTATATTCATGTTACTAAAAATTGAAGAAGTTTAAGAAAGGTGATATGAAACATGAACCAGTTGAACCTAGCTTTTCCCAAGTCGTCCAAGCGTTAGAGGCCTTCTTCGAAATCTTTGTTCATGGAATTTTGCTTTTGTATTGCTCCATATACTTTCAAGAAAACAATAGAAAACACGTATTGCACCAGAGATTATAAAATCATGTAGTTCGTTGAGCCTGTAGTATTGCAGGGTGGGCAACTAACTAATTTATTCGCTGACACTCAAGGCAGACGCCATGTGTCATCACTTTTTTATCTTCCCCAGTTAATCGTTAGTCACCCCAACTCACCTGTGACTGGTCGGAACTATTTACCTGCAAGAGCTTCTTTTTATTCCATGCGATCTCATGATACGAAGCAGACGAGATTGTATCTCGACAGATCTTAAGCTATTTATCAATCATATGTAGGTACATCTGTAATTTCTAGTTGCCTTCCCGGTGACTCAGTAGTCAAAGGGCTGCCTTCTCAGCATACGTTGGGGTTAAAATGAGGCATGGGTGCTGTGTTTGTCTTATAGCACTTGCTCTCCTCTCTACCCTGGAACCAGTTGCCCTGAATTAGGCATGGTTGATTGCTTGTAGTCCATCGAGTTGCTCAAGTAGTATTCAAATCCCCCCCCCCTCCAATACATACACTTATTATTTTGCTTGGTTTCGCGGATTAACAATCCCATAGATACCTAAGGCTACTACAACTATTTGGCCCATCTTTACATTAGAGCCACTGGGTATAGAAAAGGTGGAGAAACAGCGCCAGAAGGACACACGCAATATCCATATCCAATCC
Source organism: Macrothele yani (assembly GCA_039090855.1). Lineage (NCBI taxonomy): Eukaryota > Metazoa > Arthropoda > Arachnida > Araneae > Macrothelidae > Macrothele > Macrothele yani. The sequence goes on from CM077012.1 coordinate 1,329,723, forward strand.
CGGTGTTTGGTTCCAGGCACAACAATACGATCAGAAAGAAGCAGGCACTTTCACTGGATTCCATGTTTGACTGTTCACTAATTATAACGCAGCTAGTGGGATACACTGAAAATTTTCCCTTCGGAACGGGCAATGTTGTTTTTCCATCTCCCCCACGTGTAGTGCTGGGAGATTGCTTTGTCAGTGACCTAAGAAATCATGTGGTTCCACCTAAACACTAGTATTCGGGTTTCCAATCCCGATAATTTACTTGACGTAAGCTTCAGGAATCACCTTATGAAGTAATCTGGCTGTGGCTCAAAGCTTTCGACTACTATCAAGCTTTAATTGGTTTTAACAGGTACATTCTACAAGATAACTGCGCATTAAATTGTAGCATCTCACCTTAGGTTTCCACTGGAAGAATGCATTGGCCCAAACAGTGCGCAAAGTTTTAGTTCAGTTAAGATATTATCTGAGATGAACAGCTGGGTAGTTTATCTGGTACAGCATTAAGGCAGACATCATCTAACGTCTTAGAGCTAGCTATAGAGTACAACTTTTCGATGACCATCACTCCTCAGCTACTTTTGCTTCGAATTTTTCTTTGGAAAACAGGCTTTGCCTTTATACCACCTCTCCCAATACGTAGAAAGAGGAATACGCTTGCCGACGTGTGGGAAATGTTTTAGTTGCTTTGTGTTACCACTTCCTCGTTGTACTAACTAAACTATAAACTTCATTCATTCTTTAGGAAAACTTCAGGAGACAACATGGAACGCTATCACTTGGGTATTGCTTGGCATCCACTACTACGCAGGACTTCCTTCGAGCATTCCCTCTTTTCATTTTAATCAAGAGTCAGTCAGCTTATGGGATCTAAGATTAATTATGAAATTATGTGGTTCTTTTACTATGTTTTATTTTAGTGTTTAGTACTCGGCAACTTACTTGACTGCACCTTCAGGTCGCCGTAATTCGACTTTGAGTGAACGTCACACAGATCGATCAGTCAGTCAGCCTACCAAACAGACCGTAGCGAAAAATTTCCTTTTTCGTAATTCAGTTTCTTCTTGTATCACCTCAACTCAAGCAGACACCTATGTTATGCACAGCCAACACAACATCAAGCGTTTCGGTTAAGACTACTGTTTTCGTAACTGGAATGTTAACTAATTGACAAAGCTTTAAAAAATTGTATGACCTCATGAGGTTGTTCTTACAACTTGCCTGCTGAAAAATGCGCATCACCATTTTGCCATGTAACAAAAGGTGTCCACAGAGAGCAGCAGTACTGCAGGACGGTAAGAACGTGTGATTCAGTTAAAACCTTAGCGTCCTCGTGCAGTTGTCATAGCTCTGTCGTTATTATGTCTCTCTATTATTATGGAACCTTTCCTCAGATATTAGCTGCCCATTATTCTTTAAGGGGGGCAACTTTTCATGTTATTTATCTCTTAAGGGGGCAACTTTGACGGCCACCCTTAAAGAGTAATGGGGGCCAACCCATTACTCTTTACGGCCGGGGGAAAACTTTTGTGTTATTTACCTATCTCACAGCAGCGTCTCATCTAGAACATTAGCAGCAGGAGACGGTGCGAAACGTGTACAGTTGTGTTGAGAATTTCATGTTACCGAGAAAACTACTGAGCAACTTACTTCATATATTCTAAAAGCAGACATCATAAGAGTTTCTGGTATATCTCACACAGATGTTGCCTTGTCATCACGTCTTAACTGGGTTTTGTCTGAGTATTCAGCCTGTTATACTCTCTTTGATGGTACGCTAACTCACCTCAGGTATCCACAAAAGTGTTGAGATGTACGAGAGAGGGTGAAATCTTGTAGTTCCGGAATGTGATGTTGGATGTTGGACAACTTACTTGAATCAACACTCAGGTAAATAACACCTGAATATGTGGGACTGCTACAGAGAAATAGGGTGCGGCTGAGCTTGGCTTAGTTCGAACCCTCCACTTAAGAAACAAGCTGCTTGTGCCATCTCATTTCTCCTCTGCACGAGACAGTCCAAGATAATGCCGTTCCACACTAGTGCAGAAGAGTGAACTTCCAGATAACTTACTTGAATCAGCCTTATAACAGATGTAATATGAAGTCCCTGGGATCTTCCAAACCCATAAAGTTACAGAAAAATAGTAAAGCTGGCTGGACATCTCGTCTCACCTGGGATACATCTGAACCTTCAGTCTGAGGAGTTGATTTCTTTCTTGTACCATCTCACCTCACGTATCCAGCCTGATGATACAGTGAAACACCATGGGGTTACGTTAGGAGGCTATTGTTCTCGGATGAACTATTGGGTAACTTACATGACCAAAGATTAAATACGATGTCATCTGACGTCATCAAGTTATCTCATGCAGCTATTACCTAGTAGTTACTTCACAACATGGTTTGTTCAGAACATTTCATTGATGGAATTTTTATCCCCTCGGTACGATCTTACCTTAGAGCTCCACAGGGAAAGTGAGGTCTAAAAACAATGAGAAATCAGGTCTTTCTGTCTAGACGTCCATGTTTGTGGATTGACTATGGGTAACTTACTTGATCTTACCTTAACGTGGATCTTTTGTGACGTCGTAGTGTACTGCGCGCAGTTACTGATTCATCACCGCATCTGTACTGAGATAAGACTGAGCACTCAGCCTGCAAAATTTGGTTTATTATTATGGAACCTTTCCTCAGATGTCAAAAGAGCTTGAGTTATCTTAATCAGTGTGAAATCGCTGGGTTCCACCGCGACCATATTGCTTGGGCCTGGACTTCTGGAGAACTTACTTGACCTAACCGTAACACTATTAAGACGGGCAGTTGTACACGGATATGCTCTTTAGCACACCTAATCCGTGAATCGACAATTTTCCCCTCAGTTATACAGTAGATTTAGTTGTACCATCACTTAACTTCAAGGAACCTCCCATATCCCATTCTGAAAGTGAAAGTGCGCCATCTTGAGGTTCCGTTGAGATTTTACTGTACTAAGGTGGAATTCTGGGTAACTTACTTGGCCCAATCACAAAGCAAAATTTTTATGTGATGCCAGGAGATATTACACGCCCACACACACCAACCCACCTACACAACGAATCATTAGCTAGTGATTACTTCTGAAATAATCTTAGACGCTGGCTTCTGATCATTTGTCCAATATTGGTCCCGGATCGAGTTCCGAATGAGAAGTGGGGGAAATTTTTCTGATGGCGTTGGATCTTTTCCTTCTCTGGAACCAGTGTCTCTAAATGAGAGAAGGGCGACTGCTTATAACACTGGGAGTTATTTCCAGCAGTCGTTAAACAGGAAACAAAACAATGACTATCATTTGGACATGCAATCCATGTCATTGGGTTTGGCATCCTACTTTCGCAGCTCAAGATCCACCAGAGGGTATGCTCAGTAGGAGGCAGTGTGAAATCCTGTTATTTTAATGCTCTTGAAGAAATTCTAAGTAACTTACTTGCCTTAACCTAATGACAAGCCATTTGATACCATAAGCTATCGAACGCAGCTACTGGATAGTAATTCCTGTTCAACTGGGGATCGACTGAACACTGCAGCTCACGACTCCATCGAGACAGGAAATTCACGAGACGATGCGAGGCGTTTCTAATTTCAAGACACTGGGTTTTGCAAATGTACTTCGGGATAATTTACTTGATCCAACAGTAAAGCGTACGACATGAGACATAACGGTTCTCTCACGCATCAGATGGATTTCAGTCGACCGTTTTTCGGAAATCTTCAAGTTGTTCTATTGCCATATCAATTCAGGGGTACAAATAGAGAGCAAGCGCTGAGAGACAGTGTGTAAAACCGCGTCCTTCCGTTTTAGCACCACTGTTTTTAGTCGGACTATTAGATAATCTGTTTGATTCAATCTTGATGTTTACGTCATGAATCAATAGTAACCAACGACTTAGAGCAGAACATGATATGATATTAGTTTATCACTCAAGTAAGGAAAGGGATATTGGCCAGGCTTCACCCTTCAACTTGGATTCATGTGAGCTTTTATTCGGAAAGGTATGCTTTATTGTTGTTCATTCCGAACTCAGTAATCAAGCAAGCCAACGCTCTGTAAGAGAGTTTGAAAACTTCAGGCTTTTCTAAGAGACTATGATTTGTCGATGAACTACTGAATCCCTTTCTTCACTTAACTTTATGACAGACATCACGAGAAGAGATAGGACAATCGCATGTCCAAAAGAGAAGAGACATAACTGAAAAGACAACTGCACAAAACAATGGCTCCTTACTAGGTCTCATTTGTAATTCTTTTGGACATTTATTCTTATAATTTGATTCGTAATTGTGTCATCCCATCTCTACTACACACCGTGGGCCCGCACTATATGCGGTAATGGGAGATAAAGAGTTTCCGTTCAGACGATACTGGTCTAGAGTTCACCAAAGATGAATTTTCTAGAAAGGAATCTTGAGGCTGATCTAATGCCACGTTATGGGGGTATCACTTGTGGCAATTTGCTAGTCGTCAAGCTTCAAATAGACGGAATCTGCCTTCTAAAAAATTGGTTTGTTCTTGTCCATCACACATCAGGTATTCATTGAGTGCAGCTACCGGTCGAAGAAGTGCTAAAGCATGTGTTGTGAGGAGGGTTGGTGCGGTTTAGGGTATACTATTGGAATATTTACTTGATACAATCTGACTGACGGAAGGTTTTATGTTGGGTCATAGGATAACTGAAAGAAAGTCTTGCCTAGCAATAGTGCCAATATTGCTTCTTTGGATCTCGATCAGCAAAAATCACGCTGTTTTTGCCCCATTTTATACTTACACCCCACAGAGAGCATTCGCTGTTTGAGACAGAGTAATGTGCTGCAGTTTTTCAGAGGCTCTAACATTTTTGAATGGATTGCTAAATAACTTAACCCAAAATTATAGCTGATGCCTAAGGTAAATGAGGACAACTGTGCCTTTACTGTGTCCTAATGAGAGGAAAGTTCAGCACTTCCCATCAGGAAAGTTATTCTTATTATTATTCTATGTCACATCACGAGAATATTGTCTTTCTACCTTGTACGAGACATGGGAAACAACTTCGTTCCGTTCAGAATGTAGTGTTCTCCGGGGGATTACTAGATGAGTTATTTGCTGTGGTTTTAAGGGGTACGGCATGTGATGTCATTGTGCTAAGGCATGTAGCAAAAGTGGCTTAGCTCGAATTCTTCATCTGCAAAATCCGGATTTTTTTATTCTGTCATCTGATTTTAGACGTACAAGAATGTACTTTCGTTGGAAAGTTACTGCTCTCGTTTAGACTACTATTCAGTTTCTGTTTTCCTCCTTAAAGCTGACAATATTGTAACATAGCACAAAACTGCCGGCGGTCACCTGACCAAGGATTCATGAAAATTCTTGCTTGCAAAATTTGCAATGCTATTCTGTCATTTAACCTCATGTATCTATCGTAATATGTCCGTCCACTCAGACAGTAAGGTTTGCGTATGAGGAATTACGATGCAACTTACTTGACTCCACTTTATGGAAAACGCGATATGACGTGCAGTTTAGTTACATGAACAACCGTTGGCTAGTCATCAAGCCTCAGCTACAATATTTAGGAAATCAACTTTGATATTGTTTTGTCAACATGTATAAAAAAACACCAAAAGGTATATAATCACTGCACTCATCTTAATGAGTGCAGTGATTATATATTTTTTGAGTAAATATTTTTTGCAAAATAGCTTTTGCACACCTTTAGGTAATTTCAAACAACATTCCTACTGTATCTTTCTATTGTAAGTGGCCACTAGAGTGAAATGAAACCTGTAATGGTTTTTCTTTATGTCTCAGTTTATTTCGATTGCTTTTTCTCTGGTGATTGCTGTTGCTTTTGAAGTAAAGCTTTTGTCCTTCTGTTAAACACTAGTGTTCATCCTGCATTAATATATTCCATGCAGCTGGTAGATTAATAGCATCGTTGTTGCCATATACCTTAAGTTTAAATCCTCAGTTTTTTCTATTACAATAATCTCTGCTAATATGATTTGATCTTCAGTTTTGAAATGACAAACGTACTTTAAATCTTCAACTTCTGGTATAGGCCTAGCTTTATTCTTTTGGTACATTGTACTGAAAAGTTGCTTCTTGTCTATTGTCACAGTTAAATGTAAATTGCTGCAACCTTCCTTTTATGCAATTTCTTGTGTTTCCTATGAATGTGACTGTTTTGATTTTTTAAATTTTACCTGGGCTCCGTATTCATCTAAAAATCTTTGAGTTTTTTTTTTTTTTAGTTGCCATACACTTTCAGAATAACACTGGACCCTTGCATTTGAACAGAGTCCTCCACTGTATGTTTCACACACTTGTTTTACTGACTTAGTAATTTTTGGAATGTATGGGGATCTTACTTTGAATTTTGTTTTTGTTTGTTTTTAATTTTCATTCTTCTTTTCATTGAAAACTTGATTTTTAACCACTTCCGTTTTGTACCCAAACTGGTGTGCTGTATTCATTCCTTATTTTAGTTCATCTATCATTATTCTATCAGAGGAATGCAAAAATGCCTTCGTTAGTATGTAGAATTTGCTGATTTTGCAGGCCCATTAGTGGCAAGAATCAGCTGAAATGAGGAACTGTGAATCCTTTCAGCGAGCTTAATAGGTGAGCTTTTGTTTGTTTCTTGTCTCAAAAGACTGTCTTTCATTTTCTTTATATTCTAAGGATGATCTTATGCATGGCAATATAAATCAGACTTTTCCCTTTTAATTCCTACAGTTGTTGTTTTCTCGTTTTTGAGATAATTTGAGATAATGGTCTCATATATCTAACTCAGTAACTGACGGGAGCAGTATTGCAAATATAATAAAGCAGTTTCGATATCTGAAGATGTAAAATACTGTTGTCATTTCAAAATAGAAAATCAAATCGGATTAGTAAAAGCAGTTCGCATAAAAAAACGATGAATTTTAACCACAGAAACAATTCCGTAGCGCTTTCAGCTGTATGTAGGCTACAAATACAACAACAAGACTTTTAAAAAGAAGGACATAAAACTTTTCTTTTCAAGATAATCGTGGGCACAACAAAAACAGCAATAAAAAATCTGGAAGGATTGATCATCGCAGGGATCTACCCCGGAGACCGTGTAGTCAGTGCTGTTGGTTTCAAATTAATCGTACAAATCCTGCTGTGACCCTACTCAGTGATGCGGCATGGGTGGCGCACCCAAACTCCTGTCCTAGCTCTTTTTCTGTCCAGAAACTAATAGTTGCCGAGAGTAAGAGACAGGCAAGTTCTCGTAATCCTAATAGTGGCTCATGCTGGCCGTTAAACTCAGAAAAAAATGAAAAAAAAAGGAAGAAGGGAAAATACTAGGGCCATGGTACTTTAATGGCTGACAATGTCATAAAAAGACAATAACAAAGTTGCTTCAAATGCTTAAACGTTAGGGAAAACACATGTAACAAAGAAATCCCCGCCAATATCATAGAATTTTCAATTTGGATATTCTCATAGTTCAAGGACTTTTTGAAAGATATTCAAGATTGTAATGGTGATGTGAACAGGGCTTGCCACCCCGGTGGCGCAAAGGTCTAAGCGTTGGCTTATGATCATTCGTCCGAGAACGGTACGGGTTCGAATCCCGGTGAGGCATGAACGTTGTGTTTGTCTTACGGCACTGGCTCACTTCCTTCCCTGGAAGCAGTGACCCTAAATTAGGGACGGGCGGCTTCTTATAGTCCATTGAGTTGCTCACGGTGGTCATTAAACCTTTAATCAAAAACGAAACAAACCAGGGCTTTCGGAGAAGACAAGAGACGTAATACTGTGAGTGTTCCTTTTTCAAAAATAATTATTTTATTCGATTTTGTTAGTATCCCAATTTTTGTGGGTCACCACTTACACAATGCGGTATATAACATTTTGAAATTATGTGGCCTCTTGATTGTGCCCAGGTAATAGTCCTAAATCAGACATGAGTGGTGTTGCTGCCCTACGGCGCTGGCGCTACCCAAATTAGCGAAGGATAACTGCCTAAAGATTTAGACGCTCACTGTGGCCCTTAAACCTCGAAACAGAAAGTAGTTCATGGGTTTCGGTTGGGTTGGTGGTATTCGCGGATGGGTTACTGGATAGTTCCTTGATTGAAGCTTGAGGCATAAAATTTGAGAAATTACGTGTGTACCCCACTCAGATACTGGGCGTATTAATTCTTGAACTCGCTTTCTTCAGAACATTTAGATATTTATTACTCGGAAATTTATTTTGATGTTGTGCCATTGTACTGCAGGGATTCATCCAGAAAAGTCTTTGCATGGTACAACGAGAAATTTTGTAGTGGATCGCAAGGGAGATTATTGGACAATTTTTTATCTAACTGTGATCCAAACACCAGGGTTGCCGTGATGCTATTACACGCAGATATTTAGTTCCCATATCGTCTCCAGTAGGTTTTGCAGGAAATGGTTTGGTCAAAAAATTGCTGTTTTTTGTTCTGCATTCTCAGCTCATGTGTCAATCAAGAGAATGAGCTGTGCAAGACCTATGAAAAAATATGGTTCATTTGAGATGGCAGTGCTTTGGGGCAGACCATTGGTTAACCTACGTTACCCAACGTTAAGACGGACGTCAAATGATGCCATATGTGTATTGCACGCACGTGATTTTATTCAGTTTAAGCCATGGATATAAGAATAAGGGGAGAAAGTAGTGACGTCACAAATTTGAAGCTTTCTTAGCAGACGACGCTGACGGTGTAACAGCCATCTAAAGCCTCTGATAGTGGTTTTGAGACATTGGGTTTCGTACGTGACAAGTTTGATTTTCGAAATTTTAAGGTTTTTTTTTCAAAATGGTGTGTTGTTGAACTTACGGATGTCACAGCAATTCCGGTCGACCACCTCCTGGAGTTCCTTTTTACAGGTAAGCAACGGAGAAACATTTAATATGAATTCCTTTAATTTTCGAAGAGCAGTTAGTAGTAAAAAGCGTATATGAAGTCAATTTAGATATCATAATCATTATCATTGTCAACCATTATCAATCCACTGCTGGACGAAGGTCTCCCCAAGTTTCCTCCACAACGGTCTGTCTTGTGCCAGTCTCCTCCATGTAACTCCAGCAAACTTTCGAATTTCATCCACCCATCTACCATGTGGTCTTCTTCTGGGTCTTTTCCTGTCCCTTGGAATCCAATTAAAAATTTCGGCTATCCATCGATGGTATGTCCTTCTGGCAGTATGTCCAGCCCATTGCCAATTCAGGGATTTAACTCTGATCATGATGTCTTCCACTCTTGTCATTTTTTGGATCCACGAGTTCCTCTTCTTATCTCTCCTGGTTACACCAAGCATGCACCTCTCCAGGCTGCTTTGAGTTGTCTGCAGCCTTTGTATGTCTCTTTTAGTTAAGGTCCACGTCTCTGCACCATACGTAAGCACTGGAAGGATGCATTGATCAAACAGTTTTCTTTTAAGACATAATGGCAAATTGCTCTTGAAAATTATGCTGTTTCTTCCAAAAGCTCTCCAGGCAAGTTTTGCACGCCGATTAATTTCTTCATCAATGCGACCCTCACTTGATATCTGCTGTGTAAGATAAACGTATATGTCTGTTATCTCCAGCTTTTCTCCATCAATCGATAAATCTTCATTTCTTGTAAAAGCATTGCACATCACTTTTGTAAGTTCATTTTTAATCCCACTTCTTTACTCTTGTCAGCAAGTTCCTGGATCATACTCTGCAGCTCTGATGGGGTAGTTGCGAAAATGACTACGTCATCAGCAAAACGAAGGTGGGTTAGATAATCTCCATTAATCTTTATCCCTTTGTTTTCCCAGTTCAGTGATTGAAAGACATTTTCCAATGTGGCATTAAAGAACTTCGGAGATATGGTGTCACCTTGTCTCACTCCCTTTCCAATTTTTATGTGTGTTGTATTTTCAAACAGCCGAATCTTTGCACTTGCATTTTAATAGATGTTATTAATAATATTAATGTATGCATCTTCAATACCGCAGGATTTCAGAGCCATTGTAACTGCTGATGGTTTCACCGAATGAAAGGCTTTTTCATAATCGATAAAAGCCATGCACAATGGAAGTTCATATTCCCTCGCTCTTTCAATTAGTTCTCTCAGTACGTGGATATGATCTATTGTGCTGTAGTTACTCCTGAATCCAGCTTGTTCTCTCGGTTGAGTCATGTCCAGTGTTACCTTCAAGCGGTGTGAAAAAACTTTAGTGAACATTTTATAAACCACTGATAGGAGGCTGATAGGTCTGTAGTTCCCGAGATCCTCAATGTAACATTTTTTGTGTAGCAGGATCATTGTAGCGTTGTCCCAATCCTGAGGAATCTTCCCTTCATTAAGGCATCGAGTGAAAATACTCCAAATATGTGGCGACAGTTAATAAATAAATAAATACATCGCTCTTTCCACGTTCCAGAAACACACAGCAACCGAAAAATTGTTTTTCAGCCAACCGCTGTGGAATTGAACCAACAGAACTCTCGATATCGCGCCGAGTGCGTTACATTTACGCCACGGTGGCCAACAATCCACGGTGCTATGTGTAGACTATGCAATAGCTGTCTCGCACAGCGTTAAGAGCTATTGCATAGTCTGATCATGCCAAGCTTAATATGGCTGCCGTGACGTCCAGGCGTGATGTTTCGCTGGCTTCACTTGGATTGCATTGAGCCAACGGAGAGGGTTCCCCCCCCCCTTTATTCTTATCTCCATGGTTCAAGCTAACGATTCAGCGAAGAAGTGATATGCTAGATGCCGCGCAGGTGGCGCAGTGGTCTAAGCGCTAGCTTAGGACCATTTGTCGGAGATGGGTCAGGGTTCCGATCCCGTGAGGCATGGATGTTGTGTTTTTCTTACGGCACATGCTCCCTCCCTTTCATGGAAGCGGTGGCCGTATATTAGGGCAGGTCGAATGCTCACAGCTTTTCGATTTGTTCAGGGTAATTGTTAAACACCGAAACAAAAAAAAAACAAAAAAAAACAATACAGCAGCAATAAAACAAAAAGAAGAAGAAGAAAAGAAAATAGGCCAGGTAGTCTTCCCTCGTCAGGTGGGATCCGTCTGAACCTTTAATCTGTGAAATTCACTGTTTTTCTTCCATCGCGTGTAAGATGTCCTTCCACAGTACACTTTGTTGGAAATAGGGTGACCTCTTGTGGTTTCATTTGAATCCCAGCGATATACGCTAAACTACTGGGAAATATACCAGTTCCAGCCTAAAGGCAGGAGTCATGATTATTCATTTAGTCTGACTGGGTCTGGTAAGAATTTTTCACCTTCTTCACTCACTTACGTGTCGCAACATTTTATTCCCCCGCACGGGGATAACTGGTTTTCCAGTTATTTGGGGAGCGGCGCCCCCACGGCCCGAGCTGACCTTGTGACGGATCAATTTATCTTTTCATCTTGAACGATTATGTAACCGAAGGGACAGCTGTTCATCCAGCTGCTGGGGGATGGCGTCCCCACGGCCCGAGCCGACTTGAACTAGATGTGAATTTTCACATTTTTTATGTTTTTTGTTTTTTCGCTTGACACGCTCCCGCCTCAGTTGTAGGTTGCTGAGGTTGTGATTATGCGCCAGCTCTGGATTTGAGTTTATCTTTTTCTTTCCTGTCTTCTCCATTTTATGTTCCTTTTGTTTTTCCGAGCTGGTTAGCTAGACCTGCCTGCACGTTTGCCGTGTGCGGTGACCCGTAAGGTGGAAAAGGGGATGCTGGAGGCTGAGGTTTCTGGAGGCCTGGGTGTTGTTGTCGCCAGTTGCCAACACTCCTCTTTGCCCCCTGCTTCACCCTAAACGGGCGGCTGGGAACTAACCCACTCCTAGTCAATGAGGTCTGTGGCCGAGTGGAGCCCAGACTTCTAACGGCTTGTCGTCTCGTACGACAGGGTGAGTCTGGGGATAGGGTGGGCATGCCAAAGGGGTGTTCCCCAGGCATGGGAAAGTCTGGGTGCATGCCGAGCGCATGTCTGCCCTATCAACTTGCTATATCCGCTTGCTATCCCTAGAGCCGTGTCCTGCGTCCACTTGGGCTTGCGGACCTCCGTCTCTCCCTCGTTGGGCTCGATTGTGGGTGGGGAAGTCGGCGGACGAATTATTAAAACTTCTATGGATGAAAACAAAATTTCCCAAGAACCAAAAAGCAAAAGAGGTATAGAGGAAGGCTCATCCCCTTCTGCCAAAAAACATGTCCCTGATTGTTCAAATGCTCGTTTCTTTTTTGTGCACTCATTGGACCCTTCAAAGCCTTTGAGTGCCAAAAGTCCATTTTGGATAAATAAAGCTCTTCAATCCATCGCAAGCTCTCCTAAGAGCGTAAAGAAGCTCCAATCTGGAGATCTTCTTGTAGAAATGTCCACTGTGGCCTACAGCTCTACACTTCTTAACACCACCACGCTGCTTGAGACTCCGGTCAAAATCCTCATGGATACCTAAATTCATCTCGAGGTGTTGTCTCCTCTCAGGACCTCGTTGAGTGTGCTGAGGAAGAATTACTTGAAGAACTGAGGAGTCAACACGTTACGGGTGTGCGGCGTATTCTATTCAGGCGGAATGGGCAGTCCGTCCCATCCCGGAACATCATTTTAACTTTTGATAGCCCTTCCCTGCCTACATCCATCAAGGCAGGGTATCTCCACCTCGAGGTACGCCCGTACATCCCTAACCCTCTGAGATGTTTTAGGTGCCAGTCTTATGGCCATTCTCAGCAGTCGTGTAGGAGCAATCCCCGGTGTGCACGCTGTGGTGCCACAGAGCATCTTCTGCAGGAATGTGTGGCCGAGGCTGAGTTTTGTGTGAACTGCAAGGGTTCACACGCGGCATCAGCCAAAGATTGTCCCAAGTGGAAGGAGGAGAAGGAAATCCAAAGGATCAAAACGGTGGAAAATATTTCCTATCCTGAGGTCAGAAGAAAAGTGGTCCCTGTTACATCTGATCGGCGATCATACGCTTCAGTGGTGGTTGCCAAATCTACGGTTGCCACTCAGACCGACATTGAGATCCCCCTTAAATGTCCATTCAATGTTAACGACATCATCGCAGCCGGACTGGAGGCACTCCAGTCTCGAGCTAGGGGTCTGAAAGCGCCACCCACCACTTCGCCGAAGCAGACTCATCCCACCACCAACAAGGGAAGTCAGGCCACTTCTTCTAACAAAAAGACCAAAGCCCAGGATAAGAAAAGCATTTCTTCTCCTCCAAAATCTCAGGAAACGACTCAACCTCGTGCGCCTCCTGGTAAGACACTTGGGACAAAACATGCTCCCATCTTAGCCCCTGGTCACACGCCTCCAGATCTGGGGGAACCCCTAGCAGAGGCGATGGAGCCGGATTTCGTTTGATCATTTTCATTTTCATTTCACTTATAACCATGGCTTCAATCATTCAGTGGAACTGTCGAGGTTTTCGGACGAACTTTGATGAAGTGAAACATCTGCTTTCATTTTACTCTCCGGTGTGCCTTTGTCTACAAGAGACGAAGCTTAAACCATCGGACCTGCTTTCAGTTCGAGGCTACAGTGCATTTCGGACAGATCACTCGTCTGGAAATATAGCCTGTGGGGGAGTTGCTATTCTCGTCCCTCACAGGGTTCCGGTATCTTCCGTCGCGGTTTCCACAACTGTGCAGGCCGTGGCGGTTCGTATTTCTATGCCTGTACCTCTTACTGTCTGCAGTGTCTATCTGCCGCCGGACGAGAACGTGAGCGTCTCGGTACTAGAGAGATTGGTTGATCAGCTGCCTTCACCCTTTCTAATACTAGGTGACTTCAATGCCCATCATCATTTGTGGGGTAGTGTCAGCATCAGCACGAGAGGTCGTCGCATAGAGTCTCTTCTGTCCTCGGCCTCTTTGTGCCTTTTTAACACCGGTGCTGACACGTACTTCCATGAACCGACACGATCCTTCAGTGCGATCGATTTGACCTTGGGATCACCATCAATTATTGCTGACTGGTCGTGGGCGGTGTGTAACGACCTCCACGGGAGTGACCACTTTCCAATTGTCCTCTCGCATCATGCGAACATGCCATCTTCTGCCTCCCGCCCTCCTCGTTGGAGGATGGAGCGTGCGAGATGGGAGGTCTTCACACCGTCAGCTTTGATATGTTCTGCAATGGTGACCCAAGAGTCAATCGACGCAGCGGTTCTTGAAGTCACAAATTGTATTCTTCAGGCAGCTGATCTTTCTATACCAAAAACATCTACCACACTCTCCAGAAGTCCGAAACCTTGGTGGACCCCTGAATGCGCAGCGGCTAGGAGAGCTCAACATAAGGCCTGGTCTACGTTTCGGCGTTATCCAACCGATGCTAATCTCGTTACATTCAAACGAGCAAAATCCTATGCTCGGTTGGTGCGTCGACGTAGCAAGAGGGAGTCTTGGATCCAGTATGTTTCATCTCTCACTTCGCGTGCCAGTTCGAAAAGTGTGTGGGACAAGATTCGTAAGATCCGGGGTAACTACAGCTCTCACCAGATATCCATTCTCGAGAGTAACGGCTGCACATATGCTGGAGTCGGGGAGATTGCTGATTGTTTGGGGGAGGCGTTTGCCTCCGTGTCGAGTGACCTGGCGTATCCTACTTCTTTTCAAAGAGTGAAATCCACTGCGGAACGCCAGAGAATCTCCTTTGCGCCTTTTCTCGACACCGGATATAACTCCCCCTTCAGCATGGTTGAACTCAGGGTGGCTCTGCATCGGTCCGGCGCTACGTCGGTCGGTCCCGATGGCATCCATTATGACATGCTCCGTCATCTCTCGCAGTCGTCTCTCGAGAATCTCTTAATCTTATACAATCGTATTTGGTCGGAGCACAGTTTCCCGGAATCTTGGCGAAAAGCTTTTGTTCTGCCTTTTTCCCAAACCTGGCAAGGATCCCAGGTCTCCCTCTAGTTATCGTCCAATTGCTCTCACTAGCTGTCTGTGTAAAGTTCTTGAACGCATGGTTAATTCCCGGTTAATTCATTTTTTAGAATATCATCAAGTACTTTCACCATCACAAAGCGGCTTTCGTCGTCATCGTTCACCTCACGATCATCTCCTGCACCTTGAGACATCTGTGCGCGAGGCGTTCGTGCGTAGGCAGCACCTGGTTTCTGTATTTTTCGATATTGACAAAGCCTATGATCGAGCGTGGCGGCATGGTATTATCCGTGACCTCCACGCATGCGGATTGCGAGGAAATCTTCCGACATTTATTTTAAATTTTCTTCGCAATCGGGTGTTCCAGGTGCGCCTGGGTACGACGCTATCGGCAACATTCCATCAAGAACAAGGTGTTCCTCAAGGTTGCATTTTATCTGTCACATTGTTCATCCTTGGCATTAATTGTCTCCTCACAAATCTTCCTCCTGCGGTTTCGGCTACTGTCTATGTTGATGACTTGCACATTTTCTGCTCGTCATCAAGCATGCATTTTATTGAAAGGCAGTTGCAGTCTGCAATTAATCAGATCTTTAAAACGGCGAATAGCAATGGTTTCGTTCTTTCTCCCGACAAGACAGCGTGTGTCCATTTCTGCCGGAGGCGCGGCCTCCATCCTGACCCAGAGCTGTTTTTAGACCGTGCAGCCATACCAGTTTTGCCGGAGACCAAGTTCCTTGGACTGACCGTCGACCGTGCGCTTACATTCTGTGCGCACGTTCGGCGGCTCAAGATTTCCTGTCTGCGGGCTCTATCTATTCTTAAGATCCTTTCGAGAGTCTCATGGGGCGCAGACAGGATGTCTTTGATTCGCATTTACCATTCCTTAATACGGTCGAAACTGGATTATGGTTGTATCGTGTATGGCTCTGCGCGTCCTTCCGTTCTCCGGCCTTTGGACACTATTCACCATCAAGCACTGCGTCTTTGTTCGGGAGCATTTCGAACATCTCCGATTCCCAGCCTTTACGCTGAAGCGAACGAACCATCGCTTGAATTACGCCGTCTGCAGCTGTCTATTCAATTCTACCTGAAACTTAGATCTCTTCCAGACCATCCTTTATACGATGCAGTTTTTCATCCCCAGCATGTTCGTTTATTCGGGAACCGGCCCTCGTGCGTTTCAACCTTCGGTCTTCGTATGGCGGCCGTAGCCCGTGATGTAGGGCTCGACTTGTCACTTGTTGGAGAGACCAGGGGCTTTGGGGACCCGCCATGGCACCCACTTGGTGTCATGGTTGATACCACCTTTACATCTTTCAATAAATCCTCAACCCCTGCGTCAGTGTACCAGCAGCTCTTCGCTGAGCACCGTGACCTACATTCTGATTACACTCCCATTTTTACTGATGGCTCCAAAATGCATGGAGTTGTTGGATCCGCGGCTGTCTGTGTAGATGACGTTTCAGTAGCGCGGATTCCAGCTGAGGCCACTGTGTTTTCAGCGGAGATGCATGCTGTGTATCTCGCCCTTCTCCATGTTCAGTCGAGTTCTCATCACCGGGCTGCGGTGTACACTGATTCCTTGAGTGTTTTGCAGGCTTTGTCATCGTTGGACTGCTGTGACCACCCTTTTCTTTTTACCGTACGAAGGCTTCTTTGTTCTTTGCTCGAGGCCGGTGTCCAGATACAATTTTGTTGGATTCCCGGGCATGTTGGAATCTCGGGTAACGAGTGTGCTGATGCGGCTGCTAGATCTGCTTCCTCTTTGGTCGTCACACCCTTGCCACTGTTTCACCGGGATTTCCGCTTTCTGGTTCGCGACCATATCAAGCGAACGTGGCAGGGTCTGTGGGACCAACAGGTGGAAAATAAACTGCATCGTATTAAACCTAATATTGAAGCCTGGAAATCCTCATATCGTCGGAACCGTAGGGAGGAAGTGGTGCTTGCTCGTCTCCGCATTGGGCATTGTCTATTCACTCACCGCTTTTTGCTGTGTGGCGACACTGCGCCGATGTGTGAGACGTGCAACTGCCGACTCACCGTCACTCATCTTTTGTGTACCTGTGTTTGTTTTCGTGATGTGCGTTTTCATTTCTTTCATTCTCATTTGTTGAACGAGGACGCCGCTACACTGCAGCGGCTGCTAAATGACCACTGCAATACTGTTGCTGTTTTATCATTTTTTAAACAAATTGACTATTTTAAACGTATTTAGATTTTAGCCCTATCATCATCCTCATTTCTCAGTTTTACTGAATCAGCTAGATTTTAATTATTGTATCATGTTTTTAATACTGTTTGTTTCATTATCTTTTTAGCCCTTCCATCGTTCTCATTCTTCAGTTTTATTTGATCAGCCATATTTTAAACTTTATCGCACATTTTTTAATACTGTTTGTTTGTCTGTCTTTTGTCTGGCGCTCTTTGGCCAACCATGGCCCTTGCGCCATTAAAATCAACCAACCAACCAACATTTTATTCTAGAGAGCAATCGTAAGGAAGCTGTACTCCAGGCAATGCAAATCGGAAGCGGTTGCGTCTAAGGGAGACGTCATGCAGAAATCCTATGAAACTATTGTCTAATCATGAATATTTAAATATGCTTCATCTGAACTTTTGTTCGTTAAAAGTTACTTTGATATTGCGCCCCTTATCCTCAGGTATACACCAATGAGCCATTACATTATGACCACCTACCTAATAAACTGTAGGACCCCCTTTAGCCCGCAAAACTGCGGCACCGATTCGATGAGGTGGTGAAAGGTATGCCAGGGTATTTGGCACCAAAATGTCTACAGCAGGTCATCCAGTTCCAGTAAATGTCGGGGTGGTGGTGATTTAGCGCGAACCCGCTTTTCCAAGTCGAACCACAAATGTTCCATTGGGTTCGTACAGGTGAGTTTGGAGGCCAGCGCATGAACAGAAAGTCACCAGCATGTTCCTCGAATCACTCTTTGACGATTCTGGCAGTAAGGCTTGGCGCATTATCCTGTTGGTAATGGCCATCATCAGCAGGGAACACAGCTGCCATGCCATGAATGGGCAAACTTGGTCCGCAACAATGATCAGATGCCTGACAGCTGTCAGGGATTGTGCTATATGGATAATGGGGACTATAGTGTCCCAAGTAAACATCGCCCACAGCATAACACCGCCACCGCCGGCCTGTTTCTGCACAACAGTGCGCCCAGGTGCCATAGACTCCGTTGTTAATCGGTGCATTCGTGCTCGGCCGTCTACGTGATGTACCAGGAATCTTGATTCGACAGAACAGGCCAGTTTCGTCCATCATCCACCGTCCAGTCTCGATGAACTTGGGCACATTTCGTGCGTTGTTGGCGATGATGTGAGTGCGCTTGGGGACCCGGCTAGAGTTCGGCTACGCAGGCCTATGCGCAGAAGGCTGCAATGAACTGTGTGCTGTGACGCATTGCCCTTATCACCGCTGTTATACCTGCGAGTGATTTGTCGCACTGTGCCCTTGCGGTCGCTGTGAACAATGCGCGACAATCTCCGCTCCACTCTGGCATCAATGAGCTGCGGACGACACACAGCTAGACGATGCTTCGTCGTTGGCCATATGTGCACCACTTTTCATACGTACTCACTAAAGCGGTACGTGAACAACGCACAAGTCGCGTCGTTCCCCAGATCGTAATTCCGAGGCGCCATGTCATCACAATTTGTCCTTTGTCAAACTCTGATAAATCGGCACCTTTTCCCATTGACTCCGAACACTCTGCTAAGCGAAACTCGGTCCTCGGGTTGTATATACACAGAAGAGCAATTTAATTCCAGATACCTGTCTAGTAACGTGTAGCACCACCTTTCGTCCTGATGGCAGTGGCGATTCGTCTCGGCATAGACTCGACAAGACGCCGGAAACGTTGGGAAGCCATACGGATCCACGACCCCTGAACAAGCTCCCACAGTTCACGAAGATTTGATGGAGGGGAGTCAGAGCCTCGAACATCTCTCTTGATGGCATCCCAGATGTGATCGATGGAATTGAGGTCAGGTTATCTAGCTGGCCAAGGATGCGAGGTCACGTCGGTGGAGTGTTCATTCAACCATTCGGATACAATTCGGGAGCGATGGCACGGTGCATTGTCTTTTTGCAAGATGAGGTCCCCAGTGGGATGTTGAAAACGCACAAATGGGAGCAAATGGTCGTCCAGGATATCCCGGTAACGTTGACCTGTGAGGGACGATGTCACACGTATCAGGGGTCCCATTTCAGTCCACGTAAACAGCCCCCAGATGAGAATGCCAACCCCACCAGCTTGAAGAGTACCCTGCTGGCAAGAAGGATCCATCGTTTCAGGTGGTTTGCGCCGTACTCGTATCCTGCCATCCGCATGTACCAACGTGAATCTCGACTCATCAGTCCAGGCAACATTTACCCACATGTCTAGGGTCCAGTGGCAATGTTCTCCCGCTCATGTTAATCTTTGCACCCTGTGAAGTGCCGTCAGCAGCGGTACCCTCGTGGGACGATGGCTTCTGTACCCCATAGCGAGGAGATGGTTCTGGATGGTGTGGCTACTTACACGTTTTTGTGCACCAGCGTTAAATTGCCGAGTGATTTCTTGCACTGTGGCTCGTTTATCCGCTGTTACAATGCGAGCTAGCGGACGATGACCCCGCTTATCCACACGCTGTTGTCCACGGCAGTTGGCCCTTGCAGGGATGGTTTTACCGGATTCGATGTACTCACGGTGCACCCGTGACACAGAGGCTCGTGAAAGTCCCAGTGTCTGCACGACTTCCGAGATGGAGTGACCCATTCGTCGGGCCCCTACCATTTTCCCACGATCAAATGCGCTTATATCCTTCGTTTTACCCATAATGCGTCCGACTCTTACTGATTCCCGTCGCATCACTCCTTATATTGTTGGATCGCTGCATACGTCATGTCGTTTCCGTTTACAGGGCCGCCCACAGCGCCACGTTTGCATAACGCCAGCTGTCTCTAATTCAATTGCTCTTCAGTGTATACTGCTCTGTCAACTTCACCTGCGCCACCGTCCGGTCTCCATGCGCGCTCATTTCTCTAGGCTGGGGGTGGTCATAATGTAATGGTTCGTCGGTGTATAATAAAAGCTTGTGCTATACATAACGGTCTCAAAACACGTAATTCTACTGAGACGCTTGTGTTCACGGTTCCACTACTGGTCAAATGACTTCAGCGAAACTTAAGACAGAAGTCAGCTGACTTCATGCGAGTGGCTGTCCGCAAATAAATACTGCAGAGTTGCAGCACACCCTTTGATTTTCGAAAAAAATATTTAAATACATTTTTCGCATTTATGTTATTTGTAACACTTTTATTCTATATAATTATTTTAAAGCTGCTCCTTACATTGAAGTTTTGCGCTAAAAAGCTGCTCTGATGGCAGAATCGGATATTCGGAAAATCTATGCATGATTGTATGTTCCGCATTCGTCATCGTCTGTACCACCGGCTGTAAGATGAACAGCACGAATGTGGTCAAAAAGCACTGCAATGATTGGTCAGATAACTGTCATCCTCCTCGGCGCGTGAGTGTTTTAGTAAATGGCCAAGAGTGCCTGAGACAAAGCCAGAGTGAATGACCAGTTTATTGCCACAGACAGTCTGATTTTGTTAATAGGTGTTTATTCCTGTCGTTTTGATAATTCACTTTTCGTACAGAGGATAAACGATGAGTAAAATAAGTCTATCATATTTAGAGCATGCCTTTTTCGGAACAGACTTGGACTGTACAAATTGAGATAAAATATCATGGCCGTCCTTTTCCGAATTTCTATATAAGTAGTTCAAGGAAAAGGTCTTACAAAAGAAAAGTTAAAATGGAAATTTAGTCAAAAGCACGATTGGCTATGTGGCTTCGATATAAAAAATGCATTATTCTGCTTTACATGTTTGATTTTCAGTGGTAATGCCATCTGGGTAAAAGCTAGAGTGATAGATTTAGGTCATCTACGAGAAAAAGTTATAAAGCATGATACTCTGCGAAACACATAAGAAATACGGTCGATTTAGCTATGCTTGGAGAAGTAAACATTACCACCCATTTGAATGAAGCTTATAAGTATGACGTATACTCTGATTTAACATTCATTTTTAGTTGTATTTTTCTATGTGAACTTTGTGTTCGTGCTCTTTTAGTGTTTCATCCTTAACGTTATATTTTCTCACTCACTGAGTGTTATGTTGGCAACAGTCTTGAGGTCAGATGGAATGGCGTGGGCATGGTCGACAAGCAAGATAGCTGTATATATAATGTGTTAAACGAGCAGCAAAAAGTGTGTGCTGCAGTAGTCGTGGAAGGTGTCTTACGCTGAAGCAGTCTATTCTCGATACTAGCATCTGTCTGTGGTGCACACATATATTTCGTAATAGAATTCATTATTCTACTATTGTGTTTACTAACCCAAGTTAATAAGTTTAAGTGACTATTGCTGTTGTTGGAATAATTATATAGAAAAGTTCTTCATTATTGAAATGCATATGAGGTATTAACGGAATAAAAAGAAGAACTGTAAGTAATTTTTCTTGAACTTTATTTGAGTGACTCCTGTTTCACTTAAAGTGAGTGAATAAGAAGAATAAACTTTACGTAGTGTTCCCTAAGCTGCAGGTTTAAACATTAAGGAATATTACATAGGTTATAGTTCAAGTGCAAGTAAACATAATGAGGCTGTTAGAAGAAACAGAGACATACTGTCAAAAAATTATTGATTGCATCGAAATTTGTGAGAAGTGTGAACTTTCATTGCTTGGTTACGACGAAACGTGGGACTCTGTTAACCCCAGAGTTTTTCGAGGGCTGCTAGATTTTGCTGGAAAACTTGACAAAAAATTGAAAACCCAGTTTGAAACTGTTACTGTGTTTAAAGGAATCGCTAAGACGATCCAGAATCAGTTGCTAGATTGCATTTTGGAAGTTTGCCGAGCTGAAATTGCTGCTGAAATAAGTCATGTAAAATTCCTAGCTGTTATGTCAAATGACGTTACAAATATATCTGAAAAAATATAAGAAGCTGTAGTGTTTTGCTGTAAAAATGAGGGCACAGTGCAAGAAAGATTTTGGGGATGTTACAACCCCAATTCACAAGATTCAGAGGCTTTGTCAGAATATATTTTGGAACAACTTGGTGTTGTTTCAAAAGGTGACCGTGGGAAGCTAATAGCTCTTTCTTATCGACTGCATTTATTTTACGTTTTGCAGAGGTTTCATGCTTTATAAATTTTTCAAGTAGATGACCTATGTCTATCACTCCAGCTTTTACCTAATTGGCATCACCACCTAGGATCAAACATGGAAAACAAAAACCTATGACGGCGCCGCTGTGATGAGTGGAGAAAACATGGAGTGCAAACCATTATTAAAGAAATATACGTTGATGCACATTTTATTCACTGTTATGCACATCAGTTAAATGTATTAATCGAAAAGCAGTATCACAAAATACAGAAGTGCGTATTTTTTGGCAGTCTTTCAGGAATATCGACTTTCTTCTTACGAGCACCACAACGCTTATCCATGCTAGACTGCGTATCCAAAAGAATTACACGAGTTTCTAATCCCAGATGGAATTTTATTTCCAGGGTTGTAAACATCTATGAAAATACTGGTGAATTGAAGGAATGTTTTCAAGAGCTGCAAAAGAGAGTCAGGGAACATCTCAACCGTCCGAGTATCTTCAAAAACACTTGCGCATGTAAATGATAAGAATTTTTTCTTTTTTTCTTTGGCTTTCTGTTATCCACCGTGTCATGCCACTCGTTGACTTGCTGTATGATCAGCTTCAAAGCCGCAATGCTAACTCCTCGACTGTTCATTCAGATGTAGTGGCTTTCTATAACGCAATTTATGCTGTCAGGAATGCCATCTCCTCAAACTTAGAAATATAAGGAGACCCCTGAGTTTAAGAAACGAAAAACTGAAGGAAGATTCTGCCATTCTGACGAAAGAGTTATGTGACCAATTTGTTTTCATGCAAAGAAAAGATTCAAGTTCACTGGTCATCTTTCTGCAGCAAAATCGTTGGTGCCTTAACAGTTTCTTTTATACAACCGATAATTATCTTCAAAAGAACTTGATGAAAGTGTCAGCTTATTTTCTGCTGAATAAAGGAAGACTGCGGACTGAACTCTCCTTCCTTTATGAGAGGAAATAATGTCATCAACTATCCGGGGCTTCGAAACCCCATCAAATAATAATAAGCAGTGGACTTCGAAATTCCATTACTGAAATGCATTGTCTACTAAAAATCATACTCACAACACCTATGACATCAGAGATGAGAGATGCTTTTCCACCATGAAAATAATAAAGACATTTCTACTAAGAACTATATCCGAACAGAGCCTCTTAACATTAGCTATGTTGAGTGCAGAAAAGAATTTGATATAATCGTTAAGTAAAATACGTAACTTCAATGACAAGGTTACTGATATATTTGATGGTCGCAAGGCGAAGACACTGGAATTCTATTAAAATAGTCTGCAAGTATAGCATTTCGTTTTTCTCCTGTTGTAAATTCACTTTTTATTTATTTATTTATAATGTTGTTGTAAACTATTCTGAGTTTTGCTCGTATGATCAGCATTACCACTGCATAAACTCACAAGCCGCCACTACGTCATGCGTTTATCCGACGGAGATATTGGCTAGTGATTACGCTTTAATGGTGTCTCGTCCAAACCTTCCATGCCCAAACTTAGTATCTTTCTGTGCCATTCATCTACACGAGAACTCTAATATGTGATGTAGAGAGAGAGAGAGAGATATCATGTAGTTACGTTCAGATCATGTAGCTACGGGTCTCCCATTATTTGAGAGATCCTTTGAAGGTGTCGAATACGGTGGCAATAATGTCCTGCTAAAGGAGCAAGTATTATTATCTTGGCTCATGAGGAGAAGCGTCGTAAATAATATTTTAGTGACATTTCTACTATTGTCGTTCCAAACACAGGTAGCACAGCCTTGCAATTTAACGTAGGCCCAACACTGAGCTACCGTCTCTTAGGATTAGAAGACGGTGTCTCACTGTTCGGCCGACGTTAAATGGCAAGGCTGTGCTACTTGGGAGAGCTTCTGCTAAAACGTGTTACTAGTTGAATCAGCTTGTAGCAAAACATAATTGTCACACGTTTTAGTAAAAGCTTTTGAAGTTCTCGAATTTGATAGTAACAACGTCAGGGATCCTTTCAAGTTGTCGAATTCGGTGGTAATGATGTCCTGCTTAAGAAGAAGTTACTGTCATCTAGAACAGTGTTGCAAATATTATTTTAGAGAAGCGTCACGTATCACCACTTCCCTAAAACTTCTACTAAGACGTGTGACAATCCGTTTGCAGCAACAGCATTTGTTACGACGAACTTTTGTTTTCGGCCTAGTGAAAGTTCTTTAAGATTTAATGACCACGAATCTCCCCTTTTACCTTTTCCTGATCCTTCTGTGTCTACACTTTCTATCGTCTCACTGCCGTCTACAGCGAACTCTGCTTCGCCTTGCTTTACAGCTTCATCTCAGACAGCGATAAGCCTTGCTGCAACAGCTCTAGGTTATGCTGCATCTTTTCCCGGTATCATCGTGCCACTTCTTATTTCATTGCTTTCCGCATCTTCATCGTCGTCCACCGCTACTGCTGCTGCTGCCTCAGCATGAGCATCTGCTTGCTCTACAGTATCCGCAATTTCAGTACTTGTGCTTGCCGGACCTCCTTCTTGTGTAATCGTGGGGGCTTCTGCGCAGAATCCCTCTGCAGTTTCAGTGTCGTACGTACCTTAGTCATCGTCCAGCGCGACTGTTTTGGCCGTATCATATTTTCATATCTCTAAGGAGCTCCGTTTTTTCTACATGCTTCCACACTAAAGAACAGGAGAAAATTAATTTCTAGCCAGCGTCCTAAACGGCATCGGCTGCCTCCTCTTCAGACTCGTGGGGTTTGTTACTGGAAGTTCCTGTCCTGATGCTAGAACACTGTGGCTACCCCTGCTTGCCTTCCATGAAAACGCCAATTTTCACACTATACATCTTCAAGCTTGCCTTCCATGAAAACGCTAATTTTCACACTATATATCTTCAAGCTTGCCTTCCATGAAAACGCCAATGTTCACACTATATATCTTCAAGCTTGTTCCCTCAGCAAGCTTGAGTGCTTCCAACGTGCATATCAGCAGGTGTCTTCAGTCATGCACCAACGTGGCAACGCCGATACTCGTCAGACTCTGTTTCTCCGAAGACGCAAAAGACGAAATCCTTCCTTAGTGTCCTCATCATGTCAATCTGCAAAAAAACGTTGTCCTATA
Source organism: Macrothele yani (assembly GCA_039090855.1). Classification (NCBI taxonomy): domain Eukaryota; kingdom Metazoa; phylum Arthropoda; class Arachnida; order Araneae; family Macrothelidae; genus Macrothele; species Macrothele yani. The sequence continues at coordinate 1,354,896 of CM077012.1, forward strand.
AGAATCTTCTTTAGGATGCCAAACAATGTTGATCATTAATATGTTTGCTGTTTCTGTTTTTTTCTCATCATGGCCACAACGATTTGAGGACTTAGTTTATTTTCCTTGGCTAGGAATATTTTTATATACAGTTACAAGTTAGGATATTTTTTTAGAATATTTTCCATCAATTTTCTGATTTCTTACACACACACACACACACACACACACACACACACACACACACACACACACACACACACACACACACACACACACACTTCATGACTTGTACTAAGAACATACACAACCTACACAAGAGACATAATATTACTTTACTTGAATTTTACACTGAAGTGCCAAAAGCCATGGGATACGCACCTAGCATCGTGCAGGACCTCCTCTAGCCCGACGAACTGCAGCTACTCCACGTGGAATCGATTCCACAAGTGGCCGGAAAACTTCTGGGGAGATTTCGAGTCATGTCGTCTGATCAGCTGCCCACAAGTCCCTGGCATATGTAGGTGCAGGGTCTTCGGTGCGAATGGACCTTTCCACCACGTCTCATAAGTACTCTATTTGGTTCATGTCGGGCGAACATGGTGGCCAGACCATCCGTCCTAACTGTCCAGAATGCTCCTTGAACCAATTAGGACAACTTGGGCACAATGACATGGTGCATTGTCCGCCTGGAAAATTCTATCGTTGTTGGGGTTCATGAACTCCATGAAGAGCAAACAAATGGTCACCCAGCAGAGCAACAAAGCGATCACCGGTAAATGACATGTTTACAAGTACCAAAGGAGCCAAACCGTGACACGTAAAGACACCCCACGCATGTATGGAACCACCACCAGCTTGCACAGTGCCTTGTTGACAGCTTGGGTCCATGGCCTCATGGAGTCTGGGCCACGCACGAACCCTACCATCAGCTCGTAACAACTGGTAGCGTGACTGATCGGACCACGCCACAAGCTGCCAGTCTTCCAGGATCCAATTTCCGTTTTCACAAATCCAGGCGAAACGCTGTGTCCGATGCCGTGGTGTTAACAAAAACATTCTGGTAGATCTTCTGCTTCCATACCCATGGACGCTGAATTACGCTAAACTGACCTGATGGATATGTATCTGGTACCTCTTGCATTGAACCTACATGTTATATGAGCCAGTGTCGCTTGTCTGTTAGCATGGACAATCCTGGTCAGACACTGGTCACGATCATTCAGCACTCCTGATCGGCCACTGCGTTGTCCGCGATTGGTGGTAATGCCTTTGATGAGGTATTCTAGGTACACACGTGACACCGTAGATCGAGGAATGTTGAATGTTCGCACAACTGCGGAAATTGAATGCCCTATCCGTCTGGCTCCCACTATCATGCCTCGTTCAAACTTTAATAATTCATATTGGCTTGCCATAATCCTACTGGCGGTTGTTCAGCCTGACTCACGAGATTACACCTCAAAACTGATAAAAATCGTGGAGTGCGTCGACGCTTTACACGACGGTAGCGCTAGGTAAAACTTTGCGTACTGCTATCCCATGACATTTGGCACTTCAGTGTAATTGCATCACGACGTCATCTTCAGTGCTGTTTAATGTGCTTCCTTCACTTTTTCACGAAGATTATTACGCATTATTTTTGTGAGCCCTTCAAATTAATGTAGGAGGTCAAACGACGTACCTTCTACCTAGTAACTGCCCGAATACTGTTGCTTGTTGTAACCTTCTGAACACATTTTGTGACTGTACTCAATTTTTAAATTAGCTATTTTTTTCTTCTTCTAGAATTTAAGATAAATGATATTAACATTTCTACATCATCCCTGTAAATATGACTTTTGAAATACTTTGAGCCCGGTCATTTGAATTATGTTTTCTAAGACTGACTGCTGCAAAATTTAAAAATTTGTAGTTACAAAAATTTACAAAGATAGGGGAGTGGATATTGCGTATACTACCCCTTTTACCTTCCATTTTGATCGATTTTTCTTATGTATATTTTTTGGTGGTTTCTCATTATGTTCCTCATACTCAACTGTTATGTTTTTCGATACTGTAGTACCAACAGCTTCTTCGCTAGGCTAAGACTGAAAGTCAATAAGGACAGGATGATAAATACAAATATAGGGACCGAGCAGCATGTGACTGAACTGATTAGTCTCTGTGTTACGTCAGCGTTGTTCACGTAGATACAAATAATTTATTATGTGCTGTTAAGTCGTCAGGTCTTTTTAGAGTTTTTAGTACAGGATAGGATTGTTCAGTCTTTCATAATGATGGTGTTCGTATTAGAGTTACACTATCTTATCAAAATTATTCGGACACTTGCTTATCCACAAATTCCTTATAATTAGAAAGGATAACTACCGCGTTGTACCACCCTTTCATAGATAGTATCACAGCCCACATTCTACTGGGATAGCTTTCTACTAAATATCGGCACGTTACTGCCGAAATTGCCTTCCATTCTGCCATAAAGGCATTAGTCAAGTAGCAGTAGCCGGGCCCTTGTGGAGGCCAGTGAGGTTCTTCCACCCATTGTATCAAACCATTCCTGCATGTACCTTGCTTCCTGGACGGGGGTATTGTTCTGTTGGAAAAGGAAAGAGCCTTCACAGAGCTGTTGTCATAATGTTGGGTGTAAAACATTGCACAGAATGCCGTTATAGGCCGTAGCGGTAAGATTTCCGGGCATTGAAACTAGTGGTTTCAGCGTAAAACATGAAAAATAGACCAGAGTATGATGCTTCCTCCAACAAACTTTACAGTTAGCACAACACATTCGGGCAAATATCTTTCACATGGCATCCTCCATATCCAGACTCGTCCGTCTGACTTCCAGATGAATAAGCGTGGTTCAACATTCCAGAGAATGAGTTTCCATTGCACTAGAATCCAATGGCGCCGAATTTTATACCATTGCAACCGACGCTTGGCGTTGATGTTGCTGACGTTGCAAACCCATTTTGCTCACCTCTCGACGTATGATGGTCACGTTGTTTCCAGAGACATTTTGGAACTTTGTGGTGAGTGATGTAGCGGAGAACAGACCATTTTTTCGAACCACCTGCTTCAGCACTCGGCGGTCCCGTTTTGTCAATTTACATGGTCTACCAGGTCGCTATTGCACTGTTATAGCTTATTGACGTTTCTATTTCACAGCAACATCCCTTACAGTACATCGGGGCAGCTGTTACAGGGCAGAAATATCCCGAACTGACTTGCTGCTAAGATGGCGTTCTATGACCGTGTCATGTTATAACGAAGTGAATTTCTCCGTCATTTCTATCCGCGCCAGGATTCGAACCCGGGTCCACTCATTCCGGAATAAGTTGCTCTACCAATTGAGCTACGCGGACATTTTATTCTGATTAGTATCTGCCTTTATGTCGTGTGCGTCCTTCTGGCAGGCACGTCACAACATCTCCTGGTACGTTACATCATCTCTCCCCTTATTTTTTTTTTTTTTTTTTTTCGAAGTGCTGCTCTTATTTTTCCTATCTCGCGGTGTGGAAATAACATCACACCATTGCGAGATTGTGAACGGTCGGGTCATCCGGATAGTTCGGGCGCCATTATAACGAAGTGAATTTCTCCGTCATTTCTATCCGCGCCAGGATTCGAACCCGGGTCCACTCATTCCGGAATAAGTTGCTCTACCAATTGAGCTACGCGGACATTTTATTCTGATTCCTATCTGCCTTTATGTCGTGTGCGTCCTTCTGGCAGGTACGTCACATCTCCTGGTACGTTACAATGTCGAAAGTTACTGAGCACTGCGTACGGGCTTTACAACATGCTTGCTCAACAACATGCCTGCCGAGACACGTGCGGCTTTTTGCATCCTTGCTCAACAACATGCCTGCCGGGACACGTGTGGCTTTTTGCATCTACATGGGCATTAGCTGTGGCGCATATCGGTGCATCAACTACTTCAAACGGTTTCTTCGGATACTTTTAATTATTCAGTGCACTTCTCTCAATAAGAGTGACGTTAAATTTTAGTTCACTGAAGAATAAATTAGCCATTTTTCCGAAGTTTTGACTGTACGTGTCTTTTTCCTTATGTTGCTTGTTTTACTAGTAGTAAAGTGAATCCAAGAAAAAATCACACATGCTGATTTGCGCATTGCACACTATGTACCTTCTGTACTTAAATATAGCGGTTTTGCTTTGGTGTAATTTTGATACCGCCAACAAAAACTATAAATAAGAAAAATGACACCAAATTTTCGGTTGTAATGAGCACGTCTTTTGAATCGTTTCTGACGCGAATTAAATTTACCAAAGTTATTAAAAGTCAGTTGAACCGGTTAGGAAAACAGGCAACCGGGTTTCTACAATCGATATAACATCGAAAAAAAAAACAGTTACTTACTTCAACCAGCGGCTAAAAAGTATGTCACGAAAATTAACAAATAACGCACAAATATTTTCTCTTAGCACAAGGAATATCAGAGACAAATATATTTTCAAATCGAACAGTTAAAAGAAGACAAAAAATATGGTACAATTCGACGCCTTTTAGAGGAAGAATTTTGCATAACGGAAGAGTTGTAAATAGGCGAAAGGTATTCTTCATGGAAAAAGCTACGCTAAGAAAAAATAACTTTTCAGATACGCCTCTCGGAAGCAGAGATAGCGAGAAATCGGTTTCTACCTTTACGCCCCTAGCGGAAAATTTGTGCATTATTTAAAGCCGACAATGCTCCACACATCTCTATTGTAGCGCGTGACATACAGTAACGAAGAAATTCCTCAATATGGCTTTCAGAAGTGGTGATACACTAGCGACAGAACTGCAAACTACAAAACTCCTCATGTACTAACCTAAAGTATTCTACAAGGTAAACGGCATCCGGTGTTGAAAGAAGTTTTTAAATTGCACATAGGGAAGTAGAGAAATTAAAAGAAACAATAAATAGTTTAGTCCTCCGGTGGATAAATTATGCATTATTTTAGGAAGAAAATACGCACACAGAGTTTCCATAGTTACTAATATCTGATCGAAAAAGACGATTTTTCACTAGGTTTTTATTCCCGCAGATACTGCTGTAAACGGAAATTTGAACTTACGCTCTCTGGTGGCAGACTCGTGTGTTAAGAAAAAATTCATATTGTATGACAAACATTTTTGCACCGGAAACGCTCTCTACCAAAGAGAGAATTTTTCAAATCGGACTGTTAGAAGCAGAGATATCGACAAAAATAAGATATACATCTAAGCCAACTGGCGGAGAAACTATAATTACGAGCGTATGTTAAGAAGAAAGTGTTCTCAAAAGGTTTTCCGAGGAGAGCGGTGTCGGTCCACGAAACAATTTTCTCAGTCGAGTTTTCAGAAGCTCCGAGTTTGCTGCAAGTACATCAGACTCTTACGAACTCTGAAGTTGAAACTATTCTTTACCAAAAATTTGAAATTATATGGAAAACATTTCCCGTCAGGAGCTGTGTCAGATACAGGAAGAATTTTTCAAGTCGCTACTTCAGAAGCGGAGATCTCGAGGAAAACGCAATTAACCTTTACGCTCCTTAGTGGATCGTCTATGCATTACTTAAAAAAATTTGAAATTACACTGAAGAGCAATTGAATTAAAGACAGCTGGCGTTATGCAAATGTGGCGCTGTGGGCGGCTCTGTAAACGGAAACGACATGACGTATGCAGCGATCCGACAATATAAGGAGTGATGCGACGGGAATCAGTAAGAGTCGGACGCAATATATGTAAGACGAAGGATCTAAGCGCATTTGATCGAGGGCAAATTGTCGGGGCCCGACGAATGGGTCTCTTCATCTCGGAAGTCGCTCACGTACTGGGATTTTCACGAGCCACTGTGTCACGGGTGAACCGTGAGTACATCGAATCCGGAAAAACCATCCCTGCAAGGGCCAACTGCCGTGGACAACAGCGTGTGGATGAGCGGGGTCATCGTCGGCTAGCTTGCATTGTAACAGCGGATAGACGGGCCACAGTGCAAAAAATCACTCGGCAATTTAACGCTGGTGCACAAAAACGTGTAAGCAGCCACACCATCCAGAACCATCTCCTCGCTATGGGGTACAGAAGCCATCATCCCACGAGAGTACCGCTGCTGACCGCACACCACAGGGTGCAAAGATTAGCATGAGCGGGAGAACATTGCCACTGGACCCTAGACATGTGGGAAAATGTTGCCTGGACTGATGAGTCGAGATTCACGTTGGTACATGCGGATGGCAGGATACGAGGACGGCGCAAACCACATGAAGCGATGGATCATTCTTGCTAGCAGGACACTCTTCAAGCTGGTGGGGGTGGCATTCTCGACTGGGGACTGTTTACGTGGACTGAAATGGGACCCCTGGTACGTGTGACATTGTTCTTCACTCAACGTTAACTAGATATCCTAGACAACCATTTTATCCCGTTTGTGCGTCTTCAACATCCTACTGGGGACCTTATCCTGCAACAAAACAATGCACCGTGCCATCGCTCCAGAATTGTATCCGAATGGTTGGATGAACACTCCACCGACGTGACCTCGCTTTCTTGGCTAGCTGGATCATGTGACCTCAATCCCATCGCACACATCTGGGATGCCATCGAGAGAGATGTTCCGAGGCTCTGACCCCCTCCATCAAATCTTCGTGAACTGTGGGAGCTTGTTCAGAGTTCGTGGATCCGTATGGCTTCCCAACGCTTCCGGTGTCTTGTCGAGCCCATGCCGAGACGAATCGCCTACGTCATCAGGGCGAAAGGTGGTGCTACACTTTACTAGACAGGTATCTCTAATTCAATTGCTCTTCAGTGTATATGGAAAACAGTTTACACTGGAAACGCTATTCGACAAAAATAGGAATTTTTCAAATCCGACTCTTAGAAGCAGAGATATTGGCAAAAATAAGGTATACATGTAAACCTCCTGGAGGAGAAACCATGCATTATTTTAAGTAGAAAATATTCCGAAATGGGTTATCGACATGAGTGGTATCGGTCTACGAAAGGATTTTTTCAATCGAGATTTCAGAAGCTCCTATTTTGCTGCAAATACACTAGAAGTAGAAATTAATATTTACGTCCTGCGGTGGCCAAACCATTTCTTACCAAGAATTAGAAAATATATAAAAAACATTTCCTATCAGGAGCTGCATCTGGTACAGTAAGAATTTTTCAAATTGGAGTTTTAGAAGCAGAGATCTCGAGGAAAACGCAATTTACTTTTACGCTCCCAAGCGGGAAATATATGTATGCGTAACTTGAAAAAATGACTGTACCTAGAATGGTCTTCTATATAAATGGAATCGACGGGTAAAATATTTTTTTTTCAATCCGATATTTTGAAATAAATATATACGAAATAAAATGTATATTCATTCGACATCCTTTGCATTTACGTCCCCTAGCGGCAAAATTGTGCATCGTAAGGTAAACCGGAATGCAAGGATCATCATTCGCACATTTCAAGCTTCTCAAAACAAACAAAAATTCATATCGGACTAATAGTTGCCGAGATATGGTGTCCACAGGCGAACGGACTGACAAACCGGAAACATTAGTACTGTCTTTTTTTACAAAAACCGTGCTAACAAATATGGTATGAGTGCTGAATGATTTGACGGCAATTTCAAATAATGGTTCTCGGCATCCGTGATACCACGGATTTCTAAATTATAGCTAAACTTGAAGAACTGGCGATACGGCATCACGAATGCAATTTTTGAACGTAAACGACTGTAGCACAGCGTACTGTAGCAATCATGGTGAGTTCTGACTTTAAGCTCCACTCATACAATGGAATTCTCGTCTAAATTTAGAACGTAAGAGTGAATGAATGCCCTCATGCTGAGCAATAGTGACATGTATCCCTTATACCATAGATTTACGAAACTGCCACAATAAACATATAATTTTGATGTTACTAACGCAATACATGAAGCAAAATGACGAAAGAACTCTATCTATCTTACGGCGGTCATGGTGAGGACTCATCTTCTGTATTCCTAAACTACTGTTTGTAAAATTGCAACACCATGAAGGACTGCTGGTATTAGCTTGAAACTTACAGGATATGTATGAAATCTTGAGACATGCAAGTGATTAAAATGTCAGCGAAAATGCGCATGCGGTTTCGCAGCAGCACCCTCTGAACTGTCCGGCCTTGGGCCTGCAGAGTTGGCTCAAACGAGATATTGCAATGAGTGAAGAGCCGACATTGAGTCAAAAGGGTATTCCTTGTGTCTCACTTATGCCCTGTTGCCCAACAAGGTCGCATTATGAATACTTGATGGAATTGGAGCTCGCAAGGATTGTTGGGATGAGAGAGGCGTTTGAGTTTCCTGACCCGAAACCGCCACTCGTACGGGACGAACCGCCAGTACAGTGATGCGAATGTGGCGTCAGTGGACATCTGAGGCTCAGACCCACAGAAATCAGAGAAATGGACCGCAAAATAGTACGACTGCACGAAATGACAGACACTTCTACTGCATGACACTGACCGATCGCACATCCACGGTGTTAGGGCAGCAGTGGAGCACTGTCACAGATCAAACTTTGTCCTCCAGCACAGTTTGACGTCGTCTGCTTAATAGAGGACTGTCACTACAGCAGTCCATTGGTGGTAGTTTCTTTGATCGGCAACAACTGACGCCTCGGGCCTCAATGAGGTCTCAAATACTGATATTGTGGTACTGATTGGCAACAGGTCGTGTTTTTTAACGAATCACGATTCAGTGTGATGAGCTATGATGGTCGCATACACTGTGGTGAACTGCACCCTGCAGCATCACACTGGCTCCATGCCAAGCGTCATGGTTTGGGACGCCATTGTGTTCAATTCGTCATCTCGTCTCATGCGAATTGAGGGAACCCTTAACAGCGATACATCAGGGATGTTTTAGAGGCACAGACGATATTCTTTCTTCAGAGTTGTACTAGTACTATATTCCAGCAGGATAATGCTCGGCCACAGGTGGCCCTGCATGTCCAAGATCTCTTCCATGCACGGCAGATACCGCTTCTTTCCTGGTCTGCACATTCGCCGGATATGTCCCCGATCAAACATGTATGGGACATGGAATTTAAGCAACTGATACGTCAAGCACCCGCCAGTCACCACAAATGAACTATGATCTCGCATAGAATCTATTCCCGAGGACTATATCAAAAACATCTTCCACTCAATGCCACGCCGTATGGAATCTGTTATAATTGCTCGAGGTGGCTTCACACGATACTTAGGTTTGAAGCGAAGAGATTTATATCATAAATTCCTCAGTTATCTCCTATAACTGAGGAATCTATTATATAAATTTCTTTTGAATAACGGGTTTCTTTCTTGGTGTTGCAATTTTCACAAGCAGTAGTGTATATTAAAGGTTTGTGACGTCACAACTCAGTCCAAAATATGGCTTTTTTGATTTCACGATCGCAAAATCTAAAGAACATAACAGTATGCGCTCATGCGAAGCTCGATAACACGTCTGTATCAGATTTATAACGTCACATCCAAACTCTAAGTCTAGCCGATATGGTGGCCCAAATGTAAATATTTTTATTGAAGATTTAATAACTACCGTGAGCATCTCAATGGGCTATAAACTGCCTTTAGTTCGTAATTTCAGGCCACTGGTTCCATGGAAGAGATAGGGCCAGTACGTAAGACAAACCCAACATCCATGCCTCGCCGAGATTCAAACCCGGACCCTTCTCGGACGAATGGTCATAAGTCAGCGCATAGTTAGACCACTGCGCTACCGGGGCAGCACCCAAATGAAATTCCTAAATAAAAATGACAGAAGGCGCTTAATGAATGATATTAAATTTAAATCCGCTTCACCTGAGATTTAGGACGACATTGTTGAAACCAAAGTACAGAGTTCTGCTGTTATATACAGAGTACCTGAGCAAAAGCCACAGCTCTGTGGCAAGTTGAACAAAAATGATTATATTTTCATGCTTATTCTCAGCATTGATTTGATTTACATGTCATCAGTAAGATTTATAGTGACATTATAATGTCACTGCTGAATTCAAAGAGGAAACTTTCTGTGACGTCACGAAGGCATGCCCTGAACGAAACCGGCTACAGTGTTGAGTACCTTGGCTGTCATGATAAGGTTACAGTTCTTGAAATGTTGAACGATTTATGTAAGACAGTAATGTCCCACTTACAACCCGAAATCAATATTTTTGTATGTTTCGAGTTATCAATTCAGTGATAAATAAAAGCTTACAGTTTTAAAATATTAATTTGTGTTTGTGTCACTTACTGTTGTTAAAAGCCATAATACACACAGCCGCAACAGTTGAAAATTAACCATAAAATATATACGTATTAAATTCATAAAAGAAAAAATTCTATATGTACATTCATAAGCAGTGCCGCCGCAGTGACCAAGTGGTCAGAGGGATTTGGCTTCAAGTTTGTAGTAGAAGAGCTACGGTAGAAAATATGGACGAAAACGGCATCTATATAATTAAAACTCTAGGCTGGTTTTTTTCTACAGTCCGCCAGCGCCTACTACAGCGATTTTCATGATTTTTTTAATGAAAGCTACTGACCCACAGATTCGTCATCGCTAATTTTTATTGTCATAAATATTTTTTTTTATGTTACCATGGCATTTTCTGTGTACAATTCGCCTTCGTTATTATGACGTTTGTTCTCGCTGCAGTACTTGCAGTGCCATCTGCCTTTCTGCGGTGGTCGGACTTGGAACTAAGCCGTTCGCTATCAACAACGTAGTTGTAATTATCCGATTCGGTTCAGTAGTTTTCGAGATTAGCAAAAAAAGTTTCGTATATTATAGTGAACTATTTTCTTTCACGTTGGGTGGGATCAGGTTGCATGTAAGCAAAGCGGAATGATACACGGGAAATCGGGAACTACTATACCGTGCAAATTAATTGGGACAAGCTATTTTATTCTCAGAATTGTAATGTGATCGCCAGTTGATGTCGGAAACCCACGTAAACCAGTTTTATCAGCTGTGAGGTGGTGTGGCTGTTAGAACGTGATAGTAAGAATGTGGTTTGACCGGTGTTAAACAGGAAATAGGCACTATAGCTTCAGTTGTAAGCTTTTGTGTGTGACAGGTGGATGTTAGTTTTTGCTCTCTGTGAGTACGTGTTGCTCTCGTGTATTGAAAAATAGATATTTCCCTAAGGAAGCGTGCAAAAATAATTGCTCTGAAGGATCACACTTCTATGACAGTGAGAGATGTCGCTTCTACAGTTGGTGTAGGCAAATCAAGTGTATCAAGACTGCTTACGCGATACAATGCATCTGGATCATCGTCTCCAAAAAGGAGACGTAAATGTGGAAGAAAACGAAAAACAACTCCACGAACCGATATATATCTAATTAGAAATAGTAAAATGAATCCAAAAAAAAAAAAAAAAAAAAAAACAAGCACCGACCTTCAAAAAGATTTATTGGCTAGTGGTTGTGATGTTAGTGATTCAACTGTACGCCGTAGTCTTCTGGAAGTTGGCCGCAAGGCAAGAAGACCAACGAAAAAACAATATTGGAATGCGAAAATGAAGATAAAACGTTTAGCATGGACCAAAAAATATAAATCATGGACTGCTGACGACTGGAAAAAGGTAATTTTCAGTGATGAAACTCATTTATTTGTGCAGGGTTACCAAGCAAATGTCGGTAGACGAAGCAACTGCGAACCCTTAAGATCTGAGCATGTCAAACAAACTGTAAAACACCCTCTGAAACAGGTGTTTTGAGTTTTTTCACATCAAATGGCACTAGAAGCTTAGTTCCTGTTCAAGGTATGATGAGTTCAGCCAAGCACGTAGAAATATTACAACGTAGGATTGTTCCATTCTTGGAAACTTTTGACGGAACACATTTCTACATGACTTGGCCCCATGTCACAATTCGAAATTGGTCAAGAATTTCATGCTGGAAAATCAAATTCATTTGCTTGATTGGCCTAGAAATTCACCAGACCTGAATCCCATAGAAAACTTGTGGAAATAATTTGAAGAGACGTTTAGGTAAAATGGACTGTACAACCAAATGAAGCATGATAACGAATGCTATAAAAGTGTGGTTCCACGATTATGAAGTCAAAAATATGTGCACTCAATTAGTGGAGTCAATGCCAAAACGAATTCAAGAGGTCATTTCTGCTAAAGGAGGTCATACTTCATACTAATACAGGTATTTATCAGCGTATATCAAGGCATAGAATGATATAAAGGCATAGTTTTGGAAATAAGAGTGATTTTTTACTTTGTCCCAACTAATTTGCACAGTATAGTACTTGAAAACGATCCGATTCGGGAGTACAGCCGAAAATTATAAAAAATAACAAAAAATCGGCGAAATAGCCTGTGTCCACCTGAAAGAAATAAGCTTCCCAACGGTGAAAGAACTATCCAAATCGGTTCAGTAGTTTTCGAGATAACCTCAAACACACAAACAAAGTTTCTCTCTTTATATATTAGTATAGATTATACACTAAGTGGCCACTTTATTATGACCACCTGAAAGTTTTAAGCAAATGTACTATGGCTGCACGCTGTTGCCGGCAGAGGGCAAGGCTAGTATAAAAAGGGAAAGCTTAGTGCTTGCGACAGTAGTAGCAGTGATTGTTGGGTGACGGACTTTCAACGTGGGATGATTGTAGGAGCTCGGAGCCATGGAGCGAGTATCACCGAAACCACCGCATTCGCGAAATATTCCAGAGCAGCTGTTGTTACAGTGTTTAAAAACTGGACTGTCAGCTAAAAAACTGGGTCTCTACGTGCAACGTGTGGTTGTCATCGACTAGTGACTGCTCGGGCGGAACGGAGAGTGTCCAGATTGGTAACAGACAACAGAAGGGCAACAGTGCAGCAAATTACAGACCATCTTAATCAAGGATCCCCTCAAATGATCTCTGCACGCACTGTTCGCCGTACACTGCATCGGATGGGATATGGCAGCCGAAGGCCTGTTCGAACACCTTTGCTGTCTGCAGTTAACAAGAGAAAACGTCTCCAGTTCGCACAGGAGCACAAGGATTGGACAGTCGATAATTGGAAACAAATTATGTGGTCCGATCAATCACGTTTTCAGTTGCACCATGCCGATGGCAGAGTGAGAATTTGGCGGAACCAGCACGAAAGCATGGACTCCAAATGCATTGCTACAACCCTTCAAGCTAGTGGAGGCAACGTTATGGTTTGGGGAATGCTTTCTTGGCATGCTTTGGGCCCTTTAATTCGTGTTGATCGACGTCTGACTGGCACATCATATCTAAACGTCGTTGCAGACCAAGTGCATCCTGTCAGGTGGATGGTTTATCCCAATGGCGATGGCTACTTTCAACAAGATAATGCGTCCTGCCATAGTGCTCGTATTGTACAGGATTGGTTTCAGGAACATGCCGGTTAGTTTACTTTGCTTAAGTGGCCTCCACAATCTCCAGATATCAACCCCATTGAGAATTTGTGGGATGAAGTTGAAGGAGCCATCAGACAGCTGGATCCACAACCCTGCAATCTCACACTCCTGGAAAGTGCTATTCATCAAGCATGGCCTCAGATTCCACAAGCCACCTATCAACATCTCGTGGAGTACATGCCACGAAGGATCGACGCAGTATTAAAGGCAAAAGGTGGCCCAACGAAGTACTAAGGGGGTGATCATAATAAAGTGGTCACTCAGTGTATAATGATGCCAAAAAAAAATGTTAAAACCAAACTGGCAAAGTAAAACACATTTATAACCTTATTGTGTAGTTATCTAGACACGATATAATTTCGGGTCACTGAAAGAATACTTCAATACTGCAATATAAGCCCCTCAACGACGGGTAAGCACATGTTTATACAATAATGAGGACCGTCATCGTGAAATTCGTATACGAGTAGTTGAAAATATAAATAATTAATGAGAATATTACGAAAATTTTGTTGTTGGGGATATATTTTATACACTGCCCATTAATAATTCAACCGTTTATTAAAGTTATGAATTTTATTACGATTCGTGTTATATGACAAGAAAAAATTTCAGTCACAGCTTTTCAATCGTGTATGGCACGGGTTACGGACTGGTTTTGTGATAAGAACATGCGTGGACATACATTTTAGGAGGCATTCCAAAACCCTGTCAGAATTTGAAATGGCGTCCAAATTCAAATTCAGCTTTCTCTGTGATAATTACCTGCTTTATTGCTTATTTTCTAGTTTAAAAATGAAAGAGAACTGAAGAAACCTTGTCAAAAATAAATAGAGAAGCCATTTTCCAAAAGGTGCCCGGGAAACCAATCTTTTCACACATTTTTCAATTCAGCTACTTTTTCCCAATCTTCACACCGTGTTAGCTCAAAAAAGAAAAAAATCAACTATTGAAACTCAAGAATGATGTGTAGATGGCGACCATTTTTATAACAATGCCTGCGAAACCAGATTTTATTATGTTCAACACTGCACGTCGGGCATCATTTCAGGATGTTTTTCGCACTGTATGCATAAATTTGACGTCAAAATTTAATCTTCATATAAAAATGGCTGTTGCGATGTTAAAATGGATTCTATTCTTTTAAAAATGCACCCAGAAAATGTTTTTTACCAAGGACTTAAAATCTGTCTTATATTGAAACACCTCTAAGCCTATATACAATACAGTAAGTTCTCGATTTATGTGAGGGTTACGCTCTGCGGAAATATTGCATCAACTGAAATTGTATATATAAAATGCATTAACTTATAAAGAAAGCTAATGGGGTTGCGTGCAACAACACAAAATGTTATCTCAAATGGATGTCAGTGTGATTTAAATCCATTTGAATATATCAGAAATATGACACAAACATTGACAGAAATGTCACTTCTGTCAATGTTTGTGTCATTCGAGAATTTCGTACCAATACATCAGACATATGTGCAAAAACATTGACAGGAATGTCAGTTTTATTTAAAGAAATCAATATTCGCCAAGATAAGCAGTCTGTCTGAATCCAGGGTATGAGATTGTGGTTGTTATATACGATGTTTACATTACGGAAGAAGTGGATACAGGGTCAGATGGATCAGAATTATCCAAACGAGGCAGGGTTACACCAATGGGAGAAACTTCTATGAGGCAGTTTTATTTCATTTCATTTCATTTCATTTATTAGCATTTTAGTTGCCACAGCATTTATACAAAATCGAAAAGAAATACAAAATAAACTGTAATGTAAGCTACTGGGATGGAGAGGCCCTACGTGACGTGCCCTCTTTTCCCAACAAGGAAAAAGCAGCAAACAGCACTTGTAGGCAAAAGTGATGTTACTGAAGGTGATCAAAGTTCACTTCCTGGAAGGGGGTGGTCGACGTTGATGGTTCTGGTTAAAAACGCGTGCAACAGGAGAAGCAGACTGTTCTCTCAGATATTGCACCATACCGGTCTGCATTATCAATATTTTTTCTCAGCATACATTCCTTGTAATGCATAAGGATGCTGTTAAGACGGCGCTTGGTCTGCAGGCTTCTTTGAAAACTTGGATCTTCATCTGAGAAGAATTGTGCCATGTAGTCCAACTACGAAAATAAGAATGTCAATCTCTTCATACATAAATCTTTCTCTTAGAAAAGTTCAATCTCGGCCTTTTTTTCTGTCATGTCCATCAGATAATCAACATTAAGCTCATGTGAGTATTCATCGTATAATACTCTTCATATCAGAGATGCTATCTCCATCCATCTTTCGTCCTGTCTCTTCAAAGTTGCGCTCTGTCGTTTCGAACCTATGAAGTCATCAATGATGTCTTTCTACAAAGTCTTCCATGATGATTTCACTATCGATGTCTTGACTTTTTCCCATGATGCTTGAATATTGTCGCGACCACCCTTGATACTGAACAGTTTCCACCACTCTCGAATTGTAAACTTACTCCTCCCTTTGTTATCAAAATCTTTGGTGTCTTGATGGAGCAGGGATCTGTTCCTGTACAAGTAACATGCCACAAAAGTTGATACATGGCTCGCAGGTATAGTGTCGGTGGAACAAACAAATTGTCTGGGGGAAAGATCAACGCAAATACTGTATGTTACAGCCGATGTTATCAAGTGCTTAAGGTGTCCAGTGGCATTACCGAGCATTAGCAAAATTTTAAAAGCAAGGTTAGATTCCGAAAATATTTCTCAGTTTAAGTGCAAAATGTTTCATGAATTAGTCCTCAAGGACTTGGCTAGTTACTCAAGACCTTTATTTTTCTTTTCAGTGCAAGGGCACCATGCTAGTGTTTACATCTTCCAGTCTGCATGGATTTTGAGAGTGGTTGACCAGCAGAGGCTTAATTTTGCAGTCATCTGCTGCGACGACACATAGTGGCAACATTTACCTATATTTAGATAATTTATATCCAGCAGCGACTTCTCTTTCACCAATGTAAGTTCTCTAGATGACATCCGCTTCCAAAGCAAGCCAGTTTCATTCTCATTAAACACTTGCTTATCCATTTCTTTCGATGACTGCTTTTAATTCTGCAGGAAAATTGACAACAGGTTCGTAATCAGCACATGCAGTTTCTCCGGTAACTTTTAAGTTGTGCAGGTTTTGGTGTCTCATGAACTCATCAAACTCTCCCTTAATTGCTAGAAATGGCTAAAGTGCAGCAACACTTTGTTTTTGAGAAAGACGTTTGTACATTTTTAGAGATTTGAACTTAAGGACTAGGTTACTGAGGCCTCACTTCGTTTCATGTTCAATGTAGAGTGATAGCACTTCTTTCATCTTCTCCATCACTGGGGTTCTAATCTTCGTTGATATGTTGGCCGAGAGCGGCGTAGAATGAACTACAGCAGTATGAATTTTGTCAGCATTCTTCTTTGTTTCGTATTGTTGACTCACCTAGGTTAAATACACGTCCAAGTGCCTATCATATAGTCCTTCAACAGCATCAACACGTCGTGAAGTTTATATGTTTTTAAATTTAGAGAGTTAGAAGCGAAGTTATTAACACTTATTTATTGCTCCATCAGCAGTTGGATCTCTTGCAGGTAGCTTGGAATCGATAATACCCAAGGAAAAGAAAGCAGAGTGCAGTTGACAGGGTGATAAGTGTATATCTGCTACTCACAATCGCACAGAATAATGGCTACCACGAGGCTAAAGGACATTTTGTTTAGATGGGAGGCCGTGGAAACTCAATCTGTTCAGCTCGCGATGAGCCATTGTGGTGCTGTTGCTTCATGAGGCAGTTTGGAACTTGTTAGCGATTCTTGCAACCGAGGTCAAGCGATCTTATTGCACCACCTGCTTCAGCACTCGGTGGTCTTGCTCTATCGTTTTGCGTTGCCTACTAGCTCGAGATTGCGCTGTTGCTTCTCGCAGGCGTTTCCACTTCACAACAACATGGCTTTCAATTGATGGGATCAGCTGCAGCAGGACAGAATTTTTTTTTTTTGATTGGAGGTTTAACGACCACCGTGAGCAACTTAATGGGCTATAAGCAGTCGCCCGTCCCTAATTTAGGGTCACTGGTTCCAGGGAAAGGAAAGACCCAGTGCCGTAAGACAAACACAACATCCATGCCTCACCGGGATTCGAACCCGGACCCCGTTCGGACGAATGATCAGAGGCCATCGCTTAGACCACTGCGCCACCGGGGCGGCACAGAAATTTCCCAAACTGACTTGTTGCTAAAATCTAGCACCATGAGTTTTAAACTTTAATCTGGCAGATGAGCATTCTTTGAGGGCTTACTCCTAAATCTCAGAGAACAACTTTAGGGATATGTATGTAAATATCTTTATTGCAACTTTTTCTATAATATATCAGTATTGTCGGAACTTTAATATATTGAAAAATTTCACTGTGTCTCCCAGATTACATTCCTAAATTTTGCTAAAATGAGGAGAACATTAGTGGCAATATTGTCTATATGATTCCTATACATGCCAACGCTGCGATGAATAGCGTTACTTGCTTTTGTTTTTTGTCTTTTTGAAGATTTTTACAAATTCAAGGAAGGAAATTGGTTCCTTCTTGCGAAACTGCCATTTAGCCGCCCCGGTGGCGCAGTGGTCTAAGGCGATGGCCTCTGATCATTCGTCCGAAAGGGGTCCGGGTTCGAATCCCGGTGAGGCATGGATGTTGTGTTTGTCTTACGGCACTGGCTCTCTCCCTTCCCTGGAACCAGTGACCCTAAATTAGGGACGGGAGACTGCTTATAGCCCATTGAGTTGCTCACGGTGATCGTTAAACCTCCAACCAAAAAAAAAAAAAAAAAGAAACTGCCATTTAAAATGCTTTATTATAATCTGTGACACTGACACTACAAAGCTCAGAAACGGCGGATCGATTCTTGTGCAAATCAACTGATGGGAGCGCCGTGTAGGATGCAAATGATCATGTTACGAGCAAGTTGACCAGTGGCGATACAGGTATGTTTGGGCGCTTTGCACTCTCAGCTAAACTTACCATGATTTTGTGGCAGGCACCAGTCTTACACTTCTAGCTGAAGATTTCCAGAGGAACAGCAACTAGTACCGACTGCCCAGCCAAACCTTTTGCTAGCCAAATGGTCAGCTAAGCGGCTTCTAAAGGAAATGCATTTCTGTCCTCTGAGGAGGGCGATACTCGTCTTCCGTAAAGCGAAATGTACGTCTTGCCACCGTACTACTGTCAATGGATGATGGCAACGTTTCCGATAAGGCACCTATATCTTTGTTTAGGTAATTGCTTCACAGTGGGCGACTACACTACGAACGGACAGACTAATTCGGCGTCTGGTGTTCACCATGCGTACAGCCACACTAGCTCCTACTAGTACAGGTGATGTCAGCAGACAGTCACCGCATCACAAAACAAACTATCCCTCCCAATTGGAGTAGGTGAAATTCCATGCATTGGGGTCATTCCACCGCTTGTAGCTGTCCGATGACAGTCGTCACCAGTGACTGAAGAGGGGCTGCTCATTAGTCAGCTGGGATACCAAACGGAGCCGTGTGGTCTATAGCGGTGAATATCGTTTCTGCTAAGGTTTTAATGTTTGCTGGATACAGGTGTGGAGGCGACGCTGTCAATAAATATATCCAGAAGCTATTATCTGCTGGCACACAGCACCATCGGCAGGAGCCATGGTCTAGAGAAAGCGGTCATCTTCGATAACCAAAAAATATTTGATGTGTGCCACAGGTAATTTAAGGGATCGTCCTTGTGCCGCAGATATGTTGGAAACCACGGTTATCGTTTTTCTTAGCAAGGGTGCCTGACGCCGAATTTCAGCAAATCAAACGCCATCAATATATAGCAATCTTCTCCAGAGAATATCTATGCCGTCTCCACAAGCTGACTAGGCCAGCTAGTTCCTCGGATTTTTCCACAACTGAACACGTGTTGGACATGGTTGGACAACACCTTCCTGATTGATTAGAGACAATAACCGCCCTGCACGGCCAGGTGCATGAAGTGAGTGGACAGTGCCACAGAATACTACCGAACGTCTACGATTCTATTCCACCACACATAGATTGCAAAATATGGAATTATACTCCGTACTCATGTTGTCCCACGTCCATAAATCCTCGTCGCATTAAGTGTGTTCGTTTGTACCGAGAATGTTATAGTGTCGCCTTCACCATAATGTTACGGTGAATTGCTTTACCGCTTTCGGATGTTGTAACTTCAATGGCACAGGGTGTAAATTCATAGTGGTCATAATTTTGGGAACTGGATGTCTACATCTCTATCCAACAAGAAATGTAAGCCCCCCTTGGCACCTATCATACTTAATTATTCGTTAGTTTGTTTATTTCATCATAAAAAACAATGTTCATATTTTTAGTGACCGGATTTTGGATGTAGAAGTTTTTGAACCAGAAAACCAGTCATGTAAACTAATAAATAAATTATTTATATGATAAAATGAACTGAAGCTTTTTAAAGAAATTTTTACATACGCGGTATTTAAAACTTTATCTCTGGTTATTTTCAAGCCCTAGGAGGAATATTTCTCCCTCGTCCTGCAAATGTAAGTCTTGAAATATTAATGGGATTATCTGTCGCAAACAGATAACGCAATGTCGTTGAAAAGGCAGTTGAAACGATAACCTTAATGATGCAATTTAATTTATTAATTAATCATAGATTAATTGGTATCCTAAATTGTAATCACTTCGCAGCTGTTTAAAACGTAATTACACAAGTTTATTTCCAAATAAAAGAAATAAAGCAAAAATATAATACTTTGAATAGTGGCAGAAAGACATTTTTTTCGTCTGTTTTTTAAATCGTTTTCCCTTTCAGTAATGTGCATGAAAAATAAATATTAGAATATTTTACCACTACATAATTAATGAAGAAATGAGCTTTGGAAGAGGGAAGATAAATGCGTCCTTTAAGTAAAAAACAAAGCTTTAAATTGAAATTAATGTTTTCCTATGATCTACGATGAGAAATTTGTTGGAATTGGTATTCTCTTTTCTCAGCATAAAAAATAACACACAATTATTTGCGAAAGCACTGAAAATGTACACAAAAATCATTTGCATTATAGTATCTATAGTCCAAAATAATAAAAGGCACTCTGAATTATGGTTTTATATTTCTTAAAGATGATATCCCGTTTTGAGATCAAAGACATGAAAACCTTTCTATTGCAATGTTAGAGTACAGATACCGCCGAAGCTCAACGATTTCCTTTATTAATACACATATTTTGTCTCCTTCCGGCGTGGCGTACTGTGCATAATAAATCCTTCAATATTTGTGCTGTTAAGAGCAAGTAACTGTGCGTCGAAATAAAAATGGCTGTATGCAATGCAGTATCTAGGCTTTAACCTCTTTTATCTCTTTTATGAAAACGAAAGTTATGGGTGAACTCAAGTGCTCTCTGGAAGATTAGACTGATAGAAGATTCTGACCTGAATTTGGAGAGAAGAACATCACGGGAAAGTAGTTGGGTTAATGATAAAACGCACGAATTAATGGAGAAATTATAAAGAAGTTAGATATTGCTTGATTACAAGAAAATGTTAATGATAACATCATGTAGTTCGCACACGTATGTATGTTTCATGGAAGATGAAAAACAATTACTAGACAGTTACATTCTTTACAGGCCAAAGAACAACGTTACAGGTAGGAAAATGTAGACTAAAGGCATAAAATACACTGCTGGCCACCTAAAATGCCACACCAAGAAGGACACGAGATAGCAAAGCCAGATTTACTAGACACATAACAACAGATACAAAGATGAAACGATTCAGCTTACAGGCCCGTGCGACTTGCGAAGCACGCAGACATCAACAGTTCGTGTGGCCCCCATGGCTGGCAATAACGGCCGCTACACGCGGCGGCATCGAACGAAAGAGGCTTTGGATGTGGGCTTGGGTATGTCGGTCCAGGCTGCTTCCACACGCTGCCACAGTTCACCAGACGTAGCCGCGGGTGGTGCTTGCCGGGCCACTCGGTTGCCGATCAGCGACTAGACGTGTTCGATGGGCGACATATCGGGAGAACAGGCGGGCCACGGCAGCAGTGACACCTCGTGGGCCGTGAAGAATTGTTGCACGATGAGTGCCACGTGCGGGCGCGCATTGTCCTGTTGAAACGTAGCGGCTGTCTGGTCCTGCAAGTAAGGGAGGACCACAGGCATCAAAACGTCGGAGATGTAGCGGTGGTTGTTAAGTGTACCGGCGATGCGTATCAGAGGGGTGCGGGTGTCATATCCAATTGCTCCCCAATCCATAACGCCAGGCGACGGACCCGTATGGCGATGCATAATGCAGGTGTCATACAGTCTCTTGCTGCGGTGCCGCCACACGCGGATCCGTCCACCGTGGTGTTGCCGGCAGAAGCGGGATTTGTCGGAGAAGACAATGTCGTGCCATTCCGTAATCCAGGTGCAGCGTTCAACGGCCCACTGCCGCCGCACTTGCCGGTGGTGTAACGTCAATAGTAATCGGAGCAATGGGCGCCGTGCGACAAGTCTCCGCTCTTGCAGACGACGTCGAACGGTACGTGGTGACACAGGTTGTTGCGCAACACACCCTAATTTCTGCGCTAACGTTCGTGATGTGGCGGTGTGAGCCGTTAATGCCCACCGCACAACATGCCGGTCTTCTCGCTCGGTGGTGTGCCGCGGCTGCGGCAATCACTCACGTCGGTCCGTCCGTCCGTCCCTCCTGCACCCACCGAATCCATACTCGCTTCACTGTGGCTGGATGTCGTCGCACACGGGCGCCGATGTCTCGGTACGATAAACCGCTGTCGCGATAAGCCACTATTCGTCCTCTGCCGAACTCCGAAACGTGGTGGAATGACTGCTGTATTCTGCGACGAGGCATCAGGAAGCTTCCCACGCACAGGTCCGGCAGCACAACACACTTCCACTACTTACACCCAGCCTTCTGTGCACCCTTTTTATACTGCTTCTACGTGGCGTGCCGGGTGCACATGATTTGCAGATGCCCTGCAATGCTAATCGTTTGCATGTCCTCTCGCGGGTGACGCATGCTGCGAATTTCAGGCCAATCGGATGCTTTCCTCTTGGTGTTGCATTTTGGGTGGCCAGCAGTGTAAGTCCTTAATGATAAAAGAAGCATGATGATTAACGCTGAAAATTAATTTTGTCATTGGCTGAAATAGCTGAAGGAAGAAAGTTTGTTGAAAAGCAGTACTGATTTACGTATTCATTTTAATTGATTCATGGTAATTGAATGCCTGAATCATCGCCGCTGTAACGGGAAACATACCCCTGATGATAACTTAACAAATTATTAGAGATACCCTTTATGTAACTTGTTCATGATGTTTGCCTTCGATGCCAGCGCACCAAAGGGGATCTGGCATCGTAAGCATATGTACCCCACATCATGACACCAGGCCTTCTGGACGTGTGACGCTCGACAACAACGCGTGCATCGTGGCGCTGACCACGGTGCTTCCACACACGGATTCGTTGGTCGTCTCCCCCAAGACAAAAGCCAGACTAGTCACTGAAGATCACTCGATGCCATTCTGAGTGGCTCTTTGACAGTCTGGCACGACACCATTGCAGTATTTGGCGACAATGCAATGGTGTTAAGGGCAGTCGTCGTAACGGTCCGCCTGCGTGTAGTCCTACGTAGTGCAGCCGTCTGCCAATGGTGCGGGCACTAATCGTACTATTCATGGAGGGCACCACTGCTCACTGAATATCCGCAATCGTGGCTGTTGGGTCACTCCGCGCACGTAGGACAACCCGTCGGTCGTCTCACTCCGTGTTTTGTCTAGGTCTCCCAGACCCTTCCTGTCGTTACTGCGTGCCTTGATCTATCCACTACAGCCAACACCGTACTATGGTGATATATTCACACGACCGGTATGGTGCGCAATGCGGCGATAAGACCATCCCGCTTCACGAAGCCCGACGATAGGGCGCCTCTCGAACTCCTCCAACTGCTCGAATTGCTTTCGCACTCTTCTCCGAGGCATTCTGCACTTTATAACGAAGTAAATTTCTCCGTCATTTTTGTCCAAGCCAGGATTCAAACCCGGATCCCTTCATTCCGGAATAAGTCACTCTACCAATTGAGCTACGCGGACGTTCGTTCTGGCTACTATCTGCCTTTATGTCGTGTGCGTCCTGCTGGCAGGTACGTCACATTCCCGCCCCCCCGAAAGAGGGCCGGTGGCATTGCCCACGGGTCAGCCGTGACCATGGATTATTGCAGGCAGCGAACGTGCACTCGAGAACTCCCAGTCAATCTAGTGTGTGGAATGCAACGTCACACATTTTTATTTTTCGAAGCACTGGAGAAGGGATTCTCTTATTTTTCCTATCTCGCGGTGTGGAAAGAACATCACACCATTGCGAGATTTCGAACGGCAGGGTCATCCGGAAAGTTCGGGCGCCATTATAACGAAATAAATTTCTCCGTCATTTTTAGTCCACGCTGGGATTCCTCACTCCGGAATAAGTCACTCTACCAATTGAGCTACGCAGACGTTTGTTCTGACTGCTATCTGCCTTTTTATGTCGTGTGCATCCTGCTGGCAGGTACGCCACAACTTCCAAAGGATGCAACCAACACAACAGCACGAGTCAGAATGGCAAGCGCGCGCAACGGGACGACCTTATATATCCGGTCAGGCACAGAGCCAACGACGCTTCCTCCTTGCTTGCGTCACATGCGCGGCCGAGCGTGATACTTGAATCATTTCCATGTCTCACGATGTCAAACCTACCCACCAAGTTTGATTCCTGTCGGTTGCTTCATTCTGGGTGCAACTATGTTTTTGACGATGAGTTCATTTCATGTCATAAAACTAGCTATATAAGCGACAAAAACACTACTGGCTTAATTAGCGATATAACTCAGTGACCCTATAACTGTGTATATCATAAATACAATTAGTTCTGCTACACAAAAGACTACATATAGCGAGTACTTCTGATCATCCTCTGTAGTGTCCATTCAGCCGACACCTGAATCGTTTTCTTCTCATTAATAAAACAGCACTGAAAAAACATGCTGCCCACTTATGATGACGTCATGGACAAGTTATTAGGTTTCCAGTTAAAGAGCAGTGTGGCAGAACACCATATTGGCTAACCCTGTGGTGCAATAGTAACTCTAAGAGATGGCTTCTGACTATTCGTCCGGTTGGGCCCTGACTTGAGTGCAAGATGAGGCATGGGTCGTGTGTTTGTCTTACAGCACTGGCTCTCTCTCTTTCCTGAAAACAGTGTCCCCAAATTAGGGGCGGACGACTGCTTATGGATCTCAGCCTTGACACGGTGGTCGCTGAACCTAAAAAAATATTAAAAAACCTGCTGGATCGCAGGCACGCTTCAATGTTGATATTTAAAGATGCGCTGTTTCAATGACATCACATCGAAACTTTCATTTCTTCCTGCGCATTACGCTGCCATGCGTGCCATGTAAAAGTCATATGCTATGTGAATGCTTCTTTTTCTACGTTAGATTCGTTTTGACTTCTTGAAAACGAAGGAAAACTATTAGCATAGTAACAAGTTATTGATAAACTTTGGTATTACCCTTATTGATAATTGTTATCTTGTTATTTCCGTTGTTGTTCCATATTGATAAAATTTGTGATTGTGTTTTTGCTAACACGGCACATGTTTATTTCAAATGCAATGAATCGTACTTTTCAAATTTTCTAATGTGAAAAAGAAGTGCTGACATTTGTTTGACGGTTGCGAGAATTTTCGAATAGTGAATCTGTAAAGATAAAGAAATTGCTTCGACTTAGAGATGGTTACCAAAGTAATTTTCATTCGTAGTTGTATAGCTGATAGCACCCTTCATTAAACGAAGGGTCAAACGGTGTTCAAGTAGTCTGAAGAGCTGGCTTTTGGTTACTAGCATTACTTGGTCTGAGTTAGTATACCAAGAAAGACAATTTCTCTCCCATGTCTATTATCAGTGACCATAAATCTAACATGAGCGACTTGGGTTTTCAGATGTTCATGGGGGTAGCTAAAATCGGAAACGAATTTTGGCGCCGGAGCTGGAACATGGGGAAAAAAGGATGAACAAGAACTTTTGAAGGCTGTCTTATGCGTTTTCCCTAGAGTTTCAAGGAGCCAACTCCATCATGTGAGACCATCAGAACGTAAGCCGCGAAATATTCTGATGTGACTATTTTAATAGAGTGCTGATTGAAACTCAGTGCACACCATTATGCATCAATTTGTTTTCCTTTAATAATAAAAAAAATGAACAGAGGTAAATTTTCCCCTGCATTTAAAGAGATGAAATCGGAAATCTTTCGAAATGACATAAGCAGTTATGTAATTTTAGATCTTCAATGGATCAGGGACAAGTGTTTAGGCAATGGGATTAGTGTGGCATTTGATTTAACACATAATTGAAGCCATTTTATTGCGCTTCACCAAAAGCATATTGTCACTCGCGGAGGACAAGGATCAACAAGCTTTAAAAGCAACATCCACAGCAACACTATTAAAAGATCAATATAATTGTCACTGCTCCCCTGAGGGAAAAGAACTACTGACGAACGGGTAGCTAATCAGGAGAACTTGCTCTCGCATCGGAAGAGTATAACCAAATACATCCACTGATTATGCAAAAACAAACCCTGACAGGGACATCAGGAGTACAGACTGGTATTCACTTGCTGAGATATCACTACTGCACAGCCATATATACTCGCTGAAATACAAAAATTTCATGTTGAATCTCACTCTCTGAAATATCAAGAATGATATCAAATATCAAAAATGAACACTCATTCAAACATGAAGATTGTAGAACTGTAAACCTACACTACAAAAATGCCAAGGTTACACAGAGAGGCACAGTCGTTGACTATCGCCATTCCAGACCTTTCCATACTCCTTCATATATGAAGATTACACATCGATACATGCTAGATGAGATGTTAAGATTGACACCATTAAATATGAATGCCACTCAGTTATACAAAAGTTTTGTTATATAGACATATGTAAAAACATATTCACGTTGATATAAAAGGAATGAATTGCCATACATACTGATTTAAAGATCAAGACTAGACAGCGATACACATTCACTGACAAATCCAGATTGCGTAATACATTTGTTTTTATAACTAAGCTGTTCTCTGAGATTCAGAGGTTAGCTCCACAAAGAAATACAAACTACCAGATAATTTTTACTTACTGTTGCCATATCAAACTTCTCCATTTACAGCAATCTTCACATACAACTCAGGCTTCACTGACATCCATCACACGCCGTACACAAAATCTTCTATACTTCCTACTCATGATCTTTTTCACATGCAGACGCTCTTGAATCTAATCCTCACATGACTTCCTTGGCCTTCCCCTGCCTTTCCTTCCTGCCACTTGGGCTAAATCATTTTCTTAGTAAGCATCTCATCACTCATTCTTTCAACATGTCCAAACCACCAAAGCATATTAGTCTCTACCTTGCTGACAACATTTTGCTTCACATTGCACAGCTGCAACACATCTTCATTTCTCACACAATCAGAACATGTCTTGCCACAAACCCCACGTAAATAACGCATTTCTCCAGCACACAAACGACTGCTATGTTTCTTCTGTAGTACCCAGGTTTCACTGCCATACATCAGAGCAGGAACAATTACAATTTCATACACAGTCATGCGGGAATCTCTTGAGAACCCACCATTCCTGTGAAAACCTCACAAAGCAGCCATGACTTTCAATGAAGAATTCACTCGCCTACTAATTTCACCATCCAATTTGTTCTCTCTGTCATACATGCTTCCCAAATACACAAATTCATTCACCTGGTCAATCATGGTGCCAGTTAGACTTTTATTACCTTCAGTACTACCAGTACCTCGCTCAAAAACCATAACTTTGTTTTTTCCCTTATTTATACTCAGTTTGAATTTCATGCAAACTTTGTACATCCGGGACAACATACTCTGCAACTCACTTTTGCTATGTGCCAACAGGACTGTTTCATCAGCATACAGCAATCTGCACACACGGATATCACCAAGACATAAACCAGTATTATCTATTTTGGCATCACGCATGCACGCATCCATAAATATACTGTATTAAACAATCATGGTGACATTACACAACCTTAACTGACTCCTTCACCAAAAGAAAACCATTTTGATAAAACACCATATGTAACGTACCAGGAGATGTGACGTACCTGCCAGCAGGACGCACACGACATAAAGGCAGATAGGAATCAGAATAAAACGTCCGCGTAGCCAATTGGTAGAGTGACTTATTCCGGAATGAGGGGATCCTGGTTCGAATCCTGGCGTGGACAGAAATGACAGAGAAATTTACTTCGTTATAATGGCGCACGAACTATCCGGATGACCCGACCGTTCAAAATCTCGCAATGGTGTGATGTTATTTCCACACCGCGAGATAGGAAAAATAAGAGAATCCCTTTTACAGCACTTCGAAAAAAAAATAAGGGGGAGATGATGTAACGTACCTGGAGATGTGACGTATCTGCCAGCAGGACGCACACGACATAAAGGCAGATAGTAGTCAGAACAAACGTCCGCGTAGCTCAATTGGTAGAGCAACTTATTCCGGAATGAGGGGACCCGGGTTAGAATCCTGGCGCGGATAAAAATGACGGAGAAATTTACTTCGTTATACATACATTCGTACACAAGCTCTACTACCAGCATACATGGCTTTTACACTATTAAGTAGATTCCCAGTAACACCATATTCATTCAATACCTTCCACAAAAGTGTCCTATTTACTCGGTCGTAATATTTTTCTTAATCTATGAAGGCAGCAAAAACATATTTACCAACAGACAGATACTTTTCAATCATCATGCGTAATGCGAAAATGTGGTTAGTGCAGCAAATGGACGATGTCATCACTCTTTCCACGTTATTTTTTAAACAACGCATAGCGACTGAAAAATTGTATCCCGGCACTGCTGGGATCGAACCCCAGAACTCTCGATAACTAGTCGAGTGCGTTCGAATTTACGCTACAGCGCCAACAATTCTCAGCGCAATGCGTGGTTTATCAGTCAGCATCTGACTATACGAATGCGTATTGATGGTCTCAGCAACTGAGATGTCGTCATCTGGTGGCATTTAACGCAACAGCTATTTTAATTGTAGCTGATAAATTCAAAGGGCGATAGAAATGTTTAATATATATCAAATACGTGGAGATAATGTAAATGGACGATGTCATCACTCTTTCCACGTTATTTTTTAAACAACGCATAGCGACTGAAAAATTGTATCCCGGCACTGCTGGGATCGAACCCCAGAACTCTCGATAACTAGTCGAGTGCGTTCGAATTTACGCTACAGCGCCAACAATTCTCAGCGCAATGCGTGGTTTATCAGTCAGCATCTGACTATACGAATGCGTATTGATGGTCTCAGCAACTGAGATGTCGTCATCTGGTGGCATTTAACGCAACAGCTATTTTAATTGTAGCTGATAAATTCAAAGGGCGATAGAAATGTTTAATATATATCAAATACGTGGAGATAATGTAAATGGACGATGTCATCACTCTTTCCACGTTATTTTTTAAACAACGCATAGCGACTGAAAAATTGTATCCCGGCACTGCTGGGATCGAACCCCAGAACTCTCGATAACTAGTCGAGTGCGTTCGAATTTACGCTACAGCGCCAACAATTCTCAGCGCAATGCGTGGTTTATCAGTCAGCATCTGACTATACGAATGCGTATTGATGGTCTCAGCAACTGAGATGTCGTCATCTGGTGGCATTTAACGCAACAGCTATTTTAATTGTAGCTGATAAATTCAAAGGGCGATAGAAATGTTTAATATATATCAAATACGTGGAGATAATGTAAATGGACGATGTCATCACTCTTTCCACGTTATTTTTTAAACAACGCATAGCGACTGAAAAATTGTATCCCGGCACTGCTGGGATCGAACCCCAGAACTCTCGATAACTAGTCGAGTGCGTTCGAATTTACGCTACAGCGCCAACAATTCTCAGCGCAATGCGTGGTTTATCAGTCAGCATCTGACTATACGAATGCGTATTGATGGTCTCAGCAACTGAGATGTCGTCATCTGGTGGCATTTAACGCAACAGCTATTTTAATTGTAGCTGATAAATTCAAAGGGCGATAGAAATGTTTAATATATATCAAATACGTGGAGATAATGTAAATGGACGATGTCATCACTCTTTCCACGTTATTTTTTAAACAACGCATAGCGACTGAAAAATTGTATCCCGGCACTGCTGGGATCGAACCCCAGAACTCTCGATAACTAGTCGAGTGCGTTCGAATTTACGCTACAGCGCCAACAATTCTCAGCGCAATGCGTGGTTTATCAGTCAGCATCTGACTATACGAATGCGTATTGATGGTCTCAGCAACTGAGATGTCGTCATCTGGTGGCATTTAACGCAACAGCTATTTTAATTGTAGCTGATAAATTCAAAGGGCGATAGAAATGTTTAATATATATCAAATACGTGGAGATAATGTAAATGGACGATGTCATCACTCTTTCCACGTTATTTTTTAAACAACGCATAGCGACTGAAAAATTGTATCCCGGCACTGCTGGGATCGAACCCCAGAACTCTCGATAACTAGTCGAGTGCGTTCGAATTTACGCTACAGCGCCAACAATTCTCAGCGCAATGCGTGGTTTATCAGTCAGCATCTGACTATACGAATGCGTATTGATGGTCTCAGCAACTGAGATGTCGTCATCTGGTGGCATTTAACGCAACAGCTATTTTAATTGTAGCTGATAAATTCAAAGGGCGATAGAAATGTTTAATATATATCAAATACGTGGAGATAATGTAAATGGACGATGTCATCACTCTTTCCACGTTATTTTTTAAACAGGCATAAAACCACTCTAAACATCCCACACTTTCTCTGATGTAAGATCCCGTACGTTTTCAATAAGGACCTTACCAAACACTTTCCCTGGCAAACTTATTAGGCTAATACCACGATAGTTCTTGCAGTCAATCTGATCACCTTTTCCCTCATACAAGGAACAATGATAGAATCCTTCCAATCCCGAGGGACCATTCCTAACTCCCAGCACAACTGTCAAATTTCAGTTCACCAGTCAATTGGAGTCACCACCATATTTCAACATCTCGGTAGTTATGCCATCAGCGCCCAGAGCCTTACCATTCTGAAGAGAATTTAGAGCTTTACACACTTCTTCTATTGAGATCCCTCCTGTGCTTCCATCCTTCACTGTGCCATCATCTGCATCTGTCTCAGAACCATCTTTGCTTTCCTGATCTAATAACTAACAGAATTATTCATCACATCTTTCACTTAATTCATTGGGCTCCCATATTATTTCCCCAACTCTATTATTCACAGAACTTAACACTTTGTTTCCTCTATTTAAGTTTTGTGAAGAATATGATAGGGGAAATGATATGGGAGCCCAATGAGTTAAGTGAAAGATAGGGTGAATACTTCTGTGAGTTATTAGATCAGGAAAGCAAAGATGATTCTGAGACAGATGCAGGTGATGGCACAGAGAAGGATGGAAGCACAGGAGTTATTGCAAGAGAAGAAGTGTGTAAATCTCTAAAATCTCCTCAGAATACCTACTCCTGATATACCAGAATTTGTTCTCCGATGTCCAGTCATCGGAATGTCGTGAATGAACAGAGACACAGACTTTCTAAAACATCATGATTATACGACGATTTGCATTTTTTAATATACCGGATGCACTAATTAAAGAAAGTCTAATCTAACTCCTCTTGAGCGAAAGGTCTCACCTAAAAGTTTTAAGATTGCATGAGTGCAAAAAGCAAACCATGGACAAGGGAATTATGCAATTAAATATTTACAAACGTAACCATCAGGGTAGAAAAGATGGTATAATCAGGGCTTTAACAGGAAGAAGTGCAGCATTTTGTATCCTTCCATGAACAGAAACACTATATTGAATGAGTAATCATAGCTGTGATATGCAAAACGAGCATATCATCACCGGAATTACAATTGTTGCACAAAGACCTGGTAATCATTTTATGCAAATGAAAAGCATTGCCGCTAATATATCGTAAGACTTGTGATCGGGAGTAATATGTCACAACGCACACTACATCGAATCCTGCTGCGTAGCCGCAGGGCGCTCAAAGTGCCCATACTAATCTCGGTTCACCATCGAAAGCGCCTACAATGGGCACGCGAATATCAAAACTGGACCTTGAATGACAGGAAGAAGGTCGTCTTATCCAATGAATTTTGTTTCCTTTTGCACCATGCGAACGGTCGAGTACGTCTGCGTCCTTTACCCGGGGAAGTTTTGGCACCTGGATACACTGTGGGACAAATACAAGACAGTGGAAGAAGTGCAATGATTTTGGCAATATTCTGTTGGAAAACCCTGGGTCCAAGTATTCATGTGCAGGAAACTATGACGTCTACCACCCACCAAAACATAATCGCAGACCAGGTACATCCTTTTACGCAACGGTATTCACCTCTAGTAGTGTCTTCTTACAGAAGGATAATGCGCATGCCACACTGCCATAATGATTCGAGAATGGTTCGCGGAACATGAACAAGACTTCCAGGTATTTCCTGGCCTCCAAAGTCCCCAGACATTAGTCCAAAGAAACATCTGTGGTTTGTGTTAGAACAGGAAATCCGATCTGCGGCGGCTCAACCACGTATCTTACAAGAGTCAAACGATCTGCTGGTAATGTGTTGGTACCAGATACTACAAGACACCTGTAGGAGAAGATCTGTTTGGGCTGCACGTGCATGACCAACATCATATTAGACAGATGGCCATAATATGTATTTTGGGTCTTCGTTGTATAAGGATCGGTTGGCAATAAACACTCGCTATGCCAAGAATGTACAACTACATGCACTTTCTGAAATATCAAAACTGGTCACTTTAATACTGTCGTTGATATACCAAGTTGTACAGCGATATGCACTTGGGGATGTGTCAAGATTGCACAACTTTACACACTCGCTGAGATCTTGGGATTTATCAGCGACATAAACCGTTAGAATACCAAAATTGCACCATGTACGCCGGCTAAATTATCAAAATCGAGAAAAAGCCCACAGAGAATTAACATCTTCCTTTCTGATATTCAAAAATAAATTTGCCGTGGTCGCCTGATGTGTAACATATTAATGATTAATCTATAACTTGCGTGCTATAGGATTCAGTGTGCTCATACATTTCTGTGATGTGTTCAGAAAAAGAGCTTTATTAACTTATTGAAGACGCTTCCCCTTGAACTTAATCTTCACCATTAATAAGAAAAAATAAAAGCATATAAAAGTAGAGTTTAATTAAGTATCTTATACAAACATTTTCATTTCATTCACGTCACGTAAGGACTTCAGCAAAAAAACAGTATCCCCTGCACTCGTAATTTACTCTGCTTTGGCTCATTTTACTTTGCCAGTCATCATTCATTTTTTTTCTGTGTGTGTATGTGTGTGTGTGAATGGCAGGGCGCAGGCGCGTGCGTGTGTGTGTGTGTGTGCGCGCAGGGCTCTTTTTGATAAAATAGGAGTTCCTAATTAAAACCCACTAGCTCAAGGTAAAAACATTATGCGCCGAAATTAACTCTGGGCAAATAAAAGGGACCAATTTTTTTCTCCCCATTTTTACATAAAATATCTCCTTTCTTTAACAGAAAATGATTCCGTTCTATGAAGACACTTTTTGCTTCTTCTGTTTCTACAATGGCAGCGGAAGATGCTACCAGGTGCTTCAGATATGAGGCATTTTAAATTTATCAAAATAGAAAATTACAAGCTATCAGTTATCATAACAGAGTAAAATGATCAGTCTGCCTAGCATGTAAGTAAAAGCAAAACATTTTAGATATGTAAACACTTTTTATTGCAACGCGGATATTTTTATTTTACTTCATTTGCGTATTAATCTTTTATCTCGTGAGGAATTCAACGTGAAAAGAACAATTCTTACCTAAGTCATAGCGTTATGATATCATACACCAAAGCTCAATGATGTCGAGACACGATGCAAAAAATATGGAAATAATTGCAGATTTTAAAAGACGAACTTTTATTTACAATTAAAACCAAATTAAAGTCGTCGCAAGATCTTTCAGACCCACTATGGGTCCGTTATCAGGACCCGTAGTGGGTCTGAAAGATCTTTTTATCCTAATGACGGACCCATAGTGGGTCTGAAAGATCTTTTATCCTGATGACGTACCCATAGTGGGTTTGAAAGATCTTTTTATCCTGATGACGGACACATAGTTGGCCTGAAAGATCTTGCGACGATTTTAATTTGGTTTTAATTGTAAATAAAAGTGCATCTTTAAAATCTCCAATTATTTTCGTATGTTTTGCATCGTGTCTCGACAGCATTGAGTTTTGGTGTATATCAACTGGCACGAATAAAAAAAACGGAATCTTGGATAGCTATAATATAATTTTACGTTATCTTACACTGAAGTACATTAGGAACACCCAACAGCAATCAGAGGCGTGCAATCCTTACTTACGTACCCAACTACCACTGCAAAGCATTCAGACGTGCACAAAGCGCAGATAGCGTCAATATAGGAAAACCTTGTGATTTAAGTGACTTTTTTAAAAGCTATGGTAGTGGGCTCTACGTAGACAACAACGAGCAACTCAGAAACGCCAAACCTTCTCGGTAATGCAAGAGCAACTGCAACGAGGGTGTACAATGAGTGATACACAAACAACAAAATAGCAGTCTGGAATCTTAATGTTGGAGGAAATAACTCTTCCATGTTCAATGGCAACGGCGGCTGGAGAGGACTGTATGAGGTAACAGACAAGTTTCATTGCGTCAAGAAGCAGAACAGTACAACAACTACATAGAGAGTAGAATTTCAGCATACTTCGCCTACCGCACATTGGCGAGAATGGACTAAAACAGCAGACTTCCCCTTCGTGTACCACTCGTAGCTGCTAAAAACCACCAAATTCGTCTGCAGTGGGCGTGGAAGTACAAAACTGTAACCCTGAGGACTAGAAAATGATCGCCTGCTCCAATGAATCACATTTTCAGTTAATGCACTGGCTGACAGACTGGCTGGAGTATGGCGCTAACAGTACCAACTGATTGGTCCTAGCCACCTAGGATTAACTGTGCAAGCTGCTGCAGGATGTGAAATGGTCTGAGGTCTGTTTCATGGCGACATTGGGTCCGCAATACCTCTGGAACAAATGGATACTACGGTGTATCTTAATATCTTTGCAGACTAGGCACACCTGTACATGTGCTTGGTGTTTCCTGGTGGAGCGGAATACTTCCAGCAGGCTGATGTTGCATGCCATAAGGCTCGTATGGTCACACAGATGTTCCAAGAGCACAACAGTGGCTTAAAAATTCTACAATCACTCCGCAGTCCCCAGAACATAACCCAATTGAAAATTTGTGGGATTAGATTGAGAGAGC
Organism: Macrothele yani; assembly: GCA_039090855.1. Lineage (NCBI taxonomy): Eukaryota > Metazoa > Arthropoda > Arachnida > Araneae > Macrothelidae > Macrothele > Macrothele yani. The sequence goes on from CM077012.1 coordinate 1,389,747, forward strand.
CGTTCGTAACAGAGATCCTTCTCCAACGGGCATTCGGCAACTGACGGATGTTATGACATCCTCTTGGCTGAACAGACGTATACAATGATGTCAGTGCCTGATCAAATTCATGCCACATCAAATCAAGTCTGTTTTGAAGGCCAGGACTGGGTCATAAAGCTCAACACGTTATAAGGTAAGTGTTGCCATTAATTTGCTACTTCAGTTTTTGTTTTGCTTTTTGTTTTTTTGTTGTACGAATCGAAATCTTCTACAGCCATATATTTTACCTAGATTCACACAGGGAAAACTTTTAATCTTCCGTCAAAAGCCACACGGTAAAGAATTTTAAAGTTTTGAAGTAGCAGGAAGAATCCAGAGTTCGCAAACGTAATAATTCGGTACTAACTCAGATAGGCTTAACACAAGGTTTGGATGCCGATTCTTCTTGCAGTACGGCAGAGATATGCTAAAGGCGATGTTGTAAAAAATGGTATTTATTAAAAATAATGCTCATGAAGTACCTGTTCGAGATATACAGAGCTGCTGTTCCTTTCTTTTAGTGAATAAATTCAAAAGCACCAATGAGTGTGGGGTATTTGATCTGCCGAAACACTTTTTAGCACGTCTTTTATAAAAAAAAGATCATAAGCATGTTATCTTTTCCTACAAAAGACATGCTTATGATAACATAAGCATGTTATCGGTTTGTCCGTCCGTCCGTTTGTAGACACAATATCTCTGCAACTGATAGTCCGATTTGAAAACTTCTTTTTGCATTAGAAAGCTTAAAATGTGCGAATGATGACCCTTTATTTAGATTTTTTTACGATACACAATTCTGCCGCTAGAGGGCGTAAATGCAGATGATATCGAATTCAAAATACATTTTATTTCATATATTTGCTTCTAAATATCCAATTCAAAATATTTTTTTGCCTTTCAATTCTACTCATGGCAAATATTATTTTAGGTATAGTCACTTTTTCAAGTTACGCATAGATACTTCGCTAGGGAGCGTAAAAGTAAGTTGCGTTTCACCCGATATTCGTGCTTCTAAAACTCCGATTTGAAAAATTGATTCTGCAGCGGATATAGCTCCGGATGTGAAATCTTTCACATATATTTCTAATTTTTTGGTATTACACGGTTTGGCCACCAGGGGGCGTAAGAGTTTATTTCTGCTTCTGATGTATTTGCAACAAAATCTCAGCTTCTAAGATCGCGATTGAAAAATTCTTTCGTGGACCGATACTACTCACGTCGACAAATCTGTGATGTGAAAATTGTTAGAAAAAAAAAGAATTGGAAAAAAATGCCAGTGGTGCACAGGAATGTGGGAACTGCTGAATTTAAAAAAAAGAAAATGTGGAAAAATCAGAAATGGGCAACGGGGCGCCATTTTCAAGTGAAAGGCAAAGAAGGGAGAGGACAGCCATCTTGGTGACCAGTTGACAAGGTCAGGACGAGCCCATGAATTGTCAAAACTTTGAGCGTGGAATTCTTCGAGAGAGCAAAGGAATAGCGAGGGAGGGGCCAACTGGCAGATGTAACCGAGAAAGCTTAGAACGCGGATAGTGAGAGATGCCCAGCAAGGGGGGGGGGGGGGTCGTCGTGATTGGCTGAGCACTCTCTGTTGCTCATAAAAGTTTGGGAGGACTCGGGAAGTTAGTGTTTTTGGCGGCCTCTCTTTTTGAACAGCTTCCACAGGAGTAAGACGTCAGGTCACCGCGTGGGATGATTTTGACGTAAGAAAAGCGCTCGGCTGAGGTCGAGTTAGCTAGGTGAAGATTTAGATTAACTGAGGTTAGTCATAAATATCTATATTTTGTTCCAAGGCATGAGGCTGCGGTCTTGATCCATTATACCTGAGATCTGACAATCTCACGTCTAGTTTCAGAAGTGTTGCATAATTGTCTACATGAGATGAAACGTAATTATAGTTACCATGTGTGCCGAATACTGTTGCTTATCGTATGAACTCAAACACGAACTGAATTTAACGTCACTGAACTCTTGTGAAATTGAAAGGTGCTATCAAGGAAGCACCATATATCTATCTGTTCAGCTCAAGCTCTGTTGTCAACTCAAGCTGTGTTTATCATTGTTATATTGCCAGCGTGAAAAAACCAGCCTTCATACTACCCTAAGTGGGGAATTATAAAGTCGTTATTACTTGTTAAATAAATATCTTCAGCTCATTTCAACACCAGCTTAGAAGTCTTTCACCACGCCTCTCTCTAATAAATTCGATCTGGATAAGGCGTCTAGACCTTACCCCAATCTAGACTGATGGCAGCGAGAAAAAGTAAGTGCACTTTTGATGGTAAGAGTGTCGCAGTGAAATAAAGTGCAATAACATTCACAATGCAATACCTCCCAGTATCCCACACCAAATAAATAAACTGAAGAACACAACAACGATCTTGACCAAATCATTTCGGAATATTTCTTTTTTAAAATAATGCCTGGTTTCTCCGCCAGGGGGCGTAGGGGTATATCATATGTTTGTCAATATCTCTGCTTCTAATGGTCCAATTTGAAAAAAAAAATGTTGGATAGAGTTTCCAGTGCAAAATGTTTTTCATACAATTTCAAAATTTTCAAGTAATTCATTGACTTTCCGCTAGGGGGAGTAAAGGTAAATTGCGCTTTCCCCGATATCTCTGCTTCTAAAACTCCGCTTTGAAAAATTATTCCTGCACGGAATACAGCTTCCGGTGGGAAATGTTTTTATTGTAATTTCTAATTTTTTTATTAAATATGGTTTGGCCCCCAGGGGGCGTAAGCGTTAATTTCTGCTCCGTAGGTATTTCCATCAAAATCTGAGCTTCTAAATCTCGATTGAGAAAATTCTTTCGTGGACCAATACCGCTTATGTCGATAAGCATTTGAGAATATTTCCTTTTTAAAATCAGGTTTTGTTTCTTCGCCAGGGGGCGTAGATGTATATCCTATTTCTGCCAATATCTCTGCTTCTAAGATTCAGATTTGAAAAACTCCTTCTTTGTTAGACAGCGTTTGCTGTGTAAAATGCTCTCATATAATTTCAAAATTTTCAAGTAATACATAGACTTTCCGCTACGGTGCGTTAAAATAAATTGCGTTTTCCCCGATATCTCTGCTTCTAAAATTCCGATTAGAAAACTAATCAGAATTTTAGAAGCATAGATATCGGGGAAAACGCACCGGGTACAGCTTATTCTTGAGGTGTACTGAACCGGTTCTGTTGAATATCATCGAAATGGGGTCAAAGGTCAGGACACAGGAGCGAGATTTATTCCACAGCCATTATCCTCATAACTTGAGTAATAATTTCTGGTATGTTGGAAAGCGTATCATAATCAATGCATTGCATGATTTTACTAACTTGTTACATAATATCTCCACTTTCAAATTGGAAGAAACATCGCTTTGAATTCTGAGCACAACGAACGCCTGATTTTCTCATTTTCCAGAGGAACACCGATTTTTGCTTGGCTGCCGAAATTCAGTTTACATTTGGTAGATGTCTTAGCTTCTGCATATTCATTCTGCTTTTGATAGCAACAATTATACAATTAATTTGCACACATTTTCACACTTGTTAATGCAAAACTTTGTTCCTAGGCGGCACAGATCTGGTGTTTTACTTCGACAGCATTTCCAAGCAGAAACCACGGAACTGGGTAACTTATTTTTAATATAAGCTACACACATAGGACACTGAATTAAAAATATGTAGGCACATTGTATGTAAGCATCACTTACGTACCGTACATGCCAAAATACGTGGTCATGGCGCTCTCTACGTGATTTAAGCAACTATTTAAGATTCCTGTTCGTCAGGAATCATTAGTAGTGTTGACCAAAATGTGAAAAACAAAGGATCTCAAAGGACGGAGTGTGGGTGCCCGTCTGGCTGGAGCGACGATTTTGAAAACAGCAGAGCTGACTGGTTTCTCAAAGGTTAGATATCACTGGTCTTTAATCAGTTAAAAACTAACCCACATTGCTTGTCTGAGAGGCGTAACTGCGGCGCGATGACAATCTGTCAAGAACGAAATGGCCGTCGTCTTAGATGGCTTCTACAAAGAAACTGGACTTTCTGTGTGCAGCAATTGACCGAATCATTCAATGAAGGCTGTTCTAGACCCATATCTCTGCGAATTATGAGCAGGGAGTTCAAGAGGATCGGTACTGGAATTCATGAGGATTGGTAAGAGGATCATGACTATATGATAACCACTGATTACTGCGAATAACCAAAAGTTCGTCTACAGTTGTATAAAGAACACAGTGACTGGATACTGGAAGAGTGGAAAAACTCATATGGTCCGACGAGGCACGGTGCACTTTGTTCTGTGGAAGGCAGAGAATTTGGTGGGAGTCCCATGAAACAAAGGACCCAGCTCGTTGCTCGTTTCTAAACACAACTCAAGGTCCCGGAGATGGTACCATGGTGTGGGACACGTTCGGTTGGTACGGAACGGGTCCTCTGATATTGCTGAAAGGTCAGGTGTCCTCTAAAGATTATATGAATATCGTTGAAGATCAAAACCATCCTACAATGTTGGCTTTTTATCCAGCAGGTGACGGCTGTTTCATGGACGTAAATTCTACTGTCCATCGCGCATGATGTGCTCATCAGTGGTTCAGCGAGCATGATAGCGACTTCCACCATCTTCCCTGGCTAGCAAAAATCCAGGATCTGAACCCCATTGAGAATGTATGGAACATGTTAGAAAAAGAGCTCAGGCCAGCAAAGTCTTCTTCTGTCAAATCTTCCGTAGACGAGGATGCACTCCAACACCTTGTGAAATCTATGCCAGTGCCGTAAGACAAAACACAACATGTATGCCTCACCGAGATTCGAACCCCGACCGATCTCGGACGAATGATCAGAAGCCATCGCTTGCACTACTGTGCCACCGGGGCGACACTTCAATTTTTCAAATGACAATAGGGTCATGTGACCAATCACATATTCGTAAAATTTCCTCAGAAAGACAGTGGTACCATTATTTTTCACATATATTTATTAGTTTACAAGCTATTGCATGTTTCTAAACTATGTTTGGTGTTGTTCTTGCATGTTACGCATGAATGAAAAACACAAATTCCTATATTTTGGGCCTGGAGATGTGAATTAGGGCATTATCTACTTGCAGAAACGCCCGCTTCCTATTGATGAGCTCTAAGTAGCGTTGGTTCACAATTCCACCAAATGCACAGCATGACGTTCCTCTCGAACTGCCCTTTTTGCCACATCCGCTGTGCTCTGGGTACTGGCACCGCACCAGTAACTGATTCCCAGTGGTAGAATAACGTAGATGTGTTCAAATTTTATCACCTGTAACGATGCGACGACAAAACCTATCGTCTTGACAGCAATTAGCGGGAGAGAGCAACACGCTGATTTGCCTGCTTGGGTGGCAATTCTTGGGGAGCCATTCGATGACGCTGGAAGAGAAACCAAGATGGAGCAGGCGACGAGTGATGGTGGATTGGGTTGACCCCACCCAACTGCCGATTGTCATGCACAGGTACCAGATTCTGCTACCTCAGTTTCGACAGGGTTACTGATCGTTTTACGTGATGACCTCAGCTTGTCTTTGAGACTGGTGACCCGATCATTGAAACGCCGGAACCATTTTAGAGCAGTGCTACTATCCACTGCTTTCTCAGCTTCAACTACACACATTTCTTTAGCTTCTTCTGTTTCAACCCTTTCTTCAAGAAATGGCGTAAGAGCACTGGATCAGAATGTTTATAGACCTCCATCCTCTGCTCACCTGATGACACAATGAGGCGAGGTGCCAAATGTCCGTTATGACGCTCGTGTTTTCCACGTCATCGTGGTACCCAGTCGCCGTTGGAGAGCATTTCGTACTGCAATGGAAGCCCAAAATATGAGTAGCTCAAAATGGGATGAACTTTTAACTCACCCTGATATCAAATATAAAAATCTTAACTTACGACAGAAAAAGGCGACATTGTGCGTGAGAAAACATCGAAAATAAAAATTCATGGAAAAGACTTTGGTTTTAAAAATAGATATCACATGCAAAGTTTTTCAAATAAGGCTTTTAAGATCTTAATATGCTGTGAAGTGTAAATACGCCTTTACTTTGCCGCACAGGTATAGAAGCTTATATCAGAAATCGGAAAAAAAAACTTTGAATAGTAAAAAAAGAATAAAGAAGCAAGAAGTACATCGAAAATGTTGCTTCTAGTTTATGATATCGAACGATTTTTTTCCTTTTTAACTCCACCTACTTGGAAAACTGAACATTGGAAAAGAAGAAAATGACGCGATCATTGCACTTATTTTTTCAGAAGTTGAACGGAAGGCGAATATTTTGAATCCGATCTATACGTCCAAAGACTATTCATGGACAATGATACTATGAACACTCACATTCATTTTCGGAGGATGTGATAAACGTTTAATATTGTTAGTAAAATCAGCGAGGAAAATTTACTTATTAACTTAAAAAGGATTACCATTTTCAAACAAACATTACACGTCATTGCCAAAGGAACTTTTGTACCTAATGGCTCAGTGTGCTACAGCTCGTGCGTTAGCAAGACGAGCTGCAAAAAATTACAGAGCAAAAGAATAAGAATCATGTGTGCAGAAGGTTTAAGAATCTTTTGTTAAAATAGCGCAAATTGATAATATATGGGCGCTTATTTGCCTTGAAAACAGAAGCCCCACCAATACAACATTAAAAAAGCAGACAGTCATATTTAAAAACCATCTTGCTTTCACTCTCCAGAAAATAATTTAAACAAAGGACTTTTTAACGGGGTGTTCTTGTTTTGAAAAGATGCATTCAGTTGGAAAGAAAACTTCAATTAAAATTTCGCTAAAGCGAGGTAAAAATCAATTGTTTTGTCCTCTTGTTACAGTATTCGCATATGCATAATGCAGCAGCTCCGAACTTCCGAACAGAAGGATTGCTCTCTTCTATTGAGCTGACTCGTTGTATTCATTAAAGCTTCCGTCGTTCTCAGAAATGCTCAAGATATCACTCCAACCATTCAGTGTTGAAATAAGGTCGCTTTTCCATTTAAAACATGAGACATTTCTACATTTCACATGTTGCCGAATGTTTTCAGCAGTGAATTGCTGGATAATTGGGTAATTTTAAGAGGCTTTTAGTGACCCCTATCAATAGATTTGTAGTGATTCCTGTCATTAGACTTTTAGTGACTCCTATCAATAGATTATCATTAGATTTTTAGCGACTCCTATCATTAGATTATCATTAGATTTTAGTGACTCCTATTATTATATTTTTATTGATTCATAACAGTGTTCAGAAATAAAAACGATGTTACAGAATTTGCATATACAGGGAGCATGCCTTCTAAAAAATAGTTCAAAAATAGCCAACTGAAGGAAATTCGGGTTGGTTGTACTTGTCCTTATATGTTTGGGTAGGCTGTATACTTGCTGTAATATAATATACGTCGAACTTGTCGTATTGAAAATTTATTAACTAAACCGTAATATCAGAATTCATAGATCTGAAACTTATCCATCAAAGACTTCTGTAGATAATCAGGTGCTAAGTTTTGGGAATTTTTTTCTGAAACTATATTAAGTAAATTAAGTGATATTCAGGAGTGTCAATAACTTTAAACTGCTCTGGCTTTTTTTCGCTCTTTCACTGCTCAACGGACGCTTATGACTCCTAACCCTCTGATGGTATGCATTAAATCCTGTTTTTTTTTCATTTTAGCTGTTGTTCCAGTACTTTCACTTAGAACATTTTCAAGATGAAGGCTGAGTCCCCCTTGTATACAATGTATATAGGTTTTTTTCTTTATATTTTGTTTGCTTTGTGTTGTGTATCTGTCTCGGTTTATATTAAACGTTATACTCTGAAAAAAAAAGGATTAAATTACCTCTGCTCATACCTGTCTGCTCCCTTACCAAACAATGCGAACCGAATTAAATTAAGAAGGCAGAGTTTTCCAGATATGCCGAAGATAATTTTGCGAAAAAATGGGAATTTACAAAATTAGAGGCGAATCTACAAAGCAAAATTGCATATCCATTAAGTAAAATTATAAACGTCTGCTCCCAGCTTCTGCAGTATTTGCAAAACAAACAAACAAAATAAATAAAAGTATGTATTTTAGCTTGTAAAAGCGTTTATTTCATTAAAAGAAATTTTTGCATTTTTATAGGTAAATAAAATGATCTTTCTTCTTACTTCACGCATACCCAAAATCTCTAATTAAATCTTTGGTATTTAATTTCCCTGCCTTTTTACCTTGAGTGTCAATTAGTGAAGGGTATTTCATTCGTTCCTGAAAACCTGCATTTCGCAAATAATATTTGACTATAATCCACTTGCTGAATGATCTTACAGAACCAGCTATTGTAACTGGTGACGCTAAATATGAAATAAATGTTGTAGAAATGTCCGAGAAAATACACGGCGAATTGTTAAACTTTTGTATTAACAATTCTGCGAGTTCTCCTATTGAATTTATTGATTTAATTTCTTCTTTTATAAAGCTATTTGAAACTATTTACAGAAGTTGAATGAAGACATTTTTAGTTAGATCTTTATGTTCTATGTTAGGATATTATCTGCATATTTTAAAATACCCTGTTCCGTTGGTGCAATCAAGTTGTGAGATTCCAAAAATGCGAAACAGGTTTTGTACACAGATAAAGCTTTCCCTAATTTATATTTTACATACGTCCGAAACCTATACAACGCATTTACCCTGAATGCATATTCAACTCTTTTAAATTTTTAATCTAATGTTTAACATTATACCAACGATATCCCGCGTATGTTTTTAATCCTCTTTGGGCATCAGCTTGCTGAATGATCTTTCAAAACCAGCTAATGTAACAGGTCACGCTAAATATGAAATAAGTGTTGCTTATTCCAAGACTTTCTCGGCTTTGTCGAGAAAAGCCGAGAAAGCCTTGGAACAGAATGAAATGTCTTGGTCATAGAAATATGAATTTATGTCACGCAAGAACGGTGCATCATGCAAAGTAGGAAAGGCAAGGAACGTTTTGATCACACAACTAGGTATACAATACAAAAGAAGCGTTTTAAATCTAAGATTAATAGGCGGAGATATCAAGCAAATTATAAAAATTCGTTTGGTGAGTTAACCAAAAACCTACGCACCAGGAAGGGTGAAAAATGTAAATATTTCGATTTTTGTGTCCCTGATACAGATCTCAAATAAAGGAATTTTTTAACCGAACTTTTTGATGCGCCGTGATTGGTTGAACAAACAGACCTATGGACAATGCGTAAGAACTTTTGCTATACAGGTGGTGGATTAAGTTATAGAAACCCGCTATGTTAGATAAGATCATCCCCAAAACATACATTAATGGAAGTATAAATACAGTTGAAAGATGTTCATATACAGGGTAAGTCAAAATGATCTGTATTTCCCCGTTATTCTGGAAAGGTAAGTCAAAATGATGTTCCCGATTTCAGTGCTGTACCATACGACATGTGATGAGTAATTTAGTTGCGAGACGTGTACTTTAGAAGGCAATTCTCCAAGTTCCAATGCCCCGCTACTTATTCCGCGGGTGGTCGATAGATGGCGCGATAAGTCTGACAGAAGGAACAAGTCATCAAATGGTGGCAAGCGGACAAAAGAAGGCATTTTGTGTTCTCGATTTTCACACAAACAGGTCAGTTGTGACTGTTCAACGACATTTTCGGACAAAATTTGGGATAGAGCCACCCACTGGTAAGTCAATTCGTAATTGGTATTCACGGTTTCAAGACACGGGCTGTACTTGCAAGGGAACATCGGCTGAACGTCCTTCGATAGGAAAGGACGTAGTGGAGCGTTTTCGGGTAAGTTACGTAAGGAGACTTCAGAAATCCACTTATCGAGCAAGTCGAGAACTTGGTGTTCCGCAGAAAACTGTATGGCAAGTACTGAGGAAACGTTTGCCCAGGCAACTGTATCGTCTGCAGTTGATTCAAAAGCTGAAGAGGGATGACCGCCACCTGCAATGGTCTTTCTGTGAAAGATTTCTTACTCTAATGGAGGAGAAGGATTACTCTAAAAAGTTAGTTTTTAGTGGCGAAGCAACATTCCACATTTCAGGAAAGGTGAACAGGCATAACGTGGGAATTTGGAGCACTGAAAATTCCCATTAAATCTTGCAGCACAAGCGTGCTTCCCCAAAAGTCTATGTCATCTGCGCAATTACTCATCGAAAGATCTATGAGCTCTTCTTCTTCGCTGGAGAAACTGTGACGGGAATTACGTATCTCGACGCTCGAATAATGACTTCTCCCACAGCTGGAAGAAGACATTGATGACTTCATTTTTCAACTTGATGGTGCGCCATCGCATTTCCATAACGAGGTTCGCGGCCACATCAATGACAAGCTGGCAAAACGATGGATTGGCGGTTCAGCTGAGGGGATGAACTGTTGCGTTGGCCATCGGGATTTCCAGATCTCAACCCGTGTTACTTTTTCTGGTGGAGTTTCATAAAGGATCGTGTCTATGTACCACCACTTGTAACGACGCAGGTTGATTTGAAAGCTCGCATCACAGCAGCCATCACAAAAATTGACACCGACATGCTATAAAAAGTTTGGCAGGAACTTGATTACCGACTTGATGTGTGCCGTGTTACGCGTGGAGCGCATATTGAATATTTATAAGTTGAACAAAACTTTATGAAATGTGCTTTTCAACAGTACTAGTTGCGTGTATCTGTTTTACATTAAACATGAGTACCAAATCATTTAAATCAGAAACATCATCTTGACTTACCCTGTATACTGCTCAGTATTTCACATGGTCAGTGGGGTATATTTTTCGAAACAGTAACACATCACATGTCTGTAATATTTCCCCGTTATTCTGGAAAGGTAAATTGTTGGTGCCCATTCAGCAGTGAGGTCCGTCAAGAAAACTTAATTTGTTCACTGTCTACAGCAGTGTCTAAAATCAGGGTTCACAAATCACATATTTTTTATTTCAGATGTAATTATTACCGTGAGCATTTAAGATTATAAGACGTAAGCAGCCATCCCTAATTTGGAGCTACTGGTTCCAGGGAGGGGAAATAGCACCATAGGACAAACACACCGCCTGTGCCGCTTCAGAGACTTGAGCCTACCTGGGCTCAACTCACATATTTAGCCAAACACCAGCGTATCTGACTACTCGGCCATCGGGATGGCTAAGACCTAGATACCAAGCATACATTAAGACGAAGAGTGTTAAAAACTGAGAGGACGGTGGCAATAAGTGTAGGGAAAACAAGAAAAAATAATTGTTTCTATAATAACCTCAGAATTTAATATACATTGACCCAGTTTCCAGGAAATTTTTCCACCTGAATTTATGACAGAGTTGCTAAATAACTCGTTACAAAGCTTGGTTTTTGAAGCTAAAAAGTGATGTATTTAGCAAGAACTGGTCATTAAGTGTTTGGGCACATACCATATGGTCTAACGAATCATCAACAAACTTTCCAACATTCAACAGAACTTTTATAATCTTGAAGTTCTTGTGTCAATCATCAAATGTGTAGGAGGATCATCATTTGTACGGGCAGCTACATCGTGGCATTATTCGGGCCCTATTGCTGGCTGCACTGAATGGCAAAGCTACAGCCGTTGAGTTCATATACATTTTAAGAGAACAGCTGCATCCCATGATTGAGACATTTTTCTCCGAGCGTGGCGTCATATTTCAGGTTAATAATGCTCTTTCCCACAAAACCACGTGTGCCACGTCGTGGTTAGAAGAATACAAGGGTAAAGTTTAGCATTTCTCAAGGCCTGAATGTTCACCTGATATAAATATCATCAAACCACTTGAAAATCAGGGTTAGGACCAAATTCGCTTACCTTTGCTCACTCATAGATCTTGAAGCTTTCGTTCACGAAAAACGGTGTAATCTATTTTTCAGGACAAATTGCTACCATCCCAAATACCATGAGAACACAAGCAGTATTACAAGCAAATGTTAATCCGGCACCGTATTAGAAAAACTTAGGGCATTCATTTCTTTTTCTGCCTCGAGTGAATTTTAATGGAAGTTTACACCAACCGACGTTCTTATAATATCATTTCGTTTGCCTGTCGATATGTAGAAAGAATGTTTGCGGAAACGTGCGTTGGATAGAAAAGAAATTTGTAAATGGACGATGTCATCACTCTTTCCAACTTAACGTGGAAAGAGTGATGACATCGTCCATTTACATTATCTCCACGTATTTGATATATATTAAAGAAATTTGTGTTGGATAAAGGGGAACAACGAGAATTATGAACCGCTTTTTATTGTTGAAAAAGAGGGTAGTAGATGGTACAGATTCTTGAAACGCATGTTTTAAAAATGCACCAAAGGTTGCAAGTTCGACAAATCTAGGTATGTTATGGGGAAAAGGATGCCACAGAGCCCGTGAAACAATACGGGATCAAGGTTATTTGGAGATTATTCAAAACCTTTCGACGTCAGACTTTACCAAAGAGTAACATTAAATAACGCAACTTGAGCTTCACCTTACAACAGTCGTATTTCAGACGTTGATAAGATAGACACAAAAATGTCATCTGGACCACCTTGAATGAAGGATCATATTCTCCTACCAGGCTCTCTCTCTCTCTCTCTCTCTCTCTTTCATATTGTTCTTAGAAATCTTTCGCTCAAAAACTGTTGAAGCTGATAAACTGTCAATTAAAAAGATCACTCCTGTTTTGACATTTGTTCTGTCATAAGGGTGTACATCAAAAGCTGGTGCTGCTTTAGAGCACCGCGTGTTATGTTCTCCCGTTTGTGCATGCGATTTCTCAGAATCTTTAGGTCTCATTTAAAAAAGCATTTTCGTGCTTAAAAGTTAAGACCACGAGAATGATGATTCTGATAATTTCTTTTTCTGACGCAAATTTTTATTTGACATAAACATATATATGAATTAAGTCAATATCTGCGCTTTTGTAAATCCTATTTCTAATGACATAAACTTTGCATCCGATACGTATCAGTACTTTTAAAGTTATTAATGAAACTTTGCAGTGTATCTGATGCAGATTGTCGCAGCTAGGTGGCACGGATTTAGACATTTATCACCACTGCTAACTGTAAAAGTTTAGGAAATCTTTTACCACTATTTAATTTCTAATGATGATCAATATTATGTAACATTTTCTGATTTTTCAGGTGAGAAAATGTTTTGCCAGGTTGTGTAACATTATCAAATAATGACATTTGGCAGAGTGTTTCGGCCTCTAACAGTTCGCTTTGAAAAAATGCTGTGGGAAACTTCGATAATTTTTTTTTAATTTAGTTTTCTAATTTTCTGATGCGAATTGTAAGCATAAGGGCGCGCACCGTACACATTAATATTCTGGGACGCCGTTGTCGTTACTTATTGATTTCTTTTTGTTTCCCAAAAATCTTTTATACACCTCAGAAGCCATTATTGCTGGTAGTTTTAGGGAAAAAACATGATCTAGTATAGTCCACTGTCATAGACAGAAATAATACTATATTACAAGAAAACGTATATTTCCAAGGGTTCGTGTTTTGAAATTCCTATTTTTTCACAGCGTTGCATGCGTAAAACGTCGGTATCACAATTAAAAAGAAGTTGATTACTTTTAAAATCATGGATCATCAAACGAAAAAAGAAGAGAGAAAAGAAGGCGAAGAAGAGGCTTACCTTTCTAAGAATTCGAAAGCGGAAAAATCACGTACAGTAAATCACGTTTACTGAATTTTAAGTAGGCTAAAGGTAAAGAGATGAAGAAAAAGAAAGAAGAAAACATTCTCATTTGAAAAGGAACACGCCGCGCTGTTACACTGAGTTACGGAATCGGTATATCGAACTGAAGAAGTCTTTTAAAAAACTTGAAGCAATGAGGAAAGAAAAATAACACACACATGCACACACACACATCGCATTCTAATGCAAATTGCGCTCTGTCGGATACATAAAAGACCATTGATTGTTCAACAATCAATATTCTTTTGAAGTTAAAGCATGTGGTACCATTCCATGAGAGTTATTAAAATTATTCCCCCACTCGCACGTCGCAGAGGATAAGGAAACTAATTAACGGACTAATTTTTTACTTTTCTGTCTCAGTCTTATTTTTTCAAGAACATGAGTCGATTCTCAAAGTTAACTGAGGAACGTTTCGAGCTGAAATGCTGCCATTATCGGGAGTCTATCCCTGTTATCATCTACGCTCTGGTCTTTATCAACCCAAATTCTTTATTAAATTTAAGCAGTGCTTAGATGCTATGTCTTGATTTTTCTGTCGTTAGAAAATCAGTAACTCCGTAATACAACGCCGAAATAACAGGATGAAAAGAGGTAGGGCTTATTATTCATCTAGTAGCAGACGCTGTATATTTCCAAATGATTTCCCGTTTTACTGTTTATTTTTCAACTGAAAAGTTGCTTCCCGATTTAAGTGTGATCCAGTCTGACCTATGTCAGGTATCATATGTTGTATAGACACTATCTTATAACATACTCTTACTTTGGGGTAATGATATTATTTTTGAAAGAAAAAACACAAACGTAAATTTCAAAACGTTCACGTTTGTTTATTTCCCGGAACCCTAGGAAAATGAGATGTCGCATGCAAAGATAGGTAGCATCCTGATGTATTTCAACTTCTATCCGCCAATAAGGACAATCGTGCATCATCACGAGATGAAAACGTGCAACTAATGTTGGTCAGGATTATATCATTCGACAATACAATGACGTTTTCAAATAAATTCAGTAGAAAAAGTGTATCGAGTATGCATTAGAAATACACTCTTTGCCAAAAAACAAAAACAAGAAAACAAAGCACCTAGAAGGAATCATTCAATCGAGATATAAAAATGGCATGTGCAATATGTACATGTATAGGTAAGGAAATGATTGCAGTTACAGAGCAGTGGGACCATTTGTTAGAATAAAACAGCTACACGAGTGGAGCAAGTGAGTACATTGTAGCGCCACTTCTGTCTCAGGTGCCATCGGTTACCCGGCATGTCATAGACGCATACAGTTCACGGATACTGTCTGGAAGTATAGCATGCCAGATGGTATCCAAATTGCGGGCCAGTTCACCGGCATTTCGTGATGGGCGTAAATGGCATCCCATCACGTCCCAAACATGTTCGATTGGTGAAAGGTCGGGCAATCGGGATGGCCATGGAAGGGTCCCGACATTACGGACGCAGGCCTGGGAGAGCTTTGCCGTGTATAGCCGGACATTATTTTGTTGAAAACTTGCTCGGTGGTGCTGCGACAAGAATGGCAACACAACAGGTCGCAGAATTTCGTCCACCGACTGTTGAAGCGTGAGGGTGGTACGGAGGACTACCGAGAGTGTCCAGCTATCGTAGGGACACAGGTAGCACAACTTTTCAATTTAACGTAGACCCAACACTGAGCCACTGCTTTTAATTCCTTAAAGATTCCTCAGTGTTGGGCCTACGTTAAATTACAAAGCTGTGCTACCTGAGAAATGGCTTCTCAGACATTCACTCCCGGTGCGGTAGCCGTATGCCGTTCCACGGTAAAGGAAGGATCGGTGCTCTGGCCTGCTCGTCTCCAGAAACGTATGCGCTGGTCATCGGAGCCAAGTTCAAACCGTGACACAGCAATGAAGGCAACATGACGCCACTGGACACTATCCCACGTTGATGGGGCCCGACACAGCTGCAATCGGTGCCAGCAATGCTTGCTGGCCAGTGGTAGGCGGCGGAGTGACCTCGTCGAATGTAGTCCTCCTGTCGCAAATCGTCTGGCAACAGTCCGGATGACCACTTCCGTACCTGTAGACGACTCAACATGGCCACGGATGGTTGAGAGCGACGAATTCAGTTCTATTCGTGCTGCTCTCACAACTGCTCGATCCTCGCGTTCTCTCGTTGCCCTCGGCCATCCACTACCTGCGTGCCGCTTGTTGTGCCCTCCTTGATCCATTGGCGCCAACATCGTTCAATTTTCGCGTCGGTCGGGCCAAATGCCTGGCGATACGGTGACTTGACAAACCAGCCTCTCATCATCATTAGTGTTCTGTGTCTTGACAGATCCAACGGTAACTCAGCAAGTTCTCTTCCTCAATTTTCCTCTTTTCCTTGCTTCCTCCTTCAATTCTTGACAGCTTCCTGTGCCCATTACATAATCAAGCATCATTAGTTGTCTCCTTCCTCTTGGTCGTTTTCCTTCAATTTTCCCTTTTATCATTATTTTCAATAAGCTGTCTCCTTTTAAGACATGTCCTATTCAATTATATTTTCCTTTTCTGATGGTCTTTAGTAAATTCCTTTCTTCTTCAACTCTTTGCAATACTTCATCGTTGGTAATTTTTTCAGTCCATTTTTTCCATTCTTCTCCATTAAACACATTTCAAATGCCTCCTACATTTTAGCTTCTTTCTTCCCAATTGTCCACATTTCCGCCCCATATAAAGTTATACTCCAAATATAGCATTTAATAAAACTTTTCTTTAAATTTTTATTTATTTTAATAATAAACACTTTTTGTTGTTATAAAATGCATAATTTCTTTTATTACTTCTTTCTCTTATTTCCATGTCACATTTTCCATTTTCTTGGACTGTACTACCTAGGTATATGTATAGTCTCACTTGCTCTACACTATCTCCATTCATCTTCACCTCAACATTTCCTGGTTTCCTGGAGGCTCTCAACGTTTTTGTTTTCTTTGAGTTAATTTTTATACCATATTTTCTGCATACACTTTCAAATATTTGCATTAGATGTCGTTGTTGATCTTCAGTATTAGCTAATATTGCTTGATCATCTGCAAATCTAATACTTTGTATTGTTCTTCCTCCAATAGTGATGCCTCTTTTGTCTTCACCAAATTCTTCTTTCATCATTTCCTCTGCAAAAATATTGAAACGCGTTGGTGACAGACAACATCCTTGTCTTATACCACTGGCAATCACACAGTTTTTAGTTTTTCCTACTTCTGTCATAATTGTGGCAGTTTGGTTCATATATAATTCAGGAATTAACCTCCGGTCTCTCCAATCTAATCCTACTAGGGGTGTTCAAATGAAAAGGTACGAAACGACACTGTGGGTATAAATGAAGACTTTATTCAAAGTATACACCATAGGCCGTAGTACAACGATCCCATTGATTAACGAGCCGAAGGATTCCTTGTTCCCAGAATTCCTGTGGCCGTGACGAGACCCAGTACTGCACAGCGTCCTTGAGTTCATCGTCCGAGTGGAAGCGCTTCCCTTTCAGATGTTTTTTCTGGGGACCAAACAAATGGAAATCGCAGGGCGACATGTGCGGGCTGTAAGGCGGATGGTCAAGCTGCTCCCACTGGAACTTGGCCAGTTCCGCGTGTGTGACCCTGGAGACGTGTGGACGCGCGTTATCATGGAGCAGAACCACACCCTCCTTGAGCAGCCCCGGTCTTTTGTTCTTGATGGGCCTGCGTAGGCTTCGGAGTGTCTCACAGTACACATCGGAGTTCATGGTTCGTCTGTGCGGGAGGAATTCAACAAGTAGTCAATTGGACGGCGTTCTTTATAAGAGCCTCTGCTCTCTCCTGCGCATGCGGGAGCCCGCGCATGCTCCGATCCACGCCGGCGACTCCAATCGCATCCCTAGATGTGTCGCTACGTTCTCCCATAGCGGCATAGGCAAATATGTTAACCGTTACGTTCTTATGACGTTTCGTACCTTTTCATTTGAACACCCCTAGTACTTTACTTAGCACTCCCATCAGCTTTTCCGAATTCACCATGCCAAACACTTTTTCTAGGTCACCGAAACATATATAAACTTCTATGTTTACTTCTACACGGTCGAGTCACATTATTGTGACCACCAGCTAATATCCTGAGTAACCGCCGTGTGCAGCGTGGAAAGCAGCTAGACGGGCTGGGAGTAACTCAGTAAGGTGCTGGAAGGTGTTCACAGGTATGTGGAGCCATGCTGACTACAGTGCATCTGACAGCTGCTGGAGGGTGCTGCGTGGAGGATCCATAGAGCGAAAAACACGACCGAGGTGGTCCCACAGATGCTCAATTGGGTTTAAGTCTGGGAAATTAGGGGGCCAGGGAAGTACCTTGAAGTTTTCATCGTGCTTTTCCAACCACTCTCGGACATTTCTAGCTGTGTGACAAGATTCTATCCTCTCTCGGACATTTCGGACATTTCTATACTCTCGGACATTTCTAGCTGTGTGACAAGATTCTATTTCTAGCTGTGGAAGATTCTATCCGCCGCAGGGAAGCCAATCAGCATGTATGGGTGTACGTGGTCAGCATGGATGTATTCATAACGAATTTGGTCCATAGTGCCTTCCACAGGTACGAGTGGATCCAGAGTATGCCACGAAAACATTCCCCAGACCATAACGTTGCCCCCACCAGCTTGTGTTCTTCCAGCAATGGTTGAAGAGTGTTTGTCCACCTATGTTTCTCGCCTTATACGCCAACGTCCATCCGTTCCATAAAGCAGAAAACGTGATTCATCGGAGAAAGCAATCCTTTGTCAATCAGCTTAGGTCCGATTCCGATACTGTCGTGCAAATGTAAGCCTTTTTTGCTGATGCACCTTCGTTAGCATAGGTGCAGTGACCATCCGTCTGCATTGGAGCCTCATACGCAACAGGGTTCGCTGAACTGTCGTTTTAGTCACACTTCCGGTAACCCCCTGGTTCAATCGTCCAGTGAGTTACTCCACCGTAGCGTGTAGATTGGCCCTCACGCACCTTTGCAACCGACGTTCACCTCTCACATCAATGACACGTGGTGCTCCGCAGTTTTCACATCGCTTATTCGTAGTGGTGCCATTTATCCAATCACGATACACTTTAACCACAGCAGCACGCGAATAGTTCACAAACTGCACTGTTTCAGAAATACTGCCACCCTTGGCCCGAAATCGGTTAATCATACCTTTCTGCAAATCTGATAAATCGCTCTTTTTATCCATGACAGCAACGAGTGATGTGCTTTCAGATTATCTACAGCACACCTTATATACCCTCCAAGCCAGCTCACGACACGTGCCTCCTTCCATTGGCTACCACTGTTTACGTCAAAAGTAGGAGGTGGTCACAATAACGAGACTCGACTGTGTCTAATCCTTTCGCATATGGTCCTCATCACTCGTATTGCATCCCTAGTTCCTCTATTTTTCCGGAATCCAAACCGATCATACCCCAAAAAATACTCCGCTCTGCTATACAGTCGTCGATTCAATATTCTAAGCGGTACTTTAGAATCATGCGAGAGTATGTTTATAGTTCGATAGTTACTGAACAGCCGTACACTACCCGCGTGCCGCTTGATTGTGCCCTCCTTGATCCATTGGAGCCAACATCGTTCGACTGCCGCATCGCTCCGCCCAAATGCCTGGCGATACGGCGACCGGATAAACCGGCCTTTATCAGGTAAATTATACAATCTCTCTCAAACTCGCTCAGCTGATCGTATTGTGCACGGATCCGACGTCGAGGCATCCTCACAGTCCGTGGAGGTTAATGAAACCGCAATTCGCTGTCACATTTGTCTCTGCGTGCGAGCTTTGCTCTTGACATACCCTCTTTGACGCGCGGTTCCCGTGATTTGTGGCAAGCCACTAATTCGTCGTCATTTTTTAGTCATTTGCATATTCGACCATCAGATATTTGCATGCGGAGTTTCATCAGATCGAACAACCTTCTCGGGGTGTTTTTTTTTTATTTTGCAAAGAGTGTATCAGGTCTTTGCACTTATGAGCACTGTCTTACATACATACATATCACTATGCTGTTCTCTGAGATTCAGAGGTTAGCTCCAAAAAGAAATACAAACTACTAGATATTTTTACTTACTGTTGTCGTATCAAACTTCTTCATTTCGTTGGCCTTCCTCTGCCTTTCCTTCCTGCCACTTGGTCTAAAAAGATTTTCTTAGTAAGCATCTCATCACTCATTCTTTCAACATGGCCAAACCACCAAAGCATATTAGTCTCCACCTTGCTAACAGCATTTTGCTTCACATCACACAACTGCAACACATCTTCATTCCTCACACAATCAGAACGTATCTTGCCCCCCCCGTAAGTAACGCATTTCTC
Source organism: Macrothele yani (assembly GCA_039090855.1). Classification (NCBI taxonomy): domain Eukaryota; kingdom Metazoa; phylum Arthropoda; class Arachnida; order Araneae; family Macrothelidae; genus Macrothele; species Macrothele yani. The sequence goes on from CM077012.1 coordinate 1,409,809, forward strand.
CAGCACACAAACAACTCCTATGTTTCTTCTGCAGTACCCAGGTTTCACAGCCATACATCAGAGTAGGAACAATTACACTCTTACACACAGCCATGCGTGACTCTCTTGAGAACCCATCATTCCTGTGAAAACCTCCCAGGGCAGCCATGACTTTCAATGAAGAATTCACTCTCCTACTAATTTCACCATCCAATTTGTTCTCTTTGTCAAACATGCTTCCTAAATATACAAACTCACTCTTCTGGTCAATCACTGTGCCATTTACACTTACATTACATTCAGTGCAACCAGTTCCTCTCTCAAAAACCATAACTTTGGTTTTTCCCTTATTTATACTCTGTTTGAATTTCATGCAAACTTCATATATCCGGGACAACATACTCTGCAACTCACTTTTGCCCTCTGCCAACAGAACAGTGTCATCAGCATACAGCAATCTGCACACACTGATATCACCAAGACATAAACCAGTATTATCTATTTTGGCATCACGCATGCACACATCTATAAATATGTTAAACAACCATGGAAACAGTACACAACCTTGCCTGACTCCTGCTCCAATAGAAAACCATTTTGATAAAACACTATTCACTCGTACACAGGCTCTACTGTCAGCATACATGGCTGTTACACTATTAAGTAGATTCCCAGTAACACCATATTCTACTTAATAGTGTAAAAGCCTACTACTAGCATACACTTTCTTGCACTACCGTATTCAATTTTCCGTGCTGTTAAATAAAATATGCTCATCAAACCTCCATTCTATGCCCAGTTGAGTAAACGGCGGACTGATAATTCTGCCAACTCATTCTTTCTTTCTACATCAACAGTTTTGGGTTTCTTACGTGGTTACACTTCCCAGTAGAATTACAACATTCTCCCGTTTAAATTTAGAGCTGCAGGAACTTTCCATAGCATTTCAAGAAATATACACTGAAGCAATGGTACTGGTACTGCCTATAGGGGTTATGACGCATGCTCTAATTTAACTTTCAATGTTAGTTGTATTTTTCTTTGTAAATTTTAAGTTTGTTCTCTATTAGCGTTTCAACCTTAATGTTATATTTTCTCCCTCACTGAATGTTATGTCGGCAGCAGTCTTGAGATCAGGGTGCGTGATGTGTGTGTGGACATGATAAGAACAAGCTATATAAAGCTAGAGCAAGCAGCAAAACGTGTGGTGTGGTGTGAGGTGTTGTTGATAAATTACGGTAGCAAATTGCTGCAAATAGTAAATTAGATACAGACACGCCGAACCTAAGCTGATATAGAATCACTTTTGTGCATTGTGACCATGAGATCGGTTGTTGATAAATTGTGTTCCTGAAATGCTGCGAAGTTTCGACAATAAAGCCTATTTGCTCGTAAGTGTTTTCACGACTTCCTTCTTCTGGCCGTTATGTCGCCTAATTTAGCTCAGTGTATGTATAATTAAGAATTGTTTGTGAACTAGCTATCCGAGTATATAGTGTGGAAGAAATGCTCCTCTCATAATACGTGAAAAATACGTCATGATAATTAACACAGCAATCAGACATCTCTGAATTAAATGTATTTACTGTTCTTCACGTAATATCAATCACATCAGAAAACTTGAAATTTCATCGCCCTGGAGCGGGAATCCGCATCTCCCGATTACCGTTCGAGTATGATAACCAGAGATGTCTGATTGCTGTGTTAATTATCATGCCGTATTTTCCACGTATTATGAGAGCAGTATTTCTTCCACACTATATACTTGGACGACTGGTAACAACGCTAGATGGCAGCACAGTTTGCTTTGATTAAGAATGCAGTCGGACTATATACCGATGCTCTTAACACTCAGATACTTGTGACTTTGTCGTCCTATGGGTGGTGTAACGGATAGCATACTTGAACGGTAATCGGGTAATGTGGGTTCGATTCCCGCTCCTGGGCGATGAAATCTTCAAGTTTTCTGATATGATTTATATTACGTGAAGAACAGTAAATACAGTCAATTCAGATATGTATGATTGTTGTGTTAGTTATCATAACTATCCGAGGCTTAACAGCACATAATTTCAGTGAAATGAGAACAACCGACTGATGGTATGAAGGTAATGTTTAGGTAGTGACATACATGTATTTAACCAACGAGTAGCATTACACTGGCGTGCAAAAATTAAGGACGAGACGGTTTATCCAATGTAACGTCGTGCAGAAGCGCTTCACATCGACACAAATCATACCATAAGATCCCCAAGATGTAAGAATATGGGACAAGTGAGCAAAACCGTCCAAACAAGGAATCCAAAGGATACAAATGCACTTTATTGAAAAGGTAGCTTCGAGCACAACTGGACAGAAGACAGAAACGTCCATGTGACAGGCGGCTACCAAGAAATATCCAGTCTTTAGTATGGGATATGATCACCACTGACTGCGTTTCAGGATTTACAACGTCTGTCCATGCTGAGGACGAGGTTGTCAAGGAGCTGTTGAGGCAGCCCGGCCCATTCCTTTTGTAGCGCCAATCGCAGCTGCGGAATCGTTGTTGGCGGCTGGTGACGTGCTGCCCAGCGTCTCCCGAGAAGGTCCCACACGTGTTCGATTGGATTTAGGTCCGGACACCTTGCGGGCCAATCCATGCGTTGAATATCTTCACTCTCCAACAGTTCTGTGACAGCCACTGTACGATGAGGCATAGCGTTGTTGTCCATGAAGAGGAACTCAGGACCCGCAGCACCTCTAAACAGACGCACGTGAGGAAGGAGAACCTCGGTACAATAGAGGACACCAGTGACTGAACCTCATTGGAAGATGTGGAGGTCAGTACGGCTACCAAGCATGATACCGCCCCAAACTAAAACTCCGCCACCTCCAAACCGGTCCCTTTCGATGATGTTGGAGGTGTGATTGCGTGTTCCCTGCTCTCTCCAGATGCGTAAACATCCAGAATCACTCGTCAGGCTAAATCGACTCTCATCCGTAAAGAGAACTCGACCCCATTGCTGATGTGTCCAGTTCTTGTGTTCCTGGCACCTCAGGTGTGTGCCGTTAACGCCGTCTCCGATGAGCAGGCGTTAATGGAACACACCATACTGGTCGTCGTGCAAATAGACCACCTTTGTGCAGCCTACTGGTCACGGTAAAACGCGATAACGGACATCCTGTTGTCTGTTGCATGTGCCTCGCGATTTCTCCCGCTGTCTACCGTCTGTCTCTTCTCGCCTGTAGGACCGGTCATCCGCCGCCGTGGTTGCTCGTGGACGACCACTGCTAAACTCACGGACAGCTGTTCCTGTCGTTTGAAATGCTCTCCAAGCTCGTGAAACGATGCTGTGAGCGATCCTGAACTCCTCGGCCACACTAATCACACTTCGACCTTCTTCCAACTTCCCAATGACGCGACCTCGGGTAAAGTCATTCAGATGTCGTCTACTGGATTGCCTGTTGGCCATATCACACGGTGGCAGCAACCCGACGTCGTTCAAACCGATGTACATCGTGCAATAACTTTCACCGAATTGCTGAGCGTACACCGCCCGTGTGCTTTATATCCTTCCGACACTCCCCCTTCGTCATGCTGCATATATGCGTATTCCCTACCGTACCGGACCCTAGTCTATCTCCTGAGTGGTCTTTCGGTCCGTTCTGCCTGCTCGTTCCGCTGTTATGCTAATTTCTCCTCTTCGTCCTTAATTTTTGCACACCAGTGTACATGGTATACAGTGAAGGAAAACTGTCAGTAAAAAAAGAATCAAAGAGTATCAGTGAGTAATAAATTGTTAAATTTTGTATGAAGTTTCTGAGTTAATTTGAGTGTTCTTTCCTGAACATGTGAGAAAATAATTTAAAGTTTGAAAAACTTGTGCCTTTTAAGTACAAATATCTACTCAGAAGACAAGCATTGTATTCTTCGATTGCAAACGATTGAGATGAATTTAGATATTTAAGAAACGTGGATATGACTAGATAAATTCAGTGTGATATGGTCTAGAACATCTATAAGCTCATAGTACAGTGAAACAGTTTCTCTTACGATGAAGGGAATGTTTGGCTTGATGGTCTTCATGTGCGTCAAATTCAGTACATTTCCAATCTATGGTGTAAAATTAGAGACATAATAAACCAAATTAACATTAGGTCAGCTCTAGGAGAGTTATACATCTGGAGATCGAAGAAACCGACGAAACATTCTAGGCAAGCTCTGTTTGTTCTGTTACAACATTTTTCCATGCCAATTCTTAGAAACAGGAATGGTGACACAGATTGTAATACAGTATATCTGTACAACGATGAATCATTACATTATGACCACCTACCTAACATGCTGTAGGACCCACTTTTGCCCGCAAAACAACCGCCACTCGGCCAGGCATCGATTCGATGAGGTGGTGATAGGTATTCTGGGGTATCTGGTACCATAATATCAGAAGCAGGTCCTACGGTTCCCGTACATTTCAGGATGGTGGTGATTTAGCACGAACCCGCTTTTACAAGTCGAACCACAAATGTTCGATTGGGTTCCTATCAGATGGTGAATTTCGAGGCCAGGGCATTAACAGAAAGTCACCAGCATGTTCTTCGAACCTGTCCTTGACGATTCTGGCAGTGTGGCATGGCGCATTATCTTGTTGTTAGTGGCCATCACCAGCAAGGAACGCAGTTGCCATGAATGGCTGAACTTGGTCAGCAACGATGTTCAGATATCTGACAGCTGCCAGGGATTGTGCTATTGGGATAATGTGGCCTAAAGTATACAAAGAAAACATCGCCCATAGCATAACACCGCCGCCGGCGGCCTGTTTCTGCCCAACAGTGCATCCAGGTGCCATAGCCTCCGTTGGTAATCGGCGTATCCGCCCTCGGCCGTCTATGTGATGCACCAGGAATCTTGATTCGTCAGACCAGGCTATTTTCTTCCAATCATCCTCGGTCCAATCTCGATTATCTTGATTCCATTTCATGCGTTGTTGGCGATGACGTACAGTGAGCATGGGGACCCGGCTGGGTTTTCGGCTAAGCAGTCCCATGCGCAGAAGGCTGCAATTAACTGTGTTATGTGACACATTGCCCTGATCACCACTGTTGTAGCCTCGGGTGATTTGTCGCACTGTGGTCCTGCGGTCGCTGTGAACAACGTGCGACAGGCTCCGCTCCCCTCTGGCATCAGTGAGCTGCGGACGACACATGGATGAACGACGCTACATCGTTTGGCCATCTGTGCGCCACTTTTAATACGTACTCACTACAGCGGTACGTGAGCAACCCACAAGCCGTGCCGTTTCCGAGATCGTAGTTCTGAAACTCCGTGCCATCAGAGTTTGCCCTTTGTCAAACTCCGATAAATCGGCAGCTTTTCCCATTCTGACTCCGAATACTCTACTAACCGAAAGCCGGTCCTCGGGTTGTATATATACTGCTCTGTGAATTTCACCTTCTCCATCGTTCGGTCTTCAGGCGCTCTCATTTCTCTGGTTGGGGGTGGTCATAATGTAATGGTTCATCGGTATATGCTTTCTCCACCAAATACGGTATTCGTAAAACCTTTGTCAGGTTCACTTATATTGGACTCAATTTTAGCACGTCTCTTAGAAACACGAATAGCTTGACAAATACACAATAGCGACATATACCGCCCAACCCTTAGTATCCGGGCACCGTCTGCTGATAGCGAATTAGGTTCTACGCGAACATCAGGTAGCAGAACCAACTAACTATGGTCGTAGGGTTATGATGAGGCAATAGCACGAATACATACGTGACGTTTCAACGGTATTAAAGATCCGTACCCCTACGATGATGGTTGGTGATTTTATAGGCAAATAAAGCGGACGAGGGCTGAATTGGCCACGAAACGACCTGGTAAACCTCCGAAGCTAACAGAACGTGACAGGAGCGCTATACGAACTACTCTCCGCTCAGAGTGCGATTCATCATTGTCTCAAATCACGCAAGCTTTATGTGAGACTATTGGGACTAATGTTAACATGATTGCAGAGCGCAGGACACTGCATAACAATAGGTTACCACGGTCGAGTAGTCATCCATAGGCAACTAAACGTCTTTCGGATGACTTGGATCATCGCGTGCGTGGAGTTACAGAGAGGTCAAGACACAAAACTGAACTTTTCGCTGCTTTGAAGGCCGAATTGTGGGACATATTGTCAGATATTTACAAAATATCTGATGATGATATTGCACGAAATATAGAGGCCGTCATAGGGGCCAAAGTTTTCAGCACACGTTATTAAATTTTGTGTAAATAACATCATAGTTTTAGACAATATTCTTAGACATGCAGGTCTCCGGACATTAATGGTAGGGAATTATAAATCAGAAACACAGCCTGTCAGAGAATGCAGAAAATATGGACAGAACTGGAGGTTCTCGCATCCATTAGATGCGAATATGATTTTTCCAACGCGACATCTAATATCGGAAATACATTTTAAAGACACATGCGCAAATGACATGCAGAAAATGTGAAACTCTATAATGTCAGTTTTTAACTTGCCAAAGAAGGGGATAGGAATTTGGTATAATTTGTTCCTTAGTTGCAAAGCGTTGAAAGTGCCACCTTGTTTAACATGAAGGAGAAATGTATCGTCCATAGACATCAGGGCAGAAAGATGTGCAGGAAGACAAGGCGAAAATAAGCATACGAGTTTTTGACACAACCAACAACTTGACGGAAAGCTACACAAAGTGAGATTTTGGTAGCGAAGTGCTTAAATAGCCGGATTTTAGACTTGAAGGCACAGGAAATTTTCTACCTTTAGCAGGACGTTGTCCACTAGGTGCGGACATGAGTGCAAGTCGACAACCAAAATCATGAAACGATACACCAATAGCATGTTATCTGGAGAAATTGTAGAATGATACTGTTTTAGAAATGTTTCCCGGGCCTGAGTTTCACAACCCTAATGGACATCTGAAGTTAGTTAAGAATCACTATTCTCTCCTTCAGAACCACAGATTTTAGACTGCAGAAAGCGCCAGACACAAATAGCATCCACGGTAAAGTAACGTACCACGGAAATCCAGAGAATCACAACAAAATAAAGTAACGTCTTACACGGAAATCCAGAGAATCATAACAAAGTAAAGTAACGTCTTACACGGAAATCCAGAGAATCATAACAAAGTAAAGTAACGTCTTACACGGAAATCCAGAGAATCACAACAAAGTAAAGTAACGTCTTACACGGAAATCCAGAGAATCATAACAAAGTAAAGTAACGTCTTACACGGAAATCCAGAGAATCACAACAAAGTAAAGTGTTACGTCTTACACGGAAATCCAGAGAATCACAACAAAGTAAAGTAACGTCTTACACGGAAATCCAGAGAATCACAATACAAAGTAAAGTAACGTTTTACACGGAAATCCAGAGAATCACAATACAAATAACATACACGTTTTACACGGAAATCGAACACAAGCTCAACAATGCAAGGAGCTAGAATTCTTCAGTAAACCTTTTGCGACAAGTATAAAAGCAGAGATTGGCTCATACCACGAAGAAATTGTTTGTCAAGCAAGACTTTCACATCTAACATAATTCACAGTTTAGCTGTAGACATAATTTTACAAAACACGAAGCCAACATATAGTATGTCCCATTTATCTATGTGTTCCCACAAAGTTTTCTGCATCAGTGAGTTTATACTTGCAGACCAGAAATCTTGTCACATCTAGTAACTATAGGGCCCTATTTTGGTACTCGGGTTTCTCCTCGTTCAGATGTTTACTTAAATTCAATGCATGGGTTTCTTGGCTGCGTTGAGTTTCGCCATTGTGCCATTTTTCTAACATTTCTACATACAGTTCCTAGAAAAGTTGAATAATCTTCAGTCGTCCAATTACATCTTATTTTCTAACATGAATTTGCTTAATCGACACAAACTCTCAACTCTCAAGGGTAGTTTTCAGATAATTATACTGGGGACCGATAAAATATCTGAATTTTCTCACACAAAATCGCTAAAGTTACAATAAAAAAATAGGTAAAACGTAATATTAATATGCAATGAATAAGGATTATTTTAACTTCTTAAATTAATCACGTAAACTGGTTTTTATTTGGATAACAACTTATTAGTTTCATTTGTCGCTAAATTTCTTTTCCTCCGACATCAATGTTCAATGTTGACAGAGTTATTGTGATCTCTGTTGTACATTCTCCTTCTCCACTGAGTTCACCTCTCTCTTTAATTCCTGCTCTTTCTTCTCCCTATCCTATTTTAAGTCTTCCTTAAACCTACATTCCTGATGTATCCATCCGTATGTATAAATTTACTTTTCACGTAAGCCTTTATTCTTTCTAAATGCAAAGGAAGAATCAAAGATTGTGGTGAATGAACTGCATGATTCCGCCCCGTGGCGCAGTGGTCTGCGCTGGCTTCTGACCATCCGTCCGAGATGGGTTCGGGATCAAATACCGGTGAGGCATGGATTTCTGTTTGTCTTACGGCACTGGCTGTCTCCCTTCCCTGGAACCAGTGACCCTACATTAGGGACGGGCGACTGCTTATAGCCAATTGAGCTGCTCACAGTGGTCGTTAAACCCACAATCAAGAAAACAAGTCAGTAAAATCATGCAATGCATTGATTATGATACGCTTTCCAACGTACCAGAAATCATAGGAAAAGGCCTTGGTTTTGAGGGAACTAAACAGTGGTATAACGTCTGAGGTTCCCATATATCAAAATTTAATCACTTTGTGTCCGTGTTACCTCTTTCTACTGTATTATCAAGAGCTACCACACATAAGCCGTTTTATAATTAAAATCCCATCTAAATCAAGCACATTTTACGGAAGTTATCGTGCGAAAATAATGGCTAACGAATCCCACGCATGCGCACTACCCGCAATTGCTGACAAAAAGCATTTCTGGCGGAACTGCTTCCAAAGTCGTTACGGAACAACGTATTGTATTTCGTCGCAATAGAAGCATTTTTGCTCAAGTTATTATTCAAGTTATGAGGATAATGAGTGTGGAATAAATATCGCTCCTGTGTCCTGACCTTTGACCCCCTTTTAATGATATTAAACAGAATTGGTTCAGTATACCACCGGAAAAAGATACTAAAATTTTGTCGCAATAGAAGCATTTTTAGTCAAGTTATGAGGATAATGGATGTGGAAAGAATCTCGCTCCTGTGCCCTGACCTTTGATCCCATTTCGGGTATATTCAGCAGAACCGGTTCAGTATAGCTCCGGAACAACATGATAAAGTTTTGTCGCAATCGAAGCATTTTTACGTAAGTTATGACGCATAAGGGCAATGGAATGGATCCCGCTACTATGTCCTGACCTTGACCCCATTTCGCCCATTTTCAATAGGGTTCATCCCCAGGTTGTCCCCTACAACACATTAAACTTTTATCGAAATTGAACCATTTTTAAGCGAATTATAGTGCGGACAGACAGACAGACGGACAAAGCTGGAGCCTATACGCTTCTTCAACCTACGGTTGGAAAGCGTAAAAAAAGAATGAACAGTATGAGATCCGACTCGAAACTTTGCGTTCTTTGTCATCTTGGAAGACACCGTCGCCATTCGAGAAAAAGCACAACATTGCTGGGTTCACAGAGTCAGCAAACAATTCATGATAGGGGACACCAGTCATCCCATGTCCAACTTGCATGATCTTTCCACTAGGCGAGCATTTGGCGCTGATGAACCGTGGTTAGGACAGCATATTGTCGGGGTCGTCTGCTGTTATAGCCCATGCGTGCGACGCATGGTTACCACAGAACACTGTTCCCGGTTGACTTCTGTTGTATTGGGGTGTCAGCTGTTGAACAGTGCTGTGTCTTATTGCAAAGTCCAAAAAGCTACATTCGCTATTGAACGAACAATATACGTGGTACGTTAGTTTACCAAAAAAAAAAGTGCTGTGTCTGTTGGCCTGTACGAATCGTCGAACCCGGCGCTCACCGCTGACATCAACATTTCACTGTTCTATGCTGTTTTGTCTCCGGGTCGTTGTTTGACCATTTTGACATTAGTCCTGATACACATTAACAATGGCGCCTCGCGAGCAACCCACCAGTTCAGCTATTTGGGAAATCCAGCCCTCGATCTTCGAGCTCCCACAGTCGGCTCTTCCTTTTTTTCTCCACTTCTTTCTCAAAGTACGATAAATCCTTCCGTTTACCCATCACGCTCCGAACGTTACTACCTACTGCTCCACTCACACCCTATACAGTATATGCTACGTCGGTCGACTTATTGCTCCCTCTCGTAAATCATGTGGTTAACGGCCTGCATCCACTTTTGATAGGGTTGGTCATAATTCAGTGTAAGGTAATTTACGCTAGAAAAGAGGTGTCCCGATTATATAAGATCAGATGTTCCACGTAGTCCACTCAGTAGAAACAGAGCTCTTTTGGTAGAATGTGGTTCAAAGTCACATGCTGTAATGTGCCAAGGGCATTTGTTCCCATTCCCATGCTCTGTGTGATACTAATTGCATTCTCTCAAAAGCTTAATACTATGGATTCCGACTTTTCATCGGTAGAAGTCACTATTTTTGCACACTTCAATATCGGTAATTTCGTCCGGATTTCATATTTTGTTAGAACTAATCTAAAGCAGAGAAACTGTAGATTTTCCTTTTATTCCGTAAATGAACACTATTATGCGGCATTATAATAAGGATGTAGCAGTATTCGTAGTCATAAATTGTATACACTAGATTTGTGTGTCTCACATGAGATTATAAAGGGTAATATTTCTGTTGTTTCATCTCTATATTCATCTGATCATTCATTCATAAAATTATCTTTAACATACACTATCTACCAATAAGTAATTGGACACCTGTGATAGCAAAGGAAAACGAAGTTTATTCACCTTCAATAGTTGGTGGAGCCTCCACGAGCGGCGATTACAGCTGCGACCCTCCGCAGCTGTAATCGCCGCTCCAACTCGTCCCAGAGGTGCTCGATAGGGTTAAGGTCCGGGTTCTGCGCAGGCCAGTCCATTTGATTAACGCCATTGTCACCATACCAAGCCATGGTGGACCTCGCAACATGAGAGGTGGCATTGTCATCCTGAAAGCAACATGGGTCCACCCCGTAAAACTGACACAACGTAGGAAGCGCATGGTCATCCAAAATGGTGCAGTAGGTCTCGGCGTTGAGTCTACCAGGAATTGCGACCAAGGGTCCCGTGCCATACCAGGAGAAACACCCCCATAGCATAATTCCACCGCCGCCGAACTTCACAGTTGGCACAATACATTCCTGCAGTAGGCGTTCTCCAGGCAGACGCCACACCCAGACCCTGTTATCCGAACGCTAGAGGGTGAACCTTGATTCGTCGCTCCAGAGAACCTGCTTCCACTGTTCAACGGTCCACTGTCGACGTTCTTTGCACCACGTTAGCCGAGCAGCGCTATTGGACTTTGTGATCAAAGGCTTGTGGGCGGCAACTCGTCCATGATAACCGAGCAGATGGGCTTCCTTACGGATGGTCTTCATCGAAAGAACACTCCCGGATTCCTGTTGAAACTCCTCGCGGATGTGACTCGTCGATTTGGTGCGGTTCTTCCGAATTTCTCTAGCCAGCACCCGTCGGTCTCTAACTCCCAGTTTTGTGGGTTTGCCGGGTCGGGGCACATTCCGACAGTCACCTCTCATCTTCCACTTGCCAATCACGTAGGGCACTGTCGATTTTGGGTACTTCAACTGGCTGGATATGTCACGTACGTATCGGCCATTTCTGTGATATCCGACGATTACACCTTTCTCGAAATCAGAGAGCTCCGAACTGCGTGGCATCTTGCATGTGACTGGTTGCGTTGTTGTTTCCCACACGATATTTAACGGCGGCGGCCGTGACGTGTATCAGGACCGCAGATATCGTCGATTGCATGGGTGTCCAATTACTTGTTGGTAGGTAGTGTATATGGTGAGTGAATCACATTTTGTTAAATAAAGTCCACTGTGCAATTAAAAATATGTTGAGTTAGATGATGTCAGAGATGATTTTTTTCAAGGTTTCCAGGGTTTGATGTTCGTTGCACTTCCAGTATTTCATCCCCATGCTTGCAGAAAGTAAGTTACCGATGCGTTTTTTCTGAAATGGAGGCCTCGACTTCTTTCAGTTAAAGTTCTAACGAAACTGGGAAGAAATAATGGTTTATTAATAACTGGTCCTGCCATGTGGTTATTCAAAAGCAAAGCTTTGCTCAAATGGATTTCATCCCTTTACTTGAATAAAAGTCAGCATTCATTATGGTTTACAAATGCAAGCTAGTGAGTCATGGAATAAAAGGAGGTTTTTGTGAGAAGAAAACGTGAATAGATTATATTCTCTCTTCAGGCTGGTCACATATTTTGTTCAGAAAAGACGATTGAGGAAATCGTACCTTTCATTCTTTTTCTTCGCTGATCGGTATACATTTTTCAAATTAATTCCCTTATTTCCACCACCGTAAGGCTAAAACAAAATACTCCAGAGTACAGAAATCAACACGACCGCCCTCTTCTGTTCCGAAATAAGAAACAACAAACATAATACTTTGACTTTCGTTGTGTAGACTAGATGTCGTTTCAATGGAAATATCTGTACCAATTTTTGTAATATTTATTGTTAAACCTGTTCCGAAAAACGAAATTCATTCCGCCCTTCAGACCACCTTAGAGCTCTTAGATCTTTTTTGACTAACGTAACGGAAATGAGGCAATAAATAGGTAACGTCTCCCAATATTATCTGAAATATTTTTAACTCATTAATAGCCACTAGTATGGCATTGTCTCCAATGAATCAACAAAGTTACATTTCATTTTGTCTTGAGCATGCTTTTAGTCAAACTAGGGAAAGGACTAACGAAACTTCTATTGCAGTATTCGATGTGACAGGGACGTTTTCAAACTGCTGAAGTCAAGGGCAAACAAACTATGTTTCAGAGATTCCGCATTTAAAAGAGAAATCTAAAAACTGGCCATGATTTTATAATACGTATATCGCTCTTTCCTTTCATGATAAATTATTCTCTAAACTTAAGTTATTTTTACTATCTTGACAAATTTCTCTTTCTAGATGTGTATTTTTGTTTGGAGGGAAAGGAAAACACACACGGTGTGTAAGAACCACAAATACATGAGTAACATAGCAGAGAGTGGATTTTAATAGCTGCAAATAATGCACCATTATGTTAGTATAACAGAGCGTAGGTGTTTGTCAAAGATACGCTTTAGATTACGAGAAGTAAAGCGTGGAGCGCTTTCCGCCGTTGTAAAAGATCACTTCTTCAGGGAAGGCGAATACAACCTATTAATCTTTGTTTTTGGGAGACATGAGCAAGGGCCTCCGTTGTTAATTGACTGGTGGTGCGCTTTCAATCTTTCGTAGACTGAGAGATGCTTCCCTAATGGCTCATCGAGAATTTATGAAGCAGCTTGTAGAATGCAGCAATTTTTTTTCCACGAACTGTCAAATGCTGTTCTTTCTATGAAGTCGGAAGTAAAGAAGTAGTCAGAGAGTAATTTGTCTTTCCGAAACATTACGCGTTTCTGTTGTAAAAATTGAACTCAAATTTATTTGAAACCATTCATGTCCCATGATAGTAAAAGGGAAAATAATGTTTCAGGCATAGAAACAGTTGTTAATATTTTCCATTTTTAAATATATCTGCCAGTCAGAGAGAGAACCTGTCATCAGACATTTTTCATACCAACACACCACACCATTGCACCAGGAAAAAAAGCTTCAGCAACAAATATGCAGCTCATATCTTACTACGAAGTTTCAGTGATATTTAGGAAATTACAAAAGCCTGTCCCTTTTTGTAGGAAACAAGGAGTTCAAAACTTTCTTCCTCTTTCTGTGTTAAGTAATCTTTTTAAAAAAGAGTATTTCCATGTGTGTGTTTTAGTTATTAATATTTATCCCACCCTTTCTTATCATGACCATGTTACTTCCATTTCATTTCGCAATAGCTGTCCCTTTTCTTAGTGAATTTTAGACTACGTAATACTAGCAAAAATAAAAATAAAAATAAAAACCGTTTACACCTTGAAGAACTAAATTTCCTACATTTGGTTAGAAAACTTGTATATGCCTTTTTTCTTTTCAGATTATTTTGCAGTGACTCTTTCTAGCCCCTCCGTGCGTAACTGAGAACATTCGCAAAGTTAACTCTTGGATGTTTTATAGGAACCAAAAGCAAGACATCCCTTTCACTTCTTAATTCAATCTAAACAGATAGGAGGCAGCGAAAAGCATTTGAGATTTTGGCAGCTATTTTGTTGTGAATGCTAGAAATTGCAGATACATTATTGCTTTCTGTGATATATATCGAAAGGTCAGGATTTTGTCCTCTCTGTCTTACACTTTGAGTCTTCTCTTTAACTTAGCATCACTCATTTGGTATTTTTATCAGTACTTTCTACCATCCCTCTGCCACCCTCTATTCGGTTTCTAATGTTATTCTCTCTCCATTCCTTTTTTATTTTCTGTTCCTCCTAGCTCCTTTCTTTTTCTCTCTTTCTTTCCTATAACAAGAGGTTGGATTACAAGAAATATTCTCTTTCAGCGGGTGGATATGTTCGACACCTTCAGCACAATAGTGTCGTCCAGCGGTGTCACATGGCATATGTCAAAAGGTCGTTATACACTGAGTGGCCACCTTATTATGACCACCTGGCAGTTTTAAGCAAATGAGCTATGGCTGCACGCTGTTGCCGCCAGAGGGCAAGGCTAGTATAAAAAGGGAAAGCTTAGTGCTTGCGACAGTAGTAGAAGCGATTGTTGGGTGACAAGAAGGGTAAAAAATGCGATTTGACGGACTTTCAACGTGGGATGGTTGTAAGAGCTCGGAGCCATGGAGCGAGTACCACCGAAACCGCCGCATTCGTGAAATGTTCCAGAGCAACTGTTGTTAAAATGTTTAAAGACTGGACTGTCAGCCAAAAAACTGGGTCTCTACGTGCAACGTGTGGTCATCATCGATTAGTGACTGCTCGGGCGGAACGGAGAGTGTCCAGACTGGTAACAGACAACAGAAGGGCAACAGTGCAGCAAATTACAGACCATCTTAATCAAGGATCCCCTCAAATGAACTCTGCATGCACTGTTCGCCGTACACTGCATCGGATGGGATATGGCAACCGAAGGCCTGTTCGAACACCTTTGCTGTCTGCAGTTAACAGAAAACGTCTCCAGTCCGCACAGGAGCACAAGGATTGGACAGTCGATAATTGGAAATAAACTATGTGGTCCGATAAATCCCGTTTTCAGTTGCACCATGCCGATGGCCGAGTGAGAATTTGGCGGAAACAGCACGAACGCATGGGCCCCAAATGCATTGCTACAACCCTTCAAGCTGGTGGAGACAACGTTAGGGTTAGGGGAATGTTTTCCTGGCATACTTTGGGCCCTTTAATTCGTGTTGATCAACGTCTGACTGGCACATCATATCTAAACATCGTTGCGGACCAAGTGCATCCTGTCATGTGGATGGTTTATCTCATTGGCGATTGCTACTTTCAACAAGATAATGCGTCCTGACATAGTGCTCGTATTGCACAGGATTGGTTTCAGGAACATGCCAGTGAGTTTACTTTGCTTAGGTGGCCCCAAAATCTCCAGATCTCAATCCCATTGAGAATTTGTGGGATGAAGTTGAACGAGCCATCAGACAGCTGGATCCACAACCCTGCAATCTCACACTCCTGGAAAGTGCTTGTGACGTGCCTGCCCCGCAGGACGCACACGACATAAAGGAGACAGCGGTAAGATCGAACGTCTGCGTAGCTCAGTTAGTAGAGCGACTTGTTCCGGAATAAGTGGACTCGGGTTCGATTCCCGGCGTGGAACAAAAATGACGGAGAAATTTACTTCTTTATAATGGCGCCCGAACTTCCCGGATGACAAGGCCGTTAAAGATCTCGCAGTGGTGTGATGTACTTTCCACACCGCGAGACAAGAAAAATAAGAGAATCCCTTCTCCAGCGCTTCAAAAAATAAATGTGTGTGACGTTGCATTCCAATCACCAGATTAACTGAGAGTTCTCAAATGCACGTTCTACAGCGGATGGCTGCCTACAACGATTCATCGACACGGCTGACCGGTGGGCCATGCCCCCGGCTCTCTTTCGGGGGGATATGACGTGCCTGCCCCGCAAGACGCACACGACATAAAGGCAGATAGCAGTAAGAACGGACGTCTGCGTAGCTCAGTTGGTAGAGCGACTTGTTTCGGAATAAGTTTACTCGGGTTCGATTCCCGGCGTGGACCAAAAATGAAGGATAAATTTACTTCGTTATATGCTATTCATCAAGCATTGTCTCAGATTCCACAAACCACCTATCAACATCTCGTGGAGTCCATGCCACGAAGAATCGACGCAGTATTAATGGCAAAAGGTGGCCCAACGAAGTACTGAGGGGGTGGTCATAATAAAGTGGCCACTCAGTGTATATCTGGCGCATACCTTGTGTGCCTTATTTCGTTACAAGGTCTAACCACGAGTGTAGAGGCGTCAGCCAAAGTAGACGATGGAGACAAGCCAATTCACCGTAGTTTTTCTGTATGAATTCCAACTCGGGAATTCATCCGGTATGGAGGCTCAAAACCTTAATGTAACGTTTGGGCAGGTTACTGAGAATAAACGCACCACATGCCGATGGTTCGCAAAATCACAAGTAGGAGACATGTCCTTCGCAAATGTGCCTCGTGTAAGTCGCAGTAGCTATAACAAATGAGGAGCGGGATAATGTCGTGGAAGCTGACCCACGGCAAAGATTCGCGAGATCGCAGCGAAGGTTCATATAAATCATTCAATGGTTGTTCCACACCAGGAGGCCCTGGGGAAAGTAAAAGAGCTGGATGTCTATGTGCCAAATGACTTGACAGCAGCTAATGAAATACGTGGTCTGGAGGTGTCAATTTACGTCCATGCCATCTGTGCCGATGGGAGGGAATTCTGCATCATATCGTAACCTGCGATGAAACGTTAGTTCTCTACAATAATCGTAAGTGATCAGCACAGTCGTTGGATGTAACTGGGCCACGAAAATACTCTGCCCAAAACCACGCTAAACCCACGGAAAATGTTAGTTCCCGTATGGTGGTCTGCGGCCGACGTGACCCATCATTCATGTCTCCGACTAAGTGAGACCATCGACTTCGGCCCCTATTTCGCTGAAACCAAGTAAGACCGTCAACTAGGATCCTTTTGTGCAGATGCTGGAGAAGCTTCCTACAAAGCAGAAATTTTGGTCAACAAGCATGGAATCCTTCTGTTGCACATAAACGCCAGTCCACATGTCTTCCAAAGGACCATCCAACAAATCCACCAGTTGGACAAAAAACATCTTACATATTGCTCAGACCTTGCTTCTACTGGTTATCCCCTCTTCCGGCATCTGGACCATTCCCTGGCGGAGAAGACCTGCGCAAAAGACCAAGATGTGTGTCAAGCTGTTACCACTTTCTTAGCATCACGGTCTCCTAGGTTTTAGAGTCGTAAGATCCACAGTCACGTAACCCATTGGCAGAAGTGTATCGATGCATTTGGGAACTACGCTGCTCATGGGGGTTAGAGCTTCATATTTTTGTGGGGGTTTGCAGATGGTACTCTAATTTCGGACATTTCATCTGCACTAACCTAATGTATCATATTTTTTATCCTTGCTCTGTTTCTATGTTATTTTCACTCTCCATAGATTCCTCTGGCCCATTTTCAATCTCTTCCTCCCTTTTTCTGTATGACTGTACAAAAAACGCATTTTTATGCTTGCTGCTACAGTATTTTTCTTCTCAGTAAGAATAATAAAACATTTTACATTGCACACCAAGTTCGCTTTAAACCTCTCATGCCTCTCCGTCCATTCGGCACCCAACCCAGTGGTGAGCTGCATAAGAAGCAATATCCATAATTCAAACCAAGCCAAGTGTGGACAAAAAATTAATTTATCCTGCCAATATTGTTTCTGATCAGTGAAAATTGCAAATTATTTGCGGGGTTTGTGTGCTACTTAAAGGTTTTAGCCTTGTTATCCGAAATTATCTCTCTCTCTCTCTCTCTGTTTCATATATATTTCTTTCCATTTATTACACTTCTTTATTCTATCAGAACCCCTTGATCTCTTTCCCTTTATCTTTATCCTCCCTACGTTAAAGTTAGAATTTTTCCAGCTTCCTTCTGTCTTTCCGTATTTCTATCTCTCTCTACGTTTAACTCTCCATTTAGCACATCAGGCACCGTTATTGAGAGTGATGTTTGCATCTACTAGTCTACCTTGTACTAAACATCTTTCTGCCTGCTTTGGACCTAAGAAAGGGGTATTTCATGCTGCTATTTTCTTTTGGTTCCTCTTGTTTGCTTAGTGATGACAAATGTTAAAAGTTTTATAATGCATATCACATTTGTGATAAACCTGTAAAGTATCTTCGTAATTATGCCTTGGACTGAACTGTTAACTCTGCCCTTTTGAATATTCTGCAAAGTGTAATAACCAAGGGCCTTTTCCGACTTAATGCTACACCAACTATCGCACAGTCTAATGTTTTTTCCCTCTTTCTCTATATCTCAATGCAATTATCATGGATTTCCAAACCTCACTGTCTCTATCCTCTCTCTCTCTCTCTCTCTCTCTGCTTCTTCATTTCCTTCTCCCCTTCCTCTTTCTTTATGATTCTTGCTCGTTTTGTTAATTTCTATTTCCTAACCACTCTCCGCCTGTATCCTTCTCTGTGTGTAAACTATCTTCTTCTCACTTTGTGGCTCTATATGTGAATAAGTATTATATCGCAGGTTATGTAACAGGGATTGCTAATTCTTAAAACTTCCTCTTGCCCATAGTTAAACCTTCTTCGTTAATATAGAAAATAATGTTTTTACTGCGTTGCCGTCGTGAATTCTTTCATTTTAATTCCCAATCGTGACGTCAAACTTTTTTTATTGCCAATCATGTTTTTAGAATATCGCGGCGCGATCTGTGCTTGAGTGAAACCAATCAACAGTGAGCTCTTTAATTCTTTGTTTATTCGATCGACAGAGAAATTTCTTTCGCATATAAAGTCATTCGGATCTTAAAACTATTTAATATTGAGAGATTGTATTGCTATAAATTTCAAATGTTTGGTGCTCGTGTGAGGTACATAGAAATGTCATTAGTGTCGTCCTACTTTTTCACTTTCTGTTCAGGTTCGTCTCTGTATTTCTTACTCTCTATACTTTTCATTCTATCTCTTTCTTTACTGACTAACCTATGACTCTTCATCTCTCTCATTTTTCCTTTATAGATGTAATTTTACTAAAATTACGTGCCCACTATTAAAAAAATACTACTACAATTATTTTGATGCCTGGTTGTTGAAATTTCAGGAATCTCGATGCTACCTTCCGTGTGCATAATACCAAAGAATTCTTCTTTCTTGTTGTCATTCTGTATACCTTCATTTAATTTTTATCCTTATGATTAGTATTAAAACGTTTAATAGCAAATATTATGTTTCCAATAAGCCTTTCAAGGTTTTTCGTAATTTTTTCTTGAGTGGAACCATCCCCTCGACAACTTCTAGAATTCTCTGCAATATTCAACAGCCAAGTTCATTTTGCGCCTTACTTCAACCCGAGAAGACCGCAAACAGGGAAAATTAATTTATCCTGCCAATGTTTTTGTTGTGATTACTGGAAATTACAAATCCTTCGGCGGCCTTGTGTGATACATGGAGACGTCATCCTCCTCTTCCTTCTCTCGTTCTCTAGTCTCGCTTTAGCTCTGTTATCCCGAGTCGTGTCATTACTGGTGCGAAAGCATACCTTTTAACCCGGGACATGAATTAAAAAGCAGCCTCGGAACAGTGATCTATTAAGACTAGGGGTCTTTGCTCCGGGGCTCCGATATCGTCGGGGCGTGAAACCCAGTTTCACCGTTCGATAGCTCGAGTGATGTATGGGAACAGTTAATTATCGCGTTAGCCGCTGAGTTTGCTTCCATCCTTTAATCCGCCGCGTCTTTGATTCGCCTGATCCCGTGCGTGTCACACGAGGGAACGGATCGGTGTAGCACACGCGAGGCCGCGTGCCTCCTTTATAACAATGTTCATTGCTGATTGATGAGGCCTCTGAGCTCAACGATAAACATGGGTTCCCTTCCGCAAAGAAAATTTATGACAACTTGTTCTTGGAGGCTGAAGAGGCGCCGCCGCAACCATCGACAAAAGGTATTTTCCTTTGTCATTGGATACATGCGTACTAGCACCAGAAAACTATTAATTATTTAAACTAATGAATAAGATATCTTTAATTACTGATTAAGCACTTCTTTCAGAAAAGGAGCAAATTCCTTTTAGAATAGGAACAAATTCTTTCATTAGTTATTCTCAGGATTAGCATGATGAGAACACAAGGAAAATATTTCCATGCGAATAAGGAATGCGCTCTGCAGAATTCACTCAGACATCTTAAAACTGAAACTGGAAAAGCAAAAATAAAAAAAAAGAAAGGATAACAAAAGAGCTTAGTGAAATGGCAAAACTTACAATTTTTAAATCAGAACATACGTATAAAGCACACACAACTGATGCAACCGCATTTTTGTGTAAAATAAGCAAATTCTTTAGAAAAAATGTTCAAACCCAGTACGACCTTCTTTCTAGGATTCTAAACTGTCTGTTTTAGGATGTGAAAGCCTTGCAGATGACACATTGACAAACATGTGGGTCGTCTTTCCTGGTTTCTCATGAAAAACATTTATCAGTGAACCATCCAATAGAAGAGATAGATACCTTACTAAATGTTATTGCACCGAGAGGAAAACTTTGCATTCAGAAAAGTGGGTAAATCATGGAAAGTCTTTGTGAGAGATGCTGTAGGAGAAAAAATATATTGTATACGACCGAGTTCAAATAGAGAAGTAATGCTGTTCAGTTCAGCACAGACGTGCAACACTCAAAGTACAACTTTAAAGTGAAGAAAGAGAGAAATTGACGAAAATCTAGAACATCATATCAACTATCTGTTGCAGAAAACAAATTCACAAATGCAATATTTTAATGATGAGATAGTGTGCAGTAACTACCAATATTCTGTTTTGCGATATCAGAGAAAAAGTAAATGCGCTGTTTTGCCATCCCCAGTCTTGTAGAAATTTTTCTCGACAATCGAAAAAGGTGTTAAATTTGGACCTTTGTTTTAGCTCGAAGCTCTTTGTAGATACCACTCCGAGGAGATCTACATATCGTTGAGCTAAAAATCAAAATTGATTTAACCCAGTTGGAACATCTTTGTATCATACGTACCAGAGAAAGCATGTTACATTTTATTCCCAAATACAGCAATACATTTGAAAAAAAAATCAAATGTGTTTATTAAAACGAGTCACAGTTATTGGACCAAATGCATAAATATGACAATGCCCCTTAGTGAAAATGTACTACAGCCAGATAATCCAAAATTATCTAGAAAACGTTGCTCACCTATACAGCAAAGCGATGCCGAAATTTCTTTCTAGTTTGATGGGTAGATGCTAAGATTTTGCACAGAAATAAAAACAAAATTACGTGACTTAGCATGAAATATTTTTACCAAAAGTTAGGAAACGCATTGAAAATTATTGCAATTTCGGCTATAATACTCAATCTTTTACAGTATTTGGATATTTAGAATCAATAATATCCTGCGAAATGCGTATAGATGTTTGCGACGCATCCAACGTATGCACATTCACTCCACCTAGTAGTAAAGTTATGCACTTTTCAAAGCAGAAAACATATGGAGCATTTCCTTCAATCTTTCCGGTATTTGATGCAGAGGGAATCCTTTTAGTTCGGACCTTAAAATTAGAAACATGATGCAAAATGCAAAAGTTTATGCCGCCTAGCCGAAAAGTGGTGGATCAGTAAAAATTGAAAATACCTAACACCCATCTACTGGTCCTAGTTACAAGATACAGAAAAGGTTATTTTCCCCTTGAATATGATTCCTAGGTGCAGAGATTTCGTTTCGATCGAAGAACGGGCTGAGAAATTTAACAATCCAGGAATAATTTACTTAAATATTTCAAAAGTAACTCACAGAATATCATAAAATATTCATTGAGAAACCTATGAAAGGAATTTATAGAGGAAAGTGGTAGAAATTGAGTAAATATCTGACAAAAGAAATTCCTAAATAAAATAGTGATTCTTTTCCTAAATAAATTTTGCTTCATCAGCTCTTTGCATTTCCTTAACAAGTTTGTTTCTCCTTTAGCTAGTTAGTAAGGAAACTACTTTTCAGAAGTTGTATGCTTCATGGAAGAAAACAAGTCTGAACATGATGTTGTTCGTTATCGGTTCTGCTGCTCATGACCAATGCTCCACAAAGGAAAAAGCTTTAATTCCGTTAAACAGCTTCAAATTAACGCATAAATAGGGTTCAGCGAAATCTCTGTAAAGTAAGTTACAGAGCAATACACCGAAACAGCGAAATTAAAACTAAATCACACTGAGTATTGACTAAAACTTTCTAAAACTATCACAGAGTCAAAAAACATACGCATTCTGTGAGTTAACTAAAATTAACGTAAGCTAAAAGGGAAATGCTGGTTTTTTCTTCCTTGTTGACATTTCAAATGTGGTCTCCGGGAACATGTGATTCACGGAGAAGAAAGTTTTCTGCCAAGATTTTGTGTGCTAATTATTTGAAAAAAACTGCTCTAGTTTCTATAAGTAAACAAATACATTTTTCAAAACAATTTGCTGACTTTACTGACCAGATGCGATTTAACCTTTCTTGGATATTCCATTTGGAGGAAAGCTTTCGGATCGTTAACGGTGCTCTATAATCATGAAAAAGTAATCCTCAGGTTAATTTTTAGGAAAAACCTTACGGGACAACTACGGAAATTGCACCTTAAATCTGGAGTTTGAAATCAAGAATTCACACACTAATCCAGAAATTTTATCCAAGGAAGCATGTGTCAATCCAGCAGTGCTGAAATTAACATGCCACAGCCTGTTAGTAACAGGCGCGTTACCAAACAGTAAATGAGCAATAACTGCTTCGAGTTACGTGAATTATATTGCTCAAACGTTTGCTGAAAGTCCGAAGTACTACTGCTTCGTCATACTGCGTGATACATACACACTCAAGCTCTTGGCAATTGTGGGAGTGCTGAATGTATTTAAAACTTGCAGGAAGTCCGAAGTATGGCCGTGAAGACATACGCAACTGAGCTGTTATCAAGTGCATGACATAAATGATTGAAACTGCTGTACAAAGCACCATGGTAGAAAGTTCGAAGCCTTTTTCTGAGGGGATGGGTGGTTAATGACCAGCGTGAGCAATTCAATGGGCTATAAGCAGTCACCCGTCCCTAGTTTAGGGCCACGTGTTCCAGGGAAGGAAGAGAACCAGTGCCGTAAGACAAACACAACATCCATTCCTCACCGGGATTCCAACCCGGACCCATCTCGGACGAATGATCAGAAGCCAGCGCTTACACCACTGCGCCACCGAGGCGGCGTACGGAGCCTTGCTGTTGCGTCATAATCCTTTATGTCATAAGCAACTGAAACTATACGAAACGGATTTTGTCCTTTTTTTGAACATAGATTTTCAAAACAATAAGACTTCTCACTGTTATTGAAAAAATGTATTTTCTTACGTCTTAAAATACAGGAGTACCAACACTGGCTGAACAAAATTTTACTGAAAAACTATTAAATATTTTAATTAATGAATAAACTATTTTAATTACTCATTAAGCTTTTCGTTCTGAAAAGAGCAAATTTGTTTTAGTGATGAGTAATCACTCTCAAGGTTAGTGGAATATGAATGCGATGAAATATTTCCATGGAACAACTTAGAGACAGCACATGGGACGAATTCGACGACCCTCAGAACACACAATTATATCCCTCTAGTAGTGTGTTGTTCTTTTATTGTGTGGCCAAATTTGAATGCAAATTACACAGCAACTTCAAGGAAGAATGTTGAACTGTGCACTCGATGAACCAACGAAAACATGTTACGAAACTTCGTTGAGAGATAAATACCTGCTCACATTTTCTGAACAGCCTCCTGAAGAGAGCTATTTACTTATATTGAGACACTCTGGAAGAAGACGGATCGTCATTCCAAAGTTAGGCACGTGGCTGAGCGAAGAACACGGTGTAGGATTCTTTATAAAAAATCACTTAGCCGAAGGCAGATGATAATTTATTGTGACTTTTGATGAAGCATGTATGTACCTAAATAACTATAACAAAAAAGGTCGATTTACTACCGCAAAAAAGCAGAGGAAGACCTACAAACTTGGTTCCAAGAATCCAAAAAAAGTTTTAGTAAATGATTCATGATTACTGCTGGTTCCTCGTACAAGGGGAAATTAAAGATAAGAAAAATTGAAAAGAATGTTAAAATCAATTCTACATATAATATTGCCAAAATATTGTTTGAATTCCTATATTTAAAAAGGAAATATCATTCCTTTATCCATAGAGCCTTCAAAGAGTAGAACTGTATTAGGATAAAGCTATCAGTCATACATCCAAATCTACCACTTTATTTCTTGAAATAAATGAAAAAATAAATAAAAGCCGGGTATCAAGTCTGTACCTTTTGCTCATATTCCTTCAAAGTCAATTGATGTGTCACCAATGAACTCTTCTGCTATCGGACTGCTAAAAATAGCGCTTTTTAGGCGCAGAACTAAACCAATGATTGGAATATGGAAAGCAGTGGAAGAGGAGTGGAGTAAAATACCAGTACCAATTTTAAGAAATGCCCTATTATCTTGGAAATATGGATGTATGTTCATAGTCCAGAGATAGGGCTATCAGATAGAACACTTAGTAAAGAAATAATTTTATTTTAAACATTCATTATATTGCTGGAAAAATCGCTCTAAAAATGTGTAAACATCTTCTGTAGAACGCACTTTTTCATTCAGTGATGCAAAAGTGTATAAAATCTATATCTTGTGGAGGACTTTGTGTTGTAAACTCAAGTATTAATGAAAAGGTAAAATCAAAATAATGAAGATATTAATAGTAATTAAAATTTATCGTAAACAAAATAATCCTAACGACTGAATTTTAAATAATCAGAAAAGAGTCTGTAAGAATTGAGATAAATTTCACTGAGGTTAAACCTTACATATATAAAAATCTCCATAAATATTTTTAATTCTTCTGTCCTTGAAATGTTGTGGCGCAACGCATTTTTTTTAGTAGTTTTCCTTTGGAAGCTAAACTACAAGTATTTTGCTAAACTACAAGTATTTGCTGCTAAACTACAAGTATTTTGCACGAAACACGGTCAGCAAAAAAGGCATGATTAATCGCAAATCACAGTTTCGTGTAATTCTGCAGATGTGTTTGCCCACTTGAGAAATAGCACCAAGATCTACCCTAAAACTTCTCCATTACGTGACGTTCATCTGATTAACAAGCTGTCACTCACTGATTGTCTCGCCTACGGACCTAAAGTAGCAGCTCCCTATATCTTCTACACTTACTACTATTGCATCCAATATTTACCACGTATTGTCGTGCTTACAGACATTTTCTTTTATTCACTATCTAGCAAACGTCATTTTGTGTAGTTGAGAAAGAACCGCATCAAACACTTCCCCAGCATGTTCATTCACTCTTTGTCTGTTGAAATTTTTCTTGAATATGACGAACTTGAAATATTTCTCTCTCAAGAAAAACAATCATTTTTAGCGATTCCATTGCTTTATATCAGAAAGAAAAATTGACCATGATGTAGTGCAGAATAGGTTCTGATATTGGTGAATTGCTCATGAAGACAGAGAAGAAAACAAAAAGCCAGTTTCCCTGTTTCAGGCAGGAGAAGGACACAATACGGTATCCATTTCTCACAATGGGATCCAACCCTGAGTGATCAACAGCATCGTTAATTTCTCGACACTTAGTAGAATTCAAAATTTTTAGAAACATTAATAGTTGAAATTTTCAGGGCAACTAATGGCGAAAATAAATGAAAACTAATTATTACTTAAAGCCATGGCAAAATTCACGGTGATCAAAAACTACAGTAATCCTCCCTGCATAAATAGAAATTCAGAATTATCGTAAAACCCATGTTGATTTGAAAATTTCCATTCTTAATGTGATAACTAAGGAATACATTACAGCCAAGCTGACAAAGCAGTGCAGTAAAAAAATTGAAATACTATAAAATGAGTAATAAAATTGCTTCAGATGTGAGTGCGCAGTAACAAACAACACCAAAAATATAAATATAGAACGTAACGTCCAAAAGTTTCGAAAACGCTCATATGACAACGCTACTAAAAATGAGGAGTTTTTTACTAGCTAGATGTGGTTAGAGTGTATTGTATTTTGTGAGCAAACTAGTGTATCACCCAGCCAATTTTTGCATAACCCAATGAGTGAGTAATTCGTCTTCACTGATGCCCTGAAAGTTGTGTACCGGGAAATCTACACGCCACGTTTTATCCGGGTTGAAGGCGTGCATTTTCTGCTCTGTCATGGATACATGCTAAGACACTTAGGTAGGATTTTGTAAAAACACGCTGCTCGAAAAATTACGGGATATTATGGCAGCTATTAATGGGTAGCTATCTCATTCACCAAAAAAAGAAAAGAATGAGATACAGTCTGAACATGAAACACGACACAACAGACAACGCAAGAAATATCATGTAGTCGTGCCAATGCGGGTGCATTCCAGAGAGCGAGAGGGCCATTGCATACGCTCAATGTCCTCTTCTCGAACCATGTTTTCCAACAGCTGGAATCGATTCTGACGAGCGTTATCATCCATGAAGAGGATCGTATAGCCAAATGCTGGAACACAGGACACAACTATAGGTCGCTCTTTATCTGACAGCCGTTAGGGATTCCTTCAGCGTGAAGTAGATGACTATACGACAGACCATGTGGATTCTCGCACACACAAAGATACCACCGCCGCAGAAGAGGCATGTCTATCTTGCATAACAGCTGGATTATTTCGTGTTAATCCGGTTCACGCAAAGGATGCGACTATTATAGAACTGCAGGCTAAAGCATGAGTTATCCGTGAAAGGAACTTAGCGCTACTTCTCACTGTCCCAACAACAATAGTCTTGAGCACATTCTGTGCGAGCTCTCAGGTGATGTGTAGAGAAGGTCACACACAATCGTTCACCGAAATACAGTCCGCTTTAGTGGAGCGAATTGCGTATGGTCTGTGTCTTTACGCGTCGTCATGTAGCCGCAGTAAACATTCGTTACAGTTTAGTTGTATTTCTTCGGCAGTGCCTAAGAGTCAGTAAACTGAAATACCGATCGTCTTGTGCTGTTGTTGAAGATAGCCGACCCAGCGCTGATCTTAGTCACATAATTCTGTCTGGTCTCCTTAAACGCATCCACAATCCATTGATATCTCTTTGAGACGTTGCAACGGCTTCTGCAACTGTCTTTTGTGTCTGGCCGGCTTTCACCCTTCCGATGGCTCCCCAAGATGTCGAATCCAGTACATCGCGTTGCTGAGATATCGCTCAAGTAAAATACAACTAAAGCTGCAACTTTCTATTGAATTGGAACGACTCAAAGATGGTGATGTTTACAGAAAATTTGCTTTGCTCTTTGATAAAGTGCGCAAATGCGTACGTACTGCTCATTTGCATGTTCTGATCTACCTCTTGTTGGCATGTACCGCTTGGAGGTTAACCTCTCATCATAGATTGGCAGCTCATTGATTTTTCCGTTACTTCATGCTGACATTACAATATCTCTTGTTTTTTTCAAGATGTGTAGAACAAGCTGGATACAGCTGTCTTGAATATTCTCACACTATTCGAAACTTATTTAAAATGATCGTTTCACGCGTTCAGTTTCCCAGGGACCGTTACAAGGTGGCCAGAGCCTAATTTCCTCAAAGCTTCGTTTTCACATTTCCTGTTTGCATCAAATTGATGGATACGATGCTGAATTTTTGCATAATTTGTTTGGAAATGTTGCTGCTGTTGAGGGTTGGACTAAGATTCAGAGAACAGTACTCCAATACACGTTATACTCTTTATTATCCTAATAATGTATTTTTCTGAATCTATACCAAAAAAGTAGATAAAATGTTTCGCTTTCCTTGCAGATAAAATGTTTCCTTTTCCTTACAAAAGCTCACATTCAGACCAAAGTAAAATGGGAACTGCCATTTTGCTCAGAAAACGAATTATATTACTACGTACTGTATATTGACCTTAAGTCAAAAACAGATTTTTCATGGACATCTGGTATTGTCTTTTTAACATTATAATCCGTACTCTGCTTTAAAGTTTACCATTTGCGCCTTTTTCATAAAAACTGAAATAAATATTCATAAAATACAACAAATATTTGTGTTCTTAAAAAACACAGGATCTTAAAAGATAAGGTACAGTTTATTTTTTATTCTGAAATCGCAGCGGGGGCGAATGCTAAGTGAGTCCCAAATGCTTTCCCACGTATTTTTCATAATGTAGTGGCAAACATTAGTTTCTGGATACACGTACCTGAAGTTGTTATCCATTTTTGGAATATTTTTTCGAAGCTAAGAAGAATGAAGGAAACTAATTATTTGCTGGGGTTCTCAGATTGCTATTCAAGCGAAAAATTTACACCTGAACGAATTGTTTAGTTCCTGCCATTAACTAAACTCACATTTCATTGTTTGGTGGTCATTTTGTGAAAGGTCAAAATGACAAACATGATATTAATTTAGTGCTTTTTAATAAAAAAATAATTTATCTCGGTAACTTGATAGGAAGAAGAATTAGCGTTTGCTTCGATTGATCTCCAGAAAGAATTGTCCGCAAACAGCCAACAGATATGCCTACAGATGTTGCCTTTTCTTTCACTGTCAATTATGTTACAGCCGTAAACAAATAATTTATTAAATGGTGAAATGCAATATTTTTTTTGTGGACGACTTCTGCAGAACACCATTTGATACCATACCTCTCAGCATAACTACCATCCTGACTGAAAATTAAGCAAACAGACAATAGAAATTTTTACATCAACGGGAACTTCAGGGCACATTTCCGTATCAATTTCAGTGTAAATGTTACAGTTGAAAGGCATAAGTCTCAGTAAGTAAAACATTGGGCAGTTATTTTGTAACAAGTAATAACGTAGCCGTTGGTAACAAACCCAAAAGATAACTGGTGAGCGCTTAAAAAATAGGCCATAAATATCCACTTCATAATTTGGCATTCGTGTGGGAAAGAAACTAGGCTCAAAATATCGGAAAACTCCTCTGATGTGCACCAATTTCAAATTGGTGAACTTCTTTTCTTTAGAGAAATGCTACATATCCTAAATTTTATATTTTGGAAATATATTTACTTTCAGCTTGTATTTACAATAATCTGACGCATAGGTATTTAAGATGAAGTGATTGAGAAGAGAAAAACCTTTCAAATCTCTGAGTCCAGACGTTGTGAGCAGCAGAGCGGAATCAGAATGAATTTATTGCAGGGAAGTGCCAAATGTATAAAAGTTCAAGTTAGGATGAAAAGTACGTTTTTAGTTTAGGTCTGTAGAATGTTGTGCAATCCTCAGATTTTGACAATGATGAAGTGCATGAAGGAAAAACTCAACGCTGCAGAAATTGAGTAACGAAGCCTTCTAAGAAGGCAAAACGAAATATTGCGCAATTATGGACATTTAATAAAACGGAAAGATCGTTTAGTAGGATGTAGGTAAGGTTATGAACATTTATTTCCGACGAAGAAGAGGAGGACCCTAGTTGATTTACAGGAACTGTGTGAACAGTGCTATTATGCAGAAAGATTTAAAGGGAAAATTAAAGCAAAAGAAAAATAATTTTAAGAAGAACATAAGCAACGAGCGAACCTACCTAACAGTAGCATTAAGAATGATGCAGAAGAAAAAGCAATTGTTTCTTGTTAATAGTACTGAGACCAACAGTTGGCCAATGACAAGAAAAGTGTAGAATAATCTGAATATTGAAGAAATGAAGATGTTTAGATCGATCTGTAGCTACAAATAATAGAATTCTAGTGAAGCGGAATGAGTAAAACGTAACGTGAGAATGCAAAACGCAGCTGGTTCAGAGGTATGGACATGTATTCAGAAATAACACAGTGTTGTAGATACGTCGACTTCTGAGCATGGAGCTACCCGGGAAACGAAGCCAAGAAAAACTTAAGATGAGACGTAGGATTTATATGAACAAGAACATAAAAGCAAATCATTTAAAGAGAGAGCCGTGAAGCACACAGAACAAAGTATAGAGGAAATATTCGTTACAAAATACAGATGGAAGAGAAGAACTGTAAGGTAATTATGAGTCTGGAAAAGAACTAGTCTTATCCTGATACAGTTGTGTTACTTAAAGAACTCTATTCCTATAAAAGATGAGATCATCATTAATCAATATTTCTAATTTGAGTTTCGAGTTTAAAGAGACATTACAGAGAAGTCAGCAAACCTAGTACTTAAGATAATTGAAAACGAGGATTATTTTTCCTTTAGGAGAGAGATTTGCTACTTACTGCATTTCCATATTAAAATATCGACTTCAGGTCATGTAATGACCAGCATGGAGTAAGTTCATTAGGCAAGTATAGCGACTGGATAAGAATAATTGCGAGCAAACGTGCACTCATAACAGAATTACCTTCGTTTTTATTCTCTCTGTGCTCCGTAATGTTTGTGCAAGGGGAATTACCGCGAAGTCATTTATTTTCACTTAAAAGCACAGCATGCTTCATAAGTATTTGACTGGTTTTCCTAAACTTTTTCTTCAAGATTTTTTTACACAATGGCAGCGTTATAAATGCCTTTTTTCATTCTTCTTTCTTTAAGGATAAGGGCTTTAAAATTAAAGTAAAAAGTCATAGTTTCAAATGGCATTCGTGATAAAATAAAAAGTAGAGAATTTGATATATGATATATTGCAGTGCATTACAAATACTTTCGTTCAAGTTTTGAATTCGTGGTAAAAAAAATTCTATATGACCCACTTATTATCTCTTTAGTTTCACGTTTTTCGAAAGGAATATTCTTATGCTGAGAAACTATTGCAATAACATTTGCAGTAATAAATGTACAATGTACTTGGAAGGACTCGGGTGTAAACCTTGGTAACCAACACTTCTGTCGTTGTGAGATACGTAGATCACATATAAACGTTTGCACTTACCATAAATTGAAAGTTGTATCGCCATAAGTGGACATAAACGTATAATAAACACTCTAAAATGTCCAGATTACTACCACAGTTGTTTTTCGTATGCAACTCATTTTTTTCCAAAAATGTTGGTTACCATGGTTTACGCCCGAACCCTTCATTTATGGAAGGAATACTGAGTTAGGAACAATCTACGTAAAATCCTGAAATGTAATATTAGTTGCTCTCAAACTTACGCAAATGATGTCAGTTTCCTGTATGTTACAGTTCTTAAATTTTATAAAAATATTAGAAAGCCATGGGAATTATTGTCTGCCTAATTTTAGTGGACTTTAAGCTTTACTGAAAGCCGGGATCAAAGTATTTATTCTGGAAACATTAGTCTCAACTGTATAAGAGCTCTTGTAACTTGAGAAATAATTAATTAAACAAGAATTGGTGCATTTCATCATGCTTTGCTTGTCTTTAGCGTATTCCTTTCCGCGAAAATGATATTCTAAATGCTGCACTAGCTGTTCCGCAGGAATATCATGAAAGTGTGCAAAGTAAAACAGTCAAAAAGAGGAAACTGGGGACTCTTTTTTGTCGGTGAAGAATAAATTGTCGTTACATGCCATAACTATTGAAAGTTAATTGCGAAGAACTGCATGTCGCGCTCCGTATCGCAGTGATTTCTTAACATTGTACACTAAAGTTCATTACACACACACTGAACATATGCGTTTAATGGACACTCGGGTTTTACAATTTAGGTTGTTTGGAAGATATAGAAGGTCCGTGCAGACTTCAATGCTACCTCAAGCAGGTATAACTCTACTAGGGCCAGAACTGGATACGGCGCCCACAGCAAAGGAACTTTATGTTCCTGTAAGCCGGAACAGTACGGAAATACGCAACCAGTGCGCTATTATTCAATATTGGCCCCGTGCTTTGCGATGCAGTTTCATCTAGTGGTGCACATGCATTTACCTCAGAAGCATTTTTTTTTTGGTCTGACTAAAAAGCGATAACAGCTGCCAACAAAATCAGTAGTCTTAATATTTTTTCAGTTTTCGAAGAATTTCCTCACGCTTTATGTTTTTAGTTTATGAAAAAAACTAAAAACATAAATATTATGTGGTACGTAGAACGGCCAGGTTTAGTGCCCTAATGATGAAAGACTTATTTCTGGGCAGAATGCTTCCCAGAATTCAGCAATTGGGTTGAACCCACGCAAAATGATTTAGAAATACTTTAAAAAGTTGCCGTTTAGTCAACGAACATGAGTTGAAGGAATGTACATATATGGCCGGCCGCCAGACTGAAATCATTTTTCCGAAGTCATACAAAACTGTCCTTAACTGACTTTACAAATCAAACTCTGTTGAAAAGAAGGAAAACTGTCTTGGAAAGTGCAACACCGAAGAACTCTGTATTACTGGTGAGTTAACTTTAATAAATACATTAATAATATGACTAACCCTGTAGTACGTGAACATCGAAGAAATTGATCGAAATTCGAGGCAATTTAGGGAGCCAGATTTTTTCCGGACTGGCACTGAAGCACTTGCCATGCACTCGCTGCAAGAGGTGCGTAGCTGCTGAAGGCGCCTATTTCGAATAAAACAAATTTCTGTGCTGTGAGGTATGTCTCTTACATTTTTACCCTACAAATTGACCATTATTTTTCGAATGACCTGGTATGAGAGTGTGGTGAAAACGAGGGATATCTTTAGCCTGAAGTATTTCTGCGGCTCGGTTGTCACGTTTCCTAATAATATTGTGGAAATGTGAAAACTGTAACATGATGGGAAATTGGGGTTAGAAAGAAAGCTAAATACAGATGTATATACACTTTAAGCAAGAATTCATTACTGCTGTTCATATATACTCTTTACTTTTGCTTGTTTTCATCTCACCATTCTACTCCCAAAGCGTTTGTTCTATGGAAGAAGCAAATATTTCTAGATAACAGTAAAAGCGTACGTGAACAAAAATGACAGAACATAATTTTGGGGTAGAATAGCACGTTTTTTTAACCAAAGAAAGTGTGATAACGTAAAATGTACTAATAATCAAATATTTACTGGCATGTGAAACCTTTTGGAAAAGGGTTCATGATATCTCTCAAATTTTTGTTACAAAAATGACATTCTGTACAGCACAAAATGTGAGAAGTTTTGTTTTGCCAACGCTAATTGTATCTGATGCAAAGAGGAATTTTTCAATAGATTAAACAATAGCAGATCTATTTTTTGTGATTAATCAAAAGCGCATAGAAACGCAAACACACGGTAAAGATTTTGTTGCAGTAAAACTGTTGGTACTATTCCCAATAAAAGTATAGTGCAACACGTACTTATTTTCCAGTGAACTACGAAACGAATTGTGCCTCTGTACATCTCAAGAGGAAAAATTGTAAACAAAAAAACTAAATAAAAAATAAAATAAATAAAATTTACTTTATTTTATCAAAAAAATAAAGTAAATACATTCAACAACTGTATTAATCGTCATTCATTTCTCATATTAGCACTGAAATGGATATTCAAAAGTTTATTATTTGATTTGCAATAAACTGTGAATAAATCTTATGAAGAAAAGAAAACCAAATATTTACAATAACAACATAACAATGGGGTGGGGGCGAAAGAGAAAAAGTTGCCATCCTCTACCGCGAATGTAAAAGCCCACTTTTTTTTAAGAATTATCCTAACTGAAGATACAACAGTTTTTTTGTGTGTGTGAGGAGCCTACCTTCTCCCATACTGGCGGAGCTCAGGGATCCAAGATATAAATAAATCCATTTTCTGTGTTAAAATAACTGTTATACTATTTTATTTGGTTCTTTATGTAAAAATGTCATACGCATCTTGAAAAAAAAAACGCTCCTTAGAGGAAGATATTTGCTATCTGAGTTCCGAAATTATGGATTCTCTCTCCATTTCTCTCTCTTTGTATCATTTTTTAATTTCTGTACTTGCGCAAAACCTCGATCTTATATTTAGAGATCAAAGCTTTCCTCACGTTGTGCTTTGGGGTTTGTTTGTTTGCACCGATTTTCTCGTTTTCGATAAACGAAACTAATACCAAAAATTATTACATTTTTTTTATTTTTTTCTGCAGTCAGTATTTAGGAACTGTGTTTTAAGAATTGTCACTATCTCGATTCAGCAGTCATAACTAAAAAATTCTTTTTTTTTTCTTAGTGAAATTCAACCTTTATGAATATAAAAATATTCGGAAATTTAAAGATTTCAAACACGGCACATATAAACTGTAGTATGCGACCTTTTGTGTCCGAAGCTCTAGGTATCATTAAATACCTGTTAATTTGATGCCGTGGACAACATCTAAAGAGCTGTGACAAGAACATTGAAGAGTGTATCAGACATTTCTTGTCCCTGAAGCTCAATGCACACTTGAAATACTGTTAGACTCATGCCGTGGACAACATTCAAAGAGCTGTGACGAGAATATTGAAGAGCACCCTAGACACAGCCATCTTCCAGTCGTTCGGGCCGCTTCGTGAACCTTGCATGCAGCTTGTAGAAGATTTAGGAAGTTGTTTTGAACCAACCAAGGTAAGTTTATTCATACATGGAAGCAGTTTTTTCTAGCACTAGTTTCCTTTCCCAACTGACACTCCGAGTGCACTGAGTTAGCATATTTTTAGGAACACCCACCTAATGAAATGTAGGGCCACCCTTGGTTTTCAAAACAGCGGAATTCAATGTGGCATCCATTGAACGAGGAACTGGTATCATTTCACAAGTATATTTAGCCAAGCGGATGTAATGGCGTCCGTCAAGTACCGAATACTTGCTGGAGGAGGATCTTTGTAACGAATGGCTCTCTCAGTATTATCCCACAGGTGTTCAATTGGTTTACAATCTGGTACTTGAAATGAACCCCTAACACGCTGGGGGCCCGTTCGGTACTTTGAATTCGCTATCGTGCTTCTGAAACCACTGTGGCACGGTTCCGCCCATAGGACGACCGCTGACTACTTGTTTTGTTCACTCCTCATTGTACAACCTTGACACAGGTGTTTTTACATTGCCCAACAGAACTTATCATTGCGAAATAAAGCCAAGAAGGTTTGCCGTATCTGAGATGCTTGCACCTGCCATCCTAGTGCCCACTACCATGACTTTTTCAAAGTTGCTTTCCCATATGTAGTCTTTCCCATATTGCCCCTATCTAAAGCTTCGTGCACGTCTGAATTCTTTCAACTAAGCTGTTTACAAAGCCATTAGAACGTCACAGTTGCATACGTAAGTGAGGACGGCACGTCACTTATTTTTATAGGGTTTTCCTAATGATTTGCTGCTTCAGTGTGCCTATTATTTCTGTTCACCACTCATTTTGTGTCCATTTGAGAAAGTACAGCAAGAAATAAACATTCCATTTCATT
This sequence comes from Macrothele yani, assembly GCA_039090855.1. NCBI lineage: Eukaryota > Metazoa > Arthropoda > Arachnida > Araneae > Macrothelidae > Macrothele > Macrothele yani. The sequence goes on from CM077012.1 coordinate 1,445,305, forward strand.
CAATCCTGCCACAAAAAAAAAAAAATAAATAAATAAATCGCCACCCCGGTGGCGCAGTTGTCTAAGCGATGGCCTCTGATCATTCGTCCGAAATGGGTCCGGGTTCGAATCCCGTGAGGCATGGATGTTGTGTTTGTCTTACGGCACTGGCTCTCTCCCTTCCCTGGAACCAGTGACCCTAAATTAGGGACGGGCGACTGCTCATAGCCCACTGAGTTGCTCACGGTGGTCGTTAAACCTTCAATCAAAAAAAAAAAAATTCTGTCATTCCTCAACTAATTTCCTTTGCCTTGAAGAGTAAAGATTTTAGCTGTTTTACCTATAACCGAAAAAATACCTTAAAAGATGTTTAGGGCTTTAATACAGGACAAGAATTTGATCAATGCGTTAAGCACTGACGAATGAAGATAGAATTTAAAAATCGGTTATAGTGTCTAACTGCGCACTAAAATGTAAAGTATGTATACCGGACGTTTTAAAAAAGGTTGAAACAACCTTTTACCTCTTCAACGGTTGGTCACAGCTACATACTTTCAATCACAAAAAATACGCAAAATGACCTAAAGACTTACGACACGGCAGTTTCTCCCTGTGGATGGCATTTGTATAAAAATGGAAAGAAATTAAACTTTTATATAGCCTTCGCAGAAAAAATAGTTCACTCAAAAAACGTTGCGCAGTGTCCTAATCAGTCGAAAAAACAAACCCCTTGAAAACCAGCGGAGATATTCGCGATGCAAATTTTTAAAAATGTATCGTCTGGAGCGATAATTTCCCATACGAGCGAGAGCTATTTCCTTACTCAATTTGAGTGCCACAAAGCTATGCAGCGAAACAAGCTACCGTTCACCCGTAAACGGGCTCCAGACGATACAATTTTTTTCAATTTTCATCGCCAATATCTCCGCAAGTTTTGCAAGTTGGACAGCGTGGTTCATTTTTTAAAAATTAATTAGGACATTGTGCAACTTTTTTGAATTGAGCTTTTTTTTTATTTTTGCGAAGGCTGTATATATTTTTTTCATGCAAATGCAACCGACAGAGTTGCAACTGCTATGTCGTAAGTCTTTACATCATTTTGAGTATTTTTCTAATTCAAAGTATGTACGTATTTCTAATCAACCGTTGAAGAGATAAAAGTGTGTTTCAATCTTTTTGAGACACCCCGTATGCTGCTTTGAGAACGTGTTTATCATTCACAGCGCTTAAGTGTTGTTAAATCCCCTTGTCTTTCGCGAACGTTTTGCATGGAACTCTTTCGCGTACATCACTGGTGACAAACACAACGGTTATGTTTTCCGTGATAATGTCGGGAATATAAATATGAAGTGCAGTAATACATATACACAGTTTGGATCGAAAGGTTTTAAATAACTGACTCTACCCTTACAAAAGAGAAATATTGTTTAACCAAGCTATTTTCAGGCTCAAACTAGTTATAAAGCGAAGGCATATCCTCCTTCTTCTCTGCCTCTCTTATCTATCATCTCTGTGGTTGCTTCACATGGACTAAAGATTAAATTTCCGAAACAATGTACGTGTCACCACTTATATCATGGAGACAACTGGGAAGGAACCTTCTTGCGCGTGTCATTTATCTATTAGGGGAGCTCACCTGAACGGCTTGAAGCACAGACTAATTTGTCTTTTCCGCAGCTGCCCTGTATCTCTGTCGATCATCATCTAGGGGTGAAGAGGCGACTTCAATCGACGGTAACCATGTGCTCGTTAAATTGGTCTTCACAGTTATTTCTGACGTACTTCACTTCAAACCCTTTCGAAGCAGTCGTCACAGCAGGCACGTTTTCTGCCCTCAAACGATCCATCATTCTTTAAACTGAATCTCGTTAAACGTCCTATTTTTATAACAGAAATAAAAACGAAAAAAAAAACCCATCAAGGAGAGTTATTTTCTATTTTTAGTAGAATTCTTTTTTAAACCTTATGGACAATACCTAATTCGGTTTCTAATTGTCCGTAGCTAAAGAGATGAATCACTTTGATTTCCACGTTGCCTCAAGAATAAATGTTTCCGTCATGGCCTATGACAAATTTCGTAGTTTTTGTTTAATAAATACTTCCTTTTGGCTTATTCAATCATCAGCATCCGAAAACAGTTACCTTAATATTTGCTAGAATTGCCATCCAATTTATTATAAACCTACTCTTGTCCAGCACCATTTTTTTTCACATGGAAAGATATTCCGCCTGCATTACGTAGGCATCTCCAGTGTTTAAAATCTTCCCCTTTGAGCTCTTTTATGCAATCCCTCTATCTCATATTTAATTTCGTTTATTACCTCTTTCCCAATGGCTTCCTCTTTTACCTATTTATAGCACTATTTGTCAGAGACCCTTCATTCCTTGACAATACATGACCACACCAGGACATTCTGGATTCTAGGGCCTTATCTGAAACTTCGATCATTTCAACAGATGTTTATTTTCTTATTTCAAGTACTATTGATTTTGATAATTCCGCACGTCGGCCTCAGCATCTTCATTTCTACAACGTTTAGTTTATTCTCCATACCTCCGGTCCTTGGTCAAAATTTTGTATTTTGCAGCTATACAGGACGAACAATTATCCTGAAAACTTTGCTTTTAAACCTCATGGTAGTTACAATGAGAAAGTTAGCCCGATGCTTTTCTTCAGTTATTCCACCTCACTTGAATTTGCTGCTCACTTACCCATTAATACCCACACCATTATCCTAACACTGATCCTAGGTATTTAAATCTTGTAACTCTTTCCGTTGCGTTTCGGTTAGTCACGGGAGCAATATGATACTTCCGTTCTCCGTTGCAGAACGTGTATTCTGTTTCTTCCCTTTTAATCTTCAACTTTCTGTTTTCTAACGGTGTCTTCTAACTTTCCGGCTGTTCTGATTTTCTGGCACATAACACTACATCGTCTGCTAACAACATGACCCAAGATGCTGCTTCCGCCAGTGCCACTTCCCTAACAATTCACTTAAGAATGGGATTAGTGCTGATATTTATTGAACTGTAGTGTTTAAGCCAAATTACTTTGTCTTTCCCGTACTGCTCTGAAGAAAGGTAAAGGAATCCCAGTGTGTTTTCTTTGTAAACTACACTGATATTCTGGCATCATTTTCTCCTTTGAGGAATTCTAAAAGTACTTCCCGGGCACTATTTGATATGCCTTACACAGATTCACAAATGTCATGTGCATTGGGTTCTTCAATGAATTTCTTCTTCAGTTCAGATGCAATTACAGCACCGTGGCAACACGGAAAAATGTTCATTACAGATGAACAATCTACTTAAAGCTTTTATAGGAAAAGGGCACCTACCCTCTTTCCCTCCACGTCCTCTGTAGGAACTTATCAGGGGAAGATTTAATTTCTGGAACAATAATCTGCCATTGCTCACCAGTACTGACTCCATTAGAAATATATCTTCCACTTGCCTATTACATACACTGAAGTGCCAGAAAAACTGGTACACCAGTCTAATACTTGGTAAGTACCCCACGGGAGCGCAGCACTGCAGAAATACGACGGGGCATGGACTCCACTAGCTTCTGGAAATATGCTGTAGGCAATGCACACCATACTTTCTGCAGAGCGTTCCACAATTCGGTTGTATTCCGAGGTCTCGGATTCCGTTGTTCGATACCGCGTTGCATGGCATCCAAAATGTGTTCTATCACGTTCAGATCTGGGGACTCGGGTGGGATTGGCAAACTCAGATGAATGTTCCTCTAACCATAATGTGGCGTCGCGGCACTTGTGTGGAAGTGCATTGTCCTGTTGAAACAGGCCCAACCCATCAGCATGAATGCAAGACATGAACGGGGGTACCTCATCAGAAAGGAAGCGCACATAGCGTTGGCCGGTCACAGACGTTTATAGACATGACAATGGTCCCAGTAAAGTCCAGCTAAGCACGCCAAATATCATTACAGACCCCCCCACACACACACACACACACGGTACGGTTCCCTGTTGACAGGCGGGATCCATGTCTTCATGGGGTTTGCGCCACACACGAATTCTTCCATCTGCCCGATACAGTTGGAAACGCGACTCGTCAAACCAGGCTACTTATCTCTAGTCATCAAGTGTCCAGTGGCGGTGTTGCCGTGCCCAAGTGAGGCACATACCTCTGTGCCGTGCACCCATCAAGGGGACTCAAGTTGGGTGTCGGCTCCCGATGCGCATATTGTGCAGGGTACGTTGTACATTCCGGACGCTGATGCTTGTTGAGGCTCCAGCACTGAATTCCGATGATACCTGCGAGATTGTTGCACGCCGATGGCGTGAAACAATTCTTGACAGACGACGATGGTCATGTTCACCCAATGTCTTTTTACGGCCACACTGGTATCGTAAGTTGGAGGTTTTGCCGGAATTCATGCAGTCACGGTACACCCTTGCAATGGTCGTCAGTAAAAATCCGAGCTTCGAAACCTACCTCCGAAATACTATGGCTCATCTCACGAGCACCAACTATGACACCGCGTTGAAAATCGCTTAAATCGTTATGTTGTCGCACAAATTCTTCTAATTTCGGGCACATTGCTTTCGGTATAAAATGCTCAAATACGGTATTCAAATACCAAATTAATTGTTTTAATTACGTTAATTAATTAACCTAATTAATTATGTAACTGCTTAATTGCAGTAATTTGTAATTAGGTGCACGAATTATTATCCCAACCCAGGACGCATAGGGATTCGCTGGGTTCTTTTCTATTCTTTTCTTCACTTTCCCTTCCGCGAGGGAAAGGACATCTAAATTGCAAACGCCAGGCCACGTGCAAAATTTCGTAAACAAGGCAAAAGGTATTTTTTTCCATTCCCGGCATGTGAGAAGCAACAGCACTGCGAATTGCATAATGCTTCCGTAACAACAATGACGCAGTGACGGCTATACAGCGGAAATTTAAGAAAGAAATCTTAAAGCTGGTAAGAAGATAAAGCTAGGCAATAAATGTCACCCAAGAGCGTTGTCGGAGAACATATTTCGGTCGGGAATACGTGCCTTCGAGCAGTTTTCAAGTTTTAAAAAGGGTTTTCTCGGATGCTACGATAATAGAACTTAACAACGGATTGATCGTTGAGTCGTTGTCAACGATCATTTGCTCAGGTGACTTGAATTTGGAGCGTTTGTTTTTGGGTTTACCCATGGAAAAAAAGGAGAAGGATTCGTCTGCAGACTACTCCACCCACCACCGAGCCCTACAAGGGAGAACTGGAGGTCTGCAAGCCAAGAAAATGACGCTGGACACAGTTCTGGAGCTTATACGTTGCAGATATAGTCCGTTGGCTGTGATCACACGCACTCGGCGGACACTTCGGCCTCCGGGTACCGTCATGCCAACGCCTTTGGCATGATCCCACAGCCCCCGGGCTCACCCTGCCGTGCTATACGACAAAAAAGCCGCTAAAGCCCTGCACACAACTTGGTACATGACTTTCTGACTAGAGGTGGGTTAGTCTCTAGCCTCCCGTTTACAGCGAAGCCGGGGTCGAAGAGGAGTGTTGGCACACAGGAGGCACTTATCCGGTCTCCTGCGACCTCAGCCGCCAGACATCCCATTTCCGCCTCACGGGTCTCCGCACGCGGCAAACATGCAGGTAGGTCTAGCACCCAAACCAGTTAAAAGGAGAAAAGAAATCCAAAGAAGACAAATCCTGGAAGGAAACCTAAACGGAATCTCAGCAACCTACGAACTGAGCGGTTAATATAAAACAGTTAGTGGTGGAGGGTAAAAAAACCACAAGACCGGGGTGTTAGTACATAACGTGGTAGCGATTAGGTAAAGTATACAACACGGGCAACTAGCCAGTGGAGAAAATAAATAAAAACGAAAAAGCGAGACACAAGACCAGCTCGGGAACGTGGGGACGCGACTCCCCAACAGCTGGATGAACAGCCGTCCCTGCAAACACCAACAGCACCGAAACAAAAACAAGCGGTGGCATGACATCAGATGTTGACCAGTCACAAGGTCAGCTCGGGCCGTGGGGGCGCTGCTCCCCAAATAACTGGAAAACCAGTTATCCCCGTGCGGGGGGCAGATCCAGACCTTGCAGGTATTATCCAAACCTTAAAACGCGACGAATTCCTGCTAGACAGGAACGGTACGCTGATAGGTACGCCCGAGAAAAGGATTTAAAAATAGGGGATAGAGTTTTTCTACACGTACCCTACGTTCAACGAGGTTTGTCCGAGAAATTGGCTCGGAAAAATAAAGGTGACTTCGAAATAGTGAGTTTTCCGTCTCCGGTGAACGTGAGAATTCGGTCAGTACTGGACCTCCGAAAGGACAAAGTCGTGCATCGGAACCTACTCTTCAAAGAGATCCACGCCAGGCGCATCTTCAGCCCACTACGGCTACCCCCACGGACGACCGGGCACCGATTCCCGGTGCAAGAAAGGACGAGGAGACAGGAAGCGAGTCTGACATCACGGAAGATTACGACTATGTCCCCTTCTTTGATCTCACCTCGGAGCCCAGAATCGAAGTTCCAGAAAGTCATGATTTCGATACAGAGGAAACAGTAGAAGAAGTAAGAAGGGCAGTTGTAAGGGATCCGTATTTTCTTCGTTTACATGCGCCCGAACCCGAGCCTACCCTACTGCCGCCATCCACCCCAGCCGCGTCGGGGACTCAATCGGTTAGCAACATTGTCCCTGCCATGAGTGAATGTTACACCATACCTAAGGCAGTAGTGGAGAGCGAAGCACGGCATAAGGAAATAGCGACCCACGAACCAGGTTTTGTTGACAAAATGCTCAATAATTTAAGTCAGCCCCTGAATCCAGAGGGAAGATCGTGGTTCGTTTTGGCAGATCGGTATTTGTCTCACTGCATAGGAGAAAATTTGGCCGGAGAAGCCGCGCAAAATAACTCTGTAAATTGCATCTACCCAGTCTGGAACAAGGCGAGGATAGAGCCCCCAGAAATTTGGGTTTAAACGAGAGTCACGTGTAGATTGGTCCGACAGGAATCGGGCCCGTACCCCCCTATCAGCAATGCATTAGTGAGGGATGATAGGGAAAAACAAAGAAAAAAAAATTTTTTTTTCTAGATAAATAGACCGCTTCACAAAATTAATGTAATAATGCTTGGTAACTCAGTTTGAGGGAACTCTCGTATACAGCAATTATTAGACAATGCTACTAGAAAATTCTCATATTGTTGTCTCAAGGGATATAAAGTAAATAAAATCAGTACCTATCAGATTCAACGTTGGCGTTCAGCGACATAACTGCAAAATAAGTTTTTTTTTACTTCGTGTTTGGTTAAATAACACTGCGAAAAATGTACATAGCAATTGATTCTGATGTAACGGTTAGAGTAATTATTACTAAACTAATCATACTGGCCATCTTTAGCAGGCATTTTTAACAAGAATTCCGGTATATTTATGAATGTATACTTTACCCTGGGATATTTCCCTAACGTTTTAAAATTTTACTTGCTTGGCTACAATAAATAAGCTATTATGAAAAATAGGGTAATCAGTATGTTACTAAAAGTACATAACTAGATAAAAGGGCGACAATATGTATGCGAAAAAAAGTGCTTATGTGGAATAAATAATAAAATATATATATATATATAGATGAACAAGTAACCATATACTATCATGAGTATTCCTAAAACGGAATGTGAAATATAGCAATCTACACATGTGCCTTGTCAGAAATAAGTGCGAGTGTCAAATCGTAAAATAATATTAATAACACCAATAGTAACGATAATAATAAGAACCGAAGCACAAAATATTTCCGTGCTTAGTCTGAAAAAACAAACAAACTAGGATCAGTGCTATATTTTTCTGTAATACAGCAACAAAGTATATATATATATATATATATCATCATCGTCATCATCATTGTCAACCATTATCAATCCACTGCTGGACGAAGGTCTCCCAAGTTTCGTCCACAACGGTCTGTCTTGTGCCAGTCTCCTCCATGTCACTCCCGCATACTTTCAAATTTCATCCACCCATCACCCATGTGGTCTTCTTCTGGGTCTTTTCCTGTCCCTTGGAATCCAATCTAAAATTTTGGCTGTCCATCGAGGGTCAGTCCTTCTGGCAGTATGCCCAGCCCATTGCCATTTCAGGGATTTAACTCTGATCATGATGTCTTACACTCTTATCATTTTTCGGATCCACGAGCTCCTCTTCTTATCTCTCCTGGTTACACCAAGCATGCACCTCTCCATGGTCCTTTGAGTTGTCCGCAGCCTTTGTATGTCTCTTTTAGTTAAGGGCCACGTCTCTGCACCAGAAGGATGCATTGATCAAACACTTTTCTTTTAAGACATAATGGCATATTGCTCTTGAAAATTATGCTGTTTCTTCCAAAAGCTCTCCAGGGAAGTTTTATACGACGATTAATTTCTTCATCAATGTGACTCTCACTTGATATCTGCTGTCCAAGATAAACGTACGTGTCTGTTATCTCCAGCTTTTCTCCATCAATCGATAAATCTTCATTTCTTGTAAAAGCATTGTACATCACATTTGTCTTCTGAAAGTTCATTTTTATTCCCTTTTCTTTACTCTTGTTAGCAAGTTCCTGGATCATACTCTGCAGCTCTGATGAGGTAGGTGCAAAAATGACTACGTCATCAGCAAAACGAAGCAGGGTTAGATAATCTCCATTAATCTTTATCTCTTTGTTTTCCCAATTCAGTGATTGAAAGACATTTTTGAATGTGGCATTAAAGAGCTTCGGAGATATGGTGTCACCTTGTCTCACTCCCTTTCCAATTTTTATGTGTGTTGTATTTTCAAACAGCCGAACCTTTGCACTTGCATTTTCATAGATGTTATTAATAATATTAATGTATGCATCTTCAATACCACAGGATTTCAGAGCCATTGTAACTGCTGATGGTTTCACCGAATAAAAGGCTTTTTCATAATCGATAAAAGCCATGCACAATACAAGTTCATATTCCCTCGCTCTTTCAATTAGTTCTCTCAGTACGTGGATATGATCTATAGTGCTGTAGCCACTCCTGAATCCAGCTTGTTCTCTCGGTTGAGCCGTGTCCAGTGTTACCTTTAAACGGTGTGAAAGAACTTTAGTGAAGATTTTATAAACCACTGATAGGAGGCTGATAGGTCTGTAGTTCCTGAGATCCTCATTGTCACACTTTCTATGTAGCAGGATCATTGTAGCGTTGTTCCAATTATCAGGAATCGTCCCTTCATTAAGGCATCGAGTGAAAATTTGGGCGAGTACTGTTTCGATTTTTCCACTTGCTTCTTGTATGAAGTCTACAGTACTTCCATCTTCTCCTGGAGCTTTTCCCCGCTTCATGTTCTTGATTGCATGTGCAACTTCTGCTGGGAGGACAGGAAGAACTCTGGTACTGGTACCTTTCGTGATGTCTGGAGTACACGCATCATCCCTTTCATATAAGTTGGAGTAGAAATCTTTCACTCTTGTCAAAGGTTCGCCTCTGTTTCTTGTTACAGAACCATCTTCTTTTCTCAGTGCCATAATCTGTCTTCTTCCCTTACTGAGATGTCCCTTTGCTATCTTTAGGCTTTGGTTGTTTTCAATTGCTTTTCTCACTAGTTCACAGTTGAATTTCCTTACGTCTTCAGTGATACTTTTTCGTACTGTCTTGCATAGCTCTACATATTCCACTTGGGAAGTCACATCTTCTTTAGTTGTCTTCATCTCTCTTTTTTTTTTTTGCATCAACATTTTGGTTTTTCCTGATAATTTGTTCACATGCAACTTGGTCTTAGACCCAGCTAATTTTGTTGCTGTTTCAATAAGAGCTTTGGTTTCTTTTCTCTTAACTTCAGAAATATCCACTTCTTCTGATGTTAGGCCTTCTAAAGCAGAGAATCAGTTCTTCAGTTCCAACTTGAAGGTGTTATGGTGTTTTTTAAGGTTGGTTATGTCAATACATTTTGTTTGTCTTATGAGCTTGCCACGTTCGAGTTTAGTGTTGAGGTGCACCTTACATCTCACCAATCTATGGTCACTACCTGTCTTTAACTTGTTTAGCACACTGCAGTCTTCTATGACAAATTTTTTGTTACACATAATAAAATCAATTTCACTTGTCGTCCCATTTGGATGTCTCCATGTCCATTTCCTGTGTGGCTTTTTCTTGAAAAAGGAGTTCAAGATGAAAAACCCTTCTGCCTCTTCAAACTCTACGAGACTATTTCCACGCTGGTTTCTGTTGCCGTGACCGAATTTACCTACTGAAGTTTCATTCTGTTGCCGTTGCCCTATTTTTGCATTGAAATCTCCAAATTTCATCTTCAAGTGCTGCTTACCTTTATTATTTAGATGACGAATTTTCTCATAAAATTCTTCAATTTCTTCTTCAGGATGACTTGTGGTGTGTGCATAAGTTTGAATAATCTGAGCCTGATATCTTCTCGAGAGTTGGATAACGAGTCTTGCAGCTCTGTCAGAGGAATTTTCAACTTCCACAACTTTATCCTTCAGTTTCTTGTTTATTGAAAATCCAACACCACTAGTTCTGCCAGTATCTGTCCCACGATAGTAAAAGAGATGTCCACTTTTCAGTTCAATGAGATCTTCTCCGTTTCTCCTTACCTCACTTAGCCCGACGATGTCCTACTTGATCCTTTGTAGTTCCTCTTCCAATTCAAGAAGCCTTGAATCAGAAGATAGGGAGCGCCCATTATACGCAGCCAAGGTCAGCATCAGATGGCAGCATAGTCAGGTCCTTCGGGGATTCTTAGCACCCTCTGCCTTCATGTCGCACTGGCCGCTGCCTTGGCCAGGTACATTCCAGCTGCCGGAGACTGAGGGCCAAGGTTTAAGTTGTGGAGTCATTTTGGAGGGGTTTGGCCATAACTCATCACGCTGGCCAAGCTGGTTGGTGAGTGTGGGATAGAATTGCCTCTAATCCCGATGGTATAGTTATACCGCTATTGTCGGTCGTCAGAGCCCCTTCAGTGGGAACAGGATGCACCACGAGAAGGCGGGGTGTACATTTGTCAAGGAGAGGCTGTGATGTTACGCATCAACTGACCTTTCATCCCATATATATATATATATATATATATATATATATACACACATATATATACAGCCCTACCGCATCAACAAAAAAAAATAAAAATAAAAATAAATAAATACTTAGGTTCGGATCTTCCGAAATATGAATTAAAGTTTTTTATATAGTTGTCTAGCACATATCAAAGTAGTAATACCTAGTGCAGATTATTCCAAGTCGACTGCTAAATTAAATTTTAAAATAATAGAAAATTTGACGTTATCTCATAAGGCCATTCGTCAATATACGTTAGGAAGAAATGTTCGATGTTCGGAACAAGCAGTTTTTATACAGTAAACCGGTAAAAATTGAATATCCCGAAATAAAAAATAAACGAACAGAAAATATATATATATATATATAGGCGTGCATACGTTTAGGGAATATCACCGTTGAAGCAGCAGTAATCAGTACATGAATCGGTTGACGAAAACTGAGGAACCAAATATGGCGGACACAATAGGAGTCTGGAAAAAAGAAAATGGCGGGCGAAAGGCTCATCTCAACGGAAAATTCAAAAGAAGTCAGAATGTGAAATCGCACGCGCGAATATGTTTTCTTACAATTGGCCAGTTGTAGAAAACACTGCTAAAATAGCACTAATCGCTACAAGGGAGAGCCCTAACTACAGTAATGCAGATAAATAAACTCTTACCTTAGTATAATGATATCCAAAAGGGAACTGCCATAAAAATAGAACGTATTTTGTTTTTATTTTCTACTCCCCAGCAAAATATGAGGTACTGGGGAGAGATTTTGGCGCTGGTTCGCCACAAATAGGGGATAATCCAGCATCCATTTTCATAGGGCTTAAAGAAGCCAATGAAGAAAAAAATCCATAATTGGAAGAAGAATACGGTCAGATTGTCGACCAAGTTTGAAAATGGCGCACTGACCACCACAGGTCATGCTTTCGTGACCTGAAAGGTGAAGATCCAAGCGACAAATGTGGCCTGTGGGTGGAACGCCTGGGCAGTGTCACAAGGGGCAAGCGATGTCACCCCTGGTCAAACCCCGAGGCCTACGCAATACCGGAAAAGGTTGACAGAAAGGGGCCATATAGAAGAATAGAGAGAGCTAGGTTTTTTTACGTACGTGCTCCTGCGTTTGCAGGGGGTGGAATAAATGTGAAATAACGCATGCATGGTCCCTATCACAACCGGTAAGCCACTCCTTTGTGTCAGTAAGAGGAATCCCTCTGCAAGGAAGGGGGGGGCGTGAACAGGCGAAGGTGTATTCGGTGCGCCCGCTACGGCTCGCGGAAATTAAAAGAAGTCATTGGAAAGATTCCGAAAAAAAAAAAAAATATATATATATATAGCAAGGGGAAAAGGCGAAGGGAAAGGAGCTGCATTAGCCAGTTTTTCACGCAAACGTTTATGATTATTATTATACTTTTTCCTTTCTTTTCTTACAGGATAATTTTTGTTCACTATGTTGGTCTGTATATAATATTTACGTGTGGCGTAAATGCAAGCAATCATAGCATAAAACGTATCTATCTTAACGTACGAGAGTGAGCAAAAGGGATATAGTAAGGGATTGATTTTTGGATATGTCTATATGAACACTGTGTCATATCTCTTTTTAGAGGAAATAATTTATTTCTCCTGAGTGAAGAAGCAGGGTGATTTGACGTACCGGCGTGAGAAGGGAAGAAATAAAAAAACTGAAAAAATTTTTGCTGAAGCAAGCACATAGGTCGATATAATACAAATAACAAGCCATGTGCAGGATCATGCGAGGCGCTGTACTCTGGATGGCTGTGAATATTTTTGCGTGTGGAGCCACGAGGAATGTGGAGAGATGCCGCTATTCTGGACGGGGCTACGTATGCAACCCCGTACCCCGCTCCGAACTAGAGAACGTGGACCTTCCGTTGAGTAGTTGTCACGCGCACTCATGTGATGACTGCAAAACCGCATGGAAAACTCTCATCATTAACGATAGTAGGCTAACTGAGCCTCATCATTTCTTCGTGGAACAGAAACCGTCGCCCCAGGGGCCACGTACCCTGATCCAATGCACCAGGGAAAGATTTCCCTGTACCTGCTCAAAGCAAGCGCCATGCAAAGGGAGTGCCGAGTACTGCCGTACTGCGGCCTGCACAAATACTTCCACAACTACGTGCAGCTGCAAATTAGTGTCAGCACAGTCAGTGCTTGTGCACATTGCCGATGGGATAAAAATAGCGAATCCGGTACTGCTTTCGTATCAAGTCTGTGCCGCAAAACTTCGCACTCTGCTATCTCGCAAATCCCGCCAAAAGAGGCATTTGCTAACGGACGAGGAAGCCGTATTCCAGCACGGGGATGTAAAAATGTCTTTCAGCGACCCCGTAATTACTGTTTCACATCCTGGAGTCCAAGTGGTGAGAATCCAGGGATTTGAAACCGTCATTACGTTGAAACAATCTCCCTATCAGACCACACTACCGCCGGAAGTACTAGAACAGACGACGGAAATGAAGTTAATTTTCGTTACGACCGACGGACAGACCCTCAAGGGTTCCATACAGGTGACCGGTTGGACAGTGTGCCAGCCTCTTCAGTTAATTCCATGTCGAGATCTTTTAGGGCAACTAAAGTGTCTGCCCAGCACAGTGACGTACGCCGTATATGCCGCACTGGTGCTGTTAACGTGCATAACCTTCACGTACGCCCGGACTGTAATCATGACTGTGGGGAGACTGGCATACAGCATCGGGTATGTCGGCTGATCCGTGGCTCGACGTATGTCGCCGTAAAAACGGGAGCTATTACCGAAGCCGCCTTGCGTAATCGTGCCAGACACGTTAATGAATATGTGGAGCGCCATATGTCGAATGGGGTCGTGCCGGTGCCTCCTCCCGCACTAGCGTTACTAGCACTCTTCTTACTGATAGACGGAGGGGCAGCCGAATGCAACGGGCATACCGTAATTGCGTCGAAAGCGAAAGAGTGCACAGAGGCAGGCGACGAAAAGACATGTAAGATTACGACTAACGCTCAGCTTACTCTAAAGAACTTGGAGCACCAGCAATGTTTGTGGTTCATGGATCCTGATAATGACCACACGCTGTTCTCATTGAAGATAACCTTCAGTAAAGCAACATGCTCGTGGCAGACCGCCCGAGAGTACTACAACTTTATTACTAGTATGCGATACATAAACCAGGTGGTGTGTGCAAATTACGAAACGTGCAGCTGGGGAGCACACTTCACCAGAGGAAAGAAATTTGAGGCCCTTACAAAAGAAACACTGGACTGGCCGGGAGTCACTAATTGCTACTCCTCGGACAGCGGCAGCACGCGGTGCTGGATCATCGACAGCCAGCACTGTCATTTTCATAGAGTATGGCTGGAAGTCGATTTCCTGCAAGCACTACGAAGTACGAAGAATTTTGGGATCACAGTGTAGCTCTCAACTACTACTTGAGCAGTGGAGCAACGATACGGTCGAAACACTGACCGTAAGGAACCAGGCAATTACCTCTACAGGCATTGCAGTATAAATAATAGGAGCACATGATCAACCGACGCAAATATTGAACACGCATCTCATTACGCGGGTAGGTAACCCGCAAGAAGTTTACATAGAAAAGGCCGCACAACCTTCCCGCCCGGAGAAGGGACAAATAGGGGATGTGCAGGCCAACGAGTCGATGACGAAAAACTTTCTTTTTGATGAGGCAATGTTCTCAAGTAGTTTCTACGAGGACAGCATGCGGTGCCACCGTCAGCAGTCATATCTCACGACGATGATTGACACGAAGAAAAAGCGCTCCCCATGACAGCAGCCTGGCACTACCTTAAAGTGGCTAAGGACGAACAACTCACGTCTGAACTCCTGCAAACAGCGCCTTTGGTAGTAAACCTGCAACTTACGGATTATAAATATGCTTTGGAAGCACGCACCGTTTGCCCGAAATTTACTGACATGGAAATCAAAGCTTCAGGATGTTTTTCCTGCGAGCCGTTATCTTCACTGCAGTTCGAAGCGTTTTCGTTATGTGCTCCTGGTACAGTGGACATACACTTTGAAAAACTGGCAGTGCATACCAGATCTCTGTATTTGCACGCGGAAAAGAAATTCCATTAGATTCGTCTGCAGACGGATGCACAGTGCTTGGAGGAAAAGATATACTTGCGAGCACGCACGGTTACTACATGTAGAACTGTGAACTTTTGCCTCGATCAGCCCTCCATACAGCTGCAGCACCCGAACCTGACCTACGTATATTCCCATGGAGCGACAGCGGACCAGCTGTGGAACCTCGAGTGGTGGCCAATGAATAGGGCTTTCTCGGCCACCGGTGTTTTGAAGCTTGTCGTGGCTGCATTAACCAGCCTCATCCTGTTCTTATTTTTACTGTCGACGGCGCTGACCTGCTGCCGTCAGTAGCGCCCGGACGCACCAAGGAAAGAGACATTTAAGAAACACGGTCGCCTGACTGGCAATCTATAGGACTAAATAAAGTAACAAAAAGAACTTTGCAATTTTCAGGTATATTCTGGAGCCAGAAAATTTTGTAGTGCCGCTATATTTGTGAGTGCGGACGAAGCCAATTGTAAATACCTTTGACGTATCTCATATTAGTTTTAGAATGGTAAAGGGACCTATACATATTGTAGCTATATATTGTTCTATTTCTTTATGCATAATAAGTGAATATATACCAGCATAATAATGAGTGAAAAGTATGTCTAACAATGGTTGGACATATTTGTGAAATCCAACTCGTGCGCGGTGAGTGAGCCTCCCCCACATTTCCCTCCCAGGGTAGCCGTCTTTCTTTTCGTTAGAGGACGGAGATAATGTTGCCGCAAAAATTCTTCTAATTTCGGGCACATTGCTTTCGGTATAGAAATGCTAAAATTCGAGATTCAAATACCAAATTAATTGTTTTAATTATGTTAATTAATTAATCTAATTAATTATGTAACTGCTTAATTGGAGTAATTTGTAATTAGGTGCACGAATTATTATCCCAACCCAGGACGCATAGGGATTCGCTGGGTTCTTTTCTTTTCTTCACTTTCCCTTCCGCAAGGGAAAGGAGATCTAAATTACAAACGCCAGGCCACGTGCAAAATTTCGTAAACAAGGCGAAAGGTATTTTTTCCATTCCTGGCATGTGAGAAGCAACAGCACTGCGAATTGCATAATGCTTCCGTAACAACAATGGCGCAGTGGGGGCTATACGGCGGAAATTTAAGAAAGAAATCTTAAAGCTGGTAAGAAGATAAAGCTAGGCAATAAATGTCACCCAAGAGCGTTGTCGGAGAACATATTTCGGTCGGGCATACGTGCCTTCGAGCAGTTTTCAAGTTTTAAAAAGGGTTTTCTCGGATGCTCCGATAATAGAACTTAACAACGGATTGACAGTTACGGCCGAATAATTTTTTAAAGGGCTTAGCTCAGCAGATGGTCAGCAGGCAAAGAGAACATCTGCCCAAAGTAGCAACTGGCCAGCAGCAACTGAACAAGCGGTACACTTGCGTACAAGGGGGGGGGGATCCTGAAACCAATAAAGGGACAAGGGACGTCTTCTCAAAGCAAAGACACGCCTCGCAGCAGGGCGGTAAGGATAGCAAAAACTAAAATAAAATGAGAAACTTGGAAGGGGTTTTTTTCGAACGTGGGTCGGTTGCAGTAATTTTGGTCGGAGTGGTGTGTGGGAATTTTGGTCGGAAGTCGCAGCTTGACGGCAGCGGTAGGCAAGGAATGCCTAATTATGCGGGGTTCCAGAATTCGGTCGTAACGGAGGCCGGACGCTTAGACACTCTTGAAATTTAGAGGAAAAAATCTTAGAAATCTGCCGGCTGTGTTTCATCCACGGAGGATAACAGCCAAAGCCTACGGCCACCAGACCACAAGCGCCTTCCTCAACCGCCGGATCGGTGCAACACAGCGGCAGTTCTATTTAGGTTAAGACATCATCTAATTATTTCAATCCGTTGCATGCTGAGTATTCAGTGAAGATTTAGAAATGAAATATTATTGCTCACCTCTTACTGGTTGGATTGTTAGGGATATTGGTAGTTTTACAATTCTCAAGTTAAACCATAACTTCTTTTTGTAGAGATGTCTTGTTATAATTTAAACTGGTCCCATTATTAAATTATTCTTAAATTAAGAGTTATACCCAAAATAAATTTTATATTTGTTTCTTAAATAAACGTATTGTTCTTCTCGCTGCTCTTCGAATGAGTGCGAGTGCCTGTGTACTGGTTTAACTTAAAGTAACAGTTTTCCTTATTCACCAATACCCCTATTCAAACATAAAACTGAAATATTAGGTTTTTTTTAATTTAATTTCTTTGCGGCATATGAGTTCTTGCGACAATCTCGTACGAGCTCGTATGAAACACAACGTTTTTAAGTCCCAACGATGAGACTGGGTCTCCTATACTAGGGAACCCAATGTCATTGTTGCCGATCTAGACGATCGAAAATCGTTAACAAAATTTATGCCCCTCAAGTTCCCCACCGGGACTTGGTGTTGTGACAGTAATTACTTGTCATTCTCATGCAGAAAACAGCTCTGACAGCTGGCAAGGATGTCTATCGCTTGATATACGCACTGGCGGACGCAACCGAGTACGCGCATAGGTGACGTTACTATGTTTTTCATAAGCTCGTCTGTACCAATTTTTCTGGCACTTCAGTGTATTTAGAAACATTTCTTGAAAGGCTTTGTTCTAGTCTTTTTGGCGGAGCAACGACAAACTACTTTGCACTTCTTTTGTAAGCACTTTTTGAAACACGGTAACGAAAGCTATTCCTGAAGCTATGGACCAAAGAGCTTGAGTTTCACGATGATTTGTCATGCAGAACACTCCGTATTGGGAATGGGAGTCATAGGTTCCTGTCGCGTTTTGCTTTAGAGGTTGAAAGGTGATCACGACCCACGAAGACCGAGGTTGGTCGTCCCCTGAAACCTTTAAGAAGCAGTCGACAAATATTCACGATTTGTTCCCACAAGTGATCGATCATTCTTTAACTTGAATATTGTTAAGTGTCTCATTCGTATATGGAACGAAAGAAAAAAATTCTAAAAAAAATATTTGTAGAATTTCCTATTTTACAGGAACCTCAAGAACACTGAATAACTGCTGCACAAATCATCTGCAGTAAAGCCATGAATTAACTGAGACTCACAATTCTTTCTGCTAAACGTTTTCGATAGCGAGTGTGACAAACATAATAATTCCTGTTTAATAAGTATTCTCTTTTGTGTAATTCAATCACTGTTGATTGAGCTGATTTTCTCAGCTCATGTAAGGAAAGTGTTAAAAGTGTTATTCTATTCATCATACATCACCTAAAAAGGAAACAATGGACTGATCTTCGAATTTACCAGATACAAAATTATACCATTTTAAAACCTGACGAAGAAAATACCTCCAAGATAACTTACATAAAACGGTGATAAAGCATTTGCATACTGGACTACCTGGCTTTATAACATAATTCATTTCAAACAACTACATTGTATTTTCGCTATTGTAAAGCACGAACATACACAACAATGGCTTATTTGTTTTCATTTAAACAGTAAAATTTACAATATTCAGAAAACTACAATAATGGAAGAAAATACAGATATTTGAAGTTGTACACTGGCGTGCAAAAATTAAGGACGAGACGGTTTTTCGAATGTAACGTCGGACAGATGTGCTCCACATCGACTCAAATCATACCATAAAATCCCCAAGATGTAAGAATATGGGACAAGTGAGCGAAACCGTCCAAACAAGGAATCCAAAGGATACAAAGGCACTTTATTGAAAAGGTAGCTTCGAGCACAACTGGATAGAAGACAGAAACGTTCATGTGACAGGCGGCTGCCAAGACAAATCCAGTCTTTAGTAGGGGATATGATCACCCCTGACTGCGTTGCAGGATTTACAACGTCTATCCATGCTGAGGACGAGGTTGTTAAGGAGCTGTTGAGGCATCGCGGCCCATTCCTCTTGTAGCGCCAATCGCAGCTACGGAATCGTTGCTGGCGGCTGGTGACGTGCTGCCAAGCGTCTCCCGAGAAGGTCCCACACAAGTTCGATTGGATTTAGGTCCGGGTACCTTGCGAGCCAATCCATGCGTTAAATATCTTCACTCTCCAACAGCTCTGCGACAGCCACTGTAAGATGAAATGTAGCGTTGTTGTCCATGAAGAGGAACTCAGGACCCACAGCACCTCTAAACAAACGCACGTGAAGCAGGAGAACCTCGGTACAATAGCGGACACCAGTGACTGAACCTCCTTAGAAGATTTAGAGGTCAATACGGCTACCAAGCATGATACCGCCCCAAACGAGAACTCCGCCATCTCCAAACCGGTCCCTTTCGATGATGTTGGAGGTGTGATTGCGTGTTCCCTGCTCTTTCCTGATGTGTATACGTCCAGAATCGCTCGTCAGACTAAATCGGCTCTCATCCGTAAAGAGAACTCAACCCCATTGCTGATATGTCCAGTTCTTGTGTTCCTGGCACCACAGGTGTGTGCCATTAACGCCGTCTCTGATGAGCAGGCGTTAATGGCACAGAGCGTACTGGTCGTCGTGCAAATAGACCACCTTTGTGCAGCCTCCTGGCCACGGTAAAACGCGATAACGGACGGACGTCCAGTTGTCTGTTGCATGTGCCTTGCGATTTCTCCCGCTGTCTGACGTCTGTTTCTTCTCGCCTGTAGGACAACATACAGATCGTCCGCCACCGTGCTTGCTCGTGGACGACCACTGTTAAACTCTCGGACAGCTGTTCCTGTCGTTTGAAATGCTCTCCAAGCTCGTGAAGCGATGCTGTGAGCGATCCAGAACTCCTCGACCACACTAGTCACACTTCGACCTTCTTCCAACTTTGCAATGACGCGACCTTGGGTAAAGTCATCCAGATGTCATCTACTGGATTGCCTGTTGGCCATATCACACGGTGGCAGCAACTCGACGTCGTTCAAACTTATGTACACCGTGTAATAGCTTTCACCGAATTGCTAAACGTACACCACCCGTGTGCTTTATACCCTTCTCCGACACTCCCCCACGTCATGCAGCATATATACGCATGCCCTACCATACCGGACTCTAGTCTATCTCCTGAGTGGTCTTTCGGTCCGTTCTGCCTGCTCGTTCCGCTGTTATGCTAATTTCTCCTCTTCGTCCTTAATTTTTGCACACCAGTGACAAAATTATACGAGTAACTGAGTTGGAAAGCATTTGTGGTTGCGGTCTCTTAGATGAAAACAATACAACTTTTTGTCGATCCTGTTTCTTGTATTGTTATTTAAACTACACGGAGACAGACAACCAACAGTGAAGAGGCGAAGAGATTCTCTTAGTTGAAGGTCATCCTGATATGGTCAAAGCATAAAAAGTTTAATTTTTTTTGCTGCTTAGATCAAATTGACTGGTTTCTAAGTTTTCAATTCCATAGCACTACCCTTACCCCGATGAAAAGTGTAAACAACAAATTATTTCAAGCGGGATACTACCTTGCACATGATTTGTTGATGCTCCTTACTATAATGTGAGATCTATATAGTATACTATTATTCAGGAAACGTTAAATTAGATTTGTTATAATTGCCACGTTATTAATATCCAAAAGAAAGAGTCTAGCTGACTCAACAGATCTCTGACCTAAGCCTGCTAAAGGGGGGAGATGCATCAGGAAGTGTGCCCTCAACAAATGCAATAATGAGACTGCCACAGAGGAAGCAAGAGAGCGAGTGGTATAAAAAGTTATTCTTTAACAAATAGAATGTAAATTACATGCAGCAATATCAAGAGATTAACTTATTAGTGAACCAAGAAGTTAATGAACTTCTCGAGAAATGTTCTTTGACATGCGTTGTAGGCGTTTCATTAAATGCTCAGTAAAGTATTTTTAAAACTACATGATGTTACACAGTCGAGTCACATTATTGTGACCACCTCCTACTTTTGACGTCAATAGCGTGTAGCCAATGAAAGAAGGCACATGTCGTGAGCTGGCTTGGAAGGGTATATAAGGTGCGCTGTACGCAATCTGAAAACATATCACTCGTTGCTGTCATGGATAAAGGAGCTATTTAAGAGATTTGCAAAAAGGGATGATTATCGGATTTCGGGCCTAATGTGGCAGTATTTCTGAAATAGCGCAATTTTCGAACTGTTCGCGTGCTGCTGTGGTTAAAGGGTATCGTGATTGGAGAAATGGCACCATTGCGAATAAGCGACGTAGAAACTGCGGATCACCACGTGCCATTGATGTGAAAGGTGAACGTCGGCTTCGAAGGTGCGTGACAGCCAATCAACACGCTACGGTGGAGCAACTCACTGGCCGAATGAACCAGGGTGCTACCGAAAGTGTGTCTAAAACGACAGTTCAGCGAATCCTATTGCCTATGAGGATCCGATGCAGACGGATGGTCACTACACCTATGCTAACGAAGGTGCATCGGCAGAAAAGGCTTACATTTGCAGGGAAGTATCGGAATTGGACCTCCGCTGATTAGCAAAGGATTGCTTTCTCCGATGAGTCATGTTTTCTGCTTCATCGAACGGATGGACGTAGGCGAATAAGGCGAGAAACATCGGAGAACAAACACTCTTCCACCAATGCTGGAAGAACACAAGCTAGTGGCGGCAGCGTTATGGTCTGAGGAATGTTTCCTTGGCATTCCCTGGGTCCAGTCATACCTGTGGAAGGCACTATGAACTGAATTCGTTATGAATCGATCCTTGCAGACCACGTACACCCATACATGCTGATTGTCTTACCTGGGGTGGATGGGATCTTCCAGAACGATAATGCGACGTGTCACACAGCTTAAAATGTCCGAGAGTGGTTGGAAGAGCACGATGAAGACTTCAAAGTACTTCCCTGGCCCATTAATTCCCCAGACGTAAACCAAATTGAGCATCTGTGGGACCACCTCGATCGTGTCTCTATGGATCCTCCACCACGAACCTTCCAGCAGATGTCAGATGTACTGCAGTCAGCATGGCTCCACATACTTGTGAATACCTTCCATGACCTTATTGAGTCACTCTCAACCCGTCTAGCTGCTGTCCGCGCTGCACACGGTGGTTACTCTGGATATTAGCTGGTGGTCACAATAATATGATTCGACCGTGTATAATTCATAGGAATACATAAATATAAAAATACTGGTAGCTTACATCAAATGAACATAGTTTTTGTACAGCATCCCCTTTCTACATTATTTTGGAAAACTTTCTCTTCATAGGTTAACGGACAAGACACTTCATTCGATTCGAAAGAAAATATAAACGTTTCAATCAGCTCTATCGGAGACCTATAGTTTTGGTTTGAAAAAAAAAGAATATGCCAGAATTTGTTTAGAGTTTGACACCACGTCAATTGGCATTGTGGTTCCTCCGTCCTAAATCAAGTGGTGCAGGTCTTGAAATACGAACTACATTTTCATTTGTTAAAATAGGATTTTCATCAGATCTAGACTACATGATTTAGTTTCCTTTTCAAGGTTTTAGAACTGAAGTCTAAGAAAAATCATTTAACATATCTAATGGCACAACTGAAAAGCCTATGTGACATTCTCCTCAGTTAATACTTTGAATATGTTATGATTGAGTAAAATATTAATTACTGATGAACTGAAACGCAAGACTCACTCACTCATGTTAACAATCTTGGAATTCTCGAAATATGGCGCTCTCTGAATTGCTACTAGGATTTAGGTCAGGTGCGGTTTCACTGGATTTTAAAGTACATAACGACTCATCCACAAAATATTGGGGACCAAGTGTATTTGAATCGGACGTATGTCCTAGTGTTGTTTTGTTGTTTGAAAGGGAGAAGTATTTGCGCTTCTGTTTAAATTAACTACTAATTTAGAAACATGTAGGTAAAAGGTGGTTGAAAAGGCGCTTCCTGTAAGCCTACGTCACACGGAGACCAACGTTTGTGCCGTTAAGTTTCCCTCGGTCGAATGCTTTCTGCTTCGCCTTATGTTTTATTCATTTTCAAATAACATTTTCTGATTCGGTTGCATAACACATCAAGTTTTACGAATTATCAGAAGTCAAACAGTTCAGTCTCAGGACGAAGAATCAACATTTTAGATTGCCAAAAGATTTCGCAGTTTACAATATTACAGAAGAACAGCGTCCTTCCCTTTCAAATTTTCTCTCCTTCAGCGAGAATAAACGAATGAAACCGCGTTCATTTTATGTTTATTACCTTGCGGTTTTGTCTGTGTACTTTGTATTAATCTCTTGAGCTTCGATGTTTATACGTTCATTTCCTTTCATAGACCTAACGAAACAAGTAAGTGAATTTATACGAACATATCGAGATCGTAAAGTACTGCAGATAAATTAGAATCTCTAAACAATGTTCTTTGAAAGATTATTCAGGATGTACCTTTCCAACAATGGTGACTGGCATGAATTAGGATAAGATATCTCTTCCCGTCAACATGTCACATGGTACATTCAACAAAACATGGACATGCTATGTAGCCTTTCATCTGATAAAAATATTTAATTCAACTTTTCTGATAAAAAGAAAAGATGTTTTACAATAGCATCTTCAGAGAAGAGACCTGCAATAAAGGATCGTCCTATTAAGGCTATTCTAGTGATTGATAGACTTACAAGAAAGAGTGGGGAGTTGTTAGATGATGAACCGTGAGCACGTCTGTCTTGATAGTTTGTCCCGTGAATAATAGCACCTGTGCACAAGAATACGGTACTTTTGAATAAGGCATGGGTAATTAGGTGGAAGTAAGAGACCTGAAACATTGAATATGGAGCATTTTTTTTAATATTGCAGATTTAACTTTAATACAAACTGGAAAGATTTCACGGTATTTACGCAGTATATGTTAGGAATATGACAACTAAAGGTTTTGGGATATCTGAAGAAGCATTTCAGAACTTCCTGGTAAAGGATTCCTTGAACTGTCCTGAACAAATACAAGTCCCATGGTCTTGAATTTGGAATGCATCACTAGACTTGCAGTTTACTTTCTAGACGAAGTGCATATGTTGATCTTGCAGTTGTACAATTTGTTTTAATTCAGTCGCATCTCTGGGAACAACTTTGTAACCAATCCTCCAACCTTGTACATGTATCAGTAACATCGTCCTACCAAGATAATAGGGCAGTCAACACCCACAGCACGATGTAATAAACCCAACTGGCTTAAATACACACACTAAATTTCGGCATATTTTTATTATGCCTGTATATATGTTATCGTTAAAGTATGAAATCCGTTATTTCATAGAATACCTAGTTATTTCATGAAATAACTGATCAAGTCAGTTAAAGCGTAAACCTCACTTGTATTCTATGGTTTAACTAGTTATTTCATAGAATAACGATCTACACCACATTAAAGTGTAAAATAACCGAGTAAATAAATCCCAAATTCAAAAGGCTGTAAAGTGAGAACCACTGGTCAGAAATAGCACATCATTTTCAACCTACTATAAAGTATTATATAATAATAATGAGGCTATGCTTGGTTGCGCAGCTAGAGTCGGACTGTCAACAACTCCTATTCCGAAATAAGCATTTGATTCACTGGATGACGAAGATCAATTACAAGGTGCTTTGACTGCAATGAGTACTGCGTCTCAACCTGATAATGAAGCGCTGGTTGAAAAAACAAGGTTAAATAATGCCATTAGTAAAGTATGTATAGTTTGTTCACAAGAATGCAGTAAAAACGTAGTTTGTTCGAAATGCAATGAGCCTGTCGACATGTCATGTTTAGAAGGCTATGTTTTGGAAGACAAAGTTGTACAGAAGATCTGCAAATTGTGTTTTAATGAACTGAATGTTCAGAGGGAAAGAGAAAACTCTAAAGAATGTTTGGAAATTCAAGCTGAGAAGATGAAATTAATGTCAGATAAATTTCATTTTGAAGCCTCTGTAATGCTTACAGTCCGTATGTCAGTACCTGAAGTTGATAGAGGAAGGGGTGACGCCAGCACTATTTTAGCTGCTATCATGAAAATAACCGAAGAAGGATTTTTTCAATTGGGAACAAGAAACTGCCGCATGAAACAGCTATATTCCCGATCCCAGTTCAGTGTCTGTGAACAAAAACTAATTCAGATCGAAGAAGTGCCGAATATAGAGAAATCGCTCCGGTCAGTTGCTACAGCTCAAAGTTTAGGTACCGGCCAGGGATTTAAAAATGTTCATGTA
This sequence comes from Macrothele yani, assembly GCA_039090855.1. Taxonomy (NCBI): domain Eukaryota; kingdom Metazoa; phylum Arthropoda; class Arachnida; order Araneae; family Macrothelidae; genus Macrothele; species Macrothele yani. The sequence goes on from CM077012.1 coordinate 1,470,524, forward strand.
AAACGCAGTGTGTCAACAAAAATTGTATTTGTTTTAGAAATAATGTTCTATGCAATTCCAAATGCCATTTTAGTAATCCCTGTTGTAACAAATGATTTTATTGTGTCTTTATATAAATAACATTTTGAATGCTGTATAATTCGGTCAAATTGTTTATTTTACACTTTAACTGTCTATCATTAGTTAATTTATAGAATATTTCATAAAATAACTAGTTAAAATGTTGAATTATTAATTTATTACCCGCTTTAACTAACTTGATCAGTTACTTCATGAAATAACTAGGTATTCTATGAAATAACTGAATCATACACTTTAACGGTAACATATATACAAGCATAAAATGATGGAGGTTTAAAAGCATTCTATATACGTATGCATGTATTATCTTGGTATCCTTGTCTGCCCGAATATTAGTGAAACTGGTATTCGTGCAGACAAGGATACCAAATATACACTATTATATTGGTATCCTTGTCTGCACCAATATTTAGTGATACTAGTAACAACGCCATTACAAAAAATACATTTCCTACGTTTTCTTTTATTATGGAATTCTCCATGTATCTTAGGTCAAAAGCTGTACACATGAAGTACATGAACGTCAGGGATCATATTGCAGTTTCCATTCTACAAGAAACACCATTACTGAAGACATTTATCGATGGGGTGAGAACATACACTCATGTCCATAAATAACAGAACACCTGAAATGAGTTGAACTACGACTTAGATTTTTACAGGATATGTTCATTAGGAAATACAGAACACGTCATTAGCATCTCGGTGTCATACGTACCAGGTACGTCGATGTAGCTAATAATCGTTGTGGCCACCTCCGGTTCTATCATCTGCTGTATGCACTGAGGCATCGAATCAAATAATGTGTGAGAGGTGTCCTGTGGAAAAGCCATTCAGGCTCTATTGATTCGCGTCCAAAGTTCATTAAGTGTTGCTAGCGGACGGTCGTACTGCTGCACCTGTCATTTGAGTATGTCCCACAAATTTTCTATGGGTGATAAATCCGGCGACTTAGCCGGCCAAGTCAGAAATGGAACGTTGTTACCTCTGAAGAAGGAACGTGTTGTCGCTGCAACATGCAGTGACAGTGTGGCATTGTATTGCCGAAATATGGCACCGGGGATATCCTTCAGGTACGGAAGGGCGACCGGCCATAGAATATCATTGACGTAAGGGGCACTCGTTATGGTGGTACGGACCCTCACGAGAGGTGATCTGCCTTCCGACTCGAAAGCACCCCAGGCCATAATACCTTGTGTTGATGCAGTATGCTTGGTACGAATGCACTCTTCCCGACGCCCCTCCTTCTGTTGTCGGCGGGCTCAAATGCGGCCATCATTTTCGCCTAAACCGAAGCGCGTTCGTCCCAGAACACGATAATGTGCCATTCGTCACGCAACTCCCTCCGTTCGATGCACCATTGCAGCCAGGCAGCCTGTTGCTGCGGTGTGAAAGATAGCCTGAGTAAGAACCGACGAGCCTGGGTCCGAACTGTAACAATCGGCGATGTACTGCTACAGATGACATAGGAAAATACGTCACAGTTCGCCACTGCTGCCCCAACGCCTTTGATGATGCAGAACGGTGACTCGAAGTCATCCTCATGAGATGATGGTTGTCCCTCGGCGTTGTCTGTGTACAAAGTCCAGGATCTTCTCTTCGTGTCTTACACCTTCTTCGTGCCATTCCTGCATACCCTTGCCACGACGGACACACTGGGATGCCTCTCGGAGGGAAGCATTACAGTCTCTAATGCCGATAATGGGACCTCTGTCAAAATCTCTTGAGCGATTGTACGAATTTCTTACATGACGAGGAGGCATCCTTACCCACTGCTGAAGAAACACTGGCATGTCGACAGAGCCACGCAGCACTTATGACAGAAAAACGCCGATTTGCGATCTGTGACGTTGCGGGATTTAATTTGCATAGACGAGGTACGGATGCGTCTATGACGCCGAGATGCTACACATTTCTGCGATTTGCCTGATTAGCATGTTTTGTAAAAATCAAAGTCGTGGCTTAACTCCTTTAAAATGTTCTGTTTTTTTTTTTTTTTAGAAAATGAGTGTACGTGTAGTTCTTGAATCTGGCAAAACTCGGATTCTTGCTGTCGGCAGGAAAAAATTCAAATTTGACCTCCTATTTGCATGTCATATAATCTTTTTCGAAGAACGTCTTTGTTATGGAAATTGAGGAAGAAATATTCTCACAAATGTACAAGGGAAATTCAGAAGATCTGATTGTGATACTGAATTCCTTGTAGCAAACAGATTTTTTTTTTTTTTTTTTTTTTTTTTTTTTGATTGGAGGTTTAACGACCACCGTGAGCAACTCAATGGGATATAAGCAGTCGCCCGTCCCTAATTTAGGGTCACTGGTTCCAGGGAAGGGAGAGAGCCAGTGCCGTAAGACAAACACAACATCCATGCCTCACCGGGATTCGAACCCGGACCCCAGACGGATGAATGATCAGAGGCCAGCGCCTTAGACCACTGCGCCACCGGGGCGGCGCAAACAGATTACGATACTGACTATGTAACATGTCAGCAGAGGTAGGTATAACGGAAGCATGCTCGAACAGAATTCGGCGGATGCGAGATCTATTCTCTATTCATGGTGATGTGATGTACACTGAAGAACAATTGAATTAGAGACAGCTGGCATTATGCAAATGTGGCGCTGTGGGCGGCCCTGTAAACGGAAACGACATGACGTATGCAGCGATCCGACAATATAAGGAGTGATGCGACGGGAATCAGTAAGAGTATGACGCAGTATGGGTAAGACGAACGATCTAAGCGCATTTGATCGAGGGCAAATTGTCGGGGCACGACGAATGGGTCACTCCATCTCGGAAGTCGTGCAGGCACTGAGATTTTCAAGAGCCATTGTGTCACGGGTGCACCGTGTGTACATCGAATCCGGTAAAACCATCCTTGCAAGAGCTAACTGCCGTGGATAACAGCGTGTGGATGAGCGGGGTCATCGTCGGCTAGCTCGCATTGTAACAGCGGATAGGCGGGCCACATTGCAAGAATTCACTCGGTAATTTAACGCTGGTGCACATAAACGTGTAAGCAACCACGCCATCCAGAACCATCTCCTTGCTATGAGGTACAGAAGCCATCGTCGCACGAGAGTACCACTGCTGACCGCACATCACAGGGTGCAAAGATTAGCAACGGCGCGGGAACATCGCCACTGGACCCTAGACATGTGGGAAAATATTGCCTGGACTGATGAGTCGAGATTCACGTTGGTACATGCGGATGGCAGGACCACATGAAGCGATGGATCGTTCTTGCCAGCAGGGTACTCTTCAAGCTGGTGGGGGTAGTATTCTCGTCTCTGGACTGTTTACGTGGACTGAACTGGGACTCATGGTACGTGTGGCATCGTCCCTCACAGGTCAACGTTACCGGGATACCCTGGACGACGATTTGCTCCCGTTTGTGCGTCTTCAACATCCCACTGGGAACCTCATCTTGCAACAAGACAATGCACCGTGCCATCGCTCCCGAATCGTATCCGAATGGTTGGATGAACACTCCACCGACGTAACCTCGCATCCTTGGCCAGCTAGGTCACCTGACCTCAATCCCATCGAGCACATCTGGGATGCCATCGAGAGAGATGTCCGAGGCTCTGACCCCCTCCATCAAATCTTCGTGAACTGTGGGAGCTTGTTCGGGGGTAGTGGATCCGTATGGCTTCCCAACGCTTCCGGTGTCTTGTCGAGTCAATGCAGAGACGAATCGCCGCAGTTATCAGGGCGAAAGGTGGTGCTACACGTTGCTAGACAGGTATCTCTAATTCAATTGCTCTTTAGTGTATCTTAGATTTTCAATTTTACTTGAGAGATGTTAGATAGTGAGTAGTACAACAAACAATTCGGAATCGTAAACTGAGCACAGAAAATCCCATCCGTCTATCTCGTCCGCTCCTGGCGGGTTGAGTCCCACAAAGACGATTATGTGCCCTTAAGGGCTACTGGAAAATTAATGCAGCTGGCTTGTCATTCCTCTGTAACATGTAAATAAGGGACACAGTGCGTCCGGGACCGACTTAACAGGGAACCATCTATGTACTCGCGTACCAACCACTGGGAGCCTAGGGAAAACCAAAGAAAATAACATGGGAATATACCATGCATTTCTGAAGAGTATTTGTTCTTTTTTTCTTTTTCAGGTCCGGGGTTTAACGACAACGGTGAGTAACTCGATGAGCTATAAGCAGTCGCCCATCCCTAATTTAGGTCCACTGTCTCCGAAGAAGGGTAAAGGGAGAGAGCCAGCGCCGTAAGACAAACACAATACCCAGGCCTCACCGGGATTCGAACCCGGAACCTAACTTGGACGAATGGCCAGGAGCCAGCGCTTAGATCACTGCGACTGCATTTTTCTTTAGTTTCCATGTCTGACTAAGATCCTGGTGCTTTATGACTTTTGTCCGTTGCTCGGTTTGAAATGATCGTCGACGTTAAGAAGACACATAGGATTGCTTCGACTAAGGAAATCTGAAATTGTTCAAATTCTTAAGCTGTAATTTCTTAGCTTCAGTTTCATGAAACTTAATTTTCTTGGGTGGTGTAAAGGTAGCCAGCTCCAACGTGAATCGTGAGATGCGGAATTTATTCCCGCTCCAGATGTAACTTTAAAGTTTTTTGATGATACGATATATGGTGAACAGTAAAATACAAGCATTTCATTATCACAAACTGATTGCTCAAAATAATCTAGAAATTCTTTGTTTTTGCTTTGAATGCGTAGCAGCTTTCCTTAATATAGTCCATCGCAAAATCCGCTCCAGAAAAACTAGGATTTGTTTGGAGTTACATGATACTTGCTTGTCCTGTTACACTTCTGACATTATATAAGTCACAAGTGCCATCAATCCACCCGTATTGTTTACGCTCTTAGGCTAGTACGTCTAGATCGGCTGTAAAACTTCTTGATGATTTGCAGAAAAAAGAATTCGTCTGATCATCACTCTTTGCTCACAGATTCTTTTTCATTCCTTTCTCGCAGTTACGCAGTGCATCTTCTACAGATGCTATCATGGGTATGTTAGCTCCTGCAGATTTCGAGAGCAGGAACCATTCTGTAGATTTCAGTAGCACTGCAGGTGACATGATCAGACAATACCTATTCTACAGTATATCGTGCTGAGTAGGTATTGTATAAGTTGCTTTCCCAGTCCATTTAGTATTTAATATTGCTACATTAAAGCTTTTCAATTCAATATCTTGCTGCTTTTCTCTAAGCATACAACAATCAGCTGTAAAGTGAAAATACTTTTTGGCATCTTACGTGCTTTTTTTTCTTTCTTTTTCATTTCTTTTCATTTTCATTTCATTTATTATTTCTGCTGTCATAGATTCATGGTTTATTGTTATCTACTGTATTTTTGTAAATGAAAAGAAAAATTATTCGTGATGATATGCCCCGCCAGTTTTGTCTTTCATGACTAAAGCTCTTTTATAGAAAGCTGTAATAAACAGGTCTCCTCGGTGGACTGCGACGGCACACGACAAAAGAGGACTCAGATTACGGTATTTATCGTCTTCTCAACACACCGCAATTTTTTGAATTCAGTTCTATTGAAAAAAACAAGTTTGGATAGAATATTGTCCTACTGGGGTAAAACAGGTTGTGGTGAGGAAGGGGGAGTGAGTGCTTACATATGTTAAAAACGCAGTGTCCTCTCACGGTCGATATACTATCTTTTGGTCATTCTTTGTATAATGATCTGATTTTCCGTTGTGACGTGCCGCAACTTTTTTCAGTTATACTATGAGTCAACATCGCCTACAGTAACTTGTAGATAGTGCCACATCTCTGTTGCTTCGCTGTACAGAAGACTAAGCACAATGCTTCATACAACATGACTAATTAAAATCATGCCATGTGTTTTTGTACTCGACTAATGCTGTGTAATCTATCATACACTGGCGGAAAGTGAAAAAAGAACACCAAGAAGGAGACGTCTGATACCAACGAAATTTATACAGCATAATAACGGAATACAGAGGATAACGTGATCAAAACATTATGACAAAATGCAGCTGTATTTGCTAGTAAACTGAAAAAACATTTCCATGTAACATGGTTAGTACGAGGTTGAACCGCCATGAACTGCGTCACACTGTGCAATTCTGGCATGGAGTCTGTCGTACAGATGTTGGATGTAAGTTTGGGGTATTGAGTTACAAGCATCCTCAACCTGGACGCGTAAATCGGGGATGGTCGTGGCTGGCCGTGGAGACCGGACAAGTCCTTGTCCCATAAAATCCCACACGTGCTCAATGGGGGACAAATCCGGTGAACGTACAGACCATGGAAGTTGTCTCACACCCTGAAGTGCATGTTGTGTTGCAAGAGCCGTGTGTGGGCGTACGTTATCATGCTGGAAAACACCACGATGGACCGACCTTACAAATGGCACAACAACGGGCTGAATGATGTTGTTGTTTAACGTACCCGGTACAAACACTAGTTGTTTTTCGGGAGTGATAGCTGATCGCTCCCCACACCAGGAGACCAGGTGTAGGCTGTGTGTCGCTGGCGGATGCAAGAAGGGTGGAGACGCTCCCCTGTGCCTCTGCGAACACGCATACGGTCATCGCAGGCTCCCAAGCAGAATCTGCTTTCATCACTGAACACGACAGATTGCCATTGCGTTCTCCAGTACAGACGTTGGCGACACCACTGCAGCCGTTCCTGACGGCGGGCTGGAGTCAGAGGTACACGTGCACGGAGTCCTGCATCCAGTAGATGGTTGCGGATTGTTCGCACAGTCACCTCAGGTGCAACGGCAGCTCGGATTTGCGTCGCAGTGGATGTTCTGCTTGACGACGCCGCTCTTCTTATGCGTCGATCGGTCCGCGCATCAGTCCGTCTGTGACTCCCGGTTCCACGTCTTCTCGTGTGGGTATGTTCCTTGGACCATCTACGCCACCCATCGTACCACCACCGATACTTCCCGTCCAATTCGCTCCGCAATACGACGATACGACCACCCGGCCTCGCGGAGTCCGACTAGACGACCTCGCTCAAAGTACGATAACTGCTGAAATCGTACATGTCTTCCATGTCCAGGCATTGCAGCTTCTTCAGGGTCTTCGCACGTGTCCGTAAGCCGACGACTGATTACATTCACTTCGCCGTACTCTTTAACTACCACCGACGATAATTTGCATATCATGCCGTGCTGTGGCGTAAGCGCTCATCGGTTGGTCCCGAAATTAACATCACACCTACGTAAACTCGACCCCATCAACATATGTAAATTTCATGATCGTCCGCCAATTCCTTCTTGGTGTTCTTTTTCACTTTCCGCCAGTGTATGTGACGTACCACTAAGGTGACGCATGAAGGCAAGTTAAGTTAGCCGCCCCGGTGGCGCAGTGGTCTAAAGCGCTGGCCTCTGATCATTCGTCCGTAAGGGGTCCGGGTGCGAATCCCGGTCAGGCATGGATGTTGTGTTTGTCCTACGGCACTGGCTCTCTCCCTTCCCTGGAACCAGTGACCCTAAATTAGGGATGGGCGACTGCTTATAGCCCATTGAGTTGCTCACGGTGGTCGTTAAACCTCCAACCCAAAAAAAAAAAAAGAAGAAGGCAAGTTACAGAGATAAGCCTTGAGGGCGTAGTTCAGTCGGGAGAACATCCCACTCTGGAGAAGGTAGACTTCACTTTGAATTCCCAACCGACAAAAAGGGCAATTCCTTCACACGCATTGTACAATTTGCACCCCTATGTTCTTTACCTCGTCTGACGCTGTTTCTAGGAGGATCCGGTGAATCATTTTTACACTGATTTGCTGACATGGACATGGTTGATCCCGTCGTCGACTGTCCTTCACATGTCTATCTATTCCCATAAAAACCATAAATAAATGGCAAATTAGCGTTCCAAAGAATCCGTCAAAGCGTGTTGAACTCAATGAATTATTTTTTTTTTTTTTTTGGCCATTTTTGGCACATTTTCTGCTGAAGAAAATTTTTTAAAACTTAGTGTATTTATTTTACTACCGTTTCCCCCAATATGCGAAATTAAGAACAAGTTTTGTTTGCAACTGGAATTTGGAATAGGTTCGCTACACATGACTGGGGTCAATGTGTGTAGCGAACTTGACTAGGGTCAATGTGTCCCACTTTGTATGCATAAGTTTCATGCTAGATAGCTTAAATGCTTTTCTGTATTATTAGGTATCATATCTCCACTTCTTATCATACTTTGAGGTCAATGGCTGAAGAGGTAGCAGACGAGCTTTGTTGCATAAAGTAAAAGCGTAGTATTGAGAAGACAATTCCATCATCAACAGCACCCTGCACATAGCGCCGAGCCTAGGTTCTCACGGCATACATTCCTTTCATGTACCACTTGTATCTGTTAGAAATCCGCAAATTCGTCTGCAGGGTGCACGGGAGAACCAACACTAGACCCATGGAGAATGAAGAAAGGTCACTTGTCCCCAAAACCACGTTTTCATTCAATACACGCCAATCTACGGGCCAGAATATGGCGTCAATATCACGAATCGATGGATTTCAGCTACCCCGCTTTACCTCTACAATTTGGCTGAGGCGGCGTTATGGTATGAGTCTCTACGATATTTCTTAACAACGTTGCGAACATGGCACACCCGAACCTGCACATAGTGTTTCCTGATTGAGAGGGCTACTTCCAGTAGGGTCATACGCCTTGCCACAATGTTTAAATTATCACACAGTAGTTTCTCGAGCACGACAGTGACTCTAAAGTGCTAAATTGGACCTCACAGTCCCCAGATCTTTATCCAATTGAGCTGCTGGGAGATGAGATTCAGAGAGCCATTCGTAAGAGAGGTCCGCCTCTGACAAACATTCCGCAATTGGTGTTCGCTTGGCTGAACGTACCTGTGGAATGATAGCACGTTGAATACATAGTACATCGAATAGAGGCTGTTCTGAAGGCCAAGGGTGTCCAATATATATTATGTTCCTAATAATATAACAAAACTATATTATTAGGAACATAATTATGTTCCTAATAATTTTCTACTTTAGTGTAATACGCTAAGGTTGCTTGTAGCATCTTTACTCAAGTGTTTCACAAATATTTCAGTAGATCACTTGCGTAACAAATGAGGGGATAAAACGTCTTAGAATATGCTGCTACCGTCGTACTTCAAGCATCTGTATGAGTTTCAAACACCAGTTTCATGCAAGTAGCAACAGCGCAAGTGCGTTTGTCAGGCCATGTTGTTATACAGTTTCCCCTAAAAAGACGGAACACTGCTGTTGTACTACCTAAATGTCGAAATATCCTGTTGCTGTATTCCCAGTACTCTGTTATGTACTTTTGCGAAGTCATAATTATGTTCGTTAATAGGTTAAAAAGACAGCAGCGATAAAAAACGTGAAGAAAAGAAACGGAAAACTATTATCTGACCTAACACTACATGCACACATAAAAACAAATGAAGCAGCGGAAGAAAGAAACCGACAGATAAAGCTAATGAAAAAGAGATTGCTATGTGCTGGAAATAAAAGTATCTTTATTCACTTGCACAATTGGACATAAGTGGCCATCTACAGCAAAACTGACTTCCACAATGCTCATTCCAAAAATCTCACACAATTCGCAAGATTCAAGTTCACGAGTCACTCGGAGGAATAGCATTCTTCGTACCATTTGGCTTTTCAGAGGCAATCAGCATGGAAATTACATTTTGCTCCATCAACTGGAAGGGAAAATCACATGATTCGCTTCAAGTACTATCAGAAAGTATTCCCAAAATGCAATAGATTTGTTTTTAACGGAAGTCCGTGATTAATGAATCTCAGATCTGAAAATCAAATATTTAGTTTATAATTTTTCAGCACTATTATATTGGTGCTCAATGCACTGAGTACAACGCGCTTCAAATAACTTTAAACACTAACTTTCTCCTGGACTGTCAAAAGGCATTCATTATGCAGTAAAGAATTCGCTGGCATACTTATCCCTGAATGCTCCCAGATACATCAGTAAATGCCATAGAAGGAGGGCATCTAATATTTTTCTAGGCAATGTTACTGTGCGTTTGAATCTGTCAAGTATGACTCCTCTAAATCGATATAAAAAGCACTTTGAAGCACATTAATATATACTTAGGATGTTGACTTTTTATTAAAAGACGTGCTCAATATATTTAAAAATCGAAGACACCCTTCTTGTTTTAAAACATATTTTAATTTGAAACCCTGTGATACAGGGTTCCAAGTTTAAATAGGAATTCTTTTGTTCAAACCCTGCATAACAGACTATCTGAATATATGCTACGAAGAAAAGATATTTCCGTAGGCAATTTAGAATCGAAGATGTTGTTGCAAATAAAAACATACACTCACTCTCACTAATCGTGGAACTGAGTATTACAAAATTACATGCAAAATGATCTTCTTAAAGTGTGATCAATTTTTTTTTCTAATGCGACTTTAGAAGCAGAAATTGGAAGAAACACGGTTATAAATGTACATTCCCTTATCGCTAAAACTGTAGGTTGTTTATAGTGGATAATTCTCGCACTTTTTAAAATAATGAGTCATAAATTTAAAAAAGAATCTTTTCAATGGAATTTCTAGAAGCAGACATGTGGTTCGAAAAGAAATATATGTGAACGTCCATGTGAAAAGGGTCCAATCTCTCGGTATGGAGTTATTGATATATTTACGTTCCTTATAAAATAACGAATATAACGTAATTTATTGCATCGTTTTATTCCAATAATTAAAAATGTTATTGAATTTTGAATGTCTTTCTTGAAAAGGGTAGTTTTGAGAAAATCAACCATTAAAGTTCAATAAACTTGAATTTGATGAAGGAAAGCTTTTTGTGCAAAGTTGTGCAGATTATGATTTTAATCTAGCCAAGGGCTACAGGTTTCTGTGGCCCAAGGAAATGACAAAAAGGACAAATTTCTGCCATTAAACTTTAAAAACTCAACATCTGCAAATCTGAGATCGACAAGCTTATGGGCGTCCACATATACTTGTGCTATCTAACGTAAGAAATGCGCATTACGAAAAATTAAAAATATGAGTAAAATATTCACCTAAGTAAACAGTAGGCGATGTAAAAAGAATTTCTCAAACTGGACTTTTCGAAGCACAGATACAAAAAATATACACTATAGATTTGCACCCCGTAGCGCCTAAAGTGTGCATTATATTGAATGTTTTCGAAGCGTGCAGTACCTGACGAAATAGGAATTTTTGCAGTAGGGTTTTGAGACGCATAGATGTGGCAGCAAATACGATGTAAACAGAAAAATGCCCCTACGTCTCCTTGTAACAGTACTGTTACTCACAAAAAAAGTAGAAATTATACAGTATGTAAAATATTATTCATCACAAACGCAATCCGTCGCAAAATAAACTTTTAAAATTATAATTTTGTTATAGAAGCAGATAAATGGATAATATTGTGGTATACTATCACGTCCCCTAGCGGAGAAACAGTGGTCAATTTTGGGCAGAAAAATTATTTTCTGTCGTGAATGATATCTAACAGAAAACGATATTTTTCGAAACGAGATTTTGGAAGTGTAGATACTACTGCAAATGTAATATGACAAGCAGAAATGCGCACTTACGCCCCCAAGTGGCAGAATCGTGCCTTACAAAATATCAGTAACTATATGCAAATTTTTGGTCCCCATAAACACTATTTAACGCAGAAAGAATTCTTCAATTCGAACATTGAGAAACAGAGATTTCGGATAAAATGCGTACAATGCATTTCTAGCAAGGAAAGTGTTATTTGAAGAACGTAAAATAGTATATATTTGAATATAATTTTATATATCTAAAAATCCGATTGACGAAAATTTATCTCGTTTTTCGGATTTTTAACATTTGTATTTACACCTCTTGCGGCAAAGTTATGCATCAGAAAAAGTCCAAAGCTCATGGATCTTCGTATCAAAGTTCACGCTTTCCAATGAAAAAGGATTTTTCAAATCAGACTAATCGGTGCAGAGATATGGTTTCTGAAGACGAATGGACGAATAGACGTAGTGATACTATAAGCACTTTCATTTTTTCGAAAGACATGACAAATATTATTCGAGTGTCTTATTTGTAATTACATTTTTTAACCTTTGCCTTTTTCTAAATTTATTTTGTAACCCTTAAACTTTTCAACACGCAACTGTTTAGTACAAAACGTTTTGTGATCTTTGCGTTTGAAGGCAACACAGAAATTTAGCCCCAGTTTACACGCGTAATCATGTGACATAGAGCGACTATATGAAAAGCTAAGGTTTTAAGGGCTACCCTGAGATACCAGCTCAAATCATTGTATATTCACACAGCAAATGGAGTTTTACTTAATTGAAACGGTAGGCGTTTAGGTTCAGTGGTCATTTTTTTAGGATTAAGAAAAATCCGTGGAATGAAGGTATTTTCCGATTTTCCTTAGCCTATTAATATGATGCCTTCGATGAAGCAGTATTACATTTTTTAAATTCAGATTTTTGTTTGATTTTGTAATCTTAGTGGATTAAAATGTTCGATGTTTGTTTTGGATACTCATCATTAACAAGAAAAATAACGTCGAATTCTCGGGTCTAATAAGCACATTGTTTGAATTATTTCCGGCACACACACAAAAAGAAGTATTTTTCAAAGAGGGTTTTAAAAAAGGGGGATAATCATTGAAAAAGAAAATGCATTTGTGCCCTCTAAAGGAAAAACCGCGCGTCATAGTGAATGTAACCCGCTACAAAAATAATTTTTTAAACAGACTCATAGAATCTGCAAAACATTTGCAAATAGGAATAGTAATATGCGCCCACTAGCGGCAGAAAGACCCGTTATAGAAAACCACAAATTTGACACGAATTCTTCATCATGCCGGAAGATATCCGACGCAAAAGTACGTTTTTAAATTGAACAATGACAACGGGGATATCGAGGCAAACGAAACATAACTCCATGCCAGCAGCGGAAACGTTGTGCGTTAATGAGGACGAAATGGACGCACAATATTCTAGGTATTGAAGGATAGGGTATCCTCTACTGGAAAAATATTTTTTCTGTCGGATTTCTAGAATCGATAATACTGTTGCAAATACAAAGAGGGATGGGTGCCCATGGCGGCAGAACGATGCAGAATGAAAAAAGTAGGTATTATGAGCAAACTATTCTTCACAGGGGAGTTATGCCTAGAGAAAGCACTTTCATAAATGCCACTTTTGGAAACAGAGATATCAAGAGAAGAGTTTATGCGCTTACGCTCCGTATCAAATAAAAGAAAAAAATTACACAATTGGAAGTAGATAATATTCGTTATCCTTACATAGCGAATGGTATACTGTCCAGAAGATTGTTCTCAACTGTGTGTTTCAAAGCAGATATTTAGTTGGAAACAGAAGTACACACTGGCGATATCTACCGTCAGAGCTAATCATAATGAAAATTTCAAAGATCTATGCAAAATGTTCGCCGAGGTGAATGGTGTCTAAGGCAAAAACGATTTTCCATATCGGGATATGGAATGAAAAAGTGCAAGAAAAGAGCTTACTCCCCCAGCGAGGAAATTGTGCATTATTTCGGGCAGGAAATACGAATAAAACGTTTTTGGTAGCGAGCGGTATACGCCGTAGAATTTTTTTCAGTCGCGTTTTTGACACGTATACACAGCTAAAAGTATGTAGTATGCTCTTATGCAATCTAGTGAAGAAATTGTGCGCAGCAAAAAATTGGCGATTATATGCGAAGTATTGTTCAGCAGAACCGCCATCAATCGCAAAACGAACTTTTGAAATCGGACTTTCGGAATTCAAGATATCGGGGGAAATATGATACATGCTTACACCCCCTAGCGAAGAAGTCGGCACGTTAATTTCAAGTGAACATATGCACAAAATCCTTCTTGTGGTCAGGTATGTTTCACCAAACAGAATTATTTTGAATCAAGCTTCTGGAATCCTAAATACAATTATGTTAAAAAACAGATTCACCGATGTGCCATTACATTATGACCACCTACCTAATGACCTTTTGACCGCAAAACAGCAGACACTCGGCAAGGCATCGATTCGATGAAGTGGCGGTATGTGGTACCAAAATGTCAACATCAGGTCCTCAAGTACCCGCACATTTCGGAGTGGTGGTGATTTAGCGCGAACCCGCTTTTCCAAGTCGAACCACAAATGTTCGATTTGGTTCATGCCAGGTGAATTTGGTGGCCAGCGTATTAAGGTGGACGTCAAGTAATTTTGCTTCCTATACTTCCAATGGAAAAACTTCTGTACACATTTTCTTCATAATTAATGCGTTCCCAAAGATGAAAATTTGAACATCGATTAAAATAGCTTCATATTGTAACTTGGAATGCTTAATATTTTCTGAAACATAAACATAATTATATTAAAAATCAATCACTTTTCCTTTGGTGGTGTTGAAACCAGAAAAAAGATGGCGCAACCTGTACTTTGGTGACGTCAGTAGACAAACGAATGTTGGATTGCTTAATTATGGTTATGTTTTAGAAAATATTAAGTATTACAAGTTATAATATAAAGTTATTTTAATCGATGTTCAAATTTTAATCATTGGGAACGCATTAATTGTGAAGAAAATATGTACAGAAGTTTTTCAATTGGAAGTATAGGAAGCAAAATTACTTGACGTCCACCTTAACAGAAAGTCACCAGCATGTTCCTCGAACCACTCTTTGACGATTCAGGCAGTTCGGCATGGCGTATTATCCTGCCATCACCAGCAGAGAACACAGTTGCCATGAATGGGTGAACTTGGTCCGTAACGATGTTCAGATACTTGACAGCTGTCAAGGATTGTGCTATTGGGATAATGAGGCCTAAAGTGTCCCAAGAAAATATCACCCACAGCATAATACCGCCGCCGCCGGCTTGTTTCCACCCAACAGTGCATCCAGGTTCCATAGCCTCCGATGGTAACTGGCGTATCCGTGTTCGGCCGTTAACAAGATGCACCAGGAATCCTGATTCGTCAGACCAAGCCACTTTCTTCCAATCATCCGCGGTCCAATCTCGATGATCTAGGACGCATTTTATGCCTTGTTGGTGATGACTTGCAGCGAGCACGGGGACCCGGCTGTGTCTTGGGCTACGCAGGCCCATGGGCAGGAGGCTGCGATGAACTGTGTGCTCTGACACATTACCGAGTTCACCACTTTTGTAGCTGCGGGTGATTTGCCGCACTGTGGCCCTGCGGTCGCTGTGAACAATGCGCTACAGCCTCCGCACCCCTCTGGCATCAATGAGCTGCGGACGATACACGACGGCACGACGGTTGGTCGTTTGTCATCTGTGAACCACTTTTGAGATGTACTCACTAGAGCAGCATGTGAACAATTCACAAGCCGCGCCGTTTCCGAGATGGTGGTTCCTAAGCGCCGTGCCATCACAATTTGATCTTTATCAAACTCTAAGAAATCGTCAGCTTTTTCCATTTTGACTCCAAACACTCAACTAACCGAAAGCCCGTCCTCGGGTTGTATATATTCTTCTCTGTGAACTTCACCTACGCCACCGTTCAATCTCCAGGCACACTCATTTCTCCAGGCTCGGGGTGGTCATAATGTAATGGCTCATTGGTGTATACTCTTACGCCCCCTCGTGGTAAAACTATTCGTCACAAGATCCTAAAAATTGTTTGCAAAAGTATTCTTTCCCACGAACGCTATCTTCGCAAAATAATTTTTTCACTCGGGATTTTACAAGCCGAGATCATCATCATCATCATCATCATCATTGTCAACCATTACCAATCCACTGCTGGACGAGGGTCTCCTTACGTTTCTTCCACAACGGCCTCTCTTGTGCCAGTCTCCTCGATGTTACTCCCGCATACTTTCGAATTTCATCCGCCCATCTCCCATGCGATCTTCTTCTGAGTATTTTCCTGTTCTACGGAATCCAGTCTAAAATTTCAGCAGTCTATCGCTGGTCTGTCCTTCTGGCAATATGTCCAGCCCATTGCTCGTTCGTGACAGATGTAGTGATGGTGGCTCCAATATTTCATACATTTTAGTGTGGAATACCTCGTCCCTCACTCACCTGTTGCGTGGCCAGGCTGTATACAGGTACTGTGTACGTTTTGAGCTACTTTTCTAACGTTCTCGTCCTCGTATTAGTTCATATTCATCCGTTTTCTTATCGTTTGCTCGGTTGTTTACGTTTGGAAGCTGCCAACATGGCGACTTACGGTATTTCCTTATCTCTGGGCGTGGATGATGCACGTCACGTCACACATCCCACGTCCATGGAAGTTAAACTCTCGTCATCAGATGTGTCTGCTACTATGCCTTCCCAGCTTTCTAGTACTTCTGCTCCGGTGCCTTCACTGGACTTGGCTGCGCTTTCTTCTTCATTTCCTGCACCTACCTCGTTGTCATCCCTGGGTACCACTGATTCTACTGCCTTGCCTTCGGCCTGTGCTTCTCTTCTCTCACAGCTTTCAGTGCCTGCCGGATCCGAACAGACTTCCCTTCCGAGGTTGTCATTTGCATCTACAGTACAACGAGGCGCTACTTCTACGTCCGATTCCGCTCAACCTGATGGTCTTTTGAAATCAACACCTATTATTCAGGTATCCAACCCCAAGGTGACGGTAACGATAGATGACAATTCGCAGATTGGCCGCGAGTTTCATAACCTACTGGATAGAGGTGTGCTCTTTCATGCCTTAACAAATACTCCATTGCCACGCTATATGGAAGCCCTCTCTGGACATGTGTCGTCTGCGTCCATTGCAGGAATTTCCCGTACTCCTCGGGGTATCTCGGTTTAGTTCAATCACAAGGAGGATGCTGACTTTTTTCTTGCACACGGACTTTCGATTGGGACAAAACATCTCATCCCTTCGCCTCTTTCCAAGCGACCGGTGAACATCACGTTCTATCCTGTTCCACAGGAAGTGCCTGATACTGCACTTCCTCTCCTTGTCAGTCATGTATATAAAATTGTTGGCAAGGTTCGTCGCCTCTCTGACGCTCCCCGTGGAACTCGATTTGCAAATGCTGCAGGACCTCGGCGTCAGTTATTGGTCGTCTTTCCCACTGAGAAAGTCTTGGCGGATTGCCCTACAGAAGCTACTGTTGAAATTGGCTCACGAACGTACAGTTTCAAGGTTTTCACCACTCATTATTTTACACACTGTTTAAGACAGGATTAAACCACTGCCTCCTGTGAACGCTTTCGACGTGGACGTTCATCAAGTTCGCATCCCACTGCTGACCACATTGGTCTTTCTACTATCCCCACTACCGGGTGTTTGCCTGACGTGACCTCTTCGTTTCTCCGTCAGACCGACATTTCACTCACGGACAATGCTGCCTTTCCTCCTCTCCCGACCCGTACGATTGTGCATCCACCTTCAAGATTGGCAGAGATGTCTTCTACTAGAGATGTGTCTACAGCGGAGTGTTCCGATCCAGATGTGTTGAGTGGTGGTTTGGCAGATCGGCCGCCTGGCTCTTCTCTTAGCCTCTTGGATGTCGGATCTCCAATTGCAAACTTGTCTACAATACCCTTGTTGCCACGTCTTCCTGCAGCCTCGGAGTTTGTACCAGTCTTCACTAAGGCTGATCTGCTACGTATTGCTTCTTCAGCGACGTTGGTTTCCTCGTCTCCTGACATGGGAGGTGTGCCTGATCCACTAATGGATACGTCCGCCTGAGCTTCTTCTTCGAAGCGTATTGGAACTTCCAAAGGCGCTGTAAAACAGAAAAAGTTAAAACAACTTTCTGTGCCTCTTTCTGAAGATTCATCTAGTGTTCCCGGTGTTTCTGGTTCCGGTGTTTCTCCAGCTGATGATTCATCAAACAGTATGCTTCTCCGTTCAGGTCCTGTTAATCCTCTCTCTGATGCTGAGGTTCTACAGGACATTGATACGTTTCCTCCAGTTCCTGGACTACTGTCCAGACAGCAACTTTTACGTTTTTTTCAAACTGCACGTACGATTTTTTGTTCTGAAGAATTCCTCCACTCACCTGATCTGGACCTGTTTGCAGCGCTAACGCAATTCGAAGCCTATGTGTCGTTTTTTAAATCTCTGTGTGCCACCTGATACCGAGGATCTCGGTATCAGGCGTTTTTGAGACGTTACACGCGGCGTCTCGCCTCCTTGAAGGAGCTCGCTGAGAAGCATATATCTGTTACCTCATTTCCTCTTGCCGATGACCTTTAGCTCACTACCCCAAATCGATCACTTTTTGTTCTCTTAATGCTAGGGGAGTTGCGAACCCGTTCGGAAATTCTCAATTCTCTGGTTTTTGTAGACTTAGTGCCCGTTGATTCTGATGTTTTCCATGTATTTTCAATTTGCTATATTTGTGTGGTTGCACTTTTGTTTCACAAGTAATGCATTTTCAATTTGCTATAATTGTGTGTTTTTGCTGTGTTTTCAAGAATAATCGGTCTCGTTACTTGGGTGAGCTCCCCAGTATCTCTATTATCATTATCTTATCTGTTTCCTGAATTTGTGCCTTGTTTTTTAAATTTCCTATACTTGTGAGTTTTTGCTGTGTTAGTGCTTTCCTCGATCGCGGATTATTATAGTGGTACATTTGTTACCTTTGTTATCTTTATAAAGTTGATGAGTTACTCAATAATGTTTTGCGCTCTAACCACATTTAAGTTCCGTTCGGATGATTTATGATGGCATAGTACATTTCATATACTTGTGCACATGTGATATTTCATATCGTTTGACATGCCGTTATGCCATTCATTGTTCGTGTGCATATTCATTTCCTTTCTGTGTAAATTTGTACTGCATCGTGGATATACATACATTGCTGCACCTTTGTTTTTTGTACTGCAAATTTCAATGAATCTTCTATGTTTGTATTTCGTTATAGCAATAAACTGGGTGCCACTTTGGTACCCCCAGTTACCATTGCCATTGCCATTTCAGGGATATTTACTCTGGTCATGATGTCTTCCACTCTTGGCATTTTTCTGATCCACGAGTTCCTCTTCTTACCTCTCCTGGTTACACCAAGCATGCATCTCTCTGTGCTGCTTTGAGTTGTCTGCAGTCTTTGTATGTCTTTTTTAGTTAAGATCCACGTCTCTGCACCATATGTAAGCACTGGAAGGATGCATTGATCAAACACTTTTCTTTTAAGACATAATGGCATATTGCTCTTGAAATTATACGGTTTCTTCCAAATGCTCTCCAGGCAAGTTTTATATGCCGATTAATTTCTTCATCAATGTGACCCTCACTTGATATCTGCTGTCCAAGATAAATGTAGGAATTGGTTATCCCCAGATTTTCTCCATCAATCGATAAATCTTCATTTCTTGTAAAAGCACTGAACATCACTTTTGTCTTCTGAAAGTTCATTTTTAATCCCACTTCTTTACCATCGTCAGCAAGTTCCTGGACCATGCAGCTCTGATGGGGTAGTTGCAAAAATGACTACGTCATCAGCAACACGAAGGTGAGTTAGATAATCTCCATTAATCTTTATCACTTTGTTTTCCCAGTTCAGTGATTAAAACACATTTTCCAATGTGGCGTTAAAGAGTTTCAGAGATATAGTGTCCCCTTGTCTCACTCCATTTCCAGTTTTTATGGGTGCTGTATTCTCAAATAGCCGAATCTTTGCACTTGCACTTTCATAGATGTTATGAATAATAATAATGTATGCATCTTCAATACCACAAGATTTCAAAGCCATTGTAACTGCTGATGGTTTCACCGAACCAAAGGCCTTTTCATAATCGATAAAAGCCATGCATAATGGAAGTTCATATCCCTCGCTCTTTGAATTAGTTCTTTCAGTACGTGGATATGATCTATAGTGATGTAGCCACTCCAGAATCCAGCTTGTCCTCTTGGTTGAGCCATCATCCATTGTCACCTTCAAGCGGTTTGAAAGAACTTTAGTGAAGATTTTGTAAACCACTGATAAGAGGCTGATAGGTCTGTAGTTCCTGAGATCACCAATGTCACCTTTTTTTATGTATCGGATCATTGTAGCACTGTTCCAATCCTAAGGAATCTTCCCTTCATTAAGGCATCGAGTGAAAACTTGGGCGAGTACTGTTTCAGTTTCTCCACTTGCTTCTTGTATGATGTCTACGGTAATTCCATCTTCTCCTGGAGCTTTACCCCGTTTCATGTTCGTGATTGCATGTGCAACTTCTGCTGGGAGGACTAAAAGAACTCTGGTACCTTTTCGTAATTTCTGGAGTACATGTATCATCCCTTTCATACAGTTTTGAGTAGAAATATTTCACTCTTGTCAAAATTACACCTCTATTTCTTGTTACAGAACCATCTTCTTTTCTCAGTGCCATAATCAGTTTTCTTCCCTTACTGAGATGTCCCTTTGCTCTCTTCAAGAGCAAAGGGACATCTCAGTAAGGGAAGAAAACAAGTAAGGGCTTTGGTTGTTTTGAATTGCTTTCCTCACTAGTTCGCAGTTGAATTTCCGTACATCTTCAGTCAAACCTTTTCGTACCGTCTTGCATAGCTCTATATATTCCACTTTGGAAGTCACATCTCCTTTTGTTGTCCCCATTTCTTTTCTTTTTTGCATCAGAACTCTGGTTTTTCCTGATAATTTGTTCGTATGCAACTTGTTCTTAGTACCAGCTATTTTTGTTGCTGTTTCCATAAGAGCCTTGGTTAGTTTTCTGTTAACTTCAGAGATGTCCACTTCTTCCGACGTTAGACCTACTAGAGCAGAGAATCTGTTCCTCAGTTCCAATTTGAAGGAATTATGATGATTTTTAAGGTTGGTCGTGTCAATACACTTTGTTTGTTTTATGAGCTTGCCACGCTCGAGTTAAGCATTGAGGTGCATCTTACATCTTACCATTCTATGGTCACTACCTGTGTTGAACTTGTTTAGCACACTGCAGTCTTTCATGACAAATTTCTTGTTACACATAA
The DNA here is from genome assembly GCA_039090855.1 of Macrothele yani. Taxonomy (NCBI): domain Eukaryota; kingdom Metazoa; phylum Arthropoda; class Arachnida; order Araneae; family Macrothelidae; genus Macrothele; species Macrothele yani. Next base: position 1,491,470 of record CM077012.1, read on the forward strand.
TAAAATTAGTTTCACTTTTCAATCCATTGGGATGCCTCCATGTCCATTTCCTTTGCGGCTTTTTCTTGAAAAATGAGTTCATGATGAAAAACCGTTTTGCCTCTGGAAATTCTACGAGAGTATTTCCACGCTGGTTTCTGTTGCCGTGACCGAATTTACCTACTGAAGTTTCATTCTGTTGCCGTTGCCCTATTTCTGCATTGAAATCTTCCATAATCATCTTCAAGTGCTGCTTACCTTTATTATTTAGATGACGAATTTCCTCATAAAATTCTTCAATCTCTTCTTCAGGATGACTTCCAGTAGGTGCATAAGCTTGAATAATCTGAGCTAAGCCCAGATATCAGGGGAAAATGTGATGTACAGTAACGCCCTCAAGAGGGAAAATATAAGTTATTTGAAGAAGAAACTGTATACAAAATGATATTAGTAGTGAAAAGTATCGAAGAGAAAAAAAGCCTTGTTTCAACCAGGGTTTCAGAAGCAGTGATATGAAATAAAATATATTCTGAATTCTATAAAATCTGTATTTACGCTCCATAGTGGCGAATCTATGCATCAGAAAAAATTGAAAGGGAAGAATCCTCGTTCTCGCAGTTCAGTCTTCCCAATGGAAAGACAGTCTTCCAAATCGGCTTAATAGGTACAAAGATATGGGACCTACAGGTAGAAGGGCGGATATAGTGATATCATAAGTGCGCACTTTTCTATAGACGAGTTAAGAAAATGCTGTGAGATAGATTTCCAGGCGGCTTTAGAGCATGCTACCAGAATAAGTGCAGTGAATTTCAATGCTTCATACAGGGACAGAAAGACCACTGAAGCTTAATTTACATGACCTTATAAGAGAAAATAATAACATAAATTTAAAACTGTATACTTACACAAGTTATTTCCAATTATGAGCAATACCTATTGAAAATAATTCGAATTTTACAACTGAGAACGGAATTTAAAAACAGACGCTATTCCTGGTGTTTCAAATTTTGGGTTGTCACATAGTGTATGGTCAAATAAGAGAATTGTGAAAAGTTCGGTGCTAGTAGCATTTGTTTGCGTAGATGTTTATAAAGAAAACATACGAGCAAACAATTTGTGTGCATCGTAGAAGATTGTGATTATCAGATTGATAAAATGATGACATTTAAAATCATCGTTTAGGGCTTTCCACTTTAGATAAAGACATGCGTAGTACATGAAGCCAGCTTGTTATTCTGCATCAAACCTTTCATCACTTTGAAATACCATTTTCAGTCGGCCAGATTTTGGTGAGCTTTTGAGGTCTCATTTCCATATGACGTAAGTCCCATTGAATGCTTATCTGGAATGATTTCATGTCCAATTTTCTCCCCTCCCTTAGGAGAACACGTGCTACACATGCTCCTCCGTTACATCTGTCATGTGTCTTCAATCGTTTGGTCATTTGGTTCTGTTTCATATTTCTCCTCAATGGGAAAAGGGACGGGGAGGGATACTTAGGGGATGTGGTGGAGGACCGTTCGATAAGCGTGGGCGGAGTTCAAGATGACTTTGTGAAGAAAGAGCGAGAGGGTGCCCGAGCTTGGTGTCAGTAACGTCTGTTCCTCGGAGATGGCACAGAGCCAGTTTCCTGTGAAGTTAGTCCAATAGTTGGCGGGTGGGTGGAAGTAAGGAAGGAAACTGCTTACTAAGAAACAGAAACTTGGAGCCATTGGTATCCATAAGATCTTGATTCGATCTCCAATAATCTACTTTCTTTCGGATTTGTTTTGTCAGAAAAGAATTATACGTTCCACGGAGAAACAGACGTAGTAAGTTCAAGTAACTAAGTTACAGAAGAAGCGTGTCTTACAGAAGCATAGCCAAAAGTTTCAGTGGCCAGTTTTAGTTTATAAAATCTGACTTATCCGATCAGCCAATAGGAACGTTGAATTCACAATCCCTTCATCGTCTAACCTATTAATTCTTTATCGGAATAAAAAGCCACATGGAAGTTTCCATTTAAACTGTGTGAGTCTACTAGAAACGTTATACATGTATACATGGTTTTCCTCTTAATCGGAATCAAAAGGCACATGACGTTTCTCACATGGCTTCGTGATAAGGTTTCACCGCCCCCGTGGCGCAGTGGCCTAAGCGATGGTTTCTGATCACTCGTCCGAGATGGGTTGGGTTCGAACCTCGGTGAGGCATAGATGCTGTGTTTGTCTTATGGCACTGGTTCTCTCCCTTCCCGGGAACCAGTGGCCCTAAATTAGGGACGGGCGACTGCTTATAGACCACGGAGTTGCACACGGTGGTAGTTAAATCCCCAATTGAAAAACAAAATTAAGCTTTCATGAAATAAGGAAGCACAGCGTAACTGTATAAAATGCGACATGTAGCTCGATCTTCGGCAATTTGCATTATTTGAGATGCTCAACCAGAGACGAATTATTATAGTTTCTTTTCTTGTAGTGACAACACTGCTATAATTAGTACATATTGAAAGGGAGTATGCCAGTGACAGCCACAGTCTCTCGACATACTCACCACCTTCGTGGATGACCCGTTGACAAACGTCTGAAAGGCGTCGATCGGTTCGGCAGCGTTGTTTTAAGCAGATATCTGCAGAGAACCTCCTAAAGTAAAAATGATACCGTCGATAGTCTTGTAGCGCTTACCTATAAGAGATTCTTTCATTTCCCGTAAGAAGTCCAAACAGCTCTGACATCGTGCTGTTGACTGTATATCTGGCGAATACAGTGAACGCGAAATTTCCACCCGTAGCAATTTCTACCCAATGGCGAGCGCCAATGATGGCAATTTTGAGCATTTCCAGGTTCTACGTCAAAATGGCGTCCACAGCTAAAATAGCCATTTTGACTTCAGCACTCAATTCTTGGGATCTCCATCACGATCATACTCTAGTAACACCCTCACGGCTTCTACAAGTTTTCCAGCTATCAAGAACGCGCGCGGTACTTCTTCGTCCATGTCGAAAAATATCCACTCATCTGACGACGGTACGATATAGCAACACATCATTGCCATAATGACTACCGTATTCCTTTGTAGAAATGACAAGAGTTTCGTCAACGTGCGACCTACACTTTGGTGAAACTTCGTTGCTCTTGCAAAATGAACGTCCTCTGGGGCGGTTTCATAAACCCTTTCACGTTTCGACCTTTGCCGTTGCTCAGCCAGTAACATCTTTAACACACACGAGCATTACTGACAACGTGAAACAACGCAGTTTTACAGGTCTGGCAGATTGCGTTCTAATCGCGGATTCCTTGTGGAATTGCCAGTTCCAAAAATTGACTCCAGCACCATCCACGAGGAAACAGAATTTCAAATTAAGTGTGAGCATTATAGGCCGATACAAAGGAATGCAAATTTTGGTTCTGTGATATTCATATGGAAGTAGACATTCGTCATACATAACACGATATTGCAGAAAGCTTATATATTCACCATTATAGTGGTATTTGCTGTAATGACGACGTACCTTCTTTCCTCCCACGAACATGGACTGCTGTACTTGAACATTGCGGAAATAATAATTACAACTGAATTATTAATATTTGTGTAGCATCATTTTTACTCTCTTCGTTTGCAGTACTGTTACCTGTCTCTCTCTCTCTCTCTCTCTGTGTTCACAACAACTTTCGTGAGCATGCGCTCTACCCATTATTTGGGTCATCAAAAATCCCTATATATTGCGTGTCGACGTACGTTGATGCCATTAGGTGGGTGACCTGATGAGGATCACTAGTGTGATCGAAAGATCTAGTTTTTTAATCTATCATATGTTTTAACTTGTAAATATCGTTTTTAATTTGATTAAATTTAGAAGTGATCATCATTTCGTCAAAGGTGGTTAATGAGGAAGTTGCATATCGTGTTATGTATGACGAATGTTTACTTCCATATGAATATCACTTGTAACACGAAGTTCATCTACAGTCTGTTGGACCCTGAGGATATATGGTACTGTGACTTTAACTTAGTCTCTTTCCAGTATACTTACATTGCTCTCACTTTGGTATGATGGGTACGGCAGCGACATTTTTTAAATTACGACACAAGATAGGAACTGAGATGACGCACCTTGCCTTTTTGAGTAACTGCAAACAGCTACATGTTACACCTAAGTTTTTAACACTGACAAGATTCGCTATTTCCAAGCAAGACCTATGTGTATTGAGGCTGTCAGAGACCAAGAGACTAAATACCGCAATTCCTTTGAAACGAACCTACACAGATTACCTTGCACGTTGGGCTTACTCACTACATGGACAATTCACAAGAACATACCATCCTATTACTGTTGATCACTCGCTGATTATTTTGCATGCTATTATAAAGAGTAAAACTGAATCACAGCACAACCGTCATATGACTAAGCTCAGTGGCCTGGTGGCTTCGGAAATCCAATCTCGACCCATTCGTTTTGAAAGATCGAATCAACCAAACGGACATGAGCCCAGAATGTATGTTAACTTAAGCTCTACTGAACTCTCGGATGATCAGAAGAACGCTCTGGAGCGGGGGTTTAAATTTTGCTATCCGAATACTAAACCGAATTTTTTCAACTTGTGCCACAAGCTGAAAGTATCATCCGGGCATTGCTTGCTGAACACCAGGACGACGCAAGAACTAAATTTGTTAAATCGTTTCGGCATGGGTCCGCCCTGAGCCAACGAGATTCACACCAAGGCGCTACCACGACATTGAATCAAAGTCAAGCCTACAAAGAGGAGAGGCGTCAACTATGTGAATTAAAAAAAAACACTAACTTGGCTATCATATCCGACAATAAATCGAATAAGATAGTAATCTTGGACCGTGATTCATACCACTTAAAAATGCAAGAAACTATACAAGCAATTCCACATAAAATTTTAAGATTTGATCCTGTCGCAACAACCGCTACGTCCGTCGCAAAGTTGAAGAATCATGGCCACTTACCTAAAGAAATTTCCGATAATATGAACCCTCCTAAGGGCCCCAGAGTACCTGAAATCTTCGGGAAGATCAAGCTCCATAAACAAAATCACCCCCTCCGCTCCTTAGTTTCTTCGTATGCGTCTCCTATCCGCCCACTTGAAAAAGCCCTTGCAAAATTTCTCTCCCCCATCCTAAATCATTCTCAGTTTTGAATTAACAGCCATCAACAAGCTATTAATCTTATAAAATCCTTCAGTTTGCAAGGCAAGCCGTTTATAATGGCATCCTTGGATGTTGTGTCGCTATACCCCAGTATCACCCTTCAAGAAGCACACAACATCATTTGTCAAAAATTATATACTCATAATCCACCCCTCCCACCTTTGGAAATAGAGGCTGTCCTTTCAGCTTTAAAGCTCGTTGCATCCAGGTCTTATTTTAAATTCAACGATGTTATTTTCCAACAGAAAGATGGCGCCACTATGGGCTCACCCCGCTCAGCGATTCTCGCCGAGGTTGTCATGCAAACCCTGGAGAATGAGGTACTTGGCGTATGTACGCTCAAACCCCTCCTCTACACCCGCTATGTGGATGACGTTCTTGTCTTTTGGCCACATCCGCATTCCGACCTGCTGCATTTTCTCAGTTTGCTAAACTCCAAATATCGCTCCATAAACCTCACTTTGGAATTGGAAAACAACTTAAAACTCCCGTTCTTAGACTTCCTCATAGAACCGGACCCCCAAAATTTCACTTTAAAATACTCAGTGTACCGTAAACCCACATCCCACCCTATTATAGCCCCATACAACTCAGCGCAGCCTTTATCTGTTAAGCTGGCTTCCCTGCGCTACCTGGTACGACGGGTATTTACGCATTCGTCATCTGTACGCCTACGGGGTATTGAACTTCAACGAATTTTTGTCATTGCTAGCGAATTTCGGGTACCCGAAAGACCTGGTACACACCATTCTCCGCAGGCATCGACGACTTGCGTTTACCGCATTAGAAAAAACCCGCACCCTTACCAGGTACGTAGGATCCATGAGCTATTTTCCCGGCTGCACCAGCGTTCTAAAACATGCATGTGCTAGGTTTAATATAAACTTTGGTTTACAAACACGCAATTTGTACTCTCTAATTAAACGTGACAGGGATCCCGTTGAAACCAAACACAGGTACGGCGTCTACCTTATACCCTGAGAGCTTTAAACCCTAATGAAATAGATCAAGTGTACATAGGCTCAACCCTACGTAATTTAAAAACTCACGCGATGTCAGAACAGGCTCACATTCGACAGCCCTAGCCCGATTGGTAGCTAGCGACACACATAGACCATTATGGGATGAATGCAAAATCCTCATTACACACAGCACCAAAAGCATGACCCTCTTTGCAGAAAGCTTATATATTCACCATTATAGAGGTATTTGCTGTAATGACGACGTACCTTCTTTCCTACCACTAACATGGACTGCACTATTTGAACATTGAGGAAATAATAATTATAGCTGAATTACATGTATTAATACTTGTGTAGCACCATTTTTACTCTCTTCGTTTGCAGTACTCTTACCTGTCTCTCTCTGTGTGTGTCTCTCTCTCTCTCTGTGTTCACAACAACTTTCGTGAGCATGCGCTCTATCCATTATTTGGGTCATCAAAAATCCCTATATATTGCGTGTCGACGTACCTTGATGCCATTAGGTGGGTGACCTGATGAAGATCACTAGTGTGATCGAAAGATCTAGTGTTTTAATCTATCATATGTTTTAACTTGTAAATACCGTTTTTAATTTGATTAAATGTAGAAGTGATCTTCATCATTTCGTCAAAGGTGGTTAATGAGCAAGTTGCATATCGTGTTATGTATGACAAATGCTTACTTCCATATGAATATCACTTGTTACACGAAGTTCGTCTACAGTCTGTTTGGTTCTGTGCTTCGGCTTTACTTGATTACCAATGATATCTGTGACGCGGGAGCTTTCTCTGAAGTTAATGTAATTATCCTCGGATTTGATTTTACAGGGAAGCATCATTTAGTGTGTTTTAATTTAGTAGGCTTCCACTCAAAATTTAAATCTCACCAATGTATTTAACAAGATCCATACCAATGAATCTGAGGTGTAATACGCATATTTCTTGTTAAAAGACTCGATGCCTTTAGATTCAGGGAGTTTTTCAAATGTGTAATCAGTAGCTACTTAAACACTAAATTCTTCCTTGACATGTGAACAAACTCAATCGTACTTGCTAATATACGAATAATTTTATTTTTCAATCCGATAATCGGGAATTAAAATGTTGTGATAAAAAAAAACGTTTGTTGTGAAGAACTCCAAATAAATATGTAAATGATCTTGGCCATTGCGCATGCTACCTGTTTTGAAAAAAAACCCGTATGATTCCTGACATAAAGCAAAGAAACGGAGCAACATGGAAATACACGGTCGAGTCACATTATTGTGACCACCAGCTGATATCCAGACTAACCGCAGTGTGCAGCACGCACAGCAGCTAGACGGGCTGGGAGTGGCTCAATAAGGTGATGGAAGGTATTCACACCTATGTGGAGCCATGCTGACTCAGTACATCTGAAAGCTGCTTAGGGGGTGCGTGGTGGAAGATCCATAGAGCTAACAACACGATCGAGGTGGTCCCACAGATGCTCAATTGAATTTACGTCTGGGGAATTAGGGGCAGAGGAAGTAATTTGAAGTCTTCATCGTGCTCTTCCAACCACTCTCGGACATTTCTAGTTGTGTGACACGTCGCACTGTCGTGCTAAAGACGACAATGCAACGTGTCACACGGTTAGACATTTCCGAGAGTGGTTAGAACATTTGTAACCATAGTGCCTTCCACAGGTATGGACCGAATTTTGGTACATACCTGTGGAAGGCACTATGGACCGAATTCGCTATGAATCCATCCTTGCAGACCACGTACACCCATATATGCTGATTGTTCTCCTTGGGGCGAAAATCTATACATGCTGATTGTCGCCCCAAAGAGGATAATCAGCATGTATGAGTACGTGGTCTGCAAGGATCGATTTATAGTGAATTCTGTCTATAGTGCCTTCCACAGTTATGAGTGGACCTAGGGAACGCCACGAAAATATTCCCCAGACCATAACACTGTCCCCACCAGCTTGTGGTCTGCCAGCAGTGGTTGAAGAGTATTTGTTCTCCGATGTTTCTCGCCTTATACGTCAACGTCCATCCGTTCGATGAAGCATGAAACGTGACTCATCGGAGAAGGCAATCCTTTACCAATCAGCGGAGGTCCAATTTCGATACTGCCGTGCAAATGTAAGCCTTTTTTGCTGATGCGCCTTCGTTAGCATAGGTGCAGTGACCATCCGTCTGAATCGGAGTCTCATACGCAGTAGGATTCGCTGAACTGTCGTTTTAGACACACTTTCTGTAGCACCCTGGTTCATTCGGCAATGAGTTGCTCTACCGTAGCGTGTCGATCGGTCCTCACGCTCCTTCGCAGCCGACTTTCACCTCTCACATCAATGACACGCGGTGCTCCGCAGTTTCCACGTCGCTTATTCGCAATGGTGCCATTTCTCCAATCACGATGCACTTTAACCACAGTAGCACGCGAACAGTTCACAAACTGCGTTGTTTCAGAAGTACTGCCACCCTTGGCCCGAAAGTCAATTATTCCCTTCTTGGAAATCTGATAAATAGCTCCTTTTATCCATGACAGCAACGAATGATATATTTTGATAATGCCTATAGAACACCTTATATACCCTCCAAGCCAGCTCACGACACGTGCCTTCTTTCATTGGTCATGAGCTGTTGACGTCAAAAGTAGGAGGTGGCCACAATAATGTAACTCGATTGTGTATATTTCAAGCGATTTTAAAATAAAAAAAAATAACGTCATGCTACTTACCCTAAATTCTTGGAACCTTGAAGAAAACACCAGATTATGAAAAATATGTGGAAATTACAGCAATCTGATGATAATGGTATTTTTCAAGGCATCGCCACAAATGTAGTTGTTATGCCAAATTCAAATTCTAATTTGCACCAAGAAAATGTAAAATGTTTTGCATGAAGAAAATCTAGAAAATATGCGAAAATATCAATTATTGGCCGGAGAAAGTATTTTTAAATAATGCGATTTGAAGTCCATATGTAACAACAGTTACAAATCTATTACATGTCCGCCTAAAGGAGAAACTCCTCATCTGCAAAATCAAAGAGTATTGAAATAGCATTTAGAATTATCGTAAGTAGCCCATGCTAAAAGATTTTTAAACACGACCAGTAGAAAATGACATATTATCACAGTGAAAGTACAGATATATGGCACGTAACGAGACATTATTCATGAAGAAAAGCTGTAACATGTGCAGTAAATTTTTCTTATAAACATAGCTATCCGACATAAAGAAAATTTTTCAAATTGGACTTTCAGAAACAGAACTATATTGCAAAATATAAGCACCTACTTACGTGGCCTACGCAAAAACCTTACATCCACCCATGTGGGGAATCATGGAAAACTTTGTTCAAGAAATGTAAAAGACAGTTGGTTTTGCAGTATGACTATCAGAAGAGAAGTTATCATGGAAAATAAAGGATAAACTTGGAGAGGGATACAGCCGAGAAAGCTTGGATCATTGTTTGCGTGGTTCCACTTAGAAAACCCAAAACCATTTTTTCATTTCCTGGTGATTAATGAGATGATATACACTCCATGTGCTGAGAGAACTAATTGAAAGAGCGAGGGAATATGAACTTCCATTGTGCATGGCTTTTATCGATTATGAAAAAGCCTTTGATTCGGTGAAACCATCAGCAGTTACAATGGCTCTGAAAACCTGCGGTATTGAAGATGCATACATTAATATTATTAATAACATCTATGAAAATGCAAGTGCAAAGATTAGGCTGTTTGAAAATACAACACACATAAAAATTGGAAAGGGAGTGAGACAAGGTGACACCATATCTCCGAAGCTCTTTAATGCCACATTGGAGGGTGTTTTTCAGTCACTGAGCTGGGAAAACAAGGGGATAAAGATTAATGGAGATTATCTAACCCACCTTCGTTTTGCTGATGACGTAGTCATTTTTGCAACTAGCCCATCAGAGCTGCAGAGTATGATCCAGGAACTTGCTGACAAGAGTAAAGAAGTGGGATTAAAAATGAACTTTCAGAAGACAAAAGTGATGTTCAATGCTTTTACAAGAAATGAAGATTTATCGATTGATGGAGAAAAGCTGGAGATAACAGACACGTACGTTTATCTTGGACAGCAGATATCAAGTGAGGGTCACATTGATGAAGAAATTAATCGGCGTACAAAACTTGCCTGGAGAGCTTTTGGAAGAAACAGCATAATTTTCAAGAGCAATATGCCATTATGTCTTAAAAGAAAAGTGTTTGATCAATGCATCCTTCCAGTGCTTACGTATGGTGCAGAGACGTGGACCTTAACTAAAAGAGACATACAAAGGCTGCAGACAACTCAAAGAAGCATGGAGAGGTGCATACTTGGTGTAACCAGGAGAGATAAGAAGAGGAACTCGTGGATCCGAAAAATGACAAGAGTGGAAGACATCATGATCAGAGTTAAATCCCTGAGATGGCAATGGGCTGGACATACTGCCAGAAGGACAGATCATCGATGGACAGCCGAAATTTTAGATTGGATTCCAAGGGACAGGAAAAGACCCAGAAGAAGACCACATGGGAGATGGGTGGATGAAATTCGAAAGTATGCAGGGGTGACATGGAGGAGACTGGCACAAGACAGACCGTTGTGGAGGAAACTTGGGGAGACCTTCGTCTAGCAGTGGATTGATAATGGTTGACAATGATGATGATGATACACTGAAGTGCCAGAAAAACTGGTACAGATGAGCTTATGCAAAATACATAGCAACGTCACCTATGCGCGTACTCGGTTGCGTCCGCCAGTGCGTATATAAAGCGATACACATCCTTGCCAGCTGTCAGAGGGCCGCAGGTGGCCTAGTGGGCAATGTTCGTGACTGCCACGGAAAGGACCTCAGGTTCGATCCCAGGCAGGTACGAACGCTCGATCCACTAAATATCCGCCGTGCGTTGGATGGGCACGTTAAGCCGTCGGACCCCGGGTACTTACCCCCCGGTAAATAATAAGGGCGTCTTACTCCACCTTTCTACTTCGCTTCCGTGTCAGTTTCGTATCGAGCAGACACTCCCTTCCTAAAATCCTCTACATATCATCATTTGATCACTTTTTGCCAGCTGTCAGAGCTGTTTTCGGCATGAGAATGACAAGTAATAACGATTTAAGCGATTGTCAACGCGGTGTCATAGTTGGCGCTCGTGAGATGAGCCACAATATTTCGGAGGTAGAAACGAAGTTCGGATTTTTACGCACGACCATTGCAAGAGCGTACCGTGACTACGAGAATTCCGGCAAAACCTTCAACCTATGATACTAGTATGGACGTAAAAAGACATTGGGTGAACGTGACCATCGTCGGCTGTCAGGAATCGTTTCACGCGATAGGAGTGCAACACTCTCGCAGGTATAATCGGAATTCAATGCTGGAGCCTCAATAAGCATCAGCGTCCGGACTGTACAACGTACCCTGTGTCATGGCGAAAATTTTAACCTCTGGTGAATTTCAGAGAGACCTGATCAATCTTTCTGTTGGTTTATCAGAGATTAATTAATGCAAAAATTTTCTCCCATGACATACGTTAGAAGAAAATTCCTGGTTGAAAGGCAGGGGAATTCATGCGCAAAATTCGCTTGTCTTAATCACAACCAGGAAAACAAAATTTCATGTTGGAGAAGAAAAAAAAAAAAAAAAGAATAATATTTGATTTAACTGACTTTGGGGTTTTGAAAATAATTATTTTATCGGTTCTTATATCGCGATAGGAAAAGGCGAGTAGGTGTGCAGCTCAGAGAATCAAAATTAATTTTGGTTTAACATCACGGAACGAGAGAAAAAGAAAATTAAAACTAGTGATTTTCTGCAAAGCAAGAATCCGCCATTTTTGCGTTCCTGTTTCCAAAGTCGCACAAAAGTAACATCTTTTCGTCTTTTGGGGTAAGGAATTCAGCAACGAAATCTATTTTTAGACCCCAGGGTCAAAAAGGAGAGCTTGGTCTGCACGTGTGAAGGTCGGAGGTCACTCGAGGCGTGGGAGTGAAGGGTCCGTTGGGAAGCCGTGAGTTGTTAGGCTGAAGTTTCGACCAATGAGAGGGGTCAGCGGTTTCAAGCACCCCCAGAGTTTTTATCCGTTGAGAGTCACTTTTGTACTTGACTTTTGCTGACCGGCAGAGAAAGAGGACACAGCCGAGTCTCTCCTCGCCTTTTTGGCGGAGGAGGGGGCGGCAAGAAGGAAAATTTCGTATTGAAATCTAAACGGACAACAGTTAAAATTGAATTTCAAGGATCTCATTACTGGAGAGGAAATGCTTGCAGATTCAACCCTCTCCTCCTCTCCTAGTGGACGACGGAGGAGTGAACTGCAATAAAAAGAAAAGTAATAACTACCGTGAATTGATCTCCGCAGGAGAATTTTCTGCCAGCGCAACCCGAATGCTGTTACTACTCGGTTCAATATGGAAGGAACTCTTCAAGCCAGTTCAACCAGACACTGGAAGTTCCGAAAACAAAGGGGCATGCACGGCTTTGTAGAAGATACCGCCTTTAACTGCTGAATCGTCGAGTTGGGCCCTACTGATTACAACAAGGGGTCCACCAGCAGGGTTCCAAAATGCCCGTTTCCTGTATCGTTGGCCAAACACGCTGCCTCAGAAAAAGGAAAAGAGAAAAAAAAAAAAAAAGAGGGAAAAAAAAGCACCTTGGAAGTGAAGTGAAAATCAACCGGGACAGTGGTGTTCTCTGAGGGAGAGTTTTTTTTTTTTTTTTTTATTATATTCATTTTATCTATTATTGGGCTGTGAAACCTTTTTTTATTATTATCGACGGTTAGTGTGCTTGGCAGGAAGTGTTGCTGCCCCCAGTCCTAAAGGTAAATTTCTCTCGGCATTTTCTTTTTTTGTATTATGTTGTGGTTTCTTTAAAATTATAAAACGAGTTGATTTTAAAATTGGGGGCTGTCGGAAAAATATATTGCAAGACAAAAAAAAGAGAGGGGAGTTGAAGATGCTTTCATTTATGTTTTTTTTTTTTGTGTTGTCATGTCTGGTAGTTTAGCAACTTCCCAGGCCAGTAAATTTTAATGTATCGGAAAAATTTGGTTTATTGTTTGAGCACAGTAAATTTTGGTGCATCGATAATAGTTTAGTTGGGCATGTGATAATTGAAAAGCAGTGTTATTGTGATGTCGTGGTTGATAAAATAATTGTAAACATTTTTTCTCTAGCCTTTTTACAGCGTTGAGTTATTTTTTTTTTTTTGAGTGAAGATAAATTATGGGATGATTTATATTGGAATTTTGGGAACATATTATAGTGTGATGAAATTGGAAACCTAAAGTGCTGTTTACATTCTTGGAGTGTTGAGTGTCGAAATTGAGATGGTAGGAGTGTTAATTGAGGACCAGTATTTTACATGCTCCAGATGAGTGTTAATCTCCCATTGGAAAGGGGTGATCTTAGGGCAAGCAGGGAACTTGTTCTAGGGCAGAGGGCTCTGAGTAGGAATTTTCACCAGGATGCGATATGTGCAGAATAGAAGTTAAAGTATTTTTTTGTTCTCAAGTTTAGTATTTCACAAAAAGAATGAACATCATGGGTTGAGAAGACACACTTTTGCTCACCAGTTCCAGTATTAATTGTTCTTTTCTTTGGCCTAAATTTTCTTGTTTTTACTATAAGGTTAAAAGTCTAAATGTAATTTTAATTTTCAATAAGGTGAAAATATTTAGTGGGTTATGTAAATGGTCAGTGTTATTGTCTGAAGTGGACCTGCGCATTGCCATGGTGCAGAAGAGTTTCCTTGCTAGTGATTTTTCCTGGGATATATGTGGAGAGAGATAAGTGAATTTTCCTGGAATATAGGTGGATATAGTGATTTAGGATTTCTTGGGATATAGAGAGATAAAGTGAATTTTCCTGGGATATATGTGGATATAGTGATTTAGGATTTCTTGGGATATAGAGAGATAAGTGAATTTTTCCTGGGATATATGTGGATATGGTGATTTAGGATTTCTTGGGATATAGAGAGATAAGTGAATTTTTCCTGGGATATATGTGGATATAGTGATTTAGGATTTCTTGGGATATAGAGAGATAAGTGAATTTTTCCTGGGATATATGTGGATATAGTGATTTAGGATTTCTTGGGATATAGAGAGATAAGTGAATTTTCCTGGGATATATGTGGATATTGTGATTTAGAATTTCTTGGGATATATACAGAGATAAGTGAATTGTTCCTGAGATATAGTTGTGTTAGTTCTGGGCCAGATGTGCCTGGAGTATTTAGGGTTGAAGTACGACAGGCTCTTGCAGGCGTGGTTGATCAAGGTGGGATCATGCATTGGTTCGAAAAGGGGGAGATCCTTGAAGACGTGGTTTTTGGGGGAAAACTTGTCTTCAAACATCCCCAGTAGTTTCGCTGCTCACGGAGATATGTACTGCCAGCGAGGGTCGGTCGAGCGTTGCTTCAAGAAATGTGGTGAGATCATGTTAGAGGAAATTCTGTGCCTGATGATGATGTGTCACACTTGAGGATTTTTTTCTTTCCCTTTGCATAGGCTGAAAGTGGATTCACGACCCAATTTCACGCCTTCAGCCTGACTTGGTATTTTCTTCCTGTGTTGGTTCTCAAAACCCAGGGTAGTGTCTGAACTGAGAGTATTTGCCTCACCGCTACCTCAGTAATTCACTGCAGGTGTTAAATTTAAGTTTGTTTGGTGATTTAAAGTATCTAAATTTATTTGTTTATGATTTGCTGTAGTGCTAGGGATGAAAATTCTAAATTCTGGTTGTTGGTGTTAGTGAACTTGATATTTAGTTTGGAAATTTAGTTAATTGGTATTTTGAGCTTTTGTTTACAGTATAGAGTTATTAAGTATCCTGAGCTATTATGTGAAGTGCAGAGTGAGGTGATTTTTATGAGCAAGCTAGTGCAAGAAGATTGTTTGAATTTCTGAATTATGTTGATGTTATGAATAGTGATAATTTTTAAGATTAGTTAGTGAGGTTTCTTTATAAGTGAAGTAGGTTCATTCAGGGTAGTTCTATAGGTTATGTAATGTTAATTAATGCTTGTGCTCAGTGTAAATTCTGTTTTGAGGATAATTTACTTGGTTTGTTTACTTGCTGATAGTAGATTTGTTAAAGTATAATTTGTGGCTCTTAAAATAACTGTAAATTTAATTGAAGTCTTTGAATCTGGTCTGGGAGATTGCGGAGTTTGCTAAGATTGTTTAAATTCAAATCAATAAGTGTAAAATTGTAAATTGGTCATTGAGCTAACTGGGTGAGAGAGAAGAGAGTACGTTTCAAAAGAACAGAATTTGTCCACCTTGTGGAATTAAAAATAATCCAGTATTTTTTTTTTTTTTGTAAGCTATGTGAATCATGGTATAATTTTGGATGCATGCCTAGTGTTCAAACCAACTGTGTTGAAATATGTAAAGTTGTGCTGTTCATAAGGCCAGTGGCCAAATAGAAATAGAAAGAAAATTGAGATTCTGTGTTTTATACTGCTGTGTTTAAGCAAACAAGAAAAAAAGGAAATACCATCTGTTTGTCCATTAAAATTAACTGGTTAAGTTTTTAAAGAAAAATAATAAATACAGGCAGTAGCCTTTCAAAAAAAAAAAGTTCAAAATGAGTGCAGTGTGAAAATTTTTGAGTGCTGGTGTCTTCCATGACTTGGTCCCATGTACTCCCCCTTAGCTTGACTAAGGCTATCGATCCGAATCCTGGTTTTCTAAGGTATTTCATAACTGCAATTTTTGTCCTAACCTTTTTAAATTGACTTTCACCGCCTCCACAAGTTGTTATTGAACGAGTACATTTTATCGTATGACTTATAGTGACACATTTTCATACACATGCAACAATATCCACTTATTTTTGCACTTTCAGGTGACTCAACTCTGCTTGAACACAAACAACGCAAACTTTCCAATAACTTCTTGTGGAATGTAAATTTTCAGATGCATTTTTGTTTAGGATGTTCATGGCCTTTTCTAGTACTTAGAAAATATTTTTGTTTCGAAATGCATCCATCCATCTCCCAAATTTAAATTTTCTATTGAATTAAATTCAAATTTTTTTTTCCACCAAAACACCTGCACGATATGGGCTTTGGGAGCCGACGCCCAACTCGAGTCCCCTTGATGGGTGCACGACACAGAGTTATGCACCTCGCTTGGGCACGGCAACACCGCCACACCACCACTGGGCACTGGATGACTGGAGACCCGTAGCCTGGTCTGACGAGTCGCGTTTCGGACTGTATCGGGCAGATTGGAAGGATTCGTGTGTGGCGCAAACCCCAGGAATACATGGGATCCCGCCTGTCAACAGGAAACTGTACTAGCTGGTGGGGGCTCCTTAATGGTATGGGGTGTGTTTAGCTGGACTTCACTGGGACCCCTGGTACGTCTACAAACGTCTGTGACCAGCCAACGCCATGTGCGCATCCTTTCTGACAAGGTACATCATTTCATGTCCTGCATTCATGCTGATGTGTTGGGCCTGTTCCAACAGGACAATGCACCTCCACACAAGTGTCGGGCGCCACATTATGGTTAGAGGAGCATTCATATGAGTTTGGGGTGTTGCCATACCACTCAAGTCCCCAGATCTGAACGTGATAGAACACATTTGGGATGCCATGCAACGCGCTATCGAACACAAGAATCCGAAACCTCGGAATACACCTGAATTGTGGAATGCTCTACAGGAAGCATGGTGTGCATTGCCTACAGCATATTTCCAGAAGCTAGTGGAGTCCATGCCCTATCGTATTTCTGCAGTCATCCGCTCCCGTGGGGGACCTACAAAGTATTAGACTGGTGTACCAGTTTTTCTGGCACTTCAGTGTATATTACAGAGGGAGGAAATGACCCTATAATCACGTACAATGTATATCAACATCAAACAGAAGTCATCGCTCTTTCCACGTTTATAATCACGTTATTTTCAAAGAGAGAACAGAAAAGGTTTGTCCGAAAGCTAACCTAAAAAGCTGTTGAAATGATATTTTTTTTAGATTTTCAATCGTTAGTAAGTACTAGGGCATTCATCATCATCATCATCATTGTCAACCATTATCAATCCACTGCTGGACGAAGGTCTCCCCAAGTTTCCTTAACAACGGTCTGTCTTGTGCCAGTCTCCTCCATGTCACTCCCGCATATTTACGAATTTCATCCACCCATCTCCCATGTGGTCTTTTTCTGGGTCTTTTCCTGTCCCTTGGAATCCAATCTAAAATTTCGGCTGTCCATCTATGGTCTGTCCTTCTGGCAGTATGTCCAGCCCATTGCCATTTCAGGGATTTAACTCTGATCATGATGTCTTCCACTCTCGTCATTTCTCGGATCCACGAGTTCCTCTTCTTATCTCTCCTGGTTATACCAAGCATGCACCTCTCCATGCTTCTTTGAAATGTCTGCAGCCTTTGTATGTCTCTTTTAGTTAAGGTCCACGTCTCTGCACCATACGTAAGCACTGGAAGGATGCATTGATCAAACACTTTTCTTTTAAGACATAATGGCATATTGCTCTTGAAAATTATGCTGTTTCTTCCAAAAGCTCTCCAGGCAAGTTTTGTACGCCGATTAATTTCTTCATCAATGTGACCCTCACTTGATATCTGCTGTCCAAGATAAACATACGTATCTGTTATCTCCAGTTTTTCTCCATCAATCGATAAATCTTCATTTCTTGTAAAAGCATTGAACATCACTTTTGTCTTCTGAAAGTTCATTTTTAATCCCACTTCTTTACTCTTGTCAGCAAGTTCCTGCATCATACTCTGCAGCTCTGATGGGGTAATTGCAAAAATGACTACGTCATCAGCAAAACGAAGGTGGGTTAGATAATCTCCATTAATCTTTATCCCTTTGTTTTCCCAGTTCAGTGATTGAAAGACATTTTCCAATGTGGCATTAAAGAGCTTCGGAGATATGGTGTCACCTTGTCTCACTCCCTTTCCAATTTTTATGTGTGTTGTATTTTCAAACAGCCTAATCTTTGCACTTGCATTTTCATAGATGTTATTAATAATATTAATGTATGCATCTTCAATACCGCAGGATTTCAGAGCCGTGGTAACTGCTGATGGTTTCACCGAATCAAAGGCTTTTTCATAATCGATAAAAGCCATGCACAATGGAAGTTCATATTCCCTCGCTCTTTCAATTAGTACTCTCAGTACGTGGATATGATCTATTGTGCTGTAGCCACTCCTGAATCCAGCTTGTTCTCTCGGTTGAGCCATGTCCAGTGTTACCTTCAAGTGGTGTGAAAGAACTTTAGTGAAGATTTTATAAACCACTGATAGGAGGCTGATAGGTCTGTAGTTCCTGAGATCCTCAATGTCACCTTTTTTATGTAGCAGGATCATTGTAGCATTGTTCCAATCCTCAGGAATCTTCCCTTCATTAAGGCATCGAGTGAAAATTTGGGCGAGTACTGTTTCAATTTCTCCACTTGCTTCTTGTATGATGTCTATAGTAATTCCATCTTCTCCTGGAGCTTTCCCCCGCTTCATGTTCTTGATTGCATGAGCAACTTCTGCTGGGAGGACTGGAAGAACTCTGGTACCTTTCATGATGTCTGGAGTACATGTATCATCCCTTTCATATAATTTGGAGTAGAAATCTTTCACTCTTGTCAAAATTTCGCCTCTATTTCTTGTTATAGAACCATCTTCTTTTCTCAGAGCCATAATCTGTTTTCTTCCCTTGCTGAGATGTCCCTTTGCTATCTTAAGGCTTTGGTTGTTTTCAATTGCTTTCCTCACTAGCTCACAGTTGAATTTCCTTACGTCTTCAGTGATACTTTTTCGTGTTGTCTTGCATAGCTCTATATATTCCACTTTGGAAGTCACATCTTCTTTAGTTGTCCTCATCTCTCTTCTTTTTTGCATCAACATTTTGGTTTTTCCTGATAATTTGTTCACATGCAACTTGTTCTTAGACCCAGCTAATTTTGTTGCTGTTTCCATTAGAGCTTTGGTTACTTTTCTGTTAACTTCCGAAATATCCACTTCTTCCGCTGTTAGGCCTTCTAAAGCAGAGAATCTGTTCTTCAGTTCCAACTTGAAAGTATTATGGTGTTTTTTAAGGTTGGTTATGTCAATACATTTTGTTTGTCTTATGAGTTTGCCACGTTCCAGTTTAGTGTTGAGGTGCATCTTACATCTCACCAATCTATGGTCACTACCTGTGTTGAACTTGTTCAGCACACTGCAGTCTTCGATGACAAATTTTTTGTTACACATAATAAAATCAATTTCACTTGTCGTCCCAATTGGATGTCTCCATGTCCATTTCCTGTGTGGCTTTTTCTTGAAAAAGGAGTTCAAGATGAAAAATCCTTCTGCCTCTGCAAACTCAACGAGAGTATTTCCACGCTGGTTTCTGTTGCCGTGACCGAATTTACCTACTGAAGTTTCATTCTGTTGCCGTTGCCCTATTTTTGCATTGAAATCTCCCATAATTATCTTCAAGTGCTGCTTACCTTTATTATTTAGATGACGAATTTGCTCATAAAATTCTTCAATTTCTTCTTCAGGATGACTTGTGGTGGGTGCATAAGTTTGAATAATCTGAGCCTGGTATCTTCTTGATAGTTGGATAACGAGTCGTGCAGCTCTGTCAGAGAAACTTTCAACTTCTACCACTTTATCCTTCAGTTTCTTGTTTATTATAAATCCAACACCACTAGTTCTGCCAGTATCTGTCCCACGATAATAGAAGAGATGTCCACCCTTCAGTTCAATGAGATCTTCTCCTTTTCTCCTTACCTCACTTAGCCCGACGATGTCCCACTTGATCCTTTGTAGTTCCTCTTCCAATTCAGGGCATTATGAATACGTATATACTGCCCAATTTGCCTTTTATACCTGCACGCCTCAGCTCAACACTGAAGTAGAAATCAATCACTAGGGACACTTAACAGCAATTAGGCACGTGAAATCCGCACTTACGTACGCCACTATGACGTACAGATAGCATCCTGAACAGCTCTCTTCGAAAGGATTCAGACGTATTCGAATCATAAATAGCTTCAATATGGAATACTCATGATTTAATCTACTTTGAAAGAGTCATCGCACTGAGCTCTAGGAGGGCAGATGCAAACATCTCAGAAATGGCAAACCTTCTCCGCTTTGGAAGAACCACTATCGAAGAGGCACAATGAGTGGTACGCAGACAACAAAACAAGCTTTCAGAAGTCTTCTTGTGAGCGAAAACAACTGATTGAGTCGATATGCGAGTGCTTCATTACAAAATCTAATGAAGCACTCGGGGATCAAATCATCTTAGAGGGAAAAGATTTCTGTAAAGCCAGTAATCTCGTGAGTTTCACTGTCCCCAGATTTTGGAAAGCTCTTTCAAGGGTCTGTGCAAAAATACCCTTTCTTTCGGCGGTGGAATTCAAATCTATGTCTTCCTACTCCGGAGCGAGGTGTTCTAACGAGACGAGTGTGCTACGCCAGCAAGGCTTATTGCTTGTGACAAAGATGAACTAAAATTGGGAAATCTATTGCATTTTAACTTTCTAACTTAATGGAAATATCTAAGGCAACGCATTTGTCTTTTAAACGATAAGCATGCTGAATATCTCTCATGGAAATAGAAAAACTGTCTCACAGGCAACGCTAATTTTCAGTCGCAAGTAATTTCATTGTCTTTTTGCAGTGTGGTTGTGATGGGATTTTGTGCATAAAACACAGCAGATTCTGCGTATCAAACGTGAAAAATGGGTATAGAAATGCTGCTAAAAAAGCAAATAGTAATAAAAAAAACTTTACGGAAAAGTACTGCTCTACGATAAATAATGGATGCCTTTCCCTTTTGATACTTTTTTTTTATTTTTTTTTTATTTTCAATCAGACGTTTAAGATTTTATTTACACTTGGGACTCATTATACTGAGATTTTATCCAGCAATACTCGAATCTGTTCCAACTTCTTCAACACTTCCTGACACTAGCTTCTCGTTTATTCAAGAATGAAAGTCACTGTATATTCCCTAATATTTTTATCTTTCAGGAGGATCTTTATTTCTCATTTTTTTTTATTTTACATTTACAAAAAATGGGGGAAAAGAAAAATCCCTGCACTCCATTTCGCAAAAATTTAAAACCCTTTATTTTTTTTTTATTTTTTCAGCAGCGAGCATCTTTTATCAGTTACACAGGGTCTTTGCTCTTACAAGAAAAATACACTTTAACAGGCTTAAGGAGATGCTTTCCTGCATCTCCTTAAGCATTCCTTTATATCGTTAGCAGCGCCCTTATCTCCTTACGCTTTGTCCACAGCCCCTTTCGGACTTTTCATCCTTCCGCTCTTTATAACTCTCCGCCGTCTGTCTATCGCTACCCTCCCCTCGCTCTCCAGTTCTTCTTCGCAGAGGCACAACTCACTTCCCACTAAGCGTATCGGTCAAATCCCTCAGGACTGGCACTCTGCCACGGAGACATACATACTTTGCGGCCCTCAGCACGCGCTATCACCTTTTCTTCCTCTGCATTTATTCCTTTGGTTGATCCTTCCAATTCCTCTTTTCCTAGCGTTTCTTTCTTTTTTTTCTTTTTTTTTTTTTGCGCTGTCATTTCTGAGGATCCTTCAGCACGTAAATGCAGTTGTGAGCCACAAAAGGAAGACACAGGGAAACCAAATGAGGGACGACGTCACTGCACATGTTAAGTTCAAGCAATGAAAAGATACATCCGGAAAGTTCAGATGGAACGCCGTCCATGCGTTATTCACAGTGAACAATAATTTGTGTTCGTGACAGGGTTTGATCTAAGTTTCCCAGAAACGGCTGCTAGATGATCACTATTAAATAACTCAGCGGGATTTCGATAAAATACAAGGAAAAACTACTAATAAGAAGAATACATCCAAGTCTCGAGCTTGCCTTCCGGTAAAAGTACGTACCAGAAAAAAATATGGAAAGCGCATGGAAAAACTTGATTGTGCTAACAGATGCAAAAATAATGTTTCCAACCAGACATTTGAAAACAAAGATACTGTGCGAAATTAAAGTACCTATTTATGAGAATTTGTCGGGGTAACATGGAGGAGAGTGGTTCAAGACAGACAGTTGTGGAGGAAACTTGGGGAGACCTTCACCCAGCAGTGGATTGATAATGGTTGACAATAAAGATGGTGATGATTATTTATGAGAAAAAGGTAGAAAAATGCGCAACATAGAAAGCTCGAAGTATACAGAAATTTTTGCTGAAAAGTCCAGGTTATCCTTGGAAGAAATTTTTTTCAGTCTGTTTTTCAGAAATGCAGATATTGTGGAAAATATCTTAGTATGTTCATGCTACTTAGAGAACATACATGCGTCAAGAAAGATGAAAGCCTAGTATTATCTGTCACAGTGCCAGCCAGCTATTGATGCAAAGATAATTTTTTTCAATCTGCCCTAAAGGTGATAGAAAAGATAAAGACATCGTGTCTGAATAAGGACGGACAATTGATACCTAAGCATGTTTTTTAAACCGTACAAATTGATACCTAAGCATGTTGTTTAAACCGTACAAATTGATACCTAAGCATGTTTTATAAACCGTACAAATTGATACCTAAGCATGTTGTTTAAACCGTACAAATTGATACCTAAGCATGTTGTTTAAACCGTACAAATTGATACCTAAGCATGTTGTTTAAACCGTACAAATTGATACCTAAGCATGTTGTTTAAACCGTACAAATTGATACCTAAGCATGTTGTTTAAACCGAACAAATTGATACCTAAGCATGTTTTTTAAACCGTACAAATTGATACCTAAGCATGTTGTTTAAACCGTACAAATTGATACCTAAGCATGTTGTTTAAACCGTACAAATTGATACCTAAGCATGTTGTTTAAACCGTACAAATTGATACCTAAGCATGTTGTTTAAACCGTACAATTTAATACCTAAGCATGTTGTTTAAACCGTACAAATTGATATCTAAGCATGTTGTTTAAACCGTACATTTGTTTCCGAGAAGTTGTACTAGAAGAGCTGCTTGATAAACAAGTATATTCTGGCATAACATACACACATGGGCTAGTTACAGAAGCAGAAATAAAAAAATCCTTTAATATTTTTGCAACACGTGTATATTTGATGCACAGTTTCTTTGTGACAGCAACAATCGGCATCTTCGGTGGTATTGACACATACGACACGTGAGCTATGTTGCTAGTCAAATTTCATCCGTTACAAAAAAATATTTGTTTTTTTATATTTAATTTTAAACGTCGTTTCTTTGAATGACGCGCGTGTGTTTATTGAGAAATTTGTCGGAACCCTGTTTTGCAGTGGCAGAAGAAAACGATATTTTAGGTGCTTTAAACTGATATGTGCAGTTGAGTATTACAGGTTTTATAGGAGTAGATATCATTAGCAGTTCATCAAGCTACCAGTATAATGTGTCGACAGAGGAAGCACCTGAAAAGCAAAAACAATACGGTGCTTGTTGATTCTCGAATTGGCAGACCATTCATGCTTTCACTGGTGTGAAAACTTATAAATCTGAAATTTAAGAAATTATTGTTAAGGGAATCGTCTAGCCGTATCATTCAGAAAAATTTCACAATTAGGTGGGGTGGAATTAAGCATAAAGTGCAAGGTAGGGTCCTCATAACCTCAAAAAGGAGCAGAACGGAAAGTGTGCGATGGTCTTCTAGCTAAATAATATTGTTGTGTCCTTTGGGCCTTAGTTGTCAGGATGCCCAATCACTTCCGGACTGCGATTCGAATCACTGGATCCGCCAATACCTCGTTAGCCAATTAGCCGACACAGTACACCAATAAACCAATGGAGGCACAGTATAACAATTAAAACAGGGATTTAATGGATACATGCATAAATTACACCGGATTCTTCATCTAATTACAAAGCTATAATTTCCGGCCAGCTTTGGCCCTCTTCGGTGTTTCAGAAAATATGTCCTAACGAAAAGTCTGTTCGTTCACAATGAGCCGCAAACAAAAGTATTCGTAAAAAGTACTTACATGGGTCCTTGAGTATCCACAGTATGGTGACACCCAGAAAACAACACAACACTCACTCACATTCACAAATATGTTGGCACTACGGGTAGCACTTTTTCCTTTTTGGATGACGCCGCGTTGCTTACGGTCTCTTCGTCAAAACGACATCATCCCTAGTCGCTGAACGCACGTACTCAGATACACGCACAAAAGTTCTCTCCCCGCTTTCTTTGCTAAGAGGCTCTGCAGGGAGCTGCGCTCCTCTGCGGGTCCCGAAGTTGGCGTTTCTCTTCTCTCTCTCTGCATGAGTGAGGCGATAATCCGTAATTATTATGCTTCTGTCGGCATTTCACCTGAAATGGCTCCTTAGGACAGGTATCGACGCTTCCGCGAGGTGAATAAAGTTTCCAGGCAGATCTGTTGTTTTTTAGTCCTCAGCTTATGTTTTTCAGCTGGCTTCACTTCTTATGCTCAGAATTGCAAGAGCACGCAGACGGACGGCAAGCATTTTCTAGCACGAGGAAAAATCGAGGCCCAGTTCTCTTGGATATCAAACGGGATCTGTCTTCAACAACAATCTCCCCTCTCCAAGAAATTGGTAAGCGGTGAATTCCAACACTTGAAACCGCGACATTTTTATTATAAACCGCTCTTCAAGTCTAAGAGCTTTCCCATTGTTTAGCGCGCGGCACAGACAAAAGCTTCAAACGCCTTTGCCGTCCAAACACTTTTGAGTCATGGGAAATAGCTTTTAAACTCTGACCCGTTCCATTTCCGTTTATGGGCTCTTTGTTCTCGTGGCAAACACCTGCAACTCGCCACTTGAATTCAAAGTGCTAGAAGATCTTTTCTCAATATACCGCCCCTCGCAAGTGTTTAAATTATAACTCTGTTAATTAAAACCCCAATCAAGTTTCAATTACCGTTAATTAACCACGCCTCTCGCCAATTAATTATGCGAGGGGGGGGGGAGGGATCGTCACAATATTAATTTGTAAAGTAAAACCCTTACGTTTAGGCGTCCAGGATCATGATTTTAGCCATTTAAGTGAATAACCGGCTATTCCTTTCGTCGATATCATTTTGTTCTGGTGAATACGGCATATCCGTTTGGATTTCTGTACTTAGAGAGACAAGCTTCAAATTCAGATCTAGTGTACTCTGTGTCGTTGTTCGGTTGTAGCATTGTTCTAAAGTTATTGATTCTTAGTGAAACGTTTTGTTCTAGGTTTTATGTGGCGTCATGTTTGTTGCTTATTTAATATGTGCTAGTGAATCTTGTATAATCGTCGACGAAATGTGTGAGCAGGGATGGAATTTCTCCTTCTTCCTTACTATTAACAGCAGCGATTACTAGTACTAAAAACTTTCACTAGCACATTCGACTACTTTGTAACAAGTAGTTGTACTCCCATAAATTAGGCAAATTTCTTTGAAATATGTATTTAAATATTTAATTTGAAGCAGTTACCATATGCAAAAAATTTGAACATAAAATCAGAAACTTTCTTTGAAGTGTTATTAAAAGAAATGCATAATATTTTAAGCTTTTATTTTTTAAATTGGAAAAATGAACAATAATTTGAGTAAGTCTGATCGTGAACGAAGACACTGTTAAAGCCACCCCTAATATATTCCGGCCTCCTGTTAACGCAGCGAACATTTAGAACGACGCATCAGTTTTATTCACATACGCTTCTCCTTTCAACCATTGTAACATTCCGGATAAGAACAATATATTCATCTCTCCTCTTTTGCAGCTTCCATCAAACATGCACATGCACACACATAAATGCACGGAATGTGACACATAGGACCAGCGTAGATCGATCAGATAGAATTCTGCAGTCCCCTATAGAGCAAACAGTTTTCCCCGGAACCTTCTGATCTCCCACAGGCATCCGAATGTGCAATGCAGGACCAGAGAACTCCATTTAGGAAGATAAAGGAAAGTGAAAATAGTTAAATTAATTCTTCCAAATCACATTGTGTGAATGACCTAGCACGTGTCCCAAGCTACTTTCTCAAGGAAAAGCCACTTGTGTTTTCATTTCGTAAAATGTACTAACAGTGCTTGCTATTGCCATTTTGATTCCATTGCAAATTTATATATTTTCACCAGAAATTTGCTACTTCTTATCGGTCAAATTCGAACCCTGATTATGAGATATCTTTTTGCACCATGAGTTATATTTTTTCAGTGGTCATGGACCACATATGTCGTTATGCATCACCTGACGTGGTTTACGTCAATTGTGTACATTTCACTTCCGGTATGATTTCTTATTTTATTTCCCGCTATAAGGATTTACATGGTATTTTTACAGTTGCATAGTTTCAATCCTCTGGTTAATCGCTTTGAACTCATATCTCTAATACCGTTGAGATTTCGGTTAGAAATATCTGTGCCATAAATTTACAAAATTTGGTTTTTCAGTGTATTGTTTTCGGCTACTTCGTCAGCTTCTTTCAAAGCTTGAAGCTTACATAGACGGCATTGGCCAGCAAAGCATATAGCTGCGATGATTTCACAATGGCTTTATGATACAGCGTTTTTTACCGAAATTCATGTCAAAGCTAAATTCATGTCTCATCACAGAAAATATGTTGCTTTCTACAGTAGTTATGACACCTTATAACGAAGTAAATTTCTCCGTCATTTCTGTCCACGCAGGATTCGAACCCGAGTACGCTTATTCCGGAACAAGCAGCTCTACCAACTGAGCTACGCAGACATGTATTCTAATTCCTATCTGCCTTTATGTCATGTGCGTCCTGCTGGCAGGTACGTCACATCTCCCCCCGAAAGAGGGCCGGGGACATGGCCCACGGATCAGCCGTGACCATGAATCGCTGCAGGCAGACAACCACTGTAGAACGTGCACTTGAGAACTCCCAGTCAATCTGGTGTGTGGAATGCAACGTCACACACATTTATTTTTCGAAGCACTGGAGAAGGGATTCTCTGATTTTTCCTATCTCGCGGTGTGGAAATAACATCACACCAAAGCGAGATTTTGAACGGTCGGGTCATCCGGGTAGTTCGGGCGCCATTATAACGAAGTAAATTTCTCCGTCATTTCTGTCCACGCAGGATTCGAACCCGAGTACGCTTATTCCGGAACAAGCAGCTCTACCAACTGAGCTACGCAGACATGTATTCTAATTCCTATCTGCCTTTATGTCATGTGCGTCCTGCTGGCAGGTACGTCACAACCTTGAGTAGTCCTATTTCGTTTTATTTGTTTTCTTCATAATGATTTTCACATTCTAGGTAGCCTCTTCTCATTCCAACTAAATGCAGTTTTGCACTCCATGAAATAGCAATCCTCGGTTTTAAATTTGATTTGAGTTCTTTGAAGAATGTCATCATTACTGACCAAAACACTTGTGTGCTTAAATCTTCATTTGCGTATTCGTTGTCCAGCCCTACTTCAACAGCTGTCACCATAGAGCAATGTATGGACGTTAGACTACCCAACAATTCAGTGACTTGGATCGAAATTTTCACCTCCCCCCCCCGTTAGCCTAGTGGTTTGAAGTGCTGGTGTTTTACCACTCGTTCGAGATTGGCCCCGGTGATAGCCCTTACTGAGGAACAGGTTTTTTTGCTTGTCCGATAGCCGTGATTCTATCCGTTAACTGATTAACTGAAACCAGGGGACTTAAATTTGGGACGGGGGTCTGCTTATAGCCCTAAGAGTTCCCTATGGAGGTCGTTAAACCTCGAATTAAAAAAAAACATTTAACTTACTTCATCACCCTCTACTGTGAATCCATTTAAAATTTCTAGTAGCTCATTGATATGCTGCTGCACGAGTTTGTACCTCATGATATACAGTATAATAAAAGTGCAATTATTAATCACACGAACCTGATGATGTATGCGTTCACATTTCGCCCTCACAACAGCAGCAGCATGTCGCTGCATGAATTATACTGGCTGCTGGAAACATTTAGGGGGTATTGCGTCCCACGATTCCCGTACAGCCGTCCGTAAAGTGGCGAAAGTTACCCGTGGTGTGTTTCGGGCTTGAATGCATCACTCCACGTCGTTCCGCAGATGTTCAATTGGGTTGAAATACCAAGGTAAATGGGATTGTTCGAGGATTGTAAACTTACTGAAATGCTCCTCCAACCAGTTGTTCTCCAAACAGTTGTTCTCCAAACAGAGAAGCGATGAGACGGTGCGGAGATCCCAAGATGGCCAACGTAAACACGCCAAATAACAATAGGTCGTCTCCAGCGAGCTGTAACACTCCGACTTGACAGTTGATGTCTATGATCTCGAGTGGTTTACGCCACACGTACTTCCTCCCGTCGGCATGTTGCTGCTTTGACCCCGATTCTTCGGGCTAAGCTACCCGTTTCCAGCATTTTACGGCCTTGTGACGATGTGTTTCTTCTCCCGCTGCAGTCTCATAGATCGGTGACGTACTGGTAACAAAAATCTTTGACGCAGAAGTCGAATGCCATAGCTCAGTTGTACCATCGTACGTCAAAGATTCTATACATAAACTTTCATAAGAATCAAGCCGTTGAATTCCAACTTCATCCTCTCCACTGAGGCCGCCCGTTCCGACGCAACCATAAGAGAAAGGCAGCGCTAACCTCAAATATCAACGGCAATATTTTCCCTGGCGGCTGCAGACTGTCCGGGTACAGAAATGCGACATCCGCAAGCAGAAATCGCCGACATTCTGCAGTCGCTCAGATGGAGCCCTTTCGCCTTTCTCGCACCTACTGTTTGCTAGTCATTCTCGCTTAGGCCGCTGTATTTACCCATCATCGCCGTCATAGGTGCTTTATACAGTAAGTAGATAGCTGATGTACATGGGTTTACCAAAATAATGGAAACACTTACTGTTTGTGGAGAACGTTTTCATTAATAAACTACAGTCCCAACTCGGGTTTTTCAGAATAAGAGCAATTCAACTTGGAATAGATTTATACAAGATATGCGCATAAGATGATGGAATTTTGGACTATTCTTCCTCTAAAATATGTCTCGACGATGCCACACATGTTGGAGGTGGAACGTGTGGTCTGACTTTTCCCTCCACAAATAAATAATATTGAGGTCTAGAAATGGAAGTCCCCAGGGTAGTTGTTGTACCTCATCCTCATGCTCTGCAAACCAGATCTTGACGTGTTTCACATATTGCATGGATGCATTATCTGCTTGAAACCAGGGAAGGTCATTAGGCAATAATTCCTGCGACACTGCGAGTGCAGAAGAATAGATACATACGTTGCAGATGTGGCACGACCCTTCAGTATGATTCATACAATGCAGATGTGAGACGACCCCACGACACTTCCGAGTACCATCAAATCATGTAACAGAAGCTACTGTGATTTTCTTATGTTCTGCAGGACAGTGGAGACGATTGACTTCGTACAGTGCAAGCTCTATGTATATTATCCTACCATTGGCATCTAGAGACTCCTCTGTTTGTACAGAATTTGCTCATATTGAAACACCATGTCGCACACCCATCTTCAAATATGCTCGTAAGGCTGTGATGGAACAACACCACGATTGTGAATGCAAGATGCCTCTACCGAGAGTGGTAAGTGATTTCCAGAGGGGATTATTAATACGGTGCCACATTATAAATCGCTCCATACGTGACTTTCAGCAGCACTGAAGGTCCCTAGATCAACTGATGGTGATGCGATATGTAAATGGCAGCGGTCTGAGGCTGAATCTTATGTGACAGGAGAGCTCTGGAAAGGATTATCCGCCCTGAACACAAATCAACATTGTCTCAAATCACGCAAATCATAAGTAAGATTATTGGTACTGATGTTAGCACCAGCGCAGCCGCAGGATGCTACAAGGTGACCACTGTGAAGTTATTCATAAGAAGCTAATCATTTCAACTAGCGCCACACGTAGATTAGATTGGTCTGTAGACCAATGGAAAACTGTGTTTTTAATTGACGAGTCACCGTACTCATTCTACAAGTCTGATGGCAATTCTTCGGTGTGAAGGATGCAGAGAAAAGGGTACCTTCCGGCCTGTGTGGTCCCTACAATTATGACAGTTATGATTAAGTTATGTCAATACTTTGGGGAAAGCCTATAACTCTATCAATAGGACAACGTACCATGTAATACTGCTCGCATCGTTACAGATATATTTGAAGACATGGGCGCTGAAAAGCAAGACTGGCCAACCCAGATTCCTGATCCAAAGCCTATATACACTGAAGAGCAATTGAATTAGAGACAGCTGGCGTTATGCAAATGTGGCGTAATGCAAATGTGGCGCTGTGGGCGGCCCTGTAAACGGAAACGACATGACGTATGCAGCGATCCGACAATATAAGGAGTGATGCGACGGGAATCAGTAAGAGTCGAACGCAGTATGGGTAAGACGAAGGATCTAAGTGTATTTCATCGTGGACAAATTGTTGGGGCCCGACGAATGGGTCACTCCATCTCGGAAGTCGTGCAGGCACTGGGATTTTCACGAACCACTGTGTCACGGGTGCACCGTGCGAATCCGGGAAAATCATCCCTGCAAGGGCCAACTGCCGTGGACAGCATCGTGTGGATGAGCGGGGTCATCGTCGGCTTGCTCGCATTGTAACAGCGGATAGATGGGCCACAGTGCAAAAAACTCACTCGGCAATTTAACGCTGGTGCACAAAAACGTACAAGCAGCCACACCGTCCAGAACCATCACCTCGCTATGAGGTACAGAAGCAGTCGTCCCACGAGGGTACCGCTGCTGACCGCACATCACAGTGTGCAAAGATTAGCATAGGCGCGGGAACATCACCACTGGACCCTAGAAATGTGGAAAAATGTTGCCAGGACTGATGAGTCGAGATTCACGTTGGTACATGCGAATGGCAGGACCACATGAAGCGATTAATCCTTCTTGCCAGCAGAGTACTCTTCAAGCTGGTGGGGGTGGCATTCTCGTCTGGGGACAGTTTACGTGGAATGAAATGGGACCCCTTATACGTGTGACATCGTCCCTCACATAGCAACGTTACCGGAATAACCTGGATGACCATTTGCTCCCGTTTGTGGGTCTTCAACGTCCCACTGGGGACCTCATTTTGGAACAAGACAATGCACCGTGCCATCGCTCCCGAATTGGATCCGAATGGTTGGATGAACACTCCACCGACGTGACCTCGCTTCCTTGGCCAGCTAAGTCACCTGATCTCAATCCCATCAAGCACATCTGGGATGCCATCAAGAGAGATGTTCGAGGCTTTGATATCTCCCCCCCCTCCATCAAATCTTTGTGAACTGTGGGAGCTTGTTCAGGGGTCGTGGATCCGTATGGCTTCCCAACGTTTCCGGTTTCTTGTCGAGTCCATGCCGAAACGAATCGCCGCCGTCATCAGGTCGAAAGGTGGTGCTACACGTTACTAGACAGGTACCTCTAATTCAATTGCTCTTCAGTGTAGAACCTAAGGGATTAATTTGCGCTTCGCGTGCATGACAGGAAAGATCGCGGCGCCATCGGACAATCCTGAACTGGTCATGGCTTTGAAAGCCGAATGGCGGAACATGACAGCGGGCATTTATAAAATACTGGTGGAGAGTATTCCACGAAGGTTAAAGACCGTCATAAAGGCCAAAGATTTAAACACACAATGTTAACGTTTCTGTAAATTAAGATAATTTGTAGACATGCAGATGTCTGAATATTAATGGTCAGGCAGTGTGTATGACAATATTTATGTCAATTTAGGTGATGTCTCTATCTTCTAGGTCTATAAACAGGAGAAGAAAACATCTCAAAACTTGACAGAGAAATTATCAAAGTTTTTATGGAAACAACGACAAAAATGTATGCTACTTAGAATCAAATTTACATGAAGCAGATATCAGAAAAACTAACATGTGCTGATGCAAAAATTAATAAAGATAGAGATAAAAAGAAGTATATAACTTCCAAACAGGATTTTATAGAACTTTGTAAAACTGTGGAAATTATCACTTAAGACTAAAGGAAACTCAGCTGTGAACAAGTGAAAAAGAACAGTTGAGAACAACAAAATCCTGAATATAAAAATAGTAATCTCAGTAATGGGAGAAAACATATTATGGCACTCAGAAATCAATGTGGTTTCGTAGCACCAAATATAGGCCACACGTTGAGGAGAGTTAAAGATTTCTAAGCAAAACAACATGAACGGGATGATGCATGTATAGCAGCCCCACACTGACATCTCACCTCATTAAAGATTTTATGATCTAACCGAAGCACATTGCATATCCCTTTCTTTCCTCTCCTCTCTCCCTCCCTGTACTCCTATAAGAACAACCCCCTCGCATTTCCTCAATTCTAAATTTAATGTATGTGTTTTGCGAATGTTGGGAGAAGACGTCTTTGTTTCCAAACCGTTTCGCCTCTCAAAGTTAGGTAAATTTCCCAGTTGGATAGTCAGCTGCCTAAAGTACGAGGTGCTCTTGATTGAATAAGTTCTCATATTAAACGCTCTCTGCTATTTTGAAGATTTTTCTTAAATAAAAATTTTGTTCGATAAACTGCTGAGCAAACAGAAACGGGTTCTGAGCAGTAATTCTGCTGCTTTTCATTTAAATGTTAGCGACTACTTTTCGTAGCGAAGGTAGCTGTTTTGTTCTACCACAGTGGTACACTCTTAGGCTAACACAGAGTATAGATGCCTCAACAAAGTAAATATTTCTGATCACAACAACAATGCTACAGTGAACCTGCTACATAAAAAGGTGACCTCGAAGATCTCAGGAAATAAAGACCCCCACAGCCTCCTATCAGTTGTTTGCAAAATCTTAACTAACGCGGTAGCACTGTTTGAAGGAATTACTGGACGGGGCTCAACCAAGACAATAAGCTGAATTGAGGAGGAGGTACAGCACCATAGATCCTATCCATGCACTGAAAGATGCAATTGGAAGAGTAAATCAATATGAACTCGACCTATGTATATGATTCTTATTAAATGAAATAAAAACTTCACCGTCTTGGTACGATATTTAATAAAAGATTAAACTATTTACAGATTAAAATACCCCACAGTACTTTCCGGGCAACATTCACCCCATCATCAGGTGGAACAGAGGGGTAATTCATGATCATGATCATATGTAGCGGATTTTAGTAAGGGAGTGCCTGACCCCAGGTCTTAAACAACCCTTAGAAATAGGAAGCTAGGAGATATGGGCTAGAGTGCCTGATAGGAAAGTGACACGGAAGCAAAGTACAAAGGGGGAGAAAGACGCCCTTATTTATTACGGGGGGGGGGCAGTACTCGGGGTCCGACGGCTTAACGTGCCTATCCAACGCACGGCGGATATTTAGTAGATCGAGCGTTCGTACCAACCTGGGATTGAACCTGAGGTCCTTTCCATGGCAGTCACGAACGTTGCCCACTAGGCCACCCGCGGCCCAAGAGGGGTAATTCAGCACTCTTAGCTTTTTATAGGAGTGCAGAGATGCACTATGGGAAAGAATCTGAGTGTCATGTGGGTAGTGACTGTTGCCATTATATCGGAACAAAAAATACAATTCCCATACAGCAATTTTACTTTAAATAGAAATTTTGTTACGAATGAATGTTATTGTCATATTAGTAAATTGTTGATAATATTTAATTTATTACTACTGTAATTTAAAGTTCAAGTTAATAATATGGTCTTTCCAAATTTTTGAAATGTCCGTAGGTGTGTAGTCATTGCAGCAATTGTCCCCCAATGCTTCAATATACATGCTTTCAACAAAATGCAGCGAGTGTGTATACATTGGAGTGTTCAGTAGTTTAATGTTCGCCCAGTCTGGTTGTAGTATTTCACTAACGACATTCCTTGATAATGCCGTATTGTTACTACTGGTTCGGATATCGTATTTATGTTCATAGACACGGGTACCCAAGCTCCTACGTGTCAAGCTTATATAATTGCTGACGTGTTCTCCTGTAGTAGGGTCCAGTAGTGGAATATTGTGTACACCCCATTTGCTCATGATATCAGTTGTTCCTCGATCTTTTTTAACAGATGATAGAAGGTTTCGTGATCGGGTGCCAAACTGTATATTATGTTGTGAGCAAATACGAGATAGTCCATTGTTGATATAAGGGTGTTCATCCAATGCTCCCACGTACCGTTTATTGGGCCTCTGGTCTTGCTTCAGACTAACGGTTCGTTCATTTAGTATTCTGTTATATAATTGTCAACCATCATCCTTGGGTATCCATGTTTATCCGCCAATTTGAAAATGAAATTAATCTTAGACTGTATATCGTTATCGTTTAAAGAATGCGTGAAGGCTCTTCTAATAAGGAAATTGATAGCAGATAATTTTGGGGGGATTGGGTGTGAGGAGTTAAATGGGATAAGGCTGTTACAATCAGTTGGTTTTCGATAAACACAGAAAGACAGAGAATTAGTATTTGCATCACGAATTATACGAAATTCCAAAAAAGGTAAAGAGATATTTGATTCTAGTTCTATCGTGAGCCCGATAGTAAGAAGTACTGACGAAAGTGCATCGGCGAATTGATTAAGTCATCCTTTGAGTGAGGCCAGAACACAAGGAACTATAGAAGTGAGGCCAGAACATACTGGGAACTAAAGAAAATTCATTGAGAACTTTGTTTTCAATGTATTGTAGCAGAATTTCTGCCAACACTGGGGAAAGTGGTGACCCCATAGGTGAGTCTTCAGTTTGCAAATAGATTCGGTCATGGAATTTTAAGTATGAACGACGTTTAACTAAATATAGTGCGTTCATAATGACAGAAATTTCGGAAGTGGGACCATTAATATCAGCGAGTTTGGCCTCAATGATACGATGAGTGGCGTCCACAGGTACGTTAGGGTACAGTTAAACCACATCTAGAAAGGCTTGTATGAAAGGGCCAGTATGTGGCTGAATCATTCTGATCCTTTCTATTGCCCTAGTGGAGCTTTTGATATAATAAGGGGAGCTCTCAGCTAACTTAGCTAAATATAGGGCAAGAGCTTTTCCAAGTGATCGGGTAGGGCTAACGTAGCCCGCGACCAAAGGCCTTATGGGTAGCCTCTCTTTATGTAGTTTGATACGCCCAAATATGTCGGGCACACGACAACCGGGTGGGGGAATAAATGCTTTAGAAAAGCCTTCAGGGAAAATTATAAGCATTCTTCAATCTGGTTAATGCTGCGCATGTTGCTTTGGTTGGTTCACGCTCAACTACTTTGTGTGGAATAGAAGATATGGCTTCATGCATTTTATCCCTGTACTTCGAGCCATCTAATAAGACCGTCTGATGCGTCTTATCCACAGCCAAAATAGAAATTTCGTTACTATTTCTAAGTACAGCCAGTTGCTGTTTTTCTTCGTTATACATCTGGGATAAGTTAGGTTGTTGCTGCGGTTTGCCTCTTCGTAGTAGCCTGTCAATTCGTAGGCATGCAACGTCTTGTTCGGCCTCAGGAAAATTTCCGATGATACACTCTACTTGTGGGACAGTCTGAAAGACATTAACCTTATGTCTTGGATAAGCGAATTTAGTTGCTCTCTCTAAAGCTCTACGCTGTACTTCGTTTAATTCATAATTGCTGAGGTTAACAACATTAGAAGTTCAAATTTCACTTCCGTAACGTCACGGTTATGAACAGATCTATTTCTGACCTAAGGGTCAACAAGTAGCTGAGAGCTCCCCTTATTCTATCAAAAGCTCCACTAAGGCAATAAAGAGGATCAGAATGATTCGGCCACATACTGGCCCTTTCGTACTAGCTTCTCTAGACGTGGTTTCACTGTACCCTAACGTACCTGTGGACGCCACTCATCGTATCATTGAGGCCAAACTCGCTGATATTAATGTTCCCACTTCCGAAATTTCCGCCATTATGAACGCACTTCGTTTAGTTAAACGGCTTTCATACTTCAAATTCCATGACTGAATCTATTTGCAAACTGAAGGCTCACCTATGGGCTGCCCACTTTCCGTAGTGTTGGCAGAAATTCTGCTACAATACATTGAAAACAAAGTTCTCAATGAATTTTCTTTAGTTCCCAGTCTTTACCTTAGGTACGTCGACGACATCCTTGTGTTCTGGCCTCACTCAAAGGATGACTTAAATCAATTCGCCGACGCACGTTCGTCAGTATTTCCTACTATCGGGCTCACGATGGAACTAGATTCTAATCTCTCTTTACCTTTTTTTGGATTTCGTCAGTGTTTCCTACTATCGGGCTCATTTCAACTTCTAATGTTGTTAACCTCAGCAATTATGAATTAAACGAAGTACAGCGTAGAGCTTTAGAGAGAGGAACTAATTTCGCTTATCCAAGACATAAGGTTAATGTCTTTCAGACTGTCCCACAAGTAGAGTGTATCATCGGAAATTTACCTGAGGCCGAACAAGACGTTGCACGCATACGAATTGACAGACTACTACGAAGAGGCAAACCGCAGCAACAACCTAACTTATCCCAGATGTATAACGAAGAAAAACAGCAACTGGCTGTACTTAGAAATAGTAACGAAATTTCTATTTTGGCTGTGGATAAGACGCATCAGACGATCTTATTAGACGGCTCGAAGTACAGGGATAAAATGCATGAAGCCATATCTTCTATTCCACACAAAGTAGTTGAGCGTGAACCAACCAAAGCAACATGCGCAGCATTAACCAGATTGAAGAATGCTTATAATTTTCCTGAAGGCTTTTCTAAAGCATTTATTCCCCTACCCGTTAATCATATGCCCGATATATTTGGGCGTATCAAACTACATAAAGAGGGGCTACCCATAAGGCCTTTGGTCGCGGGCTAAGTTAGCCCTACCAGATCACTTGAAAAAGCTCTTGCCCTATATTTAGCTAAGTTAGCTGAGAGCTCCCCTTATTCTATCAAAAGCTCCACAAGGGCAATAGAAAGGATCAGAATGATTCAGCCACATACTGGTCCTTTCATACAAGCCTCTCTAGATGTGGTTTCACTGTACCCTAACGTACCTGTGGACGCCACTCATCGTATCATTGAGGCCAAACTCGCTGATATTAATGTTCCCACTTCCGAAATTTCCGCCATTATGAACGCACTTCCTTTAGTTAAACGGCGGTCATACTTCAAATTCCATGACCGAATCTATTTGCAAACTGAAGGCTCACCTATGGGCTCCCCACTTTCCGCAGTGTTGGCAGAAATTCTGCTACAATACATTGAAAACAAAGTTCTCAATGAATTTTCTTTAGTTTCCAGTCTTTACCTTAGGTACGTCGACGACATCCTTGTGTTCTGGCCTCACTCAAAGGATGACTTAAATCAATTCGCCGACGCACTTTCTTCAGTATTTCCTACTATCGGGCTCACGGTGGAACTAGAATCTAATCTCTCTTTACCATTTTTGGATTTTCGTATAATTCGTGATGTAAATACTAATTCTCTGTCTTTCTGTGTTTATCGAAAACCAACTGATTGTAATAGCCTTATCCCATTTAACTCCTCACACCCAATCCCCAAAAATTATCTGCTATCAATTTCCTTATTAAAAGAGCCTTCACGCATTCTTCAAACGATAACGATATACAGTCTGAGATTAATTTCATTTTCAAATTGGCGGATAAACATGGATACCCAAGGATGATGGTTGACAAATTATATAACAGAATACTAAATGAACGAACCGTTAGTCTGAAGCAAGACCTGAGGCCCAATAAACGGTACGTGGGAGCATTGGATGAACACCCCCATATCAACAATGGACTATCTCGTATTTGCTCACAACATAATATACAGTTTGGCACCCAATCACGAAACCTTCTGTCATCAGTTTAAAAAGATCATAGAACACCTGATATCATGAGCAAATGGGGTGTATGCAATATTCCACTACTGGATCCTACTACAAGAGAACACGTCAGCAATTATATAGGCTCGACACGTAGGAGCTTGGGTACCCGTGTCTATGAACATAAATACGATATACGAACCAGTAGTAACAATACGACATTATCAAGGAATGTCGTTAGTGAAATACTACAACCAGACTGGGCGAACATTAAACTACTGAACACTCCAATGTATATACACTCGCTGCATTTTGTTGAAAGCATGTATATCGAAGCCTTGCGGGACAATTGCTGCAATGACTACACACCTACGGACATTTCAAAAATTTGGAAAGACCATATTACCAACTTGAACTTCAAATTACAGTAGTAATAAATTAAATATTATCAACAATTTACTAATATGACAATAACATTCATTCGGAACAAAATTTCTATTTAATGTAAAATTGCTGTATGGGAAATGTATTTTTTGTTCCGATATAATGGCAACAGTCATGACCCGCATGACACTCAGAATATTTTCCATAGTGTATCGCATCACTCCTATAAAAAGCTAAGCGAGTGCTGAATTACCCCTCTGTTCCACCTGATGATGAGGTGAATGTTGCCCCGAAAGTTCTGTGGGGCATTTTAATCTGTAAATAGTTTCATCTTTTAATAAATATCGTACCAAGACGGTGAAGTTTTTATTTCATTTGACACATTTGTACGAAGTTACTCTTTCATCTATATGATTCTTATTGATTGCGAGAAGGCGTTTGATTCCGTGCAAACATTAGCAGTTGCAATGTCTTTGAAATATCCCGGTATTGAAGATGCATATAATAACATCTGTGAAAATACAAGGGCGAAATTTCGACTGTTCGAAGACATAGCTCGGAAAAGTATTGGAAAGGGAGTGAGACAAGGTCACGTTATATTCCCCAAGGTCTTTATTGACGACATAGCCAATTCTGCAAGTGTTCCGTATGCATGATCTACGAACTTTCATGCTTTACGGAACACTTGCAGAAATGGCTCTACTTTTTAAAGCATGATTTACGAAATTTCTGGAAAGAATAAAGGAATTTGATAAAATTTGAACAGGAACTGAAGAATTGGAGACTCATGGAGTTAATTTAGAATTAACTGATGCCTAGATCTATCTTAGAAACAGATATTAAACAAAAACGTCGTCGAAAAAGAAATTAATAGCCATATAAAACTTGGCTGAAGTGCAGTTGAGAGAAAGTACAATTTTCAAAAGTAATTACCATTATGTCTTAAAAGGAAAGTATTTAATCATTGCATCTTTCCAGTTCTTAGTTATGTATCAGAGATATTGACCTTAACTAAGGATCACATAGAGAGGCTAGTGGCAACTCAAAGAAACAGGGAGAGATGCATGATTATTGTAGCCAAGAAGGTAGGAAAAGAAACTCGTGTATCAGGAATATAACAGCAGTAAATAACATCATAATCAAAATGAAGAGCATCAAATGATAATGGGCTCGCCACATTGCTAGCAGACCTTACCACCTTTGGATAACTGAAATAAGTGATTGGATATCAATGGACAGGAAAACACTTAAAAGATGCCCACGTAGGAGATTGGTACATCATAAATCAGAAATTAAACGGAATGATAGGGAAGAGAATTGCTCAGGACGGAGTTGTGGAAGACTCCAGCAGTGGATCGAGAATTGCTAATGATTCACAATCTCTTTCTCTTGGACAACGCTAACGTTCCAGAGACGCTCAAATTCTGTGTGATAGGATTAAATCTTTGTTCATGATCTTGTCGTGCTCAAATTGCTAATTAAAACATATGAGCATACCTAAGGCATCATGAACGACATTGTTAAGCAAGTAGCTATAAAAAATTTCTTATTCTATGACCATGTTAAGAAAGGAATTGACTGTTCCCCGCAACTGCAGTGCGATTACTGTTTTATTTACCTGTCTCATGTTAGAAATCGTGACAAAGAAATCGCGACTAATCAAAGTTACATCATAGGAAACTGTATTTTAAAATCTACAATGTTTCTTCTCTTTGCGGGTTGTTATGGTGAAGTAGACTTAATTTTGTTCTTTCGTGTGTAGCAAAATCACATTTAAGATCGAAGATAAGAGGTGAATTAATTATGTTATATTTCCTTTATTGTAAAACTATGGTTAAAAAAAGGTCCTTCCACAGTAGTAAAAAATATAACTTTTTCAGGAATATTGATTTTTTGATGATCCACGTTTTTCACAAAATACATATTTAAGTGTACTTACTTTTTCAAATTTCATTTTCTTTTATCTTGAAGTTTTTCTCGAGACATACTTTCCACACTTTATATTTCTTTAATTTTTAAAAATTCCGCCATAAACATTTTGTTTCGATTATATTTTTTAAACATCTTTTCTCTGTCACTTTTTTCTTTGAAGTGCCAATTATATATACTTTGTCTGGTGGATTGAAACTTAAGTGCTCTCATTTTCAGGCCCTAATTGACTGTTCAGCAATATTGAAATAAACTCCGCATAGTTTTAGCGCCTACATTTTAGTCTGAGGCATACTTTCCTTTGATCAATGGAAAATAAAATCAACAGCTTCTCAAACACGTGAATTTTGCGCTCAATCGCAATTGCATTCGTTTTTTTTATTCATTGTTTCTGCGCAACTTGAAAACAGCTTTTCTACAGTTTTTTAACTTTGGTTTTTCGTACTTCCTTCGCAACATACGGATTTTGTCATCAATTTGAGATTGCCCTATGACTTACATTTGAATATATTTACTTGCAGATCTTACCTATCTTGGGTAAATTTGGTGCTAATGTTCCTATACGCATGTCTCACAGACATGACAGTTGACGAGTCATCTCTAGTCTTTTCTCCATTTACGAGCTTAGTTTGTCAGTATTATGTTTGATCAGGGTTTTAGTTTCTATCTTTAGTGTCGCTAAGTGATAAAGGAATTACGTACTTGTGTTGTAAATAAATTCGAAAGTACGACTTAGGAACATATCCCACGGCGTCACATGCAACTGAAATTTTGCCAGCTACAAATCACATGTGTTGAATATATTTCTAAAATTTCGAAGTAGGTTACTACATCATATCCGGTGATAGCTTATGCAACTGAGCTCGTGTTACTTACGTGGAATATTTGCTCTGTGTCAGAAGATATAAACACTACTCATAGATTATTACATATGTAGAAATTTAATGAGCAAAAAAAAAATTCGCTGCTTAAGATCATTATATTTCGGAAAGAAATGTTGCCACTTGGCAGAAGTAGAAATACGTAATATTAAAATAAAATAAGAAAGATGACACCGAATTTTCGGTTGTAATGAGCACGTCCTTTGAATTTTTCCGATGCGATTTAAATTTATCAAAGTTATTCAAAAGCAATGGAGCCGGTGAGGAAAACAAACTGTGTTTCTACAATCGGTGAAGCATTCAGAAACAGAAACAGCTACTTACTTCCAGTAGCGGCTAATAAATATGTTACGAATATTAACAAATGGCACACAAAAAGATTCGCATAGCACAAGAAAGGTATCAGAAAAAAGAGATTTTCAAATCGAACAGTTAAAAGAATAAATATAGTAGGAAACATGATATAATTCTACGCCTTATAGCGGAAAATTTTGAGTAATGCAAAAGTGGAAAATAGGCGAAAAACATTCTTCTTGGAGAAAAGCTACGTTAAGGAAAAATAACTTCTCAAATACATCTCCTGGAAGCGAAGATAGTGAAAAAATATGTTTCGACCTTTACGCCCCCTAACGGAAATTTAGAAGTGGAAATACAGCTGCAAACAGAAGTACACAACCACTACATAGCGACAGAACTGTGAACTATAAAATTACTCATATAGTAATCTAAAATGTTCTACAAGGTACAAGGCATGCGTTGCTAAAATAATTTTTAAATAGCACTCGTAGAAGCAGAGATATTGAGAAAAACACATTAAGTTTTGCGCCACATAGCGGCGAAATAGTGCATTATTTTGGAAAGAAAATACACACGCACAGTTAGCATAGTTAGTACTATCTGACCGAGTATTTTTTTTTCAATCAGGTTTTTAGTCCCGCAGATATAGTTGTAAACGGAAACGTGAACTTATGCCTTCTAGTGACAGACTTGTTCGTTAATAAAAATTTGAAATTATATGAGAAACATTTTTGCACCGGAAAAGCTCTCCAACAAATAAAGAATTTTTCATATCGGACGGTTGGAAGCAGATATATTGACACAAATGAGATATACATCTACGCCCCCTGGCAGTGAAACCATGCGTTATTTTACGAATAAACTCCAAAAAGGACTATAAACATGAGTGGCATAGCTCCACGAAAGAATGCTTTCAACCGAGCACTTAGAAGCTGAAATTTTGCTTCAAATACATCAGAAGCAGAAATAAACACTTACCCCCCTGGCTGCCGAATTTTTCTTCATCAAAAATTAGAAATTAAACATTTTCCCATCAGGAGCTGTATCCGAAACAGGAAGAATATTTCAAATCGGAGTGTTAGAAGCAGAGATATCGGGGAAAACGCAATACACTATTACGCTCCCTAGCGGAAAGTCTATGTCTTACTTGGGATTTTTTTAATTATTTACGAAATCGCACCGGCAACGATGTCCAACAAAGAAGGATTTTTTTAAAATCCGACTCTTAGAACTAGATACACGGACAAAAATAAGATTTACATCTATACTAATCTGGTGGAGAAACCATGCATAATGTTACGAAGAAAATACTCCGAAAGGGTTTATCGACGTCCGCGATTGCGGCCCACCGAAGAATTCTTTTCAATCGAGATTTTAGAAGCTCAGATTTTGCTGCAAAACCATTAGAAGCAGAAATTGAGACTTACGACCACTGGGGGCCAAACCATTCTTTACCAAAAATTAGGAATTATATGGAAAGCATTTCCCATCATGAACTGTATCGGGTGCAAGAAGATTTTTTTAATCGGAATTTTAGAAGCACAGACATCCGGAAAAAACGCAGTTTGCATTACCCCTCTCCCCCCGCCTAGGGGAAAATCTGTGCGTAACTTGAAAAAAGTGACTAAACGTAAAACAGTCTCCGAAATAAATGGAATTGAATGGTAGAAGGGTTTTTCAATCTGATATTTAGAAGCAAATATATGGAATAAAATGTATTTTGTACTTGGCTACGTATAATGGACGCTCCCTATCTTCTGATTCAAGGCTTCTTGAATTGGAAGAGGAACTACAAAGGATCAAGTGGGACATCGTCGGGCTTAGTGAGGTAAGGAGAAAAGTAGAAAATCTCATTGAACTGAAAAGTTGACATATCTTCTACTATCGTGGGACAGATACTGGCAGAACTAGTGGTGTTGGACTTAAAATAAACAAGAAACTGAAGGATAAAGTTGTAGAAGTTGAAAGTTCCTCTGACAGAGCTGCACGACTCGTTATCCAACTCTCGAAAAGATACCAGGCTCAGATTATTCAAACTTATGCACCCACCACAAGTCATCCTGAAGAAGAAATTGAAGAATTTTATGAGGAAATTTGTCATCTAAATAATAAAGGT
Organism: Macrothele yani; assembly: GCA_039090855.1. NCBI lineage: Eukaryota > Metazoa > Arthropoda > Arachnida > Araneae > Macrothelidae > Macrothele > Macrothele yani. The sequence goes on from CM077012.1 coordinate 1,534,866, forward strand.
AGCAGCACTTGAAGATAATTATGGAAGATTTCAATGCAAAAATAGGGCAACGGCAACAGAATGAAACTTCAGTAGGTAAATTCGGTCACGGCCACAGAAACCAGCGTGGAAATACTCTCGTTGAGTTTGCAAAGGCCGAAGGGTTTTTCATCTTGAACTCATTTTTCAAGAAAAAGCCGCACAGGAAATGGACATGGAGACATCCAAATGGGATGACAAGTGAAATTGATTTTATTATGTGTAACAAAAAAATTCGTCATAGAAAACTGCAGTGTGCTAAACAAGTTCAACACAGGTAGTGACCATAGATTGGTGAGATGTAAGATGCACCTCAACACTAAACTCGAACGTGGCAAGCTCATAAGACAAACAAAATGTATTGACATAACCAACCTTAAAAAACACCATAATACCTTCAAGTTGGAACTGAAGAACAGATTCTCTGCTTTAGAAGGCCTAACATCGGAATAAGTGGATATTTCTGAAGTTAACAGAAAAGTAACCAAAGCTTTTATGGAAACAGCAACAAAATTAGCTGGGTCTAAGAACAAGTTGCATGTGAACAAATTATCAGGAAAAACCAAAATGCTGATGCAAAAAAGAAGAGAGATGAGGTCAACTAAAGAAGATGTGACTTCCAAAGTGGAATATATAGAGCTATGGAAGACAATACGAAAAATTATCACTGAAGACGTAAGGAAATTCAACTGTGAACTAGTGAGGAAAGCAATTGAAAACAACCAAAGCCTAAAGATAGCAATGGGACATCTCAGTAAGGGAAGAAAACAGATTATGGCACTGAGAAAAGAAGATGGTTCTGTAACAAGAAATGGAGGCGAAATTTTGACAAGAGTGAAAGATTTCTACTCCAAGTTATATGAAAGGGATGATGCATGTACTCCAGACATCATGAAAGGTACCAGAGTTCTTCCAGTCCTCCCAGCAGAAGTTGCACATGCAATCAAGAACATGAAGCGGGGAAAAGCTCCAGGAGAAGATGGAATTACTATAGACATCATACAAGAAGCAAGTGGAGAAATCGAAACAGTACTCGCCCAAATTTTCACTCGATGCTTTATTGAAGGGAAGATTCCTGAGGATTGGAACAACGCTACAATGATCCTGCAACATAAAAAAGGTGACATTGAGGATCTCTGGAACTACATACCTATCAGCCTCCTATCAGTGGTTTATAAAATCTTCACTAAAGTTCTTTCACACCGCTTGAAGGTAACACTGAACATGGCTCAACCGAAAGAACAAGCTGGATTCAGGAGTGGCTACAGCACAATAGATCATATCCACGTACTGAGAAAACTACACTGACGGAAAAAAATCCCAACACCACGAAAAAATAGTTTTAGAGGAATGAAATATCGGCAATACATTTGCATAATTAACATATTTAATCGATTAAGGTTTCAAGATCACAGCTTAATGTAAGCGCGAGATTAGCCATTTTAAATGTGAAATGCTGGTACATTAATAACCGGTGTAACCGCCGGAATGTTGAATGAAAGCACGCAAACGTTCATGCATTGTGTCGTACAGGTGCTGGATGTCAGTTTGTGGGATGGAGTTCCATGCCTGCTGCACTGGGTCGGTCAATACAGGGACGGTTGATGCTGGTTGACGGTGACGCTGAAGTTGTCGTCCAATGATGTCCCATACGTGCTCGATGGGTGAAAGATCTGGTGATCTAGCAGGCCACGGCAACATGTCGACACTCTGTAAAACATGTTGGGTTACAACAGCGGTATGCGGGTGGGCGTTATCCTGTTGGAAAACACCCCCGGGAATGATGTTCATGAATGGCAGCACAACAGGTTGAATCACCAGACCGACATACAACTGTGCCGTCAGGGTGCGTGGGATAACCACGAGAGTGCTCCTGCTGTCATAGGAAATTGCTCCCCAGACCATAACTCCAGTTGTAGGTCCAGTGTGTCTCGGCCGCAGACAGGTTGGTTGCAGGCGCTCACCTGGCCACCTTCTAACCAACACGGCTATCACTGGCGCCCAGGCAGAACCGGCTTTCCTCAGAAAACACAACAGATCTCCACTCCGTCCTCCAATGAGCTCGAGCTTGACACCACTGACGTCTCAAACGGCAGTGGTTTGGAGTAAGTGGAATGCACGCTACAGGGCGCCTGGCTCAGAGCTGTCCTTCAAGTAACGGATTTGTAACAGTTCGTTGTGTCCCTGTGGTGGCAACTGCAGCTCGAAATGCTGCCGCAGACGCAGTACGATGCGCCACGGCCATACGCCGTACACGGCGGTCTTCCCTCTCAGTAGTGCCACGTGGCCGGCCGGAGCCCGGTCTTCTTGAGGCAGTACCTTTCCTTGACCACGGCTGCCAACAATCACGCACATGCAGTGGCTACATTCTTGCCAAGTCGTTCTGCAATATTGCGGAAAGAAAATCCACCTTCTCGAAGTCCTATTACATGACCTCGTTCAAACTCCGTGAGCTGTTGATAATGGCTTCTTCGTCTTTTTAAAGGCATTCTTGACTAACATCAACACACTACGTCGAATCTCAACGATAACTAACCCTCACGAACGTTACAGCGCGTATTTACAGCAAACCTGCTTTGCATGTTCCAAGGGGCGCTACTAGCGCCACACGTATGCGCCGAGCGCCAAATTTTTCATAGACGTCATCTTACATATGTACTCTCACCGCCTACCAACTGTCGTTTATCTAACACAACCCCTTCTTGGTGTTGGGATTTTTTTCCGTCAGTGTAATTGAAAGAGCGAGGGAATATGAACTTCCATTGTGCATGGCTTTTATCGATTATGAAAAAGCCTTTGATTCGGTGAAACCATCAGCAGTTACAATGGCTCTGAAATCCTACGGTATTGAAGATGCATACATTAATATTATTAATAACATCTATGAAAATGTAAGTGCGAAGATTCGGCTGCTTGAATATACAACACTCATAAAAATTGGAAAGGGGGTGAGACAAGGTGACACCATATCTCCGAAGCTCTTTAACGCCACATTGGAAAATGTCTTTCAATCACTGAACTGGGAAAACAATGGGATAAAGATTAATGGAGATTATCTAACCCACCTTCGTTTTGCTGATGACATAGTCATTTTTGCAACTACCCCATCAGAGCTGCAGAGTATGATCCAAGAACTTGCTGACAAGAGTAAAGAAGTGGGATTAAAAATGAACTTTCAGAAGACAAAAGTGATGTTCAATGCTTTTACACGAAATGAAGGTTTATCGATTGATGGAGAAAAGCTGGAGATAACAGACACGTACGTTTATCTTGGACAGCAGATATCAAGTGAGAGTCACATTGATGAAGAAATTAATCGGCGTACAAAACTTGCCTGGAGAGCTTTTGGAAGAAACAGCACAATTTTCAAGAGCAATATACCATTATGTCTTAAAAGAAAAGTGTTTGATCAATGCATCCTTCCAGTGCTTACGTATGGTGCAGAGACGTGGACCTTAACTAAAAGAAACATACAAAGGCTGCAGACAACTCAAAGCAGCATGGAGAGGTGCATGCTTGGTGTAACCAGGAGAGATAAGAAGAGGAACTCGTGGATCCGAAAAATGACAAGAGTGGAAGACATCATGATCAGAGTTAAATCCCTGAAATGGCAATGGGCTGGGCATACTGCCAGAAAGACAGACCATCGATGGACAGCCGAAATCTTAGATTGGATTCCAAGGGACAGGAAAAGACCCAGAAGAAGACCACATGGGAGATGGGTGGATGAAATTCCAAAGTATGCGTGAGTGACATGGAGGAGGCTGGCACAAGACAGACCGTTGTGGAGGAAACTTGGGGAGACCTTCGTCCAGCAGTGGATTGATAATGGTTGACAATGATGATGATGATGATCCGAATTTTCCTCCTCTAGCGACAAAATTGTGCATCGTAAAAAATTGCAACGCAAGGATCATCATTCTCACATTTCAAGCCTCCCAATGCCAAATTATTTTTTCAAATCGGACTAATAGTTGCACAGATATCGTGCCCACAGGCTGACGGATGGACGGACAATCCAGTATAATAAGCACGATCTTTTTCAAGAAAGACGCGCTAAGAAAAAGAGGAATGGACGGTTTCGCGGTTCCATGGCTTGAGAAAATTAATTCATTTAATTTGTTTTCCCTTGAGAACCACAGAAACAAATATAAAAGGAAATAAGTTTGTATTTGCACAACTTTATTTCTTTTAATAAAGCATATGTTACTGGTTTGTCCGTCCGTCCATCTCTGGACACCATCTCTCTGCAAATATTAGTCCAATTTGAATTTTTTTTTTTTTTTTGTATTGGGAAGCTTGAAATGTGCGAATCATTATACTTTCTATGGTTTTTTTTTTGGTTTTTTTTACACTGCACAATTTCTCCGCTAGAGGGCGGCAGGTGATATCGAATTCAAAAAAACATTTTCTTTCATATACTGGAGGCAGTGTATTTGCTTCTAAACATCCTACTCAAGAAATTATTTTACCTTTTGATTCCATTTATGTCGAAGACCTAAATGGAATCAATAGGTAAAAGAAGTTACGCATAGATTTTCTGCTACTGGACGTAAAGTAAATTGCGTTTCCCCCGATACCTCTGCTTTTAAATCTCTGATTTGAAAAATTCTTTCTGAATAGGATGCAGCTCCCGATGGAAAATCTTTTGTATATTGTGAGAGCGGGCGCATTATTTATGCCAGAGAAATAATGAATTGAACATTATGCCTGTAATATCAGGAAAAACATACATTAATGGAATAATGAGAAGAACATTATGTATATTTAATATCATGTTAATGTGTGTTCAGATGGACTCAGCATGAAAGCATCCATACACATATGTAATTATTAACTGAACTTAAAATATGGTTCAAATATATACAAGAGCAATAGACTGTTCTAGAACATTTTTCAAAGGTGTTGGTGTGGGACAAAAAATTCCTGAAGTTCTCACGCTCTGGGAAGCGAGATGCGGTTCCCAAACAAGATAGGCATCAGTAATTAAGCGAGCGACATCCGCTAGTATTGTCAGCGGAGAGAGGACACTTAAATGTCTGGAAACCAATACCTACCTATTGTATGTATGTAGCAGTGTGTATTTTACTCGATGTTTTGCTGTACTTTGCGGTAAGTTAAGTCTGTCTAAGAGTAGTACCATTAATGGAAGATCAGACAAGCCGGTTATCTAGGGAAAAGCCAAAGAATTTGCAAACAGGAAGGGCAAGGCTGGTGAACGGAGAAAGAGACGCGCTGGTCTTCGTGACGTACTTCGTCAGCAGAGAGAAAGAGAGAGGAGTGGAACGCCTGCGGGCGCGAAGCGTTTATATTCTTTGAAGTAGGCGCATGAGAGAATTGAGTATTAGTCTGTTTACGGAAAGTGCAGAAGGAAGTTCTTCGGGTAAACGGGACTCGAAGTGTTTTTCGAGTGTGACGGACGCCCAACGTTGCGGGGTCCGGGAGTTCAGTCTAGTACTGAACGGTGCTGATGTATCTTTGCGAAGATAACGTTTAAAACCGTGACATAGGTCCCTGAGATAGGGAATCTCACGTGTTTTCCCTAGGCATCCAGAAAGGGATAATTTACTGAAACGGCGAAGACGACGTTAGGAGCAGAGTTAGATAAGATTCGGAAATAGGAATTTTCATCGGAGATACAGATCGTTTTTCCTACGAGAAAGACTTTCTCCTGAGCTTAGGAAAGTATCATTAGGATAGAGACGTCAAGTTTGCGTTGACGATTTACCAGGTCTTTACTATTTAACGGACGTCTGATCGACATCCAGAAAGTGGTACTTCTACGGACAGACTGACTTTTCGACGACAGATCTTTCTAGATTAAATTTGTTTATGTTTGAACAAATCCTCCTGTGTTACTTTAAAACATTAGCAATTTCTACTTTGAGTTTCAGCGGTATCCTTCCATCTCCCTGATTCGCAGATAATTACTTATAGAAAAGTGAGGAAGATTTCGTCTTTTCACCTAATCAGAGTTTGGGTAAGTTCTTAGGAACGAACCTTAGAGTATCTCTATTGACTGTGAGGGGAGCCTATGGCGTGGACGCCATAGATGCATAATTTTTGGGGCGTGTCCACATAAGGAGGTAAGTACGTTCGCTCTCACAGCAATAGAGAGAAAATAATTTCCAATTTTTAGCAAAAGATGGTTTGGCCACCAGATGCGAGGATGTTAATTTCTGCTTCTGATGTTTTTGCACCAAACTCTGGGCATTTAAACCTCGATTGAAAAAATTCTTTCGTGGACCGATACCACTCACGCCAATAAACCTTTACGGAATATTTTCTTCTTAAAATAACGCTTTGTTTCTCCGCCAGGGGCATAGATGCCTATCTTATTTTTGTCAATATCCCTGCTTCTAAGAGTCTGATTTGAAAAATTTCTTCTTTGTTGGATACAGTTTCCGGTGCGAAATGTTTTTTATACAATTCCAAAATTTTCAAAGAATTCATAGACTTTCCGCTAAAGGGCGCAAAGGTAAATTGCGTTTTCCCCGATATCTCTGCTTCTAAAACTCCGATTTGAATTTTTTTTCCTGTATCGCATAACAGCTCCAGGTGGGAAATGTTTCGCATATAATTTCTAATATTTGAAAAGGAATGGTTTGGCCAGCAGGGGGAGTCAGTTTTAATATCTGCTTCTGAGGTGTTCGCAGCAAAATCTGAGGTCCTGAAGACTCGATTGAAAAATTTCTTTCGTGGACTGATGCCGCTCACATCCAAAACCCTGTAAGAATACTTTCGTCTTAAAATAACCCAGCAAAAACAGTCTTGCTGGCCCAGCACTATGTTGCCGCTGCCGAACCGTCAATAAAATGTCCGGGCGGCCAACAGAAGGGCCAGCAGTTCAGGCCAACAGTTGGCACCCCATCAGTTGTCATATGCCACAACAGGGCCATCAGTGGTCCATCACAGGCAGTAGCTGCTACAAGTGGCCCTTCAGTGGCCCTGCAAGCACGTGCCAGAAATGATGGCTAGCCTAATATGGTCCGCTAGTGGGCCGTTAGTGGCAGCCAGCAACCACGTGACGTAACTGGTGGTTTGCCGAATCTTGTCCGCCAATTTCCCAGTAGTAGCCATAATAATAATAAAAAAAGCAAGGATAACCGCAGTTTCCTAAAGCTACAATGTTTTTTTCTAACCTTACAAATTAACGCACTGCGCTGCGAAAATTTTCTCAACAAAGCGGAAAAACGCCCGTTTGCATCTGACTAGATTCGATCCTGGGCCGTTTGCGTTGAAGCCGCGATCGCTACCACCCGGACTAATTCACTACGCTCGGACATGTTATGGAAGCTATCTGTTTGGTATGCAATTTGTAATCGAATGCTTCCCTCTTTCATTTTACAATATTGAGAGTTATTTTTCATAAAAGTCAGTTTCATATAATTGATAACTTAATTTTTTCAACGTAACGATGTTTTTTTTTTTTTTTTACCTTAAGGAAACTTCACTCATTTTCAAGGCGTGTACATACTTAGAGTCGCTTTCCAAAGCTTTGTAATGTCCTTGCCGTCTTGAAAAGAGATTGTTGAATAAATATATATTTACCCGGGTTCATGTCACATTCTGTTACATTTTTAACGTTGTGTCTTTCCTTTCCGTTGTCCGAAGCTACATTTGTTTTAAAGAGTAAAAAATATTTTATTTTACTTCTCGTTATTTTTAGAAGCGAATTCCTCCCAGCCTTGTGTATTCAACCCATGGATGAGTACACCACATAGCGTTGCTTTTTTTTTCTTTCAAATAATTAATAAATTTTGTACGCGTATAATTCTTTTTTTTCCAACAAACGCTGTTTTAATGGTTTTCCAGGATATGTGTTTCAAGCGGTTTCAAATTTTTTCTTGTTATTCATCCACTGCATTCCATGAATTGTTATTCATGGGAATGGAGTGGGTGTATTTCATGGCTGTAATCTAGTATTTCACGGCTTAGTCTGATATCTTCGTCAACGTAAAATTTCATTAGGAAATTAATTCGCCACATATGGATTTTTTTCTTAACATCCACTAAAATAACACGATGGTGATAGCGTCGTCTTCAACTAACTGGTACCATGAGATACACAGCAAGTGTTGCTTCTGCGCATGCGCAGTTCCGATGCTTCCACCTGCTGTTGGGGGTTGCATTGGTTGCCAGCAACGGGCCACTAGTGGCACTTGCTTGGAGGCCTACAATTCACGGCGATGCTGCAGGGCCATCAATGGCTCGCCAACTGATAGCGCTGCCACCAACGGACCACTACCGGGCCGTGAGCGGCAGATTTCAGCCAGCAGTGACCCATCACTGCCAGCTGGTGGCCAGCAGTTTCCCAGCACTTGTGTTTTTGCTGGGAATGCTTGGTTTCTCCGCCACGGGGCGTAGATGCATATCTTGTTTCTGTCGATATCTCTGCTACTAAGAGACCGATAGGAAAAATTCTTTGTTTTTTCTGGAGACAGTTTCCGGTGTTAAATGTTTCGCATATAATTTCAAATTTTTCTTAGCGCACAAGTCTTCCAACAGAAGGTGTAAATTCACTTTTTCGTTTAGAGCAATACCTGCGGGACTAAAAACCCGATTAAGAAACTTCTTTCTTGCGTCAGATACTACTACCTATGTAAACTCTGTGTGCGTATTTTCTTCCCAAAATAATACACAATTGCGTCGCTCGGGGGTGCAAATGCTTAATCTGTTTTCTCAATATCTCTGCTTCTGCATATGCGATTTAAAAAATTCTTTTAACACCGGATGCCATTTACCTTGACGAACACTTCAAGCTAGTACATTAGGAATTTTATAAATCACAGTTCTGTCGGTAGGTGGGGTTTGTGTACTTCAGTTTGTAGCTGATCAAAGCTTCTAAAACCACTATTGAGAAATTTCTTCTTTACTCCATGCCGTTCGCTACAAAGAGATGTGAAGCATTATCCTCTTTAAATAATGCAAGGATTTACCGCTAGGGGGTTTGAAGGTCGCAACATTTTTTTCACTAACCCTTCTTCCGGAAGACGTATTTGAAAAGTTAATTTTCCTTAGCACAGCTTTTTCCATGAAGAATATGTTTCGACAATTTTTGATATTTTCATTATGAAAATTCTTCCGCTAGCAGACGTAGACTAATATCATGCTTTCTTCTTTATTTCTTCTTTTAACTGTTCGATTTAAAAATATGTTTGTCTCTGATATTCGTTGTGCTATGAGACATTTTTGTGCGCCATTTGTTAGTTTTCGTAACATGCATTTTAGCCACCGGTGGAAGTAAGTAGCTGCTTCTATTTCTGGATGTTTGATCAATTGTAGAAGCTTGTTAATTGTTTTCCTCAACGGTTCCACTGACTTTGAATAGCTTTGATAAATTTAATTCGCATCAGAACGGATTCAAGGCACGTGCTTATTACAACCGAACATTCGGTGTCATCTTTCTTGTTTTAAGTTGAAACACTGGGGATTGTGTTTTTTGCTTAACGAACGCCCATACGCTAAGAGCAGTGGTTCCATCCATCAGCACAGCATCAAGCCGTTTTGTAAAGACACGTGAGTGTTTGCATCACATGCTTTTTTCTCACAAAATTTGTCTTCTCCCTGGATGGTGAAGAATGACTGCGTAGTAATATGTCGCAATTATTTTTCTCCAGCCATCTAAAATCCTCAGGAGACAGCATTTCACTTAATACCCACTTCGCGTTCTTTGGAACACAGAACGTTCTGGCTTTCCCCAACCGCAGAGGAGAAACACCAGCTTTGTGCCTCTTTTATCGGAACGATGAAGTACAGCATTCTCAAGAGCAGCTATGTTTTGTCCCACTTCATGCAGCTGTCAGTCACGGTACTAGAAGTACAGTAACGCAAGGCTCATTTTTTTTTTTTTTTTTGATTGAAGGTCTAACGACCACCGTGAGCAACTCAATGGGCTCAAGACTCATTTAATACTCGGTTGTTTAAGGGCCGCACTAATTGCTTTATCCGATCGTTCATTTCTGCTTCCCCTAAACTGAAGTTACGCACCTGATCGCTTTTGCCCAGAATATTTTAACCTTGTTTAAGTCAAGGGTAAACAAAGTACCCCTCTGCACTTCCATAATTTTACAAGAAAAGACAAAACTTATTATTCTCTTTTTTGCCTTCATGCTCAAGTCATCATAAAATAAGTATTCAATCGTTGTTCAAAGTGAGTGTGCGACGTACTACAAAGGTGAAAACATATGTCAAGAAAACAAATCTGCAGCGAGACATTCTGTCCGCGTAGCTCAGTTGGGAGAGCGACTTACTCCGTAGTGAGGGGACACGGCTTCAATGACCGTCGCAGACAAGCTTGTATTTTCACATTGACGCCCGCTTTAGGAAAATGGATCAACTGGCCGTTGGGTTCTTCGAAACCTGTGGAATGTTTGTTCCACACATTGTTTGGAATTAATGAAAAATTCCTACTTCGCTTCGAAACAAAAAATAAAGAGCGAGATGATGTGACGTACTACAGAGGGGAAAACATGTGTCAATAAATCCATCGCTCTTTCCACGTTAAGCAACGCACAGCAACCGAACAATTGTTATTCGACCGCAGTCGGGAATCGAATCCCGAATCTCTCGATATTTAGCCGAGCGCGTTAGCCTTACACCACAGCGGCCAACAGTTCACTGTGCTATGCGTGTTTTTCTTTTTCGGTCAGCATGTGACATCATAAATCCGTAAGATGGGCTCAGCCACTGAGACGTCCCCATCTGGTGGGCATTAACGGCACTGGCTATACATAATTATAGCAATAATCCAAAGGGCGCGATCCAAGGTGAAAATCATCTAAATATGATGACGTCGGTTGAGTAAATAAATCCATCGCTCTTTCCACGTTAAGCAACGCACAGCAACCGAACAATTGTTGCAAGGCATTGTTGTAAGAAATATTGTTGTAAGGCTAACGCGCTCGGCTAGATATCGAGAAATTCGGGTTCGATTTCCCGACGGCGGTCGAATAACAATTTTTCGGTTGCTGTGCGTTGCTTAACGTGGAAAAGGTGATGGATTTATTTACTCAACTGACGCCACGTATTTAGATGATTTTCAACATGTGTCAAGACGACAAATCTACATCCAGACATTTCTGTCCGGGCAGCTCAGTTGGGAGAGCAACTTATTCCGCAGTGAGAAGCCGTGATTTTGATGCCCGTCGCGGACAGACTTGTGTTTTCACAAGTGTCAAACGAAATCATAATCATCATCATCATCATTGTCAACCATTATCAATCCACTGCTGGACGAAGGTCTCCCCAAGTTTCCTCCACAACGGTCTGTCTTGTGCCACTCTCCTCCATGTCACTTCTGCATAATTTCGAATTTCATCCACCCATCTCCCATGTGATCTTCTTCTGGGTCTTTTCCTGTCCCTTGGAATCCAATCTAAAATTTCGGATGTCCATCGATGGTCTGTCCTTCTGGCAGTATGCCCAGCCCATTGCCATTTCAGGGATTTAACTCTGATCATGATGTCTTACACTCTTGTCATTTTTCGGATCCACGAGTTCCTCTTCTTATCACTCCTGGTTACACCAAGCATGCACCTCTCCATGCTCCTTTGAGTTGCCTGCAGCCTCTGTATGTCTCTTTCAGTTAAGGTCCACGTCTCTGCACCATACGTAAGCACTGGAAGGATGCATTGATCAAACACTTTTCTTTTAAGACATAATGGCATATTGCTCTTGAAAATTACGCTGTTTCTTCCAAAATCTCTCCAGGCAAGTTTTGTACGCCGATTAATTTCTTCATCAATGTGACCCTCACTTGATATCTGCTGTCCAAGATAAACGTACGTGTCTGTTATCTCCAGCTTTCTTTCATCAATCGATAAATCTTCATTTCGTGTAAAAGCATTGTACACCACTTTTGTCTTCTGAAAGTTCATTTTTAATCCCACTTCTTTACTCTTGTCAGCAAGTTCCTAGATCATACTCTGCAGCTCTGATGGGGTAGTGGCAAAAATGATTATGTCGTCAGCAAAACGAAGGTGGGTTAGATAATCTCCATTAATCTTTATCCCATTGTTTTCCTAGTTCAGTGATTGAAAGACATTTTCCAACGTGGCGTTAAAGAGCTTCGGAGATATGGTGTCACCTTGTCTCACTCCCTTTCCAATTTTTATGTGTGTTGTATTTTCAAACAGCCAAATCTTTGCACTTGCATTTTCATAGATGTTATTAATAATATTAGTGTATGCATCTTCAATACCACAGGATTTCAGAGCCATTGTAACTGTTGATCGTTTCACCGAATCAAAGGCTTTTTAATAATCGATAAGAGCCATGCACAATGGAAGTTTATATTCCCTCGCTCTTTCAATTAGTTGTCTCAGTACGTGGATATGATCTATTGTGCTGTAGCCACTCCTGAATCCAGCTTGTTCTCTCGGTTGAGCCATGTCCAGGGTTACCTTCAAACTGTGTGAAAGAACTTTAGTGAAGATTTTATAAACCACTGATAGGAGGCTGATAGGTCTGTAGTTCCCGAGATCCTCAATGTGACTTTTTTATGTAGCAGGATCATTATAGCGTTGTTCCAATCCTCAGGAATCTTCCCTTCAATAAAGCATCGAGTGAAAATTTGGGCGAGTACTGTTTCGATTTCTCCACTTGCTTCTTGTATGATGTCTACAGTAATTCCATCTTCTCCTGGAGCTTTTCCCCGCTTCATGTTCTTGATTGCATGTGCAACTTCTGCTGGGAGGACTGGAAGAACTCTGGTACCTTTCATGATGTCTGGAGTACATGCATCATCCCTTTCATATAACTTGCAGTAGAAATCTTTCACTCTTGTCAAAATTTAGCCTCTATTTCTTGTTACAAAACCATCTTCTTTTCTCAGTGCCATAATCTGTTTTCTTCCCTTACTGAGATGTCCCATTGCTATCTTTAGGCTTTGGTTGTTTTCAATTGCTTTCCTTACTAGTTCACAGTTGAATTTCCTTACGTCTTCAGTGATACTTTTTCGTACTGTCTTGCATAGCTCTATGTATTCCACTTTGGAAGTCAAATCTTCTTTAGCTGTCCTCATCTCTCTTCTTTTTTGTATCAACATTTTGGTTTTTCCTGATAATTTGTTCACATGCAACTTGTTCTTAGACCCAGCTAATTTTGTTGCTGTTTCCATAAGAGCTTTGGTTACTTTTCTGTTAACTTCAGAAATATCCACTTCTTCCGATGTTAGGCCTTCTAAAGCAGAGGATCTGTTCTTCAGTTCCAACTTGAAGGTAGTTTAGTTTTCTTTAAGGTTGGTTATGCCAATACTTTTTGTTTGTTTTATGAGCTTCCTACGTTCGAGTTTAGTGTTGAGTTGCATCTTACATCTCACCAATCTATGGTCACTACCTGTGTTGAACTTGCTTAGCACACTGCAGTCTTCTATGACGATTTTTTTGTTACACATAATAAAATCAATTTCACTTGTCATCCCATTTGGATGTCTCCATGTCTATTTCCTGTGTGGGTTTTTCTTGAAAAAGGAGTTCAAGATGAAAAACCCTTCTGCCTCTGCAAACTCAACGAGAGTATTTTCACGCTGGTTTCTGTTGCCGTGACCGAATTTACCTACTGAAGTTTCATTCTGCTGCCGTTGCCCTATTTTTGCATTGAAATCTCCCATAATTATCTTCAAGTGCTGCTTACCTTTATTATTTAGATGACGAATTTCCTCATAAAATTCTTCAATTTCTTCTTCAGGATGACTTGTGGTGGGTGCATAAGTTTGAATAATCTGAGCCTGGTATCTTCTCGAGAGTTGGATAACGAGTCGTGCAGCTCTGTCAGAGGAACCTTCAACTTCTACAAATTTATCCTTCAGTCTCTTGTTTATTATAAATCCAATACCACTAGTTCGGCCAGTATCTGTCCCACGATAGTAGAAGAGATGTCCACTCTTCAGTTCAATGAGATCTTCTCCTTTTCTCCTTACCTCACTTAGCCCGACGATGTCCCACTTGATCCTTTGTAGTTCCTCTTCCAATGCAAGAAGCCTTGAGTCAGAAGATAGAGAGCGTCCATTACACGTAGCCAAGGTCAGCATAAGATGGCAGCCTAGTCCGGTCCTCCGGGGAATCTTAGCACCCTCTGCCTTCATGTCGCACTGGCCGCTGCCTTGGCTAGGTACATTCCAGCTGCCGGAGACTGAGGGCCAAGATTTAAGTTCTGGAGTCATTTTGGAGGGGTTTGGCCATAACTCACCACGCTGGCCAAGCGGGTTAGTGAGTGTGGGATAGCATTTTCTCTAATACCAATGGTATAGTTATACCCCTATTGGCGGTCGTCAGAGCATCTTTAGTGGGAACAGGATGCACCACGAGAAGGCGGGGCATCACCTGACCTTACATCCCTCAAACGAAATATACACTGTTAAAAATTTCAGTTCAACGTTTCCCCGTAATATGGTTTAATTGAATGAGTTTCACTAAAAATTGGTTATTTCAAAATTAAGGAAGCAGACACTTAAACTAAATTTGGGTGGAACCCGCAGCAACAGTGTTTTTTAGCGATTTGGTTAAACCATGGTTCAACCTCTCAACCAATAGCACGGCTGGAAATCATTTGCAATGGCGGTGATAGCCGGAGGATAGCAATTAGCAACTAACAGTGGCGTAACCAGATGGGGGGTTCGGGTTAGAAACCCTCCCTTGAGGGGAGACTGAGCACGAATTTAAAGTGATAGATACATGTATACGAGGCTTTCACCAATGGAACCCCCTCCCCCTTAAGAAATTTCTAGCTACACACTGGCAATGACCGCGACCGTTCCAAATGAGCCAGCCATTCGTCTGTGAATAATGGCGGATCCGTCTGTGGATAATGGCTACACCACACACTTTGCTGTGTGTGAAGAAAGTGTGAGTAGATACGTTTTAAAATTACGTTTATTATACTAAAAAAAATAACGACATCGGTTACTTATGTTTGTTATTAGGCTCACGAACTGTGTACATGTATGTTACAGCAAACCAAAATGGCACAAGAAAAAGCATGCGATTTGAAATAAAGCCTAGTTTTAATCGTTACGTTTGGGAACAGCGTTAGTTCGCTGAATTTTGATAGGGTTATCTCATAAGAAACCACTTAATGCTGGTCGAATAGCTTTGCCACGGGAAAATCAATGTAGTGGGTTGTATTGTTAAAGATTCCTTTGAATTTGGGGTGGGTATATTATTCTAAAATATGCATTTGTTTTACTATCAAATGTGATACGGTGCTTTACTTTTCTGTGCAAGGTAGGTATATACCTGCTTTACTTTTCTTCGTAGTGGAACTTTCCATTTTGCCATATAATAACACGCATGTATGGATTTACATTTTTGTGGATTTTTTTTTTCGTGTAAGTCTTTAGAGATGGGGTCTGATCATGATTTTGAGTAAATTCAGCAAAATCAATCTAGATATGTTGAGTGGGGAATTAACATGTATATTTTTCTCTTAGTAGTAATTCTCCCATGTAGTTTAAAATCACTGCATAGTGCACCCAGGAATTCTTGTTGGAGGGGGCTGTGTGTATATATATATATATATGTGTGTGGGTGCGTGTGTGTGTATATATATATATAGTATACGTACACAATGTGTGTACATATATATGTAGTGTACGTCTATAGTTTATATACGGTTGTGGCGTACGTCGCTCTTAATCTCTTTGGGGCATTGGGAAGAAGACACTATGTAATTTTTTCAACATGTAAAATAATATTTTTGAATCTTTCTTACATTAGAAAAAATGCTTTAAATTTTTTCATCAACTTTTATTTTGTTCTGATGGATTACAAAAACTTTCCTTTTTTGTCGAAGAACCTCCCCTTCTCCGAAAAAAAAATTCAATATACGCCCCTGTATTCAGCCCTGACTGAATCCTACAGGCACTTATCAACTTTTTATCCTGATATTGGGGAGGCACTCACTTCTGCTTTATAGAACAGCAGCTAGATTGACAGCTTTCTTTTTCTTTTCTCTTTGTTTTTTTTCGCATTCTGAATTTGTCTACGTAAAACAACTGCGCGAAGGCACCACAATATGTGATGTAAGTCGCTCTTAATCTTTTTGGGAAAAAGACACTATGTAATTTTTTGAACATGTAAAATACAGGGTGTTTCAGAAAATTTGAGATGTAAATATTTGAGTAACTAAATCGTCTAGGCAAATGAAACTAAACAGGCTTAGTGTTGAGCAAAATAAAATTTATTTGTCAAAATTTGATAGAAAAATTCAAAGTTATGTGGTTTCATGAACGATTTCACAAGTTTTCAATATGCGCACAACCTGTGACACAGGACATGTTAAGTCGGTAGTCCAGCTTCTGCCAAACACAATGCAGCTTGTCCCTGATGTGCTCAGTAGCGGAAGAGATTGTCATGCAGGTTCGGGAAACATTTCTGCGAAGCCTCAGGAAATCCATAAGAAGAGCAAGTCTGGAAACCTAGATTCCTCCAACGAGAGTTTGGCGTGTCGCAAGGGAATGCTTTCGAATGACACCCTACAAGAAAAAGCGTAAGCAATTCTGTGTCAGAGAACCTTGAAAAAGACGAGTTTGAACATCGTCGTTTTCAGTGAGGAAACCACATTTCATACGGATGGCAAAATCAACAAGCATATTGTTCTTATTTGGGGCGAAGAAAATCCCCATGCCACATTTGAGCAAATGAGGGACATGCTGCATTGTGCTTGGCAGTAGTGTGACAGGGACATGCTGCATCGTGCTTGCAGGTGTGTAGCAGTGTCACAGGCCATTTTGAAAACTTGTGAAATCACTGTGAATTTAACTCTTGCCGATAACTACATACATGAAAAACTACCGAAATGTAACGATAACTATTTTAACTCCAATGTAAAATATTTAATATATGCATTTAAAAAGATATAATAAAATATGTACACACACGAGATCTTTTGGTACCCACAGTGGGCACCATCTTCAGATGCTGTTAAAATTCACCAAACGAAAGTGACAAGCACTGTGATATTTATATAAGACGCACAGTCGTAATGACGTAACTAGTATGAAATGGGCTTAACCAATGAGAGTGGGACAACATTTTTTACTAGTCAAACATAATAGTAATAGGTTAAGTCTATTGATTTATTAGTACCTAACCCGACAAACCCAAGAATGTTTTCCACTGTATAGGTATAAATTCTGGTAAATTATCATTACATGCTGTATTCCCATATTTCATAATATACAAACTCTCAACAAATCTTAAAGTTGATCTAGATTTTGGTGTGTTGAGAATTTTAATCTCATCCCAGGCAGGAAGGTAATTCTACAATAGGATTTATGGCACTACAGGAGGCTCCAGCAAAATTGAGGGATAATATATACACCATGTTTCATATCAAAAGGCACAGGGTCTCCTCTGTCTTTCAGAAGTAAGGACTTAATGTTGTTTGTGTTTATTCCAATATCAAAATCATATTTATGACATATCGTTTACATGGAATAGCAGAATTTCGGTACAAAGGGAGGAGAACCAATGTATTTTCTTTGTTTCGGTTCATATATAGATGTTAATGTTGTAGTCCTGTTCCTTTTAATTTTGGCTACTATCCTATGTATGGTTTCATCTGGATATCCATAATTACGGGTGATATTATAAATGGTATCCATTTCTTGCTTTTCAAGAGCTGTGGTGGACGAATGAGTGAAAGCTTTTCTTATAAGAAAAGATGTCAATGATTCTTTGTAGCTCCATGGGTGTGCTGATGCCCAAGATATTAGTATCGTATCTGATTCTGGTTTTCTATATACTGAATGATTAATAGTTGATTTAGATGGGTTTCTAGTGAGCATGATATCTATAAATGGTAAATTATAGTTACTTTCATATTGTGCAGTAAATACATTTGATAACTCAGATACAAATGTTGATAGGAATTCCAAAGGATGGTTTCAGAGTACCAAAATATCATCTACATATCTGAAATATAATATAGGTCTGTAACTAGTTGGCTGAAGAACTTTGTTTTCCCATTCTTGCAAGCAGATGTCTGCAATGGTTGGGGAAAGGGGAAATCCCATTGGTGCCCTTCACATTGCTGATATATTATCTCATCGAACCTAAAAGTAAGATCTCTTGTAAACTACAGATAGTGCTTGTAATAAATACAGCATCCACCCCAGAAAATGGGGTGACCAATGTCAAAAGAGAGGATTTTATGATGTCATGTACCTGTTGTACTGGAACACTCTGGAACAGAGATACAACATCTAAGGAAATCATGGTAAAGGGTTGTGTAATTGGAGAAATTGATTTAATTTGATCCAGTACTTGAGTGGAATTGGTAAAAGAAAAAGTTGAGTTATTAATGAGAGGCCGAAAATATTGAGCTAAGGCTTTTTCCAGTGGGCGGGTGGGATGCTATGTTGAGCAGCAACTAATAATCTAAGGGGGTGTCCAGTCTTATGTAACTTTAGTTTTCCAACTAATTCTGGGACTCTATGTCCTGATGGGTTAAACAATTTTGAAGTTAATGGAAGTGGGAAGTAGTGAGTGATTTTTTAATCTGTTAACAGCTGTAATTATAGCAGGATAGCGTACCTAAAGTTTGCGTACCCAAATGATAAATACAAAGACTTTAATATTGTGCTTCAACTAGAGAAAATTGTTGGAACCTTTCTACCTGCAATTCAACAACAGACCAGGTATGAACTTTTAAAAACTTTGAACTCTTAAGAACTATGGTATTCATAGCGAAGAAACTTTAAACAATAGAGAAGAAATCAAACAGTTACAAACATTACACAACCCGGTAGAACTTTCGATATTTTCTGCGGACCAGTCCCCACAGGTAGTTATATTGAACAGAGGTAAATTTGTTTGCCATCAAATTAAATGCTTACTATAAAGATTGGTTGGTTTTGAAGAGACTGTTAGAAACATGCATTTCGTCGGGAAAAATTCTTAGAAAATATCGAGTCTCTTTTTCTCTAATCACAAGATATTAAAAACAAAAAATAAATATAATCAAAGTGAAATGAGAGGGGAAATAAACAACAACAACAAAAAAGAATATGCAGCTTGGGAAGTAAATTTCAAAATTCTGAAAATCACGAAGCATTATCATCCGGGCTTAAAACAATCATTTTTGGACTGCAATCAAATTGAATGGCGAAGTTTGTTTATGTGAAGCAGCAAAATACTGGATGGTACAAAAGAAAAGATTAATTTAGTGGTTTTATCTCGGTTACCAGTGAATTCAACTCCAGCTAAAAATCAAAGGGTAATTAATATGTTGACAAAATGACACTTTCTATTGAATCTATACCACACTGTGTTATCCCTAAAGACCCAGTCCCTGCTACAATTACAGCTGTTAACAGATTTAAAAATTCATTCACTACTTCCCACTTCCATTACTTCAAAATTGTTTAACCCATCACGACCTAGAGTCTCGGAATTATTTGGAAAACTAAAGTTACATAAGACTGGACACCCACTTAGATTATTAGTTGCTGCTCAACATAGCATCCCACCCGCCCACTGGAAAAAGCCTTAGCTCAATATTTTTGACCTCTCATTAATAACTCAACTTTTTTCTGTTACCTATTCCACTCAAGTACTGGATCGAATTAAATCAATTTCTCCAATTACACAACTCTTCATCATGCTTTTCTTAGATGTTGTATCTCTGTTCACGAGTGTTCCAGTACAACAGGTACATGAATCCTCTCTTTTGGTACCCACTTTGGGTACCGAAAGATCTCGTGTGTACATATTTTATTATATCATCTTTTTAAATGTATATATTAAATATTTTAACACTGGAGTTAAAATAGTTATTGTGTCATTTCGGTAGTTTTTCACGTATGTACTTGTGAAATCGTTCATGAAATCCATATACCTTTGAATTTCTCATTGAAAATTTGACGAATAAATCTTATTTTGCTCAATATCAAGACTATTTAGGTAGATATTTACATCTCAAATGATATAAAATTTTCTGAAACACCCTGTAATATTTTTTATTGTTTAATTTGTGACGTACGTTGCTTTTAATCTCTTTGAAGTTTTGGGAAGAAGACACTATGTCAGACAATATGTAATTTTTTGAACATGTAAAATAATAATTATGAATGCTTAATTTGTGACGTACATCGTTCTTAAGCTCCTTGGAGTGGGCTTAAGCCCCCTCCGTGGGTGCGCCAATGATTTGCACGGTTGAATACAAAGGTTAGCTATGGAGTACAGATATGTACAGACATATTCTTTTATTTATGTTATATTAATGAAGAGGAAATAGTCAAACAACTTATGAACTTGCATCTGAGTACATTGTGTGTATAACAGTGGTTCTCAAACTTTTTTTCTTAAAGTTCCCCTTGGGAATATTTTAGCGAAAAAAACTGCTTCCGCTTGTGTATTAGGGCGATACCTTATTACTAAATGAAAAGTTTATTCCACTGCATTTATGTGTGTATGTATGTGGGTATAAAAAATACAAATGCACGTATATATGCAAAAATTGCATACATTGATGTTACAGAAATTGCATGAATGGCTAGAAAAATCAAATAAAACTGATAAAGTCTCATTTAGTATCAATGAGATGTATGAGCTTTGCAAAGTTCATCAATATTTGGAGTTATCTATAGAAACATGCGACTCAAAACATTTTCTATATTAGGTTCGTAGCCCTTTCAGCAGGCAATCAGTCAAAGAGAACTGTTGTCTATTTTATCCTCCTAATGAGCACTTTGAATGACAAGGTTAATAACAAATGCCTCCTAATCATCCCCTAAATGATAGCTTAAGATAAAACTCTTTCTGATATGCAGGCCCAATCGTTTCAGCATTATTTGGCCCACTTTTGAGACTGCGAACCACGGTTGGGGTTTTAGTGATTTTAACATGAGCATTTAAAACTGGTTTAAACCGTGAAAAACTGTCAGAAACATATAACATGCTTTTAAACAATTTGTAAGCATTAATAAATATATAAAATAGTAAGAAACTTGCCTTGAAGCAAACTGAAATATTCGTCTTTATTTTTATAATTATTTTATTACAATTATTAAAAGTGGAAAAGTGTCAAAACATTTTATTCGTTAAGATTTTTGTTTTGTACAGAATTGATTTCATTGATCTAAAATTATGCAACTGCCAATGAATTGCAGAACCAGTAGTCTGGTTCATTTTCCCCTCATAGCATCCGATAGCACATTTGTTGACACCTAAATGATTCCTGAGCTTAGAGTGTATAAATCCATAGAAAAAGCTTTCAACTGAAGCTGAGCTGGCAGGACTTAGCAGCAAAAGTATTGCTAGTTCAGAGACAGGCTCAGTTGTAAAGCCATTAAATTTAGAAATTCCTTTCCACCAAATCATGGGATTCGTATGGATGAATAAAGTCTGGGTAAATTTGTACCTTAGCGTCCTAAATTATTTCAACGGAAAAATTTAACTGTGTGGGAAAAGTGCGACGTACAATTTTTTAAGCATGCAAAATAATGGGGAAAGGCGCAAAAATTAATATTATTTGTAGAGAACAAGAAATAATTTCATTGAAGTATTTACCTGGGAGTGCGATGGTATAGAAGAGTACGTGCAGTAGGCCTAGGACAACACAGCGGCGACGGCGTCAAGGTGTAAGCCGGTGAATGGAAGCTTTGTTGAGAAGGGCAAGTTACAGGCGAAAGAATACAACAGGAAGTAGTTGAGCAGTACGTAGTCATGCAAGCGTCTTGTAGAAATACGTTGAAGGAAAGAGATCCGCTTTACGCAGCATTGTTAGTGGTGTTAGTAGCTTTTTCAACAGCGTTAGTGGCTCTTTCCAAAGTCATGAGTCTCCATACTTCATTTCGGATTCCGTTAGGGCTTAAAATTTCATTTTCTGGAACAATATGACAACAAGCTCTTGGGCTCCCTGCCATACTACGATTTTTGAATTAAAGAAACTCCTTCATTTTCAAAAATACCCGTTTCAGGAGGAAAAAATGTGAGCTACGATGCACGGAATAAAAGCACAAATAAAAATGAATTGGTTGAACAAATCTACTACCCTGTACATCTTCAAATCCATAATCAAAACTTGCCGTTCAACTGGAACCTAAAGTTCATACTGGGCACTTCTGTGGTACATGAAAACATTTACATTGCTTTGCATTCGGAAACATTGTGAAACTAATAATGACATTTCACACATTTCTTTCTCAAAAATTAATAAAACATCTGAACTACTTCTTTCTACTTGCACACAATTACACGATGCATCACACTCCTCCGAAAAACATCCGCCACTCTTGTATTCTTCCGCGCATTCACTACCAACTGTTACTCCCTTCCGACGCACGGAACCTTGATTTCGTGTCCTTTAGCATCGCTTCACCCTCCCGCACGAACTGCTGCAAACCATCGTACTGACAGGTAAATACTTCGGAAAAATTATTTCCTTTTATCTAAAAGTTCTATTTTTTTCTCACCTTTCTCCCCATTATTTTGCATGCTTAAAAAATTGTACGTCGCACTTTTTCCACACAGTTAAATTTTTCCGACGAAATAATTTAGGACGCTAAAGTGCACCTTAACCAAAGTCGGTATCCCTTCTTGGGATGGTAGAATTTCTGTTTTATTTCAGATTAACAATGTTTCCACACTAGTGTGTTGCAGTTAGAGTGGCAAGACATTTTGCGGATTGTTGTGGAGACAGACTTGAAATGCTATTTTGCTTGGTTAACAAAATATGTGAAGGAGATCATACTCTGCTCTTTAGGTCCAAAAAAAAAAAAAAAAATGCCCCCGCCCCCCAATAAACTTCTGGAGGGATTGAGATCAAGTGATTCGAGGTCCTTGTATGCTTTAACTATTGAAAATAAAACAATAGGACTAAGGAGACCTAAATACTACCAAAAGGTGAAAGAGATCATACACTACATGTTTTGTACAAGAAAAGCCTCAACACCCTCCAAATAAACTCCTTGAGGGGGGCGAGGCTTGGAGGTGAAAAGCCTTGAAAATGAGATCAAGTGATCCAAGGTGCTGGTGTGGTTCTCAATCTCCTGAAAAAAACGAATGATTGCCTAAATACTGCTAAAAGGTGAAGGTGATCATGCACTAAATTTTTGGTCCAAAAAAGTATCATCCCCCCCCCCCCAAAAAAAAAACATCCCTGGAGGTAGCATGGAGCAAGAAAAAACTTAAAATAAATAATGCAAGCGGTATATAGCACGATCGCTTTACTTAAAAACAGAAATGAACCTGAAATACAAGAAACAGAGATTTGGGTGTTAAATACCATGTAGAAAAGGCTAAAAAAATAAAAAAACCAATGCTGAAATATAACTAGACGCTAAAGAGCAAATACTAAGTGAAAAACTACAAAACTATGTAAGAACCATTAATAATGTAATTGCTTTAGTTAAAATAGAAATGACGCTGACGTATAAGAAATGGTGATTTAGGTGATAAATACCATGTTGAAAAGGCTGCAAAAATAAAAATAAAAAACCAACACTGAAATCTCCATATGAATTCAGCGAGATATGAATCCGTTCCTCTTTGTTTTTTATTTCGCCGTTTGCATGAACTCCACCATCTCGGTGATGATGTCCCATGCATTGGGCACCCCGCTATGTACCCTCTTTTTCATGATGTTTATCCTTAGTGATATCATATTACCATCAATAAGAGTGCACTGATGCCCTACCAAGCGGTGGTTCGTTTACTAGCAAGAGGGGTGACAGCATCGTGTTTCCTCAATATGTATACACACACTGGTAGCTTTAAAATAACTATATATCACTCTTCTTAAAATAACTATATAACCAAAAGGGGAAGATTAGTATATAGATTCTCAAAGTTGTAGCTATTTATATCTATGGGACTGAGGCTAAGCACTGCAAAAATCACTTAGGAATTGTTAATAATCAGGGCTTAAAAAAATACTGTGCCTGAGATGCCCGGGGCATATAAATTATTAGGTACAGCTGGTTGTATGTGTGTGCCACGGAAAATTTATCTTTTAAGATAACAAATCAGAACCCTCACTTTTTTTACATATTTTACATTTTCGTTTTAAGGGTCTATACTCAAAATGTTCAGTGCATAAAGTGCGTGATGATGCTGAGATTAGTATTTGAGAAATCTAGTAATCTGCCATGACATGTTCCTTTTGTGGAAGTTTTCACCCATTGTCAATAAACACAGGCTGCTAGTTCCATCAGAGGCATGCATTCAGTCACTGGCTTTAAACAACATTTGAAGCAAAATTATATATGCTTCCAATTTCTGGACCTAGAGCATAATATAATTAAAGAAGAGATATTCTTCTGTGCTTGGCACTCCGTAACAATAATAAAACTTCCAGTGATTGGCAGTGAAAAGCAGCATGACATGAGATGACTGTCCTTTTTTCTTGTAGTAGAAAACTCTATTCTGAACTTTATTTTAAAATTTAATAGCCCAGTCTGGGCAACTAGATTTTTTGTTTACCAGCCTAGGCCAATGATTCGCATGCCCCGGGCGTCTCCGGCATGATACCCTGATACATATAAGTAAAAATATGTACAGTACATAATTTCATACGTATAGATTAATTAAAACATTTATTTCTTTATTACTACTGTAGCAAAAACTTCCCATTACAAAAAAAAATTACCTTTGCTTGTTTCTATGGGCACTATTTCACAATTACAGCATTGCAATCTTATGCGTAACAAAAAGGTTCTGTAGTACATACTAACTTTTCAATGAAAATTTTGTAATGTTTTATAGAAGTTATAACGTGCTTCTACTGTTACTCTTTTTTTTTTTTTACTGAATCTGGTAAAAGCTGGCCATGAAAATGACAGGAAATTATATCATGTACAGTTTCTTTTCTTTGTAACGTAATTAATGTTAAATGAAAAAAAAATCGGTTGCGTTCTAAATTTCTGTGAGTGAAATCTTTACCTGCGTCACTTTAAACAGGACTTGAAAAATATCTGAAATATCACATGCCCAGCTGGGTATGTACACAAATTATTTACGTACCCAGATAGTAAAACTTGAATGCCCAGGAAAATTTATATTTTAAGATAAATCAGAAGCCAATTCTTTTTTAAGTCAAAAGATAGGAATTTTTTTTTACATGTTATGCATTTCTGTTTTAAGATGATAGTGCACAAATTGGTGCAAAATGATACGATTAAATTGTTTTTTGAGAAATTTAGGGATTCTGCCGTGTTCCTTTCATCGAAGTTTTTTTTTGCCCATTGTCACTAAACACCCGATTTGTACATCAATGAAAAATTGTTTCACTATCTTCAGGTATTCCCAAGATATTATAAATACAACTATTTAATAGCATTCCAAAAGGTTTTTGTGTTCCGAAATGGTTTCCTTGTGGTAACACACCAAGAGAAGGACCACGTTAATCACTGAAGTCATTTCTAAAACATCTGTAACGTATACTCTAGATTCACTTTCCTTTTGATTTTTATTATCTCTGGTTATTTTATTTTACTATGTAAATTATCTTCTTACTGAATGAGATGTTATTTCACCCGCTGAATGAGATCTGGCAATGAGTGTAAGTCATGACGTGGTGGTAGCCAGTATAAATAGGCGCGTTCAACGATACGTAGGGAGAGCTGTTGTTGTACGGAGAGAGCTGTTGTTGTACGGAGAGAGAGCTGTTGTTGTACGGAGAGAGCTGTTGTACGAAGTGAGCTGTTGTTTATGTGTCAGAGAGCTGTTGTTGTATAGAGAGAGCGGTTGTTTATGTGCGTGAGAGCTTTGTTTCGTGTGTAAAGAGATCTTCGTTTATGTGAGAGCCAGAAGTTTACCACATAAAAGATTGTCTTAGTAAGTACGTCTTTCTCAGTTCATAGTTTTGTTAGATCTCTGTCTGACTGTTAGGTTAATTTCATTAGTTGATTATTATTAACAACCAGCATAAGACTTTATTCATCTTAATTACTACTACAACATTACTAGCAGTTAAAAGCTTGTTCATTATTATTACTACACTACTAGCAGGAAATTTTATTCATGATATAATTAACAAACAACAAGCATTAGAAGAAGCATTAGCTTAGAAGAAGCTGAATTCATTATAATTCAGTAGCAGAAGCGATATATTCATTATACATCCCATACAGGAAAATTTAATATTTTAGAAATATTGAGGATATTCGTTAATATTCCAGAATGATTCATTCAGAATCAGGGTCTAAGCAAGCGTTTCTTCTCGGGGGGGGTCTGAAATTTGAAATGATGCCCCATCAAGTTCAAGCTTCCACTCCTATTCAAGTTTTTTTTTCTGATACCTTAATTATGATGATATTTCAAAAGCAGCACTTCCTGTTTTAGACATAACTTTACTAAAAATGTGAAAAGTAGGTAAATATCCAAAAATTAGAAGTGAGAAACGACCGTAAAAGTTGAGGAAACACTGACAACACAGTGCTCAGTAGAATGTAAAATGAAATAGCACACAAGGTAGTGAATGTGAAAACAAGAAAAGCCTCACTCAACCCTATGTGAAATGTAGTACTAGTCAAAACCTTAATGAAAAACCAATTTGGATACCATTGTGGATGGAATACATTATAGACGCAACGCAATGTACTCGGATACCAGTTCGTAGATCTGTTTGTCATTAATATAACGTGTAAATATAAGAATATGCCTGTATGTGTCTTTACTACATAACTGTCCTTTGTATTCATTTATGCAAATACTGTATTAGTACATGTGCAAATTAAAATGTCTAAAAGGAACAATGTATTGTTCAACCAACTGTGTACGGAGTTCGTAAAGCCTAATGTCAAACAAATCTGTGTATAACTGATGTCATTATTTATCAAATTGTAATAAACCTAATTTTGAGATATGAAAATATCCTTACTCATATTTAAAACTGAATTGATTGGTAATACACCAAGCATCGAACACTTTCACACTCACACACTTCCACAAAAACATGCATTTACCTGCACACTCTTCCACAAAAAATGTGCATTTACTGTAAAGGTCGTGTGACTACTTGCCATGAGGCTGAATATGGTCAAACTATAAATACAGGGATTGCTCTGAAATTCAAATGAGCAAGGTCAAACTTTTTAATTTCAGATTACAACTTAACTGAAAACTGTATTCAGTTAATTAAGCCTGTGAAATTCAGTCTTAGCTGAATTCAATCAAACTGTATTTTTAAGGAATTGCTCTTCAAATTGCGGCTTAACTGAAAACGGCCAAATTTTATTTTTACGTGCATTACTGTGGTTTAACTGAAATGGTCAAATTTTATTTTTACGAGCATTGCCCTTCAAATTACGGGCTTAGTATTGACCGTTGACATCTTAATTTTACTG
Organism: Macrothele yani; assembly: GCA_039090855.1. NCBI lineage: Eukaryota > Metazoa > Arthropoda > Arachnida > Araneae > Macrothelidae > Macrothele > Macrothele yani. The sequence goes on from CM077012.1 coordinate 1,562,173, forward strand.
GCTTTCACAAAAACGGGCCAGGCCATAATTTTACGGGCAGTGGTCGGATCCTTAGCTGCCGGGCGCTGCTTGTAATTTAAAGGCGAAATTTTTAACATTGTGTAAGGGTAAGTTTACTTGTTAAACTATTTGTTATTTTTAAGTGACCCCTGCATGTTTTAAAATGTGATGTCTTAAGTTTATTTCAAGCACTTATACAGAACGGTAGATCACAAACCCTAAGCCTTATTTGTTATTAGAAAAGGTATGCCCACAGTTTAGTCTTTTTGTTCTTTTTTAAAATCTTATGATTGCAATAGTTATTTTATAGCCTAAACTTATTACATAATTTTTTTAAACAATTTCTCAAATACCTGTATTCCATAATTTTTCGACTGCCATCTGGCAAACTCCACCATCCCCTCAAAAAATTGCAAGAAATGACCTATTTGCAGTGTTAAAATTAGAAATAAATCTGCTACAAGCCCAGCGAACCACTCGAATTTCCAAATCACTGGTTCACCCCAAAAAAAAAAAAAAAAAAAAAAAAACAGTACACACTTACAGTATATGTAGAAAATAAGGTATCATTTTCATTGGAGCATATCGCAAATTTAGAACAATGTGTGTGTGTGTGTACACATGAAGATATTTCTAATGAATAAAACAAAATATGATACGCAGTGGGAGAAATTTGGAAAAAAAATGTGACCAGTGTATACCAAAAGTTGGTCCAGAAATTGCACAAAATATACTAATACATACTTGCCAACTTTTACGGTTTATCTGTAAAATTTATGGATTTCTGTTGATTTTATTGATTTATGGGTACATGTCTTTTTTTACGGATTTTTTAATATTTCGATTGCTCAATCAAAATGATTGCAATGAAATTATCAATGAAAACTCAATCAAAATTATGTGCAATGATTGCTCAATTGCTAATCATTGCACATATTGCAATAAGAAAGGTCACACTAAAAATGAATGCTGGTATACTTACACCTAAATATACCTATTTATTTTAAATATAATAGTATTTGATTTTATATTTGACAGTAGCTTACTTGCACCTAATAAATCATTTGATATGATCTTTATTTACAGCCCATTTTATATAAATAAAAATCAGTACATGTTGTGAGGTTGACCTGAACATGTACTGATCCTTATTTATATAAAATGTGCTGTAAATAAAGAGCATATCAAATTAAAAAAAAATTGGTGCAAGGTTGAATCATAATTTGATGCTAGGTTGAACCATAATTTAGTATAAAGTTGAACCATAATTTGGTTCACCCTAACGTCAAATTATGGTAAAGGTAGAACCATAATTTGGTATTAAGTTGAACCATAATTTGGTTCAACCGAACGTTAAATTACGGTAAAGGTTTACCCATAATTTGGCGTAAAGTTTGAACCACACTTTGGCGTAAAGGTTGTACCACTCCTTGGTATGAAGGTTGCCCCAAGTTATGGTTGCAGCTAATTTTTTTCCTTACTTAGTCCATATTTTGGTGCAACCTTTCACCAAATTTTTAACAGTGTAATAGAAAAGATTATTTTCTTTCATGAACTCCAGCAATAAGAGATTCCTTTAAGCATATATTTTTACCTTTCCATAGGTTCTTTCTGAAAAATATGTGAAAAAACCATTTTCAGTGCATCAAAAGAAATAACAAAAACAAGCTAAATAATGATTTTTAGGAATTACGCACAGTTAATCTCATTAAGGGAACCAGTTAGAATCTAAAAGTGATACAAAAACATTACGGGCATTACACCACTCTGAGGAACTACCGACATAATAAAAACCAATAGAAATGATTTACATTCTGCTTATAAATCATTTAAGGGAACCATTTAGAATCCAAAAAATGGTCCCTGCTGTATAATCGTTTAAGGGAACCATTTAAACTTACTCCGGAGTGAGCAAGTCTAAATATGGTGGCCGAAATGATTTACATTCTGCTTACTATCATCGAATTTAAAAGTGGATGGAGTAATTTAGGGATAGTCACCAATACTGACTGAACCCGTATTTTCATGTGTCCAGGATTTTTCTGTTACTTAGAGTATTCATCGCAAGTTCAATTTATAAAAAAACAAGGTGCTATTTAATATATGTTCGAATATTTGACCCTTCATGTTGTGGATTGTCTCAGGAAATGAAGGAAAAATAGGAAACTGTCTTCGCTTGAGGAAAAAATGGAAGATTATCGTCACGGTGCCATATCGTAAGCCCGAAAAGAAAGCTATCGCCACAATGTAACTCGAGGCTAGTTTCTTACTGAGGCCGTATCGTTGGTCCATCCACAGCCTCTGCTCTTCAGCCTGCTAAGATTTCTTTGTTTTGTCGGTAGTACTAATATTCTTTCCTATTCAATCATAACTTTCTTCTTTAATCCAAGGGCACATTTTGGAAATAGATAATTGCAAAAATTGGGATCCATAGTCGTACAGATATTTCATTTCCAGAGTGTGTAAATTTCAAAAATACTGGATGGTAGCAACTGAAATATCAATGCTGTCAATGCAAGTGATTCCTTCTATGTCATGCGATTAACATTGCCGAGACTATACGTTTTAATTATTTACAAAATTATTTTTCAAACTTAAAAGTAGTTCATGAAGATACGAATCATCATCAACTGAACAACTATCAACAATAGTTGATGAAGATACGAATTTTACCAATGAATCAATATCTTAGCGACCTTTCCCACCACAACAGTAAAATATTTCTGCTCCTGATCGGCAGAGATTTTCTCTTTAGTTTTGATGTTTAACTTTTATGAGCATCTAAAGCTCTAAGGTCTCATTCGTCCTGCATTTATGGCCACTAGTTCCGAAAAAGAACAGAACCAGTGCAGTAGCCGAAAACAATGCTCATACCTGATCTGGGACTACAAAACGAACGCACTTCAGAATTAGCCACAAACCCGCGTCACTGACTGTATCTGGAAGCTATCTACAGATTTTCTCGTTGACCACAGTGTAGCCACTTACGCCTGGACCTATCAGTTTTTATAATTCGTCTTACTTACGATGTGTGCCTTAATAGCCTCCAAGAAGTGAACCAAGCAGAACTTCAACACAAAACGCATAACCGTAACTGGAATGGAATGAAATGTAGTTTCCCTGTTTCACGATCAGTGCACCCCAGGAAAAATATGCTTTCAGGATCAGTAAATATTTTATATAGAAAGTTCATCATGAAATTGGAACCCATTGCAATAAACGTTTCGTTTTTAAACTGACGAACTGCTAAAAAACAAATTGTGTGCACTTCTTTTCAATTTCTGAATGTTATAACCTTCTGGGAAAACACGACGAAAATAATTACGAAGTTTGTATGCAGCAAGAATGCGTACATTGGCGAAACAACTGGCGCGGCATTAATTAAAAGTACAGAAAACGGATTTCAATAACTCTACGTTTGGCAAGGTGACAGAACCCTACAGTAGATAAGACAAAGACCGACAACAATTGAGAGGAATATCTGTGTATTTGTACCTGACAATAGTTGAGAGGAGCGTCTCATATTGTCGGTAACGACTGAGCGCTATTTGACGCTTATTTGTTGACGGAGAGACTTCTCGATCAGCAAATGTTTCCCCCCAAAAAAAAAAAAATTCGAAAATGGTCGTAAGTGTTACTGCTTTCCCTCGTTCTCCGCCCATTCCATTGGAGTTAATGATAATAGCAGAAGAGTTTTGTTGATAGTAGACTGAGGAAAGAAACTATTGTGAGGTACAAATCCTCTCAACTTGTACTGGTACAAATATACATACGCCATGAGAAAGTAATTTTAGGAAGTGATGGGTGCTGTGTTGTCAGTTAGGTAAACTGCTGTTTTCTGCACTGCATCAAGTAGTCTTTAGGACTGCTTTGGAGATACTATCCTGAATGTGAGATCAGTACTCCAGTGCTAAGAAAATGTTTTGTTACATACTGTTAGAAGGTGTTCAAAGAAAAAGAACCATCTAATGCAAACAGAAATCTCAGCACTTTCTTTCCTGAGTCCACTATCAACAAAACTTTTCTGCTATTATCATTAACTCCAATGAAATGGGTGTAGAAGGAGGGGAGGCAGTAACACTTACGACCATTTTCGAAATCTCTTTTTGGGAAACATTTGCTAATCGAAAAATCTCTCCGTCAACAAAGAAGCATCAAATAGCTCTCGGTCGTTACTGACAATATGAGAACATTAAGTTCCCTCAAAAGCAAAATAAAATTCCTCACACTTCGATCTACTGAATCGCAGTTGCTGGAATTACACAATCGAAAATTACAAAAAGATATCCACAGAAAAGTAAACACACCACTAAGATGAAAAACGTTTCCGTTCATCTGAGGAATGACGTGAGCAAGCGTCATATTCTCAACATTGAAAGATGCTATTCCGGTTACTCAGCAATTTTTCAAAGAGTCAGAACACTCATTCCTTAAATATTTATTCAACGTTGCTGTTTCAGTTACTGCTGATATGAACCTTTTTTGTAATAAGAGATTACATCTTCCATGAAAAACATCAAACCGAAGCAATAAGCATTTTTATCGCAACTCATGAAACGGTAAGGCTTACGTTATACCTACACTATACTAATAGTTTGAGTATTTCACAGCAAAAGAAATACAAACTGGTGGGGCATTGTATTTAGCAATAGGCACCGTTCTAATTTAATGAATACAGAAACAAGCGAGGCGAGTATTTAAATGAGTAGAGTGAACGAAAGAAACATTAGGGTGGAAACATAGCGAAACATCAGAAAATATTTGTATCTTAATGGACACGTTATTTCAAATTACGAGGAAAGACTAAAATACTTTCCCTTGAATTCGAAACGTAATCACTCTGGTGTTCTTTGGTTTTAAAAATATAAATGTACGGTGAAAAGTCAGCTTACCATGAACACAAACATTACGTGAAGCTTGATTCCCTATCATAGTTGGATCAGTTTAAATGAAAACCTGGATTGCTTAATATTTAATGTCCTTAAGTAAGCACAAAAATCTCACTTGAAGGGGACTTCAAGAGATGTACTTACAATCTCAACCTTTTATTCGGGTCAGGAAAGACAACGATCACTTCAACAATGATAAAACACAGCTTTCAACACACATGCTTCAAGCAAGATCGAATAACATCAGTCTCTAAGCATATAACATCGACTATCGCGTAACAAATCTCTTTTTAAATCAATTATAAGCTCTAGCTGAATATCTAACAAGAACGAAAATTTCAACAAACGTGAGTTAGTCAGTAAATTAAAAACAGCAGGCCGCCCCGGTGGCGCAGTGGTCTAAGCGCTGGCTCATGATCATTCGTCCGTGAAGGGTCCGGGTTCGAATCCCGTGAGGCATGGATGTTGTGTTTATCTTATGGCACTGGCTTTTTCCCTTCCCTGGAGCAAGTAACCCAAACTTTGGGACGGGCGACTGCTTATAGCTCATTGAGTTACTCACGGTGATCGTTAAAATTTCAATAAAAAAAAATGAAAAAGAAAAACAGCAGTGCACCTCTAACGAAAGACAGCAGCATACATCGAACGAGACACAGCCTCAACATACATCGTAAACCTCATTCGTATCTCTGTTTTTCAAATACGTGATTCAACCTCCGACCTCAGTGCAGTTGCCACAAAGCATTCAGTGGAGAGGGAAAATAACGTTAAGTTAGGAAAATGCTTACGGAGAAAGAACTAAAGTTATTGGTACATAGATACAGGAACTAAAAAGGAAAGTTAAAATTAGACTATACGTTACACCGATCCTTATTAAAGGAAAAAGATTAGGATTACAGGTTTTAGCATGACTTTTAAGAAAAGTGGTTGCTTGTAGTATCACGTTGTCAGTGAACCTATCGGCCAGTCGGCTGTTTGTTGACACGGAATCTGCATCTATAAGTCGCAAAACCGGATATTCTCTTGTTTTCTATATCCTGCATAAGGTAAAAATGACAAAGCTATCATTTTCTCTTTTCTAGTGCACAGTTTTACCGCTAAGTGTCTTTATTTTCGACGATATCTTCACGCTTGAAAACGCGGCCTATTTCCTTCTCTACTGGATAATTAAAATGACTTTCTGTATGCTGTGCAGGTTCTCTAGGTTGTCTCTGAATGTATATTTTCTGTTAATCTGCTTATATGGATGTTTTCATTTTTGATATATCAGTCGTTAAAAATGCGATTTTAAAAGTCCTTTTTACTCAAGACAGAAGCAGCAATGACTAAGCTTTTCTATGCGTCCTCCAATTTTTCTGTGCAAGGTTTTTCTGCTGAGTGGTGTACATTTATATATTTTATTTCATAAGATATTTTAGTCTGTAGTAAGCGGACTGTATGATTCGCTAGCCTAAAGTTCAGAAGAAAAAAATATAAACCTGTATGTATATGCTCATTTCTACCTAGGATTTCTTTGTTCGCCATTGTTGGGCAGAACGCACGGAAAAAGCATGTTTTAAGGCTGCTAGTGTCTGAGATACGCTATTAGCCGGCATTACAGTCGGCTTCGTACCGAATTATGTCTAAGTATTTGAAGTGTAGTGCACTTATCTTGTGTGGCGACGGAATTATTTCTAGGGTGAGTTAATGTGAGAGGTGCAAACTTAAGGCTGTTTTACAGGTAGCCCAACGTGGGTGAGGATTAAATCAGAAAACCGATTAAGCGGGAGTAGAGATTTTCTCAAGTTTTTAAAAGAGAAGGGACACTTTGGAAGTAAGATAGAGAGAAATGGAGCTTGGTTTTCAAAGAGAGGTCGGGTCGCGGAATTGGTGTGGGAGGAGACGAGCGTCAGTTTACGGGAAGCACGAAGTTCGAGCCTGGAGTCCATATAGCACTCGAGGAGAACAAGTCAGTCAAACATTCCATCAACCTGCCCTTCGATAAGTCCCAGGCCACATAATTTTAGCAAAATAAACTGTTTTTTGTTTGTTATTGTTGCCAAGGACTCGAATTCTATAATTTTTAAGTGAGTGACTATGAAACGAACCAACATAATTATGTGGCGGATCTCGCTGGATCTCAGCTATGCTAGGAAAGAGATAAACAGAAGAGAGGGTTGTTACAAGGACAGTAAGAATGGAATTTACCAAATAGTTCTAAATAAAATCAATATCATACACGTCTTCCAATTTAAAATGTCATAATATTTCTACTACATGGAGTTTCAGTATATTTTGGTTTGGCATTAAAAAGTGCCGTTTAAATTTCAGATATGAAAAAATCTTGCTCAAATCCGATTAGGTAGACAACGACCAAAGCATGGTGTGCATTCTTCAGCCTTTTGGTGCAAAATATTACATTTAAGGTACATAAATCAGGTTTTACAGGTCAACGATTTTGTAAATTCTACTGAGTTGGATTGTAAATATTTTTTCCGCATCAGATAACTGCGATCATTGTCAATATTGCGAATATACTTTCAGATTCTTCAATATCAATTATGTTTTTGCACCTGAATGCTGAAACCACATGACTGGTATTATCGTCATTTCTTCAGATTCCTCTTATGCACAAAACCCAAGTTACGTGGTGTTTTTTAGAAAATAAACCCTACTAAAGATGGAATAGGGTCAAGATGGATCCGACCTGGAGTCGACACGATCAAATTGGCCAGACCTGACTCGGACTGGACTTCTTTGAACTATAAATATAATAAATGAAACAGGACTTATACGTAACATACCTGCATGCAAGCGTGTATCTTAATGAGGTAGTCCACCATAGTAATTCCTTAGAATTATAATTTTAGTACCCGTTATTGTATAAAATATATGTAATGCATTTTGCACATACATTTCTGGATACGGGACTGCTGAGGTCTCAAAAATAATAAATTATTCTGAATCATGTATGCAAATAAAGTAACTAACATTTCGAGAACACTTGTTAAATGGACTTACGTAAATTATCATTCATATAAACGTTCAGTTAAATATTAAAAACACAAACAAAATCTCGTTCATTAATATCTACATGGAACACAACGTCGTTATAATTTTACCATCATGAACACTTCGATACAGTAAATAAAATCCTAAAAGGCGAAACAAAACAATTCGATGAGTAAACGGAAACCCTATTTTTAAAACGCCAGTGGTTCCAAAAATAAGACTTAAACAAAATTCAGTTAATAAAATCATTGTGAACGGAATAAAATATCAAGATATACGAATATGTATCTAACAATTCATTTTCCAGCGCTGGTGAAAAATTTAGAAAGTAAATGCACTGACATATTTGGGTATGGAATTTTAAATTGGTTTCTAATGGAAAGAATATGTTAACGATATTTGCAAATAGCTGAGTCGTGGTACAGAAAAAATATATAAATTAAATTTTTATGTCCTACAAACGTTTGACTCAATTTTGTATCCTATATTAGATATGCAATTGTTGACTAATATATATATATATATATGTTTTTTTTTTTACTTTTTTTATTGGAGGTTTAACGACCACCGTGCGCAACTCAGTGGGCTATAAGCAGTCGCCCGTCCCTGGTTTAAGGCTACTTGCTCCAGGGAAGGGAGAAAGCCAGGGCCGTAAGATAAACACAACATCCATGCCTCACCGGGATTCGACCCCGGACCCATCTCGGACGAATGATCAGAACTTCAAAATATATTTATTGCCATAAAACAATATAAACAATATTTACAGTAAGTTCACCGGGAACAGTTGTTGCCATTTTGGCATATTTTATACAGAAGATAAAAAGACTCAACAAACATACAGTATTGCGAAATTACAATGACAGAAAACAGAAACGAGATCAATTTAACATTCTCCGTCTACCACAAAAAGCCAAAGAAAAAAGAGAAAGCATCAGGTAATTCACAATAATGAACATTAAAATTGAACAAAACATAAAATCTGTAAAACTGAACATTGTCAAAGGCCGCACAAAGTTAAAAATATTTCAGCATGTCATTCATGAAGAAAAACATCAAGCCAGGAAAAACAAAACCTTGCTCGTAACATGTACGCTACCACTAACATGATATACTGATTTTTTTCTGCCAGGCTGTAAAGCTATTTTTTACGACAGACATATTAATTCATTAAGAATCATGAAACAAAATAAGCGTAAACCTTAACTCTAAAAAAAAACCCTGCTTAACGCGGGTACGCTGCTTCTAATACAAAAATAGGTTCTTCTGTCTGTCTGTAAGTACCATAATTTTCCATAAAAGAAAAATATCGCTAAGTGAGACTCTATGAGCAACATAATTCGCAACAAAAAAACATTATACATACGAATCAGTTTCACTTCAAAACAAAAATTCTCTACTTCTCAATCTATAAACACAGACGTTTTTCATCAACAAGTTGCGGAAAAAGTAGATGAGTAAAAATCTCGTAACATTAGATGCAACAAACATACAAAAAGGACTCATCATTCAGATGTGATAAATACAAAAATTCAATGTACAGAATATATTGCAAATATGGCTAAATTCAAAGGGAAGAATCGTAAATTAGAAGTACAGAAAACTGCATGATATTACAACAGATGAGAATTACATTATCTTAAAGAAACCGTCATTTTCATACAGAGAAAGTACTTATTGCTCGACAAAAACTAAATAGCTAAATTAGTCTGTCACTCTAACAATAGGCTTGCAAAGACAAATACTACAACTGAAAAAAACGTCAGACATAGTAAAATTCTTATCAACCACTATGGGTTCGATAATGCAGAAAAAAAGACCATTATGTTATCGCTAGACAGTGCAAGCAATTTCAAGCATTCAATTTTCCCCAACAATAAATACAAAATTCAGTTATAAACGCGAATAATTAGGAAAAAACTTAACACATGACGGTGCAACGTTATAACATAAAATACTCTCACGTGACACTCAATGAAGCAGAACAATTCACGAGACACTAACTTTTGGAAATTGAACAGAGAAACGTAACTAGGTAGTCAAATAAAACGACATATTACCCAACGGTAATTTATGGAAAAAGGGGTTATACCGAACACTTCGATGGGCAACTAACCTGCGTAAATATACAAAAATACTCACAACATAGTGCAAAAAAAAACGCTCCAGTACAATACAAACAATACAAAGACAGAGATCTGACCACAACAAAATGTCGTGGACGTTACACGGTTAGTGTTACAATATTATTATTCGTATTAAACCAGATATGACTTGGGGACCACTTAGCATGAAAACTGTCAAGACTGTTACTCGTCTTTGCAGTATCATACTCGACTTGCAATATCGCAGTCACAGACTGACGGTATCTGCGACAAAGAAAACTTCTTGCCACGTTATAACGTCTAAGGGTAGGACAATCGACACTAATATGATAGTACTGATAAATTGTATATTTTGCTTGCAATATGAGAAAAATGCATACAGAATTGTGTGATGAAGCAGATATGTGATGTGAGCGAAGAACATTATAGTGAAACATGGTATGTAAAGCAGCACAAACATTCTGAAGCAAAAGAAACATCAATGAAAACAAAGGCTGTAAAAACAAGCACATCGAGTAAGAGTGAAATACATCTCCCTCTGTATTGCAAAAATAACACAGTGACGATGTAAGATGCCGAAAACGATGAAGGGTGCGTGGGGTTAATAAGCGACTATGTAGATGTAACCAATGGATATCCCTTGCCTTTGGAGTAGCCAAGGCTGTTAGTGGATCACTCCATGTTGCTGGTACTTCTGCCTCTGGCACGGAGGGAATCTGCATTGGATCGGTAAAATATGTAATGAAATGCCTATAAATGAGTTTAGCAGATACTTGATGTGAAAGAAACAACTGGTAATCTAGATAAATAATGAACGGGAGACTGAATGAGGCTGATGAGTTCTGAATAAGTCCATTCTGATTGGCAAGTTGTGGGTAGAGTCTCTGAATGCAAATCTGGATATGCCGAAGTTGAGCGCGATGAACAGGGGTATCTGCAAACAAGGGAGAAATGCGAGAAAGAGGTTTCTAACTGAGATCAATGTCAACGAGTTGAGAGACCTTCACAACTCCACTGGAAAACCATGAGGAGTAGTGAAGGTACGAAGAGGTAGAAGAGTAGATAGCAGAGGAGAAGAAGAGGGGTTCTGCAAGGAGGTCATTAGTAGTGGAAGGGGGTAGTCGGACAGGATTCAGGGAGCGCCAAAGGGTAAGTGCAGACTTGTAAGTGTCAGGGAAATGATTGGGAATGAATGGGAACAGGTCCATTCGCAGAAAAGTTTGAACTGTAAGGTGGGGACTCCGGGGGAAGAACAGAGTATCAATAATGGTTTGCGTTGAAGAAAGAGGCGTTGAAAAAATCTTAAGTTATGAAGATGAAAGGCTTGAAATTTTCGAGTGATATCAGCAAGAGAGAGACCACCATAGGAAATCGGAAGAGAAAGCGTGGAGCGATGCACCCAATGAATAATATTCCAAATGAAGTTCACAAAAGTTCTCTGCAGATGATTCAGCAAGAAAGGTGGCGGAAGGTGAGCAATCCAGCTGTGAAACAATTTCGGTTGCACAAACACATTTAGTAGCATTGCCCGACTAAAAAATGAAAGAAAGGGTTTGAGCTGACGGAGAGGCGCAAGTCTTCGATTAATTCGAAGAACGGGGGGTCCATGCTGCAGCAGCAACCGCCTCCGGTTTTCCGAAGTGCACACCAAGAAATTTGACTACGTTTGTAGACCATCGGGCCCCCCACGGACGGTCACCACGGGTCGACCACGCTCCCGTCCATAAACCTGAGCATTTTTCAGTGTTTAAGGCTGATCCAGAAATTACGGCATATTCGTTATATGTTGATAATAGGATTCAAACGAAGATTCTGTTCGTAAAAATAACGTCAAGTCATCGGCATATGCAGTCAAGACAGTATGATGGTGCCGGGTGCACACAACTCCACGGGGGACAGAAGAAAGAAGTCGGGAACGGAGACAGATTAGAAGAGGTTCAAAACAGAGTGCAAAAAGTTGACCCGACAGGGGACAGCCCTGCCCGATACCGTTAGAATAAGGGATAGCAGAAGTAATAAAAGTCGAAGTACGAACCCTAAAAAAGAGTTTGAATACAGATTAGAAAGAGCCTGGCAGAAGAAGGGAGGGAACCCAAAGCGTTGAAGGACAGTAAAGACATAAGTATGGTTAATGGATCAAAATTCTGTCGTTGATCAATATTAAAAATAGCAAGGGGTTCTGCAAGCTGGGATGCGAGAGTGTTAAAATCACGGATCGTGGTAATATTAGAAGCGATAGAGCGGGTGGGAACAGTGTAAGTTTGGTCAGGATGAATTAAATAGGATAGGACAGGATTCAGACGGAGTGCGAGTAGTTTAGCAAATATTTTATAGTCAGTATTAAGTATAGAGATGGGTCGCCAGTTAGATAAAATACCAAGATAGCCAGATTTAGGCATAAGGCGAAGCAGAGCAAAGCTGAAAGCATTGGAAGAAGAACTTGAAGACGAAAAAAGGAAAGTATAACAACTGAGGAGAAGTGGCATGAGATAAGGAAGGAATGTTTTGTAGAATTTTAAGGAAAGCCCATCCTCTCCAGGTGAGGAACGATCATTTAAACTGTAAATCGAATTGCGGATTTCTTGAGGGGTGATCTGAGCATTTAGAGAGGACACATAGCATTCAGGAACTTGCGGAAGGTCTTTCAAAAGTGGTGCAGAAGAGGTTGGCTGTGTTAATGTACGTTGAAAACGTTGGCTATAATACGCATGAGTTTGATTACATATAACATATGGGTCAGTAGTTACTGAGCCATTAGAGAGGGGGAGTTGTACAATGGTATTTTTTTCTTCTTCGTACCTCGAGGGAACGGAGACTGCGAAAAGGATCTTCTTCGAATCTGAGAAATGAGTATTTCAGACGGGTCAGTACATTTGAAACAGAGGCTTGAAGACATTCTCGTAATTTCGTTTCAAGGAGATCATAATCCGATGAGGTTCGTGGGGTTCGCTGAAGCGCACGCCGGAGACTGTCCACAGTCATATTACGCCGGGTTCTGATAGTAAAAGAATATTTCTTCGCAAAAGCTACAATAGATTGTTTTGTCGAGATCCACAGAGCCGCTGGGTCGGAAACAAAAGACAATTGAGTAACAGCTTGAGTGATAATAAGAACAACTTCAGTATTAAAATCAGGATCTTGAAGCCACGAATCATCTAAAGACCAAACACTCGGCCGTGAAATACCAATAGACTGAAAACAGAGGGAAAGAATAACTGGCTTATGGTCTGAAGAAACAGAGGGTGCGTGATTGACTGAAATAATAGACGGACGAATAAAACGGGAGACATAAAATCGATCAAGTCTGGCTGCAGCACAATTTAAATGAATAGGGGGGAACCAAGAAAACTCTCGTTCAGTTGGGTGTAGATATCTGAAGGCATCTTGGAGGTCAAAGTTGAAGACAATCTGAGAGAGCTGAGAAACTAAAGAATGACGGCTTTCATGTGAATTATCTCTATCAACGTAAGGTTGAAGTGTACAATTAAAATCACCAGCAAAAAGAATAAGGTCTGAGGGAGGAATATTCGCAAGAACTGCAGCAACATGAACCAGGAGATCAGTAGCTTCATTATTATTTTGAGGTACATGAATATTTAATAGATGAATTCGACTGTACAGAAGGCAAAACGAAATACATTGAAAAACTCCCAGGCGGCTCTGGGACTCGACAATATTCTGTAATATAGAGTGAAATCGGGAATGAAATACTATTGCAGTTCCGGAACCAACATGTGTCCGGTAATTATGATAAAAAACATAAGGCCAGCGGCGCCAGCGAGCAAAATTGATTCCTGCCGAACAGTTAGTCTCTTGCAACATTAGAACATCCGCTTTTAAAGGTCGGACATCTTCAAAAACCAATGCATTTGCTGCTGACGCCGCTAAACCTCGGCAGTTAAAAGAAACAAATAGTACCTTAGAGTTCATTTTGGTGGCTGCAAAACCCACTCAACCCGTTTATCAAGCATTGTTAATAAATAACGAATACGTCGACAAAATAAGTGCACTTTTGGTGTGGTGGTCGAGTGCTTGTGGAACAGTTCATGTAAAAAATATAACTGTGAAACCAACTCCGTCACTCTAGACAGATTTTTCTGAATGCAAGGAATTTTCATGATGCTAGTTCTCTTAGGAACCGCATACAGAGAAACTAGTTCGAAGTAAGATAATGGCGTAACTGGCACTTCTATATATTTAAGATATCTATCAAAGTCTTCCGCACACTCTGGATATGGTTCAATATCAGAATGTGTCGACGTGGTGTCACTCAGATTATCAGGTATTTCCATTTCAACCTCCTGATAGCTCACACTGATTTCAGGCTGTTTTAGGGTTGAAGTGGAAGAGTTGCTTCGTTCAAGACTCGGCGACTGAGAGGGTCCACCAGAACGTGTCGCTTTCGAGCTGGACCTGGTTTGTGGTAGACCTCTCTTTCTTAGGAGATGTCGGGGTCAAAGGTCTCTTACACGTAGTTGTAGAAACTCGTGTTCCCCCCGACGGTGGCAAGGCAGGGTAATCTTCTAATTGATAACCACTATCAGGTACTTCCACAGAAGGGGATTGCTGAGCTGCAGAGTTATTAATAATAAGACTCTGAATTGTGCTGTTCGTACTCAACATAGCATCATCTACTGATTCCAGGTTTGGTGTCTGGGCAACTGACGGCTCAGAACAGAATGATGACTCAACGGCTCCAGGATTTGAAGTAGAATTATTCTGCACATTTCTGTGAGGACACGAGGTCACCCGATGCCCTTCCCCTTTACAATAAAAGCACTGCATTCCTGCAAATAAGTCAAACGTGTATTTTCTTGAATCTGTAATAACCTCAACGGAGGTAGGCCTGTCCTTCAGAGCCTGTTCCGTAGGGAAAATCACCCTATACTGACGACGTCCTCCTTGCACATAGGCATAGGGGGTGTTTACGCCTGCAGCAGAGAGAAATATTGCTGTACCTACTACTCTGCCGATGGAACTCAGCGCATCTACTAATAGTTCATCAGGAAGTCCCGAGGGAACGGGTGTCAGAGTGACGGTAATAGGGCGCTGAATAGAAGGTGTCGGTTGCAGATGCACAGTACCAATGTCTACAATACATTGAAGAATTTTTTCAACAGCAGATTTTAGGGTAAAGCGCACTTCGATTCCCCCACCAAAACGGATGGCTGATTTGATGGATTCTCTGGAAACAACCATTGAAATTGCATCCAGGTACCGAGGGATTGGGGTGTCCTTTAGGGCAGGAACATAAACAGTGAAAGATAAATTTTCTGAGAAACGCTTACCTAGAACAGAGTCATCCGGAACTTTCAGTCGTAAAACTTTATCCACACGTGTAATCGTATATTGAGAGTCTATTGAAGCTGCAGAAGGTACATTCGCAGGACGGACAGCAGTCGCATAGGTGCTGAGAGGGGGTGGGGGTGGGCCCTCGGCTCCGACCCCTTCATTCACAATTTGTTCCACAACACTTAACACACTTTCCGAAGAATGACAGATCACAGTGGAGGTATCCATTACTGATATATCCTTTGAAGCAGACACACTGGTCGTTGATATAGAAGATTCGAGTAGAATAGGCACAGAAGCATCAGACGTCGACTTAGACGCTGAGGTCGTAATCATCTTGACTACTAACACAGAACTTAAACTAAAACCTAGTGTTGCGGCTTGCAACACTAAAAACAAAGGAACCCACCTTCAATAGTATGCTTGAAGGCATGGGTACTCTCCTTGAGTAACCTTGTAACACTGAACTGAGTAACTGACCTAGTCACCCACGTCGGTGTAAAATACACCAAAAAAATAAAAAAAAATAAAGGCTGTCCCAACGAATTTGTGGGTTCAACTTAAGCATACAACATTCACAAAACGAAATAACATAAAATACCTAACAGGAAACTTCCAAAAAACAACTAATATCACTCAAAGTGCAGGAGCACAAGTAAACGTGACCGCCCGATCAGAAGCCATCGCTTAGACCACTGAGCAGCCGGCGCGGGATATATATATATATATGTGTGTGTGCGTGTGTAACTTTACACAAGCACGCACTGACATGCCAGTTTTTTAGGTACACTTGCCTTAGTCATATAAATGGCTCAGTCCCGCACGTAAGACGCCACGCGAACGCTGCGAGTTGTATAAATCAGGTAGATCAACGTTTGCCGCCCCGGTCGCGCAGTGGTCTAAGCAATGGCCTCTGATCATTCGTCCGAACGGGGTCCGGGTTCGAATCCTGGTGAGGCATGGATGTTGTGTTTGTCTTACGGCACTGGTTCTCTCCCTTTCCTGGAATCAGTGACCCTACATTAGGGACGGGTGACTGCTTATAGCCCATTGAGTTGCTCACGGTGGTCGTTAAACCTCCGATTTAAAAAAAAAAAAAAAAGATCAACGTTTCTCTCCTGAGTTAGAGTTTCATTGAGGGTATGAATAGGCAAAATGAGTAATCTGAGCGACTTTGAACATGACATGATAGTTTGCGCCAAGCACGCTGGTTCGAGCATATATCAAACGACTGTTATCCTGAGCTGTTCACGCATGGCTCTACCAAGGGTTTATTTTGAATGATTCGTCATGCAAAAGAAATTCGAGAAATCGGTGATCCTGTGGATAAAAATATCTGGTGGCTTGAAGGGGTCAAAGGAGACAGGTGAGAATTGTGTTAGCAAGCAAATGGACATCACCCTGAAAACTCAAAGCAGAATTCAAAATTCATGTGCTAAGGCACATCTCCGAAAGCACCAGGTATTGGAACATGTCGCGTATGGGATACAGCAGGCGACGACCTGCTGTATCCCATACGCGACATGACTATCAAGTAAGGGTACTCATATCAAGTAAGGGATACAGTACCCGACTATCAAGTAAGGGTACTCATTTTCCTACCAGGGCTGAAACTACAATCCTGGCTACCCCGTCAACAAAATTTCAGCCATGATTTGCAAAAAGCTTATGTATTCATAAGTTTGATGATACTGCTTGCAATGATGACGCACCGTACCTTATTCCTCAGCCCTGGAAACAGATTCTGTGATTTTACATTGCTTCCATCAGACTACAGCATTATCTACATTTATGTTGTACTTACCTGTTCTCTTCACTGTACTGTTTCTATGAAGAAATGGGGGAGAGTAGGGTGATTGAGAAAAAAGGTGTGATGACAGCAGGCGGGGTTTCTTTGCACATCTGATCTACTCAGGACATTACGTCACACTTGGACTTCATCATTGATATGCACTGGCGGAAAGTGAAAAAGGAACACCAAGAAGGAATTGGCGGACGATTATGAAATTTACATATGTTAATAGGGTTGAGTTTACGTAGGTGTGATGTTAATTTCGGGACCAACCGGTGAGCGCTTACGCCACAGCACAGCATAATATGCAAATTATCGTCGGTGGTATTTAAGGAGTACGGCGGAGTGAATGTAATCAGTCGTCGGCGTACAGACACGTGCGAAGACCCTGAAGAAGCTGCAATGCCTGGACATGGAAGACGTGTACGATTTCAGCAGTTATCGGACTTTGAGCGAGATAGTCTAGTCGGACTCCGCAAGGCCGGGTGGTCGTATCGTCGTATTGCGGAGCGAATTGGACGGGAAGTATCGGTGGTGGTGCGATGGTGGTGTAGATGGCCCGAGGAACATTCCCACACGAGAAGACGTGGAACCGGGAGTCACAGACGGACTGATGAGCGGACCGATCGACGCATAAGAAGAGCGGCGTTGTCAAGCAGAACATCCACTGCGACGCAAATCCGAGCTGCCGTTGCACCTGAGGTGACTGTGCGAACAATCCGCAACCGTCTACTGGATGCAGGACTACGTGCACGTGTGCCTCCGGCATGTGCACCTCTGACTCCAGCACAGGAACGGCTGCAGTGGGGTCTCCAACGTCTGCACTGGAGAACGCAATGGCGATCTGTCATGTTTAGCGATGAAAGCAGATTCTGCTTGGGAGCCTCCGATGGCCGTATGCGTGTTCGCAGACGCACAGGGGAGCGTCTCCACCCTTCTTGCATCCACCAGCGACGCACAGGGTCTACACCTGGTCTAATGGTGTGGGGAGCGATCAGATATCACTCCTGTACACAACTAATGTTTGTACCGGGTACGTTAAACAACACCTCTTACACCAACAACATCATTCAGCCCGTTGTTGTGCCATTTGTAAGGTCGGTCCATCGTGGTGTTTTCCAGCAAGATAACGCACGCCCACACACGGCACGTGCAACGCAACATGCACTTCAGGGTGTGAGACAACTTCCATGGCCTGCACGTTCACCGGATTTGTCCCCCATTGAGCACGTGTGGGATTTTATGGGACAACGACTTATCCGGTCTCCACGGCCAGCCACGACCATCCCCGATTTACGCGTCCAGGTTGAGGATGCTTGGAACTCAATACCCCAAACTTACATCCAACATCTGTACGACAGACTCCATGCCAGAATTGCACAGTGTGAAGCAGTTCATGACGGTTCAACCTCGTACTAACCATGTTACATGGAAATGTTATTTTTCAGTTTACCAGCAAATACAGCTGTATTTTGCCATAATGTTTTGATCACGTTATCCTCTGTATTCCGTTATTATGCTGTACAAATTTCGTTGGTATCAGACGTCTCCTTCTTGTTGTTCTTTTTTCACTTTCCGCCAGTGTATATTATATATCTGAGTTCCTTGTAACGTTTTACAGTCTTTCATCTGATGATGGCCTTATTGTAAGTGCCGAAAGATCTAATGAGTTTTAATTTGTAATTTTAATTGTAAATACGATGTTTTTAACTTACTCTAATGTATTAAATATTTTATTGAATCATCGGTATGTTTGAAGTAATTACATTTGGTGTTTTGTAGATCTTGCAAATACGATCTTGGTGATAATTTCTGGGGTTTTAATTGGCCGCCTAAAAAGAGAAAGAATTACGCCTGCCGCTATTGACATGCGTTCAGCTAATGTCTATGGAGATTTTGTACCTTCGTATATCGGGATTAAAATCTAGGCAGCATTATGTAACTGAGAAGGGGTTGTTGGATAGTGGAGCACTGAGGTACGCCGGTTTCTGTTTCCCCGCATTAATCATAATGAATTCATATCCTTACCAAATAATATTGTATTGGGAGTTCTTAAAAATTTTTGAAAAATTTGCTTCTCATTTTCATGGTGCCGTCATCCACAAACTAGCAACAGGACACACATTCTAACATTAGATTCTGATTTGTCAAAAAACACAAAGAGAAAAACGAAGCAGAAAACGGAACGGAGGAAACGCCAGAAAATACAACTGTGTAGGTAATGTACTAAGGAATTTTGGAGAGAGGGTCATAATGAGAATTTTAATCCATTGAAATATACATTGCACAATCTTACATTTAACTCTACGCTGTACCTTACCCTGATGTCTCAAAGGAATAATTATTGATGTATATTTAAGTCTTAAGACATAGCCGACTGTGCTTAAGCTTATTTGGTTTACTTGAAAGCCCATTTTTTAAAGGAAGCAGAATACGGATCGCGACAAATCTCTCCGGAAATAAGAAAAATGAGCGCAGACATAAAAAAAAAATTCAATTGATCTCTTCCTACCCACTTTTCCATTCCATTAAAGCCGATTCTCAACTAGATTTGCATTCTCGGAAAGAACCCGATAGTTTTTTCCACCGTCTTCCTCTCCCTCTCTTTTTTTCGTTGTGTACCCTCTCTATCTCTTCCTTTAATTCGGGTCTTTGAATGCAAATTCCGTTCCTTCGGTGTTCTTATCGGTGCTCCCTTCGTCCACCTGATCTCGACTCTTCCTTTTTCCTTCAAAGATCGAATAAACGTATTGGATGAAATGATTTCTTTTGGGATAAGCTGCTTTTCAATATGTTTAAAACAGGGACCGTATGATGTATGCGATGTATTATTTACGGATTTCCCCCAAATCCCAATTGCTCTCTCTGCCTCGACTCATGCGTCATACCAGGAGTCCTCATGATTTCCTTATGGAGATTATTAACTTCAACGTGCACTCATCCTATTTGTACTATAAGAGGAAGACTTTTATATCCGTTTCTTTCAAACACTACAACTACAGAAAAAACAACATGTTTTTGTTTTGGTTTCGTTTACTTTCCGGCTTTTAGTCTGTAAAAGGTAAATAAAGGATATTTGAACAAGAACAGTTGGCGATGCTCTTTTGCTTCGTTTCAAAATACGCATGTTTTGGAAAATATATTTCACGGTGGTTCTTTGAAACATGGGCTTTCATACATAGACGTTAAAGGAATAAGTGATGTCAGTAAATCCTGTTACAGAGTTTATTGAAGACATAAGCCAACTATCCATTATATGCATCAAATAATTCCTTCTTCTATTTCAGATTTCTAAAGAATAACAAAAAAGTTAGCCTCTGATACTTTTCAGAAAAAGTATCAGATCCGATATGATTAAGCTATATTGAAGTTTTCAGTTTATGCTAAATATTTTTCACGATATTTTAGTTTTAGTTAGTTTTCTTCCCTTAAAATTTAAAATTCTCTACAAGACTGTTGAATAAACTTGATTATGCTTCTTGACGTCCAATAGGAAATAATTCTTGCCGCCCCCGGTGGCGCAGTGGTCTCAGCGATGGCTTCTGATCATTCGTCCGCAAGAGGGCCGGGTTCGAATCCCGGTGAGGCATGGATGTTGTGTTTGTCTTACGACACTGGCTCTTACCCTTCCTTGGAACCAGTGACCCTAAATTAGGGACGGGCGACTGCTTATAGCCTATTGATTTGCTCACGGTGGTCATTACACCACTAATAAAAAAAAATAATTATTTTAAGTCCGACTTGAGGTAGTAGAGATATTGTTCGTAATACAGAGATACGGGTATGCCACGGAGATCCAACACAACGATAGAAGATACACTGCTGGCCAGCCAAAATGCAACAACAAGAAGGAAGCATCCAATTGGCCTGAAATTCGCGGCATGCGTCGCCCGCGAGAGGACATGCAAACGATTAGCATTGCAGGGCATATGCAAATCATGTGCCCCCGGCATGCCACCGAGAAGCGCTATAAGAAGGGTGCACAGAAGGCGGGGTGTAAGTAGTGGAAGTGTGTTGTGCTGCCGGACCTTGCGTGGGAAGCTTCCTAATGCCTCGTCGCAGAATACGGCATGCATTCCAGCACGTTTTGGAGTTCGACAGAGGACGAGTAGTGGCTTATCGCGACAGCGGTTTATCGTACCGAGACATCGGCGCCCGTGTGCGACGATATCCAGCCGCAGTGAGGCGAGTATGGATTCGGTGGATGCAGGCAGGATGGAGAGACCGACGTGAGCGATTGCCGCAACCGCGGCACACCACAGAACGAGAGGACCGGCATGGTGTTCGGCGGGAATTGACGGCTCGCACCGCCCCATCCCGAACGTTAGCGCAGGAATTAGGGTGTGTTGCGCAACAACCTGTGTCAGCACGTACCGATCGACGTTGTCTGCAGGAGTGGGGACTTGTTGCACGGCGCCCATTGCTCCGATTACCCCTGACGTTACACCACCGGCGAGTGCGGCGGTAGTGAGCCGTTGAACGCTGCACCTGGACTATGGAATGGCACGACATGGTCTTCTCCGACGAATCCCGCTTCTGCCTGAAACACGACAATGGTCGGATCCGCGTGCGGCGGCACCGCGGCGAGAGACTGTATGACGCCTGCATTATGCATCGCCATACCGGTCCGTCGCCTGGCGTTATGTTTTGGGGCGCAATTGGATATGACACCCGCACCCCTCTGGTACGCATCGCCGGCACACTCAACGGCCACTGCTACATCTCCGACGTTATGGAGACTGTAGTCCTCCCTTACCTGCCGGACCTACCAGCGGCCACGTTTCAACAGGACAATGCGCGCCTGCACGTGGCACGCATCGTGCAGCAAATCTTCACGGCCCACCAGGTGTCACTTCTACCGTGGCCAGCCTGTTCGCCCAACATGTCACCCATCGAACTCGTCTGGTCGCTGCTCGACAATCGAGTGGTCCGGCAAGCAGCATCCGCGGGCTACGCCTGATGAACTGTGTCAACATGTGAAAGCAGCCTGGACCGACATACCTCAACCCCACATCCAAAGCCTCTTTCGTTTGATGCTGCGGCGTGTAGCGACCGTTATTGCCAGCCATGGGAGCCACACGAACTATTGATGTCTGCGTGTTCCGTAAAACGCACGGGCATGTTAGCTCAATCGTTTCATCTTTGTATCTGTTGTTATGTGTCCAGGAAATCTGGCTTTGCTATCTCCTGTCCTTCTTGGTGTTGCATTTTGGGTAGCCAGCAGTGTAGAAGTACAAAGGGAAATCCGGTGAGGTTTACTGTTCCCCAATAAAAATGCTTTCTTACAATTTCAAAACCAGAAGGGAGATAATGTACGTAATACAAATAAACACAAATATACTTTAACCCCACGTAACTTCGACGGTCATGCATTTGTGAAATTAGAGATGTAAGGCAAATGTAGATCAAGTTTACATTTAGTCAATGGAGATCCAATTTTTACAATTACATGAAAAGGTGTACTGGGATTATTAAGTTGAATATGAGCGACATAGCGATGAACTGGTGCATATAAACGCGAGAAAAAAGTGCGTCAAACGTATCTGACATGTCACATACACAGAAAAGGAATGAGATTCAAAAAGAGTTCTTCAAATTGTACTCTTTCATTTCTGGAGTATAACGATAAATGCAGCTTGCTCCAGCCTGGGACCTCTTTACTAGGAGCAGAAGAACCAGTGAGTAAGAAATTATAAATTTCCCCAAAATCTGGATCATTCGGCAGTTCAGAAATTATTTGCTTCCTTGAAGTAATTTCCGAAATGAGAAATAGGGAGGGAGGTTCAGTATCCACCTGGGCACCAGAACTGACCGGACAGCGAGACAGTGCGTCAGGCAGTTGGCTTGATTTACCAGGGCGATACTGAATTTGAACATTATATGTCTGAAGTCGAAGTGTCCATTTTAACAATCTTCGGGACAGATTCTTTGCAGTGGTTAAATATTGTAGTGCCGAATGATCCGTAATGATATTCACAGTTAAATGATTGAGATAGCATTTAAATTTGGTGATAGCAAATAAAATAGCTAAGCATTCTCGTTCAGTAGCAGAGTAATTGCGTTCTACTTTGTTAAGAATTCGAGAGGCATATGCAATAGGATGCCCTCGTTGAGATAGAACAGCTCCTAGACCAACACCTGTTGCGTCGATAAAAATGTTGAACATTTCTGCATGGTTAGGAAAGGCTAACACAGGTGGCGAAACCAAGGCATATTTAAGAGCATTAAAAGCAGTTTCTGCCTCCATGGACCAAACAAAGTGTCTATACTTTCTTTTTAATGCAAATAAAGGTTCGCATAGAGTAGCGTACCCCGGAACGAACTGTTGGTACCACCCGGTCATGCCTAGGAATCTAGACAATTCTTTTGCCGACTTAGGCCTCGGGAAGTCCGAAATTGGCTTGACCTTTGAGTCGTCAGTTAGAAGACCCTTAGGGGTAATTTTCAATCCCAGATATACTAGTTCGTCCCGTCCAATTTGGCATTTGGCAGGCTTTAAAGTCAAACCCGCATTATGTAGCAGTTCGAAAACTTGGTTCAACAGAGACAGATGCTCTTCAAAAGTCTCAGAAGAGACAATTATACCGTCCAGATAGACATGGACATTAGGTCCGAGCATAGGACGTAAGACCGAGTCCATTAGGCACTGAAACGTTGCAGGAGCATATGCCAAACTAAAGGGCATTTGTAGGAACTCATATGCTCCAAACGGGGTAATAAATCCAGTTTTGTCTACAGAATTTGGGTGGACAGCAACCTGCCAATAGCCACTAGCTAAATCCAAAGTTGACAACCAGTTTGTTGACGATAAGTCCTGGAGAATATCGCTAATTATAGGCAATGGATAATTGATAGCTTTAGCCGCCGCATTGAGTTTACGATAGTCTATCACAAAGCGATACTCTCCAGATTATTTTTTTTTTTGGAACAAGAAAAGCAGGTGCTGCCCAAGGACTAAGTGATTCTTTAATTATTCCCGAATGGAGCATGTCCTGAATTTGTTTTTGGAACTCAGCTCTTTTTCTGGTTCGAACATGAATAAGGCTTACATGCAATGGGATTCCCCCTTCCGTATCAATGGTATGATACACCACCTGTGTAAACCCTGGCTTATCAGAAAATAACCCCGGTCTACTGTGTAAAACCTGACCAAGTTGGCTCTTGTGTTCAGGCAGTAATCTGTCACTCGCAAGAACTGCCGAAAAATCAATAGGCTCTTCTGGGGTGGGAGGACTAATCTCATGCATTAAGATTAGGCCATGCTTGAAATCAAGTGTAAGCTTAAACATTTTAATGAAATCCACCCCAGAAGGCAATCCACGGGTAACTCTTGGATAAAAAAAAAAGTATAAGAAACTTGAACTTTGCCAATCTTGACAGGTAAATGAACTGATCCAGAGATTGAAAAAACATTAATGTCGGCACCTCTCAGACATTGCTGGGAAAGCTCGACACAGGCATTTGGAAAGGTAGCAGCACAGAAATCAAAGTTTAATGCATAAATGCTTTACCCAAGGTCACAAGAATATCAGGCAAAAGCGGAGCTTGAATAGTTCAAAAAAGAGATTTGAGGTCTTCAGAAAAACGAAGAGAAAGACTCGACCCATTTACCTCCTGCTGAAGTTTAAATTGTCGTGAAACGTATTAGAATGTCTAGATTGATTTTGGAAATGTGGCGAAGCACCAGAACGTGCTGAATTGTAGTAACGTGCAGGAGAGGCAGAATTAATATCATTAGGCTTGCCTTGCCCCCCAGCCCGGTGTTTTGGATATGTCTTGTCAACCGGGTAGTAATTATCCCGGGGACGAGAAACTTCGTAATTATCCTGGTTCCCATAATTGTCAGGATGTCGCACCTCTGGTGCCCGACGATGCGGCGGCACGTATCTAGACTGCTGATAGCCGTTCTCCACCCTTAACTGATAAGCAGCCTGGCGGGGATGATTGAAAAATTGTCCTTGACTAATGTTCTGTTTTGGCTGTTGATACCTATTAGTCTGAATAGAAGGTTCATGGTACTGCGTAGGTTGGCGGTACTCTTGGACCTGTGAAGATTGCCCTTTGCTGTGGCGTTCTTCATAGACTCGAATGAGTTTCAAGCACTCGTGAATGGAGACAGGACGTCGAACTTCCAAAAAATCCTGCAGGAAGGGATCCAGCTGCTGTAACAAAGTGTCACAAATGTCAGACTCGACTACCAGCGGGATCCCATAATTTGTAAAGTCGAACTGTTTTCAGGGCGAAAGAGACTGGGCTACCTGACGCAGCTCGCTGTCGCCTGGAAAACAGTTGTTGTGCAAGGCCGGCCTTATTGGTGCCAAAAGGAAAGACATCCAAAAAGTCAGCTCGAAATTTCTGATATGAGCCCTTTGGGTTCATTCGACGCCACTGTCTGTACCAGACCATTGCCGTGTCTTGCAAACATGTGCCAGCAATAGGTATCTGACAGTCTTTATTTTTTTTTTTTTTTTTGATTGGAGGTTTAACGACCACCGTGAGCAACTCAATGGGCTATAAGCAGTCGCCCGTCCCTAATTTAGGGTCACTGGTTCCAGGGAAGGGAGAGAGCCAGTGCCGTAAGACAAACACAACATCCATGCCTAACCGGGATTCGAACCCGGACCCCTTTCGGACGAATGATCAGAGGCCAGCGCCTTAGACCACTGCGCCACCGGGGCGGCGACAGTCTTTAGGAACATCATATACGTCAAAATGATCATCAAGATGCTCCAGAAACCTAAGCGATCCGCCGTTTCCCCTGAATACAATAGAACTCGCATGGGGTATGTAATGAGCAAGAATTTTGCTCCTTCTCACTGGGGGTAGTGGGGTAAAGTGCTGTTAAGGCACTGCAATCGAAGTACGCGATACATAAGCTTCGTACCTCGCGTATTCGCTGTCTGGTAAGTCGGAACCGCAGGCCATAATTCTACACCAGACAATCTACGCTGAGTGCGTAGATTGTCTGGTGTAGAAGTGTGAGCCTCATGATCCTGTCTATAACAGTCATAGAAGAGACCGATAGGATCCGTTAGGTTAGCCATTTTCCGTGACTTCTACTAAGAATCTGTTCGAGTGAAGTTCGGGCGCCAATATGACGAAGAAGTCTTTTCTTACTTCTACGTTATTTAAAAGAAAACATAACCATGGGATGAAATAGTTCCTAAATTAAACCTTAACGGCCAGACGAAACATGTAAACAACAGAAATCAAACTTACGGAAAAGAATCTTTATTCAGGATGTAGCCAACACATCGTAACATAGCATAGCATATTGTATTAAACTCTCCACACACCACACAGCTCTTAACACAACGCTCTCTTTAACAACGCTCGCCAAGCAACAGTTTAGTGCCGCCCCGGTGGCGCAGTGGTCTAAGCGATGGCCTCTAATCATTCGTCCGAACGGGATCCGGGTTCGAATCCCGGTGAGGCATGGATGTTGTGTTTGTCTTACGGTACGGGCTCTCTCCCTTCCCTGGAACCAGTGACCCTAAATTAGCGACGGGCGACTGCTTATAGCCCATTGAGTTGCTCACGGTGGTCGTTAAACCTCCAATAAAAAAAAACAAAAAAAAAACAGTTTAGTCGTCGTTTTTATCTCTCTTTCTTAACTTATCAGGCATACGTCACGTTCATTCAACCTCAAATATGTTGCCAACAGTATTCGTTTGAGAGAAAAGATATCACGTTAGGAGTGAAGTATAACTGAGAATAAACTCAAGATTTACATAGGGAAAGAAACTAAAAAGGAAAGTTAATTTAGAATATACATCACAATCTTGTTGGGTATGTTTACCAACTGCCCATCGTGACTTGCTTTGACTCTGTGGTCTCTACCTGTCTTCTACACACTACTGCCTTTCTGCTGCTTGTCGCTGCGTTTTGTCTTCCGAGTGTGGGCTGCACCCATCGCGACTGGTTCTCCGCGCTGCCTTCCCCAGTGCGCCGACTGCCTTCTCAGCGCTCCATGCACATACGGTCTTTACGCGCTGCCTTCTCCAGTGTGCTGATTGCCCTCCTGCGCCTCACTTCCTCGCAGTGTTTCTGCGGTTCCATCACTACTACGACTTTACGCCTCTACCAGGGCTTGTGCATCTACCTCCGGGTTTGGATTCCCGCTCACACCACAAAGCGATACCTCCACGTCTCGTCATCCTACCGAGTTAGACCCGTCCTTCGATGACTCATCTGTACCTCGTGTTGCAGCAAAGTGCTCACCATCTCCGACATTCTTCTCGTCATCCATGTACTCTTACATTTCCCGTCAATGGTCCACGCTTGTTGCACATATCTCCGAATCATCCGAGCTTGGCAAGTCCATGCTTTCAACTCTTCGTTTATGGGTCAAGGTTGACCTCTTGCCTAATGTTAAGCTACAGGCCTATATGTCAGCACTTTCATTTCTCCCTCCTGGTGCCATTACACATTTTGCCAGAAAACCTAAGTCGGTTCTTGTTTACTTCTCTACACCTGAATTTGTTTCTCAAGTACTGTCGACTAGTCTTTCTGTTGGAGTCCACAGTTTGGTCCCAATTCCCTTAGCACATTGTCCTGACATTTTCAATTTGTATCCTGTACCTCCGGAAGTTTCGGATGAGCTTTTAGTTGCTTTTCTTTCACGGTGTGGGCGCGTTGTTGGTAAGATCCGCACGCTCGCCACCGATCAAGGAGATCGCCCAGGCGTCCCTTTCAAGTTTCTCTGCATCCGGTCCCCAAGGAGATCTCGGATGCGATGCTATGTGACGCACTCCGTCGATGCGGAAAAGTGGATGGTCCTGTGACCACTCACTCGGCGGCTCCCAAAGACCCTGCGAATAAAAGCGTCCGAAGTTCCCGTAGGAGTGTCCGTCTCATCTTCCCGACTGAGGAGCAACTTCGCCAGTTCCCACGGAATCTCAACGTTTGTTGTGGTCAGTATCACCATCGCATTGACTTGCTCACCTTTGCAGGGAACTCGGCTATCAGCATGCCGGCTACCCCCAAGCGGTGCTTCTGACTTCTGCTGCTTCCCGGCCGCCTTCAGCCCCATCCAGTGCACGTCCTGCGACGTCTTTACCAGCGTTGACAGCCTCTGAGCCGAGTTATTCACAAAGTATAACTAAAGACGTTGGTCAACGCGCGTCTGCTGCTGCTGCTGCTGATCTTTCCTCGCCTTCTGACTTTTCTGCTCTCAATTCATCTGTTTCTCCTCGTGTCATCTCCCCTATTGTTGAGCTCACTGCCGATATCCTCATTTCTTTCACCGTCGGTGCCTCCGATCCTAGTGGCGAGGTGTACCTTTCTTCTGACTCTCAGTCCACGTCTCGAGCGTCATCGGCTTATGGCAAACGCAGTATCACCACTAGCCCTGTAACTCGGCCGAAGAAGAAGAAGACACCAGGTGCCATGTCTCCTCCTCCCACGGCTTCCGAATACGAAGGGGTCTTCCTCCCGAGACCCTCCTCCTCCTATTTCGACGTTTTTGCTTCTCGAGTGCCAAACTGCTTTGTTCTATAGAAACCCCTCTCCATTGAGGACTAGTATCGGTTCTGCACTAGGAAAACCGCCATGGGTGCTGCGTCCCGATTCTTTTTTTTTTTTTTTTTTTTTTTTTTTTTGATTGGAGGTTTAACGACCACCGTGAGCAACTCAATGGGCTATAAGCAGTCGCCCGTCCCTAATTTAGGGTCACTGGTTTCCAGGGAAGGGAGAGAGCCAGTGCCGTAAGACAAACACAACATCCATGCCTCACGGGATTCGAACCCGGACCCCTTACGGACGAATGATCAGAGGCCATCGCTTAGACCACTGCGCCACCGGGGCGGCGCTGCGTCCCGATTCCTTCAGCAGTATGAGGGTGTCATTCTTCTTGTCCTCCAACAAAGCGCAGAGCTCGAGATGCTCCTTCGTTGTCGTCGTAAGCAACCGGGTTATTTTCCACGGGTTCAAACTGGTGCCAACCGCCGGACGTTCGCACATGCCTCTTGCACAGGCCTCTAACTCGAGACTAATTTTCCAGTTCAAGATTCTGACGCTGAACTGTAGGACGTTTGCTAGCTCCCTAGCGAACGCCCTCGTGATGGAAGACATCTCACCCCTCGGAGCAGATTTGTTGCTCCTCCAGGAAACGAATTGCCACCCTTCCACTATCTTTTACCGCTGGAGAACCAGTGACTACTCGTTCCATCATGCGTTTCGGTTTTCCTTTCATGGTGGTATTGTGATTGAAGTGCGCCATCAGTTCCGCTCCCGCCTCACTGCGCTCGCAGTGCCAAATTTATGCCGAGATGTACTTCAGCAAATCTCCTTCACTCTTGATGGGGTTCGCTTCCACATCTTTAACGTCTACGTGCCATGTACCTCCGTCCACCTATCGCTTTTGTTCACCAGTCTGCGAAGTGCCCTCAAAGCGGTCCCGCCTTCTGACCGAGTGCTTCTTGGAAGGGACTTCAATTTCACGCTCAATCCGTCTCTTGATCGCTCTCCCTCGTCTCGTTTGCGTCGTACCAACCTCGTTCAACTTCTTCAAGACCTCGTTACTGATTTCACGCTCACAGATGTACATCGGCACTTAAATTCTTCAGATACCTCCCACACCTGGCGTTCGTCAGGGAATCAGCCTCGTTTTACAGCTCGTCTTGATCGTGTTTATGCTTCGTCATCACTTCTTGAGTCCGTTACTGGGTCTGTTCATCATCTGACAGCTTCATCTGATCACCTGATCACTGTGCTGTGTCTCTCTCAGTGTTTGCCTCCCCGTCGCTTCCACGTACAGTATGCCCGTGGACTTTTAACTCTACCCTCCTCAGGGATCCAGATTTTTGTGCCTCCGTCCGGTCCTTCCTTGCTACACGTCGAGCGGGGTTACAGTCCCCTTCCTGCGCTTTAACGCATTGGCTCCAAGTCAAACAACAACTCCTTCAACACATTCGTCAGCTTGCCTGCACTGCGAGGACATCCCGCCAGATGCAACTCGATCATGCTCGGCGGATGCTCTCTCTGATCAGTTTGTCGGATCCGCTTTTTCCTGTTTATCAAGCAGAGCTAAAGGCACTACTTGAACCATTGGCGCAGCAGGCTATCCTACGCCTAAGTCTTTAGCATCTTCATCGCGATGTCTGTTCGTACGACTTTCCCACGTCGGCAGCCTTCTGCTTCGCTCCGTCATTTTCGCCTTCCGACTGGCGGTATCACCTTTGATCTCTCAGCCATCGTTTCTCAGATTCGTATGTTTTTCACCAACAAGTTCTGTGAAACTGCTTCTCCTTCCTCTTCCGCTCTGCTTCATCTCCTCCCTAACCTAACTCAGGTCTCCCTTCTTTATCTTCTACTCTAACTCTTCCTCCGCCTTCTACTGAACTTTCTTACATCTTTTCTACTCTTAACCCCCACGCTGCTCCGGGTGCGGAAGCCTCTCCTATCCCTTTTATTGAGCTGTTCTATCTGTTTTTCTTCCTTTTCTCCTAGGTGCACCATCTGCTGCTTTTCTTTGCTCTACTCTACCACGGAGATTCACAGCCCCGCACGTCGTCCTTTTTCCCAAGAAAGGGGACCCTCTAGACTTGGGAAACTGGCGTACAATTTCTCTTCTCAATCATGACTACAAGCTTTATACTAAACTCCTCTCCCGCCGACTAAACTCTGTTCTCCCTCATATTCTTGCTCCTAATCAAACTTATACTGTTCCCGGCCGCTCTATTTCTCATAACATTCACCTCCTTCGCGAATTAATCCACCTTGCTAATGTTAAATCTGAACCTCTTGTTCTTTTCTCTCTAGACCTACGCTCTGCCTTTGATAATTTTTCTTATGCCTACCTAACACAAACTCTTCGCAGCTTTGGCTTACCTGCTCATTTTGTCTCAGTTCTTCTTTCTCTATCGCGACGCTGTTTTCCAGGTCAAGACGGCCTCCTTCGTAACATCTCCTGTCCCCTTTGAGCGTGGGGTTCGTCAAGGTTGTCCACTCTCCGGCCAATTACTTGCCACTGCCGTTGAGCCCTTTCTGCGTTCACTTCAGCAATCACTCTTTGCGTCACTACCACTGACGGTTGCCAGCTCTCGTCACCACTCTGTGATATACGCAGCCTATGCTGACGATATCATGGTCTGCACCCGCCGTGACTCTCAGTTTCAGCAGCTTAGATGCCTTTTCGACACTTTCGCATCGTGTTCTGCGGCCTAGCTCAACGTGTCCAAAAGCACCAGATTGTGGTGCTGGGTGTGGTCCCACCATACGGACGCGCCATGGGGAGCCACATGGTCCTCGTCCACTCAGCGCTTTCTTGGGGTGAAACTTGGTACGCCACATGCTGCCTCTAAAGCCACTCGTAATGTGCTCCATCCTCGTCTGCGTCAGCGACCCAGATCAAAAATGGCAAATATCACAGATCCTTTCGGTCTATTTGACTCCTATAGACATAATGATGTGCCTCTTAACTCTACAGCAAATACTCCACGCACTCAGCGTTTTAGGGTGCCACCTAATTCTCTTGTAGCACTGTACGAGGCCTGCGGTTCAGATTTATCGGACAGGGAATACGCAAGGTACGAAAATCATGTGCCGCGTACTTCAGCTGCAGTACCTCAACAGCAATTTGCCCCCCCGTAAGAAGGAGCAAAATCCTTGCTTATTACGTACCTTATGCGGGTTCAATTGCATTCAGGGGAAATGGCGGGTCGCTTAGGTTTCTTGAGGATCTCGAAGATAACTTCGATTTGTACAATGTTACTGAAGATTGCCAAGTGCCTATTTGCTGGCACATGTTTGCGAGATACTGCTAAAGTCTGGTACAAACAGTGGCGACGGATGAACCCAGGGGGCTCTTATCAGCAATTTAGAGCTGAATTTTTGGACGTATTTCCTTTTGGCACAAATAAGGCCGGCCTTGCTCAACAACTGTTTTCCAGGCGATGGCGGGCGTCAGATAGTCCCGTCTTGTTTGCTCTGGAAACAGTTAGGCTTTATAAATTTGGGATCCCGCTACACTCGAGTCTGATGTTATTGCTACTTTATTACAGCATCTGGACCCCTTCCTGCAGGATTGTTTTAGAAGTTAGACGTCTTGTCTCAGTTCACGAGTGCCTGAAACTTATCCGAGTTTTTGAGGAACGGCACAGCAAAGGGTAACCTTCACAGAACCCATTACCTCAGGCCCAAGGGTACCGCCAACCTAGGCAGGTCCAAGAACCTCTTCTTCAAAGCCATAAGTATCATTAGCCTAAACAGAACTTTCCTTAACAAGGACAATATTTTAATCAGCCCAGACAGACTGCTTATCAATCGAGAGTGGAAAGTTCCTATCCGCAGTCTAGATACGTGCCGCCGCATTGTCGGACACCAGAGGTGCGACATCCTGACTTTTATATGAACCAGAATAACAGCCAAGTTTCTCGTTCCCGGGATAATTATTACCCGGTGGACTAAAACTATCCTAAACACCATGCTGGGAGGCAGGGAAGGCCTAGTGATACCAATATTGCCTCTCCTGCACGTTATTACAACTCAGCACGTTCTGGTGCTTCTGCAAATTTGCAAAGTCAACCAAGGTATGCTAATCAATTTTACTCTAATTTAACCTTTTAAGCGGCTAGAACGAAATAACTCGGGGTACGTTTCAGTGGCCCATAGCGGCTGGCACGAAATAACTCGGGGTACGCAATCTGTCCACTGCCCAGCTCACCCGAGTGACCTCGAACTCCGGATAACAGTGAACATTGCATTTCCCCTTTGCTTTGTTATTCAAACTGCTCGTTTACGGGGACGGTTGACACTAATCCTTTCTGACTGATACCTGCTAAAAGGGTTCGGACAATGGCACTGAATCTAAAAGGAGAGACGTTTGGATGTCATTGCAGTTTCTACATTTGTCTTGGAAAGATAAATTCACGAAGCTTGAACTGTAGTTATGCGACAATTAAAACTGAAGGAAAACTTTAGAGTATTTCAGTAATTCTCTGTAATCAACTTGGCAAGAAAAAATATTACTTTCGGGATTACAATCTTTTAATTTTAAAATATTTAATTAACGCGATTTTATTTAAAGAAATAGGAAATCCACTGTGAAACTGATTTTTCGGTTTGCAACAGCAACCTAATAATAAAATAAATAATATGACATGCATTTTTTTACATGAAATTTCTCATTTGGTGGTACTAAAATTGTGGAAAAACAAAATTTAAATTTCAAAAATTACTTTATTTTAAGATTTCTCAAAAGTGCTTTGCTATTTTAAATGAAAACAGCAACGATTTGAACTATTAGTGAGAACAGACTGTTGCATATAAGTGTGAGCAATAAAGAGTAGATAAACACACAAGACACAAAGACGATTATTTTTAATTTAACAGGAGGAAGTAGTAGGTCGGTTGTTAATCAGCATGCTTTGTACGAAGACAGTTGATCTAATTCCTTTGAACACATATGATTTCGGATTCGAGATGGAAAACAGTTAGCTAGAAAAAAATCGCGCTATCCTTGCAGAAGTCCAGTTAGACTCTCATTCATTGTATGTTATTTAGAATTCAATAATATTACAAGCTATGCTTATCGGAAAGCTTAATATCGAGTTGCCCATAGTTGGATTTTTTGAACCTGCATATTTTGAGGAGCGAGATCAGACTGGATAAGTTTTATTATAAATACAGTCATGTACACACTTGCATTTATTTTAAAAACAGCCAACGTCTGATAATGCACAATCTCGTGACTGTTATGTTTAATCCGATGAGAATAACAAATGCGCACAGAAATATTGCTCACAGAAAAAATCGCACTCCTCGAAAATAAGAAAAAAATGCCCACGTCTTGAAAATAAGATAATACTCAGATGTGTGCTGTTTTCTTACGTCTGTTAGAAACAAGAGGTCATTTTTAATTTTACGAAGAAATATCTTGATTTTAACTAAGAAATCGACAAAACTAGTCAGATCATTTCCTCTGCTGAGCGTCAGAACTTTACCTAGCATTACAAGGAAATTGAACAGTTCTGAAAATTTCACAACAGTTTTGTCGAAGAAACTCAGCAATTTTAATATCTCGTAAGTATGAACTTGCAATCAAATGTTATTAAGAAGCAAGAACGCACTGAACCTAAAACGCTTACAAAATTCCTATGTCTTGGACTTTTCAACACAATTTAGCTTTTACATTGGAGTTTTAAGGTGAGGTGTATTCAAATATACATTCTAAAATTGGGATAGGAGTAGTAGTACATCAATCCTTAGATGCCTGCATGAACAAAAAGACCTAAGCTCTTTTTTACGACGTTTTCCGTTAAATGCTTGATATTTCATTTTTGTATACGAATGACAATTACCAAAAAAAAAATTGTGCTACACGTGAAACTCGTGCAAAGCCCCCCTAGGCTTTTTCAGCAGAATTTTTGTTACAATCATAATGTTTGATATGTTTAAATAAATAAGAAAAAGTGGTAAATGGATATCAACATATCAGTCATCGGATGTTTGAAACAATATATCAGTCATCAGGTGTTTGTATCTCCCAAACTCTTTAATGCCACATGGCAAATGTCATGCAGTCACTTAACTGGGAAAACAAAGAGATAAAGATTAATGGAGATTATTTAATTCACCTTCGTTTTGCTGAAGACGTAGTCATTCTTGGAACTGGCACTTCAAAACTGCAGAGTATGTTCCAAGAACTTGATGACAAGAGTGAAGAAGTGGAATTAAAAATGAACTTGCAGAAGAAAAAACTGATGTACAAAGCAAATTTTGAAGATATGAATCTTTTTTTTTTTTTGGTGTAAATACGACGTGGATGGTAAGTCAGATAATATCCGAAAACTTGAAAATTTCGTCGTCCTGCTGCGGGAATCGAACCCGCGTGTCCTGATGAATCGAACCTGCGTTTCCTGATTAATCGAACCCGCGTCACCTGGATAGCGCCCGAGTCTATCCGGGAGACGCGGATTTGATTCCCGCTTCAGGACGACGACATTTTCAAGTTTTCGGATATTATCTAACTTACCATCCATGCCATATTTACACCAAAAAACGGATTCACATTTTCCAGATTTGTATTGTATGGTGTAATCCTGTATTTCATTCATGATGTACAATGCTTTTAGAAGAAATAAAGAATTACTGATTGATAGGGAGAAGCTGGAGATAACGGATATCTACAATCACCTTCGATAGTAGATATCAAGCGATGGTCCCTTTGATGAATAAATTAATCTGCGTATAAAACTTGATCGGCGTGCTTTTGGAAGAAACAGTGAATTTTTAAAGAGCAGTATGTTATTATGTTTTAGAAGAAAATTAATGCATCCTTCCAGTGCTTAATTAATGCATCCTTCCAGTGCTTAATTAATGCATCCTTCCAGTGCTTAATTAATGCATCCTTCCAGTGCTTAATTAATGCATCCTTCCAGTGCTTACATATGGAGTGGAGACGTGAACCTTAACGAAAAAAGCTTACAAAAATGCGGACAACTGAAAAGAAGCTTGATATAACCAGGAAAGAAAAGAAGAGGATCTCATGAATAAGGAAAATGACATGAGTGGAAGACAGCTTGATCAGGGCAAAATCCCTGAAATGGCAATGGGCTGGATATATTGCCAGAGGAACGGACCACCGACGCAGAACTAAAATTTTAGACAGGACTCCACAGGACTAGAAAAGACCCAGAAGGAGACCGCATGGGAGATGGATAGATGAGATTCGAAAGCATGCGGGAGGGACATGGAGGAGACTGGCTCGAGGCAGATCGTTATGGAGGAAAGCTAGGGAGACCTTCATCCAACAGTGGATGATAACGGTTGATAATGATGATATAGGTGGAAGAGAAGTGGCCACCGGAGATTGGCCACCCATAGAACTGAACATAAATGTATAAAGGGACCGTACAATAATCGCCCATTTGACTGCTCCATGTAAACATTCCCAGTTGTGACTCATAACGACCCTCATAATTTTGTGTTCCTTTTAATTGAGATATTTAGTGTATTAAAGAGATGTGAGACTCTTCCTCAGTTCTTTTTCCTGTGCTATTACTATAGTCGTTTGTCCCAAAAGTGTAAATTACAAAGAAAACAAAAGAACGACAATTCTGATCTTTCTTTTCTTTCTTTCTTTGATTGAAGGTTTAACGACCACCGTGAGCAACTCGATGGACTACAAGCTGTCGCCCGTTCCAAATTTAAGGCCACTGATTCCAGGGAAGGGAACAGTGGCATGAAATCAGAATGATCTCATGCCAGTGTTGAATATATAAGAAATCAGAATGTGGCCCAGTGCCGTAAGACAAACGCAACGTTTATGCCTCACCGGGCGGGATTCAAACCCCAGCCCTTCACGGACGCGTCAATGGGCACGTAAAGCCATCATACTCCGGGTACTGGACCCCCGATAATAAATAAGGGCGTCTCCTAGCTTCCTATTTCTAAGGGTTGTTTAAGAACTGGGGTCAGGCACTCCTTTCCTAAAAGCCTCTGCATATAATATGATAGGATGTGGGTAAAAATACCCCCTGGAAAAAATACTCCCGGAAAAAATACCCCTCAAAACATAAAAGCGGTAAAAATACCCTAGTAAAAAATTCCCCCGAAGGAAATACCCCCAGAACAAACTGTTCACTGTAAACTGCCACACAGGAACACTGATGTGTGGCAGTGTTTCGGTGTGGCAATTTACCGGCAACGCTACCACACATCTTTCAGCAACTTGGAAAATTGCCCTGTTTTTCATTAAGGGGCCGAGCACAAATAGTTGTTCCTCCGAAGAACACTTTGAATGTGTGACAATTTTTCTAATGGGATAGTTTTCCAAATTCCAAATGTATTCCGAGTTATATGTGACAGTAAACAAATTCCGAATTATATGTGGCAGTTTTCCAAGGTTCCTAACGAGGGGAAGAAACTCTTTTGTTGGTCTGAATTTCCATGCAGGTTCTTACGAGTGTAGTGCAACTGGGCCACAAAAGTTCAAGGGGGGGGGGGGCTGTAAAGATTGCCGTTTCTGGGCCTATTTTGAGAACTGAATTGGGAACTCCAAACGAATTTCGAGAAAACGTTCCATGTCAGCCAAGCGATAATTGTACTTTAATTTGAAGAAATAAATTGCCGAGGATCCGAGGTACACTTAGTTGGGGAGGGGGGTCCCCAACTTCCGTAATATTATATTCTGGGCCGCTTAGAGCGCAGACAGGTGTTCAAGGTAAGGGATTTGCTCGCATTTTCTATACTTCATGTTGTGTTTAGTGGCAGACTATGTATGCCCTTCCCCGCTGCCCCGGTAATTTGGTGAAGTCTGTAAAAAGGATACGAGGTGTTTGGTTTGGAAGGCTCTACCCCAACTTCCGTAATTTTATATTCTGGACCTCTAGAGTTGGTCAGTGTATCCTCGATGTTACCCCTGGAGAGCTCTTAGACACGGGAGGGGGGGGCTGAATTCACCCCACCCTCCTGAAAATTCGTGGTCGTGTACAGAATCATTATATAAAACATGGTACTGATGTTTACAGCTCTACGTCCATTTTAACATTCTGTGGTAACCCCCCCCCAAGCTCCCGGACCTCGCGGACGCTTCAAGAGGAACATCCTGCATACACTGACAGACTCCAGCGACCCAGAATATAATATTACGGAAGTCGGGGGTAGAGCCCCTCCCAAACCAAGTATACCTCGAATACTCGGCAATTTATTTCTTCAAATTAAAGTACAATTCTCGCTCGGCTTACATGGAACGTTTTCTCGAAATTCGTTTGGAGTTCCCAATTCAGTTCTCAATATAGGCTCAGAAACGGCAATCTTTATAGCCCCCCGCCCTTAAACTTTTGTGGCCAGTTGCCTTAAACTCGTATGAACCTGCATAAAAATTCAGACAAAAAAGAGTTCCTTCCCTCTTTAGGTACCTTGGAAAACTGCCACACATAACTCAGGAATTTAGAAAACTGCCCCACTGGAAAAATTGTCACACACTCAAAGTGTTCTTCGGAGGAACAGCAATTTGTACCCGACCCTTTAATGAAAAACGTGGCAATTTTCTTCTGTGGAAATTTTCCAAGTTGTGAAAGATGTGTGGCAGGGTTGCCGGTAAATCGCCATACCGGAACACTGCCACACATCAGTGTTCCTGTGTGGCAGTTTTCAGTGAACCGTTTGTTCTGTGGGTATTTTCTCCAGGGGTATTTTTACCGCTTTTCAATTTTCATGGGTATTTTCAGGGGGGTATTTTCTCCGGGGGTATTTTTACCGTTTACCGATATGATATGGTGTGATCGTTTCCCAAAAAAAAAAGAGCATAGGTAATGAATGGTAGGGAATTCTGGGTACCCCTTACACTTCGGAGTCCCACTAGAGATTAATCCCCCCCTACCCTACAAGAAAAAGAAAAAAAAAGTTTTCCTGAAATGCATATTGTGGTTTCGTAAGAAGGGTTGGAACTGTTTCTTTTTCATTAAGGTACAATAACGTCATTCACTAAAGAAAGAAAATAAAGGGGAAGGTGAAGAATGGAATGAGATATTTTTACACGTACATCGTTTGTATAATCTAAGAGCTACGGTTCTTGTGGAATTCATACTAATGCAGACATGTCCAAATCAATACCGTTTGTCACTGTTTAATTTACAAATACGAAATATCTAGGTTGCAACTTAAAATCTTTTCAAAAGGCCCGCACTAGGTGGCTTGTAAATAGGTGTGAAATAATCCGTTGTGTGCCTTTCATTAGATTCAATAAAATGTTTACAAATACGAAATTTCTAGGTTGTAACTTAAAATCTTCTTAAAGGGTCCGCGGCCTAGGTGGCTTGTGAATAGGTGAGGAATAATCCATTGAGTGCCTTTTATTAGGTTTTATAAAATGTTTAGAAATACGGAATTCAAGGTTGTAATTTAAAATCTTCTAAAAAGATCAGCACCTGAATATCGATTCGTTGAGCCCCTGTTAATTAGCCTTTATTGCTTGTTATCACATGGGAGATATTAAAATCATAACTCAAGATTAAAGGAGTCAGAAAGGTTCTACATAAACCTTGAGCCATTTTGATCTTACATACCCAAGAATTAAACGCGTACACTTTGTCAAAATCTAAACGCGTACACTTTGTCAAAATCTCGGACCGAAATGCAATTTGTGTATATCCTCTTACTTGAAAGGGTGTACGAGTTTTCCGCCCTTTGCACTTTTCTCAGCGGCATGAAAAAGAGTACGAGTTTTCCTGGATCCGTTCGAATAAGGTAATTTAAGAGTAATTTTTGTTCCTTCATCTGAGCAATGGACAAGAATTTTTGGAAGGGTGGGGAAAGGGGATGGACCTTATGGGTTTTGCCCAGGTGTGCACCACACAGTGGTATGAAAACAAAAGTAACTTCATATCGCTATATTTGGTTTTAGAAAAATATAGAACACAATAATTTTGAATTAAATTTAAATTTTATAAATACAAAGTTTTGAAATTAAAAAAATTAGGAAAGAGTAATATGTTATGTGAAAAACTTTATTCAAAAATTCAGGGGGTGTTCTCGATAACAGAAGTTGTTCCCGTCTACATACGATTCAACCCCTATGGTTAAATCCAATGTATGCGGATGTAAAACTGTTTTCTTTTGTTTTCCCCAATAAAGTGTGCATCACTGTCTTTACATGTTAATTCTTTCCCTTTATTTTTTTTTCTTCCGACCGACTCAACAAGAATTGTATTGGAGGAGATTGGCCTTCCTGTTCTCGCCTTGGGTCATAGAACGGAGCATAAAGGACACTTGATGACATCGTTAATCCCTGTCACAGGCTTGCGTTCCACCCGCTGAGGTGAGAAGGGGGACAGCAATCGCTATGTTGGAAAAGCTGAAATCCCGCCGCAATGGGGCCAGTTTTTTCGGAAGAGGAAGGTAAATTTGGTGACAATACGCGTTCAAGCTTCGGGTGATTTTTGGCGACATTTTGTTCCCGTGGACCGGCCGGTTAAAGGGTTAAACTTCCAGAGGAGCTAGATGGGTCGATTCTAAAGACCTGAAAAATCTTTTTTAACCATTCAAGCTTCGCAGTTGCCTGATATTCTTGTCACTTTGGGTAAAGTGGTGGTATCCACTAAAATCGACACTGGGTCTGACATTTCTGCCTTGAACTTTGATTTCTGTACTTCAACCTTTCCAAATGCTTGTGTCGAGCCCTCCCAGTAATGTCTGCAAGGTGCCGACAATAATAGTTTTTCGATCTCGGGCTCAGTTCATTTACCTGTCAAGATTGGCGATGCTCAACTTTCACACACTTTCTTCTTGCTCCAAGATTCACCCCTTGATCGCCTGCTGGGAGTGGATTTTATTAAATTATTTAAACTTACGCGTGACTTTGAGCATGGGCTAATCTTAATGCCTGAGGTTAGTCCTTCCACCCCAGAAGAGCCTATTGATTTTTTTGTAGTCTTTGCGAGCAAGAGATTATTACCTGAGCTCAAGAGCCAACTTGGTCAGGTTTTAAACAGCCGACCAGGATGATTTTCAGACAAGCCAGGGTTCACTCAGGTGGTGTATCACACCATTGATACGGATGGGTCTAGTCCTATAGCATGTAAGCTTTATCCATGTCCGAACCAGAAAAAAGCTGAGTTCCAAAAACAAATTCAGGACATGCTCCATTCGGGAATTATTAAAGA
This sequence comes from Macrothele yani, assembly GCA_039090855.1. Lineage (NCBI taxonomy): Eukaryota > Metazoa > Arthropoda > Arachnida > Araneae > Macrothelidae > Macrothele > Macrothele yani. Next base: position 1,602,848 of record CM077012.1, read on the forward strand.
ATCACTTAGGCCTTGGGCAGCACCTGCTTTTCTTGTTCCTATGAAACAATCTGGAGAGTATCGTTTTGTGATAGACTATCGGAAACTGAATGCTGTGACTAAAGCTATCAATTACCCGTTACCCATAATAAGCGATATTCTCCAGGATTTATCATCAACAAATTGGTTATCAACTTTAAATTTGGCTAGCGGCTATTGGCAGGTTGCTCTCTACCCTAATTCAGTGGAGAAAACTAGATTCATTACCCCATTTGTGGCATATGAGTTCCTGAAAATGCCCTTTGGATTGGCATATGCTCCCGCAACCTTTCAGCGCCTTCTGGACTCACTTTTACGTCCTATGCTAGGACCTAATGCCCATGACTATCTGGACGACATTATTATCTCTTCTGGGACTTTAGAAGAACATCTGTCTCTGTTGGACCACGTTTTTGAACTTTTACATAATGCGGGGTTGACATTAAAACTCGCTAAATGTCAAATTGGACGGAACGAACTGGTATATCTGGAATTAAAAATAACCCCCAATGGTCTTCTAACTGACGACTCAAAGGTCAAGCCGATTTCTGAATTCTCTATGCATAAGTGAGCAAAAGAGTTGTCTCGATTCTTGGGCATGACTGGGTATAATCAACAGTTCGTTCCGGTGTACGCTAGTCTATGCGAACTCTTATTTGCATTAAAACGAAAGTATTGACACTTTGTTTGGTCCACGGAGGCAGAGACAGCTTTTAACTCTCTCAAACATGCTTTGGTTTCACCACCTGTGTTAGCCTTTCCTAACCATGCAGAAATGTTTGATATTTATACTGATGCATCAGGTGTTGGTCTAGGTGCTGTATTATCTCAACGAGGGCATCCTATTGCATCTGCCTCTCGAAATCCTAACAAAGCAGAATGTAATTACTCTGCTACTGAGCGAGAATGCTTAGCTATTTTGTTTGTAGTTACCAAATTTAAATGCTATCTCAATCACGTAACTGTCAATGTCATCACGGATCATTCGGTATATTTAAATATTGCTAAAATCTTTCTCGAAGACTGTTGAAATGGACACTTAGACTTCAATCACTTAATGTACAGATTCAGTATCCCCTGGCAAATCTAACCAACTGCCTGACGCACTGTCTCGCTGTCCGGTCAGTTCTGGTAGCCAGGCGGATACTGAACCTCCCTCCGTATTTCTATTCTCTGAAATCACTTCAAGGGAGCAGTTAATTTCTGAGCTACCGAATGATCTAGATTTTGGAGTAATGTATGATATTTTGCTCGCTGGTTCTTCTGCTCATAGTAAACCTTCTTTAGCGGGTCGAAGTCAACATTATGAGATCCTCGATGGTATTTTGTATTACAAAAAAATTGTGAATTCGAGAGCTGAGTACCGCCCTACGATACCTCAGTCTCTCCGCATGGTTTTATTACATGGATTTTATGACATTCCTTTAATTTTATGACATTCCACTAAGCTTCTAGACGTAGCCTACTGGCCGGGAATGTACGATAGTATACTCGCATACATTCGCTTTTGTGAGTACTGCCAGAAGTACAATTATGATAACAAACGACCGGCCGGTCACCTTATTTCTAGTTCTAGTAATTATGTTTTTGAAACTATAGCTATAGATTTATTGGGCCCTTATCCATTATGAACTAAAACTAAGTCTCGTTATATTTTAGTTGTCACAGATAACTTTTCTAGATGGGTGGAAGCATTCCCCATTATAGCAGCTACTGCTGATGTAATATGCGATACTCTTATACATAATATTTTACTCGTTTTGGCTGTCCCCGTACCGTAGTCTCGGACCACGGGGCGCAGTTCATTTCAGAGTTACTCGAGCGAATGTGTGCAAGCCTCCAGATAAAACACAAATTTATCAGCCCATATCATCCTCAAAGCAATCTGCCTGAGCGTGTTAATCGAACTTTATAGTAAAGATGATCTCAACTTTCATTGGCAATAATCATGAACATTGGGACGAACATGTTGAAATGTTTTGCTTCGCTCATCGTTTCGTGAGTCAGCGCGGCTTACGCCCGCTGAACTTTTTCTAGGGAGCAAAATACGCACCCCTTTGAAAATTTAACTTGCATTGTGGACGAAATTAACCAAAGACCAACACCTGAGTCTGTAAAGCAACTAGCAGAAAACGCACAATCAGTCGAGCTCAGTTAAACCAAGCTCGACACTATAATGCAAAAGCAGAGAACCAGATCTCGCAGTTGGAGATCTGGTATTGTTAGAAACTCATTTTCAATCCTCCGTTGCACATACGTTTGTGAGAAAATTTGCCCCTTTATATGAAGGCCCCTTTGCATTGGTAGAATTGTACAATAATAATGTAGTATTAAAGAAGCCAAATGGCTCCCTACATTCTGCCCATGTGCAGCAATGTAGGAAGTGGTTTGTTAGAAATATTGATGCAATTATCGACCCTAAATCTCGTAGAAATCCTCAGGCAGAGGGTGGGACTTCTTCACAAGTCTCCACTGGTGATGATGAAATTATTGACCCTACCCCTGTCTGGTTCGATTCTCTACCTTCGTCTGAGAAGATCTTTTCTTCCACTTCTTTTCAAGATTTTCATTCTGACATTCTCCCATTCCCTCGGCGTGTTACAATTATTTTTACTCCTCAGTCTCCTGCCTTATCAAGACACAAGAGTTGACCTTCAAGTACTTCCAGTTCCTCTGGATATTCTCGTAATGTGCAACGTGGTTCATTTTCATCGGCTTCTCATAAATTAATTGTTCCATTTACTTCTTCACGTATGGTGCCTCCGTTTGGTCCTACATCTAAGACTTTAAAAAGGAAAATAACTGATATTTCATCTTCTTCAGGTAGTTCTATCTCTTCTGTAGCCAAAAGAGCCGTACCTCATGTTGATACTGAATCATCGGACACTACACTAAAGAGAAATTAAATTAGAGAAACCTGTTTAGTAACGTGTAGCCCCACCTATCGCCCTGATGAGGGCGGCGATTCGTCTCGGCATGGACTCGACAAGACACCGGAAGCGTTGGGAAGCCATACGGATTCACGACCCCTGAACAAGCTCCCACAGTTCACGAAGATTTGATGGAGAGGGGTCAGAGCCTCGAACATCTCTCTCGATGGCATCCCAGATGTGCTCGATGGGTTTGAGGTCAGGTCACCTAGCTGGCCAAGGAAACGAGGTTACGTCAGTGGAATGTTTATCCGACCATTCGGATACAATTCGGGAGCGATGGCACGGTGCATTGTCTTGTTGCAGGATGAGGTCCCCAGTGGGATGTTGAAGACGCACAAACGGGAGCAAATGGTCGTCCAGGATATCCAGGTAACGTTGACCTGTGAGGGACGATATCACACGTACCAGGGGTCCCATTTCAGTCCACGTAAACAGTCCCCAGACGAGAATGCCACCCCCACCGGCTTGAAGAGTACCCTGCTGGCAAGAAGGATCCATCGCTTCATGTGGTTTGCGCCGTACTCGTATCCTGCCATCCGCATGTACCAACGTTAATCTTGACTCATCAGTTCAAACCTTTTTCCACATGTCCAGGGTCCAGTGGCGATGTTCCCGCGCCCATGCTAATCTTTGCACCCTGTGATGTGCGGTCAGCAGCGGTACCCTCGTGGGACGATGGCTTCTGTACCCCTCAGCAAGGAGATGGTTCTGGATGGTGTGGCTGCTTACACGTTCTTGTGCACCAGCGTTAAATTGCCGAGTTATTTCTTGCACTGTGGCCCGTCTATTCGTTGTTACAATGCGAGCTAGCCGACGTTGACCCCGCTCATCCACACGCTGTTGTCTACGGCAGTTGGCCTTTGCAGGGATGGTTTTACCGGATTCGATGTACTCACGGTGCACCCGTGACACAGTGGCTCGTGAAAATCCCAGTGCATGCACGACTTCCGAGATAGAGTGACCCATACTGCGTCCGACTCTTACTGATTAACGTGCCATCACTCCTTATATTGCCGCCCCGGTGGCGCAGTGGTCTAAGGCGTTGGCCTCTGATCATTCGTCCGTAAGGGGTCCGGGTTCGAATCCCGGTGAGGCATGGATGTTGTGTTTGTCTTACGGCACTGGCTCTCCCCTTCCCTGGAGCCAGTGACCCTAAATTAGGGACGGGCGACTGCTTATAGCCCATTGAGTTGCTCACGGTGGTCGTTAAACCTCCAATCAAAAAAAAAAAAAAACTCCTTATATTGTCGGATCGCTGCATACATCATGTCGTTTCCGTTTACAGGGCGGCCCACAGCGCCACATTTGCATAATGCCAGCTGTCTCTAATTCAACTGCTCTTTAGTGTATAGTTGAGAATCTTCAGTCTCCAAGTGAGAAAATCCCTGCCTCTGTTTCCATTGAGCAGTTGCCTACTTTAGGAACAATTTAGTCAGTCTACAGCAGGGCAAAAACGTCCTGTTTCACTAACTGAGTCCTCAAAACCTAGCAAGAGGCCGCCGCTTGAATTTCCCCCTCCTGTTCCACACACGCACAGAGCAACTTCAAGTGTTAGTTTGCAACCCAGACAAAGAGTCCAGCTCTTGTACCGGCCTGGATTCCGTCTTTGGAATATCCGTTGGGGACGGACGGAGCTAATACCTTCTTCAATCATTCTTCGTCGTCCAGGGAAGCGTCCTTCTACTTTTACGCCGCTTCTTTGGCCACCAAAGAAACGGCCTGAACTACAGTCGTCTCCAATTCCTGGTTCGTCTTCAAGTCAGCCTGGACCCTCTTCACACCAGCCTCGAAGCTCTTCATGCCATCGTGGAATCTCCTTGCGTCAGCCTGATGACCCGCTTCTTCCAGTCAACTTGCTCTGTTAACAAGAAAACCTGGCACATCCCTGCGATCGAGTGATCTTCAACGTGGACCTTCGACGCGTGAAGCTTCGAGTTCACCGTTATCACCCCGACACCAAATCAAGCGTATTGAGACTCAAATCTTCTACGCCGCAAAAAGGTACTGTTAAAAACATTTTTTTTGTTATTACAATAGACTTTTAAGTGACTAGGAACTTTTACCGCATAGAGCTTTGCTCTATAGAAAGACCATCTACTTGAATATATTTTCGATGTTTCTCAGTGATCACAGAAATTTTTACTATGAAAGAGACTTTTGACTTAATATACGAATTTTTGTTTGTGATAGTGTTCAAAGTTATTTGCACTTCAATAGCATTCATCAAATCTTGCTTTTTGCTGCCAGCATGGCAAAAATTATACCAAATACCTTATCTCCTTGTCAGTCAGCTAAGTTTTCCCACTGTCATGGAGCTTGTGTAAATATTAAATTCTACATGTAATGTTTAAAGTTTTTTTCGTGTGGCACCAAACTAATTTTTTTTTTTTTTTTTTTTTTTTTTTTTGCAAATAACAAGTTCAACTGTACTAAAATGCTTGTCAATTCATTTTGTAAATGTTGCCTTTTCGGCTAGAAATTGATATCAGCCATTGCCGTTTTGTTGATATCTATAGATGTTTCACTCCCAGGGTAGAGTTTTCCAGAGTTTCCCCTATCCCGTCTAAAACTTGATGTGCGAATGCATGGGAGTAGTTAGAAGTCGGCTCTGGCCGCCAAGTGTTCAATTAAAGGTTTTGTGTTGTTGTTCTAAGATTAACCTTTTTGTGCTTGACACTTGTGTGTTTTTTGTTTTTTTTCTGCAAGTACAGTTTTTTTAAAAAAACTAAATTTAAACCATGTTTTCTGTGTGTATATGTTCTATAGTTCAGCTAACTTAGTTTGAATGTTTTATCTTCCCTGAGAATTTATCAGGTGTTCACGAATGTGTAAAGTAACTCCACGCTAAATCTGTTGTAGTTTTTTTCCCTGCATTACGCAGTTTTTTTTACCACTATGCCACTTTTTACATGTGTAATATTTAATGTTGTTAGCACGTATTGTTGTGACAAAAATATTTAGCACGGTTTGTGCTTATAACAACGACATTTCATGTGGTACGCAAAGTGTAATGTTTTTGCTATGAAAGTTAGTGATATTGAAAAATTTCTTTGTTAGGCATCTTTGTTCTCTGCACTGTATGTCAATAATGTTTTAGGTATCCAAGTGATGAAAGTATATATCTCATTTTGTATGCAATATTTTCGATGTCTAGAGGCTTTGTGTATTGATTTGAAGTCAGCTGCTAGCAACTGGTCAAAAAATGTCTTCATGTATTGTGTAAGTTATTATCTAAAAGAACTGAATGGGTGACCAGATTATGTTTGAATGGAGACCTCTACTAAATTGATAGGTCCTTGGCACTACATACAAAGACTTAAAAAAATACGAGGGAAATGATGTGACGTATATTCTAAATTAACTTTCATTTTTAGTTTCTTTTCCTATGTAAATTTGCGTTTGTTCTGCTTAAACCTCCAACCTTAACGTTATATCTTTTCCGTCAAACGAGAATGAGGTTGGCAATAATTGAGGTCAGAGTGAACGTGACGTATAAATGTATGAGATAAGAACGATAGATAAAAGGACGAGATAAGAGTTGCTGGAGTGGATAGGTGGTTGATGTGAATTACGTTATTTTTCGAAGTGCGATGTTGTGCTACTGATATAATGGTGGAATAAAAAAGAATTACCGTAAGTTGACTTCTGTCTTATGTTTCGTCTGGCCGTGACTATTTAATTAGGAACTATTGCATCGTATTTTTATCTAATGGTTTAGATATAACGTAAGAACCAATATCTCTGCACGAAAAAGATAATTACATTATAGGTGCTATGTGTCGATTAAACGTGGAAAGAGCGATGCCTTTGTTTATTCACTGACGCCACGTATTTAGAGAATTTTCACTTTGGATCTCGCCCTTTGGATTTAACTGCTATAATTAATATACAGGGCGTATCAAAAATGATGGTAAAAACTTTCAGGGGTGATAGAACACGGCACAATATTTGTAATACAAGGCGTGGTCGGAAGCCGCGTGGATAGCTAGTAGAGGGTGCTTCCCGGCGCGTTTCGCGCGCGCACACACACACACACACACACACACACACACACACACACACACACACACACACACACATCGTCATTCGCAAGCTGTACGGCCACCGAGATGCAGTGGTATTCGAATGCTGAGAAGACCGATATCCAACTCATGTACGGAGCCGCAAACGGCAACGCCGTCAAAGATCAACGACTGTACCGGGAGCGTTTTCCACATCGGCCAGTGCCCGATCGCCGAACCTTTCAGCGCTTGCACAGACAACTGTGTGAGACGGGGTCGTTCCATGCTCACAGACAGGACGCAGGCTGTTCATGGACGGTGAGAACACCGAATAAGATAGAGGCAATTCTGGAAGATGTGGAGGATCGGCCGGAAGGTAGCACTCGAGCGATGACACGTATCCACGGATAGAGTCATATGACTGTATGGCGTGTGTTTCACGAGGAACACCTCCACCCTTACCATCTCCATGGGGTCCAGGCCTTACAAAAACCGGATTTTCCTCGCTGTGTGACATTTGCACGCTGGTACCTGCAACAGTGCACAGTGCAGCCAGAGTTTCCAGCATCTATTCTGTTTGGCGCCGCTGCTGGCAAAGTACGTGCCATTTCGGGAATCCTCCAACCTGTGTTCCAATTGCTCCGTCGCCGCTGTGAGGCATGTCTTACGGTAGGTGGACGTTCCTTTGAACAATTGTTGTAAAGTATCCGTAAATATCTTTTTGTACATGATCCGTTCATAAAAATTATTCCTTTGCCGTGTTTTTCGTCCTTTATGTGTTTGCGCATTAACATTTCACATTCTCCCATGTCTTGTATAACAAATATTGTTCCTTGTGCCGTGTTGTATCACCCCTTAAAGTTGTGACCATAATTTCTGATACACCCTGTATAGCCAGTGCCGTTAATGCCCACCAGATGGAGACGTCTCAGTAGCTGAGCCCATCTTACGGATTTATGATGTCAGAATCTGACAGAAAAACACACATAGCGTCGTGGATTGTTGGCCACCGTGGTGTAGGACTAACGTGCTCGGCTAGATATCAAGAGATCTGGGATTTGGATCCCCTGCGGTGACTGAATCACAATTTTTTCGGTTGCTATGAATATTATTAGAAATGTGGAGTGGGTTTTTAATCTTTAAAGTTATTATTGGGATAAACTGAGACGCAGTAATATGGTACGACAAAACAGATCTCTATAGGTGCATAACTCATTGAATTTACAGAGGAGTAAGTCGTGCCCATTAAATGTTATTACTAAACCCAATGTAATGGCACTAATATATACATTAGCATCCTTCTACCAGAAATAAATTAAAGCTGTTCCACAAGGCATTTCTGAAGCCAACAAGCTTAAACATGGGTCTACATGGCGTCACTTTTTTCATTTTAGAAATACATTTTTCTGCTATCTGAAAATATTTCACAATTTTTAACTGAAAAGAGCATGGGCGATTATTTCAATAAAAGTGACTGTTTTTCCTTTTATCTAGAATTCGTTTGTTCTTCAAATTTTTAGGATATATTTTTTACTGAACACAAAAACACCAGACTTTTCGCGAAGGTTTGGGCTCTCTGATTCATTGAAGCCGACAAATTTTGCCATGGCCTAACAGCACTCATCCAACTGAAAAAATGTCGGACCTCTATTCACTGAATGGGATTAAACGGTATGCCTTGTATTCAAATATTCCTATCGTCGAAACAAGCCGTACCCATCAAATGCCATTACGAAACCCAATACAATGACACTACGCAAACAAACCGCGAAGAGTAGTAAAAGTGTCCTTGTCTTTAGATGTTCTATGAAGGACTTCAACTGGTAGTGAACTGAAAAAGAGAACGAAGTTTTCTGTATTGAATACTACGCTGAAGTAAATCCCATCGAAGTGATTCGCTGCTGAAAAAGAAACCTTGCAGAGAGTACAGTGTATGATATGCAAGGGTTAGTAGAACATGTCGTTTTTGCATTCACTGTATGGAAGGACTTCGGGCTTGAATGGGCAGCTATCATTTTGAATATCAGGTTTCTTAGTATTAGGTGTGCAACTTAATTCTCGACCCCTAACCGCAAGCGATCATGGAACGTCGGCAAATGCAAATAGTTGTGTGCGATAATGGCTGATTGCACCATCTAACAGTTTTCCAGACAACCGTAACCGCTCACAGCTGTAGTGACAGAAGGGACGAAAGTTGACGGTGAAAGCAATGTCGTTCGAGAAGCAACATTTGAGGCACTGCCTCCTGTTCGCGTTTCAGCTGAAAACAAGTGCCGCGGAAGCCTAGAAAATGATCTGTGCTGCTTTGGGTAAGGCTGCTGTGTCCCACAGTACTTGCAAGAAGTGGTTCCAGCGATTTAAGCAGAGAAATTTCGATCTCCTTGATGCAGAACGTCCGGGACAGCCACAGAAAGTTGACGATGAGGAACTGGAACAACTACTGGACGCGAATCCCTGTCGCACACAGTCAGAGCTCGCCCAGGAACACGGAGTAACACGGCAAGCCATTGCAAAGCGCCTGCACAAGCTTGGACGGATTCACAAAGAGGGCCGTTGGGTGCCCCACCAACTCACAGCTGCGAACAAGTCTAAGCGCTAGGATGTTGCTGTGTCCTTGCTCTCCAGATTCAAGAAAAAGGATTTCCTCCACAAGATTTTGACCTGTGATGAGAAGTGGATCCTCTACGATAATTCTAAGCGGCGCAAATCGTGGGTCTATCCAGGTCAGCCTACCACCAGTACCGCTAAACCAAATATCCATACCAGGAAGTTGTTGCTGTGCATATGGTGGGGTCAGCGCGGTGTCGTGCACTATGAGTTGCTCAAACCTGCTGAAACGGTCAATGCTGAGCGTTATTGTCAGCAACTCATTCGTGTGAGTGACGCAATGGAGGTGAAAAGGCCATACACCGGCAAGGGCAGAAGGTCTGTCCTGTTGCTTCAGGATAACACGCGTCCTCACACCGCGAAAAGGACTTTAAACACGATCACCGACCTGGGATGGGAGATTTTGTCCCACCCGGCGTATTTTCCAGACTTCGCCCCCACGACGGGAATTATTTTCCTGATTAGGTATGTATTCGATTTGCTATAATTATAATTTGCTGTCAACGTGCCGTGCCTGTGGCCGAGAATTAAGTTGCACACCTAATATTTTGACACCATCTGAAATAAGCCAAATTTTTAGCCCACGTCGGCTACCATGAGTGGCTACTTTAGGATTATGTGTCGTTTCTTAGATTCAATTACATAAAGATACTTTCTTAAGTGTATTACTAAATGTGGACCTGGACCTGATTAATTTCACAACAAATTCACTCACCTAGATGTTCTCAATATGACATCCACCTATCATTCTCTTTCGAAGCTCTGTAAACTTCATCGCTGCAGTAATCGTTCGGCCATTTTGGCAAAGGATTTCTGCATTGCAATTGCAACTTTAAGGAAACAAGAAATCCTCCCAATGAATTGAAAGCAACGAATGAAAATTCAAGAAAAGGGCGCCTGATGTAACCAGCCACATAAATTTATGTGTAGTGAAATTGTTAATAAGCTACATGGATTATTGGAATATTTTTATTGTTCCAAACGCTATGAACTAGGATTTGAAATGAAGACTAATCTTGCATCAGAATAAACATTTTCAAGACGGATAAAACAGTCCGGTGAAATTGATCTAGGCTAAATGATTATCACTTGGACCGAACGCGAAGAATTAATGTTGTACGAAATGTAGGTCCATGAAACTAGCTGAACGAACTGATCTTGAACAAACTTAAGTGAACTGTAGCTACAAAAAAATCGAACTGATAGGTAACAGTTATTTTAAAACAATATTTCGCAGATAACTAAGGATCTAAGCACACCTGATGTTAAAATCCGGACCAACAAGTATTTAAACATTCTTCAGCGTTCCACATACTGTAATATGAAATGGGATTTCAGTACACTACAAAGTGAACATGAGAAGAACAATGTTGATGATCATGAGCAACTGAACACCCAAGTATGGTCTCGGTAAATAGTTCCAGGAACGAAGTAAAAATTAAGTATTGAAAATGAAGGACTCTTTGCGAGACGAACTGTTTCAGTTTTTTGGTATTCGGCTAATTGCAAAAAAACGAATACGAAGTAAATAATATCGAAGAACTAACAATCGGGTATCTGAGTGTGACCAAAAAATATTAAAAGAACTGAACCATAAGAACTAATATTTGAGCGATTAATTGATCCCACTGAACTGATCGTAAACGAAATAATAGCCACGGGGTATGCGCGTTTCATTTTCCTGAATACAAGCAACTATTAGACTCCTTCGCTGATCCTGTGGCCTAGATGTCATAAGAGCTGGTATGTGGGGGTGAGTCCGAGTTGCGCCGGGATTGTAATTCCCGATGAGGAATGGATAGTGTGTTTGCCCCACGGCGATGGTTCAGTGGTCTTAAAGTAGAGACAGGGTGCTGCTTATAGCCATAAGAGTTTCTCATGGCGGTGTTAAACCCTGACACGATTAAACAGACTTATTCTGTGAGCACAAGACGACTTGCAGAACGTGAGACTTTTCATTTAAACCAGGTTAAATGTAAATGTTCTACAGCATAATTTACTTTCCCCAGTATCACATTTAAACGCAATGACATCTCTTGTCCTGGACTCGGAACAGATTGTCGTCATTTATTTTACTAACGACGTTAAGGGTCAAAAACACACGCTCCAATAATAAAACCTCATTCATCATTTTCTGTAATGAGATATCTAATAACGTTTCACTCACAATGTTGTTCCAAGGCGTTTTCTTTTTCTTTTCGTCTCAAAACCTTCCCAGAGAAAGGGAATTAGAGGCAAAAAGGAATTAAAAAAAGGCGCACTTATGTGTCAAAAGAAAACAGAATGCGCACACGACCGTTCGTAAGAAATAATCTTTCGAATTTTTCCGCACTTAAAAAGCGTCCTCCTGACAAGCAAAACTCCTAATTACAGAGGGGGACAGATAAAATAAAGCTACGGACCATCGCGATTGTTATCTCTGTGATGCTAGATTTTTGTTACTCTTTAAAATTAATGATCTCCCAAAATGGCTCTTTTGTAATTAGTTTCCCGCTTAGCACGTCGCCTGTGAGAGGAAAAACAACTTGATATTGTTTTTATTCAACTTTTTACTCCGGCTCTGACGAAAAACAAAGTTATAATTTGTGCTCCGCCAAGAGGAATAGTGCTCTTATTAACGATCAGACCTTGGAGACTGGCCAAAGGATAGCTTGCTGTGTGCAATAAATTCACGAGATTCATGTTAAGGTCTTTATTACATAGAAATAATTGAGAGCAACACAAAAGCAAGGATTATCAGAAAGAAGGTTGTTCTTTTTCCTATTTCTGCGATCCAAGAAAATTCGGAAAGAAATATTCTCTTTAACGTTTACCATGGCAATCTAAATGTTTATAATGTGCACGAATATTAAATTACAATTCTGCAGATCTATAGCCAAAATTCTTCTTATCTCTCGCGGTTTCATTAAAAGCTGTTTGAATAGATGACAGCATAGGAAAATGCAGGAATTTTTGAAAACATTTTCAGTCATCATATTTCGTTGTATTGCACACTTTTCACTCTATCGATAATTCTATGCAAGGGATTATCTATTATACTTGTCAGCGAAATAACACCTCATGGTTAGTTTACGCATCCAGAAACTAAATACCTATTCTCTCTCAAAGTCCGCAAATAACTCTTCGCCTAATTTTGATCAAAACAAAAATCTGGGAACTCTAAGGAAACACTTTCCGTTTCCCCATTCCATTCCTTTGATTTAAGAAAAAATTATTTCAAAATAAAACATTTTCTTTTTCACGATAACCCTGGTCTTTACAAATGCGTGCGAATAACATTTTGCAGATTTGAATATCAATTTCCTGAATTCATTTTTTCTACAGCTTCACAAAGTTCTGCTCTAAAATTTGAAAGCAGCATAAAACACAAAATTTCTTAGAATGCATTGTTCGTGTCATTTATTCAGTTAGACTAAATAATAAATCAGGAAAAAAAATCTGTATTCTATGAAGCCTTTAAAATGAAATGCATATTTTATAACGATAATTTAGATTTGTATAATGCAATATTAATAGATGTATACCCTATAAATTCCTCTCTACTTTCTGCTTTCCCAAGAGAATCGCAAATAATAAGAGCATAATAAACCGAAAGGATTCTTCAAGAGTATTTTAGGTTCCCTAACCGCTAAAATAAAACAAATCAAGAGGAATATATGATTTCTAATATCATTAAAGCTTTTATAAAGTATACGAATACCTGCACAGTAAGTCTGTAGATAGCCACCTTTATTTCGTGTTTCCATATGTGTTTCAAAAGTAACTCCCAAAAACGTTAGACGCAACAGGAAGTATGATATGATTTTTAGATTTCATATTCTGTTGAGGAAGAGGAACTTCAAAGCTGAATAACTTCTCTTGCATAGCTTTTAGAATTTTTGCGATCTATGCTTTTACGTTTATCTCGAGACCTTTCATTTTTATTTCTATGATGTTTAAGAAACGCTGTTCCAATTAGGAGAGCACAAAAGAGAAAAAAAGAAGAGAAAGGAAACAGCAATTAATCCCAAGATATGCATTCAGTCTTTTCATTTCTGTAACTTGAAAGCACCGATACTGAGGTAGAAGATAATTCCGTTTTAACACAATTTTGTATTTCTGAAGTGTCTGAGAGAAATTAACGCAACGTTTGTTTAGAATTTCAGCCTGATTTCCTCCACATTCAGAGCTCTATCACAAAGTAAAGCAAATGAGAGCAACAGGTTATACAGTGGCTCTTAAAATATATTTTAAGCTTTTCCATCTCTACAGTTGGAACAAAATCTGCTTCCTAGGAATTGAGCTGCACTTCTATCTGAAAATTTTATAACGTATACCAAAAATGTTATTAAAAGGTTCCAGCACTCCTTGTAATTTTCCTTTCAGGTACGAAGGGTATTAGTGATTTCTAATCCTTAAAACTTTGCGATGAAGCGGCGGTTGTTGAAAATGCTGGCCAGTTTTGCGCCATCGTTTGGAAGCTTAAGCGAGACGAGGCAGCTAACGCATATATCATTTGTTGGAGGTCAGCAAGGTAAATTTTTGCGTTAGTCAGTTATGGCGGAGAAAATTACAAATGTGAAACAGCGGAAAGTAATTGAATTTTTAACGAAATAAGCAAGGCATTTAGCCAGATAATTAAAATAATATATAGGTTAGTCCTTATGGACACTGAATTATCTTACTTTACGCTTAAGAGAAGAGAGCCATGCGAATTTCTCACTATCTCCATGCAGTCTTCCAGTTGAAATGGTCACAAGAGAAATGCACCATAATCTCAAAGAGTTCATCTGGAACGTTGTGAAATCACATGTGATGGATGGTTCAAAAGATTTTTTTTTTGACTGAAGGTTTAACGACCGCCGTGAGCAACTCAATGGGCTATAAGCAGTTACCCGTCCCTAATGTATGGTCAGTGGTGGTAGGGAAAGGAGACAGCCAGTGCCATAAGACAAACACAACATCCATGCGTCACCGGGATTCGAACCCGGACCCTTCTCGGACGAATATAAAACACTACGCCACAGTGGAGGTTCAAACGAGGTGAATATTGGAAACATAGAAATTATTTTATAAAAGCCACAAAAAGGAAGCGGAGGGGTCAAAAACTTAATTAAGAAGTAGTTAGATGAACAAATGTGCTTTACGGTGTGCCTACAGCCATGTCTGCTTACACTTTCCTTTCTCAAAGCTTTGAATTTATTGTCTGACTACATCTCCCTGAACTTACAACTTTGTTGTATTCATATAATAGTAAATGAACTACTTTTGATAGTTCGATGCATTTAAAAACTAAACCGGAACTCATCATGGTGCTATGCACTGCAGATTTTGTCTTTCACGGTGAGTTCTGCGTCAGAATTAAAAAGCAAAAAAAAAATGTACTGCGTGTATTACGAAATGGAAACGCTAAAAAATATTGGAGAGAGAGAGAGAGACTTTTAAAAGCAAGATGTTATACGGAAATAAGCGACGGTTTTCAATTTTGAGACTTCAGGTCAGAAGCCAACTCACTGGAATCGAAATTTGTTTCGTATCTCTTTTGCAAGAAATATGCTCGATAAAGGTTTCCTAAAGAGCAGGAAGGTGAAATCCTCAGGGTTGTTTCCTTATGCTAAGTTTATATCTAGGTAGAAAGTTCCAGGACCAGAGCTTTTCAGTGTGTGCATGACATTTCTAAGGATTTGATGAGCCCTTTCGGTGCCTATATTTCTTCTCAGCTGGGGAGGATGTATCACACGCTTGACACAACAATGAAAGGAGATGGATTCAACTCCTATTTCAAAGGTTAGGACACAGAAGAGAACGGCTTTTACTGATTCCGTACAAAAAATACTGGTACATTAAAGCCCAGAAAACTCCAAAGAAAGCCACTTTTTCGCCTTTATATTTCCAAGTCAGTCCGATGGCAAAATACTCATATGTTTATCAATTTCGTTGTTAAAGAAATAAGGACATTTTGATATTCAACCGTCATTTTTGGTTGATTTTCGAATACTTCAGTCAGTTATTGTTGTTCAAAATATGTTTCAGATTTATCCAAAAGATTGTGTACCTAATACACAGAGATGAAATCTATTCAAAATTTTGTACCCTGCACCCTACCCGTACGCTTACACACATTACCAGAACCCGATCTGCACCTACGTAATGCTTGAACTATGGATACAATGTAACTTACATTGTGTACAGTACTGCAAATGGAAAAAGTTACAGATGCTATGAGACGAGTGCTGGTGCTGCCATATACTGTAACTAAACACAAAGTAAAACAGCGATTGCTCCTTGAGCACTGTCGCCGTTTTAGGATGTAGTGAATATAACTTCTGTATATGTGTGCTGAAATTGCAGTGGAGCACAGTTTTATTTTAGATTGAGCAAAAGTGCCACGAAAACGTTTCAAATGATAAAGTAAGTCTATGAAAATAATTTTCTACCTCGTGCACTTGTTTTCAAGTGGAAAAAACGTTTCTTCCGTGGAAGAAAATCAGTGGAGGACAACGAACAACCGGGCACAACAGAAACGGTTCAAACGGTGCGAGAATTCATTATCAATGGGCAAAGTGCAACATTTGGCGGAATTTCAGATTATCTGTGCGGTAATAGCATAATTATTCGTCAAATAATAATCCAGGATTTGAAAAAAAGAAAGCTCATGTGCAGTTTGTTCGACTTTCGTTAAAAGACGAACAATGACGGTTACGAGTTGACCACTGCATATATATTTCACTGAGGCCACTGAAAGCATACCGAGCTTCCTGAATTAAGTCGTTATGGGAGACGCGATACTGTCCATCAAGATTTATAAAAACAACAGATCGCATGAAAAGCGATCTTGAAAAAAAAGTGCCGAACTGCCGAGTGGGGGTTCTGAAACTCTCCCAAATCCATAAACGTTCCCCAAGATAGGTCAAAAATCAAACCAATGCTCAGGATTTTCTGCGACACCGAGTGAATTGTGAACGAAGGGTTCGTGCCCAATGGTCAAAATGTTATTGTTGCCTACTATCATGACGTTCTGAAACGTTTGCTTCCGAAAACACGCTGTCTTCTGTCACAGTATGGTGAAGACGGGAGTTGGATCCTCTTGAACGACAACACACCAAGTCAAAAGGTTCTCATTGTCCGGAAATTTTTGGCAGTCAAGGAAGTCCGCTTGCTGCCACATCCACAATATTCACCGGAAGACGACTTTTCCTGAAACTCAAGTCATCCCTGAGAGGCTGTTAATTTCATAAAATAGACAAAGTCACCGCTCTTTCCACGTTTTTCTTTAATTAACACTCAGCAACCTAAAACTTGTATTGAAGAGTACACTAGAAACTTCTTGTTCCTGAAGCTCAAGGCACCACAGGAAGGGTGTTACACTGGCGGAAAGTGAAAAAAGAACACCAAGAAGGAGACGTCTGATACCAACGAAATTTATACAGCATAATAACGGAATACAGAGGATAACGTGATCAAAATATTATGGCAAAATACAGCTGTATTTGCTGGTAAACTGAAAAATAACATTTTCATGTAACATGGTTAGTACGAGGTTGAACCGCCATGAACTGGGTCACACTGTGCAATTCTGGCATGGAAACTGTCGTACAGATGTTGGATGTAAGTTTGGGGCATTGAGTTCCAAGCATCCTCAACCTGGACGCGTAAATCGGGGATGGTCGTGGCTGGCCGTGGAGACCGGATAAGTCGTTGTCCCATAAAATCCCACACGTGCTCAATGGGAGACACATCCGGTGAATGTGCAGGCCATGGAAGTTGTCTCACACCCTGAAGTGCATGTTGCGTTGCACGTGCCGTGTGTGGGCGTGCGTTATCTTGCTGGAAAACACCACGATGGACCGACCTTACAAATGGCACAACAACGGGCTGAATGATGTTGTTGATGTAGGAGGTGCTTGTTAACGTACCCAGTACAAACACTAGTTGTGTACGGGAGTGATAGCTGATCGCTCCCCACACCAGGAGACCAGGTGTAGGCCCTGTGTGTCTATGGTGGATGCAAGAAGGGTGGAGACGCTCCCCCGAGCGTCTGCGAACACGCATACGGCCATCGGAGGCTCCCAAGCAGAATCTGTTTTTATCGCTGAACACGACAGATCGCCATTGCGTTCTCCACTGCAGACGTTGGCGACACCACTGCAGTCGTTCCTGACGGTGGGCTGAAGTCAGAGGTACACATGCCAGAGGCACACATGCACGTAGTCCTGCATCCAGTAGACGGTTGCGGATTGTTCGCACTGTCACCTCAGGTGCAACGGCTGCTCGGATTTGCGTCGCAGTGGATGTTCTGCTTGACAACGCCGCTTTTCTTATGCGTCGATCGGTCCGCTCATCAGTCCGTCTGTAACTCACTGTTACACGTCTTCTCGTGTGGGAATGTTCCTCGGACCATCTACGCCACCATCGACACCACCTATACTTACCGTCCAATTCGCTCCGCAATACGAGATACGACCTCGCTCAAAGTCCGATAACTGCTGAAATCGTACACGTCTTCCATGTCCAGGCATTGCAGTTTCTTCAGGGTCTTCGCACGTGTCCGTACGCCGATGACTGATTACATTCACTTCGCCGTACTCCTTAAATACCACCGACGATAATTTGCATATTATGCCGTGCTGTGGCGTAAGCTCTCACCGGTCGGTCCCGAAAAATAACGTCACACCCACGTAAACTCGACCCCATTAACATATGTAAATTTCATGATCGTCCGCCAATTCCTTCTTGATGTTATTTTTTCACTTTCCGCCAGTGTATTTTAATTCCGTGGACAACATTCAAGAGCTGTGAGAGCGATGACCGTGGACAACCTTCAAAGAGCTGTGAGAGCGATGACCGTGGACAACATTCAAAGAGCTGTGAGAGCGATGACCGTTGACAACATTCAAAGATCTATGAAAGCGATGTCTTTTTACATTGTCTCCGCGCATTCGGAATATTTTCACCCTTTCACTGTTAATTTCATTCCGTGGGCATCATTAGAAGAGCTGCGGCGAGATAATTGAAGAGTATGCCAATGCTTCCTGTTCAAGGAGCTCAAAACACCACCAAAAGGCTGTTATTTTGATACCGTGGACAACATTAGAAGAGCTATTACAAGAACAAGGAAGAGTTTATCAGATATATTGTGTTTAAAAAGCTCAAGGAGCAATCAAATGGCCGCTATTTTGATTCCGTTGGCAACATTCAAAGAGCTGTGACGAGAATATCGAAGAGTACACGAGACACTTCTTGTTCCCGAAGCTCAAGAAACCACTGAAGAGCTGTTAAGTTGATGTCGTGGGCAACATTAAAAGAGCTATTACGAGAACATTGAAGAGCTCACTGGACACTAGTGGTTTAAAAAGTTCAAGGAACCACAGAAAGGCTGTTACTTTGATGCTGTAGACAACATTGAAAAAACTGTGACGAGATCATTGAAGAGTGTAGTAGACACTTTTTGTTCTCGAAGCTGAAGGCACCCCTGAAAGGCTATTAGTTTGATGCCGTGAACAACATTCAAAGAGCTGTGACGAGATCATTGAAAAGCATACCGACACGGGCTGGCCTTTCGCAAGTCGTCCTAATCGCTTTGTGATCGTTGTATACACTACGTAAGAGCGGGAGAAAGTTACTTTGCATAAACCAAGGTTTAGTTTACAGAGACAATAGCAGCCTTTTTTTTGTAGCATCTGTCTCCTTTTCCAATTACCGCACTATGTACAATATATAACGTTACTTAGATTCTCTCACATTGTTTGCCTAATAAAATGGTGATAGTACCTATTTAAACTATGCACATACCATTCTCTGCACCTATCACTAAGTAAGGGTGCTTTGAACTAAGGACACGGTAACGTAAATAGTAATAATGTTACTATCTACGACTGGTTATGTAATGTTAGCAGTTCCGCAGACTCTCCCAGAGAGTATGCTTAGAAAAACCAGATTATACATGCATATCTTATTGCTCTTGCAGTTTCAATGACTTTGATTACATAGAATGTAGAATCTTACTGAGTTGTATAGATTAATATAACTCCGTTGAAGTCGTAAGGATACAGAATCTAAAGCAGCACATTACACTTGTTATTGCGTAATACAACAATATTCAATATTGAATTTACTTATTTATAATTTATACAGTTGACTATTTAAAAATTAAAGGGCACATGATTTCTTATATTCGTGTAGAGATGGGAAAATCATTACTTTGAAAATATTAACTACATAATATATAGGGAAATTTATGGAAAAAGAAATGTGCCATCGATGAAACGCGTGCAACATGTTGTCGCCAAAATGGGAAGGGGTGGAGGCAGAGGACTTGCTTCTTAGTCTCCAATTTCACCAGGAAGAAAAGGTTAAATAAATAAGCAAACAGTTACATATTGAAGCAGCGTAGATCAGCATTGTACAAAAAATTATACAGAGACTGGCAACACTCCTATACGCAAATTTTATTCATTCGTAACCATAACAATAAAAACCAGAAAAACCCCATTGAAATCAAGGAGGTAATTTTTTGCTTTTCAGCAGTTTCTCATTTAAAATAGGTACGCAGAGATGATCATAATGCTACGTCCTATAGGCTTTGTCGTTCACAAAGAATATTCCTTTAAAAATGTCCTTTCTTCAAAACCCTGTCGTGTGGAGCTACGTTATGTGAAGCCAATTCTGCATTAATCATTTCTGATTAAAAAGACGCAAAAATAATCTGCTGTCAATTCTAAACTCTTTCTGAAAGTTCGTGATGCATTTTGATGGAATTAACATGAAACCCAAAGCCATTTTTATATTTATTCGTTTATAATGCTGCAAATCAGAAACGAAGGTACGCCAAGGAAACAGACGAGATTTTTTAAATACGTATTTGGTTTACAAAAGCCCCGCTTTTACAGTAATATCCATTTCATTTTCCTTTCGCCAGAATATACACCCGGTTTCTTCCAACTTAAAGGTCATACTGGAGAAGGATTTTTCTATATCTCCGACATCTGAAATTGCGACGAATATTCGCATGTTAGTTTTTTAATTTTCACTTACAACAATAACAATCATCAAAAACTTCCATATACTTTTACGGTTTTTTTTATTTACCTGCTAAAGGTGGCAACATTAAATTTGCATTTCAGATGGTCCACCTCTCCTCTAATTTTAATAAAAAAAGTTCCCGTTTTAGGATTTAAGGCAACTTTCCATGGACAGCCCTATCGCCGGTCCTGTCACCAATCGAACATGTTTGGGACATGATGGGACGCCTCCTACGCCCATCCCCAAGAGCCGGTCACATGGCCTCATTTTTTTTTTTATTGGAGGTTTAACGACCACCGTGAGCAACTCAACGGGCTATAAGCAGTCGCCCGTACCTAATTTAGGGTCACTGGTTCCAGGGAAGGGAGAGAGCCAGTGCCGAAAGACAAACGCAACATCCATGCCTCACCGGGATTCGAACCCGGACCCCGTTCGGACGAATGATCAGAGGCCATCGCTTAGACCACTGCGCCACCGGGGCGGCCCTCAATTTGGACACCATCTGGCATACGCCTTAAGACAGTATCCGTTAATTGCATGTGGCTACGGCATGCTGGCTAACGGCTTGCATACGAGCCAGAGGTGGCGCTACAACGTATTGACATGTTCAACTCGTGTAGTTTTTTATCCGAATAAATGGCACACCTTCTCTGGTGCTGCAACCATTTCCTTCCCTTTGCATGTACATTGCACATACTAATTTTCGTCTCGATTGGATATTTCCTTCTTCGTGCTTCATTTTTTTTTTTAGCAAAGAGTGTATATATATATATATATATATATATATATATATATATATATATATATATATATATATATTCCATTAAGAAGGGACATAAGCAAAAAATATATATATATATTTTTGACTCATACCAAGTAGAACATAGAAAAGGTTATGTATCTACCGGTGTGAGTAAAAGGAGAAAAGATAAAAAATAAAATAAAACAACTGAATGTAGAAAGTGTCGAGAATACTGAGCCTTGGCTTTATCAAGGACCAGCAAAAACTCTGCATGTTCTCACTTCCACAAAGACCTAGTTGGAAATGGGTTTCTGCAAAGCCATAGATGCAAGTAATAAGCCCACCAAAAATTGTTTTAAAAAATATATATATGTCATGACCTCCGCAGAGTTGTGTGACCTAGCTTTAGTTAACAATTTAGCTTGCATCCATAACTTTCATGGCCCGACCCATGCTCTTCATCTGTTACTATTAAACAGAAAGAAGAAGATTAAAGAGAACTCAAGTTGTGAGAGTGACATAATAATTAGAAATAATGTTCAGCTATAACGAAATGCCAAGTTCGCCTGAGGGAGAATTTAAACCTGAATAGCAATGCAAAAGTATTCCAAATTTTTACATTGCAATTAAAAAAGGAAATATTAATTATTTAAAACTCAGATTTTTGAAAGAAAACTTGATTCTAAAACCCCCTACTCCACAATTTTGACAACACAAAAACGAGAATAAATTAAAGACAATAATTAACTAAAGAAATGCTTTGTGAAAGTTATATGACATAAACAATTAGTTGCAATATGTACAAAGTATTTCAGCAATGCTTTAAGTGCATAATTAAGTAGTTATTAAGAACTTAACTACTTTGAAAATACAGCGCAATGTAAAGGAACTATGCTTAGCCAGCTGCTTGGCCTAAGTTTCCTAAAAAACGCGCAAAGTTACCAAGAAAAGAAAGAGTTAAAACTCGCAAAAAAGTTAACAGACTAGCCAGTGCCTAAATGCTAAAAAGCAAAAAACAACAGAGAAGAAAAGTACAAGAAGTACAAACATTGAACTTATAAAACCTAAAACCTAAAGACAATGAAGAGAGCTTACCTCTTATGCAACTAAACTTTCTCCACACAAGAGGAAACATGGCTGACCTTTTCCCCAAACGTCCAAACATCTCTGCCACTCCCTAGTTGCTGGGGGCAGTGTGGGTGGGGCTGATGGCCTCCTCATACTGAAAGAAACCAACTCGCGGAGATTTTAACCAGAGAAAAAAATATATATATACTTAAGACTGTGGACCTGTATGATCAGAAAGAGCAGAATTAACTCTCCAGAATACATGAGAAATATTATAAAATACACAAGTGGTGTATTCAATAATCTTTGCATTTATTAAATCACCTTAGTGAGCTTCTATAGATTATTCAGAATCTTATTAATTTTAATGTTAGTTTTACTATTTTTAGTATAGCTATTCTAGTGAGTGAATAACTAGTTTTCTTTTTTATTTGTTTTTATTTTCTTTTATAAACAGATTTTTAAGCTTTTTTGTGATTTTGTCTATATTATTTAATTTTTTATTTTAATAGGACCTTCATATCCATAGCACTAAGGTTCCTTTTAGTAGTTAATAGGCATCCTCTAGCCAACTTCCAAACCGCTTTGATTGGTCAGAATCATATTATTAACTGTGTAGAAAATTAAAGCAGATCTGCCAACCTTACTCTATTATTCAGAATAATTTTTCTTAAAGTTCTTTTGATGAAAGAAGAAGGAATTTCGTTCTCTAGAAAACTGTCTAATAGTATATTAATGTGGTAATTGAAGTCCAAATTGTTGCTGCAAATTCTTGAAATTCTTAGGACCTGAGAAATTAGTACATTCTCAATTACTTTGGTTGATATGTTATTATTCCAGTGTAGATATTTAATTACTTTGAAAGGAAAATTAACTCTTTTATCAAAGAGGCTAATAGATGGGTTACCTCTGTTGAGCTTAATGCTTAAGTCTAGGAACTCAAGTTCCTGATTACTGTGGTTGGTTTTACATAAGTTAAGAGAGTTAGGATAGATATTATCAAAATCACTCTCTATAACTTCTGAATTATTGATACACAGCAGATCATCAATATATCTAAATGTGTAAAGGTAGTTATCTGAGCAGGTGGGGTGATTTTTAATGAATTTATATTCCTTAAAGAACAGGAATAGATTAGCTATACTCGTGGATGTTGATGTTCCCATGGGTATACCGTTCACTTGCTTATAGAGAGTATTATTATATAAGATATGGTTATTTTTTATGCAGCAATTGAGATAAGAGTTCCAGGCTCCTACATTAACAAATTGGTTAAGGACTTCAATTACCACATTAATATACTATTAGACAGTTTTCTAGAGAACGAAATTCCTTCTTCTTTCATCAAAAGAACTTTAAGAAAAATTATTCTGAATAATAGAGTAAGGTTGGCAGATCTGCTTTAATTTTCTACACAGTTAATAATATGATTCTGACCAATCAAAGCCGTTTGGAAGTTGGCTAGAGGATGCCTATTAACTACTAAAAGGAACCTTAGTGCTATGGATATGAAGGTCCTATTAAAATAAAAATTAAATAATATAGACAAAATCACAAAAAAGCTTAAAAATCTGTTTATAAAAGAAAATAAAAACAAATAAAAAAGAAAACTAGTTATTCACTCACTAGAATAGCTATACTAAAAATAGTAAAACTAACATTAAAATTAATAAGATTCTGAATAATCTATAGAAGCTCACTAAGGTGATTTAATACATGCAAAGATTATTGAATACACCACTTGTGTATTTTATAATATTTCTCATGTATTCTGGAGAGTTAATTCTGCTCTTTCTGATCATACAGGTCCACAGTCTTAAGTATATATTTTTTTTCTCTGGTTAAAATCTCCGCGAGTTGGTTTCTTTCAGTATGAGGAGGCCATCAGCCCCACCCACACTGCCCCCCAGCGACTAGGGAGTGGCAGAGATGTTTGGACATTTGGGGAAAAGGTCAGCCAGGTTTCCTCTTGTGTGGAGAAAGTTTAGTTGCATAAGAGGTAAGCTCTCTTCATTGTCTTTAGGTTTTAGGTTTTATAAGTTCAATGTTTGTACTTCTTGTACTTTTCTTCTCTGTTGTTTTTTGCTTTTTAGCATTTAGGCACTGGCTAGTCTGTTAACTTTTTTGCGAGTTTTAACTCTTTCTTTTCTTGGTAACTTTGCGCGTTTTTTAGGAAACTTAGGCCAAGCAGCTGGCTAAGCATAGTTCCTTTACATTGCGCTGTATTTTCAAAGTAGTTAAGTTCTTAATAACTACTTAATTATGCACTTAAAGCATTGCTGAAATACTTTGTACATATTGCAACTAATTGTTTATGTCATATAACTTTCACAAAGCATTTCTTTAGTTAATTATTGTCTTTAATTTATTCTCGTTTTTGTGTTGTCAAAAGCTGTGGAGTAGGGGGTTTTAGAATCAAGTTTTCTTTCAAAAATCTGAGTTTTAAATAATTAATATTTCCTTTTTTAATTGCAATGTAAAAATTTGGAATACTTTTGCATTGCTATTCAGGTTTAAATTCTCCCTCAGGCGAACTTGGCATTTCGTTATAGCTGAACATTATTTCTAATTATTATGTCACTCTCACAACTTGAGTTCTCTTTAATCTTCTTCTTTCTGTTTAATAGTAACAGATGAAGAGCATGGGTCGGGCCATGAAAGTTATGGATGCAAGCTAAATTGTTAACTAAAGCTAGGTTATACAACTCTGCGGAGGTCATGACATATATATATTTTTTAAAACAATTTTTGGTGGGCTTATTACTTGCATCTATGGCTTTGCAGAAACCCATTTCCAACTAGGTCTTTGTGGAAGTGAGAAAATGCAGAGTTTTTGCTCGTCCTTGATAAAGCCAATGCTCAGTGTTCTCGACACTTTCTACATTCAGTTGTTTTATTTTATTTTTTATCTTTTCTCCTTTTACTCACACCGGTAGATACATAACGTTTTCTATGTTGTACTTGGTATGAGTAAAAAATATATATATTTTTTTTGCTTAGGTCTCTTCTTAATAGAATGTGAATTCTGAATTTTCATAATTGCTGCGTTGCGCGTTTTGATCTTCAGGTTATTTTGCAACTTTCGTTTTAAATTCAAAAGTTTTTCCTTAGTTTTCAGCTTTGCTCTTCAGTATATATATATATATATATACTGCTAATCAAAACTAAAGTACGAGCATAAAATCTCACTATGACAGAGTGCCATGAGGCCAAAAGAGTTTTCTAACATATGCGCGCACCAGTACGGTGTGATGCATGACCGTACAGCACGATGCGCAGCCCTTAAGCAAATTTTCTGTGAGCATGTGACAGCTCCCAATACTGTATATTACTATAGGCAGGAGGGAGAATAGTTTCTCATACCGGTTAATTCTGTTTTTCATGTGTTTTAGAGATAGAGCGAAAACCTGCGTATCTGTAATAAAGACAGGATGTCTTAGAGGCCTCACATGGATGATTTCACTGAGGCCGAGTTTTCGCCAAATTCGGAGAACGCCGGAATGTGAGCGATGTCGCCGAGTGTTTGCAGTAGCACACAACATAATGTTGCAGCTTTGATCGGCGTTCACGAGACACAAAACCGCTGGCAGATGTTTTGCTGGAGGACGGCTTACCCGTTGCATGAGCCAGCGGGATGACCATTACCCGGCCACAATGGCAACACGGAGTCTGAAAATTATGCGAGCCTGTTGGCTAGTCGTCTTCAAGCAAGCACAGCTATGCAGATTTTGTGCCAAACTGTGTCAAGACGTCTAAATTCAGCAAGACTATATGCTCAAACACCCCTACATTACGTAGCATTATCCAGGGCGCATCATACATTCTACAACCAGTGGTGTACAGTATGTCTCACTTTGACTGGTTTTAAGATCAGTGGTCCAAGGTAATGTTCTCAGATGTAAGTAGGTTTAATCTTTCGTTGTGTTCCGAGCGACAATTAAACTCGAGGGAAAGTGGGACTGCGTATGATCCAAGGAACATCGGTGAACGGGGCAGATGTGAAGGTGCGGCATGGTGTGGGTCAGTATCATGATGAATGGACATGCAGATCTGCAGGTGATGGATCAAGGGACAATCACCACGAAGCGGTTTTGTCCCTTGATCCATCACCTGTCCTTCTATTGCGTGGTGCCGTGGGCTCACATTTTATATTTATGAACGATAACACACGTCCTTACTGCACAACAGCTGTGGGTGAAATATTGACTAGTGAGGACATATGTCGGAGAGAATGGCCAGGTCGCCCCAGTGCTCTCAATCCAAACGAGTATTTATGGAACCCTCTAGGGAGACGTGTTTCGCAAAGGAATCCTAATTTACCTAAATGACTCCTAAGATACTTGGTGCGAAGCATGACTCACAAGTGCTAAACATGCATTGTGGTACGCGGTGAACATATTCATTAATGAGAACTTCATTCGCCTTGTTGCTTCCTTATGCAGTGCTGATGGAAGAGTGTCACTAGGCGACAGGTGTGTCTGTTCCTGGTTCGTTACGTTTTGCCTTTTTCAATCTCTATTTCATATTACTCATGGTTTTTGATGTCGTGCGTTTTATTTTACTGTTGATATTATCACCCATAGCACGTGCAGTTGCAAAACAACATTTTCGCAATCAATTTTAACTGGATCAAATGTACCCCGTTCTTAAATTTTGGATAGCTGTTTATAAAAAAATAGCGAACAGCACAAAATTGTGCAAATATCAGTGAGGGAAGAGCACCAAAAGCATTCAAAGTATGAAATGAAATCAGATATTGCTTCACATTTTGTATCCAAAATCATCGCAGTCGATTTCAAACAACGGCTTTACTTTCACTCCAATATCCTTATTACTTGTATCTTTCTTGGAAGACCTTCAAAAAATTGCGGATAAGTATGACACAAAATTCACGCGTTACAACAAAAACTGGGATATAGTTCTTATAATTTGTTTGAAAGAAAGAAATTGCATACAAGATATTTTTGTTCGTTGCGCCTCGTGGACCAAGATTCAAACCAACATTTGTTCACTATATTCCTGAACTCCTTATGTCGGCGTTATTTATAAAGGGTGTGTCGTATGCCTCAGAATAACCTCCCTTTTGAGTCTGTCTTTCCTTAAGTAAATTTAGTTCCTTTACAGTTAAACATGTTCTCACTGAACAGTACATTACTTCCCCGACGATTTTTCTCTGTTAGGCAGCACTAAGAGTATGTCACAGCACGATAAAATGAATGCGTTGCATGTGCAGAATGTAGATAGTAGACAATGATTAAGCATATAAGGCAGATTGTAGAGTTTTTTAGGTTTATTCTCGTAAAGTTTTGGATATTATGTCAACAGTTTGATGTTGAAATTGTAAAAGATTGATATAAAACTTATTGAGTCCTTATTTGCTGACTAATGCCATCACTGGATCGAATTATGTACGAAGACCTGAGAGTGACGAAGTATCGGTAGTTTTGACCTTTCAGTAGGTAGAGGAATAAATTAGTGGAAATAAAGCAGGCCTGTCCCTCTGCAATTCTTATCTATGGTTGTTTGGTTATTTGATTACAAAGTGTAATTTAAGCGCAAAGCAGCTATTCAAGAATATCAGCTAATTAGTTAGCAAACCAGTTAACAATTTACAATTAAAATTACAGTTTTAAAAGAATACAATTCCATGGACTTTCTGATTTAATTCCAGAACGGAGAAAAACAATGCTTTATTCTGAGGAACTGTGCCACGAAACCATGAACAGAAAGGATTTCATACATTAAGATTTAATGAAATGAATAAATCTTCCTTAAAACAAATAATTATGCAAACATCGTATATTTTGTGTTAGCAAATCAAACCACTGATTGCACAGGATACTCTTGTATTGTCATAAGAAGAAGCAATAATCCCGGTGATAATGCCTTTGGTTACTACACGTAACACATCATCCTTTAAGCTCAAAAGAAGAGTTTCCTTAACTTGCACTGTCGAGTGTAAATATGCAATTTTCTTCCATTTTTTCCTTTTTTATTTCGCAGAATATGAATTTGATGGGAAAATGAAGCGAAAACTTGCATTGAGAAGAAAAAAGAAAGATACAAAAAGGAAATAAAAGTAGAAGGGTGTATGCATCAGTCTCGCTATTTTTGCACACCACTGATGATGAAATGGGGAACATTACTCTCGTCCAAAAAGCTTACGCCCAGAAAAAAATTGCATCCGAGTAAAAGAAAAAATTAAGACGTTTCCAAAAAAAAATATTCGCTCAAATGATTTAGTGCTGTGGAAGAACTGCTGTCAATTTATGCAAAAATCTTGCCCGCTGGTGATTATTATCGTAGAAAACAAATGCGGTGCTCACACTCAGTGGCCACCAGCAATGTCTTTTCTCTTTACTTGCGGCAGCGCGAATATTTACCCCATCAAATATTCTTATGTGGGATTTTATGGCTCTGAGGACCTTAATCTCAAAATGTACATACTTTACTCTGTTTTTGGGTTCCAAAGTTTTCGTTAAAGCACATACAGGTGAATTCTTCTCAGACACTATAAACCACTTCCACTGATCATCAATATTGGATTTTCAAATATTCAAAATCATTTTTTTATTAATATAACTGCCACATGATAAAGCATGCTGACTTTCGTTTTTATCAAGATAGCCAATTCTGAATGAATACTTTCAAGATGTGAACAATATATATATAAAAAAAGTTTTAAAATTAAATAAAATATAAAAAATTGTTGTAATTTAAAAATAAATAGTATAAATAATTTAAAACGAAAACATATGTAGTAAAGAATAGTAAAAACCCTAATATTTAACGGTTTGAGAGACATTTTAAATATTTCTCTCAAACCTTTATATTTAAATATTTAAAGGTTTGAGAGAAATTCTGTAATTCTGGGTGCTTCAATACTTCCAACGCCTGTTGGGAACAGAACTATCCGATCCCAAGGAGTTTTATTATTCTGCTTATGCTTTAGCTTAAAATCTGATTCAGTCCTGATTGTTTCTTTTTTAAGTCTGGCAGCAACAGAATATTCCCACTTTCCTAAGACTTTAGGTTTAGTTCGTAGGTCGTCTTCCAGACGGAGCTGCCAGCGTCCTCCTGCTTCGGCGGCAATTACGGTTTGCTATGTCGTCGACTGAACACGTGCCGTCGCCTGGATAACAAGTTTTCGGTTGCTGTGTGTTAATTAAAGAAAAACGTGGAAAGAGCGATGACTTGGTCTATTCACATAGTCTCCACGTATTTTGTAGATTTTCACTAACATAAATTTCAGTATGAGTAAGGCCCGGATCACCCAGCTTGCGGCCTGGAATTTTAAGTGTAGTTTTTCTAAATTCTTTATTGTGTTTTATTTTTAATAACTATTTCTCCTTCCCTTTTATTATTTTTATTTTCCGCTTTATTGTTATTTTTGTCGCTTTTACATTTCGAGATGAATGGACTACCAGAGATGGTTTTCTGGTTAGATGGGCTTATTTTTATTTTATTTTTTTGGTTCTTTATTTTTTTTAATTAGTTTCTTTTGTCTGCTGTTGATTTCTTCGTGCTGCTTTTCAAACTGGTTGATGCAGAAATGCACACTTAGGTCTGCGCAGAATGGTGAGAGCTGTTATCTGTGTCGGCTCCCTGATGAAGCCATAGGTGACAATTGCCATTTGTGTTGCAATCTTTCCTTATTTCTCCAATTTTGCGACACCTCTTTTCAGTTCAGTGAAATTTGTCTCCAAATATTTTTTTTTAAGCAATCTTTTTTCCACTCTCTTATCCTTGTGATATGCACAGTCGAGTCACATTATTGTGACCACCTCCTACTTTTGACGAACAGCGCGTAGCCAATGAAAGAAGGCAGGTGTCGTGAGCTGGCTTAGAGAGAATAAAAGGTATGCAGTAGGCATTCTGCAAACATAACACTCGTTTCTGTCATGAATAAAAGGAGCGATTTATCAGATTTGCAAAAAGGGATGATTATCGAGTTTCGGGCCAAGGGCGGCAGTAGTTCTGAAACAGAGCAATTTGTGGAATGTTCGCTTGCTGCTGCCGTTAAAGCGTATTGTGATTGGATAAATGGCACCTTTGCAAATAAGCGACGTGGAAACTGCGGAACACCACGTACCGTTGATGTGAGAGATGAGCGTCGGCTTCAAAGGTGCGTGAGAGCGGATCAACACGCTACAGTGGAGCAACTCACTGGCGGAATGAACCAGGGGTCTACCGGAAGTGTGTCTAAAACGACAGTTCAGCGAACCCTGCTGCGTGTGGGGCTCCAATGCTGACGGATGGTCACTGCACCTATGCTAACGAAGGTGCATCGGCAAAAAAGGCTTGCATTTGCATTGCAGTATCGGAATTGGACCCCGCTGATTGGCAAAGAATTGCCTTCACCGATGAGTTACATTTTCTGCTTCATCGAACGGATGGACGTAGGCGTATAAGGCGAGAAATATCGGAAAACATAAATTCTTCAACCATTGCTGGAAGAACACAAGCTGGTGGGGGTAGCGTTACTGCTAGGAAATGTTTTTCTGGCATTCCCTGGGTGCACTCATACCTATGGAATGTACTACGGACCGAATTCGTTATGAATCCATCCTTGCAGACCACGTACACCCATACATCCTGATTGTCTTCCCTGGGGCGGGTGGTATCTTCCAGCATCACAATACGACGTGTCACACAGCTAGAAATGTCCGAGAGTGGTTGGTAGAGCACGATGAAGACTTCAAAATACTTCCCTGGTTCCCTAATTCTCCGAATTCAAAACCCAATTGAGCATCTGTGGGAACATCTCGATTATGTTGTTCGCTCTATGGATCCTTCACCAAGCACCCTCCAGCAGCTGTCTGATGCACTGCAGTCAGCATGGCTCCACATACCTGTGAACACCTTTCAGCACCTTATTGAGTCACACCCAGCCCGTCTAGCTGCTGTCCGAGCTGCACACGGCGGTTACTCTGGATATCAGCTGGTGGTCGCAATAATGTGACTCGATCGTGAGTGTATATATAGAAAATCAACACATGTATCAGAATGCTACAGTGAACAAGTGAAATATCAACAAGTAATAGAAACCAACCTTTACTCTTCTGGAAAACACCATGTATGTATGTATGTATGTATGTATGTATATACATATATGTCAGGGGATGCGCAACATACTACAGCCTCTCCTTGACAAATGTCAACCTTGCCTTCTCGTGGTGCATCCTGTTCCCACTAAAGGGGCTCTGACAACCGCCAACAGCGGTATAACTATACCATCGGGATTAGAGGAAATGCTATCCCACACACACCAACCCGCTTGGCCAGCGTGGTGAGTTATGGCCAAACCCCTCCAAAATGACTCCACAACTTAAAACTTGGCCCTCAGTCTCCGGCAGCTGGAATGTACCTGGGCAAAGCAGCGGCCAGTGCGACATGAAGGCAGAGGGTGCTAAGAATCACCGGAGGACCGGACTAGGCTGCCATCTGATGCTGACATTGGCTACGTATAACAGACGCTCCCTATCTTCTGATTCAAGGCTCCTTGCATTGGAAAAAGAACTACAAAGGGTCGAGTGGGACATCGTCGGGCTAAGTGAGGTAAGGAGAAAAGGTGAAGATCTCATTGAACTGAAAAGTTGACATCTCTTCTACTATAGTAAGACAGATACTGGCAGAACTCGTGGTCTTGGATTTATAATAACAAGAAAACTGAAGGTTGAAGTGGTAAAAGTTGAAGGTTCCTCTGACAGAGCTGCACGACTTGTTATCTAACTCTCAAGAAGACACCAGGCTCAGATTATTCAAGCTTATGCACCCACCACAGGTCCCCTGAAGAAGAAATTGAAGAATTTCATGAGGAAATTCGTCATCTAAATAATAAAGGCAAGCAGCACTTGAAGATCATTATGGGATATTTCAATGCGAAAATAGGGCCACAGCAATGGAATGAAACCTCTGTAGGTAAATTCGGTCACGGCAATAGAAACCAGCGTGGAAATACGCTCGTAGAATTCGTAGAGGCAGAAGAGTTTTTCATCATGAACTCCTGGTTCAAGAAAAAGCCGCAAAGGAAATGGATATGGAGGCATCCCAATGGATTGACAAATGAAACGGATTTTATTATGTGTAACAAGAACTTTCTCATTGAAGACTGCAGTGTGCTAAAGACGTTCAACACAGGTAGTGACCATACAATTGTAAGATGCACCTCAATGCTAAACTCGAGGGTGGCAAGCTCATAAAACAAAGTGTATTGACAGTACCAATCGTAAAAAAACCAGATCATAATGAGTTCGAATTGGAACTAAAGAACATATTCTCTGCTCTAGAATGTCTAACGTCGGAAGAAGTGGATATCTCTGAAGTTAACAGAAAACTAACCAAGGCTCTTATGCAAACAGCAACAAAAGTAGCTGGAACCAAGGACAAGTTGCATACGAACAAATTATCAGGAAAAACCAAAATGCTGATGCAAAAAAGAAGAGAGATGAGGATATCCAAAAGAGATGTGACTTCCAAAGTGGAATATATAGAGCTATGCAAGACGGTAAGAAAAAGTATCACTGAAGATGTAAGGAAATTCAACTGTGAACTAGTGAGGAAAGCAATTGAAAAAAACCAAAGCCTGAATAGAGCAAAGGGACATCTGAATAAGGGAAGAAAACAGATTATGGGTCTGAGAAAAGAAGATGGTTCTGTAACAAGAAATAGATGCGAAATTTTGACAAGAGTGAAATATTTCTACTCAAAATTATATGAAAGGGATGATGCATGTACTCCAGACATTACGAAAAGTACCAGAGTTCTTTCAGTCCTCCCAGCAAAAGTTCCACATGCAATCAAGAATATGAAACGGGAAAAAGCTTCAGGAGAAGATGGAATTACCGTAGACATCATAGAAGAAGCAAGTGGAGAAACTGAAACAGTACTCGTCCAAGTTTTCACTCGATGCCTTAATGAAGGGAAGATTCCTGAGGATTGGAACAATGCTACAATGATCCTGCTACATACAAAAGCTGTCATTGAGGATCTCAGGAACTAGAGACCAATCAGCCTCTTATCAGTGGTTTACAAAATCTTCCCTAAAGTTATTTCACACCGCTTGAATGTGACACTGGACATGGCTCAACCGAGAGAACAAGCTGGATTCAGGAGTGGCTACAGCACTATTGATCATATCCACGTACTGAGAGAACTAATTGAGAGAGCCAGGGAATATGAACTTCCATTACGCATGGCTTTTATCGATTATGAAAAGACCTTTGATTCGGTTAAACCATCAGCAGTCAAATTGGCTTTGAAATCTTGCGGTATTGAAGATGCATACATTAATATTATTAATAACATCTATGAAAATGCAAGTGCAAAGATTCGACTATCTGAGAATACAGCACAAATAAGAATTGGAAAGGGAGTGAGACAAGGTGACACTATATCTCCCAAACTCTTTACTGTCACATTGGAAAATGTCTTTCAATCACTGAACTGGGAAAACAAAGGGGTAAAAATAAATGGAGATTATCTAACTCACCTTCATTTTGCTGATGACGTAGTCATTTTTGCAACTACCCCATCAGAGCTGCAGAGTATGATCCAGGAACTTGCTGACAAGAGAAAAAAGTGGGATTAAAAATGAACTTTCAGAAGACAAAAGTGATGTACAATGCTTTTACAAGAAATGAAGATTTATCGATTGATGGAGAAATAATGGAGATAACAGATTCGTTAGTTTATCTTGTACAGCAGATATCAAGTGCGGGTCACATTGATGAAGAAATTAATCGGCGTATAAAACTTGCCTGGAGAGCTTTTGGAAGAAACAGCATAATTTTCAAGAGCAATATACCATTTTGTCTTAAACGAAAAGTGTTTGACCTATGCATCCTTCCAGTGCTTACGTATGGTGCAGAGACGTGGACCTTAACTAAAAGAGACATACAAAAACTGCAGACAACTCAAAGATGCATTGGTTAGATGCATGCTTGGTGTAACCAGGAGAGATAAGAAGAGGAACTCGTGGATCAGAAAAATGCCAAGAGTGGAAAACATCATGACCAGAGTAAAATCCCTGAAATGGCAATGGTATTGGTATTGGTAACTGTGGGCACCAAAGTGGTACCCAGTTTATTGCTATAATGAAATACAAACATAGAAGATTCATTGAAAGTTACAGTACAAAAAACAAAGGTGCAGCAATGTATGTATATCCACGATGCAGTACAAATTTACACAGAAAGGAAATGAATATGCACACGAACAATGAATGGCATAACGGGCCGCCCCGGTGTCGCAGTGGTCTAAGCGACGGCCTCAGATCATTCGTCCGAAAGAAAGGGGTCCGTGTTCGAATTCCGGTGAGGCATGGATGTTGTGTTTGTCTTACGGCACTGGCTCTCTCCCTTCCCTGGAACCAGTGACCCTAAATTAGTGACGGGCGACTGCTTATAGCCCATTGAGTTGCTCACGGTGGTCGTTAAACCTTCAATAAAAAAATGGCATAACGGCATGTCAAACCATATGAAATAACACATGTGCACAAGTATATGAAATGTACGATGCCATCATAAATCATTCGAACGGAACCTAAATGTGATTAGAGCGCAAAACATTATTGAGTAACTCATCACCTTTATAAAAATAACAAAGGTAACAAATGTACCACTATAGTAATCCGCGATCGAGGAAAGCACTAACACAGCAAAAACTCACAAGTATAGGAAATTTAAAAAACAAGGTACTAATTCAGGGAACAACAGATAAGATAATGACAATAGAGATACTGGGGAGCTCACACAAGTGACGAGGCCGATTATTCGTGAAAACACAGCAAAAACACACAATTATAGCAAATTGAAAATACATTACTTGCGAAACACAGTACAACCACACAAATATAGCAAAATGAAAATACATGGAAAACATCAGAATCAACGGGCACTAAGTCTACAGAAACCAGAGAATTTGCGAACGGGTTCACAAATCCTTTAGCATTAAGAGAACAAAAAGTGATCGGTTTGGGGAAGTGAGCTAAAGGTCATCGGCAAGAGGAAATGAGGTATCACATATATGCTTCTCAGTGAGCTCCTTCAAGGAGGCGAGACGCCGCGTGTAACCTCTCAAAAACGCCTGATACCGAAGATCGGTGGCACACAGAGTTTTAAAAAAGACACATAAGCTTCGAATTGCGTTACCGCTGCAAACAGGTCCAGATCAGGTGAGTGGAGGAATTCTTCAGAACAAACAATCGTACTTGCAGGTTGAAAAAAACGTAAAAGTTGCTGTCTGGACAGTGGTCCAGGAACTGGAGGAAACGTATCAATGTCCTGTAGAACCTCAGCATCAGAGAGAGGATTAACAGGACCTGAACGAAGAAGCATACTGTTTGAAGAATCATCAGCTGGAGAAACACCGGAACCAGAAACACCGGGAACACTAGATGAATCCTCAGAAAGAGGCACAGAAAGTTGTTTTAACTTTTTCTGTTTACAGCGCCTTTGGAAGTTCCAATACGCTTCGAAGAAGAAGCTGAAGCGGATGTATCCATTAGTGGATCAGGCTCACCTCCCATGTCAGGAGACGAGGAAACCAACGTCGCCGACGAAGCAATACGAAGTAGATCAGCCTTAGTGAAGACTGGCAAAACAGGCGTGGCTGCAGGAAGACGTGGCAACAAGGGTATTGCAGACAAGGTTATAATTGGAGATTCGATATCCGAGAGGCTAGAAGAAGAGCCAGACGGCCGATCTGCCAAACTACCACTCAACACATCCGGATCAGAAAACTCCGCTGTAGACACATCTGTAGTAGAAGACATATCTGCCAATCTTGAAGGTGGATGCACAATCGTACGGGTCAAGAGAGGAGTAAAAGGCAGCATTGTCCGTGACTAAAATGTCCGTCTGACGAAGAAACGAAGAGGTCACGTCAGGCAAACACCCGGTAGTGGGGATAGTGGAAAGATCAATGTGGTCAGCAGTGGGATGCGAACTTAATGAACGCCCACGTCGAAAGCGTTCATACAAGGCAGTGGTATGATCCTGTATTAAACAGTGTGTACAATAGTGAGTGGTGAAAACCTTGAAAGTGTACGTTCGTGAGCCAATTTCAACAGTAGATTCTGTAGGGCAATCCACCAAGGCTTTCTCAGTGGGAAAGACGACCAATAACTGACGGCGAGGTCCTGTAACATTTGCAAATCGAGTTCCGCGGGGAGCGTCAGAGAGGCGACGCACCTTGCCAACAATTTTACATACATGACTGGCAAGGAGAGGAAGTACAGTATCAGGCACTTCCTGTGGAACAGGATAGAACGTGATGTTCACCGGTCGCTTGGAAAGAGGCGAAGGGATGAGATATTTTGCAAGAAAAAAGTCAGCATCCTCCTTGTGATTGAACTTAACCGAGATACCCCGAGGAGTACGGGAAATTCCCTTAATGGATGCCGACGACACATGTCCAGAGAGGGCTTCCATATAGCGTGGCAATGGAGTATTTGGTAAGGCATGAAAAAGCACACCTCTATCCAGGAGGTTATGGAACTCACGGCCAATCTGCGAATCGTCATCTATCGTTACCGTCACCTTGTGGTTGGATACCGAAATAATAGGTGTTGATTGCAAAAGACCATCAGGTTGAGCGGAATCGGACGTAGAAGTAGCGCCTCGTTGCACTGTAGAGGCAAATGACATCCTCGGAAGAGAAGTCTGTTCCGATCCGGCAGGCATTGAAGACTGTGAGGGAAGAGAAGCACAGGCGAAAGGCAAGGCAGTATAATCAGTGGTACCCAGGGAGGGCACCGAGGCAGATGCAGGAGCTGAAGAAGAAAACGCAGCCAAGTCCAGTGAAGGCACCGGAGCAGGAGTACTAGAAAGCTGGGAAGGCATCGTAGCAGACACATCTGAGGACGAGAGTATGTTAACTTCCCTGGACGTGGGAAGTGTGACGTGACGTGCATCCGCCACGCCCAGAGATGATAAGGATATACCGGAAGCCGCCATGTTGGCAGCTTCCAAACGTAAACAACCGAACAAACGATAAGAAAACGGATGAATATGAACTAATACGAGAACGAGAACGTTAGAAAAGTAGCTCAAAACGTACACAGCACCTTTATACAGACTGGCCACGCAACAGGTGAATGAGGGACGAGGTATTTCACACTAAAATGTATAAAATATTTGAGCAACCAACACTACGTCTGTCACGAACGAGCAATGGGCTGGACATGTTGCCTGAAGGACAGACCATAGATAAACAGCTGACATTTTAGACTGGGTCCCGAGGGACAGGAAAAGACCCAGAAGAAGACCACACGGAAGATGGGTGAATGAAATTTGAAAGTATGCGGGAGTAACATGGAGGAGACTGGCACAAGAGAGACCGTTGTGGAAGAAACTTGGGAAGACCTTCGTCCAGCAGTGGATTTATAATGGTTGACAATGATGATGATGATATATATATATATACACTATCTACCAACAAGTAATTGGACACCCCTGCAATCGACGATATCTGCGGTCCTGGTACACGTCACGGCCGCCGCAGTTAAATATCGTGTGGGAAACAACAACGCAACCACTTACATGCAGTTCGGAGCTCTCTGATTTCGAGAAAGGTGTAATCGTTGGGTATCACAGAAATGGCCGATCCATACGTGACATATCCAGCGAGTCGAAGTACCCAAATCGACAGTGGCCTACGTGATTGGCAAGTGGAAGATGAGAGGTTATTGTCGTAATGTGCCCCGACTCGGCAGACCAAAAAAACTGGAGTTAAAACCCAAAGGGTGCTGGCCAGAGAAATTTGGAGGAACCGCACCAAATCGATGGGCCACATCCGCGAGGAGTTTCAACAGGCATCCAGGAGTGTTCTTTTGATGAAAACCATCCGTAAGGAAGCCCATCTGCTTGGTTATCATGGACGTGCTGCCGCCCACAACCCTTTGATCACCAAGTCCAATAGCGCTGCTCGGCTAACGTGGTGCAAAGAACGTCAACAGTGGACCGTTGAACAGTGGAAACTGGTTCTCTGGAGCGACGAATCAAGGTTCATCCTCTACTGTTCGGATGGCAGGGTCTGGGTTTGGCGTCAGCCTGGAGAACGCCTCCTGCCGAAATGTATTGTGCCAACTGTGAAGTTCGGCGGCGGTGGAATTATGTTATGGGGGTGTTTCTATTGGTATGGCACGGGACCCTTGGTTGCAATTCCTGGTAGACTCAACGCCGAGACCTACTGCACCATTTTGGATGACCATGCGCTTCCTACGTTGTGGCAGTTTTACAGGGTGAACCCATGTTACTTTCAGGATGACAATGCCACCTGTCATGTTGCGAGGTCCACCATGGCTTGGTATGGTGACAATGGGGTAAATCGAATGGACTGGCCTGCGCAGAGCCCGGACCTTAACCCTATCGAGCACCTCTGGGACGAGTTGGAGCGTCGACTTAAGGGGTGCCCCAACCGTCCGAAATCGGTGAAGGAACATACCTGTATTCTCCAAGCCGAGTGGAAGAAAATACCGCTAGCCGGCGTACAATGCCTGGCTGAGAGTATGCCCTGGAGGGTCGCAGTTGTAATCGCCGCTCGTGGAGGCTCAACCAACTGTTGAAGGTGAACGAACTTCGTTTTCCTTTGCTACCACAGATGTCCAATTACTTGTTGGTAGATAGTGTATATATATATATATATATATATCTGCATCATTTTTAAATACAAAATTAAATTCAAATTTAAAGTTCAGAATGAAAAACCGAAAAATATAAAACAAAGAACAGGTTGCCGTCGTCAGGAGAGCATCAACCTGCGCTTTTTTTTATTTTTAGTACCAACAAAGGACAAGGAGAACCAAAAATGTCGGTTGGTCATGCTCCCTATAGGCCACCAGACAAAACACAAAACAGACCTAAGAAATCAAAAAGCAATAATATAAACAATGACACAAAACATTATAAAAAAGCTTACCGGCAGGCCAAAGAGATCAATGCCACGAATGAAGACTAAACACTAGACCAACGATCAGATCAGATCACGTGTAGAGGATTTTATGAAGGGAGTGTCTGACCCCAGGTCTTAAACAACCCTTAGAAATAGGAAGCTAGGAGATTTGGGCGAGAGTGCCCGATAGGAAAGTCACACGGAAGCGAGGTAGAAGACGACCTTATTTACTACAGGGGGGCCAGTACCCGGGGTCCAACGGCTTAACGTGCCCATTCAATGCTCTAGTAGATCAGATCAGATCATATGTAGAGGATTTTTGGGGGGAGTGTCTGACCCCAGGTCTTAAACAACCCTTAGAAATAGGAAGCTAGGAGATTTGGGCTAGAGTGCCCGATAGGAAAGTGACACGGAAGTGAGGTAGAAGACGCCCTTATTTACTACTGGGGGGCCAGTACCCGGGGTCCGACGGCTTAACGTGCCCATTAAATGCTCTAGTAGATCAGATCAGATCATATGTAGAGGATTTTTAGGAAGGGAGTGTCTGACCCCAGGTCTTAAACAACCCTTAGAAATAGGAAGCTAGGAGATTTGGGCTAGAGTGCCCGATAGGAAAGTGACACGGAAGTGAGGTAGAAGACGCCCTTATTTACTACTGGGGGCCAGTACCCGGGGTCCGACGGCTTAACGTGCCCATTCAATGCTCTAGTAGATCAGATCAGATCATATGTAGAGGATTTTAGGAAGGGAGTGTCTGACCCCAGGTCTTAAACAACCCTTAGGAATATGAAGCTAGGAGATTTGGGCTAGAGTGCCCGATAGGAAAGTGACACGGAAGCGAGGTAGAAGACGCCCTTATTTACTACCGGGGGAACTAGAGCGACGATCAACAAGAACACTAAGAACTGTGGCTTCATTCGTATCTTCTTTCCTTTTCCTCAATATTAAAATCTTCAGCTCTTTAAATCAAGGGCAAATAAGTTACTATATACTAAATCGTAAAAGTGGTCGAGGTTAAAAAGCATCCTAGAAAGCCAAGGAAGTGTTTGAGATGACGAGATGCAAAACTGCGTATGTAAATGAAAATCTTTAGCCACTTGGGACCTACCAGGTGGCACTTTGTATTGCCTGATTTACTTAATATTGTTAGGTCCTGGATTAGTAAAGCATGTCAATGTGTAATTTGAAATTCTTTGAAAACAAATTAAAAGTCAAAATTAGAAGTTTTAAATAATGTTTTAAAAAACGTATGGGAAAGTTGTTAAATTGAAATTTAGTTAGAAGTGTTTTAAGATTATTTTTCATTAAAACCTGTGTTGAACATATTTTTGCTATTCTAGGGAATTGAGGAAGGAGTAAGTTACGATGTACTTCTTTAGAAATGTTTGAGGAACAATGTGTGTAGTGAATGATATCGAAATCAAAAACATTTCGGAGGTTGATGCTTTCCTGACGACGGCAACCTGTTATTTGTTTTATATTTTTCGGTTTTTAATTTTGAACTTCAATTTTGAATTTAATTTTGTATTTTTAGTTTTTTTATTTTATTAATTCTTAATAATTCATTCTATGTACATACATACATACATGCATACATACATACATACATACATACATACATATTTTTTATTAGAAAATTCATCACAGAAGGCTGAAGCCACAGTTCTTAGTGCTGAGAGCACTTCTGGTTCCTATTATTAAACATGGATCTCCTCAAAAGTAACTTATTGCCCCTGATTTAAAGAGCTGAAGATTGTAACATTGAGGAAAATGAAACAAGATACGAATGCCAAAAACTTAATGAAGTAGGGGCGAATGATTTGGTGTAAAGGTTGAGTTGAAAACGAAATGGATATTATTGAGTCTGTCGCTTCTAGTGGAAGAGGAAATTGATGAATATTAGGCAAGGACTGGCAACTCTTCAGAGAAGTTGCGATTTCCTGCATAACATCAATAAGCTCTTGGGTCGATTTAGGTTCACTGAGTTACTAAATAAAAAAAATGAAGCTACTTCTTATAATTCGTTCAAGAAATCTGTATAAATATGTACTATTTTATTCTAATTTTATTAGAAAATCAGTTGAACCTCCCTTTTGAGTTGTTGTTCTCTTACGTAAATATAAACTCACGGGCAATGAAATTTCCGCACCAAGAAGGAAGCATCGAAT
This sequence comes from Macrothele yani, assembly GCA_039090855.1. Lineage (NCBI taxonomy): Eukaryota > Metazoa > Arthropoda > Arachnida > Araneae > Macrothelidae > Macrothele > Macrothele yani. Next base: position 1,644,279 of record CM077012.1, read on the forward strand.
TGAACTGACATTTGATGGACGTAATGATACAGATGAATGATACACATCATGTCAAAAAACAGAGGTGCAGGACGATTAGAGAGGGATCTGTGGCACGCAGTTCGGTCATCTTCAATAGCGCGTCGCACCGCCTCGTCCGGCGATACATGCTGCAATACGGTCTGGCATGGAGGCGAACAGACACCTTATATTATCCTGCGGTAGACTGGCCCACATGTATTGGACGGTGTGCTCCAAATCCCTGCCAGTGCGGCCGGCACGGAGGCAGCCGGCGTTTCAACTGGTCATACATGCTCGATACTGGACACGGCCGGGGAGCGGGTAGACCATGGAAGTATCTGGACATGACGTAGACAGTCATGAACAACCCGAGCCATGTGCTGGTGGACATTATCCTGCTGATATAGCGCACTTGCAATCACAGCCAGGAGTGGGAACACATCGGGCCGTGGGATCTCATCCACATACCGCTGGCCCGTCAATGATTCACGTACGACTAGTAGAGCTGATCGGCTATCGTAGACAATGGCTCCCCAGACCATAATACCTGCAGTGGGGGAGGTGTGGAGCTCGATAGCGAGGCTGGTATTGTGCCGTTTACTTGGGGACCTCCACACCCGGACACGATGATCAACTGTCTGAAACCGAAGCGGCACTCATAGCTTAACACCACAAGTCGCCAGTCTGTGGAGTTCCACGTCGCTCTGGCCTGGAACCATTGCACATGGAGCCGGCGATGTTCGGTGTTAATGGCAGCACACGTAAGGAACGCTGGGATAGCATATTCGTTTCCGCGAGGCGCCGGGAAATGGTTCGTGGGCACACAGGAGCCACTACATCTACCTGTATAGTGGACCGCGTCCCCGTGGGATCCGTTCGTGCCTGGCGCACGATCCGTCAATCCTCTCTACCGGTGCCGTCACCTGTCTACTGCTCCCAACACAGTCGGACGTTATGGTCAGAACGATCCACGTGGCTGGCTATATGGCGCGCCGACCACCCTGCGGCTTTCAGTTCGATAATCAGGCATCTCTCAAAGTCCGTAAGCTGCGTAAATCGACGTCTCAGGCGTCTACCCGACATTCTTGTCACTCTGTACTCTTCCTTGCGTTGGCCGGTTCATTTCGCTTTCATGGGGCATCGAATACACGCCGGTTCATAAGGTTGCCGGTTCGTGCTTGCAGCGCCACATAAGTGTGTGTGGCATACAAGAAAGCACTCTAGCTATAGCTATTTGCAAAGTTTCGCGGTTGTAGCATGCTTTCTTCTAGGTGCGCAAATTTCATTGTCCGTGAGTGTAGTTCCTTCTCGGTAAACGTTCTCTAACTGCATGACATATTACTTCTCCGAAGAGCTGTTTCATTTTGGAATCACTGACAGTGAGTCACAGCACGATATAAGGTAAACATTGGATGGATACGAGAGAGATGTTACGTACAAGCACTTTACGAATATGTAGAGTTGTAGATGCAAGTTACATAAGTGCATATTGTTCCGACAGTCGCAGAACGCACTGTTGTTACGCATATTTATTGAACAAATATTACGTTGAGTTATAACAATTTATATATGTGGAGATTGATGCAAGAGAGTTGTTGTCATAAGGAATATAATCATTAAATTGATATCATTGTTTGAATTGAAACCAGGAGTATATCTTCATGTTCTGAAGTGCAAGTGATGACACAATAAACAAGTGGACCAGCTTAAGTTGACATGATGATCCATTCCCTGGCCGTTTTGAATTATGTTTTCATAAGAATGATACATGTACAAAGTTGTCAGGGAGGAAGTATGTTATACTCTCAAAGAAGAAATGGTACAGGAGAAAGATATACTCCGATGAGTCATTGCATTATGACCAAATACCTAATAAGCTGTAAGACTCCGTTTATCCAGCAAAACAGCGCCCACTCGACGAGACATAGATTCGATGAGATGGAGATAGGTATCCTGGGGTATTTGGTACCATAATGTCAACAGCAGGTCCAACAGTTCCAGTACATTTCGAGGTGGTGGTGATTTAGGGCGAACCTGCTTTTGTAAGTCGAACCACAAATGTTTAGTTGGGTTCCTGTCATGTGCATTTGGAGGCTAGGGCATTAACAGAAAGTCACCAGCAGGTTTCTCGAACCACTCCTTGACGATTCTGTCAGTGTGGCATGGCTCATTATCCTGTTGGTAATGGCCATCACCAGCAGGCAATACAGTTGTCATGAATAAGTGAACTTGGTCCGCAACGATGATCAGATACCTGACTTCTGTCAGGGATTGCGCTATGCTATTGACATAATGGGGCCTAACGTGTCCCAAGAAAACATCGCCCTCAGCATAACACCGGCATGTTTCCGCCCAACACTGCATCTAGGTGCCACAGCCTCCGTTGGTAATCGGCGTATCCGCGCTCGCCCGTCTACGCAATGCACCAGGAATCTTGATTCGTCAGACCAAGCCACTTTCTTTCAATCATCGACGGTCCAGTCTCGATGATCTTGGGCCCATTTCATGCCTCTTTGCAATTAGGATAATGTTGTCCATCGTTCACTAGTCTTGCAAGAGCAGCATTTGATAGGCCATTCTTAACGGTATGTATATGTTCATTTCATTCTCAATAACAAATGAATTTAACGATCATTTTGTCTCTGGTCCTCAGACAATAGTTGCACAGATACCTAAGAGCGGTGTTTCGTTCACGTCTCAACCTTCAAACACAAACAGAGTTAATTATATTTATATATGCAAAATTACTAGATAGGAAATACTAACTACAATACAAAATATCAATAAAACTTCAGGACTTAGACATGATGACATTAACCCAAAAATTGTAATATCTGTCGCCTCTTATATTGTTAATCCTTTATTACATATATTTAATACAATTATTGAAACTAGTATTTTCCCAGATTTAATGAAAATCGTTAAGATCTCCCCTAAATACACTGACGGAAAAAAAATCCCAACACCAAAAAGGGGTTGTGTTAGATAAACGACAGTTGGTAGGCGGTGAGAGTACATCTGTAAGATGACGTCTATGCAAATTTCGCGCTCGGCGCATACGTGTGGCCCTAGTAGCGCCCCTCCGAACATGCAAAACAGGTTTGCTGTAAATACGCGCTGTAACGTTCGTGAGCGTTAGTTATCGTTGAGATTCGACGTAGGGTGTTGATGTTAGTCAAGAATACCTTTAAGAAGACGAAGAAGCCATTATCAACAGCTCACGGAGTTTGAACGAGGTCGTGTAATAGGGCTACGAGAAGGTGGATTTTCTTTCCGCAATATTGCAGAACGACTTGGCAAGAATGTAGCCACTGTACATGATTGTTGGCAGCAGTAGTCAAGGGAAGGTACTGCCTCAAGAAGACCGGGTTCCGGCCAGCCACGTGGCACTACTGAGAGGGAAGACCGCCGTGTACGGCGTATGGCCGTGGCGCATCGTACTGCGTCTGCGGCAGCAATTCCAGCTGCATTTGCCACCACAGTAACACAACGAACTGTTACAAATCGGTTACTTGAAGGACAACTCCGAGCCAGACGCCCTGTAGCGTGCATTCCACTTACTCCAAACCACTGGCGTTTGCGACTTCAGTGGTGTCAAGATAGAGCTCATTGGAGGACGGAGTGGAGATCTGTTGTGTTTTCTGATGAAAGCCGGTTCTGCCTGGGTGCCAGTGATGGCCGTGTGTTGGTTAGAAGGAGGCCAGGTGAGCGCCTGCAACCAACCTGTCTGCGGCCGAGACACACTGGACCTACACCTGGAGTTATGGTCTGGGGAGCAATTTCCTATGACAGCAGGAGCACTCTCGTGGCTATCCCACGAACCCTGACGGCACAGTTGTACGTCGGCCTGGTGATTCAACCTGTTGTGCTGCCATTCATGAACAGCATTCCAGGGGGTGTTTTCCAACAGGATAACGCTCGCCCGCATACCGCTGTTGTAACCGAACATGCTCTACAGAGTGTCGACATGTTGCCGTGGCCTGCTAGATCACCAGATCTTTCACCAATCGAGCACGTATGGGACATCATTGGACAACAACTCCAGCGTCACCCCAACCAGCATTAACCGTCCCTGTATTGACTGACCAAGTGCAACAGGCATGGAACTCCATCCCACAAACTGACATCCAGCACCTGTACGACACAATGCATGAACGTTTGCGTGCTTGCATTCAACATTCTGGCGGTTACACCGGTTATTAATGTACCAGCATTTCACATTTAAAATGGCTCTTCTCGCGCTTACAATAAGCTGTGATCTTGAAACCTTAATCGATTAAATATGTTACGTATACAAATGTATTGCCGCCATTTCATTCCTCTACAACTATTTTTTCGTGGTGTTGGGATTTTTTTCCGTCAGTGTATAAATCTGGTGTAATAACAGATGTTAATAATTATAGACCAATTGCCAATCAAACAATATTTACTAAAATGTTTGAAAAGTTAATTTACATGAAACTATTTGATTTCGTCACTAAATAAAATATTATACATCATAATCAATTTGGCTTTACACCGAATAGTTCAACTGAATTGGCTTTACTAAATCTGATCAATAACATTCAATTCAATTTATTATATAAAAATTACACTTTTGTTCTATTTATTGATCTTTCAAAGGCTTTCGATACAATACTTGTAAATCATCACATTTTGATACAGAGGTTGTATGACATTGGAATTAGGGGTACCTTTCTTGACATTTTTAAGAGTTATTTATCTCACAGACGACAGTATACGCAGATTAATCTTGTGAAATCTACTTTCGGGTGTGTACTATCGGGTGTACCGCAGAGATCAGTTCTTGCTCCCCTACTTTTTAATATCTATATTAATGATATATTTAAATTACTAGAACATACTGATATACAACTATACGCTGATGATGCCACTATTTTATTACACGGTAATGACATAAATACTCTTATTTCGCAGTTGGTAAATAATTTCACTTTAATTAGGGACGGGTTCAGGTGTAACGATTTGGCTATTAATATGAATAAAACAAAAATAATAATTTTTAGCAAACATTCTGCTTTTCCACCTAACTTGCAGAACATAAAATTAATTGGGCATGATATTGAGGTGGTGCACTGTCATAAGTATTTGGGTATCACTTTAAGTGATGATGTGAAATGGAATACACATAAAGATCTACTTTCAACTAAAATTTCGTGAAACATTGGAGTTATTAGTCACACTCTTAGACATCTAATCCCTAAATTAAAGCTGGCGTTTTACTATTCCATCATACAGACCTATTGTACCTACTGAATATTGATATGGGGGAAAACAACACAATATAACATTCACAAACTACAAAAATTGCAAAATAAATTTATCAGGTTATTGGAATTAACAATTAATACTAATCAATCTTCCAATTCAGAGCCGGATGGAGCTTTTGCGGGGCACCGGAGCAAAATTTCATTTCTGGCACCAGGAAATAAATCTCATATTTTAATAAAGTTGTTGCGTGAAAAATGTCCGTAAAGGAAACACACGATGTGAAATTCACAAATTTCACTGTGATAACAATGAACCCTAATCCCCCTACTCCGGAGAGTAGAGTAGTTTGTTACCAACTAAGCTAACCAACGGAATTTATCGCTGCAAATTTTCCGTCTTGCCATGTGCTTCCCCTCTGTAGTACGTCATAACGAAAACTATCATAAAGAAAAAATGTTTATCTCCCAAAAAAATATTTGCTTTAAGCTTAAGGAAAAGACTATAATATGGATTGAAAGTTCCGAGAGAGAGAGAGAGAGAGAATAAAAATTGTTAAAATCTACGATTTTCTTTCCGGGAACATGGGGTTGAGGTTGTAATATGACTCTTATAAAAACTTCTTCAGAAAATGATAAAAAAGATCCCTGCGTAACGAAAATGTTTGTATTGTAAATACTTCAGTGTACGAAATAATCAGGATCCCTCTAAAATAAATTCATAGAAATAGTTTTTCTCCCCTGATACATGTTATAGTGGTTGAAGTTTAATGCAAAACGGAATAAAATCAATCAGGGATCTTGACTGATTTTTAAAACTATTTTGAAACTTTTACACGCGCTCATATATGACTTTTTTAAATTTCTAGTAATGTTTTTAAAGTCACTGAATAAATGGTCTCTATGTGTAGCCCGAAACCAACTTTGATATTGCTCTTTTTATTTCTCTAAATTTAGGTACCTAGTTTGCACGCATATTTTGTGAAATATACACTGCCGGACAATTGCTAAGGACGGATGACCATAGCAACGATGGCAACCATAAAATGCAAAGGGTTTAGGATGCACTAAACAGCAAGGAACAGCCTGCATTGATTGATGGGAAAGGTGTACTGTTGCAGCAAGACAACGCCACTCTATGTATTAAACCGGACTCTGGAAATCCTAAATCGTCTTAGTTGAGAAACGTTGTGTCACCCAGGATATTCCCCAGACACCTTTCTTTCGGTGACCACCTTTTTCAGGCATTAGAAAACATCCTCCAACGACAGAAGTTTCAAAACGAACAGCAAATATGAATTGCCGTGGATTCCATTTTTGTATAGAACAGCGCGTTTTACCCATGAGATATTCACATGCTGATTTCCCGCTGGAGAATGGTTGTATCCGCACATTAGGACATCTTTGCGGAGTAAAAGTACGGTTTTATTAATCTGTGCTCTGTTATCTACGAGTCTTCTACAATGATTGCCCTTCGTAGCCAAAGAAAAACAAGAAAAAATAAAGCAATATTTCATTATATAACTTACTGATAAATCCAATTAATGAACCCTACCGAATGAAAATTGTTTTCTTTCTCTGCCTCCCTTTCTCCCGACGGTTTGCACTTCCAAATTCCTTTATTACACGACAACAATAGAAAATCTGAAGGTGCGTTGAAGGTTATACAATGAACTGCTACAGTAACAGAACTTTCGCGCGCTGCCGGGATTTTTGCCCACAAATCAAACATCTGCAATATTTACAGTAACAAAAATATGAAAATCCCCATTGACGAATGATTCTTCCCAAGGAAACCAATGGTACAATGTACAAGTTTCCTTCTACTTCAGCATGGTAGCCGTTTTCAAAAGCAAAAGGATCGATACTGCGCAACGTTTGCAACATGGTAAATAAATTTCAATATTAACAAAGTTTTGACTTTATACTGTAATTAATGAAAGAAAAAACTGGGCATTCACTTGTGGTCAATGGAATGATTTTTTCTTTCTTTTATTTTCTTTTTTGTTATGACACATGGGCGGTGCAACTGATGTTATAGTTCAACCGACAGGCAATTCTTTAACAGGGTAGCAGAGGTAAATGTTACTATCGCTCTTCCACAGGTGCGCAGTTGTGACATTTGCGCATTTCCATCGCTCTTAAACATTAGAATCTTTACCTTGCACGGGCAACTGATTGATCCTGACTGCAGAATTTTGTCTGGGATACGGAGGTTGAAAATTTCATGACCAAGAGCGAAAAAATTGTGATGGCTGAAACAAAAGAAAAAGATCTGTGTCGATTATCAATTTTCTGAATAGGTTTTCCGAAATCAACGAAATATACCGATGCTGCTTACTATTTTAAAGGCTCAAAATTGTCAGGAAAATATGCTGCACATACTGTAGGTCTGTTTTGGATGTTAACGAAGGAAGCTTATTCAAGTCGTCATTATTATTACTGAACATATCAAAGAGAATTTTACCAGAAGGGGAGAGTTATTTCATCTGCTTACATTGGTTTTATAGTTTAAGATATGAGAGAAAGATAACTTACGTGGGCTATAAAGTAAGTAATTCAAAGCAAGAACCAGTGTGACCCAATATAACAAACTGAGACCTACAACTTAGATAACTAAAGAATAGTTTTAGGGACAACCCGATTTCCATAACAGTAAAACTTATCCTTCAGAGTACAATGATAAATTTTATTAGACGCCATTCAAACATCAAGAAAACTGCATTCTGAGGTTTATTTTGTATTAACAGGATATCACACTGATTCAAAAAAATTATCAAGAGCTTTTGAGGTAGAAAGCACATTTCGAGACAAACTGAAACAATATAGAATAACATGCTTTTATAGAATCGACAGCAAACGTCTGTGAATTACCTTCTCAAACGTTTTCAAGAAAACAGAAAAATGAAAATGAACCTAACATTTTTAGGATTAGAAGGATTGCCTTCCTTTTTACACGTTGGAATAAATTTGAAATTTTTCAGGTAGGCGGTAAAGACATCGGTTTCAAAGGCGAGATTGAAGTCAATGCAAGGAGTTCAAGAAAAATCTCAGAAATCGTTGGAAGTACTTGAACTGATATCCTCTTGTCGACACAATTGGTGTCTGTAGAACAGAGAAGTGTATGAATGCAAATCATTAGAGGGATACAGGTTTCAGAAAAAACCCCGGATCGCATGACTACCCATGCGCGGATTAATATAATCAAACTCAAATGTTCTTAATACTACTTCACTATAGTGCATGGGCATGAACTGACGTACAACAATAGAACTTTGGCGTGCAAACCACAGGAGAAAAAATGTTGATTCGAAAATGATAGAAATTGATTTGTTTGCCACGTTATAAAACGTCCGTGGTATTCGTGCTAACTGATATGCATCAATCGATTCACTGCTGTCTAGACACGATATTAAAAAACGGAGATAGTTGCAAACTAAAAGATGAACTTTATTTACAGCTAAAACCAAGTTAAAAACATGCGAGATCTTTAGGACCCACTATAGGTCCATCATCGGGCACCGAGGTAGGATTCAGTTCTTTTAAACTGGGAGATCCATACCACAATGCATCAGCATGAAGGCGCTGCTCCCAATTTACGCATGCGCACTCGACATAACACATGTAACATGCAAATAATGTGAAACTACAAATAAAGACGGTTACGGATTACAATGATATATAAATGGGTCCGAAAGATCTGTTTTTAACTTCGTCTTAGCTGCAAATAAAGTTCATCTTTTAGTTTGCGACTATCTCTGCTTTTTAATATCGTGTCTAGACAGCAGTGAATCGATTGATGCATGCCAAGTTGTATGCTTTATTTCTTATTTCCTTCGCTGGCGATTGACCAAACATAAGGTCAACAGGCTATAAGGCACGATAACATGACAGCAGTTAATACCTTGTGTGACCACCATATTGTGTAGTGCAATCAGACACAGGGCACACCACGGAGTCATACACCACGGAGTCATACAGCCCTCTATTAGTATACTGGGGTATATAGTATCCCTCAACAATTATTTGGCTCTATAATTCAGCGACATTACGGGAAGACCGAGGCAAGAATTCCAAGCCTCATCCAGTGAAACATCATACGTGCTCAATGGGCGATAGGTCCGGAGATCTCACTGGTCGTGGATATATGGACCTCTTGCAGTCAGACTAGAGAAATGTTATAGGTGTGTGGCCAGGCGTTATTTTGCCTGAAAACGGCGTCTGGGATATCATACAAAACGACAAAAATAAGGATCGTAAAACATCAGCACATACCGCCGGACTGTTACCGTGCCTGTTATGCGTATCAGATGTGACTGGCTATTGTAAATAACGGCACCTCAAACGAGGATGTCTTGTCGGTGATCAGTAGCTGGATCCTCTTTGTGGCCACGTAGTAGCCAGACGCGGACTACGTGAACACGATATGGTACCATTCCTGTTGCCAAGCACCTCTACTGTGACACTACTCTGGCCGAGATCGGCGATGCCTTACGTTAAATGGCAGTCAATGCAGTGCCAGCCGTGAGAACAGAATTGCCTCTGCCAATCTTTTATACACTGGCGTGCAAAAATTAAGGACGAGACGGTTTTTCGAGTGTAACGTCTTGCAGAAGTGCTCCACATAGACTCAAATCATACCATAAAAACCCCAAGATGTAAGAATATGGGACAAGTGAGCAAAACCGCCCAAATAAGGAATCCAAAGGATACTGCACTTTATTGAAAAAGTAGCTTCGAGCACAACTGGACAGAAGACAGAAACGTCCATGTGACAGGCGGCTGCCAAGAAAAATCCAGTCTTTAGTAGGGGATATGATCACCCCTGACTGCGTTGCAGGATTTACAACGTCTGTCAATGCTGAGGACGAGGTTGTCAAGGAGCTGTGGAGGCATCGCGGCCCATTCCTCTTGTAGCGCCAATCAAAGCTACGGAATCGTTGCTGGCGGCTGGTGACGTGCTGCCAAGCGTCTCCCGAGAAGGTCCCACACGTGTTCGATTGGATTTAGGTCTGGGGACCTTGCACGCCAATCCATGCGTTGAATATCTTCACTCTCCAACAGCTCTGTGACAGCCACTGTACGATGAGGTGTAGCGTTGTCGTCCATGAAGAGGAACTCACGACCCACAGCACCTCTAAATAGACGCACGTGAAGCAGGAGAACCTCGGTACAATAGCGGACACCAGTGACTGAACCTCCTTGGAAGATGTGGAGGTCAGTACTGCTACCAAGCATAATACCGACCGAAACGAGAACTCCGCCACCTCCAAACCGGTCCCTTTCGATGATGTTGGAGGTGTTATTGCGTGTTCCCTGCTCTCTCTAGATGTGTATACGTCCAGAATCGCTCGTCAGACTAAATCGGCTCTCATCCGTAAAGAGAACTCGACCCCATTGCTGATGTGTCCAGTTCTTGTGTTCCTGGCACCACAGAAACCGCCATCTCCGATGAGCAGGCGTTATTGAAAAAACACCGTACTGGTCGTCGTTAATATAGACCACTTTGTGCAGCCTCCTGGCCACGGTAAAACGCGATAACGGACGTCCAGTTGTCTGTTGTATGTGCCTTGCGATTTCTCCCGCTGTCTGCCGTCTGTCTCTTCTCGCCTGTAGGACAATATACTGGTCGTCCGCCGCCGTGGTTGCTATTGGACGACCACTGCTAAACTCTCGGATAGCTGCTGCTGTCGTTTGAAATGCTCTCCAAGCTCGTGAAACGATGCTGTGAGCGATCTGGAACTCCTAGGCCACACTAGTCACACTTCGACCTTCTTCCAACTTCCCAATGACGCGACCTCGGGTAAAGTCTTCCAGATGTCGTCTACTGGATTGCCTGTTGGCCATATCACACGGTGGCATCAACTCGACGTCGTTCAAACCGATGTACACCGTGCAATAGCTTTCACCGAATTGCTGAGCGTACACCGCCCTTGTGTTTTATACCCTTCAGACACTCCCCCTCCCCTACGTCATGCTGCATATATGCACATGCCCTACCGTACCGGACCCTAGTCTATCTCCTGAGTTGTCTTTCGGTCCGTTCTGCCTGCTCGTTCAGCTGTTATGCTAATTTCTCCTCTTCGTCCTTAATTTTTGCACAACAGTGTATATCCTCCGAGTCGAAACGGAGATGTTCACAGTTGCGGAAACAGATGATTTGAACTTTCCCTACAGTAGTTTGTGGCTCTGAAATTGCTTTGCGACGAATACGCATATCGATGGGTGCTGACGTCTGTTGGCTGTATCGGTCCAGCTACGGCGACTGGTGGTGCCTTCGGGAAACGCTGTTGCCAAAAACGTCCAACGGTTCTGGCATCCCGATGCACATAGGCCACGATTCGGTGAATTGACTAACCAGCTCAAAGAGGGACTGCGCTGCTGCTACCTCTCAAACTCATCCAATTGGTCATATGGTGAGTGCTGAGTTTTAGGACACAACTTTTGTCCATGGATGTGCTGTAATAACCTTCAACAACTAATTGCTTTGTTCCGTATGACATGGAACGCAGGGCACCCCATGACTTCGGCGGCCCGGGTTTGCACTTTAATCCCTGTCATATCTTGCCAGCTCGTGTGCTAACGATTTGGATATTACACTTGCCTTCACACACATTTACGAACTCGCATGATGATACACCAACTTTTTATGGGTATATATTGTCATATGCGGATATATATTTTGATAATTTGGCCACCAAGAAGTAAAATATTTCTTCTGGAAAATCAGAAAATAATGAATTCTTGTTCAGCATATCGATGCTAAAGAATATTTCTAACCAAGGCCTATCAAAAAACTGGTGATAAAGTGTCACATTTCAGATAAACTACACATCAGGGAAATGATATTAAGGATTAAAAGATAGGTATTATGTTTGACCTAATGCAATCGCGATAACTGGAAACCTCAAAGGCAAGAGCCAATTAAATTAATAATACATGCAACTGCGCCATCGTTACTATTCTATGCAGTTCCAGTGGTAAAAATGATTTGGACAACGGTAATCAAATACTGGTAGTGAGAAAACCCCACTCTCACGGCTTTATAAACTACGAATACATAATGCAGAATGCCGTTAAAGGATGGCAACGTTCCACGATTAGAAAAGAACAAAAATGCATATTAAAGAGTGGCAATGTTTGCGTGTCAAGAGCGCCGAAAAAATGTATGGGAGGAGCATTTACTTCCATGAATACAGAAGAGAGAAATGCATGGGAAACGGGCTTACTTTTCACGGATACAGGAAAGAATTGTTGAAAAAGCGAGGTAACATAACGTGAATATTTTCTGCACAAAAACACTGAGAAATCCCTGTTAAAGGACAGGAGATACATGTCATATTCTGCACAAAAATACTGAGAAATCTATGTCAAAAGACAGGAGACACGTGCCATATTCTATACAAAAACATTGAGAAATCTATGGTAAAGAATAGGAGCTACGTGCCATATTCTACACAAAACCATTGAGAAATCTATGGTAAAGGATAGGAGCTACGTGCCAATAAAAGGGGGGTAACTTATCTGGGAAAAGTGAAAGAGACATTTTCCGAAATGCGTCTGTGTCACACCAGAATTCACTGGAGAAATATAAAGAAATGCGTGTTACTTCACTTGGACAAAAAAAAAAGGGGAAGGGGCAAAGTTCTTACGTCCCGGAAAGACAGAATGTTAACGTTATGGAAACGGGCTTACGTTCCAAGAACAGAAAAGGCAGAAATTTTCGGAAACGGAGGTTACATTTCACTTATACCCGGGAGAGAAATGCCGTCTAACTAGGGGCAACGTGTCGTGAACACGGAAGAGATATTTGTCTCGGGAAGTGAAGTTACTTTACTAAATTTTGAAATCAGAAATGTGTTGGAACGATTTCAGCTTTCACAGATACCTACGACAGAAAAATATGGACCAGAGGGGTCATTTTTAAACAGACGCAAAAAAGAGAAATATAGGGGGAAGAAGATTGCGTTCTACAAATATAGAATTGCTTTTTTCTAAATTTTTAAAATATACTGTAGATGTCTACGGCAAACAGGGGGTGTGAACAGAAAACTTGTAGGAAAAAGTGGATATGTTCAACCAAAACAAACAAAAAAAAACATAAGGACAACAGTTGAGTAGCAATTAATAGATGTGACACAAAGACAAATGCATATTGAATAGAGTTATACACGGTCGAGTCACATTATTGTGAATATCAGCTAATATCCAGAGTAGCCGCCGTGGGCAGCGCAGATAGTAGCTAGACGGGATGGAAGTGACTCAATAAGGTGCTGGAAGTTGTTCACAGCTATGTGGAGCCATGATGACTGCAGTGCATCTGACAGCTGCTGGAGGGTGCGTGGTGAAGGATCCATAGAGCGAACAACACGATCGATGTGGTCCCACAGATGCTCGATTGGGATTAAGTCTGGGGAATTAGGGAGCCAGGGAAGTACTTTGAAGTCTTCATCGTACTCTTCCAACCACTCTCGGACATTTTTATCTCTGTGACACGCCGCATTGTCTGCTGAAAGATCTCATTCGCCCCAGGGAAGAGTATCTACATGTATGGGTGTACGTGGACTGCAAGGATGGATTCATAACGAATTCGGTCCATAGTGCCTTCTACAGGTATGAGTGGACCCAGGGAATGTCGCGAAAACATTCCCCAGACCATAACACTGTCCCCACCAGCTTGTATTCTTCCAGCAATGGTTGAAGAGTTTTTGTTCTCCGATGTTTCTCGCCTAATACGCCAACGTCCATCCAATCGATGAAGCAGAAAACATGACTCATTGGAGAAGGCAATCGTTTTACCAATCAGCTGAGGTCCTATTACAATACTGCCGTGCAAATGTAAGACTTTTCTGCCGATTCACCTTCGTTAGCATAGGTGTAGTGACCATCCGTCTGCGTTGGAGCCCCATGCGCAGCAGGGCTCGCTGAACTGTCGCTTTAGACACACTTCCAGTAGCCCCCTGGTTCATACGGCTAGTGAGTTGCTCTACCGTAGCGTGCCGATCGGACCTCACGCACCTCCGCAGCCGACTTCACCTCTCACATCAATGGCACGTGGAGCTCCGCAGTTTCCACATCGCTTATTTGCAATGGTGCCATTTCTCCAATTACAATACACTTTAACCACACCAGCACGCGAACAGTTCACAAACTGCGCTATTTCAGAAATACTGTTCCCCTTAGCCCGAAAGCCGATAATCATCCCATTTTTTTTAAATCTGATAAATCGCTCGTTTTATCCATGAAAGCAACGAGTGACATGTTTTCAGAATGCCTACAGCACACCTTATATACCCTCCAAGCTAGCTCACGACACATGCCGTTTTTCATTGGCTACGTGCTGTTGACGTCAAAAGTAGGAAGTGGTCACAATAATGCGACTCGACTGTGTATATTCGTGATCATTGGAGAGAGAAGCATGTTAGAAAGGTTGTTTCAGTTTCCACGAATAACTAAAATTTACGAAAAGGACGGTTGCATTCTTTGAATACCGAAAATTGAAATGTTTGGGGAAATTGCAGTTACTTGACACAGCTACCACAAGAAAGACAATACAGAATTTCTTGTTATAATGAGTACGTCTTTTGAATCGTTTTTGACACGAAAAATATTTATCAAAGCAGATTTTTAGAAAATCTAAATATTCAGCAAAAGCGAAAATACAATTACTTAACAACCAGAGGAAAACTGCCAAAAATTAAAAATGTGTGGCACATAATGTGAGCAGAGTCAACGGAACCATTTTAAGAAATCAACCATATTTCTACAATCCATAAAGCACCAGAAATAACTACTCATAGCCACTAGTGGCTGAAAAGTTCGTTACGAAAATTACCAAATTGTGCATAAAACATTTCTCATGGCATAAGGAAGATATCAGAGACAAAGGAGTTTTCAAATCGAACAGTTGGAATAAAAAAAAAGGATTTTTCTATGGGATTTTCAGAATCGAATTAACTCTTTTAAATAGAAACATACGCCGACGTCCCCTGGCGGAAGAAATCTGAATACTGGAAAAGTACAAAATATGCTAAAAGTATTATCCTCACCAAAAGCTATGATGAGCAAACATAATTTTTCAAATACGTCTTTTAGAAGTTGACATCTACGTTCCCTAGCGAGAAAGTTGCAAATTTTTTAAAAAGGATAATATTCCACTTATCTTCTGCAGCAAATGGCATAGAGTTAAAAACAAAATATTTATAGAAGCGGAGATACAGTGCCAAACATATATAAATGCACACGAACACCACCCAGCGCAAGAGCTGTCAACTACGAGTAACCCAGAAATACCTGCAAAGTGTTCCACATGGTAAATTGTAAATCGGACTTAAAAAATTAAAGATATCGAGAAAACCAGATTACGTTTTGCGCCTTCTAGCGGAAAAACAGCGCACTATTTTCAATAATTTCATACAAAATGTCTTCGTAGTTAGTAGTATCCTACCGAGAAAGGATTTTTTCAGTCGGGTGTTTAGATGTGCAGATATTATTGTAAATATGCGGTAAACGGACACCAGAACGCAGGCACTCTAGTGGCAAACTTGTGTGTTAAAACTTCTAAAATAATATGCAAAATATTTCGAACCAGAAACACTATCTAACAAAGAAATAATTTTTCAAATAGGACTGCTAAGAAGCCGAATTCAAGAAAAATAAGTTATACTGCTACACCCGTGGCGGAAAAGCTATGCCTCATTTTAAGCAGAAGATATTTCGTGGTAAGTGGTATTCGATCCGAAAGAAGTTTTTCAATGGAGTTTCTAGAAGTGGAGATATTGCTGCCAATACATCAGAAGTAGAAGTATACACTTTCGCCCCCTTGTGGCATAACCGTTCTTTATCAAAAATAAAAAAATTATATACAGAACAATTCCTTCCACGACCTCTATCCAATGCAAAAAAAAAAAAAAAAAAAGGTTCAAATCGGAATTTTAGAAACAGCGATAAAAGGGAAATTTCATTTTATATCCACGCCCTTAGCGGAAAAACTGTGCAATACTTGAAAAAGAGACCATACCCAAAGCAATCTTCGTTGTAAATTTTATCAATGCGAAGAAAGAAATTTTGAATCGCATGTTTAGAAGCAATGATATGAAATAAATTGGATTTTGAATTCAATATCATCTACATTTGCGCCTTCTATCGACAACGTTATGCATTGTCAAAAAAAAAAAAAAAGGAAAAAAAATAGAAAGCAAGGATCATCGTTGCCACAATTTTTATGCTTCCCAATTCAAACAGAATTCTTCAAATCAGTCTAATAGTTACGAAGATAGGGTGTCTACATACGGACAAAGTAAAACAAAAATAGCAGCTACATTTCATGAGTGCAGAGAAGAAAAGTGCATAGCAAAGATAGCCTGAGTGGCTCGAATGCAGAACAGAGAACTGAGAAAGTGGGGCCGTGTACACCGAAAAGTCAAAGCATTATGACCCGCGAGTCTTTTTGCAAATCGAAGGAACTGCAGGTGAGCAACTGCGCGTGTGAAGGTCATGAAACTGTGTAAATGACACCTGACACTGAGCTCTGTTAATCAGTGTTATTCTTGTTCTTCAGATGAGAAAGGCAGCGACCTTAAGTCAGTTTGTCAAAGGCCAAAGTCGGATGACCACAGGACTGGATCAGAACTTTTCCAAGACGGCAAGGCTTGTGGGGTGCTAAATTTCAGCCGTGGTTAGTACCTTCAAAAAGTGGTCCCAGAAGGGGAAACAACGAACCACCGACAAGGTGTGTGCCGACCATGGCTCATCCATTCTAGAGGTGGGTGAAGGCTATCCCGTACGGCACGAACCAACATACTGTGGCGCAACTCTCGGGACATTAGCATGCGGGTGACGAGAGTTATGTGTCACAGTACGTCGAACCTTACTGTCGAAATTGGGCTGCGTAGCCACAGGTAGGTCGGAGTGGCCGCGGTTCACCGTCACAATGGGCACGCAAGCATCACAACTGAACTTTGAATGATTGGAGGAAAGTCATCTGGTTCGATGAGTCTCGTTTCATGTTGCACCATGTGGAAGTGGGCGTAGTTTACCTGGGGAAGTTTTGGCACCAGGATGCGCCGTGGGACGAAAACAAGCCGGTGGAGGAAGTGCAATGGTTTACGCAATGCTCTGCTGAGAAGCCCTGTGTCCAGTCATTCATGTGCAGGAAACTACGACATCTACCACCTACCTAAATATCACTGCAGACCAAGTACATACTTTCATGGCGATGGTACCTCCATCTGGTAGAGCCTTCTATCTATCGTTTTAAAAACAGAAGTGAGCAGCGGATAGCGACGGCAACTTTTCTTTTCGCTCAGTCAACCTCTGAATTCTATAGCTCAAATAAATTGAAATCACCCATTGTTGTCAATTATTACGGTTATCTTAGTTTATTTTATGCTTCCGATCGAAATCAAAAGCTCTTTTGTTTCTGATTTCAATCGGCCTCTGTGAGAAAAAGAAACGAGTGATAACTCACGCTTCTCGCATCACACTTTTCTGGCACACTTGTGTGACCTGGTATCCTATTTTTTCTACATTTGCGCGGCGGAATCTCTGACTGTTCCGTCGGAGGGAAAGAATACGTTTAGCATCAGTTCGTAAGAAAAATGAAGCTTTTAAAATTCAACTCTTTCTCGAAAAGAAAAATGTGGAATACCTCATTTTCTTTTCCTTCCAATATTTACTGAAATACTAAAAATATAATGACATAATTTCGGAACACAAATTGCACTTGTTCTAGCCACATCTTATATTAACATCGACTTATCAATGAATAAACATAAGGTAATTGAGAAATTTACCCCATTCGACTTTTAACTCAATATCGATTTATAAGCCGAAAAATACAGTATATAAGAAAAACGAGAGTATAGAAAGCAGAACCCCATAAAATGTAAGGGAAGGACGTCCTATGAAAACAGAATAAGAAATTCATGACACAATGTGATGTTTGATCACTGCACAAAGAGAAATGCATGGGAATCACTTATTATATCACAGAAATATGGAAGACAAAAATATGCGTAACAAAGTATTACGGTCATGCATTAGGAACACAGAAGAGAATTTTTTCTGAGAAAGACGCGATTATATTTCGACAATTTGGAAGACAGAGATATATGAGGAACATGAGTTACTTTGCTGTGTTACAGGTCAGGGGAATGCACAAGAATAGCTGTGTTCTATAAATACAGAGCACAAAATCTATGGTGAAAACTGTTATATTCCACGTGTCTCGAAAAACGCTGATATTGAAAATGTCCATGAAGACCTGATTTTTTGTGCGTGACATAAAGTATATGTTTCAGGCAGCTTCCTTCGTTGCATGATACCATTAAGCCTTAAAAACTTAAAAGAGTTAAAACCCTTACAAATACAAATTTTTTTATTTGATTGTTAAAAATTAAAACATTAAAACATAAGAACTTTCGGGCTTCCACTAAACCCATCTTCAGAGGAATGAAACAGTAGCACAAATGGGGAACACATATAAATACACATTTGTCAGTGTAACTGTTGACGTAGTAAAACGGGCAGGGTTTGGGTGCGCCGTAGACATAGTAATAAGTTTGTAAGTCCAATAAATCGTTACCTTATAACGAAAAGATGTTTGGTGGAAATTAAATCAAAGTTATAGTTACACCAGTCCTTTACCCAAAACCTGCTCGTGTTAGTTGTGTAAGGACTGGTAAAACTATAACTTTGATTTAATTTCCAGCAAAATGTCTTTTCGTTATAAGATAACAATTTATTGGACTTACAAACTTGTTACTATATCTACGGCGCACCCAAAGCCTGCCCGTTTTACTACGTCATCAGTTACACAGACAAATGTATACTTATGTCTTCCCCGTTTGTGCTACTGTTTCATTCATCTGAAGATGGACTTAGTGGAAGCCTGAAAGGTCTCATGTTTTAATGTTTTAATTTTTAACAATCAAATAAAATCTTTCTGGACTTGTAAGGGTTTTAACTCTTTCAAGTTTTTAAGGTTTTAAGTGATCGTGCAACGAAGGACACTGCCTGAAATATATACTTTATTGAAAATGTCGGCGATTATTCTTTACGACATGGAATATGCCAGCTATATTCTACGAAAATAAAAGACAAATGTGTAGAATACAGGGGTTTCTTCAGACTGATACATTAAAGAAGAATGTTGGAAAATGAGAACTGCGTTTCACTAACTCAAAACGAAAACTTTAATGGAAAACTGGTTGCGTTCCAGGAATACAGAGTAGAGAAATGTTGAAAAAAGTTATATTCCACGTACTCTAGAGAGAAATGCGTGCTCAAATGTGCGCTACAGGAAACAAATACGGCGAAAAACATCTAAGTATGGAGACTACGTTAGGGTATCTAAAACGGAGATGTATGGGAACGTGAGTAAAGTCACATACACACACACACAAAAGGCAACTAACTGCATGAACTGTTGCTGCTTGCAGCAGTGATTTTTTTCTTATGTTAACGGATGTTTAATTACAGACGTAATAAATATGAATGTTACAATTTATAACAAATAATAATATGATCTCAGTACTAACATAAACATTTTCTTTCACAATACAATTGATGATAATTTTAAACATATTTCTGTACTCTGTCACAAAATACATTTTCATTGAAGAAGTGGCTGTTACAACTACGTACAAGATTTCTCGGAAAAGAGGCAATATGTTTGAATTAAAGCAGTGCTTTTTAGGTTATTTTTTCAGTTCTACATGACATTTCCGTATAACTGGCTTACAGTAAATGCAAAGTTGAAGCTTGGAAAAAAAAATATGAAATCTCTCACAGGGATAAGAATTCAACCCTGGAGATAAACAGCGGCCGAGATCAAATGATTTCCCTGGTGGTCATCAATCCATCACAGGACGGGAACCGGAAGTAATCTCCTCAGCCGCATAACAGTTTGAGATCACATCCGGTACGAGAGAGGAAAATGTTCATTTCCACTTTTTTTTCAATTATTTTCTTCTTCGGAAGCATGAGTTTTTAATAAAGGCAAGACGTCACAGATTAATCTTTCTCAAGTACCCTCGAGCCTTAAAAATAGCTGTATCGCAATCTGTGACATATGTTTTTCGCTGATTTATCACCCGATTTTTAGGAATGGGAAGAGCAGACGATTACGTCAATTCTCAGAGGATACCAGTACTGCACAGTATTTTTCTCTTTTTCGGACTCCTGTCAGGACTTTTCGTACAAATAAATTGAAAGATGAAAGTTCTGCAATGACATAATGTTGAAGAACATTTCAGTTATTACTTTCTCACATTCTTTCTAAAAGTGCGATAGACAATGCAACCATTATAACAAAACAGATCTACCCAATAGCATGCCTTTACAAAAACATGCTTAGAGTGTCACTTTCGCCGTTTCTTCGAAAGCAAAACAAATATTTCGAATTAAACCTCTGCTCCTACAGTTAGAAATCGAAATATTTGTTTGGCACTCAATAAGTGGAGACATGAAATCCAAGTTTTTTGGCATTCCGATCTCAACTGACGGATAGCTTTCAAGTTGAGTGGTATAAAAGTCTCTTTGTACAGTTTACGATTTCACCATTTCTAAATACAGAATAAAAGAATAACATACAGCTGCTGTAATCACGAGTAATATTCCTTGTTGGTATTCCGTCTTCTTAGTTCAAACTTTCCCACGCCACGGTTCTGATTTACATTTTAAGTTTGACAATATACGAAATTTTATGGTTAGAACAGACAGATTATTCCGTCATCGAATAGTTGTAACAGTGATAAATACTGACAATATAACGTTATTATAAATACACCAGACTATGAATATTCAAGAGACGCATATAGCTTATTAAATCCATTTATTTTTATGGTGTAGTCAGTACAAAGATTCGCCAAGCTTTCGCACTCCACTGGGAGGCTTTTTCCAGGCAATGGTAGAGATAAAAATGCAGGGAATTCGCCTTGAAAAAACCTCCCAGAGGAGTGCGAAAGCTTGTCGAATCTTTGTGCTTTCTACAACACAAAAATAAGCGGATTTAATGCGCTATATGCGTCTCTTGAGTACTGACAACATGGCTGTCCCGCTAGATGACGGAAAATCATTTTCTTATCTGTTTCTCCTAGAAATTGCCTTAAAATTCTTGTAACGAAACGATTGTAGGAAAAGTCGGAAAGCTTTATCATCGTACGAGCTACTTGAAAAAAAAAGTTGATATCTCAAGGTGAACCACTGTTTTTATTGATGTTCATATATTTTTTTTTATAAAATCGAGTTTAAATATAAAAAGATTTGCCAGTACGCGTGTGAAAAATGCAAACACATTTTAAAGAATGAAGACTATTGTAGATTGGTTTTCATCGGAATATCGCCTATACCGGTTAATTGATTTACAACTGCCAACTTTAAACAGTTGCCCACGTTTATCATTAGTGAGTTTCATTCAGTATTTACGTATTTGTTGAAAAACGCCAATACACACTATTGAGAAATTCAAATACGCATAATGTTTTCAAAGTGTGGCGAAATACCGCGAAAGAAAGCCAAAGGCGTAGCAGGGAGAACTAAGGAGAAAGAGGAGGGTATCCTGAATATCGGTGTCACGTCATCCACTCCCAATGTTTAACCCCAATGCCAATGAGCTCTCGTCGAGGAGCTATACAAAGGTTTAGGATTCGCAATTTTGTGCTGCTACATTTCTGGAGAAAAACATTGGACACCACTGATTCTGTATGCATAAATTTGCATGCCTTTTATTTTAAACCGTTTAACTCCCATAACGCCCGAAACGCCCTTACATCCAAACTATCACTACCGCCCGAAAACGCCCGTCTAGAGGGAGTAGGATTTCCTAACCGCACTTGTTCTTCGAATTTACACGGCCTCTATGTGATTAGCAAAAGTCACCCTCAGTCACCATTGTTGTCGCTAAACAAATAAGTGAAGCAGGCGCTGGTATCTTCCGGAAAAATATTATTTACGCTCATCACATCGCATGTCTTCTCCGTGGCAGAATGCAGTGATCTCCCCTGGAAAGTCAATGCATATCAAGACTACAGATCGGAAACTTCATGTGGTAACCGAGCACTAATCCTTCTTTTGTTAACTTGTAAAGGGGAGGGGGATTCTGAAAGTGGCAAAAGACAGTTATGATATTCTGAGCGACACAAGATTTTGGAGCCCTGACCGCTAAAGGGTTAAAAAAAACTACGAAACGGGTTTCAGAAAACAAAGCAAAAAATCCCCGGAAAAATTAGTATATGACATACACTAAAGTAGCAAGTTATTAAGAATACCTGCTAATGACTTGCTGGGCAACCCTTGGCTTTCAAAATTGTTTTGATTTGAAGTGGCCAGGATTCAATGAAGTGTCATGCCATTTTACAGGTATGTTCAGCCAAACGTATGTGGTGGCGTCGGTCAGTTGCCAAATGCTTGCTGGAAGAGAGCTCTGTTACGAATAGCTGCCTGGGTCTCATCCTACACGCGTTCAATTGGTTTAAGTTTTGGGGACTGTGTGGGCAGTTTTAACCATTTGAAGTCACCGTCGTACACCTGTAGCCATTGTATGACTACTGTGGCCTTGTGGCATGGCGCATTATCCTACTGGAAGTAGCCTTATTCACCAGGAAAGACCATGTGTATGCACGGGTGTGCCTGTTCCGGAGTGATGCCATGATATTTGATGCTATGCATATGCTGTTCCCGAGGTATACAGAAACCCAATACCCGCCATGAATATAGACCCCAGACCGTTACAATGCCTCCACCATCTTGCACAATTAATGATACAAAGCTGGGATCCATCGATTCGTGATGTTGACGTCATACTCTGGCCCTTCCATCGCCGTGTGCTAACTGAAAATGTGATTTTTCGGACCATGAGACCTTTCTCCTGTCCCCAATGATCCACTGGGCGTGCTTCAGTGCCAACAGCAGACGAATTTCTTGGTTCATACCTCAGTAAAGTGCTACGCAAATAGGACGTCTGCTGTTACAGATTGATGTTCGGTGGAAGGTATATGGTGATAGACTTCTCTCGATACCGCTGTTGTACTGCGCGGTTGCTTGACGTACTGAAACTTTTATGTTGTCTCTTACAATTATTTTCAGCCATCGTTGCCCTAGTAAATAGACCTGGCGTTACCACCCACAGAACGACCGCTGATTTTCTTGCTTTGACGTTTGTTCACCATTCATTTTACACCCTTCATACAGTTGTTTTTGCAGAACTGAGAAGGTTTGCCGTTTCTATGGTGCTTGTACTTGCACGCCTAGCGTCCACTATTATACCTCTTTCAAAGTTGCTTAAATCAAAAGTCTTCTCTATATTGCTGCTATCTACGATTTGTACAGGTCTGAATCCTTTGCGGTGAGCGTTTTCTAAAGCCATCTGAACATCATAGTTGCGAGGATGGCACGTGTCGGATTCCTATTAGGTGCTCCCAATAATTTGTTACTTCGGCGTAGATTTTAACATTATTTCACTGATTAATTATATCACAATATTATATTAAATTTTTGATATTAATACAATAGTATTTATTATTATAAAAATATAATCCAAGGCCTTTGTTATCCGAGATTAAAAATGGTATAAATTAAGGTTAATCTTAGATGTGGTACAAAGAATATCCAAGATTAACCACGCATTATAAAAAGTTTGTTTGCCGCCCCGGTGGCGCAGTGGTCTAAGCGATGGCCTCTGATCATTCGTCCGAACGGGGTCCGGGTTCGAATCCCGGTGAGGCATGGATGTTGTGTTTGTCCTACGGCACTGGCTCTCTCCCTTCCCTGGAACCAGTGACCCTAAATTAGGGACGGGCGACTGCTTATAGCCCATTGAGTTGCTCACGGTGGTCGTTAAACATCCAACCAAAAAAAAAAAAAAAAAAAAAAAAAGTTTGTTTAAGCAGGATTTCACCCCTCTTAGTCTGAAATTTCTTCTATCAACAGCTCCCATCCCTTATTCGGCCTGCTACAATTTACCGTAGCAAAGGTGATTTCAACAAACGTGGGTAGTTTATTCAGCGACGTACTAATCGCAACACCAGCTGACGCATTTATGCTGAAACGAACTTCGGAATTCCATTTCGTTTTACATCTCTACAGGATACCTCAAATTTCAACTACTACAATTAATAAAACAGAAACTTTTGAGCATTTCTTTTCTTTTTAATAAAGATTAAAAACAAAAAATCTCTAATGTATGAACATAAATGTTTATGCATTGGAGGTTTTTGCTTTTAATCTTTATTGATGAATCCTTTACATCACCAATACTTTTGGTTCTAGGATAATAAACTTTTAATATTGGAACAGGACTTTCAGCGCAGAATAAAATCTGGAAATTAAAAAATACAATAATGCAACGAATATTTGCAGAAACTAATTTGACTGGACTGGTAGGTGACCCAGAAGCCGTCAGTCACCACCCCGCTGATCGAGTTTTCAGAGACGTAGGTTTCTGACTGGTCGTCAGACCTTGGCCATGAGTCCTGGATGAGGCATGGACAATAAACTTGTTAGACGGTGAACGCTCTTCCCCGGGCCAGCAAATTAGGTAAGGCGACTATTTATAGCCCTCAGATTTGCTCTTGGGGGGCCGCTAAACACAGAAACAAAACATACACTGAAGAGCAATTGAATTAGACATACCGGTCTAGTAACGTGTAGCACCACCTTTCGCCCTGATGACGGCGGCGATTCGTCTCGGCATGGAATCGACAAGACACCGGAAGCGTTGGGAAGCCATACGTATCCACGACCCCTGAACAAGCTCCCACAGTTCACGAAGATTTGATAGAGAGGGGTCAGAGCCTCGAGCATCTCTCTCGATGGCATCCCAGATATGCTCGATGGGATTGAAGTCACGTCGGTGGAGTGTTCATCCAACCGATCGGATACAATTCGAGAGCGATGGCAGGGTGCATTGTCATGTTGCAGGATGAGGTCCCCAGTGAGATGTTGAAAACGCACAAACTGGAGCAAATGGTCGTCCAGGATATCCCGGTAACATTGACCTGTGAAGAACGATGTCACACATAACAGGGGTCCCGTTTCAGTCCACGTAAACAGTCCCCAGACGAGAAAGCCACCTCCACCAGTTTGAAGAGTACCCTGCCTGCAAGAAGGATCCATCGCTTCATGTGGTTTGCGCCGTACTCGTATTATGCCATCCGCTTGTACCAACGTGAATCTCGACTCATCAGTCCAGGCAACATTTTTCCACATGTCAAGGGTCCAGTGGCGATGTTCCCGCGCCCATCCTAATCTTTGCACCCTGTGATGTGCGGTCAGCAGTGGTATCCTCGTGGGACGATGGCTTCTGTACCCCATAGCGAGGAGATGGTTCTGGACGGCGTGGCTGCTTACACGTTTTTGTGCACCAGCTTTAAATTGCCGAGTGATTTCTTGCACTGTGGCCCGTCTATCCGCTGTTACATTGCGAGCTAGCGGACAATGACCCCGCTCATCCACACGCTGTAGTCCACGGCAGTTGGCCTTTGCAGGGATTGTTTTACCGGATTCGATGTACTCACGGTGCACTCGTGACACAGTGGCTCGTGAAAATCCCAGTGCCTGCCCGACTTCCGAGATGGAGTGACCTATTCGTCGAGCCCCGCCAATTTGCCTACGATCAAATGCGCTTAGATCCTTCGTCTTACTCATACTGCATCGGGTTCTTACTGATTCCCGTCGCATTACTCTTTATATAGTCGGATAGCTGCATACGTTATGTCGTTTCCGTTTACAGGGCCGCCCACAGCGCCACATTTGCATAACGCCAGCTATCTTTAATTTAAGTGCTTTTCAGTGTACACCAAAAATGTTTTCACGTTCTGGATTACAATCCGGCTTTAGACTAGCTAATTCATGCAACTTGGTTTGTAAAGAGCAGAAGATATTTTTTTGCAGTTCTCACTGGAAATAGAGCCTGGTTATCAAATATTAACTTCAAGTACAATGGAATATCGCTTGGAATTTTATAATTATAAAACGAACACAAATTCCGAAGAGTACACTGCAAGGCATTATTACTTTCTAGGTTGGAGAGGCAAAACATTTCTTAATTTCCTTAAGCATTTTAATTTTCTAAGATACATCACTTCCTCTCGATTATGAGGAAAGTGCAACGAGATTTTAATATTTGATTTGCTTACGAGAAATTCTCATCTTCCGACGGATATAAAATTTAATAATTTTTCAAAATCCAACAATTCTTCTAATGAAAAAAAAAGATGTCTGTCGTGGCTGTGGATATCAGATTAATTAAATGTAAGGAACTGGTATAGCAAATTTTGAGTGCATTTTTTATTTGGTATGAAATATGATACGGGCCCGTTTATTTACGCGAGATGATTGGAAAAACATTTTTTGTGAAGTCAAAAGTACGAATTCCTTTTATGCAAATGTTTTGAAATTCGAAGACATTAACTAATTTTCTCCAATATTGAAAGTGACTGCTTACACAGATACCTGCCATCTTCCTGCTGCTTGAGAATAAAATGTTGAACTCTTCACATAGTCAAATTTTCTGGCACAAATATTTCTTGAAAAAATAGTATCCAACTGCTTAAATCTATTCACGGTTTTTTTTAATTTTTATAAAAAAATTTTCAGGGTATTAATCAAGAAAACTGTATTTTTGCGCTTGTTTTCACGAACGTCTTAGTAAGTTTAAGGTGCACTGCAAAAAATGAGCGAACACTGCCAGAGGGCTGATCAGATAAGAAGTATAATCGATCAACCCTAAGTTCCAATTTTATTGAAGCAGGTATCTAGATATGGACGAAATGTGAAACTGCCAAGTTACGTTGAGGGAAATACAGTAGCATCCCGTTAGGACGAACTTCAAGAGACTACCGAAATATATCGTCAAAACTAAACTTCGTAAAACCGAATTGGACATTTTACTAAACTTTTACAACATTCATGCGCATTATTTGGAAAAATTCAGGTTAAAAAGTTTAATCTAAAAATTTGCTTATCATAAAATAAAGTAATAGAAATATACTTAATAAATTTTAAAATAAAACCTTTACTTGTCACTTTTATTTTCATATTCTTTGTTTGTAGAAAATCGGCGATTTTCTTTAAAAAAGCGATTTGTAGATACAGGTATTAAAAAAGTTCTGCAAAGAACGCATATGATAAACATATCGTACGGAACGTTAATTGGCGATGTCACAAAGTGGTGAACTTATTTAAAATAGGAAAGTGCTTTTGAGGGGCTAACATTTCTCAAAGAGTTGGCAGCAGTTTCTTTGTCACTGCTTTCTTGCATTTTCATTGTTCTTCATTCACTGAATGGTACTGGCATCGGTCATTTCGTGAAAAGTAAACTCACCGTCAACTGAAAAAAAAAACGATCTTTGAGCTGCACGTCATTAGTGACGTAAGTCAACATACCGATGGATTTCCACAATGTTTCGAGCTCAGCACATGCTTCTGTATCCGTCGTTTTGTATGACTATTTTACATTGCATACTGTCTGTCAATGCTGCACTTTTCCAACAATTGGGGATTATTTATCGGCTGATACCTCTCCATGCTCCAGAAATCATATCCATAACGTGATGAACGTTATTTTTCTTGTTCTTTCATTTCAGCACCATAGACAATCTTTTTCATTTGCAGGCTTCGGTAGCGAGTTTTCACGGATTTATGATCCCTTGATCCGAAGGCTGTGGATCAGATGTACAATTTGGAGGAAAACGCGCCACAGATGCAGTCTAATGTTTGAGAAATGTAATGAGGCGTACAACTGTCAATTAAAACAATTTTCTTTTTTTTCTTTTCATTTATGCCTTCAAGTACTTTCCTGTTGCGAGTTCCTAAAATATTGAAGCAGAAGAGTGCAGTTTAGCGTTGCTCTTTTCGCAAACGCATTTATCTCTTTGAAGGGCTCATGTTTTTCTTTGACTGTAGTTGGAAAAATATCCCCGCCTCGTCCGCAATAAACACATCGTATGGACTGTATGAGTTTATAAGAGCAGTCATTCCAGCTTTCCATTCATTTACGCTTACCGCACGCACAATTCGTGTCTGACCACAAATCGTTTTGACGGCACCGCCAAACTGTTCCTTGAAATGATTTAGCTTTGCTGAACTGCCCAGAAAGTCCTCATGACAAAGAGCATTGTCCAATTATCAATGCTCTTGTGTAATTGCCAATGACAGTTGCAGTCCATTTGTACGGATTAAGGGTCCATTAACCGGCACACTCCAGAAATGGATGCCTTGGAATCACGTGAACACCGTTGCGTCAACATCTTAAAATTACACCAGCCATATTATTTCCTTTATGGTCCAACAACAGGCTTTTACAATAGGTATTCAGCTTTTTCTTGATCTTTTAAAGAGTTTATAGCATTGATGTGGTGATGCCCTATGCTTTAGCAAAACACCATTTTGCATTCCAGAATAAACTTCATCGATGATGTTTTCTTTTCTTTCAAAGAGACCTGTTTTTAATTCGAAAACCTCATTTGAAAATTCGAACAAGTAATAAAAATGACGGTTGAAAGACACAGGGCTACAGGTTTGGTTGCTAAGGTTACACAACATTCCTTTTGTCCCCCATAACAGTTCCAGCCATTTTTGACACAGCAGATGTTGAAAAATTACTTGCTTGAGAAGGATATTTCATTATTTCAAAAAACGATCGCGAGAACCCGAAATTAACATTGTCGCTCTAGTTGCAAATGTTGTCCTAAATTATAATCTTCCTAGGAAATATGAATAAATGTTTTTGTTGTAAATGAAATCTCGTGAAAATGAATTTCGTTATACTGGAACTAAAAATGGGTTTCTGCTAAGGATTGGTTACATTTTCATTGAAGCGTAAATTTTCGTTTTAAAGTTATTTGTTCTAACGGTAATCCACTGTATTCAGACCAAGAATCTACAGGAAAGTAATTAACTTGTACACAGGTAGGAAATTGTTGTTCTCATTTGAATGATAATGAAGAATGGATTTTTTAGGCTGTGACTGTGAATCACAAAGTAAAAACTGTGTTTGAAGACCTTTGAAAAACTGAAGAAAGTGATCTTCACTTGTTTCTGCAAGAGGAGGTTGCTGTACACAGAATCATTAAGATGCTTGTAAAAACTGATTTGCAGCATTGGCGTTTGGTGCAAACAGAATGCCCATGAGCATAATGAAGGTATTCTGTTTGTATCACACGTCATTTAAACTATGAATAGTCCTGTTTGAATGTAAATGTGGCTTCTCTAAACCATTCTTTGAATTCCCTTTTCCTCCATTCGTTGGTCAAGTAACCGAAATCTTTCACTAAGCTCTTTTGAATCTTTTCTTTGAGATGCAATGAAACCTCTCTTCAGGTTACTAGCTAGGTGCTGCATTTTTTAAATGTCGAGGAGTGATAATTTCAATGTTGACTCATAATATTAACAAACTATTTAAAAATGTTGTTTCTTCTTTTTCAAATGCGGCTACTTTAGTTCGTTAATGACGATCGGTTCTTCGTGAATGACCATTTCTTGAATTACTTTTCTGAAATACCAAACTCTTTTCAGCTCTCCTTTTTTTATTAAGTTATCATAAAATTAACCACTCAATAATTATGCTTCTCCTTGGCCCTTATTTTAAAAATATTTATTTAGAAACTATCTTTATGAAAATTATTTTTTTCAGTGCATACGTAAAAGTAGCAACGACGTTTAACTGGACATTTTATTGATATCTTTTTTTAAGATGATCAAACATATCAAATATTGTTTAGATGTGTAACCCACTTGAACTTCTTTTTTCAGAAAATGCTAAAACATTTGGTCGATCAACTATACACAGCTCTATGGTGATCAACAGAACTATAAACGTTACTATAGACACTTTTTCTTTAAATAGCTGTTTTGACTCATTAATCAAAGGAGAGAGTTCTTCCTACACTATATTTTGAGATTTTTGTTCTTCTAAATACGTCAAAATCTTTTTATAAAGGTATTATGCTTTCAGAAGGTGCTACAAAGAATTTGTCTAAATAATTTTTTTCTTTGTATTAGTTTAAAATATTAGAAGTATTGTAACGTACCAGGAGATGTGACGTACCTGCCAGAAGGACGCACACGACATTAAGGCAGATAGGAATCAGAATAAAATGTCCGCGTAGCTCAACTGGTAGAGCAACTTATTCCGGAATGAGGGGATCCGGGTTCGAATCCTGGCGCGGATAAATAATGACGGAGAAATTCACTTCGTTATAGTATTTATTTTGTTCCGTAAAAGATTGTTCCTATATTTCAGTATTTATTACATACACTTAGTCTGAATTACATCTACCTTTGCTTCGATTAAAAACATTAAACTGTTTATACAGCGTTTTGTCGAATGTTCGTTTCCTTGCCGCACATTAATAAACGGTTCAATGTACTAAATAAGTCCCTTTGAATTTTTTCTCAAATCTTTCGCATTCTCTCACGATTTTCTCTTGTTATGATCCGGAAGCTCTCTTCACGTCAAGAAGGTTGCTTCACATGAAAAACGTAGCACAGATTCTTTGTTACATTTGTTTTAAAAGCCTTTTCCTTAAATGTGGTAGACCCACCTTTCTTTGGACATTTTGTTCTTTAGAAAATGTTAATGAAGTTCATTTTTCAGTTATACTTACTCTTGATTCAGATCATTAGTAATATTTGTACCGGAAGTTTTACTTTTCGTTCAAGGAGTATTTACGTGCCTTTATTAATAAAGAAGCACAACTTAATTGTTGACTCTCATTTAAAAATTTATTTTTTCCTCATATGCCCCTCACCATTTCAATCAAGTTTCTTGTTCTTTCTTCAATAGACGAATCATTATCTAACAGTTCAGTTATACCTACTTTTTTCACCGAACATTATTTTTTTAACTTTTCTTTCATTCAAGGATAACTTTCATGTTGGCATTTATAAACGAGTATGGATCTTTGGTTGAGCATGTCATGTCTTGATTTGCTTTTCTTTTTGATTCGCTTGCCTTTTTCTTCGGAATTCTTTTTTCTTTCCACTCTTCAGAAAACACCAAGTAATTTTCAGTTGTGATTACTTTCATTAAGAAATCAAATTTTTATTACAAAGTATTATTTTATCTTACTAAGAAAACTATCTCATGCTGTTAATATAAGTGCGGATCGTTTGCGGAGCCGATCTTCAAATTTTCTCTTTTCCGTTTTTTTCTTTTTAAAGAGATGAATCATTTCTTCGAAATTTCTTTTCGTCCTCCTCAAAGCATATTAAGTGATCTTTCACTTGCTTTTGATTCAGATTATTGAAATTATTTATCTAAGAACGTCGTTTCATTTTCCTTTAAGAAATACTTACTTGCCCTTATCTGTAAAGGAGCATAGATCCTTTGTTGTGTTTCTTCTTGAATTTTTTTTCATATACGCTGGACTGTTTCTTTTACATTTCTTACTTTAACTCCAGAAAATTACTAAGCAGTCTTCCAGTAATGCTTACTCTTGATTACAAATTTTGAAAAAGTTATCGATAAACTTTTCTTTTCATTCAGAAAATATTTCCTGGCTTACTTGCCTATGTTAGTAAAGAAGCTTGGTTTCTTTGTTGACTCTTGAACTTTTACCCTCTCCCTCAGCTGTTTTTGACTACTTCTTGAAACTTTCTGTTTCTTATCTTCAGAAAATGTTGAGTAATCATTCAGTGGCGCTTACTTTTTATTCAAGACATTAAAAGTACTTAATTAGAAATGTTTCCTCTTAAGAAATGGTACCTTGTTCTGCTTTAATAAAGGAGCACGTACCTTTCATTAGTATACATTTGGAATCAGATTGTAAGTCACTTTTCTTAAAAATGTTTTAAGCAATATTTTACTCATGATAAATCTTTATTTAAAATATTTAAAATGCCTTTTAGAAATGTAATTTTTCTTACCCCAAGGAAGACTTCATTGCCCTGAATTAATTAATAAAATAGCTGGGCACTTATCAGACTGTCTCTGAATATTTTCCTTTGAGAAGGCCTGCTAGGTTGCTTAACAACTACTTTTTTCCCAAACAATGTTACAGTTAATCCGTCAGTTATGCGTACCTTTAGTTCAGAACATTAAATACATTTATTTAGAAACATTGTTTTTCTTCTTTCGAGAAAGACTTCCTCTCTCCGTATTAATAAAGAGGAGGGATATCTGGCGCAAGACAAATATCTGTCCTTGTGCTGCAATATATTGTGCCATCACCTCAAAGCAAGATAATAAGTTTTCGAAGAGGTGATGATGGAGAAGAGAGATATGGACTTTAGCTGCTATATGAAGCAGGTGGACAGGGTGGCGCAGATGGTAAGGGCTGTTTGTTCTTGCTCATTTCTGTGTAAAAGACGCTGGAGAAAGGAAAGGGAGATGAGGATCGATCCCTGAAGGGAAGAGGATGCAGAAACGGTTGATTAGAGTGCCAAGATGCTTCATTACCAGAAGTCAGGAAACAGCCGAGATTAAGGGAGAGAAATATCCGCAAGTGTTCCTCTCACAAAATGCAATCTTTACAAACACGAAGACATTTCAAGAAGAAGAAAAATCAGCGCTGCACCAGGAGGTCTAATGAAGAAGCCCGGAACACTTATTTTTTATTCAGTAACACCACATCTAGCTAGCAGAATTCCTTGAACAAAGAAAGATAAATCTTCTGAAGTATTTTGCATACTTCAGTAAAAGACATACCCCCATATATTGCAAAATATATTTTCTCCAAGTGGTCATAGAAAAAGAATTGATGCCTGTGAACGGAAATTAAATGATATTTTATAAATAAATTAAATAATGGAAGATTAAGTAATATTTTGTGAGTCAGGCACAGATGTTATCAGAAGTATTCTTATAACTCAGCGACGGATCTAGACAATTTGAGCGTTTCAGCGGCCTCCCTAAGTTAACAGAATGCCCTGAGTACCTTGATAACTAAAGAGAACGAATTCTGTTTTTGCATCAAGATATAATCCAAATACATTTAAGAAAAAAAATATTACTTAAAATGGATAAAATGCATTTAATGTCAATATCATCATCATCATTGTCAACCATTATCAATCCACTGCTGGACGAAGGTCTCCCCAAGTTTCCTCCACAACGGTCTGTCTTGTGCCAGTCTCCTCCATGTCACTCCCGCATATTTACGAATTTCATCCACCCATCTCCCATGTGGTCTTTTTCTGGGTCTTTTCCTGTCCCTTGGAATCCAATCTAAAATTTCGGCTGTCCATCTATGGTCTGTCCTTCTGGCAGTATGTCCAGCCCATTGCCATTTCAGGGATTTAACTCTGATCATGATGTCTTCCACTCTGTCAATATAAAGATATTCATTCATTCTATGCATACATACCTTACTGGGAAGAATAAAGTACGAAATAAAAAAAAACAATGACTTCTCGAAGACATGTGACCAAATTTATTTTGCAAAAAGCAATTAGTAGATATTTAAAAAAAAAACTTACGAAGTAAATTACTTCCCACATGATCCTAAAACACAACCATACGAAAGCACTTAGAACTGTTGTATAGCTTGAAAAACAAAATACACGGAAAGGACAATTTATCATACACTCCTATCCAAACACGTATGGGCCCACTTATCGCCTTCAAAGATACACAGTGCAGGAACACGTCGCGGCATTAACTCTGCTTGGTGTTAAAAAGCTCTGCCCATGATTTTAGAAGAGCTGTTCGTACAACAAAGGTAGTTGCCGATGGTGCGATATGGGATCCAATGAATCGATTGATTTCTTCCCACTGATACTCATACGGGTTCAGATCTGGATAGTGAGTGGGATATTCGTGACTAGCGAGCTCACTAGGATGCTCTTTTAATTAGTCATTAGGCAAACGGGAGCGATGAGTCTGGGCGTTGTCTTGTTGAAAAGTGGGATCTTAGTGTGGGAAATGCATAGCCATGAAGGAGTACACCTGGTCAGTGAGTTAGTCAAACTAGCAGTGTGAGCTGATTTAGGTCTCAGTGTATACAAAGTAGCTGAAATAAATACGTTCCAGAAAATAACACCGCCTCCGCCATTCTTTAACACCTCGAGTTAGAAGTTGGGGTCGATGGCTTCGTAAGGTCAACGCTACTTATGCATCATCCCGCTGTTTCCGCTCTTCTACTGATCTCCAGTCTTCCACAGTCCAATGGCCATGTTCTTCCGCTCCCGGCAGCCTTATAGCCCGGTGACGTATTAATATCAAGGTCGTTTAATACAGATCTCATCTTCTACATTGCAGCCCTACGTTCTGAAGTTGTTATACTGGAGAGACGCCTCTTGAATATTAACGGCCGGTTCAGGTCCACATTTTTTCTGGTTGCTGCAGGTTTTGATGTAGCTTCAGGATACACATGCGCGACGGTCGCACGCGGAAATCCTGGACGTTCTACAGTCAAGGAGATGTAGCACCCTTCCTCCCTGCGCGACTACCTGCCTATGATCGAACTCTCTCAGGTCGCCGTGTTATTGCTGTGTTTACCAATAATCACTTACGTGGGCAGGCTATACAGCAGATAGATATGTATAACAGATGGTTTTGTCTGGCCATATTATTCTGCCCGGATTTGAGGATAAGTGCTTTGTGTGTAATAAATTGAGGTTTCAGGGTAGAGCGTCAATGATGATTTTTTCCTTTCTCCCGCGAATTCAAGCGCGTGAAACCTAGTTCACACGATGCCAGTATTAATCCATTGAAATCGAAAATAATAATTGCATACGATGAATAAAAGTTTTCTCCTTAGCGCATCTTATACTTGTTCTCTGAGATTGACGTCTGCCGAATTTGCAGTACAAACAAATTTTTTGTATGCCGTTTTGTTCGAGGTTCTGGCTAGATAACCTTATTCCTTGTGTGAAAGAGTTATCTACTATCAAAATTAAATAAACCCCAAATGCATCAGTATAGACGGGACCTGCAGCAAATACTCAGAGGTCAGTACGTAAACTCAGTGAAATTCCAGTTTCCACGGTCAGACATCCACCACAAAAATTCTCCATTTCTATTTACGGTGTTATACGGCTTATGTTGGTTTCAGTATCATCCTGCGGAGAAATACGAGATTCGTCGACTGTCAGATGGCAGAGAACTTCTAGATCCATCCGTGAAGAACATATTGCTCTTATACAAATTTTAGATAATTAGCTGCTGCCTTCGTGGTGCCGAACAGGTAAAAAAATATTTGATTTAATGCCGTAAGTCGACTGTCTTAGAACCCAGTTTGGGCAACCTCTTAGTGAAAGTTCGTTTCGATACCTTCTTGATACTTTCCATTTGCCCTACAGTGAGATCTTCACACAAAATGAGAATTGTGTTGTCTTTTCCCTTCTGGAAAGCAATACAATTTAGCCCTCATCCTTATAAGTTGTAACTCGAGTCTACTGTTGAAATTACTTCGCCTACAGCAAATATTAATCTTTTTTAATTTGATGAAATTTTATTTGAATTCGTAGGCAAATAAGTCGAAGGAAAAGTACTTTGTATGTTGAAACCAAGGGATGTAGGATATAAGAGCTTTTCGGGATACACGAAGATATATTGCCACTCGAACAAAGTTGCTGAAAGCCGTTAACAGTCCATTAAGGCTGAGGCATAAGGAAAGAAGAGAAGTTAGATGAACAGACATAGGACCTTCCAGCAGCACCGATGAAAGCACAACCTGCATTTAAGGCGGATGGCTTTGCCCAACAGATCATCCATTTTACACACATTAAGTGTGTTGTGATACATGAGGCCCCTTGAGCATTTCTCAGTGGTTTTCTGTAAACAGGTCTGAGACTTCAGTTTATACTGAACTGTTCGCCTATCACAGTTGCATATTTTTAAAGTCGATTTCACTGGACTGGGGACACTGAAATCGTTCAGTAGTGTTTAGTAAGGAGATACGTTTATTCATTTGTGTGAATGACGGTAGAATGCGAGTAAGAAGACGCCATGAGAGGGAAAGAAAGGGAAAACAGTATAAAGAAGACATGTATAACAAACCCTCGATGTAATGGTTTGGGGAGCCATCAGATGTGAGAAGAAGATAACTTGTGTTTGTGGATGCAGCATAACAGAACATTATTAGGCATTCCTGATAATGCTCTGTTATGCTGCATCCACAATTTTGTCATTCCTTCCATCTACCCAATGAGTAGCTTTTGCGACTGTGGGTAATACGGTGTTTCAGTAGGGTGATGCCCCGTCTCATACGGTCAGCATTGCTAGAGTGCCACTTTAAGAGATGAAGTGGTGTCATGGCCCAGGTGATCATGAATTCTATTTCCGATAAACCATGTCTGGGGCCTGATTGAAAAATACCTAACCACTGATTTATAACATGCATTTTCCATCTCACAGCTGAGAGCTCATCTTTTTGACTTCCTGCAAGACCACATCAAACAGAGCTTCAGCCGAATGGATGCAAGGAATCAGCACTAAGAAGAGTGAAGTGACATATAATACTAAATCTAATGTTTTCATATTTATCACTGGGACAATTCAGGTAAACGTTGTGAACATTTGAAAATTTAGAAATGTTTTCCTGCAATAAGGTTTTACATTATCATCTACTTCCGTTAACATCATATCACTAGTTCGTGCAGTACGATTTGTTTTTCCTTTAATGTAAATTACAAAATAGCGTTAATGCATAAATTTAAATCTCTCATTCATGAAATGGAAGACGAAACATTTTAGATCTGATTTTCGGAAAAAACTAACAGCCATTATTCAAACACAGAGACGAATTTGGGTCTGTAAATGTGGCATTACAACTATTCTTTTTAGTGAGTAAATCACTGATTTGTTGGAACATATTCTCCAACTTCTTTTGGCCTGTCACATTTCTTTCAATTCAAAATTTTCTAAAAGAAGAGCTAGGATGTCTCTTTTAAGCTAGATGCTTTCTCTTATGGAGCTTTTGACGCCCTGTAAGGCTGAATTTCATTCAGCTGTATTGTTTCCACATTTCGTATAGTTCAGGGAAATTAACTTTATCGTTTGTTCGTACAAAACAAAAATGAGGATATCTCTTGATTAAGAACCAAGAAGCAAGTGCTCAATGATTCCGTATGTAGGTTACAACTGAGAGGATCAGTTGCAAGTAAAATGTACACTGAAGAGCTATTGAATTAGAAATCGCTGACGTTATGCAAATGTGGCGCTGTGGGCGGCCCTATAAACGGAAAAGACATGACGTATGCAGCGATCCGACAATATAAGGAGTGATGCGACGGGAATCAGCAAAAGTCGGACGCAGTATGGGTAAGACGAAGGATCTAAGCGCATTTGATCGTGGGCAAATTGTCGGGGCCCGACGAATGGGTCTCTTCATCTCGGAAGTCGCTCACGTACTGGGATTTTCACGAGCCACTGTGTCACGGGTGAACCGTTAGTACATCGAATCCGGTAAAACCATCACTGCAAGGGCCAACTGCCGTGGACAACAGCGTGTGGATGAGCGGGGTCATCGTCCGCTAGCTCGCATTGTAACAGCGGATAGACGGGCCACAGTGCAAGAAATCACTCGGCAATTTAACGCTGGTGCACAAAAACGTGTAAGCAGCCACACCATCCAGAACCATCTCCTCGCTACGGGGTACAGAAGCCATCGTCCCACGAGGGTACCGCTGCTGACCGCACATCACAGGGTGCAAAGATTAGCATGGGCGCGGGAACATCGCCACTGGACCCTAGACATGCGGGAAAATGTTGCCTGGACTGATGAGTCAAGATTCACGTTGGTACATGCGGATGGCAGGATACGAGTACGGCACAAACCACATGAAGCGATGGATCCTTCTTGCCAGCAGGGTATTCTTCAAGCCGGTGGAGGTAAAATTCTCGTCAAGGGACTGTTTACGTGGACTGAAATGGGACCCCCGGTAAGTGTGACATCGCCTCTCTCAGGTCAACGTTACCGGGATATCCTGGACGACCATTTGCTCCAGTTTGTGCGTCTTCAACATCCCACTGGGGACCTCATGCTGCAACAAGACAATGCATCGTGCCATCGCTCCCGAATTGTATCCGAATGCTTGGATGAACACTCCACTGACGGGACCTCCCTTCCTTGGCCAGCTAGGTCACCTGACCTTAATCTAAACGAGCACATCTGGGATACCATCGAGAGAGATGTTCGAGGCTCTGACCCCTCCATCAAATCTTCGTGAACTGCGGTAGCTTGTTCAAGGGTCGTAGATCCGTATGGCTTCCCAACGCTTCCGGTCTCTTGTCGGGTCCATGCCGAGACGAATTGCTGCCGTCAGCAGGGCGAAAGGTGGTGCAACACGTTACTAGACAGGTAACTCTGATTCAATTGCTCTTCAGTGTAATATGACGGTCGCTGATTTGAAGAGCTCTCACCCACATTTTCCAAATTATGCAGTTTTCGGTTCCACTGCGAGTAGCACCTTAGCCTATTTCTGTGTTGTGTCCCGTTCCGTTAAGCCCCACAAATTCGGTTTGATGACTCATTCGGTATTGTTTCATTAAAAGTTTGGTATTCGTTCCATTTTCCCCGAAATAACTGCAGAATTTATCTATCTAAAAGAATGCAAGAAAATGTTTTTAAATTGTTACTTATCTTGCAATGAAAAATAAAACTAATTATGTCGATATGTATTGCATATTTACCTTTTTAAGAAGTATTCGACCATCATTAAGTATTTATACATACCGTATTCTAATTGTTTGGTTTTACTGAGGGAAGTTCGTCTCTTGAAAGTTAAGATCAGTGGGAAGAAACACGTTTATCTCACAGTGTGAACGCTACTATGACGTAGAAGTCTTTTCGTACTTCTACGTTATTTTAAAAAACATAACCATAAGATGAAATAGTTCCTAAATTAAACCTTAACGGCCAGACGAAAAATGTAAACAACAGAAGTCAAACTTACGGAAAAGATGCTTTATTCAAGGATGTAGCCAACACATCGTAACACAGCATAGCATATTGTATTAAACACTCCACACACCACACAGCTCTTAACACAACGCTCTACAACACAACGCTCTCTTCACAACGTTCTCTTCACAACGTTCTCTTCACAACGCTCCCCAGCAACGCTCGCCAAGCAACAGCTTACTCGTAGTTTATATCTCTCGTTCTTATCAAAACTCAGGCATACGTCACGTTCATTCAACCTCAATTATGTTGCCAACAATATTCGTTTGAGAGAAAAGATATCACGATAAGTGTGAAGTATAACTGAGAATAAACTCAAGATTTACATAGGGAAAGAAACTAAAAAGGAAAGTTAATTTAGAATATACGTCACACTACACTAAGACCATTCTAATATATTTCCATGCAAAATATTTCCAACTGTGGAAATTAAGCAAAAAACACCTGAACGGCAGGGAGCTTATTTAAATAAGCTCCCTGTCATTCAGGTGTTTTTTTATAGTTTTTATACTTGATTAAAGTCACAGGATTCAAGAAAAATGTAAGCAGTAAAGAAACTCCGCACAGTCTCGATGTAACAGGAATGAATGGATAAGTTCGGAAAATAATTAGCGTATCGATTAACAAATTTAGCACAAAATGGCTGATGGTAGATCATGTTTCATATGGTAAAGAGGAAAAATGCACAAGGTGGAAAATTGACCATGAATGACAACATTAGAGATCAATCCCCGTGATAATCTTACCGGTGAATGATACACAGGGCTTTCACTGCCCACTTATGGGAAAATAATTGAAGAGCATGCGCACCGGTCTTTTAATCAGGCTAACCAGAAAATAATAGATTCTCCAGTACTAGATTTTTTATTAGACTTTTTGACCTGGTTGGGAAGCAATGTAGCCATGCCAAGATAAATTAGAAGAAAACTTCAGACGAACAACATGTAGAAAAGTGATCCTTGTCAAAGATTTACCTGACGTCGGAATTTATTTTCATGTGTTCAACAGATAATTGTTTTCACCCATTGCAAAGGTGGCATCGCAGTCACGAATAGTTTAATGCGAGTACCTAACAGAAAGACTGCAAATTAAGAACCAATATGAAATGCCAGTTAAATCTTCAAGCTGAAAACTCCTGATGTGTATGCGGCTTTGATTCTTCAATAAACATTCCTTTAAACTGAAATAAAAACAGTTTATTGCTTTAGAAATAAATTCTTCACTGATTCTGGAAAGGCTTCCTGAATTGAGAACTGAAACGGAAACCAAATATTTATAGACAAAGGCAACGGTGTAAGTACACCTTCACAAGGGAATGTATTCTGGTAAACAAGAAACCCCTTCGGAAGACTTCCTTGCTTTTGTTTGTTTCACATTGATGGTTTGAAGATGATCGACGGATTGTTAGAACGAATAGATCTCAGCCGTGTTTCTTTCAAACAGACGATCCTCAGGAGCAAAGAGTACGTGCACATTATCTACCACCATCAATCCACTCTACAAAGATTACACGATGTAAGTTCTCAGACGAAATGGACAAAAAATAAAAAAATCAATATCCCTGAAAATCCCTTGGAAACAAACAGGATAAAAATATTTTTTCACATCATTTTTGTTTTCCACAATTTATCACAGTAAAATAGATAACAAAGCAGTCTTATTGTCTGAATGTTAGAAATGCCATAAGCTTTAAATGTATTTTACACAAGAATGAAAAAAGAAAGAGGCTTGCTCTTCATAAATTAATCCATGTGTGACTTACAAGAAAAATGCACACGAGACCATTTGCTTTATATAATGTGTAACACTCATCGCGTGCATTTTGATAAATGAATTACTGCAAAAAAAAGGACATAAGTATAATTATTCCCTGAAAATTCCATTGATCTGATACTATACACATATCCACAACTGTCAGTGGCATGCTAGATATTCCCTTTCAAGAGGATAACCTGAACCATAGCATGTAACTCCTGCTGCCATCCTCTTATTCCTCGACAACATTACTCTCACCGTTAGTTAGAGATTTAAGCGAATATTCCACTCGTCCTTCCTTTAGTTCTGGTTGACATCACTCTTCAAATTTATTGCGTTCATTCAACAATGTCATTATTCAAAGTCTTTCCATCTCAACTTGTATCTTACCCATTTCTTCCCCCTTTGTTGCTTCATAATCATATTTCTATAATCTACGTTCCCTTTATAATATACACTCAAGTAGCAAATTACTAGGAACATCCAATATCAATCAGCAACATTCCGTCCTGACTTCGTACGCAAGTATGACGTGGCGATGGCTTTATCAACAGCTTACTGCACTGGGGATACAGACTTGTACGAAGCGCAGATAGCAGTAATGTGGGAAAGATTTGTGATTTAAGTGACTCCGAAGGAGTGATGTAGTGGGCACTATGCGGGAAAGTGCAAGCATCTCATAACCGGTAAACCTTTTCGGCTGTGCAAGAACAACTGCATCGACAGTGTACAATAGGTGGTCTACAAACAACAAAACAAGCAGACAGGGATTTTTCTGTACGAGGAAATACTTGTCATTTGTTATAGGGCAAAGACAGCAGGATATGATTACATGAGATAACAGACGAGCTCCACGGCGTCAAATAATCGCGCTTTACAACACTCATATCAATCAGAGAATACCAGCATTCACACCAGCCGCACATTGGCGCACATGGGCTACATAACAGGAGACGTGTCCTTCGTGTACCACTCTCTAAAACCGACCAATTCGTCCGCACTGGGCGCAGGAACACCAAACTTAGATCCTTGAGGACTGGAGAAAATTCGACTGGTCTGATGAAGAACATTTTTAGTTGAAACACACCGATGGACGGGTCAGGAATATATGGCAACAAAGCACGTATTGATGGATCAATTGTACAAGATGGTGCGAGCGGTGCAATGGTCGAAAATCCATTTTTCATACCAAGCATTGGTTTCATTAATATCTCTGAAACAGTATTTTGATCCCACTAGATATTTAGTCATCATTGCGAAACAGGCAGACCCTTACATGTGCATTGTGTTTCCTGATGGAGAGGACTACTTCCAATAGGTTACTGCGCCATGCCACAAGACTCGGATCTTCACACATTGATTCTAAGTCACAATGATTACTTAAATGTGCTAAAAAGGCCCCTACACTCCACAGATCTTAACACAATCTAATACATGGGATACTGTGATTGAGAGAACCATTCGTAACAGAGATCCTCCTCCAGCGAAAATTCGGCAATTGACGGACGCCATGACATCCGCTCTGCGACGTGAAATACAGACTGTTTTGTAAGTAAAGGGTGACCTAACACTTGCTGTTCTTATGAATTTTCTACTTCAGTGCATATCGATACCCGTGTATTCTTGCTTCTTCAGAGTTACTTCAAAATCTTTGTTGCTTAAGCTGCTGCTCCTTCCCTCGCATTCGTAATTCAGTTTTTCCTGTTGATTCTTTATATCCATCTCATCGTCTTTATTTCGACAAAGTTTAGCTTTGCATCGATTTGTGCTGTCATCGGTCAAGAATAAGCACTAAAGAATATTATTCGTCTTCCGTAAGCATTGAAAGTGCTTTATTTCGACATAACTGGCATCGTATTACACAGTACATGAACTGTTGCCAAGTATTCCATGCCTCTTGTACCCAACTGTTCTCATGTTCTCCACTCCTGCGTCTCCTTTCGTGGTACGGATTCCAGATATTTAAATTAAATATTTTTTTGCTGCCTACTGGATACATTTC
Organism: Macrothele yani; assembly: GCA_039090855.1. Classification (NCBI taxonomy): domain Eukaryota; kingdom Metazoa; phylum Arthropoda; class Arachnida; order Araneae; family Macrothelidae; genus Macrothele; species Macrothele yani. The sequence continues at coordinate 1,687,112 of CM077012.1, forward strand.
GGTATAACTGAGCTCAAAGTTCAAATTTTCAGCTTAACATTCATGTTCAGCAGAATTATGAGAGATACGGCCATCCAATTTTTTGCCGCGCTTTGCATGATTCCTTCCTTGGTATACCCTGTGTAACTATACCTTTGATCTAAAATTCACACGATGCGTGTTGAGCATAGTAACTGTTGAGAAGTAATGTGATTCTCTGACTGTTTCAACGCGATTTAGTGGAGACATGGGAAAGGCAATAAATAAGTCCTGTTAATAATAAATTAGCGCTCAGCGGTATGATTTAAACATTGAATGCTTTTTCTTCTAAATCCTAAAGCTATGGAAATCTGAATTTTTACTCAAGGATGCGAATCGATTCACAGTTCGGCGGAAACCTGACAGGGCTGATCACTCATTTTAGGTAATCATCATAAATTGCCCTGATGTAGCTACTTCAGTTTTGAGCAAAGTACTGCTTTTCGTTAAGCAGTATGCTAACAACTATTTCAGAAAAAAAAACTTAGTTTGCTGAATTGTGGTTCTAATAATTATTTCTTTCCTAGAAAGCGTTAAACACTCGAAAGTTTTGCACTCGCTGGCTAACTACATAACACGAAATCTTTCGAGAATAATGGAGAAGAATGCACCACTACTTTTCATATGAATGCTCCCGTTTCCCTGGGAAATTTGCAGTTGACAAATTTTGGCTTCTCAAACTAATTGAATATCTTCGTTATGAAATAGGAACATAGTATTAGGTGATGGATTGGACAAAAATTGCGTTAAACAGTTTTACAGCGTGTACAACACCAAGTATCAGCATAAACATTTTACAATTATTTTTTTAACTTCAGAACTGAATGATATAGAAATATGCATTTTTTAATAAAACGGCAAATCATGAAGATTCTTTAGTTAGTTTGTAAGGGCAAACAGCTAACATGCGTTTTTTACACTAAATTGCAAAAGAAAAGCATCAAAAATATTTAAAATATACGAAAAAGAGTGTGTAGTATAATGTCTTGAAAGGAAGACTGATTCGCAAGTGTAGGGAAATTTTCAAAATATGCAAAAGCATCAGCATCATGTCAATCAATTAAAAAGCGGTCTAGGCCCGTTGCAGCGACATAAGGTATTTTAGGAAATCAGGCTATGGGCTTCTTCTAACGGGCCCTGAGCGGTTCAAAGTGTAAAAGAGAATTCTAGAGAAGTCTCAAAAAGCTTTGTATGGAAATATTCATGAGAACTCCTACCGCAAACTGTGTGTAAATGTTTTCAATGTCTTTCCTAAATGTCTTTTTATGAGTCTGCAAGAGGAATCAATAAAGCATGACTGTTAAATTAAGATGACTACGCATAGATCATACCTGAAGGTTCCGGCGGTTTTTTACTCGTCTTTTGTTTTACAAAAGACGAGTCATTCACAAAATGTGTTACGTATTTTGATAAGGCATCATTCTATACAGGCGTATTAGTTAAACGGTAGGACAACAAACGAGAGATTGCCACAATCCAGTGTAATAGAAAAGTTCAGATTATTAGCTGTTTCATGATCTACATTTGCATGGTACGCCCATTCAGTTGGACGATGTAAAGCCATTTGTTTTATTCCAGCACTATGGAACATCGGCACGTTTTTTCAGTAGCGTTACGATTAAACGTTTCCATCAGAAAGGTTAGGACCAAGCAGATCCAATACCATGACCACTTCGCGCACTGAGCATATGCCAACTCGGAATGTTTCACTCTAATTTACTCCAAATATCATACATACATACATATCACTAAGCTATTCTCTGATATTCAGAGGTCAACACCTCACAGAACGAACTCACTGTTGCTGTATCAGGCGTCCCCAATTGCAGCGATCTCGGCATACAGCTCGAGCTTCATTGACATCCATCACACGCCGCACACAGGACCTTTTGTTCTTCATACTCATTATCTTTTTCTCATGCAGACATTCCAGAATCTGGTCCTCTCATGAGTTCCTTGGCGTTCATCTACCTTTCTTTCTCGCCAATTGAACTGAATAAATTATCTTAGTAAGCATCTCATCACTCATTCTTTCAACATGGCCAAACCACCTAAGAATATTAGTCTCCACTTTACTAACAACATTTTGCCTCACATTGCACATCTGCAACACATCTTCATTCAACACATGATCAGAGCGTGTCTTACCACAGACCTCCCGTAAGAAACGCATTTTCCCTGCACAAAAATGATTCCTGTGTCTTCTCTGCAGAACGCAAGTTTAATTGCCATACATCAGAGAAGGAACAATTACACTTTCACATACGCCCATTCGGGACTTTTCAGAGAACCCATCATTCCTGTGAAATCCTTTTAAAGCAGATATGTCTTGCAATGAAGAGTTCACTGGCCTACAAATTTCACCATCTAATATGTTCTCTCTCTCAAACATGCGTCCGAAATATACAAGCTCGTTTGCCTGATCAATAACGGTGTCATTTAGACTTATCCTGTATTCAATATTAACAGTTCCTCGCTCAAAAACCATAACATTGGTGTTTCCCTTATTTATACTCAATTTGAAATTCATACAAACTTCGTACGTCCCGACTAGCATACTCTGCAACTCTCTTTCGTTATCTGCCAACAGGACTGTGTCATCAGCATATAGCAATTTATACACACGGACATTACCAAGACATAAACCAGAATTGTCCGCTTTGGCATCACGCATGCACGCATCCATAAATATATTAAACAGCCATGGTGACATTACACAACCTTGTCTGCCTCCTGTTCCAATAATAAACCATTTCGATACAACACCATTCACTCGTACATAAACTCTACTGCCAGCATACAGGGCTTTCACATTATTAAGCAGATTCCCATTGATACCATATTTATTCAGTACCTTCCACAGAAAAGTTTTATTTTCTCGATCATAAGCTTTTTCTAAGTCGATGAAGGCAGCAAACACTTTCTTACCAAAAGACAGATACTTTTCAATAATCAAATGTAATGCGAAAATTTGTTAGTGCAGCCCTTACAAGACATAAAGCCACTCTGCACATCCCACACTTTCTCTGATGTAAGACCCCGTACTTTATCAATAACAATCTTTCCAAATACTTTCCCCGGAACACTCAGCAAACTGATACCACGAAAGTTCTTGCATTCAGTCTGATCACCTTCTAACGTATACAAGCGAACAATAATAGCATTCCTGTAATCCTGAGGGACCATTCCAAACTCCAAGCACAACTGGCAAATGTCAGTTAACCAAACAATTACAGAGTCGCCATCATATTTTAGCATCTCAGCATTTATGCCATCCACTCCTGGGGCCTTACCATTCTGAAGAGATTTTACAGCTTTACACACCTCTTTTCTTGAGATCCCTCTTGTACTTCCATCTTTCACTGTGACATCTGCTTCTGCCTCAGAATCATCTTTGTTTTCATGCTCTAATAACTCACAGAAATATTCACCCCAATTTTCACTTACCTCGTTGGGCTCCCATATCATTTCTCCGATCTTATTTTTCACACAACTTAGAATTTTCTTTCCCCTATTTCTGCTATGTCTTATGTATTTCCAGAAATATTTTCTGTGTTTCCAAAAAGGCGATTCATGCCTTTCCACCTTTTAATTTCTACTTTTTGCCTTACTCTGGCGAACCAGCTTGGCTGCTTCGCGCTTCTTACAGCAATATTTTCCCTCAGAAACCCTACTTTGCGGCATCACCAAATATGCTTCCTTCTTTCCGTTAACTGACTCTTTAATCTCACATTTCCACCAAGCGTTACTTCTGTTGCCTACCATTGCAGTACCACAGACCTCTTCAGCAGCAGTGACAACACAGTTCTTAAAATATGCCCACTTCTTTCCCACACCACTCTCACAAGACTTCAACTCATTCAGTCGTTTTCTGAGTAATTCAGAGTAAAGCTGATGTTTTTCATGGGTTTCTTCAACTTTTACTCTTTGCATCACAGGCCTCTTCGTATTCCTCTTTCTCCAGTCAACATTCAGCTTCACTCGTGACACTAACAAGTAATGATCAGAACCAACATCTGCACTTTTCATCACACGAGTGTCAACAACTAAGTGTTTCAGACGTTGATCGTAAACAAGAAAATCTACTACACTCTTTTGATTCTCCCAAGTGTATGTGTGGATATACACGGTCGAATCACACTATTGTGACCATCAGCTAATATCCTGAGTAACCGCCGTGTTCAGGGCGGACAGCAGCTAGACGGGATGGGATTGACTCAATAAGGTGCTGGAAGGTGTTCACAGGTATATGGAGCCATGCTGACTACAGTGCATCTGACATCTGCTGGAGGGTGCTTGGTGGAGGATCCATAGAGTGAACAACACAATCGAGGTGGTCCCACATATGCTCAATTGGGTTTAAATCTGGGAAATTAGGGGGCCAGGGAAGTACTTTGAAGTCTTCATCGTGCCCTTCCAAACACTCTCGGACATTTCTAGCCGTGTGACACGTCGCATTATCGTGCTGGAAGATCCCATCCGTCCCAGGTAAGACAATCAGCATGTATTGGTGTACGTGGTCTTCAAGGATGGATTCATAACGAATTCGGTCCATAGTGTCTTCCACAGGTATGAGTGGACCTTGGGAATGCCACGAAATCATTCCCCAGACCATAACGCTGCCCCCACCAGCTTGTGTTCTTCCAGTAATGGTTGAAGAGTGTTTGTTTTCCCATGTTTCTCGCCTTATACGCCAACGTCCATCTGTTCGATGAAGCAGAAAACGTGACTTTTCGGAGAAGGCAATTTTTTGTTAATCAGCGGAGGTCCAATTCCGATACTGCAGTGCAAATGTAACCCTTTTCTGCCGATGCACCTTCGTTAGCATAGGTGCAGTGACCATCGGTCTGCATCGGCGACTTGCTCCCCTCTAGCCTGTCGATCGGACCACACGCACCTTCGCAGCCAACGTTCACCTCTCACATCAATGGCGCGTGGTGCTCCGCAGTTTCCACGTCGCTTATTCGCAATGGTGCCATTTCTCCAATCACGATACACTTTAACCACATCAGCACGCGAACAGTTCACAAACTTCGCTGTTTCAGAAATACTGCTACCCTTGGCCCGTAAGCCGATAAACATCCCTTTTTGGAAATCTGATAAAGCGCTCCTTTTATTCATGACAGCAACGAGTGATATGTTTTCAGAATGCCGACAGCACACCTTATATACCCTCCAAGCCAGCTCACGACACGTGCCTTCATTCATTGGCTACGCGCTGTTGACGTCAAAAGTAGGAGGTGTTCACAATAATGTGACTCTACTGTGTACTTTTGGTTGAAAAATGTACTGGATACCCACAATCCATTTTTAATTCAGAACTCAACTAACCTTTCACCATTATCATCCACACTAGTATCACTAAACGTACCCAGAACATTATCAGAAATCCCATTCTGAGCACCTACTCTAGCATTAAAATATCTTGCTATTTTAACTTTTTCTTTAGCACCAAGCTGGCTCAAAACAGCCTTTAGCTCATTCCAAAAATATTCCTTCTTATCAGAAGGTTCCGGATCATAAGGAGCATACACTAGAACAATTACTATTCTCTGAAGTTTCACTTCCAAACGAATCCAAAGAATTCTCTCACTAATGCAGCTGTAATGGGTCAAGTTGTTCTTCATTTTTTCACTAAAAATCACACCTAAATCAGCCTGTCCTCTCACATTATCCATCACTCCAGACCACAGAGTCATCATTCCATTCATCTCCGCAATCGCAATTTCTTTCTTTTTAATTTCACTTACACACAGTACATCCAATTCATACTTATTCATTTCTTCAATCACCTCATTTATCTTTCCATTTATACCTCTGGTATTCCATACACCAATCTTACACTCGCTCAGCCGACATGCCTTTCTCATGTGCCTTTTGCCAGTTCCGTAGGGTTTCCGTGGTGGACCATCCCTATCAAGTGTGGTAGGTCTACAATATCCCACACTTGAGTTATTCTTTCTGAGAGTCATAAAAATCATAAAGGTACATCAGTGCGGATGATCAAACCAGAATTAACTGTTCCAGTTGGTCGTTCTACCTAAGGATCCTGGAACATAACTCAGTGAGTTGGGGTCTTTTCGCCAATGTCATACAGAACTAGCTGGTACCTCTACAAGATTCACAGAGGCCCTTGTTGCTGTACTGTGTGCCATTGTTGCCCATAAAACGCCCCGAGGGGGCAAACCCATCTCTGCACTATGGACCCTTATTTCAGCACTATGGAACATTGGCACATTTTGTCAGTAGCTTTATGATTAAACTTTTCAATCTGAAAGGTTAGGACCTGGCAGATCCAATATGACCACGTCGCGCACGAACATAAGCCAACTCGGAATTTTTCACTCCAATTTGCTCCAAATATCCAGTTATGATAAAACGAGTGAGATATGGCTAAACCGCATGAGTTATTTTCACAATAAAACTAGAGATACCGTAAACAACACGACAAATAATATGCCACGACGTACATGGCAAGAAATTGAATAACACTTTAAAGCGTCGTGTGCAACAGTAGGCTCATAAATCTAGTTGATGTACAATATTACATGAGCTGTCATTTCATTTTAAAGTATTAATAGTTTTACATCATCATAGTCGAAATATATAAAAGTATAAAAGTGCAAAGCTTTAGTGGGAACACAATGCATACGCAGAAAAAAGCATAATGTTTTTCGACGTTCATATCATTTCTGAGGAATTCTGAGAAGAAATAGAATGTGTTATAACGTTAAAACTATGACGGTTTTTATTTAAATATCTTAGCAAGGAACTATGGAAGAGTGGGCCGCCTCGGTGGTTGAGTGGTCTAAGCTGGTCTAAGTGTTGGCTTCTCACCATTTCTTACGAAATGGGTCCTGGTTCTAATCCCAGTCAGGCATGCGTGTTGTGTATGTCTTACGGCACTGGATCCCTCCCTTCCCTGGAATAGGTGTCCTTAAATTAGGGACGGGCGATTGCTTATAGCCCGTCGAGTCGATCACCGTGGTCGTTAAACACCGAAATAAAAAAAGGGACGTATCGCCTGCATTTTTCGAAAAAACACACAAATTCAAATCACGAGGTACGGGTACACACGCAGTATGAAATGTACGACGAAGGGACATGTGCTAGGTGATTATGCCGGCCAAGGAACAAACTCAAAAGGAAATCTATGAGGGAAAAAAAGGAAATCTATGAGGAGAACATAGATCCTTGGTACAGAAAATGCACATAAAAGCAGAATGGAGCGAAAGGATTTGCACAAATTACGATATACAGCAGCCTTGTACAACAAGATACCGATCAGCGAAAGACGTGCTTGAGAAAATCTAGAAATGAGACGGCTACAAGAAAAAATACCGAACTTGGGACAAACATGAAGCGATTATTTTGAACGAATTTCAACGCATAAGCTTAAATTTACGAAAGAGATGCATGTGCGTGATGACAAGAACTTGTAAGGGATTCAAACAAACGAAAGCAATGAAGCACTTATAACGAAGTGAATTTCTCCGTCATTTTTATCCGCGCCAGGATTCGAACCCGGGTCCCCTCATTCCGGAATAAGTTGCTCTACCAATTGAGCTACGCGGACGTTTTATTCTGATTCCTATCTGCCTTTATGTCGTGTGCGTCCTTCTGGCAGGTACGTCACATCTCCTGGTACGTTACACACTAAGAAAAACGAAACTAATTGAAGAATAACTGATCCACACGAAATGAATCTGAAAATTACAAACACAGAGAATAAGAAAATGCCAAACAAGAGTCACTAACAGAACGAATGTGACTAAGGCAACGAACTTTATGAAAGTGATCAGAAATGAAAATACACAAGACAATTGCAATGGGCGTCATTCTGTAGGGTAACAAGTGTAAAAAAGTGGAAGAAGTCCTTTTAAATTTTGCATTTCTAGCGCTTTTGTAAAAGCTTTTATTCAAACTTTCGGAAGTCTGCAAGGCACGTGTTTGTCCTGTACGGTTTGAAAAAATTTCCATTCGCAACTGAACATTCAAAAGCATTTTAGAGAAAGGATCGGGAATGTGATCTTTCACTACATTTAATAGTTTGCCCTTACATATTTGAAATTCTCAAATAGTTAGCTTCTACTCTCTGAATTTCCACACTGCTATGCTGTGAATCCGAACATATCCTTTCGCAGCGAGAGGCAGGAAACTAAGCCAAATCTTACGCTGTTTTAAGTCGAAGCCCTTATCATCGTCATAGGGTGCAATCTCCCATTGAAGAGTTGCCTCATGGACTGTCAATGCTCCCCGTCATGAGCTTTCCACCTACGTTCTTGTTATTTCCTGAATCCGGACCATCCACGCCCTAATTGGTCTGCCTTGTTTTCCCTTTCGTTCCGTTCGTCCTTCTAGGGCCGTAATTACCTGTGTTCCTGATTATCCTTTCATTTCATGTGTGGCCTGGGTATCATTATTTTCTTGCCTTAACTTCACTCAAGAGGCGAACGCTGCATCCCATTTAACTCAACACTTCATTTCTGATCTAATTCGTAAATTTTATTTTTAACGCTCTTAATTCGTACCTAAGAATAAAAACATTAATTATTTTTAAAGAAACTTTTGAGGTCTCCCCAAGTTTCACATCCATAGAGCAAGCTAACTAAACTTTGCAACTTATCATTCTCAGTTAAATTTCTTTGGAAATATATTCGCTGTAGTTCTTGGTTTCCATAATGCAGATTTTTCCACTGCACCCCTTATTTCGATTTCTCCGGAACGTCTTCCGTCTTTAGTCATGAGGCTACCAATGTGCCTGAATCTCAACCTGCAATAATTTTGTTCCATTTAATTTGATAATACATATCAGAATTTGTTTCCATTAATTACGATTATTTTTTGGCTAATTTTGTTTTCGTGTCATTTTTCATCCCCAATGTAAATATATTCCTCATTGCCCTTTTAATTCCGCTCCACTTCCAGTGACAAATCATGATATCAATTTTATTACTCCGTTTAAGTTAGATTCTTACATTTCTGTACCTGCAATGATTTCTAACGCCTAGAAACAATTATTTCATTATATATGTTGAAACATGATGTTATTTCATGCAACTATGAGTAATTCAACATTTTATTTCAAAATGTTCTGTAATTCTATTATTTATTCTGAAAAGGGTGCTCCCTGGCAAAAATTGCACGCAATAGTATCATAATCAATTCGTACTGCGCATTTTTTTGAAACACTGTGCTATTCTAAAGTTCTGTTTGGATAACTTTGGCTAAAATAGTTGAATGTTCAAATTTTAAAAGGAATTCGAAATATTTCAGGAATTCTGCAAAGTTTCCATGCAGCAGGAACCAGTATGTACGCAAAGCTACTGCTGCGACTTATTTGTATTGTTACAGAATGACTGTAGTGTGAACTTGATTCTTGTAGTACCGTGGGAAACTACAGGAGTTGCGATTTTTGTTGACAGGAATGTCGCGACAACACAGCCAAAAGATGCACAGAGAGACCGTGCACCGAGGTAAGGAAAAGGAAGAAAAATAATGGATATCTTATTCTTAATCGATCGAATTCCGCGTTTCTGAACAACACTTGAAAGTTCCAGAACTGAATTAGCTTTACTGACCCAAATGGAGACACGAAACTCAACGATCAGGCTTCCTCGCCCAGCAAAAACAGTCTTGCTGGGCCAGCACTCAATCCAGCGCTGGATTCTAACACTGCCAGCAGCGGCCTAGCACTATGGTGCTGGTGCCCAAAAGTCAATAAAATGTCCCGGCGGCCAACACATGGGCCAGCAGCGGGCCAAGAACTGGCCCCTCCATCAGTTGTCATATGCAACAACATGACAATCAGTTATCCAGATCACAGGCAGCGGCTGCCACAAGCTGCCTTTACCGGTCCTACAAGCACGTGCCATAAATGGAGGCTAGCTTAATGTGTTTCGCCAGTTTCCCAGTAGTGGGAGTCGCCAATCACGTGACGTAACTGATGGCTTGCCGAATCTGGTCCTCCAATTGCTCAGTAGTGGCAAAAAAAAAAAAAAAAACCATCAGAACTCTTGAACGTTTCCTACTCATCGCCATTTTTTTCTGCCATGTGATCATGACTCGGTCGACTTTATTTTTTCCCACAGGAAATTTATCTGCATGACAACAAGGTCGCCCGGTTGATCGCTGAGCATCGAACCCACGGCAGCTTAGTTCTAAAGCAGTTGCTTTAACCACAACACTGCTTTGCCCCGTATGGAAGTTTGCTTAAAGGTAAGCATCTTTCCTGCGCGATATGAAACGAATGATTCTATTTTTAATTTTACAATATTGCTAGTTATTTTTCAAAAATGTCCGTTTTATATATTAGGTGTACAAATAAGTTTTAAAGCGTTTTTTGTGTGACGTATACCGCTAATTTACATATTTGACATTCCCCCTCCTTGTTGTCATGTGACCGTAACCGATCTAGAGTATAAAATGTGACAAAGAAGTTTGCCCAACATTCAAGCGCACTTGCACATCGGTAGGTAAAAGACGGCAAGCGATACTGCATTTATTCGACACTGCATTCGTTACGGATTTCATCAAGGAAAAAGTGCTGCTAAAGCATGCGCATCTATCTGTTCTGTTCTGGGACAAAATATTGTATCGAAAAGCACGAGTGAGGTTTGATTTAGACGGTTTAAAGCAGGCGATTTTTATGTTAGCGATCGAGAACGTAGCGGCGCCCCGTAGAAGGTTGCACATGAGAAATTGCAAGCATTGCTGGATGAAGATTCGTCTCAAACGCAAAACGAACTTTCTGAACAACTAAAGGTAACTCAACAAACCATTTACAATCCTTTACGCGCAATGGGAAAGATTCAAAAGGAAGGAAAATGGGTGCAGCATGACCTGAGCCAGAAGAACAAGGATGAGCGTGTCATGAAGTGTTTGAATCTGCTGAATAAACAACACAGAAAGTTTTTCATGTTGAATATCCTTACGGGTGATGAACAATGGATATGGTACGACACTCCGATATACACACAAAACACACTGGGCATACCCCGGTGAAGCAACGACTTCTACACCGAAACGCAATATTCGCTCCAAAAAAGTTCTGCTATGCATCTGGTGGGATATAAAGGGTGTGCTTTGTTATGAACTATTGGAACAGGGTCAAACTGTTACTGCTGATCACTACAAGCAACAATTCCTGCTATTGAACCAGGAAATCTATCAGAAACGTCCATTCACTGGCAAAGGATTGCGTCCCGTGAAATTACTGCATGACAACAATAGGCCGCATGTCGTGAAATCGGTCAAGGAAACGTTCTTGACACTTGGCTGGGAAGTTTTGGAGCACCCGGCGTATAGTCCCTATGTAGCCCTTTCACACTATCATTAGTTCCGACCGATGCAACATGGTTTGCCTGCTTACGCTTCCGGACATGTCACGAAGAGCAAAAATGGGTTGACAACTTCATCGCGTCGCACGTCGAAATATTCTTCATGGCTGGAATCCGTCAGCTGCCCGACCGATAGCAGAAGGTGATTGATAGTAAAGGCGCATATCTTGATTCTTAAAGGTATTGTTTTTTTCTCTCAAATTACATGTTGCGTTGTCTTAGAACGCTTTAAAACTTATTAGTGCACCTTATAATTCATAAATTTATTTGTCAACATGACTATTTTTTTACTTACATTGAAGGAAATTCACTCATGTTCAATGGGTGCCAACTTAAAGACGTTTTCCAAAGTTTTGTGCTGTCCTTGTGGCCTTGAAAGGCGATTGTTTAATTAAATGATTAACGTGTTCATGTCACATTTTTAACATTATTTCCTTTTTTTCCACGGTCCAAAGCTACATTTGTTCTAAATAAGAAAGATATTTTCTTTTATTTCTGTTTTTTTTCTTGGCAGCGAATTTCTCCAATATTGTGTATTGACCCCGTGGATGAGTATATTACACTACTGGCCACCCAAAATGCAATACCAAGAAGGACATGAGATAGCAAAGCCAGATTTACTGGACACATAACAACAGATACAAAGATGAAACGATTAAGCTTACAGGCCCGAGCGACTTGCGGAACACACAGACATCAATAGTTCGTGTGGCGCCATGGCTGGCAATAACGGCCGCTACACGCCGCGGCATCGAACGAAATAGGCTTTGGATGTAGGCTTCGGGTATGTCGGTCCAGGCTGCTTTCACACGTTGCCGCAGTTCATCAGGCGTAGCCACAGGCGGTGCTTGCCGGGCCAATCGGTTGCCGATCAGCGACCAGACGTATTCGATGGGCGACATATCGGAAGAACAGGCGGGTCACGGCAGTAGTGACACCTGGTGGGCTATGAAGAATTGTTGCACAAAACGTGCTACGTGCGGGCGCGCATTGTCCTGTTAAAACGTGGCCGCTGGCAGGTCCTGCAGGTAAGGGAGGACTACAGGCTCCAAAACGTCGGATATGTAGCGGTGGCTGTTTAGTGTACCGGCGATGCGTACCAGAGGGGTACGGGTGTCAATTCCAATTGCGCCCTAAACCATAATGCCAGGTGACGGACCAGTATGGCGATGCATAATGCAGGCGTCATACAGTCTCTCACCGCGGTGCCACCACACGCGGATCCGACCCTCGTGGTGTTGCTGGAAGAAGCGGAATTCGTCGGAGAAGACAATGTCGTGCCATTCCGTAGTCTAGGTGCGGCGTTCAACGGCCCACTGCCGCCGCACTCGCCGGTGGTGTTACGTCAATGGTAATCGGAGCAGTGGCCGCCCTGCAGCAAGTCCCCGCTCCTGCAGCAAGTCCCCGCTCCTGCAGACGACGTCGAACGGTACGTGCTGACACAGGTTGTTGCGCGACACACCCTAATTCCTGCGCTAACGTTCGTGATGTGGCGGTGCGAGCCGTCAATGCCCGCCGCACAACATGCCGGTCCTCCCGTCCGGTGGTGTGCCGTGGCTGCGGCAATCGCTCACGTCTGTCCGTCCGTCCTCCCGCACCCACCGAATCCATACTCGCCTCAATGTGGCTGGATGTCGTCCCACACGGGCGCCGATGTCTCGGTACGATAAACGGCTGTCGCGATAAGCCACTATTCGTCCTCTGTCGAACTCCGAAACGTGCTGGAATAACTGCCGTATTCTGCGACGAGGCAGCAGGAAGCTTCCCACGCACAGGTCCGGCAGCACAACACACTTCCACTACTTACACCCCACCTTCTGTGCACCTTTTTTATAGTGCTCCTCGGTGGCTTGCCGGGCACACATGATTTGCATATATGCCCTGCAATGCTAATCGTTTGCATGTCCTCTCGCGGGCGACGCATGCTACGAATTTCAGGCCAATCGGATGCTTCCTTCTTGGTGTTGCATTTCGGGTGGCCAGCAGTCTATATTCACATAGCGCTTCTAATTTCTTTTATTTTCAAATATTTGATCGTTTGTAATGAATTTATACTGGGTTTGGTTTTTTCAGAACACGCATTTTATATAATTCTTAATTTTACTCCACGATTTTTTAATGTCCATGGGCGACGTGTTTGATGCGGTTTAAAGTATGTTAACGAAAGGTTATTTCATACATTTACTAAGTTTTCAGAATTATTTCTTGTTGCTTACGGGAATGGAGTGGTGTGTAGCTAGTTGCATTCTCGATTCTTCGTGTGTTAGTCAAGGAATTGTTCTCTGAAAATGAGTTTCTATAAATACAACAGAGTAACTGACTATATCTTACAGTTCATTTATTACACTAGGGAAGAAAAACACAATGTTTTTCGTGGTGTCTGGAGTTTTCGACCTGATTCTGGGCATTTTTGTGCAGTCCGAAAATGGTATCCTCTTTGCACTAGCAGCTCTAGTTTTTGAGATATTGTCGGCGTTATTACGGAGTATTACGTTATTTTCCTGCCAGCATTTGTTAACTGTGAAAAAATTGTTTTCGTGGTGCGTGGAAGTTTCCGCCTGATTCTGGGTATTTTTGTGCCGCTGATTCCGGAAATGGTATCCTTTTTGCTCTAGCAGCCCTAGTTTTCGAGATATTTTTGGCGTTATTACCTAATATTACTTTATTTTCCCGCCAGCATTTGTTACCTGTTCGTATACATACCTTTAAATTTTCTGTTGCTGTCGGTGTTTGCGTATGCACGTTACATGTTCAGACGTGTTTTATTTCTGTTTCAGGCGTTGACATGGATTCATCAGAAAGAAAATGTGTCAATCATCATGTTTTTTGTTACATTTGATGAGAGCACACGTTCGCTCAACAGAGAGAAGCTGTAACGGACTTTGTGAAAAGAGCTTATTTTGCCTACCTCACAGTACAGCTAAGTGACCTAGATAAGCATTGGGCACCGCATGTCGTGTGTAAAACGTGTACAGAGCATGCGACAGTGGACGAATGGGAAAAAGAAGTGCGTGAAATTTGGTATACCAATGGTATGGCTCGAACAGAACAACCGCAGTGATAACTGTTAGTTTTGGCTGTTGAATACATTTATATACACTGGCGAAAAGTGAAAAAAGAACACCAAGAAAGAGACTTCTGATACCAACGAAATTTGGCAAAATACAGCTGTATTTGCTGGTAAACTGAAAAATAACATTTCCATGTAACATGGTTAGTACGAGGTTGAACCGCCATGAACTGCGTCACACTGTGCAATTCTGGCATGGAGTCTGTCGTACAGATGTTGGATGTAAGTTTGGGGTATTGAGTTCCAAGCATCCTCAAATTGGACGCGTAAATCGGGGATGGTCGTGGCTGGCCGTGGAGACCGGACAAGTCTTTGTCCCATAAAATCCCACACGTGCTCAATGGGGGACAAATCCGGTGAACGTGCAGATCATGGAAGTTGTCACACACCCTGAAGTGCATGTTTTGTTGCAAGAGCCGTGTGTGGGCGTGCGTTATCTTGCTGGAAAACACCACGATGGACCGACCTTACCAATGGCACAAAAACGGGCTGAATGATGTTGTTGTTTAACGTACCCGGTACAAACACTAGTTGTGTACGGGAGTGATAGCTGATCGCTCCCCACACCAGGAGACCAGGTGTAGGCTCTGTGTGTCGCTGGCGGATGCAAGAAGGGTGGAGACGCACCCCTGTGAGTCTGCAAACACGCATACGGCCATCGGAGGCTCCCAAGCAGAATCTGCTTTCACCGCTGAACACGACAGATCGTCATTGCGTTCTCCAGTGCAGACGTTGGCGACACCACTGCAGCCGTTCCTGACGGTGGGCTGGAGTCAGAGGTACACATGCCAGAGGCACATGTGCACGTAGTCCTGCATCCAGTAGACGGTTGCGGATTGTTCGCACAGTCACCTCAGGTGCAACGGCAGCTCGGATTTGCGTAGCAGTGGATGTTTAGCATGACAACGCCGCTCTTCTTATGCGTCGATCGGTCCGCTCATCAGTCCGTCTGTGACTCCCGGTTCCACGTCTTCTCGTGTGGGAATGTTCATCGGACGATCTTCGCTACCATCGTACCACCACCGATACTTCTCGTCCAATTCGCTCCACAATACGACGATACGACCACCGGCCTCGCGGAGTCCGACTAGACGACCTCTCTCAGAGTCCGATATCTGCTGAAATCGTACACGTCTTCCATGTCCAGGCATTGCAGCTTCTTCAGGGTCTTCGCACGTGTTCGTACGCCGACGACGGATTACATTCATTTCGCCGTACTCTTTAAATACCACCGACGATAATTTGCATGTTGTGCCGTGCTGTGGCATAAGCGCTCACCGGTTGGTCCCGAAATTAACATCACACCTACGTCAAGTCGACCCTATTGACATATGTAAATTTCATGATCGTCCGCCAATTCCATCTTGGTGTTCTTTTTTCACTTTCCGCCAGTGTATATGACAGTTCTTAAACGTCATCATGAAACTTCCAAATTAGAACTGAGAAACCGATGCTCTGCGCTAGGAGGTCCAATAGAGGGCGAAGTAGACACCTCTGCAGTTAACAAAAACTTTAGCAAGGTCCTTACAGAAACAACGACAAAAATACGTGTTGATAAGAGCCAATTACATATGAAGAAGATATAAAAAAAAACTGTTGATCCAAAAAAGGAAGGAAATGAAGATAAACAAAGAAAATGTTGCTTACAAAGTGGAATATACAGAGCTATGCAAGACAGTGCAAAACGTAGCAATGAAGACAAAAGGAAATTCAATTGTGAACTCTTGAAAAGAGCATTTGAAAGCACCCAAAGCCCAAAGCCTGAAGGAAGTAAAATGTCACCTCAGTAGCGGAAAGCAAAGATCATGGCACTGAGAAAAGAAGATGGTACTGTAACATGAAATAGAGGCGAAAATATGACTAAATGTAAAGAGTTCTATACAAAATTATATGAAAAAAATGATACATCTATTACAGGCATCAAGAAATATACAGGCACCGAAGTCCCTCCAGTGCTCCGGGCAGAAATGACTCATGCCATTAAGAACAAGAAAGGAGGATGAGATCGAGGGGCAGATGGAATTACCAAGGATATTATACAAGATGCCAGTGGAGAAATAGAAACTACACTCTCCCAGGTTTTCACCAGATGTCTCAATTAAAGGAAAATTCTGGATGATTGAAACAATGCTACAATGATCCTGCTACATTTAAAAGGGTCGAACTACAGACTCATCATCTTCCTATCTGTTGCTTTTAAAACCTTCACTGGTGTATATCATATCGCTTGAAAGAAACGCTGGATGTGGCAAGATCAGGAGGACATGCTGGATTGAGGAATGTTTTCAGCAATATAGATCATATCCATATACGGAGAAAATTAATTGAAAGAGCGAATAAGTAAGAACTTCCATATGTATGGACTTTATTGATTATGAAAAACGATTTTGATTCCGTGAAACCATCAGCAGTTGTAATGTGTTTGAAATTCTGCGGTATTGAAAGTGCAAACATTGATATTATTTATAACATCTACGTAAATACACGAGCAAAAGTTCGACTATTTGAGGACTTAGCTCCTATAAAATTTGAAACGGAAATGAGACAAAATAACACCATATCTCACAAGCTCTTTAATGCCACACTTAACAATGCTTTTCAATCTATAACGAAGTAAATTTCTCCGTCATTTTTATCCGCGCCAGGATTCGAACCCGGGTCCCCTCATTCCGGAATAAGTTGCTCTACCAATTAAGCTACGCGGACGTTTTATTCTGATTCCTATCTGCCTTTATGTCGTGTGCGTCCTTCGGGCAGGTACGTCACATCTCCTGGTACGTTACATCATCTCCCCCTTATTTTTTTTTTTTTTTCGAAGTGCTGGAGAAAGGATTCTCTTATTTTTCCTATCTCGCGGTGTGGAAATAACATCACACCAATGCGAGATTTGGAACGGTCGGGTCATCCGGATAGTTCGGGCGCCATTATAACGAAGTAAATATCTCCGTCATTTCTTGGTCTACGCCGGGGATTCAAACCCGGATCCCCTCATTCCGGAATAAGTCACTCTACCAATTGAGCTACGCGGACGTTTTATTCTGATTCCTATCTGCCTTTATGTCGTGTGCGTCCTTCGGGCAGGTACGTCACATCTCCTGGTACGTTACAAATCATTGAACTGGGAACACAAGAGGAAAAAGGTTAATGAAAATAACGTAACCCACGTTCGTATTGTTCACGTCATATTCAGTTTTGTAAGTACCGCTTAGAGCTGTGGAGTGTGGACCAGGAATTTGAAGACAAGAGTTAAGCAGTAGGCTTAAAAATAAATTTTTAGAAAACAAAACTCATGCACAATGCTTTACAAGGACTGTAAATTTAGCGATTGATGTACCAAATGTGGAAGTAACCAATGAATACAATTGCCTTGGACAACAGATATCAAGCAAGGGCCACATCGAAGAAGAAATTAGACTTATGAAATTTGGTTGGAAAAATACCACGGTGTATGATAGTCAGGTGGTACAACTCCCCATACAGTTAACAGTTAGAAAAATGGATCGTTAATGTCATAGCTCAGTAGGGGGCGGGTAGGAGTTGTGGGACGATATGTTACCCTAATCATCATAGGAATACATAGCGTTTATGATTTTATCAGCGTCAAATCTGTGTTTATCACAGATATTTCACATTAATTTCAGTGTGTAGTTGTGTGGCATTGAAATTTTAAAAACGTTGAAGTTTTTCTACAGAAGTAAAAACACGTCAACTCCTTTTAATTTAGGAAGAGACTAAAATTTATAGCGCAGCTGTGTTTCGGACAAAGATCAGTTCAATTCGTACGTTTTTGATATGGGTTAAAGCGTTTTGTATCAAATTATCGGACAGATTATTCGACATGTAAAAAACGTGTATCAACATTTTAGAGCCCCGACAGATGAAAAACAATCACTAATTTCTCCTTTGATATTAGCAGAACTCTGGCAGTGTAAGTTGTTTACGCTATAGATGCGCACCGCCATTTTTATATGTATCACTGTCGGCCCGCATGAAGCCATAGCAATCGCGCGTGGATTAACATTTCGTTTTTTTTTTTTTTTTTTTTCCTAATTAAAAAAAGCTATTTCACGATGTAAAAACTATTGACCGGCGCTTTAAACTTTCTGTTCTACATATGAAAAATGAAATTATCCTACATAAAGGTGTGGAAACATGAAATATTAATACGATGTATACCTACTAGTCAAGGCAATTATCAAAGACAAATATGCATATATATCGCTATAATTGACGACACCCCACCTGGTAGACACAACAGTGTATTAAATGCAACAGTGTATGTTTACAAAGCGTTTCCGGATTTGCTTTTTCAATACCAAACAAAACAGCATTCTTAAAACACGAATACTTCTGACCCTTCCTCCCATAAGAAAACATAGGTCGTGTCGAGTTCTCGACCCATATGTTGGTCGCGCCATCTGGTGACAAGTGACATTAACGGGCGATTTTTATTTCTAGAATCGTACCACCTGACTATCCTAAACCGTGCAGAAAACGCACACTTTTCAAGAGCAACTAACTATTATGTCATAAAAGAAAAATATTTTATCAATGCATCTTTCCAATTGGTTCCTATGGATCACAGATATGGACTTTCATTAAAAAGTTATACAGAGGCTCCATACCAATGACAGGAATACGGAGAGATACATGCTTGGCATAACCAAGAAAAAGAGGAAGAGGAACTCGTGGATAAGGAAATTCACAAGAGATGTTGACATATCAAAGTAAAATCGCTAAAATGGCAATGGTCTGGATATATTGATAGAAGAACTGACCACCGCTGGAGAACTAAAATACCAGACTGGATTCTAAATGATAGCAAAAGACCAGAAGAAAAACATGTGGAATATTGATGGATGAAATATGAAACCATGTCGGAGTGGTTTGAAAGTGACTGGCTTAAGACGGAATGATGTGTAAGAGACTTGGCGAGGCCTTCACCAGCTAAGGATTTACAATGGTTGATGCTGACGATATACAGTACATACAGTATATTCTTAGCCAAAGATAACGAAGCACACAGAAGGAAAAATCCATTCGAGATGAAAAATGGTATGTGCAATGAACATGTATAGGAAAGGAAATGATTGCAACTCCAGAGCAGTAGGGCCATTTATTTGGTAAAGCAGCTATACACGAGTGGAACAAATCAGTACGTTCTAGCGCCACCTCTGATTCAAATACAAGCAGTTACCCGGCGTGGCATAGACGCTTACAGGTCACGGATACTGTCCTGAGGTATAGTATGCCAAATGGTGACCACCTACACCCATCCCGGAATGTGAGTTAGCCGACATTCCAAGATAGGCGTACGTGGCGTTCCGTCATGTATAAAACATGTTCGGTCGGTAAGAGGTCGGGTGATTGGGGCTGGCCATGGAAGGGTGTCGACATTACAGATGCAGGTTTAGTAGAGCCTTGCCGTGTGTGCCCGGGCATTATCATTTTAAAAAATTGCTCGGTGATGCTACGACGAGAGAGGCAACACAACAGGTCGTAGAATGACCTCGATGTACCGTTGAGCAGTGAGGGTAGTATGGAGGACTACTAAGGGTGTCCGGCTATCGTAGGAAATAACTCTCCAGACAGACACTCCCGGTGTGCGAGCCATGTGCCGGTCCACGATAAAGGCAGAATCCGTGCGCTGGCAGGCTCGTCTCCAGACACGAATGCGCTGGTTATCGGCGACGATGCAAACCATGACTCCTCACTGAAGACAATACGACGACAGTGCACACTATCCACGCTGGTCGGGCCCGACACCCCTGCAACCGGCGCCGACGATGTCCGCTGGTTACTGGTAGGTGGCGGAGCGGACTCCTCGAATGTTATCCCCGTGCCGCAAGTCGTCTGGCAACTGTCAGAATAGACACTTCCGTAACTGCAGACGACGGAACATGTCCATGGACAGTTGAGAACGATGAATTCGCTTCTATTCGTGCTGCTCTTACAATCGCTGGATCCTCGCGTTCTGTTGTTGCCATTGGCCGTCCACTGCCCGCGTGCCCTCTTCGACGAATTGGTGCCAACGTCGTCCGATTACGGCGTCCTCCGACCCAAATACGGGCAATATGGCGACTTGACCGACCAGCCTCTCTGAGCCAAAATATATGTCCTCCGTCAAACTCGCTTAAATGCGCTTATTGTGCATGGATCCTAACGTCGAGGCATCCTCACATTCCGTGGTGGTCAATACAACCGCAATCCCATGTGACAATTGTTCCTGTTTGCGAGCTTCGCTCTTGATATGCCTTCATCGATACGCGGTTCCCATGCGCTGTGTGTGTGTGTGTGTGTGTGTGTGTGTGTGGGAGGGGGGGCACTATTTCGTCATTGGTCGTTATTTTTTAATCATTTGCATACTTGGCCCTGAAGTACTCGGATGCGGAGCCTCATCATGATGACACGATCCAACGTCTTTCTCTTGGTGCTACGTTTTTATTTTGTCAAAGGATATATATATAAACATCACAGCCTCTCCTTGACAAATGTCAACCCCACCTTCTCGTGGTGCATCCTGTTCCCACTAAAGGGGCTCTGACGACCGCCCATAGCGGTATAACTATACCATCGGGATTAGAGGAAATTCTATCCAACACTCACCAACCCGCTTGGCCAGCGTGGTGAGTTATGGCCAAACCCCTCCAAAATGACTCCACAACTTAAATCTTGGCCCTCAGTCTCCGGCAGCTGGAATGTACCTGGCCAAGGCAGCGGCCAGTGCGACATGAAGGCAGAGGGTGCTAAGAATCCCCGGAGGACCGGACTAGGCTGCCATCTGATGCTGCCCTTGGCAACGTATAATGGACGCTCCCTATCTTCTGATTCAAGGCTTCTTGAATTGAAAGAGGAACTACAAAGGATCAAGTGGGACATCGTGGGGCTAAGTGAGGTAAGGAGAAAAGGAGAAGATCTCATCGAACTGAAAAGTGGACATCTCTTCTACTATCGTGGGACAGATACTGGCAGAACTAGTGGTGTTGGATTTATAATAAACAAGAAACTGAAGGATAAAGTGGTAGAAGTTGAAAGTTCCTCTGACAGAGCTGCACGACTCGTTATCCAACTATCGAGAAGATCCCAGGCTCAGATTATTAAAACTTATGCACCCACCACAAGTCATCCTGAAGAAGAAATTGAAGAATTTTATGAGGAAATTTGTCATCTAAATAATAAAGGTAAGCAGCACTTGAAAATAATTATGGGAGATTTCAATGCAAAAATAAGGCAACGGCAACAGAATGAAACTTCAGTAGGTAAATTCGGTCACGGCAACAGAAACCAGCGTGGACATACTCTCGATGAGTTTGCAGAGGCAGAAGGGTTTTTCATCTTGAACTCCTTCCTTCAAGAAAAAGCCACACAGGAAATGGACATGGAGACATCCAAATGGGACGACAAGTGAAATTGATTTTATTATGTGTAACAAAAAATTCGTCATAGAAGACTGCAGTGTGCTAAACAAGTTCAACACAGGTAGTGACCATAGATTGGTGAGATGTAAGATGCACCTCAACACTAAACTTGAACGTGGCAAGCTCATAAGACAAACAAAATCTATTGACATAACCAACCTTAAAAAACACCATAATACCTTCAAGTTGGAACTGAAGAACAGGTTCTCTGCTTTAGAAGGCCTAACATCGGAAGAAGTGGACATCTCTGAAGTTAACAGAAAAGTAACCAAAGCTCTTATGGAAACAGCAACAAAATTAGCTGGGTCTAAGAACAAATTGCATGTAAATAAATTATCAGGAAAAACGAAAATGTTGATGCAAAAAAGAAGAGAGATGAGGACAACTGAAGAAGATGTGACTTCCAAAGTGGAATATATAGAGCTATGCAAGACAGTACGAAAAAGTATCACTGAAGACGTAAGAAAATTCAACTGTGAACTAGTGAGGAAAGCAATTGAAAACAACCAAAGCCTAGAGATAGCAAAGGGACATCTCAGTAAGGGAAGAAAACAGATTATGGCACTGAGAAAAGAAGATGGTTCTGTAACAAGAAATAGAGGCGAAATTTTGACAAGAGTGAAAGATTTCTACTCCAAATTATATGAAAGGGATGATACATACACTCCAGACATCATGAAAGATACCAGTACCAGAGTTCCTCCAGTCCTTCCAGCAGAAGTTGCACATGCAATCAAGAACATGAAGCGGGGAAAAGCTCCAGGAGAAGATGGAATTACTGTAGACATCATACAAGAAGCAAGTGGAGAAATCGAAACAGTACTCGCCCAAATTTTCACTCGATGCCTTAATGAAGGAAAGATTCCTGAGGATTGGAACACCGCTACAATGATCCTGCTACATAAGAAAGGTGACATTGAGGATCTCGGAAACTACAGACCTATCAGCCTCCTATCAGTAGTTTATAAAATCTTCACTAAAGTTCTTTCACACCGTTTGAAGGTAACACTGGACATGGCTCAACCGAGAGAACAAGCTGGATTCAGGAGTGGCTACATCACAATAGTTCATATCCATGTGCTGAGAGAACTAATTGAAAGAGCGAGGGAATATGAACTTCCATTGTGCATGGCTTTTATCGATTATGAAAAAGCCTTTGATTCGGTGAAACCATCAGCAGTTACAATGGCTCTGAAAACCTGCGGTATTGAAGTTGCATACATTAATATTATTAATAACATCTATGAAAATGCAAGTGCAAAGATTAGGCTGTTTGAAAATACAACACACATAAAAATTGGAAAGGGAGTGAGACAAGGTGACACCATATCTCCGAAGCTCTTTAATGCCACATTGGAGGGTGTTTTTCAGTCACTGAGCAGGGAAAACAAGGGGATAAAGATTAATGGAGATTATCTAACCCACCTTCGCTTTGCTAATGACGTAGTCATTTTTGCAACTAGCCCATCAGAGCTGCAGAGTATGATCCAGGAACTTGCTGACAAGAGTAAAGAAGTGGGATTAAAAATGAAATTTCAGGAGACAAAAGTGATGTTCAATGCTTTTACAAGAAATGAAGATTTATCGATTGATGGAGAAAAGCTGGAGATAACAGACACGTACGTTTATCTTGGACAGCAGATATCAAGTGAGGGCCACATTGATGAAGAAATTAATCGGCGTACAAAACTTGCCTGGAGAGCTTTTGGAAGAAACAGCATAATTTTCAAGAGCAATATTTTCCATTATGTCTTAAAAGAAAAGTGTTTGATCAATGCATCCTTCCAGTGCTTACGTATGGTGCAGAGACGTGGACCTTAACTAAAAGAGACATACAAAGGCTGCAGACAACTCAAAGAAGCATGGAGAGGTGCATACTTGGTGTAACCAGGAGAGATAAGAAGAGGAACTCGTGGATCCGAAAAATGACAAGAGTGGAAGACATCATGATCAGAGTTAAATCCCTGAAATGGCAATGGGCTGGACATACTGCCAGAAGGACAGATCATCGATGGACAGCCGAAATTTTAGATTGGATTCCAAGGGACAGGAAACGACCCAGAAGAAGACCACATGGGAGATGGGTGGATGAAATTCGAAAGTATGCAGGGGTGACATGGAGGAGACTGGCACAAGACAGACCGTTGTGGAGAAAACTTGGGGAGACCTTCGTCCAGCAGTGGATTGATAATGGTTGACAATGATGATGATGATGATGATATATATATATATATATATATATATATATATATATATATATATATATATATATATATATATATATATATATATATATATATATACATATATTCTCGCAGGGTATAATAGAATTAAATGGGGCCTCTTGTTACGAGTTCCGGAATACCCTCACCAGATGACATTTCCTTGAGATGCAACGGCTTCGCTTTAACTGCGGAATTATCCATAGTCGAAATGAATGGCGTTCTGAAAGGTTATGTAGTAGCCCAGTTGAAGCAAACATGGTCGATCTGTAGCCAAAGTTAAATTTAGGATACCGGAATTTTGCAGTAGAAATTAGTGGAAATCAGTGGAATAAATAACTCGCTCTAATTTGTCAAAAACCTGCAACTTTTGCACATGCCACCCGATGGGTTTGAAATGTATTTTCCTTGGCGGTTGTTTGGCAGTTCGTGTTCCGTGCCAGTTTTCTTGAAAACACTGACGTAATGAAAACTAGATGAGCTAGACAGCTTTTTTTTCTAATTTCTACGAAAATTCCCTCCTGTAATATCTTAGCCCATCATCATACGGATGCTGTGTTTTCTCTGATTTCGAGTTCCTCATTTTGGGAATTTCTCTTTTTTGCGATGCAGTTCTCACCACAAACCTATTTCTATATTTCTTCTGAATTCCTTAAACAGTCGAAGTCAGATACATATGGATGACTAAAATTCACCTTTCAATGTGATGTGTGTCATAAGAATTTGAAGAAATGCACACGGTATCCGTAAAAGATTAAGGTGAGTTTATATAGGCGCATTTAGGTTTAGAATGAGCTGAAGATCGCTTTTACAAAAGTAATATAATTAGTTTTGTCGTAGTAGCATTAGCAAAAATTTGAATTTGCAAAATCTTCGGTTCTTGACAGAAAGAATTTGTAGCATAATTTTTTCTAAGTAATACGCTTGATAATATTGCATATACATAAACTTCAGGCTGCATTTAAGCCACGAGTTCATTCAGTCATTGAGAGCGGTTTTCACAGATGAGCTAATTGCAATTTCTTGTTCTACGTTCTGCTAATTTTGTCCGAAAACATGAACACCCAATATTAACGTTGAAACGAGATGATCAAGTGCAGCGCTAATCTACTTAACAAATCATTAGTTTCTGCCACATCAAAATTATTGCATTACTTACGTAGTTAAATTTCTCCTGTACATTACACATACGTAAACAGTTTACATTTGAGCACCTGCACATTTTACAGTAGGAAGACAAATTTTCGTGCTAGTGCTGTCAAGTTCAGTGCTGCATTAAAAGACATATGACTTCTGTTGGGGGTAAAAGCATTGCTTCAATGGTAATGTACTTCTTAAAACAGCGTTATTCACTTGCAGACCAAAAGGCGCTTAAATGAAAAATGCTTTTTGTAATAACTAGCCAAAAACTTGAGCTTCATAATTTCGTTGTCTTATTTCTTCGCAAATTGCATGCGTAATTTAGCTTATACGTATTTTAGCAATTTCATTTGGGGTTTAGCTTATTTGGGTCTCCATGGCAAAATAACAATTTTAACCAAGGAAAGCCATGTCATATGTTTATTTACAAAGGACCGTGAGAACCATGAGGACTCTAAGCGTCAATCAAACCGGTTGACGTTTCCGTTTAACGAGAGAAAAACAAAGACATCACGGTGGCTCAAAAAGGACAGAACCGATGTTCATTGCATTTGTTGAAGAATAGGAAAGAGTTTACGCCTCAAGAGCAAGCAGTGAATTCGTGGTTTTTCGTTCAGCTGTTGGAGAATTTAGCGGATTTGATTTCGGGAGTGCGGCAGCAATTTCGGGAGAAAGGACATTAGTTTCATTTCCGTGACAGCATCTATTTA
This sequence comes from Macrothele yani, assembly GCA_039090855.1. NCBI lineage: Eukaryota > Metazoa > Arthropoda > Arachnida > Araneae > Macrothelidae > Macrothele > Macrothele yani. The sequence continues at coordinate 1,713,029 of CM077012.1, forward strand.
TTACATGATAATGCGGAAATTCTGGAGAAGACTGCTGATTATCCGCAAACTATGTTTACCTGAATTTTGTCTTCTTTCTAAATGCCAAAACGCTGTTAAAATACAACCATTAAGAAACTTAGGACATAAAACTGAATTAGTGGGAAAAATTAAGTGATTGTGTTGTCCAACTTTAAACAGATCCAAAAAGTGTGCTATATTTAAAAGAAGAAGAGTTTCATGGTAAGAATTTTTAATGTATTGTCAGTATGGCCTGAGTCTTGGAATTTTTCTCATCTTGTGTGATACCATTCGCCATCCTGTGGACTACAGATCTGAGGATGCTCATTTGCCAACCCAGAGTTTGAAATATTTTTTAACTGTGGTTATAACATTTCGAAAGCAAGTGCGCCATTTCTATTTTTATCACTGTTGCTTGTTTTAAAGTATTCTGAAAATTACTGAGTGAAATGGGAAGATGCATTCAAGTAATGAAGCTAAAATGCGCGAAACCACTGAAGTGAAAGTAAAACGGAATACTATATAAGGACGTAAGAAACATTAATATTCATGTTGCGCCTGTATCTCGCCTCCTGGGACAGGAGCCCTTACCTATCCTTTGCGTTTAGATGGAGAAAAAGCGAGAAATTTTGCCTAGAAGATTACAATTCATAAAAACACGCCGACGATATTTCAAAAACTACATGCATTCTTCGGCGCGCAAGATTGTTTAAATATTCAGTGCAACGTTTTGTGCATGTATGATAATACGTTAACAACTTTTCACTAGAGTTTCGCATGCGCTGCAAGAATTGTGAGAGGACATTTCATTTTATCATAATTTCTGTACCCGTAGGAAACACATAAATCTTTAAACTTCATTCGATTACAAAAACAAAACAAAACATTTCGCGCTGTAAAAGCTATTGTTCGTTGGTATACTTTAGATTTCTAAACTGTTCAAGGCTTAAACGCATATTAAGCATGATTACTTTACTGAAAGCAGACGAATAAGAAAATACAGCTAGTTTGCATTCTGAATAAGAGCTTCCACGTATGCAGTTTATGACCATGGCATATATTTGATTTCATTTCATTTATTTATTCCTTTAGTTGTCATATTGTCTTACACATAATGTTTTATCTATAAACAATATATGTATTACAGCAACTAGGAAAAGGAGGGAAAAGGCCGTAAGGTCTGACATAGCCCTCCTCTCTCCAGAATGAAAAAAACATGAAGCTTAATAGAAAAACGAAAAAAATAAAGATAAGCCAACACATATATAGCAGGTTAATATGTGAATAAAAGAGGAACTAGCTCACAACCAACACATATATAAATATGTTTCATCATTAGTAACATTCATTATAGTTAAATAAACAACAAATATCGTTTGCAACTCACTGTATAATCACACATATATATATAAATAAACAACAAAAACCGTTTGCAGCTCACTCTGTAATAACCCAAATTTCTTCAGTTTTACTCTTTTTAATTAGTCTTGGAAACTATATCTGTATCATTTCATTTTATATTATAGTTATCATCCTTTATTGTATCCCTTTTCCCATGTAAAATTATGCATACCGTAGTGTAGCGTATTCAATATAACAGCTTACAGTCACTACACAGTATCATCATCCATTCAATCAAAATTGCCTACTATTTACTAATTATTTCATAAGATATGCTTTTAATTTTATTTTAAATAAGTTAAAGTTATTAATAGATAATAGGCAGTGAGTTCCAAAATTTTGGGCCACTGTAATTCATGTTCATTTTAAGTTTCTCAATTTGTGGGAACATTGGAATTAATTTTGATCCATTCCTTGTATTGTGGTAATGAATATGTATATTTAGTGTTATGATATCATTGTGTAAACCATTTTTAATTATTTTATACATTATTTCTCCCGGGTTATAGTCATATGATTTTTTTATGGTTAAAATATTATATATATTGGGGTTCACTTTTGACCGAATAAATGAGATTGGTTGAAAATTATTTAACGTTGTAAAGTTTACTGGTCTTATAAATCTATTTTGCAGTATTTGTAGTTTATTGATATTATATTGTGTAGTTTGTGACCAGGTTAAAATACAATAATTAATATGTGTTTGAAATAGTGTACGATAAATTGATATTAATGTTTTTGGTATTAAATTTAGTAAGGTACTACTGACCACCCCGATATTTCCAGAGACCTTGTTACCTAGGTTTTCAATGGACTTCTGTAACCTGTTAACTCATATACACAGTGCGGAAATTAAGCAATGAAACAGAATTTCAAAAAAATGGGGAAGCAGAAAATGTTACGTGAATATATTGTATTCGAAGTACATTCCCCCTGCGTTAATACAAGAAGCGGCACGATCAGTCAACGAAACGAAAGACTTGCAGAAGTCATCTTTTGGAGTGAAGAGCTGACGTCACAGTTCTTTTTATGCCTTCAATGTCTTTAAAAACTTTTCCTTTTAAAGGTAGCTTTAATTTAGGGAATAGAAAGTAGGTACACGGTGACAAATCTGGAAAATACGGGTGAGGGATCGTAAGTACACACACTTGTTTTCGTGCCAGAAACTGCTGTACACTGACTGCTCTGTGAACGGGTGCGTTATCGTGAAGCAGGAACCATTTACCGTTTTTGTACTCAGGACTGACACGAACAATGCTCTTCCACAATGGTTCCAAAATGGATGTGTAAGCATTGTGAGTGACAGTTGTACCTTCAGGAATGATTTCGTGAAGCAGAATTCTCTTGCTGTCGTAAAAGCACACAAGCACAGTCTTGATTTTGGACTTCTGTAACCTGATCTTCTTTCCTTTTGGTAACTGTGGCAAATTCCACTGATCACTCTGACGCTTCGTTTCGAGATCATAACGAAAACACCATGTATCGTCACGTGCACAATTCTTTCGAGAAAATCTTGCATTGTTTCTGCAGTTTCCAGGATGTCTTTTGTGTATTCCACTCGTGCATGTTTTTGGTCATCTGACAAAGCATACGGAACTAAACAAGCACAAACTATTTTCTCACAAATCTTGCATCAACATTTGACGAATCGTCTCTTTATGACCACGGTGCTCACATTCCAGCATCCTCAAGGTCACACTATGATCGCTTTTTATCCTTTCGCAAAGTTTCTCAATGAGTTCAGAACTGCGAACTGAAATCGTGCGTCCGGGTCTTTCGTCATTTTCGAAATCTTCCCTCCCATCCTTGAAACCTGCATACCAGTAGAATATTTGTGCACTAGATAGGCAATTACCCCCATACACATCATGCAATAGTTCAACTGTCTCAGGTGCACTAGATAGGCAATTACCCCCATACACATCATGCAATAGTTCAACTGTCTCAGACGCAGTTTTACCGATTTTCAGACAGAACCGGATATTTGCTGTCTGCTCCATGACAGAGCTCTAACAATGTTCTTCCACCAAACGACGTCATGCACAGCGTAAAGTATCATCTGCGCAATTTTCACGCAAATGGTGTTGCCACCGCATAGCTGATAAATGACTTATCAAAAACCATGCCTTCCCAACCTCTGTCTTTTTCCGATATTTTTTTAACTTAATTGCAGCACTATGTATAACGTATCAGCCCTATTTAATTTGGTCAAACAGTGGAAAGAAAGGAAAATTAAAAGCAACGGATATAACTTTTGGTATTTCCCTTCGGGAAATTTTTGATATGGAAGGAGCAGTATCTGAGCAATCAAAACGTAGGGCAGGTAAGACAAAACGCGGCACCTTACTAAGATTGTGGAGTATGGAAGATAAGTAGAAATGAACTAATAAGAAGGCAGAGTATTGCAGAAAACTTGGCGAAGGACAAACATCGAAGGGTAAGGAAGATAAAAAGAGGTGTTTCAATAAGAAGGTAGAGCACAAAACGCAATATTGCATTTATTAATATAAAGCAGAGAGCGCCAGAATACAACGTTAGAACTACTAATATTTACAAAGCAGCTTACGTTACATAAGAAGAAACCCATAATGCGATGGAAACGTATGGCAGAAAAAAAGGTAACTAGTAAGAAGAAAGAGTTTGGAACAAAAAATAGAGACTCACCAAGAAGATTAAATAGCGCGAAGTATAAAAAAGGGATATGTATTATGAAGGGAGAACATGAAAAGTAAATGTGCATCATTAATATCAAGACAGGGTACGTAAGACTAGAAGCAACCCATCACAGTACGAACACAGAACACGGGAAATGAAAATAGTTGGGCTCACTACATAGAAAGAAAAGCACAGGGAAAATCCCTTTAGTGTAAAGGCAGGATAAGGGAAATGAAACAGACGTACTACAAAGAAGACGTAGAACCAAAGATTAAGGAAATAAGACAGATAGTATGGGGACGGACCATGGGAGACAGAAATAGGAGCATGACTAAATGAACATATCACGACAAATAAAAATAGAAGCATTACCAGGATGGCGATGCGTGTAAGATAAAAAGACACGTAGTCCTGACTCACTGGGAACAATACTACTTAAAAAACAATGGTAGTTACAGAACAGGGCAGTAAGAATGATGTAACACCATGTGACGCACATTCTAATTGAACCTTCATTTTTAGTTTCTTTCCCTATGTAAATTTTGAGTTCGTTCTTTTAAGGGTTTCAATTTTTCTCACTCACTAAATTTTATTTCGCAACAGTCCTGAGGTCAGATCTGAATGACGTGAGTATGTTTTGACAAGATAAAACGATGTATATATTGTGTGGAGCTAGCAGTGTTAAAAGTGGATAGCTTAGTGCATCCTTGCGTTGTATGCTATACCGTCTTCGAGACTAGCTACTGTATATATAACATCTGTGTGCGTGCGCGCGGGCGCGCGTGTGTGCATATATATATATATATCATCATCATCATCATTGTCAACCATTATCAATCCACTGCTGGACGAAGGTCTCCCCAAGTTTCCTCCACAACGGTCTGTCTTGTGCCAGTCTCCTCCATGTCACCCCTGCATACTTTCGAATTTCATCCACCCATCTCCCATGTGGTCTTCTTCTGGGTCTTTTCCTGTCCCTTGGAATCCAATCTAAAATTTCGGCTGTCCATCGATGATCTGTCCTTCTGGCAGTATGTCCAGCCCATTGCCATTTCAGGGATTTAACTCTGATCATGATGTCTTCCACTCTTGTCATTTTTCGGATCCACGAGTTCCTCTTCTTATCTCTCCTGGTTACACCAAGCATGCACCTCTCCATGCTTCTTTGAGTTGTCTGCAGCCTTTGTATGTCTCTTTTAGTTAAGGTCCACGTCTCTGCACCATACGTAAGCACTGGAAGGATGCATTGATCAAACACTTTTCTTTTAAGACATAATGGCATATTGCTCTTGAAAATTATGCTGTTTCTTCCAAAAGCTCTCCAGGCAAGTTTTGTACGCCGATTAATTTCTTCATCAATGTGACCCTCACTTGATATCTGCTGTCCAACATAAACGTACGTGTCTGTTATCTCCAGCTTTTCTCTATCAATCGATAAATCTTCATTTCTTGTAAAAGCATTGAACATCACTTTTGTCTTCTGAAAGTTCATTTTTAATCCCACTTCTTTACTCTTGTCAGCAAGTTCCTGGATCATACTCTGCAGCTCTGATGGGGTAGTTGCAAAAATGACTACGTCATCAGCAAAACGAAGGTGGGTTAGATAATCTCCATTAATCTTTATCCCCTTGTTTTCCCAGCTCAGTGACTGAAAAACACCCTCCAATGTGGCATTAAAGAGCTTCGGAGATATGGTGTCACCTTGTCTCACTCCCTTCCCAATTTTTACGTGTGTTGTATTTTCAAACAGCCTAATCTTTGCACTTGCATTTTCATAGATGTTATTAATAATATTAATGTATGCAACTTCAATACCGCAGGTTTTCAGAGCCATTGTAACTGCTGATGGTTTCACCGAATCAAAGGCTTTTTCATAATCGATAAAAGCCATGCACAATGGAAGTTCATATTCCCTCGCTCTTTCAATTAGTTCTCTCAGCACGTGGATATGATCTATTGTGCTGTAGCCACTCCTGAATCCAGCTTGTTGTCTCGGTTGAGCCATGTCCAGTGTTACCTTCAAGCGGTGTGAAAGAACTTTAGTGAAGATTTTATAAACTACTGATAGGAGGCTGATAGGTCTGTAGTTTCCGAGATCCTCAATGTCACCTTTCTTATGTAGCAGGATCATTGTAGCGGTGTTCCAATCCTCAGGAATCTTTCCTTCATTAAGGCATCGAGTGAAAATTTGGGCGAGTACTGTTTCGATTTCTCCACTTGCTTCTTGTATGATGTCTACAGTAATTCCATCTTCTCCTGGAGCTTTTCCTCGCTTCATGTTCTTGATTGCATGTGCAACTTCTGCTGGAAGGACTGGAGGAACTCTGGTACTGGTATTTTTCATGATGTCTGGAGTGCATATATCATCCCTTTCATATAATTTGGAGTAGAAATCTTTCACTCTTGTCAAAATTTCGCCTCTATTTCTTGTTACAGAACCATCTTCTTTTCTCAGTGCCATAATCTGTTTTCTTCCCTTACTGAGATGTCCCTTTGCTATCTTTAGGCTTTGGTTGTCTTCAATTGCTTTCCTTACTAGTTAACAGTTGAATTTCCTTACGTCTTCAGTGATACATTTTCGTACTGTCTTGCATAGCTCTATATATTCCACTTTGGAAGTCACATCTTCTTTAGTTGTCCTCATCTCTCTTCTTTTTTGCATCAACATTTTGGTTTTTCCTGATAATTTGTTCACATGCAACTTGTTCCTAGACCCAGCTAATTTTGTTGCTGTTTCCATAAGAGCTTTGGTTACTTTTCTGTTAACTTCAGAGATGTCCACTTCTTCCGATGTTAGGCCTTCTAAAGCTGAGAACCTGTTCTTCAGTTCTAACTTGAAGGTATTATGGTGTTTTTTAAGGTTGGTTATGTCAATAGATTTTGTTTGTCCTATGAGCTTGCCACGTTCAAGTTTAGTGTTGAGGTGCATCTTACATCTCACCAATCTATGGTCACTACCTGTGTTGAACTTGTTTAGCACACTGCAGTCTTCTATGACGAATTTTTTGTTACACATAATAAAATCAATTTCACTTGTCGTCCCATTTGGATGTCTCCATGTCCATTTCCTGTGTGGCTTTTTCTTGAAAAAGGAGTTCAAGATGAAAAACCCTTCTGCCTCTGCAAACTCAACAAGAGTATTTCCACGCTGGTTTCTGTTGCCATGACCGAATTTACCTACTGAAGTTTCATTCTGTTGCCGTTGCCCTATTTTTGCATTGAAATCTCCCATAATTATCTTCAAATGCTGCTTACCTTTATTATTTAGATGACAAATTTCCTCATAAAATTCTTCAATTTCTTCTTCAGGATGACTTGTGGTGGGTGCATAAGTTTGAATAATCTGAGCCTGGTATCTTTTCGAGAGTTGGATAACAAGTCTTGCAGCTCTGTCAGAGGAACTTTCAACTTCTACAACTTTGTCCTTCAGTTTCTTGTTTATTATAAATCCAACACCACTAGTTCTGCCAGTATCTGTCCCACGATAGTAGAAGAGATGTCCACTTTTCAGTTCGATGAGATCTTCTCCTTTTCTCCTTACCTCACTTAGCCCCACGATGTCCCACTTGATCCTTTGTAGTTCCTCTTCCAATTCAAGAAGCCTTGAATCAGAAGATAGGGAGCGTCCATTGTAAGTAGCCAAGGTCAGCATCAGATGGCAGTCTAGTCCGGTCCTCCGGGGATTCTTAGCACCCTCTGCCTTCATGTCGCACTGGCCGCTGCCTTGGCCAGGTACATTCCAGCTGCCGGAGACTGAGGGCCAAGATTTAAGTTGTGGAATCATTTTGGAGGGGTTTGGCCATAACTCACCACGCTGGCCAAGCGGGTTGGTGAGTGTGGGATAGCATTTCCTCTGATCCCGATGGTATAGTTATACCGCTATGGGCGGTCGTCAGAGCCCCTTTAGTGGGAACAGGATGCACCACGAGAAGGCGGGGTTGACATTTGTCAAGGAGAGGCTGTGATGTTACGCATCACCTGACCTTACATCCCATATATATATATATATATATATATATATATATATATATAACGCGTGTGTGTGTATATATTTGATGAAGTTACATGAAATTACATCGGTAGTGAAATACGTTGAGCCTCACTTTACAGAGGTTCAGTTTGTTCAGTTCGTTTGAAATGTAGTGTTATTGATGGTTTTAAGGTAACCCATAGGTTACCGATTATTACCATTGGTGAGCTATCCAAGTGATGCACCTTAGAAACCAATAAAAAACATTTCTGTAAGTAAGACTACTCTCTTCTGGTCGTTAGAAAGCCTAATATTTCTCAGTGTGTCAATAAGGATATTCTGCTAGTTATCTGGAGCATAACGCTAAAAAGCTCCAGTTTCACAAGTATCACACCCGATAAGTAATGTTTTAAGAGAACATACTTCCAAGCCCATCTCATAAGTAAAAATATACTTGTATACCATTTAAAAACATTATAACCGTAACCATCGCAAATAATCATGATTTTGCAGCAAAAAGATTGCTACGGGTTTTCGGAGTCGTAATTAATTTGATTAGCAAGAGTCGGTAACAGCGTTAATTTTGTAAACAATTGAGAGCTCGCAGCGTCCCCGAGAAACAAAAAGTAAACATAAAAGCAGCTTGTTAATATGGACGAGAGAGCTGTGAACGCGGTAGTGCATAACCCAGGCAAAGGCCCCACGGGCCTGCGAAATAAGCAATTCGGTTGCCACCCATGACAGCCTGGATTGCCACATTTGAAGATGGAGATATCCCGACGAGCTTAGAGGAGATTTTATAGAGATTTCTGACAGCAAAAGTGAGGATTCAAAGAAAAGGAAGTCAAACTTGAGGTGTGGGTCATTGAGAGGGTTATCGTGGTATTCCAAACGTAAATGTGTGCCAATATCAGCTGAGCGTCTAACGCTTATTTAATAAACTACGAAAGATATTTACAGTTAAAATACCCCACTAGCACTTTCGGGGTAAAATTTACCCCATCATCAGGTGGAACAGAGGCAATGTAGTACTCCTTTATATAGTAGTGCAAAGATGCATTATGGGTATAAGTCATCAAACGTCGCATGGGTCGTGACCGTTGCCATTATAACAGTGTAAAGGGTATAATTTCACACGTTATCAGTTTAACATAACAATACGAGGATTCTTTACAAATACAAAGTTATGATCAATTTTATATATTATTGGAATTGTAAATATATATTACTATAATTTAAAGTTCAGGTTAGTAATACGCTCTTTCCAAATTCTTGATATGTCCACAGGCAAGTAGTCATTACAGCATTTGTTACCTAAAGCTTCGATGTACATACTTTCAACAAAATGCAGCGAATGTATATATGCTGGAGTGTCCAGTAGTCTAATGTTTTCCCAGTCTGGTTGTAGAATTCCGTTTACCACATTCCTTGATAAAGCTGTATTATTGCTGTTGGTTCGGATATCGTATTTGTGTTCCCGGACACGGATACCCAAACTTCTTCGTGTCGAGCCTACGTAGTTGTCAACATGTTCTCCTGTTGAAAGGTCCAGAAGTGGAATATTATACACACCCTATTTGTTCATGATATCTGTTGTTGCTCGATCCTTTTTAACTGATGATAGGAGGTTCTTCGAGCGGGTGCCGAATTGTATGTTATGTTTTGAACATATACGAGATAGTGTGTTAGTGATATAGGGGTGCTGGTCCAATGCTCCTACAAATCGTTTATTAGGCCTTGTATCTGGCTTCAGATTAATAGTTCGTTCACTTGATATTCTCTTGTATAATCTATTAATCATCGTCATGTGGTATCCATGTTTATCCGCTAATATAAAAATGAACTGTATCTCAGACTGGAAATAACTATCATTTGAAGAATGCCTGAAGGCTCTTCTAAAAGAAAATTGATATCAGAAAATATTTGTGGAGTTAGATGTGAAGAGTTAAACGGAATAAAGCTGTTACAATCGGTAGGCTTTCGATAGACACAAATGGACAGTGAGTTAGTATTTGAATCACAAAATAAACGAAAAATCCAAAAAAGGCAGAGAGAATTAGATTCAAGTTCTATCGTGAGCCAGATAGTAGGAAATACTGACGATAGTGCGTCGGCGAATTGTTTTAAATCTCCCTTTGAGTGAGACCAGAACACAAGGAAGGATGTCATCGACGTACCTAAGGGATAAACTGGGAACTAATGGTATAACTGGGAATTAGGTATGTCAACGACATCCTTGTGTTCTGGCCTCACTCAAAGGATGATTTAAAATAATTCGCCGACGCACTATCGTCAGTATTTCCTACTATAAGGCTCAGGATAGAACCTGAATCTAATTTCTCTCTGCCTTTTTTGGATTTTCGTTTATTTCATGATTCAAATACTAACTCACTGTACTTTTGTGTCTATCGAAAGCTTACCGATTGTAACAGCCTTATTCCGTTTAACTCTTCACATCTAACTCCAGAAATATTTTCTGCTATCAATTTTCTTTTTAGAAGAGCCTTCACGCATTCTTCAAATGATAGTCATTTCCAGTCTGAGATACAGTTCATTTTTAAATTAGCGGATAAACATAGATACCCCAGGACGATGATTAATAGATTATACAATAGAATATCAAGTGAACGAACTATTAATCTGAAGCCAGATACAAGGCGCCGCCCCGGTGGCGCAGTGGTCTAAGCGATGACCTCTGATCATTCGTCCGAACGGGGTCCGGGTTCAAATCCCGGTGAGGCATGGATGTTGTGTTTGTCTTACGGCACTGGCTCTCTCCCTTCCCTGGAACCAGTGACCTTAAATTAGGAACGGGCGACTGCTTATAGCCCATTGAGTTGCTTACGGTGGTCGTTAAACCTCCAATCAAAAAAAAAAAAGATACAAATAAGCGATTCGTAGGAGCATTGGACCAGCACCCCTATATCACTAACACACTATCTCGTATCTATTCAAAACATAACATACAATTCGGCACCCGCTCGAAGAACCTCCTATCATCAGTTAAAAAGGATCGAGCAACAACAGATATCATGAACAAATGGGGTGTGTATAATATTTTACTTCTGGACTCCTCAACAGGAGAACATGTTAACAACTACGTAGGCTCGACACGAAGAAGTTTGGGTAACCGTGTCCAGGAACACAAATACGATATCCAAACCAACAGCAATAATACAGCTTTATCAAGGAATGTGGTAAACGGAATTCTACAACCAGACTGGGAAAACATTAGACTACTGGACACTCCAGCATATATACATTCGCTGCATTTTGTTGAAAGTATGTACATCGAAGCTTTAGGTAACAAATGCTGTAATGACTACTTGCCTGTGGACATATCAAGAATTTGGAAAGAGCGTATTACTAACCTGAACTTTAAATTATAGTAATATATATTAACAATTCCAACAATATATAAAATTGATCATAACTTTGTATTTGTAAAGAATCCTTTATTGTTATGTTAAACTGATAACGTGTGAAATTATACCCTTTACACTGTTATAATGGCAACGGTCACGACCCATGCGATGTTTGATGACTTATACCCATAATGCATCTTTGCACTACTATATAAAGGAGGTCTGTTCCACTTGATGATGGGGTAAATATTACCCCGAAAGTGCTAGTGGGGTATTTTAACTGTAAATATCTTTCGTATTTTATTAAATATCGTACATGGACGGTGAGGTTCTCATTTCATTTGACGTATTTTGCGAAGTCATCCTTTTATTGTTCTAACGCTTTCTGCCACAAAAGTGACAATTGAGGAAATACAGGAGTCCTAGTAACAAGACAGAAAGTGCGAAGCCAATCAACGAAGAAGATGAGAGTAGTTTTAGAGAAACGGAGTGAAAAGGTTGGGTGTATTCAAGCCGTCTGTCTCAAGACTAACAGCTGGGTGGAAAAGGCGCCAACAGGCGCGGTAAGAAGAAAACTTACCTGCAGATTAGAGCCATCCATGAGATAACAACTTGAGAGCTTCGCAAGCCGTCCTCTTGATCCCATAGAAAGTACACTATCTACCAACAAGTAATTGGACATATGTGATAGCAAAGGAAAACGAAGTTTATTATGCTTCAATAGTTGGTCGAGCCTCCACGAGCGCGATTACAGCTGCGACCCTCCGGGGCATACTCTCAACCAGGCGTTGTACGACGGCTAGCGGTATTTTCTTCCACTCGGCTTGGAGAAGACAGGTCAGTTCCTTTACCGATTTCGGACGGTGGGGGCACCCCTTAAGTCGAAGCTCCAACTCGTCCCAGAAGTGCTCGATATGGTTAAGGTCCGGGCTCTGCGCTGGCCAGTCCATTCGATTAACCCCATTGTCACCATACCAAGCCATGGTGCACCTCGCAACATGACAGGGGCATTGTCATCCTGAACGTAACATGGGTCCACCCCGTAAAACTGCCACAACGTAGGAAACGCATGGTCATCCAAAATGGTGCAGTAGGTCTGGGCGTTGAGTCTGCCAGGAATTGCGACCAAGGGTCCCGTGCCATACCAGGAGAAACACCCCCAAAGCATAATTCCACCGCCGCCTAACATCACAGTTGGCACAATACATTCCGGCAGGAGGCGTTCTCCAGGCAGACGCCAAACCCAGACTCTGCCATTAGAACCCAGACTCTGCCATCCGAACGGTAGAGGGTGAACATTGATTCGTCGCTCCAGAGAACCTGCTTCCACTGTCCAACGGTCCACTGTCGACGTTCTTTCCACCACGTTAGCTGAGCAGCGCTATTGGACTTGGTGATCAAAGGCTTGTGGGCGGCAGCACGTCCATGATAACCGAGCAGATGGGCTTCTTTACGGATGGTATTCATCAAAAGAACACTTCCGGATGCCTGTTGAAACTCCTGGCGGATGTGGCCCATCGATTTGGTGCGGTTCTTCCGAATTTTTCTGGCCAACACCCGTCGGTCTCTAACTCCCAGTTTTGTGGGTCTGCCAGGTCTGGGCACATTCCGACAGTCACCTCTCATATTTCCCCCCCCCAATCATGTAGGCCACTCTCGATTTTGGGTACTTCAACTCACTGGATATGTCACGTATGGATCGGCCGTTTCTGTGATACACGACGATTACACCTTTCTCGAAATCAGAGAGCTCCGAACTGCGTGGCATCTTGCATGCGACTGGTTGCTTGTTGTTTCCCACACGATATTTAACGGCGGCAGCCGTGACGTGTATCAAGACCGCAGATATCGTCGATTGCAGGGGTGTCCAATTACTTGTTGGTAGATAGTGTATATGGCCAATGCCTATCGCTATAGACGGCAATATCTTTCTAAAATATGGAGACCAGCGTACTCCCCGTGTTAAAAATCGAAGTCTTGTTTCTGGTCAGCGGGAAGGCTGTAGATCGGCAGTAACCCTTCCAACTACCATAAAATGCTATTGTTAATAGGTTGCGAAGTCAAGTCAGGTGTCGAGTGACGGTGATCGACCGACAGATTAAGTACGGAGAGAGGGAGAAAGGGGAGGACTATTTCACTCCAGTGTACGCGCTAAAGTAACACTTGTCCTCCAGCACTTGGCTGTGCAAAGAAACTTGGCCACGCAAAAAGGAAATGTGTATATTTGTGTGCAGCCGAAAGCACAGAGAAGCTCACCCCAAGCTGTGCGTCATATTAAAACCAGGGGCGCTTTAAAGAAGCACAGAGTCATACATGTAGCGGAAAATTTCATGATGAAAACAAGTGTCCCAACCACTTGTGTGTGTATATGTGAACATCGAAAATCCTGCTGAGTGCCGGCCTAGTGTCCTCGATGTATAAGGATCATCACGTTCAAGAGGAAAATAAACTGTCTTATTATTGGCATACAATATCATTTTATCGGCGAAAATAGCAGCTGTGAAATTTAAAGCTGAGAAGAACACTAAATTCACCTGGGTGAAACTGAGCTTAATAAAAGCTGATTCAGTTGAATAATACAGGACTGAACACTTTAAAGAAAGATGCCTCACTAAATTCAACCTGCGATGGCGAATAATTATTAAAGCCGTTACGTGTCTCTCCTTTGCCTATTATGTGTGTTTCCGAAAACGTTTTCTTCGCTATCAATTTTGTGTAAATTAAATGTCTGTTGTCCTGTGCCAATCCTGTTGTAGAATAGTCATTTCTGAGTGCCAGAGGTATTAATTTCTATTGCATAATTTTAAGGTCTGCTGTCTCACCCAATAAATAAACTTTCGGTGAGTAAAAGACGATCATGATAAATTTTAATGGTTAACTCTGGATCGTCAGACAATGAGTGACACGCTGCCTAGTCGTTCCATAAGGCCACGTTACGGATAGATTTGGCACCGCCCAGTGTGTAGCAGTATGTATTTACAGATTCTATTGAATCCCATTCCGATTGGCAGGTTGGGTGTGGCAGTTCTGTTTACGAGCATGCGCTCATCACAAATACTCTAAGATCTGTCAACGGTTATCTAACTTTTTAAAATTTCCCGTTGCACGAGAAACGCTGCCGCCCAACGCCTACTTTGCGGTTAGAATAATGCAGCAGTTGTCATCCATTCATTTCTGCTACATAAAAGGTTCTGAATTCATTATCTGGTTAGATTTTCTCGAAACATTACAACTCCTGAAGTTTCAGATTAAAGGTAAACGGGCGTCTTTTGACAAATTCCGTGTTGAAAAAACTGAAAGTAAAAGTAACTCATAAAAGACGAATGCACTCGGTTTTCAAAAATAAGAAATGCCACGAACCTCCTTTTATTACTTGTTCGCTTCAGATTTGTTAAAGTATTTTGACTTTTATTTAAGCATGTGAAAGATAAGCATGTGTACGGCAGTGCTTTTCCCTTCCGTACTGCAACCAAACTATAAATATAGCATTTTAGCTTCACACATTCTCTAAATACTCTTTGGGGAAATGTTTATGCGTGGGATATCTGCAATGGTAACGAAATTTTCACGGATCATCCATGTTTCCAGACACGCGTTTTCACCGAAGCATTTTTTCAAACGATTATTTTTATTTGACACATTAGCTCCGCTTCTAGGCTTTCAAAGGATGGAATAGAAAAATCATTTATTCTTTATTAAACGGAGATTTTGTTTTTGCTTTTGCATCAAATGGAAGTATGCATGTTAAATTTTGTTAAATTTTTCTTAGTTTGGAGTGCTCCCTTTCTGGAAGTCGCTTCGAGTACACTTGTCAGTATGATGTCTCCGTTGCTTTGAAATTTCATTGCCGGATTTGATATCTGATTTTTCTTGGATCTCAAAAATGTGAGTATCTTTTTCAACTGGCTGAATTTCATTTCGATTTTTCTTCTTTTGAATGAATATATGTCAGGAGAACTCATTTATTTTATTGCAATTTACATGGTACAATATCAGCGTGTCCCTTTCCTGTGTACCAGTCGCTTGGTGTTGCTTTTCTCAAATCCCGGCATTACAGATACAGGAAGTTTCTTTCGACAATGAATCAGAAAAGATAGGTGCATATATGGGCAAAAGGTTTTAACTGTACGTTGAATTATTATTTTTTGATTGGAGGTTTAACGACCACCGTGAGCAACTCAATGGGCTATAAACAGTCGCCCGTCCCTAATTTAGGGTCATTGGCTCCAGGGAAGGGAGAGAGCCAGTGCCGTAAGACAAATACAATGTCCATGCCTCACCGGGATTCGAACCCGGACCCCTTACGGACGAATGATCAGAGGCCATCGCTTAGACCACTGCGCCACCGGGGCGGTACGTTCAATCGAATGACTGGATGCATGTACTATGATAAATTTCGAAGGAACAATAAACAAGATGGGTACATGCTTTTTTTATTAAATGCTACAAAACGTACACACATGATGTGAAAAACATAAAATGTGCTCATAAAGTAGACAGGGAAACATTTTTTAATAGACATATTTCCTTTTACGGAACAGCTTCGGAAAAGCCAATCGTTCGGCAAAGTAGTGGGTTATCATGTCTGACTCCCAGGAGGAAATCTACAAGCTTCTCTGTTGCCAGATGGGAAG
This sequence comes from Macrothele yani, assembly GCA_039090855.1. NCBI lineage: Eukaryota > Metazoa > Arthropoda > Arachnida > Araneae > Macrothelidae > Macrothele > Macrothele yani. Next base: position 1,729,054 of record CM077012.1, read on the forward strand.
CTTTGTATGGATGCGCCTTACGAGAGCTGGAGGTTCTACCATCCCCCCCTTCGTCCTCCTCATCAGCATCGTTTCGTGATAAGAGACGGCAGATGGTGTGTCGCCTCCTGTGCAGGAATCGATATGAAAAGGAGCGCTCGGCTTCAAGGATCCAGGACTGGATAATGAAAGCATTTCTACAATGTTAAATTGAAACAGATTACATGTTTCGTTTTGCGACTTGATCTTCAGATAGATGTTACTTTGTGTCTCTAAATTCACGTTTTTTGAATTTCACTATTTCGATGAGTTCAAGCGCTTCTCTAAGTAAACGCCTGTACATTTATTTGTCATTTTGTAAACACAATTTGGCTTAGTAGCAAGACAGAGATTTTGATAGGAAATGTGGGGGACTAAATTAGATTTTGTGTTCGCGGTGCGATTACGAAAGCATCGTGACTCAAAAAAAAAAAAAGCTGATGTTCGTGGAAGACCTTACACCTCTATACTAAGTTGTAGGTATTTTGTAGGTACCTATTGCCGACAAATATATTAAAAATCGGGGAAAAGATACAAACAGTCACTGCCTGTCTAGTATAATGGTATCACCTTGATGTGCCATCGGAAAGGAACACTCCTAGGTAATGTAGCTACTAGAAACACAGTTGTAGATAGAATTCACTTTAAGAAACATGGGACAGACAACATTTACTCAAGATATCTAGATTTACCACGAATAAATAAATGCGAAACTTAAAATATTCTAAATCCATTCACTCTTTCTCTGTCACTTGTCTTCTGGATTAGAGCCATCCAGATACAGTAATTGTGAAGAGGAAGACTCAGAGGTGATAAAATATTTGAAATCATCGTTTCAGTAGAAGAAATGCATTAAATGCATTAAAGACAAGTTGCATTTGACGTAACTTATCCAAAACGCCAACATTTTATGACATAAGTTATCCAAATAATTGTAAAAACACAGAAGCTCTAACTTTTACACCAATTTCTCCATACACTAATTTATCCTTCACATATTCTGGAGAAACTTTAAAAACATACTTTCCATATACTTAGATCCAAATGCACTGATTTCATAAGACAATGACGATACTGTCATTCTTCCACTTTAACCAAATTTAGGAACGAAATCTGAAATTGACTGTTACGGGGTTAGATGACCAACGTGACCATATCCAATTATATACTCTCACCCCTCTCAGATTTGGGATCACTGGCACATGGATGAGACAGAGCCAGTGCCGTGAAACGAGCGCAACACCCATGTCTCATCCGGGACCTGGGCTCGGGCCAACCTAGGACGATTAAGGAGAAACCCGCAGTTCTGATCCCGTGGCCCCCGATGTTGCACATTTAATTGGGTTCAAGAATCTTTAAGCATAGATCTTACCTGTAACTCAACAGTTACACCATCTGTGAGACGTCCTTTCTGGCTTCCCTGATGGCCGAATGGTCAGAGGCATAAGTTTATGGCCACTCGTCAGAGCTGGGGAACGGCCCAAGTCTCAGTTAAGGGATGAGTGGCGCGCTCTTTTTACTGCGTTTGTTCTACTCCTTGCCTGAAACCGGTGGCTCTAAATTAATGAAAAGCAAGTGCTGATAGCGCTTAGATTTGCTCATGATGATCGTTATGCCTCGATACAAGAAAAGTCCTGTGTGTAAACCTAATCAGAAGAGAAAAGCGAAATACAACACACAATGACATCACCGCGCACCTGCCCACATCACAGTATGGAGAATGCGCAGAGCAGTTCTAATGAGCAGTTTACGCATACTGCTTTTTATTGTCTTTGACAATCTTATGAAGGGTACTGGCTGGATATTGGAAAAGTGGCTGATGGTGATAGTTGTGGCTGATGGTGATAGTTGTGGCTGAGGTGATAGTTGTGGCTGATGGTGATGAAGTATAAATTCGGATATTAAGGTTCTCGTTATTTTCACTTCAAGAATAGCACCAATGCCTTACGTCATTAAGATTATCTCTAAATGATCCATGTAATTTCGATTTAATATTACCAATAGGTCTTCTAAGCAGCTGATAATAAATTGGCTGAAAATTGTAACGTTCTAGAGCTGAATTGGAGCAGGTGCTTGGTTGGTTTTCATTATGACTGCCAGTTTAGCAACTACTTTAAAATATATAATGGCAACGCGGAGTATTGAATTAGAGTTTTGGATGGCTAAGAAGTTTGCTTATTGTATTTATAGTGGGGCATTTTAATGTCATGATCAAGAGATTACTAGTGAATGGTAAATAACGTGTTTTGACCATCCGACAGATGGAATGGCATATATATATAAATATATATATATATATATATATATATATATATATCAAAATTTTACTTAAGAATTTAAAACTAAATTTGCTAAAAAACCTGAAGATCATGACGCGCAACGCAGCAGTTATGAATTTTCAGGATTCACGTACTATTAAGAAGAGACAGATGCAAAAAATCTTTATCTGGTACTAAAACAACTAAGAAATACTCAAAATCCAACAGGTATGAGTAAAAAGGAGATACAGTAATAGCAACCTGAATGCAGAAAGTGTCGAGAATGCCGAGCCATGGCTTTATCAAGGACCAGCAAAACTATGCATTTTCTCACTTCCACAAAGACCTAGTTGGAAATGAGTTTCTGCAAAGCCAAAGATGCAAGTTTAAAGCACACAAAAATATTTTTATAATTAGCATAACTTCCTCAGAGTTGCATGAGGAATCATTTAGTTAAAGTTTTTGCATGCATCTATAACTTTCCTGGTCCAACCCACGCTCGTCATCTGCCACAAAAAACAGAAAAACGATTACAAAAACCACAAGTTGGGAGAGTGTCTGAATAAGCTATCAGAATTATTCAGGTAAAAACACGTTGCCAAGCAACCTAGCCACCTAAGAGAGATTTTAAACATGAATAACAGTACCAAAGTACTACAAAGTCTTATGTGTTGTGTTGAAAAAGCTTTATCCAAAATGCCATAAAATAAAAAACAAAAAAATAAAAAAAATTTATAATGAGATTCTTAAAAGTAAACAGGATTTTGGTACCCACAACTTACTCAACAACTGACATCACAAGAAAAAAATAATAATAAAAATAAAAAGATGCTTTAGAAAAAATTATATGAAGTTAACAATTAGTTGAAATATTTACAAATATTCCAGTAGTGCTTTAAGAGTATAATCATGTAGATATTATGTTCCTACTAACAATGAAAAAACATCGTTGACAACAAAAACAATAAAACGGCTAACTACTCAAACAAAGTGCCCAAAATCACGCTAAAATTCCAAGATAAGTGAAAGAGAAACAAGTGTGTTTGATAATATTTTTCATGTATTCAGGAGAGTTATTCTACTCTATCTGGACAAGCAGGACTTCATTCTTAGTTGTATAATTCTCTTGGTAGATATTTAACTGGCAGGGTCTTTTATGCGGAGAAAAGTTGGGAACCTTCCCCACCACCACCCTGCTTCTGGGAGCGGCCGAGAAGGGAGTTCGGCCATGTTTTTGACACTTGAGCAGCAAGTGTGGCTTAGAAGGTAAACTCTCATCTTTGTTCTTATACTTACTTCGTTCTAAGTTTAATTAATGAACATTCTTGGCGGAAATTTTAGTTTTTTAGCATCAAGAATTAGGAGCAAGCATTTTTACTAACTTTTTGAGTTTTTTCTCTTTCACTTATCCTGGAATTTTAGCGTGATTTTGGGCACTTTGTTTGAGTAGTTAGCCGTTTTATTGTTTTTGTTGTCAACGATGTTTTTTTCATTGTTAGTAGGAACATAATATCTACATGATTATACTCTTAAAGCACTACTGGAATATTTGTAAATATTGCAACTAATTGTTAACTTCATATAATTTTTTCCAATGCATCTTTTCATTTTTATTATTATTTTTTTCTTGTGATGTCAGTTGTTGAGTAAGTTGTGGGTACCAAAATCCTGTTTACTTTTAAGAATCTCATTATATTTTTTTTTAATTTTTTTGTTTTTTATTTTATGGCATTTTGGATAAAGCTTTTTTCACTACAAAGCATAACACTTTGTAGTACTTTGGTACTGTTATTCATGTTTAAAATCTCTCTTAGGCCGTTAGGTTGCTTGGCAACGTGTTTTTTAGCTGAATAATTCTGATGGCTTATTCAGACACTCTCACAACTTGTGGTTTTTGTAATCGTTTTTCTGTTTTTGTGGCAGATGACGAGCGTGGGTTGGGCCAGGAAAGTTATAGATGCATGCAAAAACTTTAACTAAATGATTCCTCATGCAACTCTGAGGAAGTTATGTTAATTATAAAAATATTTTTGTGTGCTTTAAACTTGCATCTATGGCTTTGCAGAAACCCATTCCAACTAGGTCTTTGTGGAAGTGAGAAAATGCAGAGTTTTGCTGGTCCTTGATAAAGCCAAGGCTCGGCATTCTCGACACTTTCTGCATTCAGATTGGTATTACTTTATCTCCTTTTTACTTATACCTGTTGGTTTTTGAGTATTTCTTAGTTGTTTTAGTACCAGATAAAGATTTTTTTGCATCTGTCTCTTCTTAATAGTATATATATATATATCGCGAAACAGGAATATTTCTTGTTGTTAAGAATTAAGCTACAAAACGTTAGTTAAGTGCTTCCTGAGTTTTTCCTTATTCCTAATTATTTTCTTTATTTCAAAGATTGGTGAGCATACATATAATGATATAAGGAATCCTCATGCTTAACTCAGATATGCTGTTTCCATGAGAGGAATGAGATCTATGAAACAGCCTTTTTCCGAGAGGAGACGGACTATTATAACATTAAATTCAGGAGTAATTGTTGGCAATATAAACATTTCATTAAAACAGATGCGTCAGATTGGAATAAGAGGGAGATTGAAAACGCACGATAAAAGAGGACAATTCATCTATCAGTGCCTGCATCTCCTGATTTTTTTTTTTTTTTTTTTGAGGTTTGACGACCACTGTGTGCAACTCTAAGGGCTGTAAGCAGTCTCCCGCACCTGATGTAAGGCTATTGGTTCCAGGTAAGGGATATAGACCGTACCATAAAATAGAACACCGCCCATGTCTCATCCGGGACTCGAACGAGAGCCCACTTGAACGAACGGTCAGAAGTCAGAGCTTATGGCTGATGCGACACAGGAGTGGTCAGATTACAGTTTTAACATATTAAGCAATGAAAGGATATTTGTCTTTGTAATCGAAGCAATTAACGTGTTTTCGAAACTTATGGAGACTTACAGTAGATGCTGGAGTATTTCGTCAGGAGAGTTTGGTGGAGGAGTATAACAACTGAAGCGAGTTTCGAAATAACTTCGGAGTTTTGAGAAAAGTGTTTTTGGTTTATCGGTGATGTACCTGTTGGGGAGCAGAAGATAATGAAATTTTTCCTGGTGAAATGTTCTGATTTAAGTTGTAAGTAAAACTGATTGAGCTGATCTACTTGTAGCATTTCTAGAAGCTTTAGTCTATAAGTTCTCACCTTGCCCTAGTTTTTACAATGGTAGACGTATCACAAATGGGCATCACAAACAGTGATAGCTAAATCACTGTCATGATTTTTAATTATAGGTCCAGTAGCATTATTTACAAATTCTACGTTAATTAAAGGTTCTACATTAATATTAACTTATTCAATAGTACTGTTCACAACCACTGGTTCAGCATTACTATTTATATCTATAGATTTTATTTTAGAACAAACATTTCATGTTCAACGCTATCAATTAAAACAGTATATTCTGTAGTGTTACTTTTAATGGTGTTTTTTTTTTTTTTTTTTTTTGGAGGTTTAACGACCACCGTGAGCAACTCAATTGGCTATAAGCAGTCGCCCGTCCCTAATTTAGGGTCACTGGTTCCAGGGAAGGGAGAGAACCAGTGCCGTAAGACAAACACAACATCCATGCCTGACCGGTATTCGAACTCGGACCCTTTACGGACGAATGATCAGAGGCCAGCGCCGTAGACCACTGCGCCGGCTTAATTGTGTTCTGTACAATTTTTGTAGCCAATGATTCTCCCTTATAATTTGAGAAATAAGACCGCAAACTGTTAATTTGCTCATTTACTTCAACCGACAAAGGCAATTTTTAAGATACCAACTCACTTGTGTTTTACGAACTTGTATTTAACTTTGTTTCGTTACTTAAATGAAAATTTCCGAGAGAGGGAATAACATTTACATATTCTATTTATCCATATAAATTCACCACAAGAAGATCCAACATATGGTTTGTACACCGGCGATTGTCGGCGACAGCTATTATTCATAGATCACCACCCCCCAATTTGGGGGAAGAGCAGCTACGATATAATTGGCGGATGGGCATAAAACTACAAAGCAAAAAAATGTGAACTATTTGCCTTTTTCGGAACCGCATTATCTGTTGTTAAGCATAACATGGTGACAAAAGCAAGAAAAACCAATGAAACTACCCCAAATCAATCAAAAAGCAAACTATATGATATATATGTGAACTTTCTCTAGCAGTTGCGAAGGGCATGGACGTAGTTATGGATGACAACTGTTTCCTACGATACTCGGATGTTGCTTTTCCTGCACAGCACGCTACAGATAATTTTAACGAAGTTATATGAATAAAAGGAAAAGCATATGAAGTGTTATTTTCATTATCGACAATGTCTATTTATGTACCGAAACTGAATAAAATATAATGGACTCACTGTGTTACGTAGGACTCATAAAATCGACTAAGTCTGTGTCTGTTTTCTGAAAGATCGCCACAGCAAGTTATTAATCTCATAGTTATAATTTAATAACAAAACGCTTGTAGCGTAGAATAAATCATTTTATTAACTGGTCTAAAACAACATACAAAAATATTAAATCATCACAATGCTTGTAGCCTACAATTTGCGGAATGGATGGTGTGTTTGTCTTACGATTTTCGCTCTATCCCTTTCCTGGAGCCAGTGGCTCTAAATTAAGGAGGGGCTACTGCCTATAGCCCATCGAGTTGTTCATAGTGATCGTTAACCACCCTTTCCCTCAAAAAGTCATTCCCACATACATTAAATTCATCAGAGTTGAAAACCATGAAATGCTCTCCAAATCCCAATTCTCTCGCAGAACATGTTTGCACAGATCAGCCACACATCTTCATCGGTGTCGGTTACAAACGGCCAATGGTTCTAATTCAATATTTTGCACCAGCTATCAAACCTGCTATCTCAATCTGGGGAAAGGAAGAGGTGTCATGGCGAAAATTTTAACCTCTGGTGAATTTCAGAGAGACCTGATCAATCTTTCTGTTGGTTTATCAGGGATTAATTAATGCTAAATTTTCTCCCATGACATACGTTAGAAGAAAATTCCTGGTTGAAAGGCAGAGGAATTCGTGCGCAAAATTCGCTTGTCTTAATCACAACCAGGAAAACAAAATTTCATGTTAAAAAAAAAAAAAAAAAGAAAAAAAGGAAAAAGAGAATAATATTTGATTTAACTGACTTTGGGGTTTTGGAAATAATTATTTTATCTGTTCTTTTATCGCGATAGGAAAAGGCGAGTAGGTGTGCAGCTCAGAGAATCAAAATTAAATTTACTTTCACATCACGGAATGAGAAAAAAGCGTTTCTGAAAAAAAAAATAAAAGGTTGTGAGAAAAGGGAATCTTCTTTCAGATCGGCCATTTTAAGGATTCGGTAGAAGTCGCTCAGAAAATGTTGCAGAAATGCTTTCTTGGGTTGGCGTTCTATTTCTGGGACAAGGTCACAGCCGCACATAGGAAGTTACTTGGTCCCTACGTGTGAAGGTCAAGGGTTCCTCTTCCCCTGGCTGACCGAAGATGCCATGTGCCTGGTAACAATTTTTTTCTCGTTGAGAGTGAGGGACGCTGCAACGATGCTGCCCGAGTGAAGGTCAGAGGTCACTCGAGGCGTGGGAGAGAAATTCCGTTGGGAAGCCGTTGGTTACTAGAGGGAGAGTCTTGTCCAATGGGAAGACGGCTAAAGGTCAAAGTTTGCTAAGAGCCGTTGCGATTTCTCACAGAGACGGTTTGATATTTTTGAGGAACGGAGTGAAAATTTGACTCTCCCGTCGCCCTTTTTGGCGGGAGTGGTGGAGACCAACCTTATTATCTCATGTACCAGAGATGTATGTTCTCTGATGCACTCCAGCTTCAGGAAAAAAAAAACAGGCTTTTCTTGACTGCCTTTGCTGACCACCACGATGTGACACTCTGGCTCTGGGCTGCATTTTGAAGGGTTGACGATGTAGAACGCCGTTAAAGAGGCATCCCGCAGGCCGGGAACTTTGTCCTGGCAAGAAAATGGCGGGGAGGCGACAGGCTAAGACGATGTCGTTCGTGGAGAGGACTTAGCCGGAGAAAAAAAGGCATGCCTTCTCCCTTATTGATATCCCGGAAAGAGAGGGGTCAACACCTCTACAGTTTCTCCATTCTGTTGCTACTCCCAAAAAGAGGCCTGCTTCAAAGGCCGGAGAAAAAGAAAAAGTAGTTCCATCTCATCCCAAAGTTTCAGAAATGGTTATCTCGGCTATTACCAGTTTAAGGAAACGTCCCTGCAGGCCATCAAGAAGCACATTGCTGCTAATCACAAGGTGAATATTGCAAGGCCCTCACCTCTCATCAAAAAGTACCTTCAAGTCTGCAGCCGCCAGCGATGCCCTTGTTCAAGGAAAAAAAGGAAGACATGGAAGACGAACTACTGAGACTCTAATTGTGCCTGGACCGTGAACTGTTGTAAAAAAAACAAAAAAAAAACAAAGGACACCTGTTTAAAGGTAATGCTTTAGTCCATGCAAGTTTTTTTTTTTTGCCTCGGATTGTGGCTGTGTTGTCGTTCAGTTTTCAAAAATGAAATTTATTAGTTCCTCGTGTATGAGTTCAGAAAAAAGGGAAAAAAAAGAAAGGGGAGTTGAAAATGCTTTCATTTATGGTTTTTTTTTGTGTTGTCATGTCTGGTATTTTAGCAACTCCCCAGGCCAGTAAATTTTAATGTATCCGAAAAATTTGGTTTAATGTTTTAGCACAGTGAAATTTGGTGCATCGATTGTAGTTTAGTTGGGCATGTGATAATTGAAAAGCAGTGTTATTGTGATGCCGTGTGTGATAAAATTATTGTAAATTTTTTCTCTAGCCTTTTACAGCTTTGAGTTATTTTTTCTTTCTGAGTGAAGATAAATTATGGGAGGATTTATATTGGGATTTTGGGAGCATATGTATAGTGTGATGAAATTGGAAACCTAAAGTGCTTTTTACATTCTTGGAGTGTTGTGTCGAAATTAAGATTGTTGGTGTGTTATTTGGAGGACCAGTATTTTACATACTCCAGATGAGTGTTAATCTCCCATTGGAAAGGGGTGATCTTAGAGCAAGCCTGGGAACTTGTCCTAAGGCAGAGGGCTCTGAGTAGGGAATTTTCACCAGGATGCGATATGTGCAAAATAGAAGTTAAGGTATTTGGGTTCTCAAGTTTAGTATTTCACAAAAAGAATAAACATCATGGCTTGAGAAGACACATTTCCAGTATTAATTGTTCTTTTCTTTGGCCTAAATTTTCTTGTTTTTACTAAAAGGTTAAGAGTCTAAATGTAATTTTAATTTTCAATAAGGTGAAAATATTTAGTAGGTTATGTAAATGGTCAGTTTTATTGTCTGCAGTGCGACCTGCTCATTGCCACAATACAGAAGAATTTCCTTGCTTAGTGATTTTTCCTGGGATTTGGATGTAGTGTGAGATAAGTGATTTTTTCCTGGGATATATAGAGATAAGTGATTTTTCCTGGGATATATGTGGATAGACAAGTGACTTTTCCTGGGATATATGTGGATATGGTGATTTCGGATTTCTTGAGATATAGAGAGATAAGTGATTTTTCCTGGGATATATGTGGATAGACAAGTGACTTTTCCTGGGATATATGTGGATATGGTGATTTCGGATTTCTTGAGATATAGAGAGATAAGTGATTTTTCCTGGGATATAGATGTGATAGTTCTGGGCCGGATGTGCCTGGAGTATTTTGGGTTGAAGTACGACAGGCTCTTGCAGGCGTGGTTGATCAAGGTGGGATCATGCATTGGTTCGAAAAGTGGGAGCCTTGAGGACGTGGTTTTTTGGGGAAAACTTGTCTTCAAACCACCCAGTAGTTTCGCTGCCCACGGAGATATGTACTGCCAGCGAGGGTCGGTCGGGCGTTGCTTCAATGGATGTTGCGAGATCATGTTAGAGGAAATTCTGTACCTGATGATGATGTGTCGCACTTAAGGATTTTTTCCCTTTCCCTTTGCCTAGGCTGAAATTGGATTCACGACACAATTTCACGCCTTCAGCCGACTAGTATTTTCTTCCTGTGTTGGTTCTCAAAACCCAGGGTAGTGTCTGAACTGAGAGTATTTGCCTCACCGCTACCTCAGTAATTCACTGCAGGTGTTAAATATTAAGTTTTGTTTTGTGATTTAAAGTATCTAAATTAATTTGTTTATGATATGCTGTAGTGCTAGGGATGTAAATTCTAAATTCTGGTTGTTAGTGTTAGTGAGCATGATATTTAGGTTGGAAATTTAGTTAATTGGTATTTTGAGCTTTTGTTTACAGTATAGAGTTATTAAATATCTTGAGATATTATTTGAAGTGCAGAGTAAAATGATTTTTATGAGCAAGCTAGTGCAAGAAGATTGTTTGAATTTCTGAATTATGTTGATGATGTTATGAAGAGTGATAATTTTTAAGTTAGTGAGGTTTCTTTATAAGTGAAGTAGGTTCATTCAGGGTAGTTCTATAGGTTATGTAATGTTAATTAATGCTTGTGCTCAGTGTAAATTCTGTTTTGAGGATAATTTACTTGGTTTGTTTACTTGCAGATAGTGGATTTGGTTAATGTATAATGTGTGGCTCTTATTATAACTGAAAATTTAATTGAAGTCTTTGAAGCTGGTTTGGGGAGATTGCAGAGTTTGCTAGGGTTGTTAAGGTGCTGTAAATTTAAATCAATAAGTGTAAAATTGTAAATTTGTCATTGAGCTAATTACGTGAGGGAGAAGAGAGAACGTTTCAAAAGAACAGAACTTGTCCACCTTGTGGAATAAAAAATAAAAAATAATTCAGTATTTTTTTTGTGTAAGCTATGTGAATCGTAGTATAATTTTGGATGCATAAAGTGTGTAAACCATGTGAATCATAGTATAATTTTGGATGCATAAAGTCAATGCCTGGTGTTCAAACCAACTGTGTTGAAATATGTCAGGTTGCGCTGTTCATAAGGCCAGTGGCCAAATAAAAGAAAAAAATGAGATTCTGTTTTTATACTGCTGTGCGTAAGCAAACAAAAAAAAAGAAATACCACAGCTGATTGTCCACTAAATTACCTTGTTAAGTTTTTAAAGAAAAAAAATAAATATAGGCAGTAGTAGCCTTTCAAAAAAATTCCAAAATTAGTGCAGTGTGAAAAATTTTGTGTGCTGTTGTCTTCCATGACTTGGACCCATGCATTCACCTTGGCTTGACTAAGGCTATCGATCCGAATCCTGGTAATATAAGGTATTTCATAATTGCAATTTTTGTCCTGTCCTTTTAAATTGACTTTCACAAACTCCACAAGTTGTTATTGAACGAGTACATTTTATCCTATGACTTATAGTGACACATTTTCATATACATGCAGCAATATTCACTTATTTTTGCACTTTCAGATGACTCAACTCTGCGTGAACACAAACAACGCAAACTTTTCAATAACTTCTTGTGGAATGTAAATTTTTAGATGCATTTTTGTTTAGGATGTTCATGGCCTTCATATACTTAGAAAATATTTTTGTTTCAAAATGCATCTACACATCTCCCAAAGTTAAATTTTAGTCTAAATTCAAAATTTCCCTTCAAGTTTAATTTTGGCTATCAATCATAATAACTATTAATATAAGCTGGCTAAGATAACCGCCACAACAGAGGTAACCTGCTGTCTTTCGTTAGAGACAACAGACGTGGTTTCAATTTATACACCACCCATCTGTATGCACTTCTGTGAGTTTTTGTGAAACATTTTCACTGAATCTCCTCGCGTTGCAATTATTCTTTTCTTTGGAAAATGAGAAAGCAGAACGCTTCTGAGAAATTTGAACTCCTCTCCCTGAACAGTACTTTCTCGACGATGGAAAAATGGTGTCATCATATGTAATGATTGAATAGTTCTCGGTACTTCTTGCTTGATGACAAAAAAAAAAACATCAACTCATCGCTTATCATCAAAAAGCTGTGACAAAGACTGAATTTGTCAGGAGTTCGAATTCCAATTTTGTCTTCACTGAATTTCGGAGAATTATGACCTCAGCCTCATCAACGCATTATTTCTCCCACATCTATCAGCGGAAGAAACAACAGTGACTCTAACGCAGACATCAGCAATTTATGCTCTGATTTCAGACAGCTAGCAGTATGACAATCTTTGAGACACTCTCGCCGAAAACGCGCGCGTTCCGATTCTCATTATTTTAGGGAAATATAAAACGGAAACAGTTCTCGGAAAGAATTTTCCCTCTGACACATCTGCGTTTCGTTACTCCGGTGTGGTGTTATTAATTTCAGCTTTGTTCGCTGTATGTTTGCCGCGATCCCACGCAGACAGCTAGCACGCAAAATCGAATCGATACTTGTGAGGGGTCACTAACTGCACTTCTCGCTGTAAGAGCTCAGTTTTCTTGAAGGAGAATGACATTCTTCCGCTGTTAGCGGTGAATTCCTCTGTCGCCGCAGTATATCGGCACCACACTTCGCCGGCTGCACTCCTCGAAAATGAAAAGGCCCAGTTTTGAAAGAAAGCTCAGAAAGAATGTCATCCATTAAGAGTATCATTCTGTTTTACGAAACCGATGCATCGCTTGTTTTGAAATGCAGGAGAGTGTGTTTGGAGATGTGTTCTTCCTTTTCCGTCGGCAATGAGGAAGTTTAATCTTTTCAAATAATATCACTGGATCCTGAGATTTACTGCTCCTGGATTTCATATATTATAAATTCACGAAAAGCGCATCAAATATTACTCGCAACAAAAGGATCATTATTTCCTTCGAAATGTTGAAAAATTCCATTTCTAAAACTTAAAATACAAGCCCAGCGTTAGCGTTAGCTGAATAAAAACACATGCATCTTCAATAGTACAGATCTAGTGGATTTTCTTAGTACTTGCAGGAATTTTCTATTTATGAATACATTCGTCTTCGAAAGCTTTTACGAAATAAAATTGAACCTTAAAATGGCGACACCCTAAATAAATAGGAATAAACCTATAGGACCTGTAGACCAAATGCAGCCAAGGAGGTAAGGGACACATAGTAAATGTGCAGATGCTAATGAACATATTTATTGAAAACAAAAGCGGTGCTCAGTATGTAGAGATCGATATTGTGTAAAACCACAATGTTTGCGGATAAATTGAGCTAAGCGTCTAACCAATGAATCCGTTAGTTGTCGAACAGTTTGCTGCAATATTTCTCGTCAAACCTTTTGCAGTTGGTCTCACAGAAGAGCCGTTGTTTCTGCTGAAGGCAGTCTAGTTTGTATATGGCGTATGATCACGGCCCACACATGGTAGATTGGGAAAAATCCAAGAAACTAGATGACCAAAACAGTACGTCCACACAACGAAGAAATTAAAAGAAAACTTTTGTGGTATGCACACTGTGGTTATACTGGGAAAGGTTGCCTGAAACCCTGGTAAAGAAAAGGGGAAACGACGAGTTCCAGAACCTAGGAGACATGAATGACGAGAGATCAAATTGCAGCTGATGCACACCAACGATGAACGATGATCGTAACTGACAGTATCCCTACACCATAACACCATCCCGGATAACCGTACGGTGTTCCGCAATGGCTCTAGGTTCATTGTGTCCACTATATCTCCTCCGTGCGTATTTTCACCTGTAAACGGGCTGCAAGCAAAAATAGATTCATCGCTGAATAATACTTTATGCCATTCAGTAACCCAGGTGGCTCGTGAGCGGCACCTTTCTAGAAGCTGATGACGATAGCCACTGGTATTACGTGAAATTGCCCAAATGCACAGAGGCTTCCTTTCTTCAGTCAGCGTGCAATGTTTCAACGAGAGGGAGGGTGACAATCACCAGAATTCACAGCTGGTTGAATTGCATCTAGCGTAGTTGTAGGTGCAGTATGAACTTGTGGAAGTACATATAAGTCGATCCTCCCGTTCTGTAGCAATCCTTGTGCTGCATTACCAATTCGACGAATACTCTGACCTTCCTGCAGGCACTTTAACAACGTCGGTGCACTGTGATATCGTTACAGCCCAAACGCTTTTCTGTACGATGCTGCGACCATTCCACCCTCGAAGACCAATAATCCGCCCTATGTCGAAGTCGTTAAGATGCTGATGGTGTCGAACCTCACGTCTTTGCATTCTCGATAGTCTCTTGCATTTTGAAGTCGGTCTGTGAAACACAGAATATTATAACAGCCTCACACACACATTGATTTGAACTCCACGCGTTGTGTGTTCACATCTGCTGAAGATTCCATTCGCCGCCCCGGTGGCGCAGTGGTCTAAGCGATGGCCTCTGCTCATTCGTCCGAAAGGGGTCCGGGTTCGAATATCCCGGTGAGGCATGGATGTTGTGTTTGTCTTACGGCACTGGCTCTCTCCCTTCCCTGGAACCAGTGACCCTAAATTAGGGACGGGCGACTGCTTATAGCCCATTGAGTTGCTCACGGTGGTCGTTAAACCTCGAATTAAAAAAAAAAAAAAAAAAAGAAAGATTCCATTCGACTTGTCCCGTACCTTAGCCATTCACATATTTGGTACAACACACCCACATGCCGATTTACATGCACTTTCTTTCACTCCTCTGCAGACTGTATATGCCCGGAGACTACAATTCTAGAACTATAAATTGAAAGAAAACATAAAATAGTGTTCACATTCTCAGTAATTTATCATTTTGTGTGCAAATATTTAATTATTCACTTGTCTCACTTTTCTAGAAAAGCCTTTGGTACTGAAATTTCTAATTTTAAAACAAATACAAGCCCAGAGATCGAAGTTTCGAAAAATGTATGCTATACACATTCCAGTGAGCGAGCTTCGGCTGTGTATCTGTTTTATGTATATATATTTATCCACGTTAAGTAAATATCGTTCACATCAAAATTTGAAATTTTGAATCAGAAATACTTAGTGGAAATTTTTGGGTAAAATAGCTTTATCACCAACTGGCTTAAATCTATAAATTTCATTGCTCTCTATAAAAAAAAGCGCAGAATGTGAAATTTTAGATTTCTCAAACCATAAGTCAATCCGGGATCTAAAATAAAAAAATCATTCTGGGATCACCCGTAGAAGGTCTCTTTAACTTCTGTGTACATTGTTTTTGCCTATAAACATTCTTTTTTTTTTCATCGAGATATATTCGTTTTATCTACTTCTGGGATTTTGCGAAATATAAGGTCAGTGGCTTGAATTCTGAAAAGAAATACCAATGTGCACACATTCAAATTCTGATCATTTTATCTGCACGTGTGTGTGTGGGTGTAAGCATTTTTAAACATCTGAGTTTTCCAGAAATATGTTTCACATGAAACATCGGGTTTTACACGGTCGTATCAGAATAATATGGCCACCCCCGGAATCAGGGTTTACCCGCCCAGGCGCGTCACACAATGCATGTGACAAGGTCGATCACACGTAGATAGAAGCGGCCGGCCAGGACAGGTAAGCCATAGTGCGTTATGTGAGCACAACATGGCAGAGGGAGTGATTTGACGGACGTCCAAAATGGAATGGTCATGGGCTACCGCGCTAAGAGTGCAAGCGTCTCAGAAACAGGTTTGGGGCTGTTCTCGAGGTGCTGTAGTAAGGGTGCATAAAAAATGGACCGCTGGCACACCGAGTACCTCCGGACATCATAACCCTGGAGCCCCAAAAGCCATCGACCTCAGAGGAGAACGTTGTCTCCGTCGACTGGTAAAGGGAAATCGACGTGCAACAGTGCAGCAATTGAAAACGGAAATGAAAGCTTGGGTATCCAGGTACGTGTCCTCGATAACAGTCGAGCGAACCCTGTTACTCATGGCTCTCTGAAGTCGACGCAGCGTCAAGGCCCCCATGTTAATCCCGGTCCATCGGCAACGACACCTGCAGTTTGCATTATACTACCGTCATTGGACAGTGCAGGTGTGTGAAAAGGTTGACTTTTCCTAAGAATCGAGGTTTCTACTCCACGGAAGTGATGGGCGGTGGCGGATATGGCGTCAGACACACGAGAACTAACACACGGACACGCTTGGCGGTCAAACACAGGCCGGCGGTGGCAGTGTGCATGCCTGGGGGATGCTTCCTTGTATGACCTGGGATCGCTGGTACCACTGGATGGGTCCCTGAACGCCGATGGCTCCCTGTCCATCCTCCCTGACCACATGAAGTCCTTCATGTTGGACGTTTACCCTGGTAGTGATGGCTAAGGGGGCCACATCGCTAAGGGGGTGCGTGACTGGTTCCAGGAATATAACAGCGATGTCTCCGTTCTCCCTTGGCCTGCGAAATCGCCCGACCTCAATACCATAAAGCACTTGTGGCACTATTGGATTGACAGCTTCGACGTGCCGACCAACAACCACGTCATCTCCGGGACATCCGTGCTCTCCTGCATACCGAATCGGCACGTGTCTCTCGGGAAACCTTCCAGGGCCTCATTGCGTCCATGCCACGCCGTCTCGTCGCTCTCATCCAGGCCAAGGGTGGTTATTCCCATTATTAGGTAGGTGGTCATATTATTCTGATACGACTGTGCATACACTGCTGTCCAGAGCTTAAGAACGAACATGGAATTTGATTATTTCAGGACGTCATGGGCTTAGAAAATATTGCTAATATATGAATAGGACTGCGGTGTGGCGTATGAAGACATTCCATGATGCGCAGCTTGTATGCAGATTTGCTGTGGGCATATGACAACTGGTGTATACAGACAGGAGGTCGAGTAGTGTCTCATATGTGTTTATTGTTCATTCTGTTTTTCATGTGTTTCAGTGACGAAGCTAGAAACCGTGTCTCTCAGGTAACAAAGTAATGTCTTGTTGATCTCATATGGATGATTTTACCCAAGGTGAAGGTATTGACAAACTCGAAGAAGGTCAAAATCTGACCAATATCACCAGAGAGCTTGAAGTAACACAACACAGTGTCGCATCTTTGGTGAGCGTTCAGGAGACAGAACAGCTGCAAGACATTTTGCTGGAGGTTGTTCCCGCAGTACGAAACAGCGGAATGACCGTTACCGGACTATACTGGCAAAACGGAATCGAAACAATGTTATGGTCCAGTTGGCGATTCGTCCCCAAACAAGCACAGGCGTGCGAAAGTTGCACCTAACCGTGTCAAGATGTCCCAATGCAGCCCAGAAACCCGTAAATTGACTACAATTATCCAGGGCGCATGGTGCGTTCCGCCATCAGTACTGTTCGATGCTACTATGGTAGAAGTACGGAACAGTACTTGCATTTTCATATATGTCATCAATAATATGAAATCTATGCGTAAGTTTATAGCGTTTGTTTGTGTGGGACCGACTTTTTCACTTTTTGAATCTCTTCCATGGCCCGTAAACGTTGAACTACGGTCGACTGATTCACGTCCAACTGAATTACCGATTCTCTGGCCGACTGGGTGGTATTGTAGTTCAGCAGAACTTGCAAATCTTCACTCTGCATATCCGTCGGGAGCTGCCCTACTTGCCCTCCACGATGCATTTACCACTTCGGAATTTCACAAATCCCTCACGAGACGTGCTTCGGCAGTGGTTTTCTATCGGTTGTGAGAAATGTGCGACGCCTGTAATAGAATGAGCACCAGCTGATCGTTGCATTTTTCAGTTTTTTAACAGAAAAACTATTTCTTGCAAACTACATATTACATTTTTGCAAACAAAGTACAGCCTTGGACGGTTTAAAATATTACAACAAAGTTCGAAGGCGCTCATTTTTTTGCTGTATAGGTGTTACCCTTGTTGTTATGAAAAAAAACCGTAGAAACGATAACAATGACTCACAGAAGCAGTATTCTCTGTAGAAATTTATCTTCTACTGTAAAGAAGTTAAGTAAAACTTGAAAACTGTAGGTCTCAGTGAAAGGGTGGACATTTATTTTCCTTTCTATTAATTTGAAACAGAATGTTGCAAAAGTAGATACACAATTTCTACGCAGCTGACTCTCTGTTTTTAGTTTAGTTGGCAGGGTTTAACTACCACTGTGGGCAACTCCATTGACTATAAACAGACGCCCTTCCCTAATTTAGGGGTACTGGTTCCAGGGAACGAAAAGAGCCAAATACAACATCCACACTTCACCTGTATTTTCGAACTCGGACCCATCTCAGACAAATGATAAGACGTAACCACTCGGCCACCGCCACTGCGCAGCTGACTATAAACCTTCTCACAGTTTTTACAAATTTCTAAATTTCAGAGCTAAATTTTGTAACATTTCTCTGGTATAATACTAAGTAGTAAAGCAGGACAAAAGTCACCAAGAAATTTCACGCCGGCTGAAGTACCCCGTTGTGGTCTAAGCGCAGGCTGCTGACTGTTCGTCCAAGATGGGCCCAGGCTCCAGTTCCTGTTGAGGCATGGGTGACATTCGTGACTTACGTAACTGGATCTCTCCCATCCCTGGAGCCAATGACCTCTAATTACGGACGGACGACTGCTTATCGCACGTACAACTGGACGGACGACAGCTTATCACAAACTCAAAAACATAAAAAAAAAACATTGCATCGCTAA
Source organism: Macrothele yani (assembly GCA_039090855.1). Classification (NCBI taxonomy): domain Eukaryota; kingdom Metazoa; phylum Arthropoda; class Arachnida; order Araneae; family Macrothelidae; genus Macrothele; species Macrothele yani. Next base: position 1,747,824 of record CM077012.1, read on the forward strand.
GATGCGGATACCTAAATGTAGGTGGCCCATGAAACTGGTCCTATTTGTGAATTTTATAGGTACTTTCTGGTAGAGGCTATCTGACGAACACGAGAAATCATCATATCAAATTTTCTCAAGCGTTTTTTCACTGTTTTACTTTGAAAAGCCGTTTCGTTAAAGACGGTCATAACAGGGCAAGTGATACGTGAGCAAATGTAACTTTGAGCGCAGCCCGCACAGGACAGGGAAAACGTTGAGATAATCTTTTGCTCAAATGACTTGGGATCCTTCAGAAAACAAATTTTTTATATCGTGATGGTTTTGAACTAGCTGGTATTTATGCGCGCAAAGAGTAATATATCTGCAGGTTGAAGTTTGCAAACATGTATTTTCTCAAAAACTGTATCAAATGCAATAATTACCGTTTATATTATAACAGTATTTGCTCTGATACTTGAGGACGCATTCAGCCGTCTTCATGTAATGCAAGGCCCTTTTCGTAAACTGCATACGTAATTTAGGAGATCATTGAGTTGAATAACTGTCGCGCTATATAAATTCAAGTGCCAAATGTGCTGTACATTCAGGCGAACCAATGCTTACCACCTGTGAGTCGACTAAAAGCCTTTATATGTTCTTCCATTCAAACAATTGTTCTTTACTTTGACAAAGCTCCTGTTTGCTGTTTCGGTAAAACACACTTTCAGAAGACGCATCTGAATTATTCATGGGATAATTGAAAGCACCTCTAGAGAATTGACTGGAGTCGTATCAACATACTCTAAATTTATAGAATTACACATTTTTGACCTTCCAATTATCGGAGATCATTTTCGCGCTATCGGCAAACACTCTGATTCTCTTTTGGGATAACAAACTGAATGGGTGGAATGGCGAATTTTCTGAAATCCCCCGTAGCAAGGTGTCTCTCGATTTCGAATATGAATTTGTATCGCCTCGTATAAACAAACTTATCAGGGGAAGAATTATGGGGTGTTGGCCGTGGAATACTGATGTTAAGATGAACGAAATTTATTCCCATCATTCGCAACAGCTTGCTCTGTATCTTGTTACTAGAGACAGGCCCTGAAATATTCTCATTAATACAACACAGGAGTTAAATCAGAAACTGTTCCGAGGAATATCTCCATCGCTGTTTTCAACGCTTGCAATTCGTCTTTAGCTACTCCCCCACCCTTCCCTCGCACCGCAAGTTAAGTCGGAAGCTTCGCTCCCCCTACTAAATATCTCCCTCCTGGAATTCCGCGAAGAATATATATCGAAAAGGGCTTCACGGCAGTGGGAAGAGGTGGCAGAAGTGGGGGGCGAAAGAGGAGGGGCTGTAATTTCTCTTGGCTTCAGACGAGACTTCGTTAGGCTTGGTTTCACTTGTAACGTTATCTCTCCACAGATGCCGAAGACGACGTACAGAGAGAGGTGGGGAGGAGGGCGGGATATAGCTCATGAATAATGTGGAAGGAATTGGAGGATAAGGTCGTTTGATGAACGGAGAAAGTGTGATGTCTGAGAAAAGAAGTAGATTCTTGGAGGACAACGGACGGTGGAGTCTTTTGGGAAAAGGGGGCAACGTCGTCGGAATGCAAAGTGCTGATGATGATGATAGAGTGTAGAGTGTCAGACTATATTTAATTTACTGTATCGGCGCTGGAAAAAACTGACCGACAGTATCCTAGGAATATTAAACTGTGAAACTGCGCTTTCCTCAAATCCTAAATGCGGAAAAATTTACCAATAGTTGTTGAAAATGATTATCGGAGCGCTGATAACTATAAAGAAACTACAAACAAACATGACCGGCGTTTTAAAGTGGGAAGCTTTATAGGAGTTTTTGTACCCAAAGAAGATGTTCTTGTACTTCGAATCTTATATTTAAATATCTCGGCTCTTAGTCCGTTGGCGTAAAAAGTAGCTACATTTTATCTGTAATAATACAGCGAAATATTGCGAAAGTAAAACAAAATTGAGAGAGGAGCCTGGTATTCTTTATATAAAATTTATGGTATGCATTACAAAATTTATGTATCTTTCGCATGCTAAGATCTTGGTGGGTGTGAAATAAAACGAGCTATTCGAGAACATACATTTATTTACGTACAGCACATTGCAATTATTACCGATACTCATGACCACACCGAACCATAATCTGGTACATATTAAGCGGAATTAAATCATAGGAACAAATAATTAGGTTTACTTATTCCTGACATTGAGCGGCACTTAAGTAGGTGGATTGATGAATGTCATTGCTGTAAAACAAATGAAAGAAGATATGTGAGTCATAAAAGTAAATATTTACTAAGCAATGGCGGCGGCAATAGGAAGTTTTCGACTGTTTAGACTTTCAAAAGCAATATTTATCTTTTATATTATGTTTTTTATATTATATCACGATTTAGACGAACGTAAGAAACGACCCTGACACCGATGAAATGTGATGTAGATGCGAAAGCCCATCTACGCATGCGCAATTTAAAAATCTGACCTCAAAATAGAGAGAAAAGCTGAATCGCAAGTGTGTTAGTGAGGGGTATTGGTAACGTTTTGCCTAAGATATCTACAGGTACACGCCATCATGTTATACGCCATTCTAAAACACTAGTCAAGAGCACGAAACTCCCCGTTGAGGGAGTCAAGAGGAAGCCGAATTTCGCTACAACTCTTACTGTACTACTATCGGGAAAGATGCATGGCATCAAAATGCATGTTTGTAATTGCTTTCATCACATTTCGCATCAAGTTATCGTAATTTACGCAAAGATGTAATGAGATATTGTTAGGTTTCTCCGTCACTCCATTGGATAGCATGCTGCACGATCAAATTTCAACATTGGTTTTCAGAATGAAACACCGTTACCAATTTTCGAAAAATCAAACTTTTTTACTTGGGATTTACACTATTACTGTCGGGAAAGACGCATAGCATAAACAATAATGGAAATCTCAGGCGGAAGAAACGGAATTCTGTTAAAGAGAAAACACAGCGACAGAAATGTGTGCAGTTGATACAAGAAATGTGTGTGGTGATTCAAACACATATGCTGCAATTAACGTACAGATTCTCAACAGGCAGTGAGTTCAAGTAAGAACTGGACAGTCCATTATTATTGTTGCGACATTACGACTGATGTGGTTTTAATACACTGAGTTGCCACTTTATTATAACCACCTGACAGTTTTAAGCAAATGAGCTATGGCTGCACGCTGTTGCCGCCAGAGGGCGAGGCTAGTATAAAAAGGGAAAGCTTAGTGCTTGCGACAGTAGTAGAAGTGATTTTTTGGTGACGAGATGGGTAAAAAATGCGATTTGACGGACTTTCAACGTGGGGTGATTTTAGGAGCTCGGAGCCACGGAGAGAGTATTACCAAAACCGCCGCATTCGTGAAATGTCCCAGAGCAGCTGTTGTTAAAGTGTTTAAAGACTGGACTGTCAGCCAAAAAACTGGGTGCAACGTGTGGTCGTCATTGACTAGTGACTGCTCGGGCGGAACGGATAGTGTTCAGACTGGTAACAGACAACAGAAGGGCAACAGTGCAGCAAATTACAGACCATCTTAATCAAGGATCCCCTCAAATGAACTCTGCACACACTGTTCGCCGTACACTGCATCGGATGGGATGTGGCAGCCGAAGGCCTGTTCGAACACCTTTGCTCTCTGCAGTTAACAGAAAACGTCTCCAGTTCGCACAGGAGCCCAAGGATTGGACAGTCGATAATTGGAAACAAAATATGTGGTTACATGAATCCCATTTTTAGTTGCATCATGCCGATGGCCGAGTGAGAATTTGTCGGAAACAGCACGGAAGCATGGACCCCAAATGCATTGCTACAACCCTTCAAGCTGTTGGAGGCAACGTTATGGTTTGGGGAATGTTTTCCTGGCATGCTTTGGGCCATTTAATTTGTGTTGATCAACTTCTGACTGGCACATCATATCTAAACATCGTTGTGGACCAAGTGCATCCTGTCATGTGGATGTTTTATCCCAATGGCGATGGCTACTTTCAACAAGATAATGCGTTCTGCCATAGAGCTCGAATTGTACAGGATTGGTTTCAGGAACATGCCAGTGAGTTTACTTTGCTTAGGTGACACCCACAATCTCCAGATCTCAACCCCATTGAGAATTTGTGGGATGAAGTTAAACAAGCCATCAGACAGCTGGATCCACAACTCTGCAATCTCACACTCCTGGAAAGTGCTATTTATCAAGCTTGGTCTCAGATTCCACAAACCACCTATCAACATCTCGTGTAGTCCATGACACGAAGAATCGACGCAGTATTAAAGGCAAAAGGTGGCCCAACGAAGTACTGAGAGGGTGGTCATAATAAAGTGGCCACTCAGTGTAAAAGTGAGAGAAGCAGCATCTCGGAGCTAAAACGAAGAAGAATCTGACTGTGGATGTCAATATGCACGAAAAAGTGATAAAACAAATAAGATAATTTAAATAATTAGATAATTGAACCAGGAATTGGTTTGTCCTGGAGCTATATCATTTAGCTTTCTAATATCGCCCAGTAAAACTCTTGCATTGTTGACACGAATCTTTTTTGTCTGTGATATTTTGCACTGTCCGAAAAGGCGGAGTTTATTGGGGAAATTCTGTCGCAAAAATTTTCATTTTGCTCAATCCAAATAAATAGATTCAGAGCATATATTTTTCAAGAAAGAATAAGACAAGGGGAAAGTAAACAAGATTTTCCAGCTGTTTTTTTTTATTGGAGGTTTAACGACCACCGTGAGCAACTCAATGGGCTATAAGCAGTCGCTCGTCCCTAATTTAGGGTCACTGGTTCCAGGGAAAGGAGAGAACCAGTGCCGTAAGACAAGTACAACATCCATGCCTCACCGGGATTCGAACCTGGACCCCGTTCAAACGAATGATCAGAGGCCATCGCTTAGACCACTGCGCCACCGGGGCGGCTTTGCAGCTGCTACCACTCCCTCCTATCTCCTAATGCTCTCAGTAAAAGATTGCACTGATTGCCCGAAGGAAACATCCAAAGGTCAGTGTATGTAAAGCCTAGAGATAGGAAGATTCGAGTGATGACCCAGCAATAAACCTTCTTTTGCTATTGCGAACGGGATGGGGAATGAAATTCGGAAAGGAGCTGCAGACATTTTCGGGCGTTAATGTATTTTGAGCGACAAAACATTTTGAAATCGTGATCTTCAAAAGTTTAAAAGATGGTTTTGATCTGAAGAGACAAGTGAGCAGCAAAGTGAAAACGGAATTCGCAAACTAGAAGAAATAAAAACGGAGCAGAAATACTGTCAGTGATATCGATAATTAACATTTTCGAGACAGAAATAAAACCAGCAATGCTATACACTGTTGAGAAGTGGCCGAAAAACATATGCTTACACAAGTTCGGAGAATATGATAATATTACGAAATCAAGCGCTGAGTAAGACTGCGGTTTTGCTAGAAAGGATGGAATCTGGAATGAGGGTAAAAGTTAAAGAGAACAATGCTTCGAAGTTAGCACACAAAGCAAGATGTCTCTTGTAGAGACATGTATTAATATGCAACATGAGATACCTGAGATATGGGGTAATGAACATTGAGTCCCCAGGTGAACAGTGCAGAAGAATGCTTAAGACGGCACACGGATTTCTGATAAAGCACTTACGTATATAGAAAACAAGAACACAAACACAGGGCGGAACTCAACGATAAGGAAGATAAATAACACCTTTCCCACTTTGTTTAGTGACAAGCAATGCTCCGGAAAATAATGAGTTTGCGGAAGCAAAGAAGGAATATGTCTATATGCACGCTCGTGCTTTTATCGGTTCCATTATAACAGAAATTTCGAAAGTGGTCATCAAAATATCAAATGCGTACAAAGAGGCCTGCGGAAGTTTTCACCTGTTCATCATCTTACTCAGGACAGTATCCAATTTATCCGCTGTTCAGGAACCGTTATGTACACTGACGGAAAAAATCCCAACACCAAGAAGGGGTTGTGTGAGATAAACGACAGTTCGTAGGCGGTGAGAGTACATCTGTAAGATGGCGTCTATGCAAATTTCGCGTTCGGCGAATACGTGTGGCGCTACTAGTGCCCTCGGAACATGCAAAGCAGGTTTGCTGTAAATACGCGCTGTAACGTTCGTGAGCGTTAGTTATCGTTGAGATTCGACGTAGTGTGTTGATGTTAGTCAAGAATGCCTTTAAGAAGACGAAGAAGGCATTATCAGCAGCTCACGGAGTTTGAACGAGGTCGTGTAATAGGACTACGAGAAGGTGGATTTTCTTTCCGCAATACTGCAGAATGACTTGGCAGGAATGTAGCCACTGTGCATGATTGTTGGCAGCGGTGGTCAAGGGAAGGTACTGCCTCAAAAGACCGGGTTCCGGCCGACCACACGGCACTACTGAGAGGGAAGACCGCCGTGTACGGCGTATGGCCGTGGCGCACCGTACCGCGTCTGCGGCAGCAATTCGATCTGCAGTTGTCATCATAGTGACAAAACGAACTGCTACAAATCGGTTACTTGAAGGACAGCTCGAGCCAGACGCCCTGTAGCGTGCATTCCACTTACTCTAAACCACTGCCGTTTGCGACGTCAGTTGTGTCAAGCTAGAGCTCATTGGAGGACGGAGTGGAGATCTGTTGTGTTTTCTGATGATAGCCGGTTCTGCCTAGGTGCCAGTGATGGCCGTGTGTTGGTAAGAAGGAGGCCAGGTCAGCGCCTGCAACCAACCTGTCTGCGGCCGAGACACACTGGACCTACACCTGGAGTTATGGTCTGGGGAGCAATTTCCTATGACAGCAGGAGCACTCTCGTGGTTATCCCACGCACCCTGACGGCACAGTTGTACGTCGGTCTGGTGATTCAACCTGTTGTGCTGCCATTCATGAACAGCATTCCAGGGGTGTTTTCCAACAAGATAACGCTCGCCCGCATACCGCTGTTGTAACCCAACATGCTGTACAGAGTGTCGACGTGTTGCCGTGGCCTGCTAGATCACCAGATCTTTCACCAATCGAGCACGTATGGGACATCATTGGACGATAACTCCAGCGTCACCCCCAACCAGCATTAACCGTCCCTGTATTGACCGACCAAGTGCAACAGGCATGGAACTCCATCCCACAAACTGACATCCAGCACCTGTACGACACAATGCATGAACGTTTACGTGCTTGCACTCAACATTCTGGCGGTTACACCGGTTATTGATGTACCAGCATTTTACATTTATAATGCCTCTTCTCGCGCTTACAATAAGCTGTGATCTTGAAACCTTAATCGATTAAATATGTTACCTATACGAATGTATTGCCGCCATTTCATTCCTCTACAACTATTTTTTCGTGGTGTTGGGATTTTCTTTTCCGTCTGTGTAATTTGCTCCTCCCAATTAGAAAACGAAGAGTTTGCCAGCACACTTGGGTATCAGTTTGCAGCAGTTATCACCATCAGCTTCATCAACTCGACATGCAATGCATTAGCTTCAAAAATAGGTGTGTTCCAAAAATTGGAGAACTACGCGCACTGAGTCTTTGAATATCTACTAAGAAGGATCTAAAGCAGTTCGCCTGGATATTATCTTTCACAGCTACGCACACCTTTCTCTTGCAATACAGGCACCTTTTCCAGTAAAACGAGATTACTGCTCACTTCAGGAAAAACTCAAATTTTGTTCCATATATTTAACAAAATGAAGAATTGTGGAATAACCTTTTTACGGGTCTTATAGAGGTTATTTTTAATGAAAGTTGGTTGTCAAATTTTCGAACTAAAGCCTAGTTCGTCATCAGGACTATGTCACTGGAGTAGTTGCTGCCACTCAATTGCAAGAGTCCATCCGCAATTATCGTTAATTGTGGTACTTCTTCTTGCTATTTCGATCCCTTCTTCTAGTTTCCTCTTTACTAAGTTTGACTGGTGGGCGATTATTTTCACTGAGTCCCAATTTATGGAGTGTCCACTTGCTTGTATATGTCTGTCTAGCCCTGTTTTGTTCCCAATGTTCCTAATAGCTGCTTGGTGTTCTTTCATTCGGACCTTAATACTTCTCCCTGTTTCTCCTATATAGCTGAGTCCGCAGTTACAGTCGATGCAGTAAATTACTCCTTCCTGCAATTGGATGTCCAATTCTTTCTGCTTTAAAGCTGGCAGGAATTTCTTTATTTTGTTATTAAGATCTGGAGCTAGCCTGATATTATATTTTGCTCCGATCCTTTTCAGTTTCTCGAAAAGTCCCTTGTGGTACGTAATTTTGCTGGTGAATTTGAAGTTGGTTATTTCCTGCTTCTTTTTTGGCACTTGTTTAAATATTTTCTCAACATATGGGGAGGGGTAATTGTTTTCTGCCAATATTTCCTTTAATTCTTCTTTGTGAAGATCTTTTGAGTAGCTGAAGAGACCAGGATTTCAATTTTTCCAAAAATTGTCTCGCCGTATTCGATTTAATATAATCAGGGTGGAATGAGCAGAAGTCTAACATCTTCCCTGTGTTGGTGGGTTTTCTAAAAAGCTGAGTGAATATTTTCCCCTCTCTTGAGGTCAAGGTTAAATCTAGGTAATTGATGCTATGATCTTTTTCCTGTTTCAGGGTGTACAGCAAGGTATTCTCTAGTAAGTTAAAGTATTCCAGAATCTGAGAGGGTAGAGATTGGTCCACAGTATCTACTATAATTAAGACATCATCCACGTACCTTGCATAGAGAGCAAACAAGGAGGGTTGTATAAATATTTTTGACTCTAGTTTACTTATATAATAATTTGCTAGCAGAGGTGCTAGTGGAGAACCCATTGCAAGTCCTGAAGTTTGCCTGTAATATTTCTTTCCAAACTGGAAAAAATTATTCTTGAAGGAAAATAGGAGCAGTTCATATATGCCAAGTAGTATTTCTCTATTGTGATTATGTCACAATAGAGAAATACTATATATCACAATAGGGAAATACTATATATCACTACTATATATACTATATATCACAATAGAGAAATACTACTTGGCATATATGAACTGCTCCTATTTTCCTTCAAGAATAATTTCTTCCAGTTTAGAAAGAAATATTACAGGCAAACTTCAGGACTTGCAATGGGTTCTCCACTAGCACCTCTGCTAGCAAATTATTATATAAGTAAACTAGAGGCAAAAATCCTTATACAACCCTCCTTGTTTGCTCTCTATGCAAGGTACGTGGATGATGTCCTAATTATAGTAGATACTGTGGACCAATCTCTACCCTCTCAGATTCTGGAATACTTTAACTTACTAGAGAATACCTTGCAGTACACCCTGGAACAGGAAAAAGACCATAGCATCAATTACCTAGATTTAACCTTGACCTCAAGAGAGGGGAAAATATTCACTCAGCTTTTTAGAAAACCCACCAACACAGGGAAGATGTTAGACTTCTGCTCATTCCACCCTGATTATATTAAATCGAATACGGCGAGACAATTTTTGGAAAAAATTGAAATCCTGGTCTCTTCAGCTACTCAAAAAGATCTTTACAAAGAAGAATTAAAGGAAATATTGGCAGAAAACAATTACCCCTCCCCATATGTTGAGAAAATATTTAAACAAGTGCCAAAAAAGAAGCAGGAAAAAACCAACTTCAAATTCACCAGCAAAATTACGTACCACAAGGGACTTTTCGAGAAACTGAAAAGGATCGGAGCAAAATATAATATCAGGCTAGCTCCAGATCTTAATAACAAAATAAAGAAATTCCTGCCAGCTTTAAAGCAGAAAGAATTGGACATCCAATTGCAGGAAGGAGTAATTTACTGCATCGACTGTAACTGCGGACTCAGCTATATAGGAGAAACAGGGAGAAGTATTAAGGTCCGAATGAAAGAACACCAAGCAGCTATTAGGAACATTGGGAACAAAACAGGGCTAGACAGACATATACAAGCAAGTGGACACTCCATAAATTGGGACTCAGTGAAAATAATCGCCCACCAGTCAAACTTAGTAAAGAGGAAACTAGAAGAAAGGATCGAAATAGCAAGAAGAAGAAGTACCGCAATTAACGATAATTGCGGATGGACTCTTCCAATTGAGTGGCAGCAACTACTCCAGTGACATAGTCCTGATGACGAACTAGACTTTAGTTCGAAAATTTGACAACCAACTTTCATTAAAAATAACCTCTATAAGACCCGTAAAAAGTTATTCCACAATCACTATGAATAGAGGTGCCATAAATGCATTTAAAACTAAAATGAAGAAGTTAATTTATACTCCGGGACAGCATTTCCCCAAAAGCAGTATCTGTTTCACCTTCTGTAAAGTTATTGCATTGACTGGGACATGTATTTTTGCCTAAAACAAGATAGTTTCCCTATAATTTTTGTTGCTTTTCTCAACATATTTATTCACCCACACCATACAATTATCAATACACTGCTGGTTGAAGGTCTCCTCAATTTTCTTCCACAACGGTCTCTCTTCCGCCAGTCTCCTCCACGTCACTTCAGCATGTTTTTGAATTTCATCCACCCATCTCCCATGTGGTCTTCTTCAGGGTCTTTTCCTGTCCCTTGGAATCCAGTCCAGAATTTCCGTTCATCTAGCCACATATCCAGCCCATTGCTCGTTCTTGATAGACGTTGGGTTGGTAGCTCCTACATTTTATGCATCCTAGTGTGATATACTTCGTCCCACACTTACCTATTGCGTTCTCCGCCTGTTTAAAGGCACTGTGTACGTTTTGAGCTACTTTTCTGGCGATATCGTCCTTCTATTTGTTCATATTCCTCCGTTTTCATATCGTTAATTGTTTGTTTACGTTTGGAAGGTGCCAACATGACGGCATCCGGTCTATCGCTATTATCTCTGGGCGTGGCGTATGCACGTCACGTCGCACTTCCCATGTCCATGGAAGGTGACGTACTCTCGTCCTCAGATGTGTCTGCTTAAGTGTCTTCCCAGCTTCCTGGTACTCGTGCTCCGGTGCCTTCACTAGACTTGGCTGCGCCTCCTTCTTCTGCTTCTGCCGCTGCTTCGGTGCCCTCCCTGGATACCTGCGACTACTGCCTTGCAATCTGCCTGTGTTCTTCTTCCCTCACTGCCTTCTGAGCTAACCGGCTCCGCACATACTTCTCTTCCGAGGATCTGATTTGCCTCTACAGTGCAGCGAAGCGTTGCTTCTACGTTAGCTTCTTTTCAGCTTGATGGTCTCTTGTAATCAACACCTATTATTCAGGTATCCAACCACAAGGTGAAGGTAGCAATTGATGAAAATTCGCAGATTGGCGGTAAGTTGAATAATCTTTTGGATAGCCGTGGGATCTTTCATATCATACCGAATACCACTTTGCCAAGCTACATGGGAGCCATCTCAGGTCATGTGTCGTCCCCGTCTATTGCCGGAATTTCTGGTACCCCACGGGCTATCTCAGTATAGTTCCAGCGCAAGGAGGATACTGACTTTTTCCTTGTACACAGACTTTCGATTGGAAAAAATTATCTCATCCCTTCCACTCTTTCCAAGCCCCTGGTGAACATCACATTCTATCCTGTTCCCCAGGAAGTGCCTGATAGTGCGCTTCCTCTGCTTATCAGCCGTATTTGTAACATTGTCGGAAAAGTTTGTCGCCTTTCTGGCGACCCACGTGGAAATCGATTTGCACATGCCACGGGACATCGCCATCAGTTGATGGTTGTCTTTTCCACTGAGAACGCCTCGGTGGATTGTCCCACAGAAGCTACTGTTGAAATTGGCTCCGGCACCTACAGTTTCAAGGTTTTCACCACTCACTATTATACTCACTGTTTTAAACAGGATCACGCCACGGCCTCCTGTGTGCATATACGCAGTGGTCTTTCTTCCAGCTTGCATCCCAGTGCCGATCACACTGGCACTTCTACCATCCCCTTTTCCTATGTTTTGCCTGACGCGACTTCTTCTTCCGTCCGTCTGACGCACCTTCCTGTCAAGGACAATGATCCCTTTCCTCCTCTTTTGAACCGTACGGTACAGCATCCTCCTTCTGGGTTGGAAGAGATGTCTTCCACTACTGATATGTCCCCGGAGGAGTGTTCCGACTCGGATGTGTCGAGTAGTGCTTCGGCATTCCGGCTGACTGGCTCTCCTACGTGCCTCTCGCATATCTGATATCCAACTACGACCATGCCTGGTGTTCCTCCTTCGCGGCACCTTCCTGCTCCCTCGGCTGATGTTTCGGCGTGCACCGATGATGATCGGGTGCATCCTGACTCATCGGAGCAACTTGTGTTATCGTCTTCCGTTTCGGGTGTTCCTGCAGATCCGCCTATAGATTCATCCGCCTCCACTTCGTCTTCAAAACGAACTAGAACTTCCAAAGACTCTTTGAAAGAAAAATAGGTAAAACATCTTTCTGTTACTCCTTCTGTGGCCTCATCTAGCGTTTCCGCTGTTTCCTGTTCAGATGTTTCTCCACCTGATAACTATTCAAACAGTATGCACCTCCGTTCTGATCCTGTCAATCCTCTCTCAGATGATCAGGTAATAGAGGCCAATGATAAGTTTCCTCTAGTTCCTGGACCACTGTCTAGACAGCAACTCTTTCGCCTATTCCAATCTGCTCGTACAGTTGTATGTACTAAAGAATTCCTCCACTTACCTGATCTTGATCTGTGTGCAGGGGTGATGCCCTTTGAAATACTGTATATGCGTCATTTTTCAAATTTCTGTGTGTCACAGATCCTAGATATCAGGGTTCCATGAGATGATACGCTCACCGTCTCTTCTCCTTGAAAGACCTCACCGTGAAACAATTTTGTGATACCTTATTGCCTCAAGCCGATGAACGTTAGCGCTGCTTCTCAACCCAACACTTTTTGTTCTTTCCGGCGAAGTTTTCCGACTTGTGGTCGCCTGGAATTTTCTGGTTTCGCGTTTTTTCATCTGCTGTTTTGCTGATAGTGTGCTGTTCCTTTCATGTTATCACTCTCGCATCGCAAAGTTATTTCCTGATTTTGTTATTGTACCTTGGGTTTTTCTTTGGATCTCTTTGTATGTCCTTGCTGTACTAGTGTTTTCCTCCGTCGCGGTTTATATCAGTGCTACCATTGTTAACTTTGTCCTCATAACGTAGTTGGTGTATTCCTGTACTGTGCTTTGCATTTTCACCGTCGTTATGTTCTACTCGGTTGGAGTTTTATCATACCCTTGTACATAGGCTCATAATGTTGTAATAGTGTTACTTCGTATCGAATGATATGCCGTTCTGTTTTTCCTTATTTGCGTGCATCATATTTTTACTATATGTGCAAATTAATGTTTAGCCGGCATTGCCTCACACTGTTGGTGCCCTTATGTTATGGTCCGAATTCTTATTTGTTTATCTTTCACGCTAAGCTGTTCTTTAGCGTTGGTGTTATCCCACTGATTCTACCTCTATTGATACGGATGTAACTGCGCCGTGATAATGTGCTCTTTATGTTTGCTCTCCATTTTGTTTTGCATTGTGGATATACCTGTATATTCCTTTTTATATTGTTTGTACTTCAATATTCAGCGACATCTTCTATGTTTGTAATCCCATTATCGGAATACACTTGGTACCGCTTTGGAACCCAGAGTTACCAAAACCAAAATAATTGCCGTTTCAGGGATTTTACTCTGATCATGATGTCTTACACTCTTGTCATTTTCCTTACCCAGGAGTTCCACTTCTTATCTCTCCTTGTTACACCAAGCATGCATCTCTCCATGCTATTTCAATTGTCTGCAGTCTTTGTACGTCCTCTTCTGTTAAGGTCCACGTCTCTGCTCCATACGTAAGCAATGGAATGATGCATTGATTAAACACTTTTTTAAGACATAATAGCATGTTGCTCTTAAAAATTGTACTGTTTCTTCCAAAAGCTCTCCAGTTAAGTTTTATATGGCAATTAATTTCTTCATCAATGTGACCTTTGCCTGATATCTGCTGTCCAAGGTAAATGTAGGTATCGGTTTTCTCCAGCCGAAGAATGTGTAGTTACATTACATAGTCTGATATTGTACGTAATACTAGAATTGAAAGAAGTTAGTTGTAACTACGCATTCTTCTGTAGAATAGCGAATCTCCAAGGCTACACTACACCGTCACTTCTTCCGAGCTGCCCAGGAAAATTTATCAACACATTTTGCTTTCATCCCAGTACATATTAAGATTTATGGGGTTAAATACGGAGTTGCTACATTTTGATTGGGTCACGGCTCGGGTGTAATTCTGAACGTAACATATGTCACCTGCACCATTGGAACCACGTAGTCTAGTGTTTACATCTCTGCTGGCATGGACATAATTTCAAGGCTCGTGCTTTATGATATATTAATAGTAATTCTTCAAATGGTATTATTTTCCTTCATTTCTGGTAGGTAAGACTGGGTGCCCTGATTTCTCAATTCCTAAATTTTTAAGGAGTTCGGAACAAAGAAATAAGTAGGGCAGTGATCCTTTCGGTCATTCGAAACGAGGAAAATATTAGATTGTTGAGACTCGTGGAGAATTTTAAATACTTGGGATGGATTAATCGAAACTCACGTGTAGTCATGGCTTTTCTTCACACGGTTAATTAGTTGAAGCATTTTAAAAATATAGCGATAACTTTTCGATTGAAGACGATTTCGTTTTTCATAATAAATCCCTCCTTTATCATGCAACGTTCTTCTTTGCTGATGAAGTAACGTTCTCAGAAGGAGTGGTATGTCTTAACCAAGAAATTGGAATTGGTCGGAACCAGAATATAAATATAATAAAGCTCTACTCAAAGATGTGTGTGAGCCGCGTATGTGAGTTGAGATTGATATCAAATTGAGTTTGTATTGTTTTCGTACTTGACGAATCTGTAGATTGGATTTAAGAAGGGAGATATTTATGATATGTTACAGTTGTCGCAAGTACGGGTTAGTAAATATGCCTTCATGTTCAAAAGTTTTATGCACGTATTTTTAAAGCTTTTCAGGAAAACTTTTGGCTCTGATTGGGACCCTCTTTGTACATATATTTCAGCACATCTCTGTTGCAGTTAAGCAGGTTCGCTGCCTCGCTAAACGAGTGATCTGAGGCGCTGAACTTTGATCATTTGTCCAAGATGGGCTTGGGCTCGAGTTTCGGGAGAGGGGAGCAGGGAATTTATCCGATGACACTGGCTTTGTCTCTTCCCAGAAACCAGTGGCCCCAAATTAGGGATGGGCGACTACGTATCCCGCGCTGAGTTGCTCATAGTGGTCGTTAAACTCTAAAAACTAATAATACAAGTCAGCTGTTTTGCTGATGATAGTTGTCTTCATGCATCTTATGTAAATCTAGTTGTTCAAGTGTTTATAAAGAACACACTGCACAGCGTATACACAAGCTGTATTCTAAATATGAATACATTTCTCTTTGGAGTGTAATAAGCACCTGAACTTCAACTCTTACGAAACTCAGTCCGCTGTTGCGAACAATCAAAGGCTTTCTTTTCAAGCCTGTTACTCTACTGCCATACCGAATGGTGAAAATATGAAGCTTTGGAATTTTTAACAACAAGTGTTTGTAGTAACAGTTTGTTTTCGGGTTGTCATTGCTGATGAAATTCAGGAGCTAAAAGCAGTGAAATGGCTAAGAAAGGACTTTCAAGTTTGCGTATATATTGCTTTTTTTCTTACAAACAGCGAAACGTAAACTGAACGGACACATTTTTATATACACCCGATAAGAATATGCAAAGCAAAAATACCGCGACTTATCGAGTGGGAACCTGAAATTAGCGATGCCGAAAAATAAAACAGTTTCCTACGCATTGGACACCTGCCACAGAAAAGTAATGGCAACGACGTAAAGTGAATTTCACCGTAGCCAGGTAGTAAGGCTGCTTGTTCAATCACCATAACTGCTGAACTGTTAGGATTTCCACGGAAGACGGTCACTCGTGCATCCCAAGGCTAGATCAAATACGGCAAATCTTTCAGTCAATGGAAGAAACGTTGCCGAAAACGACATATCGACTCACAATGTGAGCGAAGACGGCCGGTATCATTGCAAGGAATTTCACGGTTACCGCGTGACAGATAACGTCGTAATTCAACGAGAGCGCGTCAACAAGTTTATGCAGAAAGACTATCCTTCGCAACATGAAAAAATAAGCTATAGCAATCGACGTCCATATCATGTCCCGTAACTGACTGAAAGACACCGAAAAACATAGGCTTCAGTTTGTAAAAGTCTAGTACAACTGGAGTACAAAGAACCGGAACACACGTCACCTAGTCAGACGAATCACGGTTTCATCTCTATCACTCCGATGGAAGGGTGCATATGTGTTGTAATCCACGAGAAGTTCTGGACCCAGCTTGCCAAGTTGTGATCATACAGGCAAGCGGAGGCGGTGTAACAGTTTTGGGTGCCTTTACATGTGCTTCCTTTTGACTCTTCGTACCCATCGATACCTGCGACATCGGCACAAGTTATGTGAGCATTCCCGTTGACCATCTACACTCGTTCGTAACAACTCTATTTCCGCCTCGTGATGCCTTCTTTCAACAGAAAAACAACACGCAGCATAGTTTTCGAGTGGTGACCAAATGGCTTCAGGTGCATCCTAGAGAGTTGCACTCACTCGAATGTTCCCTCGATTGCCGTACGTCACCCCATTGAGAATTTAATTTGTGAGACAAAATGGAATTATCTAATCCATCTCGCCAATCTTTACCGGCAACTGTGCATGTTCTGTGACAGATGATCTTCCCTTCACATGCGGAAATACCACTTCCATGTTTTTAACACTCACTGCGTCCTTATCGAGATATCTGGCTGTTGTGAGGGCAAAAGCTAGAGCAGCACGTAATATAGTAGGTGTATATATTATTTTTTGTCGATCCAGTGTAAATGAGTGAAATAAGATAATGGCCCAGAGAAAGTGGAATTTATTAAGAAACATCTATGACAAGTTGGGCTTATGAAATAACTTTTCTTTAAAATTATGTATAATATAAAATTGAGTGAAAGTATAAGCATGCCGAAACACATTAAGAACATCTAGATTTGGTAGCAGAAATTGTAGCTTATTTTGTCGAAATTGTGTTATTCAGTCTCTGTAGATCTAATCACATTAACAGACAGAAAATTCTGATTAAAAAATACACCAATCCTTAATTAATACGATTAGGCTCATGAATGAATACTGAGAAAGAAAAAAACCGTACATACCTTTTTTCACGATACAACAGTGCTCAAAATGTTAATGAAAATACACAAAAATAGAGAATCAAAATATTTCTTGTACTGTGGAGGAAAGAAAGCACGTTAGAAATCAATATCAGCGCAGCAACTAAGTAAGAGAAAAGTTTGGAAACAATAATCCGCCAAAATGGAAATGTAGAAGCTGTATCATGTAAAGCGCAGATAAGTTTGAATAGGTTTGCAGTTCCTCACAGAGCTACAAGCAAAAATAAAACTACAACTGCAAAAGTGGAAAGATACATTTGAAACGAAAAGGAGATGGGTGTTTTCAATGAATTATTAATGCTGTTAAATTGAAAAACATAAAGCTAAAGGTGTTCGATTTAGTCCTGAGCTTCAAAAATATAAGTGGTGCAACAAAAATCACGGTGAAAAAAGTAAATGCAATAACCATTTCACACAGTGCAATCTACAGGGTAGTTTCAAACTTCGGTACCAAATTTAAAATTTCAGAGTTCATGCTCAACTCTGTATGTGTAATTGAAACACGTATAATATACTGAAATGCACATATGTTTTACATGTGTTCCCTCGCTCTTTGAGACAGGATAATCCAGTTCCTGTTACCTTGTCCTGTTTTGTCTAATCCACTTAAAAGATGGCGTATGAAATTTGGCTTTTCCACTTAGCAACACTGTTGGCCATCCGGTCATCACCTGGATATAACGGACAAATACGAAAATTGTGTTTATTTGCTTTTACACTCATATAGAAAACTGCCGCATCGAAGAAGAAAAACGATTCTGTCGAATAATTGGTCATCCTCCACCATTTTCTTTAATATGTAACAGCAGAAGCGATATCGGTTGAGTGAATTACTTTCGCTTAATGCTTGCAGAATTTCAAGCCATACGGTTTGAAAAAAGTCTCCGTCGTAGTATCTTACGCACATGGCTGAGGAACTTGAAGCTCTCAACTTGCACGGTATGTGGACTTCTGTGGGCAAGAAAAAATCTGTTTCGTACTCTTTCAAGTCTCCCCTGACACACTTGATGTTCTACCATCCTTCCCCCCGTTGCATAGGCACTGGTGGTCGGGGGTAAGGACCCCCAGATTTTCAGAGTCGGGGATCCTCATATATATATATATATATATATATATATATATATATATATATATATATACTGTATATGTACGTATATGTACAAATGTGCGTATGTGTGATCGGACCCCCAGATTTTGAAGCATGGTTACGCAATTGCCCCTTTGAGAGCACAATCAACCTTTCTCAGCGAATTATTTGTAACCTACGTACATAATTTTTCTTGCGGGTGGTTCTTTGCCTAACTTTGTGCGAAATATGCGCTGAACTCCAGTATCCGACTTTTTTTTAGCTAAAACACAATACGCATGTGTCTTCTCTGTCTTACTGAAATCCGGCATTTCGCTCGCCCAATCGATATGCTGCCAGCTTGTGGCCTACGCACAAAACAGTCATACTAAAAGAAACCTCAGGATGTAATTCATATGTTAATGTGTGTTTCACAGCTGTAGCTTTGCTGAATGAGGTGTAAAAATATTAAATTTGTTACCAAAGTTCGTAAATACGTTGTATGTATTCTCCATCGAACAGGTCAGCCAGATGCGAAAAAACGGTCAAAAGGCAAAAAAAAAAAACATTCATAAAATCTGTATCAACGTATCACACAAACGACTGGATGACCGATGCTATGATGTGAGGAAAAGCATACATGTAAATGATCTTATTCGGACTAAAATAATAGTCTAATTGTCCGATAAAAGAAATATTTAAAGCAAATTTACTCAAGCGTTCTCTCCGAAGGGAATGAAATGAAAACAAATTCAAATTTAACCAAGAGAAATATACAGGATCTTTCGCAATCTACTTTGACTAATGGAAGGAGATTACGTTTAGTTCTTTGGTGATTCCTCTTGGTTTTACAACTTATAACTTTAAAGAAATAAAAAAATGATGCTGTAAATAAACTCGGATATTTTGCAGCTGCAGAAAGCAACATATTTCATAGAGATCCTAAAGTAATCAAAACATGCAACACCGGGAAAGATGTAGGTGTGACTTTCCACGAGCTACTTGTAGAGCAAGACATCGAATATCATGCTAAAGTTCTTAACTACCCTTCATTACATGATGACTCACAAAGAAAGAACAGATATCTCGTAGAAATGATTCAGCTAACGCCACTACAACGAACTACGTTCTAAGTCAAGGGGTGAAAAACGTTTAATAGCTTTCTACTTCCAGAATCCTTCGTATGTTATAAGTACAGAAAATTGCCAGTTTCTGTAATGGATCGAATACATACGTAACATTTGGCACCTCAAAGTATTGAGCGCAAAGCATTTAGCTGCATGGAATAACAAGCGATAAGAAATCTTGATGACAATGCATCAAGCATTTTAGCACATAAGAGAGAAAGAAGTAAGGAATACAGGATGATCTTGTCTTCAAATGATATCACAGTTTACTGGTGTAAAATTTTAAGATCAATAAGTTTTACTGAACAAATTCAAACCTCCTGAAAAGAAATAACCAACGCAAACAGCAAATCTTGAAACATAGAAAGGATCTCTAAGTACTGGGAGGAATGCCTAGGTGCAGTCAGAAGAGACACAGCCACCTAAAGATAACATCGTGACATACAAAGTGTAAAACATTAGATCCACAGGAGTGCTGAAATGGCCGGAGTATAGATCTGAACAGATATAAAGCAGGGGAAATCCAGGTAAAAAACAAATAGAAACTCATGGAAGCAACCAATGAAAAGATAAACCAATTGTAATAGCATCAAAAGTGGACTTCAGAAATCTTCCACCAAACATGAAACCTGCCGGTACAAAGTGAGCTTTTGAAAAAAAAATGCAGATCAGTCTGACGGCACTGTACAGAAATATAAAGCAAGGCTTGTACAAAAATGATACTCACGAAAGCCAGCTGTTGATGTCGATGACACATACTCACCTGTCGTACAAAATATACAATGATGTGATTCTTTTCATTACAGCATACAGAAATATGAAATATAGACACTTAGGTATGGATATTCAGTTTTGTAAGCAGACATAGGGAAATTTGTTATGTGACTCATCAGAGGGTTCTATAACTGAAAGAAAACAGCAAAACGTATGCCTGTTGAATAGTACAATTTATTGCCTAAAGCAAGCAGCCAAAGCTTAAAATCAGAAATTAATTTAATACTTTTTGTAGTAGAAATTTTGAACAGAGTAAACCTAATCCTTATCGTTTGACACCGAAAGAATAAACTTCTTACATACATAATTATCAATGTAGATGCTATTTTCACAGCTGGTGACAAAGAATAAACACACACAATGAGGAAAATACACGAAACAGAATTTCAAGTTCAAAATTTAAAATACGTGACAAAGGACTAAGGATCAAAACTGTCAGAAAAGGTGTAATTTAAGGCGAGTGCAAAGCTAAAAAACTGCCTGAAAGATTGTTTAGGAAAGCAGGAGAAAGCAAATGCCCAAGACCAACAGAACTGGGAAAGGGCAGAAAAATGTGAAAAACTTCTCTCCCTGTGATTCCACAAATTATCGCGAGGCAGTAGGAACGCCTTTTTATTTATCAGCGATAACAAGAATAAATATAGATACTGCCACTGTGATACTTAGAATCAAATGGAAAAGCCAATAATCCATAATTTGGAAGCCTGAATGAGGAAAATTTAGAGTTTCAAGAACACCATTAGTTTTGAACTGAAACCGAGCTGAGAACAGTTACCAATTTTAACAGGCTTTGTAAATGAGGATTTGGCTGGAAATGATGGCGCTGACGGTAAATGAACTAACAAATACTTAAATTTAGGTTAAAGTCTTATAACTAAAAAAAAAAGAACAAAGCTAGGCAAAAGCCAGTACCAAAACCATCAGGCCAGCAGGGAGGCACTGAATCTTTCACTGATGGAATTTATCTGCATTCAGAATGATTGATAGTCTCGTAACAGAATCTGTGTGGACGTGGTATTCACCGCTATGTGGCAAAGCGATCACTTTTTGCAGAAATAGGAAAACTATTACACAGACAACCATTTACTGCATATTTCCTGTACATGTGCTCTATAAGTACATTAACATATGTACAATATACATGCAATGTTATTAACTTACATGCACAGACAATGACGTTTACGTTTCCAAACTTACGGAACGTACACTTTAATTATATGAACGTATGCATGTGCTTGAAAATATAGGTCAGTTTGTATAATACGAGATCAGTTTTGTATTTAGAACTACTGGCTTAAAAAAGAATCCTTCCCAGACTCCAACTTAGAGTAACAATATATTTCATAATACGTCTGTGATATGGGAAAACACAGACATCTGTGCGAGTTCGATCTTGAACACATATCCAGTGTGACGGAGGTGAGGTGCTCCATCTCTCTGACTCCAGAACTTCTGTGACTTCCACATGCTGCTGTCTCAAGTGTGTGAAAACACAAGTTTGTCCGAGACGGTCATCGAATTCGGGTCTCCTCACTCCGGAGTAAGTCGCTTTCACAACTGAGCTACGCTGACAGAAAGTCTCGCTGCAGATTTGTCGTCTTGACACATGTTTTAACCTCTGTAGTACATCACATCATCTCCCTCTTTATTTTTTGTTTCGAAGCGAAGTAGGAATTTTTCATTAATTCCAAACAATGTGTGGAACAAACATCACACATTTTTCGAAAAACCCAACGTCCAGTGGATCCATATTCCACAATCGGGCGACAATGTAAAGCACATATTCAGCGCATCGGGTCCCCTCACTCCGGAGTAAGTCGCTCTCCCAACTGAGCTACGCTGACAAAATGTTTCGCTGCTATCTACCTAAATCTCATATGCGTCTTGCGGGGCAGGCACGTCACATCACCCCCCTTACCCCGAAAGAGGGCCGGGACCATGTGCCGCTGTATGCAGTCATCCCATTAAGAACGTGCATTTGAGAAAACCCAACCTATTTGGTGTATGGAACGTAGCATCACACTGAATTACTTTTTCGAAACACTGAAGAAGGGATTCTCATTTTTCCTGTCTCGCCGTGTGGAAAGAACATCACATCATTGCGAAAAACTTAACAGCCGGGTCATCCTGGAAGTTCAGGCGCCAATATAACGTACAAGTTTGTCTGCGCCGAACATCGAATCCGGGTACCTACACTCCGGAGTAAGTCGCTCTCCCAACTGAACTACGCGGACAGAATTCTCGCTGCTATCTGCCTTTATCTCATGTGCGGGGCAGGTACGTCACAAGTGTGTACCAGAACAGCAACAAAACAGGGAAAATTACATGAAATTGTGGCTGTAAACGGGCACTTGATATTCGAGGTGAGGGCTCCGCTCATGTATTGTGACGTTGGAACGAACGCTTACAGTGGATAGGATAACGTTGGCATTCAACAGTTCGAATACTCTTGTTAACAGCCCGTCACCGAGCTATGAGGCTGTAGTGGGAGAAGAAACATCGCCGTTAGGCAACAGAAGACCTGAAACGGGCTGTTGGTCCGATTAATTGTGGTTTAAACTACGACACGCCAACGAGAGGGTGCGTGCGTTGCGTAGACCAAACAACACCAGGTAACCCAACTGTCAAGTCGGAGAACTGCAGGCCTATAAGGACGGGAAATGTTCTGAAACGTTTGAACGTCGGTGCCTTGTAGCCACTTATACCTATTAAAACCATTATCACCGCGCGAAGCTATATAGATGTACTGACCAACAACCTACACCCAGAGCTACCCTCTTTACACAGCAAAATGCCTACTTTCAACAACAAAACAGCGCATCGCATCACTTCCGTTTGGCAAAGGACTGGTTAGAGAAGCATTCCAGTGAGTTTGCAGCGATCGAATGGCACTCTCACTCTGCGGATCGGAACATTACTGGTCTTATATCTGTGGAACGAAGTGGAGTGAATTATTTAAGATCGAAATCCACCATCGGAAAAATTACTTCACTGTATAGACGACTGCTCTGGAATCATGGGCCAC
The DNA here is from genome assembly GCA_039090855.1 of Macrothele yani. Classification (NCBI taxonomy): domain Eukaryota; kingdom Metazoa; phylum Arthropoda; class Arachnida; order Araneae; family Macrothelidae; genus Macrothele; species Macrothele yani. The sequence goes on from CM077012.1 coordinate 1,770,978, forward strand.
AATGCAACGTGAACGTTTCTAGCATCTGGTAGATTCCATCACTTAATGTGTTGCTGCTGTTGTGTCGTAACTTTTGTGACGTGCTTCCCCGCAGGACGCACATGAGATAAAGGCAGATAGCAGAGAGAGTACATGTCCGCGTAGCTCAGTTGGGAGAGCGAATTACTCCGGAGTGAGGGGACCTGGATTCGATGTCCGGCGTGGACAAACCTGTGTTTTCACACATTCGAAACAGAGGAAGCATCGAGCAGACAGCATGCATGTTTTGTCCATCTTCTTATCTTCTGTGCTGAGTATCAGAAGTGTAGCTTGTGTATACGCTGTGCAGTGAGATAAAATATGGAGTCGTGTTCACAGGGTACGTTAGTGGGATAGAAAAGACCCGTAATTGAATGTCTAAGGACTGACAAAAATGTTGCACGTATTTACCTTCATGGGCGATTAAAAATGGGTATGGTGATGAACGTGTGGATATATCTTCCCTAATTCGTCGAACATAAGAAATTAGAATTTAGGAATCGTGCTCGTGGCAAAGGGGATCTAAAAGACAACTCTTTTGTTAGAGAACACCTGTCACAGCAAGGGATGAAATGAATCTTCAAGGTGTTAAAGTTTGAATCAACGCAGACCACCGAATGACTCAACGTGTTATGGATGAAGAACTTGAAATTTCCAGAGAAAGAGTATGCCAAACCAGAAACATGTTGAGCTACAAATGGGTTCACTGTATTTTGGATGCCGTGAAAGTTTACCCAGGAAAGTGAAGTCAAATACGCTGAAATGTGTTAGAAAACTTTGAGAGGTATGTTTTTCTGATGAGACAGTGATGATTTTCTGATTTCTATGGTCACTAAGGACGAAAGCTGGATGCATCATTTCAAACGTGAACGAAAGTGGCAGTCACAGGAATACTGCCATACCAATTCCCTTAGGACTGAAAAGTGTAAAGTTCAGGCATCCTGGAAAAATGCAATGGCGAAATTCTTCTGGGAAGGACAGCGTATTTACCTAGTGAAAACGTGTTCAACTGTGAATTCATAGCAGTACATTGAAAACTTGACGCAGTTGCGAAGGAACGTTTGTCGTCTTCAGGGTCACTGTGGCCGCATTTTGCTTCATCATGACATTGCAAAATTACACACTGCAAAAGTAACCAAGAAAGCTGTGACGAGTTGAAAAATTGATGGCATCCCACATATTCCTTGCATCCCAGACTCATTTATTTCCAACACTGAAGCATGATCTCAAAGGAAGGCTCTAACGACCAAGTAAAGGCCGCTGTGAAGGATTGGTTGCAAAATATGTCACCAGACCTCTCACTGGTTGGAAGAAATGCTATAGGTGGTGATTATGTTAAAAAATAAATAAAGCATGTCTGCAAAGTAGTATTTTAAGTTATCTGTCTCTCTTTTTTTCATATCAATATCAGAAACCTGTTAAAGGTTATGAGCTTGTATGCAAAACTTTATAGCAGCCCCTCGTATGTTTTTATGCCACCTAGCAGCAACAATATATGTAAGCAATATACAAATCGAAGGCCCTGAAAGAACGGATTTTTTCCTTTTCGACACAAAGAAATGATCCACTCGATTCTTTTGTTTGACATTTTCAGTTCAGGAACCAACAGTGCGGCTACCGTGAATCAATTCTGAGTAGCATCCGAAATGAAAGATTAGTTTGCTTGATTTTTTTCGATTCAGTGAACGGTTTGGACCATAACCTTAGAAGTTTTATACTTTACATTCTGAGCTGGATATTAAACATACGTAAAAGCCAGTAATACAAAATCGTTTGTCGAACTCAAACGTTTCTGAAAGTATAACGATTCTCACGAAACTGGTTTTATTTTAAGTCAAAATTATTCACTTACTATTAAGGATCATTAAACTCAAAATCGATTATTTAAAGTAACACGTAATTTCTGAATTATAAATATCTTTTTGATTTATATTGAACCTCCACCGTCGGCATCGTTGTTCCTTAGTTTGAATTTAACACAAAACAATTCGATCATGACTAACCTAAAATTGCTGACCCCAGATAAGGGGAAGCATCGTAACGTTTTGGAGTGTTAGAATTTTTTGCGCGAGCATGCACAAGCACCAGCAAAAGCTGAAGTGAAACGGAAATTCTAGTACGATCAGAAAAATTGCGAGCCTGTTTTATCTTTTTTTTTTTGTTTAATTTACCACCTAATATATATGTGAACCTCAAAGCGCATTTTAGCTCCTTTGTTTTAACTTTTTACTGTTTGTATAGTATTATTATACGTGCTCATGTTATGGTCCCATCTATCACATATGGGCCCGATATCCCCACTTCTAAAAGTCGAATCAGAAAAAATGTCTGTTTTTTTTTTTACTTTGACAAAAGCAATACAGTTAAAGATTTTTTCTCTGTTTTTCGTTCATCCCTTTACTTGCCTGCACTCACAGCACAGTATTTATCCTTCTACAAGCCAATTTGGAAATCTTTTATTTTATAGCAAAAAGTATACCTAACATTTTAGACTTGTATCATGCTCATATGTGTGGAATATAGGGATACATTACAGAACCTTCCCGCTATCTCTGCAATTAAGAAATATTTAAATACTGTGCGATACATTTTTCATAATTTTCAATCAACTGTTGTTGAAAATTTCATACAGCCCAACTGAGTTCGATTCCGTTATAACAATATTAAGAAATCTTGATCATTATTCAAGTGGTCCTTTCAACTAACTAATTAATTTGCAGAATTGATTAGTTTCGGGAGGTTATTCCATGCCAACGACTTATAAATAATGTACCGAGGAAAAATGAAGAAACGGTAACGATCATTATTTTCATTGGTGGAGGTAGCACACAAAAAATGAGCTTTGAATATTCATAATACAGATATATATTTCTGCCGTTTATAACAACCGTTCATTTTTACACCTGGCGGGAATGCCCAGAAGACACAGGGTCAGATTTCATCTGAATGATAGAAAAGGAATTATTCGGGTATTTTTGTGGTAATGAAGATGCCATGCCCCTAAATGTCTGTGTGTGCAAAACATACAGTATATTTTCGCCATTCAGAAGAAAGACTGCGCGTCAAAGCATGTTGAAAATGCAGGGAAGATTATTTCAATGATTATTGTCCTGGGGGAAATGTTTTTTTCTTTTGAATAGGTCTGATAAAGTGTAAAGATGGCATGATGGTATGCATGTAGTCAAACAAAAAGCAAGACCAAGATGAAATTAACAGTGCTTAAATTTACGCAACACGAATTACAAAAAGCGAAGTACCGAGCATTCGAGGAGTCAGCCTACTTGATTTACACAAACTTCTTGCATTCTGAAATATTCCAGTTTTATACAGGGCTATTGCAAATGATCTTTCCGATACAAAAAAATTCTATCAAGACATAAGAAGCATGATCAAAAGCTCCGGAGGATAACAAAAAAATTGGGAAAGCTTTTCAAAAGGCAAGATATGTTCAACAATTTTGCTGAGCAGATAACAAAACGTTGTTCCGTTTTCTCCAGAAATTTCGTATAATCTAACGCTTCACCTTAGAGTACCATATACACTGAAGTAGCAATTTATTAGGAACGTATACCTAATAACGTGTTTGGTTAATCTTGTCCTTCAAACTTCAAAACAGCCTCTATTTGATGTGGCATGGAATAAAGGAGGTCCTCATATCGCTCTACAGGTATGTTCAGTCAAACGAACGTTATAGCGTCTGTCAATTGCTGAATATTCCCTCGAGGAAAACTTCTGTTACGAATGGAATATCATTACGTAGGTGTTCAACTGTGTCAAAATCTGGGGGTCATTTTAGCACTCTGAAGTCCCCGTCGTGCTATTGAAAACACTGTGTGATTATCAGAGCCTTGTGACTAGGCCATTTATAATGAATAACCTTCTTCTACCAGCTAAGCTAATTATAATGAATAAAGCTTTTAACTAAGCTAAGTATAATGCTTCTGCTACTGAATTATATGCTTGTACTAAGCTTCAAATAGTGAATTCAAATGGTTGTTGTTACTAGTTAATTAAGATCATGAATAAAGTCTCCTGCTAGTAGTGTGGTAATAGTATTGAACAAACTTATAACTGGTAGTAATGTTGTAGCAGTAATTAGGATGAATAAAGTCTTAACGCTGGTTGTTAATAGTAATAAACTAATGACATAAACCTAACAGCCAGACAGAGATCTGACAAAAACTATGAATTGAGAAAGACGTACTTACGAAAAGCTCTTTTATTATGTAACTCTTGATCATCCAACTCACACACACAACTCGTTTCACAATAATGAAGAATGAAACTAATCACATAGAACAAAGCTCTCAATACAACAACAACAACAAACTCTCTCCTTCACATAAACCAACGCTCTCCGTACAACAACAAACGCTCTCTGTACAACAACAAACGCTCTCCGTACAACAACAAACGCTCTCTGTACAACAACAAACGCTCTCCGTACAACAACAAACGCTCTCCCTACGTATCGCTGAACGCGCCTATTTATACTGGCTACCACCACGTCATGACTTACACTCATTGCCAGATCTCATTCAGCGGGTGAAATAACATCTCGTTCAGTAAGAAGATAATTTACATAGAAAAATAAAATAACCAGAGATAGTAAAATCAAAAGGAAAGTGAATCGAGAGTATACGTTACACATTATCTGCTGAAAGAAGCTATCTCCAACAAGATACACTATGCACATGTACGGGTGTGTCTGATCCGCAATAGTGATACGATACCACGTGTCATCTAAATTATGCATTTTCCAGTGGTATTACGGAACCCGTCCCCTGTCATTAAAACAGACCCCAGACCATTTCACCGCCTTCACCAGCTTGTGCGGTTAACGCTAGGCAGCTGGTTCATCGATTCATGCTGTTGACGCCATATTGTGGCTCATCCATCGGCGTGTATTAACTGAAAACCAGATTACTCGGACAGTGCTATCTTTTTCCAGACTTTAAGGGCCCAGTTTTTTCGCTCTCATACTAACTAATGGCGAATTTGTTGGTTCACACACAGACGAGTGGTACAGGAATTAGACATCTTTTGTAATAGCCTATTATCGTGCAAATGTGCGGCGAGTTGTGTATGCTGAAGGGTTCTAGGTGAATTAATCGAAAACGAATTCTTCGAAGACGAATTCATCTAAAAATAATTCATCGAAAACGAATTAATCGAAAACCAATTCTTCAAAAACGGATTCGTCGAACGGAGAATTCATCGAAAACGAATTAATCGAAAACCAATTCTTCAAAAACGGATTCGTCGAACGGAGAATTAATCGAAAACGAATTAATCGAAAACCAATTCTTCAAAAACGGATTCGTCGAACGGAGAATTCATCGAGAACGAATTAATCGAAAACCAATTCTTCAAAAACGGATTCGTCGAACGGAGAATTCATCGAAAACGAATTAATCGAAAACCAATTCTTCGAAGACGAATTCATCTAAAACGAATTAATCGAAAACCAATTCTTCGAAAACGGATTCGTCGAACGGATAATTCATCGAAAACGAATTAATCGAAAACCAATTCTTCGAAAACGGATTCGTCGAACGGAGAATTCATCGAAAACGAATTAATCGAAACCCAATTCTTCGAAGACGAATTCATCTAAAACGAATTAATCGAAAACGAATTAATCGAAAACCAATTCTTCGAAAACGGATTCGTCGAACGGAGAATTCATCGAAAACGAATTAATCGAAAACCAATTCTTCGAAAACGGATTCGTCGAACAGAGAATTCATCGAAAAGCAAATTTTTCGAAAACGGATTCGTCGAACGGAGAATTCATCGAAAAGCAAATTTTTCGAAAATTAGGGCTTCATGTGAATTCATCGAAAGCGAAATCACCGAAAGATACAATATTCTAGGGTAAGCTTTTGTCGAAAACTTTGACTATAATTGGAATATGGCTAAGTGGCCACAAAAGCGTTGGAGGAACGTATAAAAATTGCATTTTTTTATTTCTTAGATTACGCTTTCATGTACGATGACCACAAAACCATCAGGGAGTCTAACAAGAACCAAGCTTTTGATTTCATCGTGTCTACTCTTCCCGCACAGTATTATTAAGTATCATTGCGTTTATACTTACGCATTAAATATTGATACGCCTAGGCCGCTTTAACAGTTTTTCTCCCATCGTGGTTATACCCACAAGGTTTAGACACCAAATCAAGTTAGTATTAATAGGCTTTTATTTAGGCATTAAATATCAATACATAGGCCTGGGCCTAGGCATTTTTAACAGTTTTTATTCCATCATGTTCATACTCACAAGGTATAGACAACAAGTCAAGTTAGTACTATTGCACTTTTACTTAGGCATTGAATAATAATACCTTGGCCTAGTCCTAAGCCTTTTTAACAGTTTTTCTTCCATCGTGTTCATACTCACAAGGTATAGAACCAAGTCAAGTTAGTACTGTTGCGCTTTTATTTAGGCATTAAATATTAATTCCTTGGCTTAAGTCTTTTTAACAGCTTTTATTCCATCCTGTTCATTCTCACAAGGTTTAGACACCAAATAAAGTTAGTATTATTGCGCTTTTACTTAGGCATTAAATATTAATACCTTAGTCTAGGCCTTTTTAACAGTTTTTATTCGATTGTACTCACATTCATGAGGTTTAGACGCAAAGTCAAGTTGGTATTATTACTTTTTTAAAGAGGCATTAAATATTAATACTTTGGCCAACGCCTAGGCCTTTTTAACAGTTTTTATTTCATGGTGTTCATATTCATAAGGTTTAGACATCAAGTCAAGTTACTAATTTCGCGCTTTTACTTAAGCATTAAATATTAATGCCTTGGCATAGACCTAGGCCTTTCTAATAGTTTTTATTCCATCGTGTTCATATTCATAAGGTTTAGACACCAATGCATTTAAGTAATATTGCGGTTTTACTTTGGCAGGAAATATTAACAAATAGGCCTTAGGGATTTTTTACAGTTTTTATTCCGTTGTGCTGGTACCATAAGGTTTGGATACCAAGTCAAGTTAGTATTATTGCACTTTTACTTAGGCACTAAATATTAATCAATAGGCCTTTTTGACAGATTTTGTTCAAGTGTATGACATATTTTTTCTTAAGTAAATACGCAATAAGGCCTAGGCCAAGGTATTCATATTTAACGCCTGAAATAAAGCGCAATAAGGCCTAGGCCAAGGTATTCATATTTAACGCCTGAAATAAAGCGCAATAATAGTAACTTGACTTGGCATCTATATCTTGTGAGTATGAACACGATGGAATAAAAACTGTTAAAAAGACATAGGCCTAGGCCAAGGTATTAATATTTAATGCTTAAGTAAAATAGCAATAATACTAACTTGACTTGGTGTAAAAGCGCAATAATACTACCTTGAATTATGAATATGAACACGATGGAAAAAAACTGTTAAAAAGGCCTAGGCATTAATATGTGATGCCTAAGTAAAAGCCTAATAATACTAACTTGACTTGGTGTCTAAACCTTGTGAGTATGAACAGGATGGAAGAAAAACTGTTAAAAAGGCGCATTAATATTTAGTGCCTAAGTAAAAGCGCAATAATACTACCTTGAATTATGAATATGAACACGATGGAAAAAAACTGTTAAAAAGGCCTAGGCATTAATATGTGATGCCTAAGTAAAAGCCTAATAATACTAACTTGACTTGGTGTCTAAACCTTGTGAGTATGAACAGGATGGAAGAAAAACTGTTAAAAAGGCGCATTAATATTTAGTGCCTAAGTAAAAGCGCAATAATACTAACTTGACTAGGTGTTTGAACCTTATGAATATGAACACGATGAGAGAAAAACTATTGTGAAGGCCTAGGCGTAGGCATTAATATGTAATGCCTAAGTAAAAGCGCAATAATACTAATTAGACTTGGTGTTTAGACGTTATGAATATGAACACGATGGAAGAAAAACTGTTAATAAGGCCTAGGCCTGTTTATTAATATTTGATGCTTAAGTAAAAGCGCAGAATTGTTAGCTTGATTTATTATGTAAACGTTATGAATATATTGCGTCGTGCTCAGATTCATGAGGTTTAGACACAAAGAATAGTATTATTGCCCTTTTACTAAGGCATTAAATATTAATCCCTAAGCCTTTGCGCACGCCTGAAACCGAGAAAATGCACTTTTTATACGACCCCTAAAGGGGGTGTCTGCACTTGTCCGTTTGGCCAACTGTTTAGCATATAACTTAAACTCTATTTCAATAAATTCGTTTCATTATTTTCGAAAAACTCGCCTTTGGGTAAATTGCTCGGTCGATAAATTTGTTTTCGAAGAATTCACATTCGACGGATTCGTTTTCGGTGAATTCGTTTCACATTTCTTCGATAAAGTCGTCTTTCGGTGAATTGTTCGTTCGATAAATTTGTTTTCGATGAATTCGCCTGCTCCCTGCTGAAGTTTTCCTCTTGATATCGTTGTCATACTGCGGACGTATTTGACGAAATGTAGCCCGTTCGTTCCATCGTACAATCTTTTCCAACCACCGTTTCCTTCCAGCATCAACAAGTTGCTTTAGCCCACAGGAAAACCGCTGATTGCTTTTTTGTCTACCATGCGTTGTACACCATTGGTACAATAGTTCTTCCGCAGCCAAGAAGGCTTGCCGTTTCTGATAAGCTTGCACCTGTCCGCCTGGCACCAACTATCATGCCTCTTCGATGTCGCTTAAATATCAAGTGTTCCCATATTGGCGCTTACCACTCTTTGTATACTTCTGAATACTTTGCAGTGAACGGTTTGTTAAGACATCACTACGCCATATTTGCGTACGTAAGTAAGTATGGCTTGTGACTGATTGCATTTGGGTGTGTAACGTATACTCTATATTCACTTTCCTTTTGATTTTACTATCTCTGGTTATTTTATTTTACTATGTAAATTATCTTCTTACTGAACGAAATATTATTTCACCCGCTGAATGAGATCTGGCAATGAGTGTAAGACATTGCCATGACGTGGTTATAGCCAGTATAAATAGGCGCGTTCAACGATAGCCGAGGAGAGCTTTTTGTTGTTATAGGGAGAGCGTTTGTTGTTATACTAGAGGAGCGTTGTTGTTGTGAAGGAGAGAGTTTCGTTCTATGTGATTAGTTTGATTCTTCATTATTGTGAAACGAGTTGTGTGTGTGCTTTGGATGATCAAGAGTTACATAATAAAAGAGCTTTGTCGTAAGTACGTCTTTCTCAATTCATAGTTTTTGTCAGACCTCTGTCTGGCTGTTAGGTTTATGTCATTAGTTTATTACTATTAACAACCAGCGTTAAGACTTTATTCATTCTAATTACTGCTACAACATTACTACCAGTTATAAGTTTGTTCAATACTATTACTACACTACTAGCAGGAGACTTTATTCATGTTCTTAATTAACTAGTAACAACAACCATTTGAATTCACTATTTGAAGCTTAGTACAAGCATATCATTCAGTAGCAGAAGCATTATACTTATACTTAGTTCAGTAGAAAGAGCTTATCCATTATAATTAGCTTAGCTAGCTGGAAATAAAGCTTATTCATTATAGGTGTTCCTATAATAACCTGCTACTTCAGTGTATATTTCTTTAAGTAATCAATAATGGATTTCAGTGATGGAAAAACTTTCTAGTAATGGATTTTAAGTTCGGAAAACTCGTTTCTGCTGGTGTCTTAAAGTAAAAAATCAAGATGATTGTGACATTTTGAACGCAACAAACTGCATAGTACATTGTCGTGTTGACCTCTGTTATTCGTTGTTGCACTTGCAGCATTTGTAAGGACCAAAAGAAAGGTTTTTTTCCTCAAAAGTTATGTTTTTGCTGTCATAAAGTAGGTTTTCAAGTAGTGCGGAGAGTTAGAAACTTTTTCATTTTCAATTTTGATTCAGAGAAAGCTGCTTATACACTGTGTACACAAAACATATTGTGACACCTGCACATACGCAAATAAATGTGTATTTGCAGAACCCATTGCACATGCTCGGGTTGTCTGGTTACTATATATAATGGGGAGTTTTGGCACCGTTGTCAATTCGCATTAGAAGCTACTATGACGTGCGGTTCTTAACTAACGAACTTTGAAAGGGACATGGTGATTAAAAGGCAACTTATTAAGCAATTGCTGCACAGCTTCGCCACTATTCAGGGATTCCAAGATTCCACCGTCGGCAAGATAATTGATGTTCTTCATCAATGGAGAGCACGTGGTGCACCTACAGCAAATCCGCTCCCTGAAACTGAGTGATCTTACCAAACAAAGCTTATTGCAGAATGCGAAAAATGCAAGCACGTTCTTCGTCGGAAGCCTGCCCGGAGACCTCGCACAAACTACTGGAACAGCTGTTTGCAGCAGAACATTCCGTCGGTCGGAAACTGTATACCCACCGTTACCACGTTAGGTCAGGTGCTTGGGATCGATGACTTTGTCTAATCACATTGTCTCCACGTATCTGGAAGATTTTTAACACGTTATGTCAGTTGCGCACAAACCTTATAGCACTCCGGATAATGACAGACGACGAATGAAGTGGAGTTTCGTTCGCGGTTCGTGGACAATTTAATAGTGGAAGAGGATCGTGTGTAGTGATGAATCACGCTACTCATACTTTCTTTGGGATAGACGTATTTGGCTGGAGCGTTTGCCCAGGGAACCCTCTCAGGCTGACTGCATTTTTTACCCTACAGTCGAGTTTGGAGAGAGTTCTGTGATTATGTGGGTCTGTTTCTGCTGGGAAGGTCTCGGTCCTTTGTTTGTTGTGCAATCTACCCTAACGGCCGCCAGCTATGAAAAAATCTCAAGAATTTCGCACTAGTTGTTCTTTGGCAGTGCTTGTTCTTTGGCAGTACTTGTTCTTTGGCAGTACTTGTTCTTTGGCAGTACTGGGCATAGATCTGTGCCAGTTCGGAACAAGATTGAGCACCTTGCCAAACTACAAACTCCATATAGGCTTCGTTTGAGAAGTAGGACATCCAAGTGTTGAACTTGCATGCCCTAAGCCCCGATCTAAATCCAACAGAACATCTGTTCGACGCGCTGGTTGCCGCATACGATCTCGGCCGGTAAAACTTCATCTGTACGGCGGCTCTGACAGTACCGTTGAGGGAGAAATGGAGGAAAAGTCGGGTACAGACTTACTGCTGTCTCTTGGAAAGCCTGTCTGGAAGGGTTGTTACGTAATAACAGCTTAAGATAAGCCGATAATATGTGATGATTTCGACTAATAAATGTATTGGTTTCCGTTTCGCCTAGGTATCCGAATACTTTTGAATGTCCAACGGTGGCTGCAAGTGCAGTTGACTTTGATAAACGTTTTTCTTTGCTGATGCATTCTTCACTCACATCTCATTAAAGTTTCCACACCATCCGTTAAAATGCTCTCTCCCTTTCAGGAGCCATGTCTAATTCTCAAATAGCTTGAAAACTGAATCATGTACATTCAGCAATCTACATGGAATTAAGCGTTTAATGTGAGTGCAATAAGAAATATCTTTGGTTTCTCTTTTTCAGATATATTTGTATTCTTTCTGCTGTCTTTGATTAAACTATCATAAGAGGTTTTTTTTTAATTTTCGTGGAATTTCTTCCTACACGATGTATGCCCTTATTTAGCATGTACTTATGCTGTTATGGTTTTGGTTAGCATATTTTGATTCATCAAATTATAATGAATACGTAAAGGAACAAATGCTATTTTTGCAACTAATGATAAGACATGGAAAATAACATTTACTAAGAATGCTGAAATTCCCCAAAATGAATTTTAATTAACAATTAAATGTCGTGAGGAAATGCGGGTGAATTCGGGTGCTTAATTAGAACTCATGGACAACCTGCAATTTTTAATTTCCGCTAAAACGAGCAAAATCAAGGAGTGAACAAAAAACATAAGGTATCACCGTAGAATAATTTTGAATCGTTACGTTGAACTTTATCTGACTTTCAGCGAATCTAGTACATTTAAATTCGTTTAATGGTTTGGGAATATCAAATGTTTTTAGCAAATCGACAATTTGAAAACTTAACAATGGTAACCCTACCATTAGCCTATTTGATAAAAGAAAGAATTTTCCTTTTAAAGTTATTAAATATTTACACTGGACAAATAATATCTCAACCAAAGTAATAGAGAATATACTTATTTCGCAGATACTTAGAATTTCCAGAATATGCAACAATACTTCGGATTTCTTTGAGCACATTAGTATCCTATTAAATAGCTTTCTAGGTAACCAAGTACCAGTTTATTTTATTAAAACAGCCTTAAGAAAAATAGTTCTCAAAAATAGTCAAATCTAATTTAATTGCATCACAGTTAATAAAATGATTCTGGCCAATAAAAGCCTTTTTGGAAGTTGGTCTAGAGGATGTATATTAACTAACTTTTAGGAACCTTTAGTGATATGTATAAAATAGCTTTAATATAAAAATAAAAATAATAAAATATTAATTAAAAATCCCCAAAAAAGTTTAAAATGTAAAATAGATACTCGATATCAAGAATAGCTAACATAAAAATAGTAAAAATTAAGAAAAACTAAAAGAAAATGTATCTTGTCTGCAGTTTTATTATTAGGTATTTTAATATTGATGAATATTATTAAATACACATCGGGTATATTTGATGATAATTTACATGTAATCCGGTGAGCCACTGCTCTACAGACAAACGGTTTATCATTTTCACTTGGGAATTTTCTGATTGGTGGACTAACGTTGTCTGCGGAGTGCTTTTTGTGCGGGACTGCCTTCATGGCTTCTCTTCCTGAAATGCGGGAATTTTGTCGGCCATTTGTAATTCAGGCTACGTACAGATCGGAGGCCTAGCAGGTAGGTCCTTTCATTTGTTTCCCCTTTTGGAGGTTTTTGGTTTTTTCTCGTTTCTCTGCCTGCTGAAATTCCTTAGTTTTTTTTTTTTTTTTTTTTTTGGCTTTGCTTTTACTGGCGTTTTTTCTTGCTGTTGACCTTCTATTTCCTTGTATTCATGCAGTGCTCTGTTCAGGTTGATTGTAGTGTTCTTGGCCTCGTGGCTCCGCATCCCTTTCTGTTCGTTGTTCGGAGGAACATTTGCTGTATTGGTAATTTGTGTAAAGCATTCTTATAATACTGTGTACATACTGCAATTTTTTTTTTTTATTTTTAAGTACATTTCCAATGTTTTATATTACGTTTCTATTGCCTAAAGTCATGCAGTGTATTGCGGTTTCTGTGTTGTTTGTTTTTTTGTTTTGTTTTTTCCCCTGTTCTCTGGGCTATTTTCCTGGAAAATTCTTAGTTGTTCGTTCTTAGCACAGACGTTTGCTTCATTATTATTTGTCTCTTGACTTCGTGTTTTGTTTTTGCCATGGTTACTAGTTGGGGTTTCCCTCAGGTAGCAAGCCACGTGTTTTGTGCCATGTGGCACTGCTGTCAAAAAATTTTGGAACTTGTGCCTTCAAATAAAGTCTTTTTACATGGTGAGTTTTTTTGTTTTTTAGTCTTCTCCCAAGTTGGGCAATTTTACATTGCTGTGTACATCTAAAAAAATATTTTTTGTTCTTTTGCAGCTTTTTCCCAGGTTTTTTTTTTCGTTTCATTGGTATAAATGCTACGCCTATCTTGCAATAGTTTTGGGCTCTGTATTGAAGTTTTTCTGTTTTTGTGAACGATGAGGAGTTTTGGGTTGAGCCAGATGTCATAGATGTAATGTGAAATTCAAAATTTTGCTTAATATTTAAGTTTCCGAGCCTAGGTAGGCAGTTATGTTTTTTTTTTTTCGTGATTTTTGGGGACTTTGTACCTTTTGCATTTATGACATAGCAGAAACCCGTGTTCAACTAGGTCTTTGTAGAAGTGAGTAAATGCTGAGTTTTGCTGGTCCTTCATAAAGCCAAAGTTCAGCATTTTCAAAGCTTTCTGCACTCCAATTTTTATCCCTGCTCGTTTGCCTTGATATTTTTTATTTTAACTATTTTTTCATATTTAGGCTCCTACTGTAGTTATTTCTGATTATTGTTAGTATTGTTTCTGATAATTCTTCTCTGCTGCTTTTACGCGTTTGGGTTTTCAGATTGTCTATTATTTTCAATTTTTTAATTTTTTTCTATTCATTGCTAAAGTTTTGGTGTAAATTACATATATATATATATATATATATATATATATATATCATCATCATCATTGTCAAACATTATCAATCCACTGCTGGACGAAGGTTTCCCCAAGTGTCCTCCACAACGGTCTGTCTTGTGCCAGTCTCCTCCATGTCACTCCCGCATACTTTCGAATTTCATCCACCCATCTTTCATGTGGTCTTCTGGGTCTTTTTCTGTCCCTTGGAATCCAATCTAAAATTTCGGCTGTCCATCGATGGTCTGTTCTTCTGGCAGTATGTCCAGCCCATTGCCATTTCAAGGATTTAACTCTGATCATCATGTCTTCCACTCTTGTCATTTTTCGGATCCACGAGTTCCTCCTCTTATCTCTCCTGGTTACACCAAGCATGCACCTCTCCATGCTACTCTGAGTTGTCTGCAGCCTTTGTATGTCTCTTTTAGTTAAGGTCCACGTCTCTGCACCATACGTAAGCACTGGAAGGATGCATTGATCAAACACTTTTCTTTTAAGACATAATGGCATATTGCTCTTGAAAATTATGCTGTTTCTTCCAAAAGCTCTCCAGGCAAGTTTTGTACGCCGATTAATTTCTTCACTAATGTGACCCTCACTTGATATCTGCTGTCCAAGATAAACGTACGTGTCTGTTATCTCCAGCTTTTCTCCATCAATCGATAAATCTTCATTTCTTGTAAAAGCATTGAACATCACTTTTGTCTTCTGAAAGTTCATTTTTAATCCCACTTCTTTACTCTTAACAGCAAGTTCCTGGATCATACTCTGCAGCTCTGATGGGATAGTTGCAAAAATGACTATGTCATCAGCAAAACGAAGGTGGGTTAGATAACCCCCATTAATCTTTATCCCTTTGTTTTCGCAGTTCAGTGATTGAAAGACATTTTCCAATGTGGCATTAAAGAGCTTCGGAGATATGGTGTCACCTTGTCTCATTCCTTTTCCAATGTTTATATGTGTTGTATTTTCAAATAGCCGAAACTTTGCACTTGCATTTTCATAGATGTTATTAATAATATTAATGTATGCATCTTCAATACCGCAGGATTTCAGAGCCATTGTAACTGCTGATGGTTTCACCGAATCAAAGGCTTTCTCATAATCAATAAAAGCCATGCACAATGGAAGTTCATATTCCCTTGCTCTTTCAATTAGTTCTCTCAGTACGTGGATGTGATCTATTGTGCTGTAGCCACTCCTGAATCCAGCTTGTTCTCTCGGTTGAGCCATGTCCAGTGTCACCTTCAAGCGGTGTAAAAGAACTTTAGTGAAGATTTTATAAACCACTGATAGGAGGCTGATAGGTCTGTAGTTCCTGAGATCCTCAATGTCACCTTTTTTATGTAGCAAGATCATTGTAGCGTTGTTCCAATCCTCTGGAATCTTCCCTTCATTAAGGCATCGAGTGAAAATTTGGGCGAGTACTGTATCGATTTCTCCACTTGCTACTTGTATGATGTCTACAGTAATTCCGTCTTCTCCTGGAGCTTTTCCCCGCTTCATGTTCTTGATTGCATCTGCAACTTCTGATGGGAGGACTGGAAGAACTCTGGTACTGGTACCTTTCATGATGTCTGGAGTACATGTATAATGAATAACGCTTTTGCTACCACGCTAATTATCGTGAATATAGCTTTCACTACTACTAAGCTAAGCTAAGCTTCTACTCAGCTAGTATTATGATGAATTCAATGCTTGTACTAAGCTTCTAATAGTGAATTCAAATGGTTGTTGTTACTAGTTAATTAAGATCATGAATATTGTTTGTTTGGTTGGAGGTTTAACGACCACCGTGAGCAACTCAATGGGCTATAAGCAGTCGCCCGTCCTTAATTTAGGGTCACTGGTTCCAGGGAAGGGAGAGAGCCAGTGCCGTAAGACAAACACAACATCCATGCCTGACCGGGATTCGAACCCGGACCCTTTACGGACGAATGATCAGAGGCCGGCGCCTTAGACCACTGCGCCACCGGGGCGGCAAGATCATGAATAAAGTCTCCTGCTAGTAGTGTAGTAATAGTAATGAACAAACTTATAACTGGTAGTAATGTTGTAGTAGTAATTAAGATGATTAAAGTCTTAATGCTGGTTGTTACTAATAACACTAAATGAAATAAACCTAACAGCCAGACAGAGGTCTGACAGTACTATGAACTGAGAAAGACGTACTTACGTAAAACCTTTTATTATGAACTTCTACTGGTATCTTCACACACAGCTTCTCAAATAACACGTAGCTCCTTGCACATGAACAAAGCTCTATACTCATAAACAACAGCTCTTCCTATACAACAACAAACGCTCTCTCCGTACCACAACCAACGCTCTCCTCCGTACAACAACCAACGCTCTCCTTTTGTATCGTTGAACGAGCCTATTTATACTGGCTACCACCACGTCATGACTTACACTCATTGCCAGATCTCATTCAGCGGGAGAAATAACATCTCGTTCAGTAAGAAGATAATTTACATAGAAAAATAAAATAACCAGAGATAGTAAAAATCAAAAGGAAAGTGAATCGAGAGTATACGTTACACATATATCATCCTTTTCATATAATTTGGAGTAGAAATCTTTCACTCTTGTCAAAATTTCGCCTCTATTTCTTGTTACAGAACCATCTTCTTTTCTCAGTGTCATAATCTGCTTTCTTCCCTTACTGAAATATCCCTTTGCTATCTTTAGGCTTTGGTTGTTTTCAATTGCTTTCCTTTCTAGTTCACTGTTGAATTTCCTTACGTATTCAGTGATACTTTTTCGTATTGTCTTGCATAGCTCTATATATTCCACTTTGGAAGTCACATCTTCTTTAGTTTTCCTCAACTCTCTTCTTTTTTGCATCAACATTTTGGTTTTTCCTGATAA
Source organism: Macrothele yani (assembly GCA_039090855.1). Lineage (NCBI taxonomy): Eukaryota > Metazoa > Arthropoda > Arachnida > Araneae > Macrothelidae > Macrothele > Macrothele yani. The sequence goes on from CM077012.1 coordinate 1,787,970, forward strand.
TTTGTTCAAATGCAACTTGTTCTTAGACCCAGCTAATTTTGTTGCTGTTTCCATAAGAGCTTTGGTTACTTTTCTGTTAACTTCAGAAATATCCACTTCTTCCGATGTTAGGCCTTCTAAAGCAGAGAATCTGTTCTTCAGTTCCAACTTGAAGGTATTATGGTGTTTTTTAAGGTTGGTTATGTCAATACATTTTGTTTGTCTTATGAACTTGCTACGTTCGAGTTTAGTGTTGAGGCGCATCTTACATCTCACCAATCTATGGTCAATACCTGTGTTGAACTTGTTTAGCACACTGCAGTCTTCTATGACGAATTTTTTGTTACACATAATAAAATCAATTTCACTTGTCGTCCCATTTGGATGTCTCCATGTCCATTTCCTGTGTGGCTTTTTTCTTGAAAAAGAAGTTCAAGATAAAAAAACCCTTCTGCCTTTGCAAACTCTACGAGATCATTTCCGCGCTGGTTTCTGTTGCCGTGACCGAATTTACCTACTGAAGTTTCATTCTGTTGCTGTTGCCCTATTTTTGCATTGAAATCTCCCATAATTATCTTTAAGTGCTGCTTACCTTTATTATTTAGATCACGAATTTCCTCATAAAATTCTTGAATTTCTTCTTCAGGATGACTTGTGGTGGGTGCATAAGTTTGAATAATCTGAGCCTGGTATCTTCTCGAGAGTTGGATAACGAGTCGTGCAGCTCCGTCAGAGGAACTTTCAACTTCTACAACTTTATCCTTCAGTTTCTTGTTTATTATAAATCCAACACCACTAGTTCTGCCAGTATCTGTCCCACGATAGTAGAAGAGATGTCCACTTTTCAGTTCAATGAGATTTTCTCCTTTTCTCCTTACCTCACTAAGCCCGACGATGCCTCACTTGATCATTTGTAGTTTCTCTTACAATTCAAGAAGCCTTGAATCAGAAGATGGGGAGCGTCCATTCTACGTACCCAAGGTCAGCATCAGTTCCTGAGGATTGGAACACTGCTACAGAGATCCTGCTCCGTAAAAAAGGACGTTGAGGATCTCAGGAACTACAGGCCCATCAGCCTCCTACTCCTATCAGTGGTTTATAAAGTCTTCACTAAGGTTCTTTCACATCGCTTAAAGGTAACACTGGACCTGGCCTAACCAAGAGAACAAGCTGGATTCAAGAGTGGCTACAGCACTATAGATCCTTTCCATGTACTCAGACAACTTATTGAAAGAACAAGCTAATATGAACTCCCATTATGCATGGATTTTATTGACTATGAAAAGGCATTCAATTCCGTGAAACCATCAGCAGTAACAATGGCTTTGAAATCCTGCGGTATTAAAGATGCATACATTGGCAATATTAATAACATGAGTGAAAATGCAAGTGCAGAGGTTCGGCTATTTGAGAATACAGCACAAATAAGAATAGGAAAGGGTGTGAGACAAGGTGACACCATATCTCCCAAGCTCTTTAACGCCACATTGCAAAATGTCTTTCAATCATTGAACTATGAAAACAAAGGGAAAAAGATTAATGGAGATTACTTAACTCACCTTCGTTTTGCTGATGACGTAGTCATCTTTGCAACTACCCCTTCATAGCTGCAGATTACGATCCAAGAACTTGCTGACAAGAGTAAAGAAGTGGGATTAAAAACGAACTTTCAGAAGACAAAAGTGATGTACCATGCTTTTACAAGAAACGAAGATTTATTGATTGATGGAGAAAAGCTGGAAACAACCGATTCCTTCATTTATCTTGGGCAGCAGATATCAAGTGAGGGTCACATTAATGAAGAAGTTAATCGACGTATTAAACTTGGATGGAGAGCTTTTGGAAGGAACAGTACAATTTTTAAGAGCAATATGCCATTACGTCTCAAAAGAAAAGTGTTTAATCAATGCATCCTCTCAGTGCTTACATATGGAGCAGAGACATGGACCTTAACTAAAAAAAGACATAAAAAGACTGCAGACAACTCAAAGAGGCATGGAGACATGCATGCTTGGTGTAACCAGGAAAGATAAGAGGAACTTCTGGATAAGGAAAATGACGGGAGTGGACGACAGCATGACCAGAGTGAAATCACTGAAATGGTAATAGGCTGGACATGTTGCCAAAAGAACGGACCGCCGGTGGACAACCGAAATTTCAGACTGGATTCCGAGGGACAGGAAAACACCCAGAAGAAGACTACATGGGAGATGGGTGGATGAAATTCGAAAGCATGCAGAAGTGGCATGGAGGAGACGGGCGCAAGGTAGACCGTTGTGGAAGAAATTTGGGGAGATCTTCATTTGGGGAGATCGCCAGTTTGTATAATGCGCCAGTCTGTATAATGCGCCAGTTTGTATAATGCGCCAGTCTGTGTAATGCGCCAGTTTGTATAATGCGTCAGTCTGTGTCTTTAATGCGCCAGTCTGCTCCATGTCACTTTCACATGCTCTCGAATTTAATCCATTCATCTCCCATGTGGTCTTCTTCTAGATCTTTTCTTGTCCCTTGGAATCCAGTCTGGAATACCGGTTGTCCATCGGTGGTCCGTTCTACTGGCAACATGTCCAGCCCATCGCTCGTTCTTGACAGACGTTGTGTTGGTAACTCCTACATTTTATGCATTCTAGTGTGACATACCTCCTCCTGCACTCACCTGTTACATGCCCCGTCTATTTAAAGGGACTGTGTACATTTTGTGCTACTTTTATGGCGATATCGTCCTTGTATTTGTTCATATTCATCCGTTTTCATATCGTTAGCCCGTTTGTTTACGTATGGAAGCTGCCAACATGGCGGCTTCTGGTCTGTCCTTAGCATCTATGCACGTATAGGATGCACGTCACGTCACACTTCTCACGTCCATGGAAGTTGACGTACTGTCGTCCTCAGATGTGGCCCTTCAGGTGCCTTCCCAGCTTCTTGGTACTCCTGCTCCAGTGACCTCACTAGACTTGGCTGAGCCTTCTGCTTGTGCTTCTGCCTCGGTGCCCTCTCTGGGTACTTTGCCTTCTACCTGTGACCCTCTTCCCTCACTGCCTTCTGTGCTAGCCGGCTCAGCATAGATTTCTCTTCCGAGAATGTCATTTGCCTCTACAATGAAGCGAGGCGCCACTTCTACGTCAGCTTCTTCTCAACCTGATGGTTTCTTCCAATCAACACCTATATTTCAGGTACCCAATCGCACGGTGAAGGTAACGATTGATGAAAATTCGCAGATTGGGTGTGAGTTCCATAATCGTTTGGGTAGAGGTGTGCTTTTTCATGCATTACCGAATACTCCTCTTGGCCACGCTGCATGGAGGCCCTCTCAAGTCATGTGTCGTCCGCGTCTATTGCCGAAATTTCTCGTACGCTTCGGGGTATCTCAGTGCAGTTCCAGCGCAAAGAGGATGCTGACTTTTTCTTCCACATGAACATTCGATTGGAACAAATCATATCATCCCTTCGCCTCCTTCCAAGCGCCTGGAGAAAACCACGTTCTACCCTGTTCCGCAGGAAGGTCCTGATCCTGCGTTTCATCTCATTGTCAACTATGTCTGTAAAATTGTTGGCAAGGTCCGTCTCCTTTCTGACGCTCCACGCGGAACTCAATTTGCCTATGCTACAGGACCTCGCCGTCAGTTATTGGCCGTCTTTCCCACTGAGAACGACTTGGCCGGTTGTCCTACAGAAACGACTCTTGAAATTGGCTCACGCACATACAGTTTCAAGATTTTCCCTAGCCATACAGTTTCAAGATTTTCCCTAGCCACAGTTATTCTCACTGTCTTACATATGATCACACCACTGCCTCCTCTGAATTCATACGCCGTGGTCTTTCTTTCAGTTTCCATCCCAATGCCGATCACATTGGTCCTTCTACCATTCTCTCTTCCGGTGTTTAGCCTGACGCGACCTCTCCTTCTCTCCGTCAGACACACCTTCCTGTCAAGGACAATGATCCCTTTCCTTCTCTTTCGAACTGTATGGTAGAGCATTCTCCTTTTGGGTCAGCAGATATGTCTTCTGCTACTGATGTGTCTCAGACGGAGTGTTCCGACATGGACGTGTCAAGTGGTGCTTTTTTACTCCGACTGTCTGGCTCTCCTCCGTGTCTATCTCATATTAGATTTCCAACCACGATCATGTCTGCTGTTCCCCTGTTGCCGCACCTTCCTGCTGCCTCGGCTGATGTTCCAGTGTCCACCGATGCTGATTGGGTACATACTGACTCATCGGCGCAACTTGTGTTTTCGTCTTCCGTTTCGGGTGTTCTTCCAGATCCGCCAATGGATTACTCAGCCTCCACTTCGTCTTCGAAACGGACTGGAACTTTGAAAGGTTCTGTGAAACAGAAAAAGGTAAAACATCCTTTTGTTTCTTCTTCTGTGACTTCATGTATTGTTCCCGATGTTTCCTGTTCAGATGTATCTCCGCCTGATGACTCTTCGAACTGCATGCATCTCCGTTTTGGTCCTCTCAATCCTCTCTCAGATGATAAGGTTATACAGGCCATTGATACGTTTCCTCTAGTTCCTGAACTACTGTCCAGTCAGGACAGAAGCTCTTACGCCTCTTCTAATCTGCTCGAACGGTTGTTTGTATTGAAAAAGTTTTTCTTCCCTCACCTGATTTTGATCTGCGTGCAGCGGTGATGAAATTTGAAGCTTATGTGTCATTTCTGAGATCTCTGAGTGTCACAGATCCTAGGTACCATGTTTTCATGAGACGATACGTTCTTCGTCTCTCCTCCTTGAAAAACCTCGCTGAGAAATAATTTTGTGATACCTTACTTCCTCAAGCCGATGAACTTTAGCGCTCCTTCCTAACCCAAAACCTTTCGTTCGCTCCGGCGACATTTTTCACCTTGCGGTCGCCTGGAATTTTCCGGTTTCACGCTTCTTCATCTACTGTTTCGCTAATTGTGTGCGGTTCCCTTCATATTATCACTCTCACATCCAAATGTTGTTTCCTGATTTTTTTATTGTGTCTTGCGTTTTTCTTTTGCTCTCGTTGTATGTACTAGTGTTTTTCTCCGTCGCGGTTTATATTAGTGCTGCCATTGTTAACTTTGTTCTAATAATGTAGCTGCTGTATTTCTGTACTGCACCTTGCATTTTGACCGTCGTTATGTTCTATTTGGTTGGTGTTTTATCATACCCGTGTACATATGCTCATCATGTTGTACTTGTTTTACTTCGTATCGAACGCTATGCCGTTATGCTATTTCTTATTTGTGTGCATTGTATTTTTACTAAATGCTCAAATTGATGTTTTGCCGGCATTGTCTCACACTGTCGACTCCCTGATGTTACGGTTCGACCCTTTATTAATCTTTCACGCTGAGCTGTTTTCTAGCGTTGGTGTTATCCAACAGATTCGGTCTCTGTTGATACCGATGTAACTTCGCCGTGATGAAGTGCTCTTTATGTTTGCTCTTCCTTTTGTGTTGCATTGTGGATATACCTGTATTTTTCTCTTTCTAATTATTTTCTGTACTGCAATATTTAGCGATATCTCCTACGTTTGTAATCCCATTATCGCAATAAACTGGGTACCTACGGTTACCAAAATAAAAAACCCATTGCCATTTCAGGAATTTTACTTTGATCATGATGTCTTCCACTACTGTGAATTTCATTATCCACGAGTTCTTCTTCTTATCTTTCCTGGTTATACCAAGCATGTATCTCTCCATGCTTCGTTCAGTTGTCTGCAGTCTTTGTATGTTTTTTTAGTTAAAGTCCACGTCTCTGTTCCGTACGCAAGCATTGGAAGGATGCATTTATAAAACACTTTTCTTTTAAGACATAATGGCACATTGCTCTTAAAAGTTCTACTGTTTCTTCCAAAAGCTCTCCAACAAAGTTTCATACGTCGATTAATTTCCTCAACAATGTGACCTTTGCTTGATATTTGTTGTCCAAGGTACATGTAGGTATCGGTTATTTCCAGCTTTTACCGATTAATCGATAAATCTCCATTCCTTGCAAAAGCATTGTACATCAAGTTTGTCGTTTGAAAGTTCATTTTTAATCCCACTTCTTTACTCTTGTCAGTAAGTTCCTGGATCATACTCTGCAGCTCTGAGGGGTAGTTGAAAAAATGACGACCTCAACAGCAAAACGAAGGTGAGTTAAATTATCTCCATTAATCTGTATCCCTTTGTTTCCCCGGTTCAGTGATTAAAAGACATTTTGAAATCTGTCATTAAAGAGCTTGGGAGATATGGTGTCACCTTGTCTCCCTCCCTTTGCAACTTTTATTGGTGCTGTATCCTCAAATAACCAAACCTTTTCACTTGCATTTTCATAGATGTTATTAATGTTAATTTATGCATGTTCAATGCCCCAGAATTTCTACTAATACTTAATTAATACTTTATATTTAATACAATTAATACACACAATTGACGTGGATTAGCAACATCAAACAGAAATCATCGCTCTTTACACGTTTACAGCCATTGTAACTGCTAATGGTTTCACAGAATCAAAGGCCTTTTCATAATCAATAATAGTCATGCATAATGGGAGTTGATATTCCCCCGTTCTTTCAGTTAGTTGTCTCAGTACACGGATATGCTATAGCCACTCCTGAATCCAGCTTGTTCTCTCGGTTGAGCCATGTCCAGTGTTATCTTCAAGCGACGTGAAAGAACCTTTGTGAATATTTTATAAACCACTGAAAGGAGGCTGATGGACCTGTAGTTCCTGAGAACTTCAGTGTTACCTCTCTTATGTAGCAGGGCCATTGTAGCAATGTTCCAATCCTCAGGAACCTTCCCTTGATTGAGACATCGAGTGAAAACCTGGGCGAGTCTAGTTTCATTTTCTCCACTAGCTTCTTGTATATTATCCACGGTAATTCCACCTTCTCGTGGAACTTTTCTGCGTTTCATGTTCTTAATTGCATGTGTAACTTCTGCCGGAAGGACTGGAGGGATTTTGTCACTAGTACGTTTCGTACTGTCTGGAGTAGATGTATTATACCTTTCATATACAGTATTTTTGAGTATAAATTTTTCCCTCTTGTCAAAACTTCGCCTCTATTTCTTGTTGCACTGCTATCTTCTTTTCTCAGTGCCATAATCTGTTTTCTTCCCCTACTGGGATGCCTCACTGCTATCTTCAGGTTTTGGTTGTTTTCAATTGCTTTTCTTACTAGTTCACAGTTGAATTTCCTTACGTCCTCAGTGCTACTTTTTCGTACTGTCTTGCATAGCTGAATACATTCCACTTTGGGAAGTGACATCTTTATTGGTTCTCATCTCCCTGCTATTTTTCATCAGGTGTTTTGTTTTTTCTGTCATTTTCTTTATATGAAACTTGTTCTTAGTATCACCTATTTTTGTTACTGTTTCCATAAGAGCCTTGGTGAGTTCTCTGTTAACATCAGAGATGTGCACTTCTTCGGATGTTAGACCTTCTGGAGCAGAGAATCTGTTCCTCAGTTTCAACTTGACGGTATTAAGCTTTTCAAGGGTGGTATTCTCAATACATGTTGTTTGATTTATGAGCTTGGCACGCTCGAGTTTAGTGTGGAGGTGCATCTTACATCTCACCATTCTATAGTCACCACCTATGTTGGACCTGTTTAGCAAACTGCAGTCTTCGATTACAAATTTCTTATAACACATAATAAAATCAATTTCACTAGTCATTCCGTTGGGATGCCTCCATGTCCATTTCCTTTTTGTATTTTTTTTGAAAAAGGAATTCGTGATGAAAAACCTGTAACGTACCAGGAGATGTGACGTACCTGCCAGAAGGACGCACACGACATAAAGGCAGATAGGAATCAGAATAAAACGTCCGCGTAGCTCAATTGGTAGAGCAACTTATTCCGGAATGAGGGGACCCGGGTTCAAATCCTGGCGCGGATAAAAATGACGGAGAAATTTACTTTGTTATAATGGCGCCCGAACTATCCGGATGACCCGACCGTTCAAAATCTCGCTATGGTGTGATGTTATTTCCACACCGCGAGATAGGAAAAATAAGAGAATATCTTCTCCAGCACTTCGAATAATAAAAAAAAAAATTAGGGGAGGTCATGTAACGTACCAGGAGATGTGACGTACCTGCCAGAAGGACGCACACGACATAAAGGCAGATAGGAATCAGAATAAAACGTCCGCGTAGCTCAATTGGTAGAGCAACTTATTCCGGAATGAGGGGACCCGGGTTCGGATCCTGGCGCGGATAAAAATGACGGAGAAATTTACTTCGTTATAAACCTTTCTGCCACAGCAAATTCCCCAGAGCATCTCCACGCTGGTTTCTGTTGTCGTGACCAAATTTACCTACTGAAGTTTCATCCTGTTGATGTTGTCCTATTTTCGCATTTAAATCCCCCATAATGACCTTCAAGTGCTGCTTGCCTTTGTTATTTTGATGCATATTTCTTCATAAAATTCTTCGATTTCTTCCTTAGGGTGACTTGCGGTGGGGGCGTAATCTTGAATAATCTGAGTTTCGTATCTTTTTGAGAGTTGGATACCGAGACGCACAGCTCTATTCCAGGGACTTTCTACTTCTAGAACTTTATAGTTCAGTTCCTTGTATATTATAACACCAACACTACTGGTTCTAATTCTACCAGTATCCGTCCGTCGATACTAGAACATATGTCCATTTTTCAGTTAAACGAGATCTTCTCCCTCCCTTCTTAACTTACTTATGCCAACGTTGCGCTACTTGAACCTTTGGAATGCATCTTCCAATTCAAGGAGCATTGAACCAGAAGACAGAGATAGTCCGTTAAACGTAGCTAATGTCAGCATGAGGTGGCAGCCTAATCCGGTCCTCCGGTGATTCTTAGCACCCTCTACCTTCATGTCGCACTGGCCGCTGCCTTGGCTAAGTACATTCCAGCTGCCGGACACTGAAGACCAAACTTTAAATTGTGGAATCATTTGTGGGGGAGGGTGAGTGGGGGTCATACCTCACCATGCTGGCCAGGAAGGTTGGTGAGTGTCGGATTGCATGAATTTTCTCTTATCCCGGCGTTATAGTTTAACACTATTGGGGGACATATATGTATATTATATATATGTATACAGATTCCTATAATAAAAAAAAACTAAAAATGAAGACTGCAAACCAGAATGGATGAAGAAAGCAAAAAAAAAAAACAACAAAATAAAGAACGCCCGGACTGAATTTTTTTTTATTTTTGCTTTCTTCATTTTGCAGTCTTTATTACTTTTCATTATGGGAATCTGGGTACATGTCGCTTTTACACGGTCGAGCCACATTATTGGGACCACCAGCTCATATCCAGAGTAACCGACGTGTGCAGCCCTGACCGCAGCTGACAGGATGGGAGTGACTCAATAAGGTGCTGAAAGGTATTCGCAGGCATGTGGTGCCATGATTGCTGCAGTGAATCTGACAGCTGCTAGAGGGTGCGTGGTGGAGGATCCGTAGAGCGAACAACACGATCTAGGTGGTCTTACAGATGCTCAATTGGGCTTAAGTCTGGGGAATTAGGGGACCAGGAAAGTACTTTGAAGCCTTCATCGTGCTCTTCCAACCACTCTAGGACATTTCTAGCTGTGTGACACGTCGCATTATCGTGCGGGAAGATCTCATCCTCCCCAGGGAAGACAATCAGCATGTATAGGTGTACGTGGTCTGCAAGGATGGATTCATAAAGAATTCGGTCCATAGTGCCTTCCACAGGTATGAGTGGAACCAGGAAACGCAACGAAAACATTCCCCAGACCATAGCGCTTCCCCCATCAGCTTGTATTTTTCCAGCAGTGGTTGAAGAGTGTTTGTTCTCCGATGTTTCTCGCCTTATACGCCAACGTCCATCCGTTCGATGAAACAGAAAACGTGACTCATCGGAGAAGGCAATCCTTTGTGAATCAGCGGAGGTCCGATTCCGATACTGGGGTGCAAATGTAAACCTTTTCTGCCGATGCACCTTCGTTAGCATAGGTGCAGTGACCATCCGTCTGCATCGGAGCCCTATACGTAGCAGGGTTTGCTGAACTATCGTTTTAGACACACTTCCGGTGCTCCGCAGTTTTCACGTCGCTTATTCGCAACGGTGCCATTTCTCCAATCACGATACATTTTAACCACAGCAACACGCGAACAGTTCACAAACTGCGCTGTTTCAGAAATGCTGCCACTCTTGGCCTCGAAAGCCGATAATCATCCCTCTTTGCAAATCTGATAAATCGCTCCTTTTACTACCCATGATAGCAACGAGTGATATGTTTTCAGAATGCCTACAGCACACCTTATATACCCTCCAAGCCAGATCGCGACACGTGCCTTTCTTCATTGGCTATGTGCTGTTGACGTCAAAAGTAGAAGGTGATCAGAGCATTACGCATGACATCTTTGTCTCTCGAATTACAACTAGTACACTCATTTATAATCTAGTAGCTCAAACCTTGACTTAGATTTTCCATATGGAATTCGCCTTTGCCCACGAAATATTTTTCTATCTCGCTGAAAAAAACATACGATTTTGTTTGACGCGATATATGCACTATATCGACAAAAGTCGCCCGGATACCTAGAAGAGAAACACAACGTAGCATTTATTGACATACATTAGTACGGTGTCGGCCCACCTTTGGCCTTAATGCATGCACTGACCTTTTGAGCCACGCTTTCGACAAGGTTTTGGAACACAGCAATAGATATGCGCTTCCATTCAGTGAATAATGTTGCCGCTAACTGTTGCTTATTAAAAGGCCTTGGTTCCAAACTTCTTATACGGCGTTCTAATTCATCCCATAGGTGCTCTATGGGATTAATATCAGGGCTCTGTGCTGATCAGTCTACAAACGTTACGGAATTATCGCCAAACCACGCCGTAACAGTTTTTGCTTTTCACAATACAGCAATATTAATTATTGCCCCTTCTTCAAAAACGAATGAAATATGTACCCCGTCGTTCTCCTCTATGAAAATTCACAGTTCAGTGGAATAGCATAATATGCTGTATATAATGGAATGTGATGAGTCGGATGAATTCAGGGTGAAACTGAAAATCCGATTCTTTCAAGATAAGCAAAGGTGACTGAGATTTCATTTTAGACGAATTGTTCTTGAGAAAAGCATGGTGTTTTAGATGAAACCATGCTTTTCATAATCTGTAATCGGAATTTTACCCATTATTTTATTTATGTTCAGTATTAAATCCAGGCATTTTTTTTTCATAGTAAATTAATTGAAAATTTCTCGCCATTTTGTTTAATTGCCAAAAGTTCTTCTTCCAAACGACCAAAAAGAGAGGGAGACTACTTTTATATTGGCAATAGTAATGATAAATATATAGAGAGAAAGATTCCCGAACTCACCACATCCTGATAACATTTTGAGTTACTTTTTTTAAGATGTGTCATTCATAGGTTCCCCGGAAGAGGAGATTTTCTTACAATATCTTTTAATTTCGCTTCTGAATACCGCCTTTTTAGGCTTTTTCTATTTAGCAAAGTATCTACGTTCTTAAAATGCGCAACTAAAGACATTGTTGCATTCTTGCAGATTGGTATAAATGTAGGCTCCTATTTTAGATTGGAAATTTTAGATTGGATTCCAAGGGACAGGAAAAGACCTAGAAGAAGACTACATGGGAGATGGGTGGATGAAATTCGAAAGTATGCAGGGGTGACATGGAGGAGACTGGCACAAGACAGACCGTTGTGGAGGAAACTTGGGGAGACCTTCGTCCAGCAGTGGATTGATAATGGTTGACAATGATGATGATGATGATGATATACCATTTCACGCACCTCTCCGTGACGCGTTTATAAACAGGTGAAAATCATGATTCCGATAGAATGCCTGATGAATAAGACAGGATTTAGGCAATAAAGTATATCGATAAATTTTTTCAGGTCCAGTGTGTCTCGGTCGCAGACAGGTTGGTTGCAGGCGCTCACCTGACCTCCTTCTTACCAACACACGGCCATCACTGGCACCCAGGAAGAACCGGCTTTCATCAGAAAACACAATAGATCTCCACTCCGTCCTTCAGTGAGCTCTAGCATGACACCACTGACGTCGCAAACGGCAGTGGTTTGGATTAAGTGGAATGCACGCTACAGGGCGTCTGGCTCGGAGCTGACCTTCAAGTAACCGATTTGTAACAGTTCGTTGTGTCACTGTGGTGGCAAATGCAGCTCGAATTGCTGCCGCAGACGCGGTACGATGCGCCACGGCCATACGCCGTACACGGCGGTCTTCCCTCTCAGTAGTGCTACGTGGCCGGCCGGAACCCGGTCTTCTTGAAGCAGTACCTTCCCTTGACCACCGCTGCCAACAATTATGCACAGTGGCTACATTTCTGTCAAGTCGTTATGCAATATTGCGGAAAGAAAATCCACCTTCTCGTAGCCCTATTACACGACCTCGTTCAAACTCCGTGAGCTGTTGATAATGGCTTCTTCTTCGTCTTCTTAAAGGCATTCTTGACTAACATCAACACCCTACGTCGAATCTCAACGATAACTAACGCTCACGAACGTTACAGTGCGTATTTACAGCAAACCTGCTTTGCATGTTCCGAGGGCACTACTAGCGCCACACGTATGCGCCGAGCGCGAAATTTGCATAGACGTCATTTTACAGATGTACTCTCACCGCCTACCAACTGTCGTTTATCTAACACAACCCCTTCTTGGTGTTGAGATTTTTTTTCCGTCAGTACATTTGTGTTTGCTTTTAATATAGTGAATGGTCGTTTCTTTTTCTTTTTTGCAATGGCTATACGAGAGTGTTAACTGTCTGCACAGTATCTGTTATATTTGTGGGGAACTTTTCATTAAAATGCAACAGAGAAAAATCACAGACTTTGTAAAAAAATCTGAACATGCTTATTTTAGAGTGGCATTTAGGGGCCGATACAAATTATAGGCTCTACATGAAGTCTGTGTTGTCTGCCTTGAAGAACTTAGGCAATGGACAAAATGTTAGAAAAAAATATATTCGATTCAGTTTGCTAATGATCTGGATGAAACCAAAACGTCACTGTTATGGTTTGTTCTGCTGGGGTATCGTTCACTTGACCGAAAGGTCACTTGACCGAAAATCACTTCGCCGAAAATCACTTGATCGAAAGGTACATTTAACCGAAGGGTCACTTGACCGAAAAGTTCATTTCACCGAAAGATCACTTCACCTAAAAGTTCATTTCATCGAAAGGGCACTTGATCGAAAAGTTCATTTCACCGAAAGATTACTTTACCTAAAAGTTCATTATATCGAAAGATCATTTCACCGAATGGTCAGTTTATCGAAAACTTAGAATTTTGTTGTTATAGATCTGTTGGAGTATGGTGCTGGTTTTTAAAAAACTGGTCACCTAAACATTATTGGATTGTATAAAAAATACACTTTTAATTTCTTTTAAACACCTCCCATAAGTAGGTTTTTCGAAATATAACATTAATTATAAGTCATAGATAGACCTGTGCCTTTTTGCCAAATTTTAATCCCCCGAGCTCATATTCATGAAGTTTACATAACAACTCAAGTTAATGAGTTGTTATGTAAACACACTTATTCAGACAAAAAAAAAAAATCAGTTTTAGGGCCCTTGGCCTCGGTTTAGAGCCTTTTTAGAACATTTTTAATCGTGCGTGCTTATATTCATAAGGTTTACGTAAAATGTCCAGCTAATAATGTTGCACATTTATTCAGGCAAAAAAGAATCAATTTTTGGGCCCTAGGCCTCGGCTTAGGTCTTTTTAGAAAATATTAACCGTGCGTGCTCATGTTTATAAGGTTTACATAAAAACTAAAGTTAATGATGTTGTACTCTTATTCAGGCCAAAAGAATCAGTCTTAAAGCCCTTGGCCTCGTTTTAGGCCTTTTTAGAAAATTTTAATCCTGCGTGCTCATATTTATAAGGTTTACATAAAATGTCAAGTTAATAATGTCGCACATTTATTGAGGCAAAAAAGAATCAATATTAGGGCCATAGGCCTCGCTTAGGCCTTTTTAGCAAATTTTAATCGTGCTTGCTCATGTTCATAAGCTTTACATAAATAGTAAAGTTAATAATGTTACACATTTTTTCAGGAAAAAAGAATCAATTTTAGGGCTCTAGGTCTCAGCTTAGGCCTTTTTAGAAAATTTTAATTGTGCTTGCTCATGTTCATGTTTTACATAAAAAGTCAAGTTAATAATATTGCAATTTTTTTCAGGCAAAAAGAATCAATTTTAAGGTCCTAGGCCTCAGCTTAGGCCTTTTTAGAAAATAATAACGGTACGTGCTCATGTTCATAGGTTAACCTAAAAACTCAAGTTAATGATGTTGCACACTTTTCAGGCTAAAAGAATCAAGTTTAGGGCTCAAGGCCTCGGCTTAGGCCTTTTTAGCAGATTTTAATCGTGCGTGCTCATATTCATAAGGTTTACATAACAACTCAAGTTAATGATGTTGTACACTTATTCAGGCCAAAAGAATCAGTCTTAAAGCCCTAGGTCTCGGCTTAGGCCTTTTTAGAAAATTGTAATCGTGCGTGCTCATATTTATAAGGTTTACATAAAATGTCAAGTTAATAATGTCGCCCATTTATTCAGGCAAAAAAGAATCAATATTAGGGCCGTAGGCCTCGCTTAGGCCTTTTTAGCAAATTTTAATCGTGCTTGCTCATGTTCATAAGCTTTACATAAAAAGTAAAGTTAATAATGTTACACATTTTTCTGGCAAAAATAATCAATTTTAGGGCCCTAGACCTCGGCTTAGGCCTTTATCGCAAATTTTAATCGTGCGTGCTCATATTCATAAGGTTTACGTAAAAAGTCAAGTTAATAATGTTGCACATGTATTCAGGCAAAAAAGAATCAATTTTAGGGCCCAAGGTCAGCTTAGGCCTTTTTAGAACATTTTAATCGAGCGTGCTCATATTCATAAGGTTTACATAAAATGTCAAGTTAATAATGTTGCACATTTATTCAGGCAAAAAAGAATCAATTTTATTGCCCTTAGGCCTTTTTTTTTTTTTTTTTTTAGCTTAGGCGTTTTTAGAAAATTCTAATCTTGCTGGTTTATAAGTTTACATAAAATGTCAAGTTAATAAGTTAATAATGTTGCACATTTATTAAGGCAAAAAAGAATAAATTTCATTGCCCTTAGGGCTTTTTTTTCTTTTTTTAGCTTAGGCGTTTTTAGAAAATTCTAATCTTGCTTGTTCATAAGTTTACATAAAATGTCAAGTTAAAAAAATCAAGAGGGGGGGGGGTTAAAGATTGCCGTTTCTGGGCATATATTGAGAACTGAATTGGGAACTCCAAACGCATTTCGCGAAAGCGGTCCATGTAAGCCAAGCGAGGCGAGAATTGCACTTTAATTTGAAGAAAAAAATTGCCGAGGATCCGAGGTACACCTAGTTTTGGGAGGGTGTACCCCAACTTCCGTAATATTATGTTCGGGGCCGCTGGAGTCTGTCAGTGTATCCAGGATGTTCCCCTTGAAGCGTCCGCGAGGTCCGTCATCTTGGGGGGGGGGGGGTTGGCTTTCCCCAAAATGTTAAAATGGACGTAGAGCTGTAAACATTAGACCCATGCTTTATATAATGATTCTGTACACGACCACGAATTTTCAGGAATGTGGAGTGAAACTGAACCCCCCCCCCGTTTCCAAGAGCTCTTCAGGGGTAACATCGAGGATACATTGATGACCGACTCCAGAGGTCCAGAATATAAAATTACGGAAGTTGGGGGTAGAGCCCTCAAAACCAAGCACCTCGTATCCCTTTTACAGACTTCACCAAATTTCTGGGGGAGGGGGAAGGGCATACATAGTTTGGCACTAAACACAACATGAAGCATAGAAATTGCGAGCAAATCCCTTACCTTGAACACCTGTCTGCGCTCTTAGAAACTTGGGGGAGGGTGAATTCGTCCCACCCTCCTGAAAATTCGTGATCGTGTACAGAATCATTATATAAAGCAAGGTTCTAATGTTTACAGCTCTACGTCCATTTTAACATTTTGGGGGAAAGCCCCTCCCAAAGCTCACGGACTTCGCAGACACTTCAAGGGGAACATCCTGGATACACTGACAGACTCCAGCGGCACAGAATATAATACTACGGAAGTTCGGGGTACAGTTCCCTCAAACCAAGTGTACCTCGGATCATCGGCAATTAATTTCTTCAAATTAAAGCACAATTCTCGCTTGGCTTACATGGAACGTTTTCGCGAAATTCGTTTAGAGTTCCTAAAAAGGCCTAAGCCGAGGCTTAGGACCCTAAAATTGAATCTTTTTTGTCTCAATAAATGTGCAACATTATTAACTTGACTTTTTGCGTAAACCTTATAAATATGAGCACGCACGATTAAAATTTGCTAAAAAGGCCTAAGCGGAGGCCTAGGGCCCTAAAATTGATTCTTTTTGCCTGAAAAAATGTGTAACATCATTAACTTGATTTTTTATGTAAACCTTATGAACATGAGCACGCACGGTTAAAATTTGCTAAAAAAGGCCTAAGCGAGGCCTACGTCTTTTTGCCTGAAAAAATGTGTAACATCATTAACTTGATTTTTTATGTAAACCTTATGAACATGAGCACGCACCGTTAAAATTTGCTAAAAAGGCCTAAGCGAGGCCTACGGCACTAATATTGATTCTTTTTGCCTGAATAAATGTGCGACATTATTAACTTGACATTTTATGTAAACCTTATAAATATGAGCATGCAGGATTAAAATTTTCTAAAAGGGCCTAAGCCGAGGCCGTGGGCTTTATGACTGATTCTTTTGGCCTAAATAAGTGTACAACATCATTAACTTGAGTTGTTATGTAAACCTTATGAACATGAGCACGCACGGTTAAAATTTGCTAAAAAGGCCTAAGCGAGGCCTACGGCCCTAATATTGATTCTTTTTTGCCTGAATAAATGTGCAACGTTATTAACTTGACTTTTCATGTAAACTATTTATGAACATGAGCACTGAACATGATTTTTATGAAAAACGTATCAACATGATAAAACTTGCTAAAAAGGCCTAGGCCGAGGCATAGGGACTTAAAATTAATTATTTTTGCCTTAAAACTAAATCTTTCCGTTCTCTGTGACACGGAGAAATCAAAAGTGCAATTTGAGTATAATCCCCTAACGTTTTGGTGGTCTGTCTGTCAAACTTGCACCATGCTTCAACAGATCCTGTAATGAAATCTAGCGTTTTCGATAAACTGACCCTTCGGTGAAATGACCTTTCGATGAAATGAACTTTTAGGTAAAGAGACCTTTCGGTGAAATGAACTTTTCGATCAAGTGACCCTTCGGTGAAATGTACCTTTCGATCAAGTGACCCTTCGGTGAAATGAACGCTTCGATCAAGTGATCTTTCGGTGAAACAATTTTTTCGGTGAAGTGATTTTCGGTCAAGTGACCCTTCGGTGAAGTAAACGTCGGGCAAATGAACCAGACCCGTTCTGCTGCTCTTATAATGGAGAAGTATACAACACTAAAAATTATAATGTGCTACTACTGATGGATGGAGACGCCACAAGGCATGCATAAACGGAAATGTACGAAACAAAGTTTTGAAGGGAAAAGAGAATAGATGCTGAAAGTAATCTGAAATTCATTAGATATAAAAGCAAAAAAAGGTATAAAAGTGTTTTAAATGTGAAGGGTGTATCTTAAATAATAAAATTATTTTTGCTTTTTTTTCCTACTTGATAACCTACTATTTTACGCATATTTTACACAAAGTGCAACACCATTTTGTAATAAAACCTTACTTGATAGCGTGAAACTAAAATTGTATTTGCAATAAGTACTGCAAATAAGTCAAAATAACCCAAACAACCTTTAATATACTGTATAACATTCCGCAGATTTGTGTTATAATCGGTATCCTTTTCACCAATGACAGGTACAATAAAGTCACTGTTGTGGTGGCTAAATGTTAATTCCAAATTTACTATACGAACAGCTGCATTAAGAAATTTCAAGTTTATAGGGAGCATGTACCTAACGAAATCACAAACGTAATGCACACATATAACACCACGTTTCCTACATGAACATTTACGCTCAAAACTTTCAGGGTAATAGTAGCATCGGGTATAACGGAGACACTCATATTGAATGGAAAAGTTTGCTAACTCTAAATTTGGCCTGCGAATATTTGTACGCAAATATTTGATCATAATATTTGTACACGAATATTTGTACACAAACATTTCGTGCTTATAACGAGTGCTGATAGAATAGTGTCTCAGGATTGTGAAAACATTTAAAGTATGGTCTACAAATTTTATTCTCAAAATGGAAACACTTCCAATATGTGTTCGTGCTCTATGTATACCAAAATATGCTTTTCTGACATAGTAAAGCCGTTGAATTATTCCACTATTTTGAAATTATCCATGCAAAAAATGGGGAACATTTAGCGACAGCCTATCAGTTACTTTTTAATTGCTTACTTTCTAAGCATTCTGCATTGTTGTCGTATGTTAATGATTGTTTCATCTGAAACGAGCTAAAGACAGTATTTATGAAAGCTGTCTTATGAAATGCCTGAATCTTATAATATGCATATTTATAGATACCTTTTTCTTTGAACGTACGGCAGTGATGAATATAGTCTAACAGAAACAAAAAACCTATTGGGTGCGATCGACTTCGATTATAAGTACTATTATGCTGGAAGCATGAAAGTAATATTTTACTAACTCTTAAGAAATATGAAAATTTATTGGGGATTTTTTGCAAATAAATTTCAAGTTAATCCTCAGTTAATATGCAAATGGACGCGAATTTTATGAATATTTTTTTATTAACACAGAGCTCTGAGTGACACCTTTGCCAGTTACCACTGTTTCTGTTGGAACTATTTTTTTAATAGTAAAGCATTGTAAAATTCACTCAACAGGAAAGCACAGTGAACTTTCCTCTTTATTGCTATTCTCCAGTAGGGACCTTTAAGGCATGATTCTCTTTCCCCATTCGCCTAAAAACAGCATAATGAAGCCTAAGACTTTGTTTTCTGATTTCCCTTTCTAGGGAGTGTCAATAGCGATAAAAGGGTACAATAATAAATAGAACCGTGAACAATATTATTTCTCTTATCTAGAGATGGAGTGAGCAGAAGCATTTTGTTTGCCACAGATTTAAATAGATAAAACCTGCCGTGTTCACGTGAGCATCTTCAGAGTTCAGTGTCAGTGGAATAAAAGAGCTGAGAAACAAATAGTTAAGTATTTATTTAATTATACGTAAACAGGTGCTGTGTGAGTGTATGTTTCTGAGATCGATAAAAAATTGACAAAGGTGACAACTGTAAACAGCAATGTACATGATAGCTCCAGTAAAGATATGCCACTGACTCAGAAAGGAAGGGAACAGAATTTACGAATGCTCTGCGCTATTCAAAGACGTTTCATGATTAATTTGGATAAGCTACAATACTGTTCAGAAGCAATAATTGTTTTGCTATTTATTCCGTAGCACTGAGTGAAGTGACATTATTTCTGCTCTTCATCCTCGACGAAAAAAGAAAAAAAGAGAAATTGAAATCTTTCTGAAAAAAAAACCGATCGCCCAAGGTCACGGGAAAATGTCATTAGGTACTCCACAAGATCACATTTCTGTCAGTTCATTCTCAACGACTTGTAAAAGTAAAGATTACAGTTGTGTGCTTGTTTTTATATGTTGCCGAGGAAAACAGGTTTTCCTTATCTAATAGACAGCAGCAGAGGAATAAAGCTGGGTTAACACGGGGTGCGTTGCTGATGGAAAAAAGAGAAAAGAGATAGTGAGAGGGAAAAACAGTGGGCTAGTTGCTTGAAACCCACATAAAACGGGAAAGGAAAATAATTGGTTTAGGAAGTCATGTGACCCGATCTGACTAGCCGAGAATATTTGACACAAGAGAGTGTGCGTCCGGGAGCCAAGGTCTTCGAATGTGTGTGAGTAAACCTAAAGAATAACGGGCAGCACCATCGACGGTTGGTTTGATCTTCCCGAATAAGATAAGACAAATTAAATAAAAAATATGGGTTACGGAGCTACTGGATTTTGAGAACATAATCTCGGATTTATAGTAGGACACGATAAATGCTCTACAACGGTAAAACATTTCCCGAGTCGCTTGCGACGAACGGTAAATAATCAAAAGAAACTCTGTGAACTCTGAAGTGTTTGTCCGAAACGATGAATTTTAAGTTATTATTTACTTTGGAACTGTCCGCGCGAAGAAACTAAGATATCAGTTACATAAAAGTGTTCTATTTCTAACGAAGTATTGTGCTTAGCTAATGAACTAATATATTCATCCAAATTTAATTTTGAGAGTTGATTGTTACGTCACACATATGCGTAACCTATTCTCTATGTTAAATGTAATTAGTTCATAAAATCTGTTGGCATCATCCTACTGTTGCAACATTAAATTTTGGAATGAATTGCATAGGTTGATCTCTGATGGTAGCTGTGTAGCACTGTTTTCTTCCCAATTGTCTCTGATCCAGTGTACGAACCCGAGTACCCCGGTCTCATCCTCTTCTTTGCATGGCGAAATAGGTTTCTACGCAGTTAAAAGTAACGCAACATTTACTGTTGGGCTAACTCTTCCTTTATGTTTGTCGAAAATTGTTCAGAGGAAAAGTGCGTTCTTGCTCGAAAGAAAAGTCCCGATTTCTTGAAGTCGATTTAGCTATATAAGAAATGAAGCCATGACAAGGCAAGCTAGAAAAAATATTCACATCGAAAACATAAAGAGAAGTACTCTTTGACATTGGTTTATTTTACATGGAAACATGAAAAAATTCAGTAGGCTTTACTCTTTACAACCAAAGCATGGATAGTGAAAGAATTTGACAGCAAGAGGTTTCTCAATCATTGTTATTACTGTAAGATTAAGAAGAAACACTTATTTCATTTTTCTTATGGACTAAGATTTCGTTGTGTTTTTGGCCCAACTTCTTCAGGACAAATGACATGTGAATATTCGAATCGCATATGAGATTGCCCACAAAAGTTTGTTCACTATTTAAAAAATAAAATAAAAAGGTTCTTAATAGCGCAGTTTAAAAAACAGGCGACACTGAACATAATAGCTGATGTTTATTTGCAGGATGCCAAAAGTCTGGGTCTTAAGCTGTTCGACGAATGCAGTGATAAGCATATTCTGAATCTGATTAGGCATAATAGTCTAGGAGCCACAACAGGTGGTGTGGGAATTTTTACCTCTACGAAATTTGACTTCTGATATCCATTCTAGGGGTTGCCAGCATGCATTTTTTATTTGTCACATGATGTGAATCATGTCAATTTGGCGGTCATTTTGAAATATCCGCCATTACAGAAAAATGCATTTTCGTTAACATCTTCAATATCAAATTACTTAGAGAATCCATTTTTTCACTAGACATTGATTTCCATGATCTACAAACACGATAGGAACCGTCAAAAGACCATAGCAAATTTCAAAATGGCCGACATCCACCATTAAGCAAAAATCGATTTTAAATTATATCTACACTACTAATGGACTTACAGCGTTCATTTTTTTTCCAAACGTATGTTTTAAGGGTCCTTCAATGCAATAAAAATAGTCTCATGCTTATTAAGGCTTCAAAAATGGCTACCATTTTATTACATGCAACAACGCCTTTGGCGCAGTGCCATTTTAAGAATTTGGTTTCCAATTCACGTTTTTAGATCTTGGATTAATTAAGGTATTTTATGTAAAGAGTGAATTTTACCTTGTGTACAATACATTGTTGTGTTATTTGCATTCATTTGTACAATTTTCATTCATTATGGTTTAAAAGATGGCAGAATACGAACTAATTTAGCTGTAAATTGGCATAGTAAAATTTGACTACTGGATCTTTGCTTAATTGTTTACACTAATAATATTTTTTGTGTTCAGGTTGTTGAGTAAAGCAAAAATTAAAGGTGTAAATCTAAAGAGGTCGTCAAAGAAAACAACTGAAAAAAATACTACGATTTGCATTCTATGCAAATTGAAGAAATTGAAAGACGTTACATATGGAACGGACAATGGTGGACATCTGCCGCAGCTATCATCAAGTAAGCTTCAAGACAAGCTAGTAGAATCAATTCCCGAATAATCATTTAAACAGTGTGTATACCATATGGAATGTTACCGCAGATATGTTCTTAAAGCAAACAGAACTCATGTCAAAATATCAGAAAGCGACAATGCAGAAGAAAGTCCTAGGAAGAGACGATTGTCAAGATCAGAAAGGCCAATACTAGCTGTATCTCGGCGTGTTGTGTGTAACCAAGCAACCCATAAACGTCATGCAAAGTTGTCACGTATCTGTGAAGCTAATCGACCCACTGAGTTTCTTAAAGCGACAAAGCATTTTCAAGATGATGTATTTACAAGAATGTGCACCTGTGAAACTCCAGATGATGTATACACAGCTGATATACTATACCACAAGGACTGCATGAGCAGGTACCTTTTGAATTACCAAAGATTCACAGCTGAATCTTCCGCCAGCAGAGACGAGTCCAAGTCAAATTTTGTTAAAGATATATTCCACAAGCTTCTTAATCAAATTGATTTCTCAAACGTTGGATATCCGTTATCGGAAATTCGTCATTAATAAATAAACATGCACTTAGTTGAATCTAACACAACTGTTAGTAATAAGGAGGTGAGAAACCTGCTCATTAATAAGTATGGAGATCAAATTGCGTTTTCGTACCCACGAGATAAAAGTAAATCATTACTAGATTTTCAATATCAGTGAATCAAACAGAACCCGCTGATAAAGTTAGATCGTTTAGCGCAGTGCGTAAATGTGCAGAAATTCTTCAGAAGGAATGCAAGGAGCACAATTTTGGATTGGATGGCACATGTTGTGATGAGGGGGACCTTCAAGCTTCACTCAATGCATTTCAATCTAATAAGCCACCAAACTGGCAACATTTTTTCGACGTAATTTTACCTGAGCACGAAAAATCCCCTTCAATAACTAGAAAGTGTGACTCAGTGTTCCACATAATGTACAATTTAGTGCAGAACGGACAGAGCAAAACACCTCTTCACGTCAGCGTAACCCAGCTAGTACACAATACTAGCCGGTCAAAGTTATTAATTGCTACTTTTAACTATTTGGGCCTTTGCAGCAGCTACGATAACGTAGAGAGACAAGACAATGTTCTATCATCCAGAGTTGTTGCCTTAGCAAGGGACCATCGGGTGCCGCTACCACGTTCAGTCCGTAAGGATGTACCTCTCCATGGAGCAATGAACAATTTTGACCATCTTGAAGAATCGTTATCTGGTACTGGCAGTACGCATGATGCAGTGTTAGTTCTTCTTCAGGAGCATGCTAATAAAGCAGAAAATGATAGGAAACCAGAGCTTCTTATTGATTATCCAATCAACACGCCGCTGCGAACATTTGCACGCACTGCAGCATGTCAAACCCTTCTTCTCTGTAGAATCCCAAATTCACGAGGCAACATTGACAAAACATTTATCCCAAACATCATCATTGTCAACCATTATCAATCCACTGCTGGACGAAGGTCTCCCCAAGTTTCCTCCACAACGGTCTGTCTTGTGCCAGTCTCCTCCATGTCACTCCCGCATATTTACGAATTTCATCCCTCTCCCATGTGGTCTTTTTCTGGGTCTTTTCCTGTCCCTTGGAATCCAATCTAAAATTTCGGCTGTCCATTATCCCAAACACCTGCCCCGATTTCAGCAGTGCAACAAGTGAAAAAAAGAAATTGTACTACGTTTGGTTGCTTTCCCGCTTTCTAACAGAGTCTAATGTTCCAGGCCACCTATTTCCAGAACTACCTGTGGTTCCGTCTTGGAGGACATTTAATTCCTTGCTTATGAATAAGTTATCAACACACACTGTCACATCGTACACACCAATGTTACCTTTTTCTATAACCAATAAGGAAACCATATACACAGCTATGTGCAACTTCCAGGATGCATTATCACAAGTGAGACAGGAAAGTGGATCATTATGTTGCAATGAAGGTGTATACAGGGTTGCAAAAGAGCTTCAGCTTCAATTTCCAGATTTGTTTAAAAACATATTCCTTGGCTTGGGTGTATTTTACTCATCTAAAGTGGTGATTTCGTGCATCGGGGATTATTTGAACAATAGTGGTGTACTGGAATTATTTACAGAAAAAGAGACATTTGGCCCTAAAGTTACAGAGTCTGTTTTAAGTGGTGGTCAATATGTGCGTTCGATGCGTGGCCTTTCTCTTCTGGCTGAGGCTATGCAATGTTTGCAGTTTAAGCAGTTCATGGACAAGAGTGCGTCCAGCTTTAGCATTGATGTCACTGAAACCTTTAAATTGCTACAGGAAGCATGTATTGGCAACCATGAAATTATAGCAAACCTGAATGAGAGATGTCAAAACGTACTTCCGGAATTCATTGACAAGTTTGAGAATTTTACTCAGCGTCGCTCTGAAGAATCACCGATGTTCTGCTACTGGAATGTGTTCCTCACAGTCTTATACCCAGTAATAAGGGACATGATACGTGCAGACAGACAAAGAGATTGGAACTTGCATTTGTCATCTTTTCGACGCTCTCTTAACCTATTCTTTGCATTTAATAAGATTCATTACGCACGTTGGGGATCAGTATACTTTGCAGATTGTCTGTTACTACAAGAAAAACTGCCACTCGTTTATAACGAATTCATGAAGGGACATTTCACAGTACAACAGGGATCTCGCACGTTTAGCAGTGTGACAATGGATCAGGTCATAGAGCAAATGTATAATAAACCAGCCAAGGGCCATGGTGGAATTATTGGAATTACTCGGCGTAAAGATGCTGTTGCCAAATGGGACCTCATCAAACATGAAAAAGGACTGATTTCAAAGATTTGCCATACAATGAGTGGTATAGACGATGGTGATGAGTATACCATACATCATGAATTTTCTGACTTAGTTACGAAGACCGATGAAAGTACGATTCTTACATTGATGGAATTCATCACTCAAAGGTGTAATCAATTTAAAGAAAACAAACCTATTTAGAACATTGTAACAGGAAGACATTATGACCCAGACAAGGCATCATATCTCCTAGAGAGCTTTGAGAAAGGAGATGTTCTGAGAAAGGAGATGTTCGTATTCTGCCTTTGTAAATGAGCGTTTTTGCAAGAAGAGTTGTTCACTTCATGCAACTACACTGCTGGACAATTGCTAAGGACGGATCATAAACGGCTATATAGCGCATAAAAAAGTAAGTGTGGTTGGATGCCAAGTGAAATAAAATAATGTCAGAATGCCAGGACATTACAAGAAAGACAATTTATTGTGCTCTGAAATCCAGAAGGCTTTGGAACGTGTTCAAGGGACAAACAGGCAATTTTGTGCAGAATACGTAAACATGAAAAAAAAATGCAATTACCGTCAGCAAGCGTTCCGGCGTAAGATGTCAATACGGGATATGGCCACCATGGAGGGCGATGCAAGATTCCACACGTCATGTCATGCTTTGCACAACATTATCGAGCAGCTGTTGGGGTAATTTATCCCATTCCTCTGTCAATGCACGGATGAGGGTGTCCTTGCTTATTGGAGGGCATTGGCGACCAGCAAGACTCCTCCCCAAAGCATCCCACACATTTTCAATGGGATTCAGATCTGGAGAACGTGCTGGCCATACGAGGCGTTGAATATTCTCGCTCTCAAAACACTCCTGGACAGCGACTGTTCGATGACATATTGCGTTGTCGTCCATGAAAATGAATCTATCAGCGACAGCACCACGGAACATGCGAACATGAGGTAGCAGAACATCATTAATGTATCGTTGGCCAGTCATAGTCCGAGTTGGAAGCACATAGAGGGACTTACGGCCATTGATCATGATGCCAGCCCATACCATGACACTACATGTCGGATATCGGTCCCTTTCATGTATGTTTGCTGGACAATATGCAATACCACTATCACGCCAGATCAGTTGTCGTCGACAATCAGACGATAGACTGTATCTACTCTTATCTGAGAAGAGGACAGCAGACCAGTCGTTATCAGTCCAATTGCGATGTTGATGGCACCATTGCAAACGGGCGGTACGGTGACGTCTGGACAATGGGATGCACACAACAGAACGGCGGGCGTATAGTCCTCCTTCATGCAAACGTCTGGCGACAGTTTTTAGGGAGATCCGCTTGCCAGTAGCAGCCATAAACTGATTTGCTACCTCACTAGCTGTGCTGCGCCGGTGTCTTTTTGTTGATAGCACTATGTACCGATCTTCTGCAGGTGTCGTACTGCGAACACGACCTCCCCCGTGACGTTTGCTATACTCTCCATTTGTTTGAAATGATTTCCAAAGCCTTGAAACAACACTGTGGCTGACGTCGAACTCCCTGGCAACATCTGTTATTTTTCGCCCTTCTTTAATCTTGCCAATAATACGGCCATGCGTAAAATCATCTAGATGATGTCGGGAAGACATACTGAAAATTGCAAGTTCGTCAATTGATTCTTTCCCTTTCAACTTTGCGTTTGAACAACAACGGTCAATACGCGTCAAATCCTTTATATCTCTTATCAGCGCTATGACGTCACGAACAAGTTCGGCAATCCAAAATTTGCATACGCACAACACGTCTTACTGTATCCCGCACTTATGCTAATTTCCACATTTTCCTGCCTTCCATTTTATGGTTGCTATCGTTGCTATTGTTATCCGTCCTTAGCAATTGTCCGGCAGTGTATTACAAAACTCAAACACAATACCAAGGCGAGCAAATCAGCACCCGTTGTAGTAGATGTGGTCAAAAAGACCAGAAACGCTCTCCATTTTGTAGATATAGCAAGAGAAAGAGGTTATAATTTCGATAAATTGCTGACATACGAGTTGACACATTTGTCTCTTTACCTCTCGAAGGGTGGTTTACTAAGAAAGTGTAACAAGCCTGAACTTAGTCGAGAATTAGAAAAGGTTTTACCAGAAGCAGCTCCATGTCAACTTCCCGAAACCATGCTACGTTCTGCTGTTAAAATTGATTTCATGTTGCATGCACGTATGGCTTCAAGTGGAAAAGCAGAGACCCTCAAAATATTTGGAGATTTAGAATACAAATTAGTCAGGAGGTTCTTAGCATTTTATCGAGGCACACAGCGACTGGATATTGTCTTTGATGTGTACATCGATTTTAGTGTGAAATCTCCGGAACGCAGCAGACGTTACGATGCTGAAAGTCAAGTTCAAATAACCATTCATGACGAGTCAACGCCACTACCAAAGAAAATAGAGTTGTTTTGGAAGTGTTCTAACATTAAACGTAATTTGAAAAAGTTTTCTTTGAATTTATATGCAGGAATAACTCATTCAGCGGAAATTCAGTATATGTCGGTGGACTTGGAACTGATGGAGAGCAGAGTTTTCAAATTATTGATGGAAATGCACATCAAGTCACTGATCTAAAATGTACCCATGAAGAAGCTGACGAAAGGATATTTGTTCATATTAATCATGCTGTGACTGACTTCATGTGTGAATATGCAGTCGTGCCATCTTCTGATACAGATGTGTTTGCATGTGCGGTATTTTACACTGGTGTGCAAAAATTAAGGACGAAGAGGAGAAATTAGCATATCAGCGGAACGAGCAGGCACAACGGACCGAAAGACCACACAGGAGATAGACTAGGGTCCGGTACGGTAGGGCATGCGCATATATGCAACATGACGTAGATGGGGTGGGGGAGAGTGTCGGAAGGGTATAAAGCACGCGAGCGGTGTACGCTCAGCAATTGGGTGAAAGTTTGTGCACGGTGTACATCGCTTTGAACGACGTCGAGTTGCTGCTACTGTGTGATATGGCCAACAAGAAATCCAGTAGACGACATCTGGATGGCTTTACCCGAGGTCGCGTTATTGGGAAGTTGGAAGAAGGTCGAAGTGTGACTAGCGTGGCCGAGGAGTTCAGGATCGCCCACAGCATCGTTTCACCAGCTTGGAAAGCATTTCAAACGACAGGAACAGCTGTTCGAGAGTTTAGCAGTGGTCGTCCACGAGCAACCACGGCGGCGGATGACCGGTATATTGTCATACAGGCGAGAAGAGACAGACGGCAGACAGCGGGTAAAATTGCAAGGCGACGGCGGTTTCTGTGGTGCTAGGAACACAAGAACTGGACACATCAGCAATGGGGTCGAGTTCTCTTTACGGAAGCGAGCCGATTTAATCTGACGAGAGATTCTGGAAGTATACACATTTGGAGAGAGCAGGTAACACGCAATCACACCTCCAACATAATCGAAAAGGACCGGTTTGGAGGTGGTGGAGTTTTCGTTTGGGGCGGTATCATGCTTGGTAGCCGTACTGACCACCACATTTTCCAAGGAGGTGCAGTCACTGGTTTCCGGTATTGTACTGAGGTTCTTCTTGACACGTGCGTCTTTTTATAGGTGCTGTGGGTCCTGAGTTCCTCTTTATTGACGACAACGTTACACCTCATCGTACAGTGGCTGCCACAGAGCTGTTGGAGAGTGAAGATATTCAACGCATGGATTGGCCCGCAAGGTCCCCGGACCTAAATCCAATCGAACACATGTGGGACCTTCTCGGGAGACGCTTGGCAGCACGTCACCAGCCGCCAGCAACGATTCCGCAGCTGCGATTGGCGCTTCAAGACTAATGGGCCACGATGCCTCAACAGATCCTTGACAACCTCGTCCTCAGCATGGACAGACATTGTAAATTCTGCAAGGCAGTCAGGGTTGATCATATCCCCTACTGAAGACTGGATTTGTCTTGGCAGAAGCCTGTCACATGGACGTTTCTGTCTTCTGTCCAGTTGTGCACGAAGCTACCTTTTCAATAAAGTGCCTTTGAATCCTTTGGATTCCTTGTTTGGGCGGTTTTGCTCACTTGTCCCATATTCTTACATCTTGGGGATCTCATGGTATATGATTTGAGTCGATGTGGAGAGCTTCTGCACGACGTTACATTCAAAAAACCGTCTCCTCCTTAGTTTTTCCAAGCCAGTGTCCTTTAAGAATCATCGTTAACCGAAAGGTCTTAAGGAATTGTGGATGATGTGTGGAAGTGGTTAGACACAGCGATTTGTACCAGTTCATGTGCTTGTCAAGGAGTTACCCCTTACCATTGCAGACAATCTTCCAGCCATACACGCCATTACTGGAAGTGGCACAACGAGCAAAGTTGGCACAAAACATTGAGCTGTGAAACATGCTTCCCATGCTGTCGGACTACTATCCAGTTTTGGAAAATGTGAATTAAATACGGAGATTTTTATTAATGCAGAGGAATTTGCTACTGGAGTAATGAATAAGAAGTTCACAACCTGTGATACTCTTAGACTACACCAGTATCACCATGCAAACAATTTTTACTTTGAGAAACTAGCACCAACGACAAGAAGCATGCACGTGTATTTAAAACGATGTTTTCTTTAGTCATACAAGTGGTACAATCTGCTCAACAATGTGCCTGCAGTTGATCCTTTATATTATGGATACCATATTTGCGAAGATCTCTTGGCTCCAAATTTGGATGTAGAGATTTTACCAGAAGATTTTGCTACTCCATGTACGTGTGGGAAATGCGCAAAAGAAACTGTATGTTTCTGCAGAAAGTTGGCCATTCAGTGTTCTAGGTTTTGCAAGTGTGAAGGCGATGTACAATGCCAGAATCCGTACGGAGAAAGAAAACAAACATTTACCTCGTAATAAGTGTTAACTGTGTAACTTTGTCACGACAATTAATAATTATTTTATCTACTTATGTAGCTTTATTATAACTGTTGTATTGATGTTATGTTCATAAATGAAATAAAATGTTTCTTGTAACAGGAATGATGTTCTACCTCTTTGCGGCTCAAATGATACAGTGCTGGTAGCCATTTTTAAAGCCTTAATAAGCATGAGACTGTTTTAATTGCATTAAAGGACCCTTAAAACATACATCTGGAAAACAAAATGAACGCTCTAAGTCCATTAGTAGTGTAGATATAAATTAAAATCGATTTTTGCTTAATGGCGGATGGCGGCCATTTTGAAATTTGATATGGTCTTTTGACGGTTCCTATCGTGTTTGTAGACCATGGAAATCATTGTCTAGTGAAAAAATGGATGCTCTAAGTAATTTGATATTGAAGATGTTAACGAAAAGGCATTTTTCTGTAATAGCAGATATTTCAAAATGGCCGCCAAACTGACATGATTCACATCATGTGACCAATCAAAATTGCATGCTGGCAACCCCTAGAATCGATATCAGAAGTCAAATTTCGTAGACGTGAAAATTCCCACACCACCTATTGTGGCTCCCACACTATAAAGAGAAGGAGGTAAATGGCATTTAAAAGAAAGATAGTAGCTCACATAGCTGTACTACTAAATTGGTCAAGCTGTCTAACACTTTAAGCGGCCGAAGTGCTTGAACTATACAATGGCCAACATTTTCAACACTTTCCAAACAGAAATGTTCACAAATCGGCCGGGTTTTACAGAAACTATGCAAAAACGATTTCTTTGCCCCAGTCATCTCAGCGGTACGGACCATAAACCTGTTATTCGTAAAAAGATATCCCCTCTAGTCCTATGTTCGCTGATGTATGACCCGAGGCGTGATGGGGCGGGGGGGGGAATAGTCTCTCTCACACGGACACCATGCCACTGGGCAGAAATAAGTGACCGAAACATCTTATCTCTACTTTCGTAGGTTCATCGCCATTGTTATAGCCCTTTTAGTAGGTAATCACCCAGAAAGGCTTAGTGTCAATCAGCTCAGTAAATTACCGTCTTCCTTGAACAAAAAAGCTAAGGGTTTCTAATGCGCAGGTTCTTTTGTTGCAGTCTCTATTTAGACAGCAAATATATTCGTTGTACCTGGTTTCAGTCTATTTCGCTAACACCTAGTTAATTCGTTTCAACCGGTTAGAGGCCTAAGTTTGTGGTTGCATTTCGCAAGATATCTCCCAATATATCTGTTGGATCCAAAAATTGTTTTTGCTGTTTGACACATGTAACTATGACCAATGCTATCGATACATTTTGCAGTTTTAGCCACTGGCTTCTGATCATTCGTCTAAGATGGGTCCGGGTTCAAATCCCGATGAAGCATGGATGTTGTGTTTGTCTTACGGCACTGGCTCTCTCCTTTCCCTGGAACCAGTGGCTAAAATTAGGGACGGGCCACTGCTCATAGCCCATTGAGCTGCTCACGGTGGTCGTTAAACCTCCAATTAGCCGCCCCGGTGGCGCAGTGGTCTAAGGCGTTGGCCTCTGATCATTCGTCCGTAAGGGGTCCGGGTTCGAATCCCGGTCAGGCATGGATGTTGTGTTTGTCTTACGGCACTGGCTCTCTCCCTTCCCTCGAACCAGTGACCCTAAATTAGGGACGGGCGACTGCTTATAGCCCATTGAGTTGCTCACGGCGGTCGTTAAACCTCCAATCAAAAAAAAAAAAAAAACCTCCAATTAAAGACAAATTGCAATTTTCTTAATTTAAATATTTTCTGGTAAATGGTGCGTAAATATACACGTACTAGACGAAAGCCCGTCAATAATGACGGGGGAAATAAAATTTATGGTACAGAAATTATTGACATTTATTTAGTTTTTGAGTTCCCCGTCAATAGATGGCGACGTTGGCTCACAGCTTTCTGAAAATTTCCCAAGCAGTTGGTTATGGAATTTGATACAACGGGTTGTCTGTTACGTGTTTTGTAAAACCTTTAGTCCATATTTCGTCAACACTTCCTAGAACACAACATTTTTTCGTATGCACTGACTGTGAACCCTGTATCAATTTCCCGTTCTTTTCCGTGAATTATTTTTGCCGGCTCAACGCCATGCAGAGCGGCATAATTAATGCTTTTTTGTTCAACTTAAAGCGTTTTGCATGTGTCAGCAAAAGAATTATTTTGAGACATGAAAGTGCTTAACTCTTGCATCAGACTTCGATAGCACTGGGCGTTTTCCCTAATCCTCGTTCTTTGATCACCAGCCTCTTCCGGGTCTAATATATAAAGTTGAGCAAACTTTCTCTGGTCCCCATTTGCTGGGTACAAAGCTCCTGCTCGATGGCTAATTTGTCCGTTAATTCGGAAACAACGGGGACCGTATCCAGTTGGCGGATCAATGTTAACTCCCATGGACACAAACGTCAAAGCGCTATTTATTGATCTTATGTTGTCCATGAAATTTTTCGAATGTTGATGCTGTTCTTTCGCTAACTGCTGAATAACAGGGGCTGATCTTATAGCATCTAATTTTACTTTGCCTTTATGACAGCATTGAGTAAAAAGTTTGGCAGTTGGCTGTTCTGCCGCAAAATGTTTTGCATGACAAAATTCGCAAATACTGTCCATGGAACCACAGTTATGAGCGTTTACATTTGGTTTTACGTCGTTAACTGCGTCAAGAACAACTTGGTTTCTTGCTCGTGGATTTTGTCGGCGGATTGTAACACCACGTCTCTGGCGTAATATTTGCGATTGTGACATGTCTGCAATCTGATGTCGTTCGCGACCTTGTGCGATTTGTTCTGACGTCATGTTTGTAATTCGGTGTCGTTCCCGACTTCGTTCAATTTGCTGAGGAGTTATATTTGCTACGCATGACGATTCCGATCGCATTCTCTTTGCACAGCAGACATATCAAATGTATATAAAAAATAATAATGCATTTTCTTTGCTGTTACATTGTAGGCTGCAAAAAATAAAATTTATTATTATTATTATTTATATACCCTATATGAAATAGAACCAAAATTCCTGACGTGAAGTTTTCGAATCTCTAAAAAGTTGACCGTGTGACGTAACGCATCTCTGACGTCATGTGAGAATGATTTTGATTAGATTACGTCACAGCAGCAGCTGTGTTCTTTGTTGCTGTGACAACAAAACAAAGTCATATACGCGTAAACTGTGCGCGTTTATGTGATGACGTCACCTACACGAAAACACGAAAAGCAAAGCGTGACGTCACAAACATTTGTTTCTCGGTTGTTGCTATGACGAGTTAAAAAGAGGCACGTAGGAGGACTCTAGCAAATTAAATATTAGGATATTTATTAAAACGTAATATACATGTAAATATACAAGTACATTTACGTTTTCTAGCTGTTCCTTAAGATGAATTGAAATAAAAATATAGTGAATGGCATAGAGAAGCAGTAACTTAGATTTTTTAGTTTTCCCCGGTATAAATTATTCTTCTAGGAGGGAATTATTTATCATGGATTTCACAAAAAGTAAATATTGTTTTCAGTAGTCAACATATCTTCATCAAGAAGGTTTCAAGAAGAAATGAAATACTGAGGCGGATTTTTAGTTTCAGAATTTTTCTCTGAACGCAAGGTAAATACTTAAGAACACTGAGTGACATCAGTCCTGTTCATTAAACAGGTGAATACATTTAAGTAACCCATATATTAACATAAATTATTGTGCGTGCGTGTGTGTATGTGTGTGTGTGTACGCGCTTTTCATTTGTCATCTTTATTTCAAAATTTAGTTCTATATTCTGCTACCTGGGGATGGTTTCAATATCGCTATAGCCGAACTTTAGCTTAGCTTTCATGTTCTTGGGACTACATATAATCGTTGTGTGCAGTATTTATTCATGGTAAAATTGCGAACTCACACATCAGGTTCTAATCTAAAAAGTACAGAGTTTTTTCTGAAATGAGTAACAGAGAGAAGGAGATAATTCAGGGGTTTAAAGAAAATCTTGCGACTTTGAGGAAAGAAAAGGAATAAATTGGCAAACAGCAAGTATTTAGCTCTAGCTTGTGTATTTTGTTGGAGAAAGGAGGAAAATTTTCATGGAACTGAAAAGTGCCTATTATCCCTTGTAACGCGAAGTACCCAAGAGTAGTATTCATATCTCTGAATAAAAACATTCATTTTAAATTTCTGCTAAAAACGTAAGTATTAAATAAATGTTTGCAACTTTTACTATAATATCTATAATATGTTTTGACACACACAATTTTGGTTTGCAAAACTAAGAAACTGGTTTGAATTTTCTCTGCCAAACAACGTTAGTGTTTAACACCCATCTCCCTCAAAAGAAAGAAAATGTACTAAATGTGAAATTTGAAGACTACGTTCTTAAGCAGCACAGGAACACTTTCATTTAACATCAGTATGCTCGTTCAAGTACACTGGTGGCCAAACAAAATGCAACATAGAGAAGGACACGACATAGCAAAGCCAGATTTACTGGACACATAGCAACCGATACAAAGATGACACGATTGAGCTTACAGGCCCGTGCGACTTGCGGAACACGCAGGCATCAATAGTTCGTGTGGCCCCCATGGCTGGCAATAACGGCCGCTACACACCGCGGCATCGAACGAAAGAGGCTTTGGATGTGGGCTTGGGGTATGTCGGTCCAGGCTGCTTCCACACGTTACCGCAGTTCATCAGGCGTAGCGGCGGGTGGTGCCTGCAGGGCCACTCGGTTGCCGATCAGCGACCAGACGTGTTCGATGGGTGACATATCGGGAGAACAGGCAGGCCACGGCAGCAGTGACACCTGGTGGGCGGTCAAGAATTGTTGCATGATGCGTGCCACATGCGGGCGCGCATTGTCCTGTTGAAACGTGGCCGGTGGCAAGTCCTGCAGGTAAGGGAGGACTACAGGCTCCAAAACGCCGGAGATGTGGCGGTGGCTGTTGAGTGTACCGGTGATGCGTACCAGAGGGGTGCGGGTGTCATATCCAATTGCGCCCCAAACCATAACGCCAGGCGACGGACCGGTATAGCGATGCATAATGCAGGCGTCATACAGTCTCTCGCCGCAGTGCAGCCACATGCGGATCCGACCACCGTGGTGATGCAGGCAGAAGCGGGATTCGTCGAAGAAGACAATGTTGTGCCATTCCGTAGTTCAGGTGCGGCGTTCAACGGCCCATTGCCGCCGCACTCGCCGGTGGTGTAACGTCAATGGTAATCGGAGAAATGAACGCCGTGCGACAAGTCCCTGCTCCTGGAGACGACGTCGAACGGTACGTGCTGACACAGGTTGTTGCGCGACACACCCTAATTCCTGCGCTAACGTTCGTGATGTGGCGGTGCGAGCCGTCAATGCCCGCCGCACAACATGCCGGTCCTCTCGTCCGGCAGTGTGCCGCGGCTGCGGCAATCGCTCACGTCGGTCCGTCCGTCCCTCCTGCACCCACCGAATCCATACTCGTCTCAATGTGGCAGGATGTCGTTGCACATGGGCGCCGATGTCTCGGTCCGATGAGCCGCTGTCGCGATAAGCCACTATTCGTCCTCTGTCGAACTCCAAAATGTGCTGGAATGACTGCCGTATTCTGCGACGAGACATCAGGAAGGCTTACCACGCACAGGTCCGGCAGCACAACACATTTCCACTACTTACACCCCGCCTTCTGTGCAACCTTCTTATAGTGCTTCTCGGTGGCGTTCCGGGCGCACATGATTTGCATATGCCCTGCAATGCTAATCGTTTGCATGTCCTCTTACGAGCTACGCATGCTGCGAATTTCAGGCCAATCGGATGCTTCCTTCTTGGTGTTGCATTTTGGGTGGCCAGCAGTGTATTTCGATGTATACAATGGCTATCGTAACAAAGGATACTTTGTTTTTTAACATGTGGCTGTCTCCAACCGAAACTGTCTAAATGTAGACTGATAATTTTTTTGTCTCTTTTGTTTCGGGAATTAAC
The DNA here is from genome assembly GCA_039090855.1 of Macrothele yani. Lineage (NCBI taxonomy): Eukaryota > Metazoa > Arthropoda > Arachnida > Araneae > Macrothelidae > Macrothele > Macrothele yani. The sequence continues at coordinate 1,823,587 of CM077012.1, forward strand.
AACCACCATGAGCAATTCTTACGCTGTCGAATTCAGCACCACTCAGAGGGCTAGCCATAAACCTACGCCTTTGGCTGCTCTGCTATCTGGAGTGGCCTACAGGTTTTCTCCATGTACTTTTCCCATTTTGTTCTCACAACGTGACGAAAAAACAGGTTTTTGTAATTTCTCGTGTAACATTTTATTGTGGCGTGGCTTTGTGTTACTAGTCTTTTCATCATGAGTTCCAACAGGAGCTTCAGGTTCGAATTTATGGTTATTCTACCCCATTGTGGAAATCCTTACAGTAGTCAATGCACCGGTGGAACACTTTTAAAGAAGAATGATGAGATCCCGGGAGGCGCAGGAGACATGATTTGAAGGACATGATCAATGCTTTTATTGTAAGGATTACTCAGATGGAACAAAGATTCACTAAGTGAATTTTAGGTGCCGTGAACTATGTCAAAAATTAATGGCATAATATCGAAAGAGTGTCAGTAACAGATATGCTGAAACTTATTCATTGCCCATGGTAATAATTTACTGTCCTCAATTCATGATGCATCAAGAATCTAAATAGTTTGACTGAAAGAATAAATTTTGGCCAAATGCAAGAACATTCAGTTAAAAATCACAGGCCTTCGGGCCGTGTCTGTTCTGAGTCATATGCGAGTAACCTTACGAAGTACGCCTACGCGGTTCACGAGATTTGTCCTATCGACGTAAACACCGTAAATTTTCCTTAGAGTGCCACCACTGAGGTTGATGGTCAATCCGATTTCGAACCCAGTGGCTTGCACTCTCTTTTTCACAATTCCCCTGCCTTTATAAGTGATAACAGGCAATCTGTCGTTCTTTCTGCTCTGGTTGCTTTAAAGTTGAGAGCCAGGGAACAGTTCTTTCTCAGTTATAAACACTTATGTAAATAATTATCCTACATTCGACAGAAGCTGAAAAGTACCTTCATGGAGTCACATGCCACTTTTTGAGCGTTTGGGTTGCTGCATTTTTAATTTAATGACACAATAATAAATTTATCACAACGATATTTAAACTAGAAGTTACCTTGGAGTGATTCTCTTCAGGCTGCACAGACGTAACTAGAAACATAGTGTCTTCCATTGTTGATTTCTAAGCGGACATAATCGAAAGCAGTAAATGATGACATCCTTTTATAAAAGATATTGCGTGCCACTCACAGACAAACTGTTTTTTATAGAGTGCTTTTACTTTCAGAAAGAAAAACTTCGTCTTTTCTCATACCACATATTGCTCGTTTTCCTTTTCATTTAGCCTATCTCCCTGTTTTATTCAAAAACTATCATATCATTAACAAACATAACGTTGTGTAACTACTATTATGTTTGTCTTATGGCAAGCTCATAAGACAAACAAAATGTATTGACATAACCAACCTTAAAAAACACCATAATACTTTTAAGTTGGAACTGAAGAACAGATTCTCTGCTTTAGAAGGCCTAACATCGGAAGAAGTGGATATTTCGGAAGTTAACAGAAAAGTAACCAAAGCTCTAATGGAAACAGCAACAAAATTAGCTGGGTCTAAGAACAAGTTTCATGTGAACAAATTATCAGGAAAAACCAAAATGTTGATGCAAAAAAGAAGAGAGATGAGGACAACTAAAGAAGATGTGACTTCCAAAGTGGAATATATAGAGCTATGCAAGACAACACGAAAAAGTATCACTGAAGACGTAAGGAAATTCAACTGTGAGCTAGTGAGGAAAGCAATTGAAAACAACCAAAGCCTTAAGATAGCAAAGGGACATCTCAGTAAGGGAAGAAAACAGATTATGACTCTGAGAAAAGAAGATGGTTCTATAACAAGAAATAGAGGCGAAATTTTGACAAGAGTGAAAGATTTCTACTCCAAATTATATGAAAGGGATGATACATGTACTCCAGACATCATGAAAGGTACCAGAGTTCTTCCAGCCCTCCCAGCAGAAGTTGCTCATGCAATCAAGAACATGAAGCGGGGGAAAGCTCCAGGAGAAGATGGAATTACTATAGACATCATACAAGAAGCAAGTGGAGAAATTGAAACAGTACTCGCCCAAATTTTCACTCGATGCCTTAATGAAGGGAAGATTCCTGAGGATTGGAACAATGCTACAATGATCCTGCTACATAAAAAAGGTGACATTGAGGATCTCAGGAACTACAGACCTATCAGCCTCCTATCAGCCTCCTATCAGTGGTTTATAAAATCTTCACTAAAGTTCTTTCACACCGCTTGAAGGTAACACTGGACATGGCTCAACCGAGAGAACAAGCTGGATTCAGGAGTGGCTACAGCACAATAGATCATATCCACGTACTGAGAGAACTAATTGAAAGAGCGAGGGAATATGAACTTCCATTGTGCATGGCTTTTATCGATTATGAAAAAGCCTTTGATTCGGTGAAACCATCAGCAGTTACCACGGCTCTGAAATCCTGCAGTATTGAAGATGCATACATTAATATTATTAATAACATCTATGAAAATGCAAGTGCAAAGATTCGGCTGTTTGAAAATACAACACACATAAAAATTGGAAAGGGAGTGAGACAAGGTGACACCATATCTCCGAAGCTCTTTAATGCCACATTGGAAAATGTCTTTCAATCACTGAACTGGGAAAACAAAGGGATAAAGATTAATGGAGATTATCTAACCCACCTTCGTTTTGCTGATGACGTAGTCATTTTTGCAACTACCCCATCAGAGCTGCAGAGTATGATCCAGGAACTTGCTGACAAGAGTAAAGAAGTGGGATTAAAAATGAACTTTCAGAAAACAAAAGTGATGTTCAATGCTTTTACAAGAAATGAAGATTTATCGATTGATGGAGAAAAACTGGAGATAACAGATACGTATGTTTATCTTGGACAGCAGATATCAAGTGAGGGTCACATTGATGAAGAAATTAATCGGCGTACAAAACTTGCCTGGAGAGCTTTTGGAAGAAACAGCATAATTTTCAAGAGCAATATGCCATTATGTCTTAAAAGAAAAGTGTTTGATCAATGCATCCTTCCAGTGCTTACGTATGGTGCAGAGACGTGGACCTTAACTAAAAGAGACATACAAAGGCTGCAGACAACTCAAAGCAATCTGGAGAGGTGCATGCTTGGTATAACCAGGAGAGATAAGAAGAGGAACTCGTGGATCCGAAAAATGACGAGAGTGGAAGACATCATGATCAGAGTTAAATCCCTGAAATGGCAATGGGCTGGACATACTGCCAGAAGGACAGGCCATAGATGGACAGCCAAAATTTTAGATTGGATTCCAAGTGACAGGAAAGACCCAGAAAAAGACCACATGGGAGATGGGTGGATGAAATTCGTAAATATGCGGGAGTGACATGGAGGAGACTGGCACAAGACAGACCGTTGTGGAGGAAACTTGGGGAGACTGTCGTCCAGCAGTGGATTGATAATGGTTGACAATGATGATGATGATGAACTACTATTAAAATTACAATTTCAAGTAATAATCGTACTACGGAAGTCGAATCAGGAAACCATCTAATGTTATTTTGTGTGTGTGTGTGTGTGTGTTTGTTTTCGGTTAGTAATTTATTAACCACCGTGGGAAATTCAATGGGTTGCAAACAGTCGACCATCCCTAACTTGGAACCACCAGTACAGACAAGAGGAAGAGAACCATTGCCGTAAGACAAGGGCACCATTATTGCCTCAGCCAAGATTTGAGTTCGGACCCATCTCGGATAAAGGTTAAAAACCAGAGTTTTTTACCACTCGATCACAGGCGCGATATGAAACAATTAGATCTATCGTATTTCTAGAATATGGTAATTGAAGTACGCTGAATCGGTTTTACCGCTAATGTGTTTGTTCTTGAATCTGATTAAAGTATGGATAAGACAGAAAAGTAATTGTATGACCTCAACGAATGTTGAACATGAATCAAGAACATTTTGTTTAAGTTTTTGCTGACAACTTGGGGTACGGTCCCAATGCCACAGAGACTAGTTTCAAAATTTGAACAGTGATTTTCTCTAAATTGAATTTACTTCGCCATTGGAATCTTCCCCCTAATTTTGATTGCAGATTAAAAAAAAACACATTTCTTTTCCCCATATGCCTATATGTCTTAAACAAGTTATCAACGTATTGTGTATGAGGGCATACTGAAAATATCTGATCTGGCGCCAAATGGTGCATCTCACTCCGGAGTTGAATATTTTGAAATTGCATTTGGAATGCATTGCGAAAAGTCTTAATGCAACTGCAACAACCTTTAATTTCAAGTCAAAATGTCAATTATATATACGTTCCCTGACGGGTGTTGAAGTTCAAAATTATAATAAATTCTTAGTTCTCAAAATTTCTTTTGCAGTTTTTACTTAATTATGCACGGTTTAGTGCTCGAAACAAATTGTTTTATTGTTTGGTATGTTGACGTTGCTCACTTCTCATTAATCATGAAAGATCATCTGTTCCTATTTGCCCATAGCTCGAAAGGCCTTTGCTTTTGCTTTCAATTTGTCATCACACCCAATACTCAAACATTAAATAATTCCATATTCACTGCTTTTATTATTGGCCCTCTGAACGTTCTCCATTGATTTGTCGTCGGTGAGCTTTCTTAGTTCCCTAAATATTTCAGTTCCTCTTTCTAACTTCTTCTCCAACACATAATCGTTTTTTTTTCAACTTCCCTTCTACTTATGCGGAAGATGTGGACCTCTTACCTTTTGTTTATCAAAGGGATAAAAATCTCTAAAAGCTCCGTGACTCCTTTACCAAGTAACGTTAACTATTCTTTGGCGGACAGTGAACCAGATTTGGTTTGCTTTTTATCTGAAATATTCATTCGATGGGATTTGACAAATAAAAGGTTGCGAAGTGAAACATTCCTGCTGTAGATTCAGGAAGCCATTCAAAATCTCCTGAAAGTTGAATGAGTAACATTAAAATGAAAGTCGCTTTCGATTTCCGTGTCAGGTAAACGATTCCTTCTCCTGTTCTGAATATTTCCTCAAACATGCTTTGGCATTGATACACTGGTGTGCAAAAATTAAGGACGAAGAGGAGAAATTAGCATAACAGCGGAACGAGCAGGCAGAACGGACCGAAAGACCACTCAGGCGATAGGCTAGGGTCCGGTACGGTAGGGTATGCGCATATATGCAACATGACGTAGGGGGGAGTGTCGGAAGGGTATAAAGCATACGGGCGGTGTACGCTCAGCAATCCGGTGAAAGCTATTGCACGGTGTACATCGTTTTGAACGACGTCGAGTTGCTGCCACCGTGTGATATGGCCAACAGGCAATCCAGTAGACGACATCTGGATGACTTTACCCGAGGTCGCGTCATTGGGAAGTTGGAAGAAGGTCGAAGTGTGACTAGTGTGGCGGAGGAGTTCGGGATCGCTCACAGCATCGTTTCACGAGCTTGGAGAGCATTTCAAACGACAGGAACAACTGTCCGAGACTTTAGCAGTGGTCGTTCACGAGCAACCACGGCGGCGGATGACCGGTATATTGTCCTACAGGCGAGAAGAGACAGACGGCAGACAGCGGGAGAAATCGCAAGGCACATGCAAGAGACAACTGGACGTCCATTATCGCGTTTCACCGTGGGCAGGAGGCTGCACAAAGGTGGTCTATTTGCATGACGACCAGTACGGTGTGTGCCATTAACGCCTGTTCATCGGAGACGGTGGTTTCTGTGGTGCTAGGAACACAAGAACTGGACACATCAGCAATGGGGTCGAGTTCTCTTTACGGATGCGAGCCGATTTAGTCTGACGAGAGACTCTGGACGTATACACATTTGGAGAGAGCAGGGAACACGCAATAACACCTCCAACATCAAAGGGACCGGTTTGGAAAAGGGACCGGTTTGGAGGTGGCGGAGTTCTTGTTTGGGGCTGTATCATGCTTGGTAGCCGTACTGACCTCCACATTTTCCAAGGAGGTTCAGTTACTGGTGTCCGCTATTGTACCTAGGTTCTCCTGCCTCACGTGCGTCTGTTTAGAGGTGCTGTGGGTCCTGAGTTCCTCTTCATGGTCGACAACGCTACACCTCATCGTACAGTGGCTGTCGTAGAGCTGTTGGAGAGTGAAGTTATTCAACGCATTGAATGGCCCGCAAGGTCCCCTGACCTAAACCCAATCGAACACGTGTGGGACCTTCACGGGAGACGCTTGGCTGCACGTCACCAGCCGCCAGCAACGATTCCTCGGGTGCGATGGGCGCTACAAGAGGAATGGGCCGCGATGCCTCAACAGCTCCTTGACAACCTCGTCCTCATCGTGGATAGACGTTGTAAATCCTGCAACGCAGTCAGGGGTGATCATATCCCCTACTAAAAACTGGATTTTTCTTGGCAGCCGCCTGTCACATGGACGTTTCTGTCTTCTGTCCAGTTATGCTCGAAGCTACCTTTTCAATAAAGTGCCTTTGTATCCTTTGGATTCTTTGTTTGGACGGTTTTGCTCACTTGTCCCATATTCTTACATCTGGGCGATCTTATGATATGGTTTGAGTCGATGTGGAGCACTTCTGCACGACGTTACATTCGAAAAACCGTCTCGTCCTTAATTTTTGCACGCCAGTGTATAATCTACTATTGACCAACCTCTATACATCTTGCGATCAGGTTTGTGAGCGATTACGAATACCCATAACCGGAATGCAGTATTGCCACTTCCTTTAATTCTGGTCTCGAAGCAATTTGTAGATAAGATGAGGACAGTTTTATGGAGTTTAGGTCATGTACAAACCTGGTACCTTGCTTTAATCAGAAAAAGTATTTAAAGAGTCTGCTTCTCTTTTCCTTATCAGATACACCTCTGTCTCGAAGCATTTCTTTTATTTTTCCTGAGCTGAACGCTTCTTCCAGCTCGTCTTCGTGTATTTACTTTTCTTGACTGCAGAAACTGCAATAAAAAAACCTAGGATTTCTTGCTTGAGTTAAACTATTGTTTTAGTTTGAACAATCTTGAAGTCATGTAAATTAGAATAGTTTTCACATATTTGGCGTAGCGCGATGAAATTATCTATTAAATATTTATTCCCCTACGCTTCAAACGAGGAGCAAGAAGAAAAGAATTAATAGAAAAAGTAAAACAAACGGAATGTGTGTGTAGTGATGAGGTGCAGGATAGAGAAGTTCTTTGGTTTAAACCGTGGTACTCACTAATTCTATTCAAACCATTTCCAACAGACAGACACTGGAAATAACTCCGTTTCCTTCTTATTAGGACTGTCATGGGCAGATATTTTACGTGTTTCAGACGATACCGCACTTCCAGATGTTTCGCACAACACTTCAATACACAGTCATATAACATCCTCCAGACGAATAAGTTCCACACCAGTAGCTTTGCAAATCCATGAACTCCTGGAAATTTATATGTTTAGAACTCCTTACCTGGCAAAGGTTTTGCTGAATATTAAAATTGTGAGACATTTCAGTCTAAAAAAAGTAAACCACTTTTTGTGAGATCCATGCTTTAAAAAAAGAAAACAAAATTCATCGTTGAATTGTGCATTTTTAGTATTGAATTTCATAACCAATTTTTCATAAAAAAATGTAACTTTTCCAATGTTTGTTAGACATCACATTCATCTTCGTTGTATGTTTTTCACGGTTCATTTTCGAAATATATTGGAAGTTTAGTGAAAATATTTAATTTAGTGGGATTGCTTATTTTTCTGGTAAAATAAGCAATCCCACCGAAGTACAGCTCTTCGAAATAAATATGTTTGACAATATATTTTCCATTGACGAAATATGTTCAATATAGTTTTAAGCGAATATTTAGTATTATTTAAGAATTCCAGATAGCCGCCCCGGTGGCGCAGTGGTCTAAGGCACTGGCCTCTGATCATTCGTCCGTAAGGGGTCCGGGTTCGAATCCCGGTTAGGCATGGATGTTGTGTTTGTCTTACGGCACTGGCTCTCTCCCTTCCCTGGAACCAGTGACCCTAAATTAGGAACGGGCGACTGCTTATAGCCCATCGAGTTGCTTACGGTGGTCGTTAAACCTCCAATCAACAAATAATAATAAATAAGAATTCCAGATAAAATATTTTTCATCTAAGATCAAACAAAGGAAAACGAAATAAAAATGAAAGAAGGGGAAAAGAAAAGTAAAACAAGCTGGATGCAGTGAAAAGCAATTCTGTATGAATAGTAATCATCCAAATCCACTGCATCAGACAAAAAGGGAAAAAATTCTGAAGTTTACAGAAACTGAAAGGTTTATTTCTTATATCCTGACAGCTAAACAAGAAAAAATTGAATGCAGGCAGCACTTCTCATTTGTCCTTTAAAATGAATCCAGAAACTCTTGAGGGAAATAGGTATCACAAATGTGATTTTGTACATGCTTTCCAGTCCTGAGTTTCGAAGAAGAATTCAAATGTATTTAAATGTCACAGGCTCAGTGCATTATTGAGAAAAAGAAGATGAATTATCTCGGAAATATTGCTTCCGTTCAGCATGCCCAAAGTTTTCGCATTCTTGTCTCTCTCGCATTACGACTGGTCCGTGTTTCTTCAGCAGATTGTTTTCTCATTCTGAAACTCATGCATGGAAAACTTGTGTATGCTCTGTTTTGGGGAACTTAATGGAAACCCATATCTACATGAAAAACGAAATGTGCCTTGATTGTGCGTTTTCTTTTTATTTGTTTATTATACAAGTATAAATATTTAGAAATTTTTCGAGGTGCATTATTTCAGCAGGTAATTATATTTTTGTATTTGTTTTCGCCTGAATACAAATTATCGAAATTATTTATCTTTGCAATGATTTCTTATTAGATTTGAAGGATTTTACTGCCCTTGCCTAGCTACTGTGACGCCTGTATTTTCGAATCTTTCCCATGCTTATGTCTTTTCCCATTTGCTAATCTTAGGTTTTGTGAGCAATCAATTTTGTTTTGTTAATACAGACACGTCAAAGCACTATTGCATACAATATTTACAGATGTAAAGAAAACATACGACAAAATGCTTAGCCAGAACATATGGAATTTCATTAGGAAAGAAACAACGTCAGAGAAATGTGCGTAGCAAATAATGAATATTCACAGATATTTTCCCACACTTTTCAGACGTAACGTAGGTCAGAGAGAGATTTGTTTTGTTGTAGAAGTTAAGAATACTCTAAGGCATCAGCACTACGCTCATTATTTATTCGACACTAGTAATAGTGGTAGTCATATTAGGAGTAAGAAGGGAAAACCCTCTTCTGCATGTACCGTGTTATTCATGGAGGATGTACTCAGGACCAACTTCGAAAAGATGAGCAAAAAAATCAGTGTTGTAGAACAATATTAAAAGGAAAAAAGCACTAAAAGTAAGCATAATGTAAAGATAGAACTTGCTTTGGGAAACAGATTCACAAACTCGGATCGAAAGAGCTAATATCCTCGACGAAGTAATGCAGAACATTGAACGATTTAAACAACTACTATCAGAACTCGGGGAGAATGAACGTTTGAAGGAAAATTTATACTAGAAAAATGCAGGAGCGCCGGAATAACTAGACTAAATATCACGTGGACTCTGCACAGCAGGCCCCGGAAACAGTTTAGAAGCAAGATTTTTCAAGACTATAGTGGAACCAGCTGTTCTGTATAGTACTGATATTTCAACAGCGACGAAACATATGTACAAAAAGTTGAATGTTGCTGAGGTGATCAAGTACTGTCCAAGAAAAGACACGAATGAGAGTACAAAGGCAAGAGTTAAAGTAACGAAATTTTCGAAAGAAGCACAAAACAAAGGTTGCATTAGTACCGACATGTAGGGAGAACAAACGATGATTACGCTGGGCGTACGCTTATAAACAAGGAGTCTTTCAAAAAGCACAGCAGAAGATCTAAGATATGATGAAGGAAACGTGTAAACAAAGCCACGAAGGAGAATTTCAATAATCTAATGACACCAGACACAACTGAGGAGAGAAAAAAGTTTGGTAACTGCTTTCCACACCATTAAGGAACAAATAATTTTAAAGAATAAGAAATACAGCTTTTTAAAAGTTTTATAATTGGAAAACCTTCTACTTTTGAGAAATTTGGTGTCTTTAAAACTAAATGAAATTTTCATAACACGTATTACAGACTTTCCTTTTCAGGACAAATTTTCTTTAAAAAAATCGTACATTCCGCAATTAGAATCGGAATTTTTAAAATATTCTTGAAAGCGCTATTTATCGAATCACGTCGGATGAATCAATTTACCTTACGTAAGTACTGTAATGACAGGTCACACAATGTTTCAATAAATAAAGGTAAAAACATCTCGGGTTTCAAAATTTCTTTCCAAGGAGGTGGCGATCAAAAAATTGTTGAAGACAATTCCTCTTCGAAAATATGCTTGTGTAACACTACATTTCCTTTGTTGTTTTCATTTGCTTTTTCTTATTTCTGGTATATCACTTCTGGCTAGTACAGATGGGATCGTGAATATCTTCAATGTAAAGAGAAAGTCTTCCTATTGAAGAGAGAGAAAGAGAGAGAGAGATCGAAAGTTTCTATACGTTTCCTTCATGAAAGCGATCGTCTTATCTTTGATTTAATCTTGAGGTTCAATTCCTTTAAATTTGATTCCTCTCTCACTGATTAGCGAGATGCAGCCCATGTGCCCCACTTTTAAATTCTTAAAAGATCTAGACTTTATTTCTCAACTACGTAACAAGAGAAATCCTATTATTCGCTTTTCCACTTTGTACTACTTTATGTTATACACGCACTATATTGTGTAAACACTTACAAAAATACAAAAATGTTTGCGTCAGATCTTCTGAAAGTGAAAGTACATTTTAATCGACGAAGAAAAACTTCTAAAATAAAAATGAACCGATACTTCTAAAATGAACACAAAGCAAAAGCAATCATTTTCGTGACGGAAAAATGAAAAAAAAATCGCTATCTTTGGGATAGTAATTTCTGCTCATAGATGTTTAACTTACATCGAGAACACCTCGTGTTTGGAATCATTAAGTACGTCCACTCAGGGGTTGAGTTTCTTATAAATAAAAATAATAGTTCCTCTTAACCACAGTCACGATACATTGAGAAAATTCAGATTTCAGGTATAATGCAATAAACATCGATGTTAACAGTGTTTGCAAGTAATGTATAATCCTTCTGCAATACGAAAAAAACACCTATTCTCCTATATATAGATCAGTTGCCAAAATTAAGCAAAATGATTTGTTATGGCAGCCAGTAGTAGCGAGGAAGATCGTAAATATGAAACGCGGGAAAATGACTAAATTTGTAACGAAAGAAGTAATTGCGCCGGTCAATATTCAGGAGTCAAGGGACGGTTAGTGTCTTAGAGAATATTTACCAACCAATGAAATCGTTAGCAAATGGTAATCGAAATGAAAACAAAACAGAGGGTCGCTTGAAAATAATTTCAATCTGAGATGGATAATTGAAATGACCACAGAAGGAAGGTATCGTAAGTCTGGTTATTTGTTTTGGACACTAGCAGTGAGAAAGTCGAGAAAGTTGTTACAGAAATTGAATTTGGTGCTGAAACCACAGAAACTTTTTTGTATTACAAGCTGTGCTCGAAACAAAGCAAAACACCTGTTGGATTACAGACATCAACTTTTATTTTATATTGCACCAACTTCTAAGGATTTGTGTTCTCTGCACTTGACGTTTTCATTTTTCGGAATCTGGAGCAGCACATTCTTGGAATATGTTTCAAAGCTGAAAAAACAGTTCAAACCGGGAGGCTTGATTTGAACGTGTTGATCAAATCCTTTTGTTCCAAGATCGTATACAGGTAGAACAAAATTGTTAAGTTCACCCAAGTTTCCAACGATAATGTTGAAACGTAAGAGTGCAGGAAAGTCGATATGCTGTGCAAGGGTACATTTTATCCAGAAATTACAGAAATCCTCTCAGAAAACTGTTTACTAACACAGCTTAACAGTAAGCAGGAGCATCTGTTTCTTGATCTTCACAGTCATTTCATTCTTTTGTTGTGTGCGTTTTACTGGAATTGAAATAAGTCTTGCAAACATTCGGTCTCCTTGTATATCAGAAAATTTTAAACGAAAAACAGCAGCTGACATAATCGGTACCGATACTCTGTTTTAATAGCTATTTGTTAGGTTGTAGCAACAAATTACACTTAATTTCTCTCCATCTGGTCTTCATTACTTTTGTCGCTGGTTAATTTCTTTCCTGAAAATAGAATACACACGTATATGTGACTGTTCAGGAGCATAGACAGGCTAATTTTATTTGGTCCAGAAGAATATTCAGTATTGATCTTCTCTCTCTATTTCTTAATATTAATACTTTTCCCTCCTTTGCGGACGACAATGCTAATAGTTTTGTGGATAACATGTGTTTTAACTGATTGTGTGAAACATATTATCTTCGAAGTTCAAAGAATATCAGGATTACCCTGAAAACAAATCTTCGTGTGTTGTCTTTTATATTCCTATCACCCTATTTCTGCGTTTCTTCCTTATACTAGCCGTCTCTCTCTCTCTCTCTCTCTCTCTCTCTCTCTCTCTCTCACTCTCTCTCTCTCTCATTATCTCTCACTCTCTCTCACTCACTCTCTCTCACTCACTCACTCACTCTCTCTCTCATTCTCTCTCTCTCTCTCTCTCTCACTCACTCTCTCTCTCTCTCTCTCTCTCTCTCTCTCTCACTCACTCACTCTCACTCACTCTCACTCACTCACTCTCACTCACTCTCACTCACTCACTCACTCACTCACTCACTCACTCTCTCTCTCTCTCTCTCTCTCTCTCTCTCTCTCTCGAACCTGTACGCACTCTTCCCTGCATTCATTCCGATCTCTGAAAGATAATTCAACATCCTACACTACGTATACCATACTTTTTCCAATCGACATGAAATTTCCGGTTTATTGTTTATCTGTCTTGCAATTTATCATTTTCATTCCTTCTTTTTCGTCGTTCTTGATCCGTCATCCGTCACTACTAGCACCTAGTACCCTATGTATTTTTATATACCCTTGCTTTATCCTTGGATTTGGTATCCATGACTGGTATTTCATTTATTTTTCTGGTAATTTCTACTTCTTTTTTTACTTTTGGCTGTTTGTTTGTCTGTACCTCTCCTGCTGGGCAGCCAAGTACACTTTCTGATTCTACCCACTATAGCCTTTGCAATGCTTCTCTACTTTTCAACCCTATCGTGCTATTCTAAATTCAATTTCTTGCGTTTTTTATCGTCTTGATCTCTTGCCATTCCTTTCTCTTTCGGCAATTCATTCTTACCATAACTGTAAGTATTTCCTTTCGTGCATTTGGATAGAGCTATATTGTCAATCACCTTTTCCCCCTACATACACTGTCCTCTCGTCAGCGTCTGACTTTTTCTCCATTTGAACTTCGCTCCTTTATCTTCATTTCTTGGACACATCTTCTTACTTTCAGAACTTCAGTATAAAAAGTTTGTCTGTTTTTATTTTAACCCTATTTAAAGATATCATCTTCTATTTAACCGTAACCGTCGAATCGTTCCTAGACACGCCCTTTTCGAACGGGTGCACAGTACCTATCGTGCTTTCTACACGCATTTATTCACATTAATGAGATATGCTTTATCCACATCTCTCTGATAATTGTATCTTTATTCTGCGTTTCTCTCACTTTATAGTGCATTTTCTTTCCTTTTTTATGTCTTTCGTCTTTACTTTTTCTAAGAATTGTTTTTCTTGATTTATTGTTTTCAAATGCATGCACTTATGTTCTTATACATGTATGCACAATGGAAGTTCATATTCCTTCGCTCTTTCAATTAGTTCTCTCAGCACATGGCTTTTATCGATTATGAAAAAGCCTTTGATTCGGTGAAACCATCAGCAGTTACAATGGCTCTGAAAACCTGCGGTATTGAAGATGCATACATTAATATTATTAATAACATCTATGAAAATGCAAGTGCAAAGATTAGGCTGTTTGAAAATACAACACACGTAAAAATTGGAAAGGGAGTGAGACAAGGTGACACCATATCTCCGAAGCTCTTTAATGCCACATTGGAGGGTGTTTTTCAGTCGCTGAGCTGGGAAAACAAGGGGATAAAGATTAATGGAGATTATCTAACCCACCTTCGTTTTGCTGATGACGTAGTCATTTTTGCAACTACCCCATCAGAGCTGCATCAAGGAACTTGCTGACAAGAGTAAAGAAGTGGGATTAAAAATGAACTTTCAGAAGACAAAAGTGATGTTCAATGCTTTTACAAGAAATGAAGATTTATCGATTGATGGAGAAAAGCTGGAGATAACAGACACGTACGTTTATCTTGGACAGCAGATATCAAGTGAAGGTCACATTGATGAAGAAATTAATCGGCGTACAAAACGTGCCTGGAGAGCTTTTGGAAGAAACAGCATAATTTTCAAGAGCAATATGCCATTATGTCTTAAAAGAAAAGTGTTTGATCAATGCATCCTTCCAGTGCTTACGTATGGTGCAGAGACGTGGACCTTAACTAAAAGAGACATACAAAGGCTGCAGACAACTCAAAGCAGCATGGAGAGGTGCATACTTGGTGTAACCAGGAGAGATAAGAAGAGGAACTCGTGGATCCGAAAAATGACAAGAGTGGAAGACATCATGATCAGAGTTAAATCCCTGAAATGGCAATGGGCTGGACATACTGCCAGAAGGACAGGTCATCGATGGACAGCCGAAATTTTAGATTGGATTCCAAGGGACAGGAAAAGACCCAGAAGAAGACCACATGGGAGATGGGTGGATGAAATTCGAAAGTATGCAGGGGTGACATGGAGGAGACTGGCACAAGACAGACCGTTGTGGAGGAAACTTGGGGAGACCTTCGTCCAGCAGTGGATTGATAATGGTTGACAATGATGATGATGATGATGACATGTATGCACAACCCACATTGGTGTATGAATTGTTTTGCAAATTGTGCATCTCTTTACATTCTTCCCTCACTTACCCTCGAGCTCTACACGTCTTTTTACCTCTCCTTCTTTTTCAATGTCCCATTTTATCACTTTGTTTTTCTTTCGTCACTTCGCTGTGACATCATTTCCTACAGTTTAGCTATATCTTTTCGCTTTACCTCTTTTTCCTCGTTTTTCTCTTTTTTGTTTCTCCTCACTTTAGTTCTCTCTCCGGGTCTGATTCTTTCTCCCGTGATCTCAGTCATATTTTTTTTTTGCCCCTCGCGATGTTTTTCTAACTACTGCTGTGTTTCCCTTCTTTATCAACATTCTGTTCCATCTTTTATTTTCCTCTCGCTACTTCTCTTTCCAGTCCTTTTTCAATCTCAGGGAATTGTGACATGTGTTTCTCTAGGTATCTCTCATTTCATTTATCTTTTTTTTCATTCTAAATATCCCACTGCTCTCTTTGTTCTTACGTCAATCAACATTTTCACGATCATGTTGCATTCCTGGTTTTCTGTCTTTCAGTCTCTCCTTTCCTCTTTACGAACGCCCTTAGTCACCTTTTTCTCTCAGTACATATCTTTTACAATATGTGCTTTATTATAAATCTCAGCGTTCAACTGGATATTCTTTGCGTTTTCATTTCTCTCGTAGTACGTCATTCATTTTTTGTTTCTGTCTTAACACTGCTAGCTCTTTATTTATTTATTTTCTTAATCTCAGAATTCTCAGTTTTCTGGATCAACTTCACATCGTATTTCATTTCCATGTCTGACACAGAACACTAATCCTTCTTAATCATCATTGTTACCATTTATCTGTTTCTTTTTCTCTGTTTATCTTCATCCATCTAAATCGCTTTCATTCCGAATTCCAACGCCATTGTGCATCAGTTTTTCGTTTCTACCTCAATATCTGATAACGTATTCGGGAATTATCTTGAATCCTTCTTCATGATGTTTTCCTTATCTCTGAAAAGTCACTGTATAGAGCAAAATGTTTAGACGTCATCCGCAGTGGACACTCTCGAACGCAAGAAGTACAACATTCGTGCTATGATTTACACATACGGTTCAAATTTAGCCCATCATTAGACTATGGTGCAGCGTATTTAAGGTAATTTCATATCTTGACGCGAACGCTGTGATGTTGTTACGAAGCCGCGTTCATTAAGGGGTAAGCATCTCATTGTTGGTGATACACGTAGGGGGGCTTCCCGACATCGATATATACAAGTCCTGAATAGTGTCTTGTAGCACTTCTGATCGCTCTTTTACCACCTAGACAAACACGTTGGCGAGTTCCTGTGTTGGTCTTGGAAGCCTTGAAGAAGATGTCTCATGAAATTTCGAATGTTCTCAATAGGAGAAACATCTGGCTGGCTACATGGCTGTCTATGTCAGATTGATCATATCACGCAGAAACTTTAGTGTGACGTGATCCACATGGCGGTGTACATTATTTCTTTAGAAACAAAGATTTGGGATACTGTGAAATATAATTAGTAAATAGTATTTCAGAACGACATCCACCTAACATTGCTCTGTCAACATTCTAGTAAGGAACGTCAAAAGCAATCCGGTGGGCAACATAGGGCACTTGGAAAAATAACAGTACTGTGCAGGCAGTGTGACGTACTTGAAATTACTCTGGGCCCTAGCTCTTCTGTTTGAAACGTCGTATCTTTATAAGATTATCATCTGCTTTCAAATTTAAGTATCAGAAAACAAAGCATAACTTTCTTTTATTGCTGTACACAGTCTCTCTGCTCTCAACACCACAGAAGATATTTCTGGTGGTGGCGCTTTGTCAGATAAAACTAACGCATTTGACAACGTGCATGCAGTAAAGTGTCCGAAAATATCTTGGGATAGTTCTTTCATGTACTGGAGCAGGTAAAACAGAAGACACGTTCCGTTGGAATACACTTGATGCGTCAAAGAGGCTTCAGCTACTTATCTCTTAATGTTTGGGGTTCTATAGTGCGTCTTTATTAAACGGATCCTCAGAGAAGGGTAGAGGTGGCCTCCATAATCCGCTACTGCAAACGTTGTGTCACTTTGCTTAAAACAAGTACTATTTAGATGGTTTTTCGACGTGCTGACCAAACCGCCTCATGCATCCACACCATAAGGTCTGCACAAACGGCCGAATGCGTATATCTCTCACCTGCGTTGCTTTGGCATACCTTCATTACACTAGCAAGCAGATAAATCAACTGAGCCCGTAGCATTACAATCGGAGTACCTTATACAAGCAGTATCATTGATGAAAGTTCCACCTGTGTCTCTGGTGCCCGTGGTACTGTTGTTTGTATAATGTATGTACTGCGTTTGATATTACTTTCCTGTGATAAGTTGGAATTATCTCAACAGTCTTCATAGGCTGCATCTCAGTGTTGTTTTGTTTCCATGGATGCATGAAATACAATTTGGAAACTGACTCACTTGGAAAATTAAAGATTAAAGGAGGTGACAATACTGCATTAACCATAGAATGAAAGGAATTACTTGAACATTGAAACAGTTATTGCAGAATCTTCTGAAATCAGCTTCAAATTATTGAAAATGTCAGTCTATAAACTGAATTTTGCACAGATTAAAATAACATAGAATTATTTCATTGTTGTTGACAAAGATAATTGTATCTAAGTCACCGGGAGGTGGAGAACTTCGGTGATCCACTAGTTTTCATCATCATGGAAATAATTTACTAAGATTACATCCTGTGTTTCCTATTATTGATGCAGCTTCTCCATCCTTAAAATAATCACCATAATTATGAAATCACTTGGGCTTTTAATTCCTCACGCCAGAATATTATGGATTCACAGACAGTACATGTCACAAATTATCACTATCTCCGCATGTTTTGACAGAGCTGGCAACGACAGATTAAATAGCGATTTCCAGTTGAATACATTTCTTGTTCTTGGCATTAGATGAGAAAATTGCTTGAAGAACACGCAACTACGTAGTAGAAACTTAAAATCAGAGAAAGAAGTAATTTTAACGGTGATACACATACAAAAACCTAGCTCACTTGAAGAAAGTGTAATTTAAGTGAAGGATTTTTAAGTCGAAAATATATCGCCATATTAAATCCTCGTATAGCATTAAAATAAAGTGTATGTGCGTTTTGTGAACAAAGGATACAGAAAGCTGGAAGTTTGTATGCGCACTCAGGGCAAACTGACGATGTGCATCTGAGACTTAATCCTACATTTTATTTTCATTTAAGGTGTTTTTCCGTATTTTCTCTAAAGCTAATATTACTGTTTATTGCTAGAAGTGTAAGTACATCACCGTTTGCCTTTCTAATGATTCGAAATAAAAAAAGTACGGGAGAAAATGAGAAAGTAACAGGTGAATTTGTTTTTCATAGTTGAAATACTCTGAGCCTATGCAACAAGCGAGCTTTTTATACGAGTTAGTAGAATGTGTGATGCACCTGTTCAGATATTTTTGTAGGTTCTAAACATATGTTTAATTTTTTTTGCTGAGTGGGACATTGGGAAAGCGTGCTTAATCTTCAGAACAGTTTGAGGCAGTTAAGAATTTCAAAACAAATTAAGGAATTTTCCTTTGTATTGACCAAAATAGGTGTATTTATGTTTTTTAGGGAAGCGGGAGGATTTTTCTGAATGCAGAAACTTTTCTCATAAATCTCTTTGTTACCAACACGATCCTCGAGAAATATAATTTCTCGTGCAGTTGCGCACTATTGAAAAGAAGAATAGCTCACTTAATTTTTAAATTTTCTTTAAATCGGTCAAGTAGAGACTTGACAAGTTGGCAACTTACTGATTCTTTAAATTACTTTTAAATTTGCTAAACGGAGAGCACAAGCTTGCAGTTTTGGCGGAAATTCTCGTATGACAATTTCCAGTAGAAGTTTCGAATTTTTTCAGGTATGAGTGCATGTTGCCTTACAATGCTGCCATTACATAATGCAAGTTCTTAGACTTAAAACAATGTGACATGTACCCATATTTAACCTTACTTTTGAGTTTCTATTTTCTTAAATAAATTTAGTTTTTTCTCGTTAAATGTTGCCTCGCTGAAAGACGGATTTCATCCCCGGAGAGCTTTTACGACTTGGCAAAGCTGACAGTGAGCTGAAGCTAGTTAGAAATGTCAACCTGAATGTAGTAGAGAAATTGTGGTATTGAGGGTACAGGTGAATTGATAGAAATAAGAGTTGATAAATTTGGTGAAGTTGATCAAACATATATGATCGACGAACGAATATCATTGTATTGACTGTGTTGTCGGGATTAAATCCATCGAGATCATATTCTGGCAAGGATTGCCTTGAATTCTCGAACTGCAACAAGTGATTACGGAAAAAAATATTTAATTCGTTTGGTAATTGTTCTATGCAGATTTTTGTTCCCTGGCCATTAGTGACTGTTAACGTATTCATGGTTTGAATATATATTTTATAAAGTTCACTACGAACACTAACTATCAAGCTACACAAATAGCCACATAAACTTACAGATGTCTAAAGCTTAATCTCCACAACTGTTACATGGGGAAGTGACTGTGATGTTGGCTGGGGACTTTTATCAAATGCTATCAATTATTCTTAGCTGAAAATAAACTGACACATCATGAGATTTATACATATGGATCGGGGGAAATGTTTAGAGACTGAGCCTGAACATAAAGCATGAGAATTCAACTAGCCGGTAATGCCACTGCTGGAACGACTGCTGCTGACTGTGGGTAATGCAGCTATGTTACCTAAAAATCAAGATGAAATTTACTTAATAAAAATCCCTGAGAAAACAACTGCGATACTTGCAAAATACAAAAAGAAGTCGTATTTCAAACTAATATTTTGAAAATATCAATCTATTTTCAGGAAACTATTCTGTTCATGTATTTTGTTAGATATGAAACAGCTTGACGAACCCAGGTTACAGCGTATAAAGGTGATGTTTGCGGCAATTCCCTTACGACTTGAAAACCTTACCTGGTCTATTACGCATATTCTGTTCTAAACCTGACAATATTGAAACATCTCCGTATGCATTGCGCTGGATCGGGTCAATCTTCATCAGGTAAACTTCCTATAATGGTAAGGTGAAATCATCACCTTCGTTACGGCTAGCATCGATGAGTGAGGTTCAGTGGTGCAGTTCATCGCATTTTGTGTTTCCATCATGCGCTGTAAGATATGACGCATGATTTCAACTAGCTGGTAATGCAACTGCTGAAAAGCCTGCTTCTGATTTGCTGATTCGTCATTTTATTTGTGTCGCCATCTGTTGGTAGATCTCAAAATTTCTGGTATTTTGATAGTCGGGCTGATGTTAAGCTGAGTTTAACTGCCGTATATATGTATTGTTCTTAGATTTAGTTTTTGTGAACGTTACGTTTCTCGACAGCTCTCTTTATTAAGTTGTTGCAGGTTTGTGGAAGATTAATGGGAGCGTGATTAAAGATATTTCTCCTATTGTATGACGTAACTTCTTGTACAATCTCGGATAATGATTCTTTTTCAGATTCGTACAAAAGCTAATGTAACATGTTTCCAAATTTTGCACTTCATTTATCTGATCACAAGGGGCTATGTTAGAAAGCTATCTTGGCAAACGAGTGCCATAGTTTCGTCTGAAAAACTCACCAGAAGAAGAATTCAAAATTATTTTGCAGTTCATAGTTTCATGGTGAATATTTGTGACTGCTGCCATGCTACGTGGTAGAAAGGCAAATCACTTCACAAGCTTTTCCATACATTATTCACAGGAAACTATCCAAGTGCATGCTATTGTTGCTTCTAAATTCTTAAAAGCTTTGAACTGTTGTACAGAGTAATCACTAAATTCCAATTGGCAGGATTGAAGGTAATTTGGAAGTTGAGTAAGCTATTCTTCCTCCTTTTAAAAAAATGGCATCAGCGGCGAATAATGTCCCCGCAACAGGAACTGCTATTTTTTTTTTTTGATTGGAGGTTTAACGACCACCGTGAGCAACTCAATGGGCAATAAGCAATCGCCCGTCCCTAATTTAGGGTCACTGGTTCCTGGGAAGGGAGAGAGCCAGTGCCGTAAGACAAACACAACATTCATGCCTCACCGGGACTCGAACCCGGACCCCTTACGGGCGAACGATCAGAGGCCAGCGCCTTAGACCACTGCGCCACGAACTGCTATTTCAATGCATGTAATGTTTTGAGAGAAATATTAGTCTGAAGATGAAAGGATTCTCTCTGGTAATCGTGAAAATAAGTTTGCCATGGTCGAATGTTTTAATCAGTTTTTGATGTTCAAATAGTTATACTGTTTAAATGTTAAAACTGTCGATAAAAACCATAGCAAAAACTGTCTTTCGGTTTGCCATTTATTCGTCGGAATTCAAAATAATAGCGATTATCACCGTGATAAGAATGAGTGTGTGATGCGGTGCAGATGTTTGAAGCAAAAGCCAAAAGCTCGGTGTTGAAACCATTTAAGCCGAAAGCCAAAATAGGAGCTTGACAGAAGTCTCCTAAATTAGAAAAACAAACTGTTTAAACAACACCGCATGATACAGCAAATTTATTTTGCCAATCACAACACAAAATTCCTTGGTATTTTTCCAAGCATTCTTCAAAATTTTCCAAGCCGTAACAACAACAATGTATTTATTTAGAATACATGAACATAAGAAAATGAGCGAAGCGGGACATTTTTGCTGGTGAAACACTTATTTCGTTTAGAACGTAATCCTAAAGACATGTGGTCCATAAGAAGAAAAAGTAGTTTTTTGAGCATGAACTGCAAATATAAAAGAAAAGTTTTTCTGAATTCCCGCTTACTAACATCTGGCGCATAACTGGAAAATTTATTTTTAACGCAAATGCAGTGATAACCATAACCTACCTCATTGATGTATAAGATCTGTTTCCCCTTGTATTTGTATTTGTATTTGTATTTATTTGTAAGAACATCCATACAGATGGTATATCTAATTACAGGAACTGCTATATTTACAGTGATATTTACATTGCCAAGTGATATTTAGTCTTGCAAAACATGCTATACGAAAAAAATATGACTTACATTAAAAATACCCGGACATTCTTCAAGAGACTTGTAAAGTCTATAAATTTTGCATAACGGAAAATTTTTTCTAGCATCAGTCCAGCAAAATGGCATTGCAAATACACTGCCGGACAATTGCTAAGGACGGATGACAGTAGCAACGATAGCAACCATAAAATGGAAGGCAGGAAAATATGGAAATTAGCATAAGTGCGGGATACAGTAAGACGTGTTGTGCGTATGCAAATTTTGGATTGCCGAACTTGTTCGTGACGTCATAGCGCTGATAAGAGATATAAAAGATTTGACGCGTATTGACCGTTGTTGTTCAAACGCAAAGTAGAAAGGGAAAGAATCAATTGAAGAACTTGCAATTTTCAGTATGTCTTCCCGACATCACCTAGATGATTTTGCGCGTGGCCGTATTATTGGCAAGATTGAAGAAAGGCGAAAAATAACAGACGTTGCCAGGGAGTTCGACGTCAGCCACAGTGTTGTTTCAAGGCTTTGGAAATCATTTCAAACAAATGGAGAGTGTAGCAAACGTCACGGGGGAGGTCGTGGTCGCAGTACGACACCTGCAGAAGATCGGTACATAGTGCTATCAACAAAAAGACACCGGCGCAGCACAGCTAGTGAGGTAGCAAATCAGTTTATGGCTGCTACTGGCAAGCGGATCTCCCGAAAAACTGTCGCCAGACGTTTGCATGAAGGAAGACTATACACCCGCCGTCCTGTTGTGTGCATCCCATTGTCCAGACGTCACCGTACCGCCCGTTTGCAATGGTGCCATCAACATCGCAATTGGACTGATAACGACTGGTCTGCTGTCCTCTTCTCAGATGAGAGTAGATACAGTCTATCGCCTGATTGTCGACGACAACTGATCTGGCATGATACTGGTACTGCATATTGTCCAGCAAACATACAGGAAAGGGTCAGATATCCGACATGTAGTGTCATGGTATGGGCTGGCGTCATGATCAATGGCCGTACGTCCCTCTATGAGCTTCCAACTGGGACTATGACTGGCCAACGATACATTAATGATGTTCTGCTACCTTATGTTCGCATGTTCCGTGGAGCTGTTGGTAATCGATTCATTTTCATGGACGACAACGCAACATGTCATCGAACAGTCGCTGTCCAGGAGTGTCTTGAGAGCGAGGATATTCAACGCCTCGAATGGCCAGCACGTTCTCCAGATCTGAGTCCCATTGAAAATGTGTGGGATGCTTTGGGGAGGAGTCTTGCTGGTCGCCAATGCCCTCCAATAAACAAGGACACCCTTATTCGTGCACTGACACAGAAATGGGATAAATTACCCGAATAGCTGCTTGATAATGTTGTGCAAAGCATGACACGACGTGTGGAATCTTGCATCGCCCTCCATGGTGGCCATATCCCGTATTGACATCTTACGCCGGAACGCATGCGGACGGTAATTGCATTGTTTCACGTTTACGTATTCTTAACAAAATGGCCTGTTTGTCCCTTGAACACGTTCCTAAACCTTCTGGATTTCAGAGCACAATAAATTGTCTTTCTTGTAATGTTCTGGCATTCTGACATTATTTCATTTCACTTGGCATCCAACCGCACTTACCTTTTTATGCGCTATATAGCCGTTTATGATCCGTCCTTAGCAATTGTCCAGCAGTGTATTATAGTTCACATTTTGTCCTCTGTAAACGCGGGACACGGAAACTTAATTGGCTTACAATTTGAGTATCATCTACCTCTCCATTGGTGATACCGTACAGGAACATGAGTTGGAGAGCCTTCCTTCTCGATTACAGAAAGGTCATCATGAAGAATGACAGATGGTCAACATTCGTCATGTCTGCTGTATAATTTCCAGTCGATTTATAAATGTTGTGGGGGATACACTCGGAGCAGAATCGAGGTTGCCCACAGAATAAAAGTGATTACAGTGGGGATGTACAAATAAAGATGTCAACTTCATAAATAGCAAACGTAATTCAATGTAGATCCACTCCAAACGACAACGAAATTACAGGCAAGATAATAATTTCGGTAGATATGTTCTCATAAAGACGTGAAATTCACAAACAGAAAAACGTTTCTTACGGAGATACACTGAAAAAAACTGTACATACGGTAAACAGGAAAACTAATTTTAGTGACATGAGATCATAATGTTAAGGGGCTCTTAAATACAAATATTTAATTAATGATGGTGTGTACTCAGGAAGACATGTAACACAATAATTGCAAATGGCAGTTTCAGCGGATTAGAAAACATAACAGCATTCAGCTCTCAAAAATGCAATACTAAGGGACCTCAGTAAGAAAAATATGAAGAACAAGCAGAGATACAAGTTTTAGTGATGATGAACTGGATTTTACACAGTTAAAATGAATTCGTGGGAAGATGCAATTGTAACAATATGGAGATTTTTGAGAAATTTAAGTTGCTGAATACGACATCACAACAATACCGTGATAACAAGCAAGAAAGGAAAAAGGAATTTTATTGAAGTTGGAATATGTCGAACTCAGGGGAAGGATATCCTTCTGCACTCACTTAATCCTTAATTTTCATGTTCACGGGTTTTCAATGATTCTAAAGAGAAAAAAATTACAGCGTGGTGTTTCTCGTTTCTAACAACTATCCTAACTGATAACAGTTGACAGTGACGTGAAATACCACAACATTTATTTTCTGAGAAATATAGATTTCTATTATATTTCCAAAGGATTTCAAGTGCGTTATATGATTATAAGACTATCAATAAATCGCAAGCTGAGCTTAAGATAACAAATTAATTTAGATAAAACGGCAATGTGTTTTGATAGAAAAATTGTAGAAAACCGGCTAGAACACACCAAGAAACAATAGTTATAACGCAAGAAAACTCCGTTTATTGGCGTAAATATACACTCACGGACAATAAAATTTGTGAACCAAGAAGAAAGCATCGGATTGAACTGAAATTTTATGGACGTAATGATACAGATGAATGATACACATGATGACAAAGACGGAGCTGCAGGACAACTACAGAGGGATCTGTGGCACGCAGTCCGGTAATCTTCAATTGCGCCTCGCACCGCCTCGTGCGGCGATACATGCTGCATACGGTCCGGCATGGAGGCGTACAGACGCCTGATGTTGTCCTGCGGCAGACTGGCCCACACGTGTTGGACGGTGTGCTCCAAATCCCTGCTAGTGCGGTACGGAGGAAGCAAGCGTTTCAACTGGTCCCACACATGCTCGATAGGGGACATGTCCGGGAAGCGGGCATGCCATGAAAGTGTCTGGACATGATGTACACAGTCCTGAGCAACCCGAGCCGTATGCGGGCGGACATTATCCTGCTGATATAACAGACCTGGAATCCCGGCCAGGAATGGGAGCACATGGGGCCGTAGGAACTCATCCACATACCGCTGGCCCGTCAATGATCCACGTACCACTACTAGAGCTGATCGGCTATCGTAGGCAATGGCTCCCAGACCATGTTGCCTGCAGTGAGGGAGGTGTGGCGCTCGATAGCGAAGTTGGGATTATGCCGTTGACCCAGGGACCTTCACACCCGGACACAATGATCATTTGTCCTCAAAACGAAGCGACACTCATCGCTAAACACTACACGGCGCCAGGCTGTGACGTTCCACGTCAATGTGGTCTGGCACCACTGCACACCGAGCCGGCGATATTTCTGTGTTAATGGCAGCACACGTAAGGGGCGCTGGGATCTTAGATTCGCTTCCGCGAGGCATCGGGAAATGGTTCATAGGCACACAGGAGCCGCTACATCTGCCTGTATAGTGGATCGGGTCCCCATTGGATCCGTTCGTGCCTGGCGCACGATCCGTCGATCCTCTGTACCGGTGATCCTGCTGGTCCGTCCGGAGCTGCTTCGCCGTATTTCAGTGGCGTAACGTGTCCAATGCTCCGAACACAGTCGGACGGATGGTCAAAAGGATCCACGTGGTGGCTATACGGCGCACCGGCCACCCTGTGATTTTCAGCCCGATGATCAGGCCTCGCTCAAAGTCCGTAAGCTGCGTAAATCGACGTCTCTGGCATCTACCCGGCATTCTTGTCACTCTGTACTCTTGTTGGCGTCGGCCGGTGCTTTTCATTTTTATGGGGCATCGACTACACGCCGGTTTATAAGGCTGCCCGTTCGTACTTGCAGCGCCACCAGAGGCTGAGCGGTCGTGCGCACTCGCACCGAATGTGGATCATTTGCATTCCAGCACGCACTTTAGCCATTTACAAAGTTTCGCAGTTGTAGCATGTTTTCTTCTAGGTGCGGAAGTTTCATTGTCCGTGAGTATATAAGAAATAATTTAACTTGGTGTTCTTTGTTTTTTAAGCCATGAACTCGTTTATAGTGCTCCTTATCTTATCTATTCTGCAAAATAGTAGCCTAAATAAATTTCGTATTATTAGATAAACCTTTAGATTAAGTAAATTGTATGGAAGTGAATAAAAGTTGTGTTTAAATGTGGATTCAGGAAAAAATAAATAGATCCTTAACAATACTTTATGAGTCCCTCATGGTCGGTTTCATTAAAGTCCGGCATGAGACATAAAATAAAGAAACAGAATACTATGCAGGCTTTCCCACTCCAGACGGGTGGCTTCATCAAGCAGTTGTTCACTCCAAAGTAAATGAGATAGGATTTTAAATAAAAATTCATAACACAAACAATATAAAACGCGATTTTGTACCCGTTTCGAATGCGCTTATGGGTGTTTCCGGCTCTTAAATCTAGAATGGATGTAGCCTAGGCGAGTTTTAATCCAAATATTTATCACGTTCTATGTTGTTTAAGTTTTGAATTTTGAGTTAGAATCGCTTCTCATTTACTATGGATTGAGCGACTCCCTGATGTATAGCCACCCGTCTGGTGTCAGAAAGCTTGTATTGTGTTTTTATATATTCACGCCAATAAACGGATTTTTCATTAGTTACAGTTAATGTGTTTTTCCACGTTCTCATTGAAGAGACCAGAAAGTCTTTTGTAAGGTCTCATTGCATAGAAGTGAGTGTTTTGTGTGATATCACTGAAGAAAAGAGTTGTATTGTCTCAATGAACAGAAACATTTCTCATTGTCCCCTTGCTATTTATATGAAACCTAAACAACGACAGTAGTACCATGTCTTGCAAGAGAGAACAATTGTTTCCGCAACTTCTTGGTGTGTTCTCCTTAGAAAGAATGGCCTTAGAAATTAAGTAACGATTCATCAAAAGCAATCAAACCTCTAAAATGCTTCGTCTGTGTTTTGGTTGGTGTATTTATTATTTGCTATCCTTATCCAGCTATTTGTTATCCTGACTTTGTTCCTGAAGTCCCCATTTTCTTCAGGTCATCAATTACATCCCAAATTTAAGCGTTTTCTGCAGAATTGGCCTGGTACGTTTCTACAGAAGAGTTCTGATACTCAAGTTTATTCGTCAAATTACACAGTGCAAGTTTCTTCCCATAGACATATCATGAAGTGGCCACTCGTGTATGTATTGAGCGACTGCATTTTCTTTCATCATAAGTAGTCCTTTCATAAATGTACTCCACTACAGAAGTTGAACATTTCTTATCACATGCTTGAACCTGTGGTAAAACCGCACAGCAAGTAAAAATTCATGCTTATATCATTCATTAAAAATAAACTAAAAAAAACCCATGCCGAATATACACGGTCGTACCAGAATAATATGACAACCTACCTAATAACGGGAATGACCACACTTGGACCGGATGATAGCGGCGAGACGGCGTGGCATGGACACAATGAAGCCGCCGAAAGTTGGCCAAGGCACACGTGCTCATTCGGATAGCAGCAGAGCACGGAGGTCCCGGAGATGACGTGGTTGTGGGTAGGCACGTCGAACCAAATAGTCCCACAAGTGCTGTATGAGATTGAGGTCGGGCGATTTCACCGGCCAAGGGAGAACGGAGACACCGCTGCCGTGTTTCTGGAGCCAGTCACGTACCCCTTTAATGACATGGCAGGGCGCATTGTCCTGTTGGTAGATACCATTACCACTAGGGTAAACGTCCAACATAAGCATGAATTGTTGCTTGCTGGGGGTACATGTGGTTAGCGAGGATGGACAGGTAGCCATTGGCGTTCAGGGACCCATCCAGTGATACCAGAGGTCCAAGGTCCTACCAGGAAAACATCTCCCAGGTATGCACACTGCCACCGCCGGTCTGAACTTGACCGTCAAGAACGTCCGGGTGTTGGTTCTTGCGTGTCTGACGCCGTATCCGCCACCGCCCATCACTTCTGTGGAGTAGAATCCTCGATTCGTCGAAGAAGGCAACTTTTCCACACTTCCACTATCCAATGACGGTAGTCCCCCACGAACTGCAGGCGTCGTTGCAGATGGACCTGGGTTAACATTTCGCCTTGACGCACCGTCGACTCTTGAGTGTAAATGGAGACCCATGCGTAACAAAGTGATCCGGAGACATGCGTATAGTTCCGGAGACCCATGCGTAACAGAGTGATCCGGAGACATGCGTATAGTTCCGGAGACCCATGCGTAACAGAGTTCGCTATACTGTTATCGGGGACACGTACCTGGGTGCCCCAGCATTCATTTGTGTGGCCAATTGCTGCACTGTTGCGCGTCGATCACACTTTGCAATTCGACGGAGGCGACGTTATCCTCTGGGATCGATGGTCTTTGGGGCTCCCCAGTTATGACGTCGTGAGGTACTCGGTATGCCAGCGATTCACTCTTGGTACACCCTTGATGCAGCACCTCGCAAACATCACACGAAATCTGCTGTTTCTAAGATTCTTCCACCTTTGGCGCGGTAACCGATTATCATTCCTTTTTGAACGTCCTTCAGATCACTACCTCTTCCCATTGTGCTCACGTCACACACTGTGGCTCATCTGTCCTCGCCGGCGGCTTATTTCTCCGTGTGGGCGACCTTGACACGGGCACTCTGTGGCGCGCCTGGGCGGGTACACTGTGATTCCGGTGGTGGACATATTATTCTAATACGACTGTGTATTTATACCCTTCCTTCTTAATATAGTGATCTCCTTTCCTTCTCGGTTTTACTTTATGTGATGGCATGAGCATGATTTCGAAATGCATGCCACAGAGATTAAATTTACTTTTTTATGAACACTTTTACGAGCAGTGATTGAATTTCTGTTCATTATCAAGGTCAGTTATAAATGATGAGCATTTTGTTAGAAAACGCCTGAAGAAAGAAACTGAAATTTTAAAAATCACATGTGTTTAGCAAATGTATATGTTTTTTCCGTTCATGTGGAAAGCAACTAAAAAACAAAGAATTGTGGTATTTACATTTCGGACTGAAACTTTCGGCTTTCGCAAATGAAGTCAAATATGTTTGCGCTGTTACTGATATCCACTCGTTTCCGTTGGAAAATCATTTAAGCCTTCAATGGTCATGTCTGAAGTGAAACGCGATGTCAAAGTTTGCGAAGTAAGCGTGCAGCGATTTCAAACAGTTGTTCCTGTGAGAATGAGGGAGGCAATAAAGTCAGAGGTGCACTTCAGCCATTAGATCCTTTGACAGCAGAGATCGCTGAGATGACGTTAAGAAAGTAATTAGCCCGAGATAAGTTCCCACAAACTGGCTAAAAGAAGCTAATTTCGCGAGTGAGTAGACTGAATGTAATTAGTAGGTTCCTTTCTGGGGTAAAAGAGGAGTTCACCAGCAACCAAGGATTCTCCTTACCACCCTGGTAATTAGTTCGGCACATGTTTCGCAATCTATGTAAATAACTGTCGATAAAGGACCTACTTCACTAAGCGTGCCTACCTTAAGGAAAACTTGACTCCGAATTATATTACTTATAAATCCGATTATATGCCTGCGACGCCCCTTCGCATGGTGACTGTCAAGTTTCAAGAATTAGGAGACTGATAATTATATTATTTTTTAACATTTATCAAAAATACTCATCAACTGATTTAATACATGCATTCTAAGGCAATATTTTGTCTCCTTTTTATAATTTAAAATATTTTACCATCACCGAGAATTTATACGGAATTATATGGATGATGTTTAAGCATATATTAATACTTTTGCATACATGATTGAGTCCATATTCACGCAAACTTCCAACGCTATCTAAACGCAAGATAATGTGTGCAATACATTTTAGCCTCCCCAAGTATTACTGCGGATTGATATGGGTAATTTTCAAACAAATGTTACAAATTTCGTCAGCATTTTTGAACACATATACAAAACGTTTTTAGAATTGTAAACAACATAGTACCCTTTTAGTTAGTCCAAGAATTATGATAATTAGCAGAAATTGAGAGCTATTATCTTTTCTCATTTATTTGAAGTTTTCTGTCGCATTCATTAGCAAGTATAAGTAAACGTTAATACTGTTGCGAGACTATTTGCGACACAGGGACTTCATTCGGCAACGGTCCTACGGGACTACTCGGACCGTTGCCATACGACTTGCAACACGGGGACTACATTCGAAGAAGACACTCCGCTCCCTTACGCTGAGCAGCGAGCATCGGCGGCACTGGTTACAGTGGTGTAGGTCCTGATCAACGTGGGATAGTGTCAAGCGCCAGATCATCCTCTGATAGTGTCCATTCTCAGATCATCGTCTGAAGACCAACGTTGGATTCTGCCCTGACTTGCTAGTTTGTGGCCAGTCTACTTGCACCTGAGGTCCTCGGCAGTTTCCTTTAAGCCCTGGGATTCACCAACTGTTTTCGTCGATTGCTAGAAGTTGATTGCGTGTCGCACCATTCATGGTATGTCCTTGCTAAGTTGTACGAGAGAAGCCCTGGAGAGCGTCCATTTGGGAGATGTTCAAACCAGAACTCCTGGGACCAACAATCATGCGGCATTCAATGTCGCTCAGGTCATAAGTTTTGTCCATTGTGACCCTCGATTGGACGCTAACGATGCTCGACGAGCTGCTCTGATCGATTTATACCGCATGCCCTACTAACGTACCGTCTGGTATGTTGCAGTGAGCTATTCATATGACGTATGTTTCAGTGATATGACGTATATTCATGTGACGTAGGCAGGTGTACATAGGGAACGAGCATCTCAGTGCATACGTAAAAGATTGCAGTGTTATTGCGAAGGTTGAGTTTCAGTTTCCTTGTGAATTTAGAATTTCTTCCACTGTCGTATTTCCCATTGAGTTACATCTGCAATGGATTTTAATCATAGCTTAGCTAATATCAGTAATGTGTTTGAACTGGAAAACACAATCTGAGTTTTCCCTCACAAGTTGTAACGTACCAGGAGATGTGACGTACCTATCAGAAGGACGCACACGACATAAAGGCAGATAGGAATCAGAATAAAATGTCCGCGTAGCTCAATTGGTAGAGCAACGTATTCCGGAATGAGGGGACCCGGGTTCGAGCCCCGGCGCGGATAAAAATGACGGAGAAATTTACTTCGTTATAATGGCGCCCGAACTATCCGGATGACCCGACCGTTCAAAATCTCGCAATGGTGTGATGTTATTTCCACACCGCGAGATAGGAAAAATAAGAGAATCCCTACTCCAGCACTTCGAAAAAAAAAAATAAATAAGGGGGAGATGATGTAACGTACCAGGAGATGTGACGTACCTGCCAGAAAGACGCACACGACATAAAGGCAGATAGGAATCAGAATGAAATGTCCGCGTAGCTCAATTGGTAGAGCAACTTATTCCGGAATGAGGGGATCCGGGTTCGAATCCTGGCGCGGACCAGAAATGACGGAGAAATTTACTTCGTTATAAAGTCAGTGTTTCTGAACTTTGAGGTCTTTCAGCAAGGCGGTTGCTTTTGCCGCATATAAAGATCTTCGACAGTTAAAGACACTAAACCAATAAAGAAACTAAGCCAATAATGATCGATTAAGTAGAAAAAAGGTAGATTAAATATAGGAATACAAGAAAGGATATATAAAAATATTTTTATACCTTCATTAAGATGAAAAATTTTGACGTTTCGACTGGCATTTCAGGAGTATTCGTTCCCAAACTCCTATTTGCATATTTTCGATTTTCATCGAAGACAAAAATGGTACTGTAAAAAGAAAGATGACGTCGAATTCTTTTTTCGATATCCCCACGCCTGGATCTAAATTTATGGCCGACTTAGGTGTACTAGACTTTCTGAAAATATTAATGGCTGTCCCAGTGGCGCAGGCATATAACAATTCGTCCCAATGGGTTCTGGTTCAAATCCCGGTGAGGAATGGTTGTTGTATTTGTCTTACAGCACTGGTTCCCTCCTTTCCAAAGCCCTTTATTTGGGACGAGGGCGACTGCATATCGCCCTAGAGTTGCTCACGGTGGTCTTTAAACCTCCCGGCTCCCCCTCCCCTTCAATAGAAAAGAAGTCAATAGTGGCTCTTGTGGCAAACAGTTTAATAAACAATAGAAAAACAATACCTAATTATCGGATGTAAAAATCACCTTGTTCTAGTTTCCTAACTTAACACATACAATTTTACGGTACCCAATATTGAAAATTGTGCTTAAGAGAAGTCGAAGTATGTGTGGAAATCATGTATCTGTTTAAAAAAATCGAATAAAACAATAATTTAAAAACGCAGGTATAATGACAAATTCAAACCTACTGTTCAGTTTCCTGGTGAGATACGATGCATTTTTGGCAGTCAGAACGAATGTGGATGCTTTTGATCGCGGTGGGTGCATACCAAAGTAAAAATAGTTTTCCCAGTCAACCATGTAGAATCTAAGATATGGTTGAATAAAAAGTGCAAAAATCATCAACTGGCGAGAAAATGTTCGATCACAAAAGTTGCAAATTGCATTGAACACTGTAAAAATAGTTGCAACAACCGACCGCAAAAAGAGTTTTCAAAATGTTCTGTAAAAAACGAAGGACAGTTTTGAATTAAACATACCTTAACGGTTCCTAATGGGAAAATACCACACCTGAAAAACAAATTAATATGGATCATTTTGATCACTAGCAAACCTTGTGGTTGATAAAGAAAAAAATCAGCACTACCGTTAGAAATGAAGATGTCTTTGCACTAAAATCGGAATTTATGTTACTTGTCTAGAGCATTTTGCATTGGAATAGTTTTAAACATGCACAGCAACATTTGGTCACAATCACAGTTATTTGATGAGAAACGAAATTTTTGAGTAAGGATAGGAGAAGCTAAAATGTGTGTCAAGTGCAAAAAAACATTTATATTTCCCCAGAAACATATGTTAGCGGTAAAACTGCGCATCGTGTAATGGGAAAAATGAATGGATAGTCCTGCCCATAGCTCAGGTCAGGCTAAGTCCAAGAAAAAAAGAAAAAGAACCTTTCCAGTTCGACTTTTACAAACTCTGGTATTTTGCCTAACAAAGCTCATGTTATTTTGCTGGATAATTGCAATCCCCAGATATATGTACGAATTATCATCCGCTAGACAAATCTGTCATTTGAGAAAAAAACTCTTTGGATCCGACTCGTCGATTGGAAGGTGCAGTTTATACAGGTATGTTCACGACAGGCAGATCTGACGTACAGACGAAATGTTGCATATTAGCGTCACTTTTTAATTTTCTGTAAAGACGTACTAATTCTGCAATTGTGTTTCCGGAAATTCTGAGAGTTATAACGAAGTGAATTTCTCCGTCATTTTTATCCGCGCCGGGGTTCGAACCCGGGTCCACTCATTCCGGAATAAGTTGCTCTACCAATTAAGCTACGCGGACATTGATTCTAATTGCTATCTGCCTTTATGTTGTGTGCGTCCTTCTGGCAGGTACGTCACATCTCCTGGTACGTTACATCATCTCCCCCTTATTTTTCTTTTTTTTTTTTTTCGAAGTGCTGGAGAAAGGATTCTCTTATTTTTTCTATCTCGCGGTGTGGAAATAACATCACACCAATGCGAGATTTTGAACGGCCGGGTCATCCGGATAGTTCGGGCGCCATTATAACGAAGTAAATTTCTCCGTCATTTTTCCGCCCCAGGGTTCGAACCCGGGTCCACTCATTCCGGAATAAGTTGCTCTACCAATTAAGCTACGCGGACATTGATTCTAATTGCTATCTGCCTTTATGTTGTGTGCGTCCTTCTGGCAGGTACGTCACATCTCCTGGTACGTTACAGAGTAATGCAGTTTACTTTTATACCTTCTAATAAATGGAAAAATATAGAAAACAGTGGCTTGTAATGAATACTACCGTCGGTATACACAGTAGGAACCAGACATTATGATCCCCCTTACCTGTCGTTTAGATCATTTCCTCTTAAATGGCGCACACGTGTGACCCTAAAAGATGCATGCAGCTCTATTTGTTACGCTTGCAGTCGGAACTGAAATAGTGCTTGTAATGGATGAGCAATGAGACTTGACCTCTTAAAAAAGGTCATGCTCATCACGCACAGACCAAAAGATGACAGTATCCAAGAAACGGCGAACTCTGTCGTATGTTCAAGGACTGCGGTAAATAAAGTATACTGAACTCACATACACCGATAAGCCATTATATTATATCCACCCGCAGCCTAGAGAAATGAGCCCGCCTAGAGACCGAACTGTGGCGCAGGTGAAGTTCACAGAGCAGTATATGCTCAACCCGAAGACCGTCGTTCAAGCGTGTATCGTCCGCAGCTCATTGATTCCAGAGGGGAACGGAGACTGCCGCGCATTGTTCACAGCGACCGCAGTGCTACAGTGCGACAAATCA
The DNA here is from genome assembly GCA_039090855.1 of Macrothele yani. Lineage (NCBI taxonomy): Eukaryota > Metazoa > Arthropoda > Arachnida > Araneae > Macrothelidae > Macrothele > Macrothele yani. The sequence continues at coordinate 1,858,213 of CM077012.1, forward strand.
CCCGCAGCCACAACAGTGGTGATCAGCGTAATGGGTCGCAGCCTTCTGTGCATGGGCCTGCGTATCAGGAGACCCAGCTGGGGCCCCATGCTTAATGCACGTCATCATCAACAGCGCTCGAAATGGGCCCAAGATCATCAAGATTGGACCGTGGATGATTGGAAGAAAGTGGCCTAGTCTAACGAATCAAGATTTCTGGTGCACCGTCTATCAACGGAGGCTATGGCACCTGGATGCCCTGTAGGGCGGAAACTGGCCGGTGGCGGCGGTGTTATGTTTGGGCGATGTTTTCTTGGAACACGTTAGGCCCCAATATCCCTATAGCACAATCCTTGACAGCTGTCAGGTATCTGATCATCGTTGCAGACCACGTTTGCCCATTCATGGCAACAGTGTTCCCTGCTGGTGATGGCGATTACCAACAGGATAATGCGCCATGCCATACAGTCACAATCGTCAAGTAATGGTCCGAGGAACATGCTGGTAACTTTCTGTTAATGCCCTGGCTTCCAAATTCCCCTGACATGAACCCAATTGAACATTTGTGGTTCGACGTGGAAGGACGTGCTGTTGACATTATGATACCAGATAAACCAGGATACCTATCGCCACTTCATCGAATCGATTTCTCACCGAGTGGCCGCTGTTTTGTGGGCTAAAGGGGGTTCTACAGCTTATTAAGTAGGAGGTCATACTGTAATGGCTCATCAGTGTACGTACAAACTAGAATGAGGCACAACACATAACAGTCGGGTGGGTGTCGTAATTCAGTCGTACTGAAGTACTGGTTTATAATGATGTTTTAATGTAATTACGTAAATTCAATATAATTTCGTAGTATTTAGTCTGTCTTTGAGATGCACAAAAATAAAAATAAACAAGCAGGAGAAAAAATCATGATTTAGACTTAACGCTTCCTAAAAGCACTGGTTTTAGATTTAACGAAGAAATGACGATTTAGACTTGATGCTTTTCTAAAAAAAATGGTTTTAGACTATACGCTTTCACGGATAAAGCTGAAAGAGATGAGAGGTCTTGCGTGGAGCTTGGGATTTTGTCCAGGGATCATCGGCAACCAGTGATACGACGGAAAGAGCAGGCCAGCTAAAAGGACGGTACGCATTATTTTTTTTTCTTTGGGCTGATAAGAGCTGTGGTACGGACATTGTGGTACACAGAAACACGAGGTTTTTTAAATTGTTTTATCTTTCTGGTGTGTGTTAAAACCAAGTATCGTCTGCTCTGTTAAGAAGAAGAAAATTCTGTAAAGGAAATGATATTAAAGGATTATGAGAAAAAATTCGCATCTCCGTCTAGGTGCTGCGATGTTAAATAGCTGTGAGGCGAATCGTGATAGAATAATTCCGCCCAGCGCTGATGGAGTGCACTTGAAGGTTGCACTGCAGAGCAGTTCTCAGTCTCATATTCCATACATTACCCAAGAAGTTAATTATATTTTTTCTCAGCGATGCAGTATTTTACTGCTGTGTAAGAATGGGTGAACAGTAGTAAGTAACAAATAAATTATTGTGACATGTTCGCCTGTGAGATATAATGCAAGTGCTTTGTCATCATAATACATGAGTTCTCAGTTGTTAATGTAGAGGTATATGCGAGCTATAAGGAAAGCGTTTTGCGTCGCATTTTGTGATCCTCATACGTGAGCTCTCCATTGTTTTCATAGAAGTATGGAAGAAATACATTGAGTGTTCACTGAATTACGATCATCCCTACGGAAAGTTAGTTACACTCCATACGGGAATAACGAGGAAGACGGCGTGGCCTTTAGGCTAAAGGGGTTTATGTAAGAGTTTGGGGTTTCAGTTGACAGAGAAGTCACGGACGCGATAGATAAAACCAAATATTTATCGGAGTTTACGAAAGCTCAAATTGCGAGCGCACGAAGGGTTGGTGCATCCCTTTCGGAAACGGCGACACTCTTGCGTTGTTTGAGAGCGTCCGTGGTTAAAATGTAATAGCGGTGGTGCTAAAACGGTGAAACAACCAACTGGCAACACAATTATAACGGTGGCGAAAGGTGGATTCCAGAGGTGAACGACAAGTGCATCGTCTTGTACAGAGAAATCGGCCCAGCACATTTTCACAGTTGGCAACTCAATTCAATGTGTTCAATCAGAAACAACACCCTGAGCGACTATGTGTCACAATATCCTGAAGGACTATGTGTCACAATATCCTGAGCGGCTATGTGTCACAGTATGTTGAGCGACTATGTGTCACAATATCCTCAGCAACTATGTGTCACAATATCCTCAGCAACTACGTGTCACAATATTCTGAGCGACTATATCCTGAGGGACTATGTGTTACAATATCCTGAGCGACTATGTGTCTAGAACAGCAGACGTCTTATACGCCACTTCTTCTGAAAACAATCCATCAATATAAACAACTGTATTGATGTCAACAGATCCTCATACACATTTCACAGTGCTCATACACAATTTTATGAGCACTGAAAGTGTGAAACGCAAATTTGCTGGTTGCGGAAATCGAAACAACAACTTTTGGCTCCGGAGCCGAATGATTTCCCAGTTAAGCTACACCGACAAGGGCTTATCACTGCTACTTGCCGTCTTAACATGTGCGTCACCTCTGTAGTACGTCACATATATCCCTCCTTGGGAAAGGCGGGGGTAGGTAATCGCTGATTTCGGTTCCGCCGCAACCCATGCTTGAAGTAACTCTCTGTAGAAGGAATTCTGGTTGATTCCAGATGACATGTGGAAGAAGCATCACTCATTTTTAGAAGCAAAGGAGGAATTCTAATTAATTCCCAACGATGTGCGGAAGGAGCATCACTCATTTTTAGAAGCAAAGGAGGAATTCTAATTAATTCCCAACGATGTGCGGAAGGAGCATCACACAATTTCCGAAGAAACTAACGGCCAGTAGATCCATTTTTATACTCGGGAGCTAAAGTAAAAACACCAATTTGCTGGTGGCGGATTGAATCCATGTTCTCCTGTTTCGGAGGCGAATGCTTTCTCAATTCAGCCACGCCGGCTAGGACTTATCACTGCTTCTTGCCGTCTTGACATGTGCGTCACCTCTGTAATACGTCACAGAAGATAGGAGATTAGAATCAGTTGTGCTGCTACCATGAATCTCTATATGTGCTTCATCCTGTCAATGGTCAAGTAAGCATTTAACGTCTGCAGCATCAGGCTATGGATCACCGACGCATGGCATCGACTATCCGAACCGGTGGGGATACTTGTAGAATATGGGGGCATGCTTACCTTGCATGAACTGAGGCCGAACCTTCTTACGAAAAGATTCCTCCTGTAATATAACTGAAATCAAGCCTTCTTCCAAAATAGCTGACATCAAGCACGAAAAGATCCATGGTATTAGCTGTATTAACAAGGTGGAAAGACACTTTCAACGTTGTTGACTTCTAGCTCTCATTTGCGAGAACATCGCTACTCAAATAGCGATGCGGCTTTTGTCTATCATCACGTCAGTGATAAAAGTTAATCCGAATGAAGCGCAAGTTTCATTTTCCTTTTTCTTTCTTTAACCTTGTCATTTAATCTAGGCTTGTAATTGACCAAAGTAAGCCCTGTAATGTTATTTATAAAACAAATAATAATTCATAAACATAAATGCCTCTGCTGAGGTCTATTAAATATATAATCAGCCAGCGCTACATGAGATGATTGATAAGGCACAGTGATTCCTGGGATGAGTGATTACTAAGATTTTCCAATATCACTTTCACATCTGAGGGAAAATTCCAGTAAAATCTGCATACAAATGATCGACCCCAGAGGGAACACAACTTGAACCCACAGGATAGGAGTTGCGTACGTAACCCTTACAACAGAGCGGTGGTCATTAACTTAATAAGTTGAGTCATTCGGATACATACAGACAAGTCTGAACAGCATGTGACGAATGAATCAAATGAACAATGTAGCAGCGTTAAGCCTGCCGGCACAGTTCAATGGAGAGAACAGCCTCTACGGAGTACGAAGATGTAGGTTCGAATCCACTGTCCGCAAAAGAAAGGTTATATTGGCGCCCGAATGAAAAAGGATTTCTGTTCCTCAGGACTGAAAAAATTATGTGATCGTTCTTCTACACAGCAAATAATAAATAAAATATTTCTGCAATAAAATAGTCGCCGAGTTTTGCTGTCGGTTGACCCGATAACTGCTGAGAAATTTCGTGCTCCGTCTTTCACCAGGAGGGGCGTATTATGTAGCGTATGAGTCAAATGGACAATGAAGCAGCGGTAAGCTTACCGGCGTAGTTCAATTGGGAGAACAGCCGCTCCGACGTAGAAAGATATGAGTTTGAATTTCACTGTCATCAAATGAAAAATTATAAGCAGGATTTTGTTCACCATGAAATACTATATCGGTTAATCATCTTCTGAAACCCCAGACGAAAGAGCTTCAAATATATACTGATGTCCACAATTAAAGTGAAAAATACAAATTTGATGATATGTCCAAAATTAGACAACCGATTGTAAAAAATTCACAGACATGTGGAAGGGGAAAGCCAAGTCGACGTACCTAAGCAACAATGCGCTAGCTCTTATGGAAATATGCAATAATGACCGTACGCTATGGAGCTGGCAGACACGCGACCTGGATGAACGTTGTTCTGAGTGGGGTACGGCAATTGAAGTTGACTTGGACCAGTAGTTGAAGAATGACTCCGCACTATCGCTTAGATGTCTGAACTAATATATACACTTGCTGTCTTAAAGCACGATAAAAACCACAATAGGCTTCCTAAAACACTCAATAAAATCACATTTATTAAAAATTCTAAAAGCCCATTTACGTTAACACCGACGAGCGCTTTCGAGATCTCAAGACCTCATTATCAAGTCACTGAATAAAGCCCCGAAACACTCGGAAGCAGCAAAAATATATAGACATAGGTTCGTTATCTCAATTACACGTCACAAGTTAATACATAGGTTGCCATTCTGAAAAAGAAAATTAAAGTCCAATATCCAGGTAGCAACAGGACAAAACACAAAATTGATTAAAGTTGGTCAAGTGGTTTCAGCATCTTGTTGATCCAGAGGGGGACCCATGAGTCGCCTCCAAGGGGTTGAGATGAAGGCTGGAAAATCCGTATTACAACAGGTGTCCCAAAATTTTTGGATGTAGAGACTTTCCGCCAGAAATATGTTATATTTGTTTATTGAGGTGTTCAAGATTTTTGCATTTGTTCAATCTGGTACGAAGCCGTCATTAATAACTGCTTCGGTTAAAGCCGTGGAGATGTTCCCAGATCGCAGTGCATACTGATGTTCTTTAAGATGGATCTTCACAGTTCTCAGGGTCGAGCCAATGTAGACCTTAGGTTCGCAAGCAGGATCCTGGTGGAGAAGAGGTACGGAATACACTCCCGGCATATTCCCGGCTTATTCCCGACTTCGATGGTATCTCGGTCGTGGCGAGCCAAGGAGAAGACATTTCGAGTGTTTATGCCAAATGAGAGATAGTGTTTATGACATATCCCTTTCAATGTATTGACCAGAAGAGGAAGGTAGTCCAGTTTCCCGACATATTTAGTCGGAGGTCTGGTAGATATTAATGACCAAAAGCGGAGTCTAGAATGCTCTCGAAGTAAATGGTGAAAGTGAAATGAGGAGAAACCGAAAGTCTGTACAAGAGATTGAATGTACTTGAGTTCTTCAACACGGAGGTTTCGAGAGGAAGAATGGGTGAACGCCCTTTTTATCAGAAACCGAATAGCAGAGGATTTATGTTCTGGTGGATGAGCCGATTCAAAAGGAATAAGGCAGGGTATAAAAGTGGGTTTTCGATAGGCAGAATGAGAAATTTGGTTGTTGACTAGGTTCCGGGTTAATTGAATATCAAGGAAGAGTAAAACACCCCCAACCTCTTGTTTTTGAGTAAACTGAATAGAAGGATACTGTGAAGACAACCTATGAGTTAGTTGATCAAACAGGGATATTGAATGCGGCCAAAAAATCAGCATATCATCCACATACCTTAATACTAGTAGTGGTTGTACTAAAAAGAAGATAGAACAGTTTCTTCAATGGACTGCAAGAGAATTTCAGACAACACCGGGGATAGTGGTGACCCCATTGGTGCACCCTCGGTTTGATGAAAAATCTGATGATTGAACTCAAAATAGGACCTTTTTGCAATAAATCTAAGAGCAGTCAAAACAGCTTCAATTTCTTTACGATTGAGAGAGATCGGTAGATTGGATTCAAGGCGATCACAAGTTGAGGTAGCAAGATGACTAAATGATCGAAGCAAATGGTCTCCAAGTTCTTGAGACAGTTCCAGGAAACCGGAACACTAACTAGGAGGCCAAGACAAGGACGCCTACGAGCCACAGCAAATCAAGACGGCCGGTATTTGTCTCCAACAGCTCGCCGCCATAGGGAGCCGTGGGTCATGCAATACTCGGAGGGGCTCTCTTCTGTTATAAGAACCACGATATCGAGGCAAATAGTTTACAGAAGACTCCACGAGAAAGACCTGTATGCAAGAACGCCAATGGTCTGAATCCCACTCACCGGATAACAAAAAAGGGTCTGTCTGAATTGAGCCAGGTCGCACTGTAACGTACCAGGAGATGTGACGTACCTGCCAGAAGGACGCACACGACATAAAGGCAGATAGGAATCAGAATAAAATGTCCGCGTAGCTCAATTGGTAGAGCAACTTATTCCGGAATGAGGGGACCCGGGTTCAAATCCTGGCGCGGATAAAAATGACGGAGAAATTCACTTCGTTATAATGGCGCCCGAACTATCCGGATGACCCGACCGTTCACAATCTCGCAATGGTGTGATGTTATTTCCACACCGCGAGATAGGAAAAATAAGAGCAGCACTTCGAAAAAAATAAAAAAAAATAAGGGGGAGATGATGTAACGTACCAGGAGATGTGACGTACCTGCCAGAAGGACGCACACGACATAAAGGCAGATAGGAATCAGAATAAAATGTCCGCGTAGCTCAATTGGTAGAGCAACTTATTCCGGAATGAGGGGACCCGGGTTCAAATCCTGGCGCGGATAAAAATGACGGAGAAATTCACTTCGTTATAGCACCGGTGGCGCAGTGGTCTAAGCAACGGCCTCTGATCATTCGTCCGAAAGGGGTCCGGGTTCGAATCCCGTGAGGCATGGATGTTGTTTTTGTCTTACGGCACTGGCTCTCTCCCTTCCCTGGAACCAGTCACCCTAAATTAGGGACGGGTGACTGCTTATAGCCCATTGAGTTGCTCACGGGGGTCGTTAAATCTCCAATCAAAAAAAGCAAATTGAACCAGACAACATCACTCCTGGACTTGTGATCAGTGGGCATGTGTTGTCTTCAGTGACGAGTCGCGGTACAGCCTAAACACGGATTCTCGACGTGTGTACATTTGGAGAGAGGCGCGATGCCGAAATCTAACCTCCAACATTAGGGAAATAGACCACCACGGTGGTGGAGACTCCTGGTTCAGGCTGACATCATGTTGGATGGACGCACCCTATGCACATGTTTCCAGGAGGCACCCTGACTGCTGCACGCTACAAGGACGACATCATAGGGCACTATGTACGGCTTTTAAGCAAAGCTCTTGGTCTCCGGTTCCTTTTTGTTTACGATAACGCCCGTCCCCATTGAGCTCGGCTAGTCGCTAAATACCTGGAAAGTGCAGACATTCACAGGATGGAGTGGCCTCGAGATCTCCGGACATGAATCCGACAGAGCACGTCTGACATTCCCTAGGAAGAGCAATTGCAAGCCCCTCCTAGAACCCACAGGTACTCCCGCGCACCTTGGTGGAGGGGAGGCACTTATTGCCCCAAACTCTCATTCACATCCTTGTGAACAGCGTGAGGGCCTGCTGTACGAGCTGTATCGCTGTTCGGGGTAATCACTCTCCCTATTAGCCCCTAGAAATCCGCGCCATCTGCATCACTTTTGGACTGTCATGCTGTCATGCACATGCTTCCTCCTCATGCAGTAATAGCATTACATTTCTGTTGTGTATTGCTGCGCTGTCGCCATATGTGTGTCCGTATCAATTGTCATTAAACTCTGTGGTATGTATTTTGCGTTATTATGGTTTTATGCTTATGACGTTAATTTTGGACAGCACTACATAATTCACTTCAATATTTAATATGGGTATACAATTTAATCATATTATTTTATTTATATTATCTTTCTACTATATTTTAATTTTTAGGAACCGTAACTGCTTTTCGAATACGTTGAGTCAGCGCACATCAAAGAGGCAGCAACAATTTACCTTTTTCATGTACTTTTCATGCTGATTTTAGAAAAGTGTCGTAAATAAGCAGGCTATTTCTTGTCTTAGTTAACAGTAATAAAAACAACTCTTAGCATCAGAGAATAATTATGTAGGAAGGAAAACATAGAATATTAGAAATACCTAAATATTTACTTTAAGTTTACGCTAACACGATGTAAACGAAGTCAGGTTCCTTCTTTACAACGATTATGCAGACTAGTGGTATCGACCTATTATTGATATGAAGACACAACAATGTGCATCGTTAAGCCCATGTCAATGTATCTATTTTAGATAGTCGTGTAATCAGTTTAGTCATAATCTAATAACATTTTCAGGCCAATCACAACAGGATAAAATCCAATAGTAATTGATATTGACACATAATTATTTCCAAATTCATTTTTTTTAAATTTATTTAATCAGAAAAAGTTCTTTTCAAGACATGTGACCTCCTTGAAGCTAGTTAACTGAACCTTATGGGCCCATGAATTCCAGGTTAGGAACCGCTGTCCAGACAATTCACTCTGCCTGGTAACGTAGTAAATGTACTAAGGCCTCTGTTCGAGAGGACAAAGTACATCCAATGGACTGGCCAATGCTTCAGGACTTGTGGGATGAAATAGGACGATTTGTGGAGAATCTTCGTTGTAAGCCAGCATCAATGACAGAATTTAAACCAGTGCTGAGCGACGAAAACAGAAAAGCGCCTTCTTAAATTATCTGATAGTTGTCGCTCTTTTTCTAAGAAGTTTAATAAAACTTATTTTTTAGAAGAGCGAGGAACACCTTTACTACATGAAATGATTCTGCGACACATTCCAAACGTAGTCCTTCTCCTATATAAAGGCATGGTTTAACCATTTGTTTATATTTATCTCAGTGTCATTTGGCAGCACAGTGCATTTTGCTTCCGCCCTTTTTTCGTCTACAACTCTTTGGGATTAAATTACTGTCTAATGATATTTTTGTCGATGCTTTTGAAAATTTATGTACATTAGAAAATGCCGAATCCATGGTTGAGAAAGAGACATCAATGATTTTTTCTACATTGCATTCTCTGGTATGAATTTGAATGGAACTTCCATTTCGTCTTGTCTGATAAATTAAGGGAGTGTTTCGCTTGCTGCTGTAATTTCCTGACGTCTGGAAAGACCTCTGCCAAGTGTCTGAAGTGCTTCGGCGACGAGACTAAATGGACTTATTCTTTTTCTTGGAACTCTGGAGTAAGCTTTTCCTTTACAGCTCCCCTGCTCTTTATGAAACAACAGTAAATTCGACCGCTTCTAAATAATAGGAAATGCAAATGAACTCGCTTTTCACAAGGACTTCGTTCTTTTGATCAGATGATTAAAAAATAACGTAATTTTGAGAATAATTTTTCTGCCTGTCTACAGATCATTATGATGCGAGCATAACACATTCTTTCCGATGCATTCGAAAAAAATTGGCTCATACATTGTTCTTTTTTTTCGTCCGTCTATCCTTCAGCCGGCAAGATATGTTCTCATCTACAGGTTGTATTCAAAAAATCCTCCTTTTGCTTTTGATAGCATAAATGAAGAGAATAATAATCTGGCCATTAATTTGTTTTTATTTTATGAACAGTACTTAATGTTGTAAGATTATTTCCTTCCCAATGTTGTAGAAGTATTTCCTCCCCATTGCTGTAAGATTATTTTTGCATTTTTAACGATATCTCTACTGCTAATAGCCGTACTGGAAATATCTCTTTGCACTGATTACGACGAACTATGGAAAAACATTCTTCTGCAGTTTCATCTTTGCATAATGCAAAGAATTTCTTGTAAGTGGGGAACGATGTATTTGCGTTTAGAAGGAAATCTTCGCCTTTGAAAATTTCTTTTCCGTTGGATAACTGAAACAATAGCTAAAGACTGGCAGAATATATGAGGCCACCCCTGCGCTTTTTCCAGATTTCTTATGCAAAATTTTATCATGGGGATGCTCATTTATATTGATGCGGTATCGTGCCGAGCGAGGTTATGAATTCCACTGCTCGCCACCCATTTGATTCGATCGTGATCCCTCGGCGAACCACCAATTGATGCGGGTCCGATCGGTTTGATTTCGATTCGGGGCTTGGCGTTCGTTCAGAATTCGGGAGCTGGTATGTATAGGCGAGAACGTTCTCTGCTAGCTGAAATACAGGAATTTAATACACCAGCCTGAACGAACGGTGAGCTAAAAATCAGTAAACACACTAATCTATTTAATTAACGGAACACTCGGTCTGCTATATGCAAATTACGTACATTCGGTAGGCATACAAAAAAAGGGGAGGGATCTCCCTTCTTGTTCAGTCTTGGCTCTTTTGTTATTTCTTCAGAGTAGGCTCTCTACAGTTCACCATACCTGGAACATTTAAAGTTCTGGATGTCAGGCGTATGGCTAATAAATTCAGTTCGCAGTCTATGCACTTGAGCGCGGGTTAGAATCCCATTTCCAAAATGAACTACGCAAGCTGATAGTTAAACGTGAGTACTTACGTATAGCTGGCGGATGCTGAGTAATCCATGAAATTTGTGCATCTTGCGAAGATCACATTGTGTGTCTGGTGGGACATGGAAGGCATTATTCACTGGGAAATGCTGCCGAGGAATCGGACCAATAACGCTGCACTCTAATGTGAGCAACTCCGCCGTGTGAAGGGAGCAATTAAGCAGAAATGGCCACATCGGCTCCATGGTGTCTTTCTCCAACATGATAACGCAAGCCTTAACAGTGCAAACATTACCAAAATGGCCCTTTATGACATGAAATGGGAGATCCTTCCACATCTGGCCTATTCTTTATACGTCGCCCCTTCAGACTATCCCCTGTTCCGATCTCTGTCGAATGCACTCCATGGCAGAACTTTCAACAATGATGTTGAACTCCCAAATTTCCTTGGTGATTTCCTCGCAGCAAAATCAGCACATTTTTTCAAGAATGACATTGCAGACCAATCCAGACGTTGGGATACCATCGTAAACAAAGGGGACAGTTGAATACATAGTTGATTGATTCCATTTTGGTTTCTGATGTAATACATTCCTGTAGTGCGGTGAAGAAAACGGCATGAACGTATGCATCAACCCAATATGTGCATGCTCTTCTTCATTATGTACGGACGTAGAAGATATATATATATATATATATAATCTTTCGTTGCCAAATTGTTTGTAAGAAATGCAACGCTATGTTACCTCCACATAAAAAGCGTTTTGCACATATGAAAAGAAATTGTACCAAAGGCTTGCATTTATTATCTGAAGAAAAATTGTTTTTGTATTCAATTTATTCACTCAAACATGTTATGACTTGCCAAATCATAAATTAAAACCACATAGTGGGAATGTCTTATATAATACAAAGTTACTGAATGAAAAAAAAAAACTCAAGATATCTGCTATATGCTGTATGAATCCAACCTTTGGAAGAGGGGATAAAAGTATTGTGCAACTACCTATCTGAAAATTGTTCCGTTGGAAATTGGTAAAAGTATGCGTATTATATTGCCCATTGCGACAGTTATCAAATGTCTGACAAAATGTAATTCACACTTCCGACTTCAGAAGAGCTAAGATATCGTTCCGAATAAAAGAACACTCGCGTGCCATCGAATGCAAAATATTTTCTTCAGAAAATTCCGGTCGTGGAGCTTTTTGTCATCATGGTTATATCTGTTATATGCGAAACTAATTTTTCGTTTCATACCTCTTTGGGAGGTATGAAATGAAAAATAGATGATATCATAATAAACACAAAAGTTCGTTCACGGCAAATTTTCCTAAATAAATCCTGCGTAATCTCTTAGAAGCAAAACATTTACGTCATCTAGAGCGGAACTCTGCAAAACAGGAAATGTATTAAATTTTTGCAATGTTTCTTCACCTCAATGGAAAAAGAATTATCTCAATCTGGCTTTTAGGAGAGCGCAAATTCGATCAAATATAGAAAAAAGAGGTTTACTCTGTTCAAAGGAGAACCTGTGCATCACAAAAATGGGAAAGCCGCCCCCGGTGGCGCAATGGTCTACGCGCTGGCTTGTGACCTTCGTCTCAGTGGGTCTGGGTTCGAATCCCAAATTGGAAATGGATGTGTTCGTCTTAAGGCCCTGGATCTCTCTCTTCTCTTATCTGGAACTTGTGGCCCTAAATTAGGGCCGGACGCCTGTTTATAGCCCACTGCGTTGCCCACGGTGGTCGTTAAACCCTCAACCCAAAAAAAAAAAAAAAAAAAAAGAGAGAGAAAAGAAATATGAGCACCATGATACACAATGATTTTTGCCTTTATTCCTTTCTTACCGTTAAATATAATGTCCGTGCAATTTTGCTAACTTTTTTGGCTAGCTGGCTAAACACCTATCGCAAACAAAGGTAATACACTGCCGGACAATTGCTAAGGACGGATGACAATAGCAACGATAGCAACCATAAAATGGAAGGCAGGAAATAGTGGAAATTAGCATAAGTGCGGGATACAGTAAGACGTGTTGTACGTATGCAAATTTTGGATTGCCGAACTTGTTCGTGACGTCATAGCGCTGATAAGAGATATAAAGGATTTGACGCGTATTCACCGTTGTTGTTCAAACGCAAAGTTGAAAGGGAAAGAATCAATTGACGAACTTGCAATTTTCAGTACGGCTTCCCGTACTGAAAATTGCAGGTGTCGTACTTCGTGGTCGAAGTACGACACCTGCAGAAGATCGGTACATAGTGCTATCAACAAAACGACACCGGCGCAGCACAGCTAGTGAGGTAGCAAATCAGTTTATGGCTGCTACTGTAGAAGTAGAAATTCTGAGTTCCTACGAACTACTAGGAACAGCATTATGAATAGAATGCTGATGCAAAGAGCATGTCAGCCATTTTACCTGCTTAAGATGTTTAATCAGCAAATTCATAGAGGCAGGATGATAAAACTGATCTTGTGACAAAATGTAGTCCGTAGCCAAAAGACGGTTTTCTGATTGGCAGAATCAGGTGGAAACTATAAGTTGTTGACTGTAAAGTTATTGTGCCCGCTGGAAGATACCATCATCCGAGGGCAAGCTGAGTGTTTTACGACAGGATTGAATATCACCAATGGGATCACTAGTCATCATCTGCAAATCAGTTATGCCACTTTTGGACCACCCCATAATAGAAGGAATTATTTTCCCACGCCCTGCAGACGTAGGGTTCTTCACGTATGCACGTCGTACATTGCGCTGTTATTGACTGGTCGCTAGGCATCCTTGGGTATCGCCGATCTCGAACAGGCAGGGAACTTACAACGTTCGGCAACGAATTCCTGTTTTGTCTAGAATCCATTCCTCACCGTGTACAGTAGTGAACAAGACGTTGTAAGAGTACCAAACAAACCACGTACCAATCAGCATTTCGAAAGATACAATGTCCGAGTAAGAGATATGTACATTTGCGGTCCAATAAGTTACAATACGGTACTTAACTCTGTTACGTGTCTTTGGCAGTTTGAGCGCACAGCTAAGTGTTCATGGCGTAGTGGATTCCATGGGTCTTCCCTTTATGGTAGGAATGTTAGTCACCTTTTTTCAGCAAGATAACGCCAGGTCAGACATAGCTAACATCAGTCACAAAACAACTACGACATCTCCGTATATATCCCCAATAAAACGTTCGGAGCTACTAAAAGGCCATTTTCAGACTAATCCGCAGCACGCCAAGAGAGTAGCTATTCTGAGAGATCACCCCCAAAAAACCATAGTGTATCCAATATGTACCCACTCGGGATGTTCGATTTCCACTCGGCTTTATATCCGGTCATGCAGCTGCGTATATTGTGAAAAATCAGTAATTTATTGGCTACTGCTATGTAACCCATCGCAGTAAGGGAAATTACTTAGTGCATTTGCTATGTATCTCAAATTATTTCTTGCTCGTCGAGCAACATACTTTGCCTACTAGTTTTATCTTTTTCCCAAGAATTGTAGGTGATGCAATTTATATGCCGCAAAGTGTACATTAATTTTTAGCCCATTCTTTCAACGTACGTCCCTATGTCAACAGAAGGGCTAAAGTGCTGACATGGATTTTTCTTTATTTACCGCCAAAATTGTGAAACAGAGTTGTCATACTTTCTCGCAGCATTACCTAGATTAAATATTAGAATGTGTAGATTTCTACTTAGAGAGATGGGTAAATGCAGTTGTAAAAGCAATTTTGAAAAGTAACAAAAGTTGCGCTCACTGAGGTACACACGCAGCATTAATATTTCAGCAAAAGAAGTGGAAAGCACAGTTCTAAAACCGAGTAAAATTTGTTCTCTGCTGCTAAAACCCTTGAAGTTTATTTTGTTTCTTCTTTTTAATGTAATGTTTTTCTCCAGCTCTACGTTTTTAAATATTTAAGTCATTAACTTGAGTGGTGCAAACTAAATATCCTACCTGTTGGAAACGAAGGAAACACAGACGACTAAACAAAACAAAGTAAAATTATTGGTCAAATCGGATTACTTGAAAGCCCTAACATGATGCCTCTTAAAACAGAAGACGCCATATAGAACGCTGCGAAGTCACAGACGATCAATTCAAGCATCGCGCGCTCAGATTTTTACGTAAAACTCAGAAAAGTCAGACATTTTAAAATCATGTCAATAACACCATAAGATTTTTTACATCAGTCAATTTCCTTGGAAACATTCCTGCGGCTGGGCTTTTTTTAAATTTATATGATATTTTTCGTGAAATGTACAGACCACTATAACCAAAAATTTATATAGACTTAGGACATGTGAAATCTTGTGAAATCTGTGAATGTGACTTTCTTTACACCTTTTTTCAAAATTTAAGTGGCCACTGAATAAAACTATATTCTAAAAATCAAAATTAAATAAAGTGACAATAACGACCACAAATCTCACACATATTTTCATAAATTACAAGGGTAAGCAAAGCAGCTCTTAAATGTCATTATGGGAGATTTTAATGTGAATTCAGGGTAACAGTAACGTATTAAGATTTCGGTAGGTGAATTTAGTCACAAGAACGGAAACCAGCATGGAGATACTCTTGTGGAGTTTGCAGAGAAGGAAAATTCTTTACCATGAACTCCTTTTCCAGGAAAATGCCACATAGGAAATGGATGTGCAGGTACACAATTGGGTGACAGCAAAAATGGTAACAAGATAGTTGTCATCGAAGACTGCAGTATACTTAACAGGTTCAGTACAGGAAATGACCATGTGATGTATGTGTAATGCAAGATGCACCTTATCTCAGAACTTGAACGACACAAGCTCATAACGCAAATGACAAGTATTGTGACGGGACTAATTTAAGAAACATCACGGACTTTCAAATTTGATTTAAGTAACCGATTCGCTGCTCTACAAGGTCTAGCAACAGAAGAAATCGACAAAATTTAAATTAACATATATGTAAATCTTACCAACGCCCGTAGGGAAACAATTACAAAAATAGGTCTGTGACGTACCTGCGCCACAGGACGCACATGAGATAAAGGCAGATAGCAGCGAGAGCATGTGTCCACGTAGCTCAGTTGGGAGAGCGACTTACTCCGGAGTGAGGGGACCCAGATTTGATGCTTGACGTGGACAAAGATGATGGAGAAATTTATTTGGTCATAGGTGGTGCTAAGAACGAAAACTACATGAATAAAGTATCCGAACAAACAAAAGTGCAGATGCTAAAAAGAAGGGATGTAAAGATAGATAAAGAAATTGTTACTTCCAAAGTCGAATGCACTCGTTGCCAATAGAAAAAAAAACGAAGCACCATGAGAAAGTCATTCGATCCTGATAAAAATCCGCATGCTACTACCTCAGGGTCGAATTTGCGATGGATTAAAAATAACGACCACTGACGAAAGACAGTGGTCGTTATTTTTGCCACAGCGCATGAGAACCACACATCAAAGAAGGCATATCAAGAGCAAAGCTCGCACGCAGGAACAATTGTGATAGCAGATTGCGGTTGCATTAACCTCCAAGGAATAAGAGGGTGCCCTGACGTGGGAACCGTGCACAATACGTACAGTTGGGCGAGTTTGAGAGAGGAAGTATAAATGGGCTGAGAAAGGCCGGTTGGTCTAGTCGCCCTATCGCCAGGCATTATGATCAAAACGACGCGGTAATCGGACAATGATGTTGATGCCAATGGAGCAAGAAGAGCACACACAACGATACCTATGCACGAGGGACGCCACCTATGCACGTGGGCAATGATAGAACGCGAGGATCGAGCGATTGTGACAGCCGTACGAACAGAACCGAATTCGTCGCTCTCGACCATCCGTGGCCATGTTGCATCGTCTACAGGTACTGAAGCGGTCATTCGGGAACGTTGACAGACGACTTGCGGCACAAGGACTACATTCGAGAAGGCAACTCTACCGCCTACCTCTGACCAGCGAGCATCGCCGGCACCGGTTGCAGTGCTGTTGGGCCCGATCAACGTGGGATAGTGTCCAGTGGCGTTGTGTTGTCTTCAGTGATGAGTCACGGTTTGCACATGGCGCCGATGACTAGCGAAAGTGTTTGGTGACGAGCCGTCCAGCGCACGGATCCTGCCTTTATCATGGAACGGCACACAGGTCGCACAACGGGAGTGACTGTCTGGGGAGCCATTTGCTACGATACGTGGACACCCTTGGTACTCCTCCGTACCACCCTCACGGCTCAACTGTACGTCGGCGACATTCTAAGACCTGTTGCGTTGCCATTCCTGTATCAGCATCACTGAGCAATTTTTCAAGGGATAATGCCCCGCCACGCACGGCAAGGCTCTCCCAGGCTTATCCGCAATATCGACACCCTTCCATGGTCAGCCCGATTGCCCGATCTCTCACTGATAGAACATGTTTGGAACATGATGGGACGCCACCTACGCTCATCCCGGAATGTCGGCGAACTGGCCCACACCTGGGACGTCATCTGCATTTTATGCCTCAGGGCTATATCCGTGAACTGTGTGCGTCTACACTACGCCGAGTAAACGCTTGTATCCGGGCCAGAGGTGGCGCTACAACGTACTGACTTGTTCCACTCGTGTAGCTCTCTTATCAGAATATATGGCCCAACTGCTCTGGAATTGCAATCATTTTTTTCCTATACATAAATATTGCACATACCAACTTTCATCTCGATTGGATGATTCCTTCTGGGTGCTTCGTTGTTTTTTTATTTTGGCAAAGAGTGTATACAGAGCTACGTAAAACTGCAAACAATCATCACTAAAAACTCAAGAAAATTAAAGTGTTAACTAGCAAAAAGGAAAATTGAGAACAAAATCTTAAGAAAACAAAGTGACATCTCATAATGGAAGAAAACAGATCAGGACACTTAGAAATGAAGATGGTACTGTAGCAAGAAATAGAGACAAAATAGTTTGAGGATAGTTAAAGTGTTCTACACAACATCATGAGAAATTAATGATATATTTGTTAGAGATAAATAAATATACACCTACTAAAATGTCTCAACTACTCCCAGCTCAAGTGACCCATGCAATTAAGAACATGAAACTGGTATGAGCTCCAGAGGACGACGGAATTACAATTCAATTTTAAAGGGAAAGTTACCATCATTTGCTAAAAGAAAACTGTTTAATCAATGCACCTTTTCAGTTTTTACTTGTGGATCAAAGACACGGACGAGAACTAAACCGTAGAGAGGCTGTGGAAAACTCAAAGATGCGTGGAGAAACACGATGCTTTGTGCAAAGGAGATAGGAAAATTAACTCATGGATCTGGAAAAGGACATGAGTGGATAGCATCATGATCAAAGCGAAGCCTCCCAAGTGGCAATGGATTGGACATATTGCTGGAAGAACTGACCACCGTTTAAAACGGAAATACTATAATGAATACTAAGGAACAGGAAAAGAGACATAGGAAGGTCGGATATGGATATATCAAATTCGAACGCGTTCCGGTGTGACATGGAAGAGAACTGCTGTAGCCAGAAAATTTCAGAAAAGATTTAGGGAGACCTTTATCTAAAAGTGGATTGAGAATGGTGTATTTTAATATTACTGTGTAGATGTGCTACTCGTACACTCTACGTCAAAAAATAGTCGCACACAGAAGGACGTATCGGATTGCAATCATATTCGGGAGGAAGGTAAAGATTACCAAGAATAATACATGATTAAACATTGAGACTGATATGAGCAATATTTATTGAGCTACACGCCAAAAAGTTGTGTTTCTCAGTATGGCGTCGGGCAGCCATGTTAGCTCACACAGCATGCCAGATGTCTCGGCATGGAGTTGTACAGGTTCCTAATGGTGTCCTACGATAAGCCATCCCATGCAGCTTGAATCTTCCCACTCAATTCCTTAAGATTGTGCGGCAGGGGTGGAATGCTGATAGCGCGTCCGATAGCATCCCATACATTTTCAATCGGCTATAGGTCTGGCAATGCGGCTGGCCATAGCAGAGTGTCAGTGCCTTGAAGGCAAGCTCTCAAGACAGCAGCATTATTCGGACGAGTGTTGTCCTGTTGGAAAATCGCACCCGAGTGAGTGTTCAGAAAAGGTAGGGCCACTGGTTGCAGGACCTAATTAATGTAACGTTTGGCTGTCAAAGTGCCTGTAATAAACACCAAAGGTGATCTAGCATTGTAGGCAATTTGCAACCCACAGCATGACACCAGGCCTTCTGGACGTGTGACGCTCAAAAACAAACAAACAAACCGTTCATCTTGGAGCTGACCACGGTGCCTCCACACACGGATTCGTTGGTCGCCTCCTCCAACACAAAAGCGGGACTCGTCACTGAAGATCCTCCGCTACTATTCTGAGTGCCTTCTTGACATTCTGGCTCAACACCATTGCAGTCTTTGGTGACGATGCAATGATGTTAAGGGCAGTCGTCGTAAAGGTCTGCGTACGTATAGTCCTACGTCGTGCAGTTGTCGTAACGGTCTGCGTGCGTGTATTCTCACGTCGTGCAGCCGTCTGCCAATGGAGCTGGCACTAATAGGACGATGCATGGAGGGCACCACTGCTCGCTCAATATGCCCGGCGATGTGGATCGGAATATCATTACATACCGCACAGATCTTGACACTGTCGTAAATTGCATTTTGAGAAATTGCATGGATGTGGACAGTGTTGTCATTATTTTGTAATCTTTAAAACGGTTTCTTAGCTGTTAAGTCCTGTCCGATGCCAAGCTTTCAATGATGCAATAATCCGCGAAAATGTATAGCATTTCCATTGTTTTCTGTAATTCATCATGATTATAAAATGTTGTGATACACTCCTACCTTTCAGACCTTTAAGAATAAATGTGCATCGGAAGTTTTTGGTGTTGCTGCAAAGATAATTGCAAAACCTAAGGTGTTAGCTGAAGGTAAGGTAAAAACGCAGGAGGAAGAGGAGAAGAAACGTTTTAATTTGGAAATTCCATAAATGTTGCAAATGGCAATAGACTTTCTGATGAGAACACTAGTGTTATGTTACCTGCTATTCAACTTGTTCAGTTAGGAAGGAAATGGAAACATAAATTGAAAATCTAGATCATATTACTGCTGTCTTGAGTAAATATTATTAAAAATGCCAAAAGAAAATGTTACAAAACCCATGTCTGAAAAGAAATTCAAACTCAAGGACAACTGTTGTGAAAAACGCGTTTCACGCTGAAAAACACTGAAGTCGCACTATTTAATTGTAGCAAATGACAAAATGTAAGTAGCATCTCATTACAAGGATGCATCGGACAGTAACTTGCAGGAAATGTTTTTAAACAAGAACAGTATGCTCCAAATGCGTAAAAGACACATGCGAGTTCCATACTGTACGCAATAGTTTGACAAAAAAAGATCTGTTAAAAACAGTTTTACATACAGTAAATGCACATACATATAGTTTTATGGATGACATTATCCCATATAAAACGTATTATTGCAGAGCAAGTCATATTGACCCAAACGGTAGAATCAAATGGTAAATATGAAATGAATAGTACAAGGTAAACCAAAAGTCCCAGTGCAACTGACATACTGTGATAAGAAATAGTAATAACAAATCTATAAAGTGTAGTTACCGCGCACGTACATGTGCAATATTGTGAATAGAGAATGTTCGTGTGTTTGGGGCGGGGTTACGCGCATCCTGGCGTCCGATCTTGAACGACGCAGTCGGTATTTGCGGTGTCTGGCGTGAAGACGTAATTGAATACTTTCAGCAGGATTCCGCTAAGTCCCATACAGCTCATGTCTCCATGGCGTTGTTGACTGATGTGTTCGGAAACAGGATCATCTCCTAATGCATGCGGCCACCACGTTCGTCCGATATCACGCCTCCAGATTATTATCTGAGGGGTTCATTGAAAAACTCTGTTTAAAAGAACAATTCCCGTTCTCAGCAGGAACTACAGGAAGCTATCATCACAGTAATCAGCAACATTTCTCCGTTGGACCTGTCACGTGTCTTTGAGAACATGTTCAGACGCGTGGATGCATGTCGACACACAGGAGGGCGCCATTTCCAGCATTTATTGTAGCAGGTACACTTGTAGTTGTTGTACGTGTATTGTATTGCCAGGTGCACAGTGACGTTTGGCTCACTATGTAGATTTAAATGAAATGACTCGCCGAAATATTGTCCAAAGACGACTCAGTTGGCGAACTGCAATCATTCCACGCGATCGAGGCAGACGAAAATGCCCCTGTGAGAGACAAATGACCTAAATCATTGCTTGATATAAAAATTATTTCCAGGCACTAAAGATGAAACCCACTTTCTGCTGGCAAGTTTACGTTACATGTTGCTCTGCTAGATGGATACGAAGCGAATGGCTCGTAATATGTACTTTGACTTTGAAAAAACGAATAGTTGTATTGGGTGTATGCAAAAGTTCTACCCGTTTTAGTAATAGATGCAAATTGCGATCGGAGTAGTTACGTCACAGAAGACGCTGCGATGCCGAATTTTCGGCCAACAAAGCTTGGAGCAGTAGAGCATATAGAGGCACTAGGTTTGTCCGAGTAAGTCATTCGTAACGGAAATCACGGACGGTATAACATGGCATGCGATAAGGAGCATATTAGAAATTGTTTACTGTGCGAGTTCAATAAAAAGCAGTAGTGCAGCCGCGGCTTGCCGCAACATCTGTTAAGTGTATGGGGAGGATGCAGTTGATGGTAGCACATGTCGCCGTTGGTTTCGGAAATTCCGGGACGGAGGCAGAAGCTGTAAAGATCAACCACGTACTGGATGTACATCCGTGGTTTCTGACGAGGATGTGGAAAAAGCCATAACAGATGACCCTTATCCAACCATTCAGGAATTAACGAAAACGCTGTCGGTACACAGAACAATAGTCAAAAGACGGATGCATGCGCTTGGGTTCATCACCAAGTTCGATAACTCGGTTCTGCACCAGCTTCTGCACAGCCATGAGAGGAGAGAATCCGTACCTATGTTTCTTTGCTTTCTCGTCACAGAAATGAACCGTTTTTGGGACGAATTGTAACGGGTGATGAGAAATGTGTACTGTACCGTAATGTAAGGCGTCGACGGACTGTGTGCCAAGGTGCGGCGCCTGCTCCATCGACCTCAAATGGAGGACTGAAAAAGATTTTATTGAGTGTTTGGTGGGATGTCTAGGGAATAATCCCCTAGGAAGTGTTGGCACTTAACCGAACGATAAATGCTGACCTCTGCGTCCTACAGTTAGACAGATTTCGAGAACAACTGATATCGAAGCGACCAGCACTCGTCAACCGCAAAGGCATGACCCTTCATCATGATAACGCGAGACCTCATACTGCTTTAATCACCCGGAAAAATTACTGGACTTTGGTTGGGAAGTGTTACCTCACCCGGCGTATTCTCCTGGCCTGGCACCTGCGGACTACCCCGTTTTTCGATCGTTACTGAACGCCTTCGCTCTCCAAACCTTCGATGATGTGGACGATGTGAAAATGGCATTACATGACTTTTTCGCCTGTAATGCACAGGAATTTTTCCAGCGTGGGATTCACCTACTCATAGACAGATGGCAAGAGGTCATACAGAATGATGGCAATTATGTGAAATCCTTGGTATGTTATTCTTTGTTTTCTCCTCCTTTCTTTGTAGCCTACAAAAACGGATAGAACTTATGCACACACCCAATACACCTATTTCCTTGCGATTTACCAACGAGAAAGCTACTCAATTACCCGAATTCGCAAATATCTCTGTGACATAAAACCTTTTTTTTTCCTGCCTAGCAGAAGCGTTGGTGAAATATATTTCCAAAGGGTCCAGTTATCTAGTCAAACTTTGTTGACGCGTTCTACCACGCATGGCGAAACGATATTCATATTAATATCGGTCTGGGAAATGCTTCCCTTTAGAGTCATAGCACAATTTTAGAGTTCAACTTATAAGGCATCTGAAATGAATTAGTCTTTATTCACTGATTACGGCAAACTGTTAGCGATCGATGAGAACAATTATATAAGTCTACATCAGACCAAGTGTTTGAAATGGCTTCCTTGAGCAGCAATGCCACACAGTTTGTTCTCATCTATTGTCGAACACGTTAGAAGATGCCTGGAGTATTTTGAATTATTTAACAACCATACACGATCCGTTCGCTGAGAACTTTTGTATTAAGAAACATGACAGCGTAAAGAACATCCTTAAGATGTACGCCGAAAGTAGAAACCTCGTGGATTCCAATCCAGAGAGCGTGCATGCCACAATGTTGGTTAACCTCTACTAGGCCAACTGACAAGATACGAAGGATTGAGATGTTGTCGAGAAGCGATACTAAAATGTACTTCGCACTATCATGCATGAACAACATCCGATTTAGTTTTAATAATGGAGATCTATAGGCAACGGAATTAGTTCCGTTTTCAAGAAATGCGTGTATTACTGACCATTGAGCGTTGGTGGCAGGAAAAATGAATCCATCAAGTAGTCCACAACGGTGCGAACATCCACGTTCGCAGGGAACCTCTTCTGTTGGAGAGATTAGGGAATTGCATGAGGATTTTTCTGTTTCATGGTGCATGTTATGAAAATCAACAATACGATCTTGTGTGAATTACAGTTCATCGGTGAAAGCACACAGCCGCCCCGGTGGCGCAGTGGCATGAGCGCTGGCTTCTGACAATTCGTACGAGATGGGTCGGGGTTCTGATTACAGTGAGGCATGGATGTCGTGTTTGTTTTATCGCACTGGCTCTCTTCCTTCCTTGGAACCAGTGGCTTTAAATTAAGGACGGGCGACTGCTTATAGCCCATTGAGTTGCATACGGTGGTCGTTAAACTCCCAAACGAAAAAAAAAGCGCACAATGCAGAAAAGCAGTGAAGTACTGTAACGTACCAGGAGATGTGACGTACCTGCCAGAAGGACGCACACGACATAAAGGCAGATAGGAATCAGAATAAAATGTCTGCGTAGCTCAGTTGGTAGAGCGACTTGTTCCGGAATAAGCGTACTCGGGTTCGAATCCCGGCGTAGACCAAAAATGACGGAGAAATACACTTCGTTATAATGGCGCCCGAACTATCCGGATGACCCGACCGTTCACAATCTCGCAATGGTGTGATGTTATTTCCACACCGCGAGATAGGAAAAATAAGAGCAGCACTTCGAAAAAAAAAAAAAAAATAAGGGGGAGATGATGTAACGTACCAGGAGATGTGACGTACCTGCCAGAAGGACGCACACGGCATAAAGGCAGATAGGAATCAGAATAAAAAAATGTCTGCGTAGCTCAGTTGGTAGAGCGACTTGTTCCGGAATAAGCGGCCTCGGGTTCGCATCCTGGCGCGGATAGAAATGACGGAGAAATTTAATTCGTTATAGTACACTGTTACAGAAGCCATTGTAAAATCATGTCTCGTAGATGAAACGTAGCTCATGAGAGAGCCTATATTCGTTGCACGTAATATGTGTAGGATTGCTCCAAACGATAAATTCTGGTTACAGATGAATGCGAAACCCCCGTCTGCCGCTACTGTTCTTGTGCAAGTTGAGGCATCCTCTGCGAATATGTCTAACACTTTTTCATCTAAAGTACGTGTTCGAACGTATTCTGGTTTGATCTAGTCTGTTGCCACAATCGGAAAGGATATTGTCTCTCGAATACGAAAATGGATGGCGCAAAAGTATCCTTGGTGGAACACCGTCGTAGCGAAAGGCGCTTTTCTTGAGACCCTGTGCTTCAGTGCTGTTTCCATTCTTTAGATGATAAATGAAAGTATATTTGTCATTTCAGAATGGATTATCCAAGGTCATCGTCACAAACAGCAGGTGCATTGGTAATGACGATATGACAGCTGATTCATTCACACGTGATTTTCGAACAAGTGATTAGCAGAAAAACTATGAACTCACCTTAGCATTACCTCATCTAAGAGTGGTGGAATTTTCTCGAACATTTGCATACATGTACAATTCCGTCATGCATGCAAATAGTGCAAATTCACCTAGCAGCGTATATTTCGGCATACTTTCTTACTCGCACCATCAAAATGTACCATGACACAAAAGGGAAGCGTTTCCGGCCCAAACTAAATCGGAAACTTTTTCATCACTATGAGCAGCAGATAATGTCCTCAAATAATTTTGACTGCAAGTTTCCGAAACACCCTCGATCTCTCTCCATTTATTTTTAATTTCATATGGTCAATCTACTGCTAATGAAGTACTATGGGTGGATAACCGAAGAATATTTTGTCATTGGTAATTTTTTATATCGACGTTAAAATATATGAATTTTATTTTAACTTCTTTTAGCACTATTAAACTTAATGTGTGTGTTTTCTGATACCATGATAGCAGTTTCTAATAAACTTGCAAAACCAGAGCCTTTCAGTTT
This sequence comes from Macrothele yani, assembly GCA_039090855.1. Classification (NCBI taxonomy): domain Eukaryota; kingdom Metazoa; phylum Arthropoda; class Arachnida; order Araneae; family Macrothelidae; genus Macrothele; species Macrothele yani. Next base: position 1,883,316 of record CM077012.1, read on the forward strand.
CGCTTTCGCGAAGGTAGTCATCACGAAAATATGGACTCTTAGAACAGAACAATAAGACAGCAAGGTTTCTTATTTCCTTTCTCGTTCACACCAATTCTGGTATCCATATATGTTCTTTCATATGTATATAGTATCGACATGTGTTAATCTACCCAAAGACGGTTTGAGGCTTACATGTGAAATACTGTAATTGTCTGTTATTGCCTTGGGGAAGAAGCCTAAACAAAGACAATTTGACATTCTGAACACATGTTTATGTAAGTGGATTCTCCCATAAAGATTAACTGTGAATTGAACATTAGTAATTTACAGCATCATTTAATATTATATGTACTGAAGACACGTCAGTTACGTTTACGTTCCTCTGGAAGTACCGTCCATTAGTAATTATGCATCAGTCCCAATCTTTCTATATCCCAACAAGAAAGATGATACCGAATGTTCGGTTGCAATGAGCACGTCTTTTGAAACCTTTCTGATGTGAATTAAATTTATTAAAGTTATTCAAAGTCAATGGAACCGTTTAGGAAAACAATCAACCGGTTTCTACAGTTGATAAAACACCCAAAAATAGAAACAACTACTTACTTCCACCAGCGGCTAAAAAGCTATGTTAGGAAAATTAATAAATGACGCACAAAAAGTTTCTCATAGCACGCGGAAGGTATGAGAGACAAAGTGATTTACACATCAAACCGAAACAAGGAGAAATGTACAAGTAGAGGAAACATGATACGTATAACTCTACGCCTTCTGGAGGAAGAATTTTGCATAATGGAAGAATTGAAAATAGGCGAAAAATATTCTACATGGAAACATAACCTTTCAAATACGCCTCCCAGAAGAAGAGATAGTGCGAAAAAGGTTTCGACCTTTAAGCATCCTAGCGGGAAATCTGTGCATTATTTAAAGAGGGTAATGCTCCACATCTCTATTGTAAATAATAGCATACAGTAACGAAGAATTTCTCAATGGGGTTTTTAGAAGCGGAGATGCAGTTGCAAACTGAAACACTCAAACACCACCTATCGACAGAACTGTGAACTAAAAAAACTACTCATTAACTAACCAAAAGTGTTCTACAAGGTAAATGGCACCCAGTGTTGAAAGAAATTTTTAAATTGCACATATTTAAGCAGAGATATTGAGAAAAACAGATTAAGCATTCGCGCTCCTAGCGGCGAAATCGTGCATTGTTTTGGGAAGAAAATATGCACACCGAGTTTGCATAGTTATAGTAGCATCTGACCGGAAAAGAAGATTTTCAATCGGGTTTTTAGTCCTGGAGATATTGCTGTAAACCGAAATGTCAGCTTACGCCCTGTGGTGACAGACTTGTGCGTTAAAAAACAATTGAAATTATATGATAAACATTTCGCACCGGAAACGCTCTCCAACAAAGAAAGACTTTTTTTTCAAATCAGTCTCTTAGAAGTAGATATATCTACAGAAATAAGATATACATCAACCCCTCTGGTGGAGAAACTATACGTTATTTGAAGAAGAGTGTTTTCTCAAAATGTTTTCCTAAAAGAGTGGTATCGGTCCTCGAAAGAATTTTTCCAATCGAGTTATCAATTCGAAGCTCAAATTTGCTGCAAATACATCAGAAGCTGAAATAAACGCTTACGCCCCCAGGTGACCAAACCATTCTTTACCATAAATTAGAAATTATATGAAAAACATTTCCCATCAGGAGCTATATCCAATGTAGGAAAAGGTTTTCCAAATCGGCGTTTTAGAAGTAGAATTATCGGGAGAAACGCAATTTACCTTTACACCGCCTAGTGGAAAGTCCACGTACAGCTTGAAAAACTTGAAATTATATGAGAAAAATTTCACACCTGAAACGCTATCCAACAAAGAAGAAATTTTTCAAATCGGACACTTAGAAGCAGATATATTGATAAAGGGATGTAAGGTCAGGTGATGCGTAACATCACAGCCTCTCCTTGAAAAATGTCAACCCCGCCTTCTCGTGGTGCATCCTGTTCCTACTAAAGCGGCTCTGACGACCGCCAATAGCGGTATAACTATATCATCCGGATTAGAGGAAATGCTATCCCACACTCACCAACCCGCTTGGCCAGCGTGGTGAGTTATGGCCAAACCCCTCCAAAATGACTCCACAACTTAAATCTTGGCCCTCAGTCTCCGGCAGCTGGAATGTACCTGGCTAAGGCAGCGGCCAGTGCGACATGAAGGCAGAGGGTGCTAAGAATCCCCGGAGGACCGGACTAGGCTGCCATCTGATGCTGACCTTGGCTACGTATAATGGACGCTCCCTATCTTCTGTTTCAAGGCTTCTTGAATTGGAAGAGGAACTACAAAGAATCAAGTGGGACATCGTCCGGCTAAGTGAGGTAAGGAGAAATAGAGAAGATCTCATTGAACTGAAAAGTGGATATCTCTTCTACTATCGTGGGACAGATACAGGCAGAACTAGTGGTGTTGGATTTATAATAAACAAGAAACTGAAGGATAAAGTTGTAGAAGTTGAAAGTTCCTCTGACAGAGCTGCACGACTCGTTATCCAACTCTCGAGAAGATACCAGGCTCAGATTATTCAAACTTATGCACCCACCACAAGTCCTCCTGAAGAAGAAATTGAAGAATTTTATGAGAAAATTCGTCATCTAAATAATAAAGGTAAGCAGCACTTGAAGATAAATATGGGAGATTTCAATGCAAAAATAGGGCAACGGCAACAGAATGAAACTTCAGTAGGTAAATTCGGTCACGGCAACAGAAACCAGCGTGGAAATACTCTCGTTGAGTTTGCAGAGGCAGAAGGGTTTTTCATCTTGAACTCCTTTTTCAAGAAAAAGCCACACAGGAAATGGACATGGAGACATCCAAATGGAACGACAAATGAAATTGATTTTATTATGTGTAACAAAAAATTCGTCATAGAAGACTGCGGTGTGCTAAACAAGTGCAACACAGGTAGTGACCCTAGATTGGTGAGATGTAAGATGCACCTCAACACTAAACTCGAACGTGGCAAGTTCATAAGACAAACAAAATATATTGACATAACCAACCTTAAAAAACACCATAATACCTTCAAGTTGGAACTGAAGAACAAATTATCTGCTTTAGAAGGCCTAACATCGTAAGACGTGTCTATTTCTGAAGTTAACAGAAAAGTAACCTAAGCTCTTATGGAAACAGCAACAAAATTAGCTGGGTCTAAGAACAAGTTGCATGTGAACAAATTATCAGGAAAAACCAAAATGTTGATGCAAAAAAGAAGAGAGATGAGGACAACTAAAGAAGATGCGACTTCCAAAGTGGAATATATAGAGCTATGCAAGACAGTACGAAAAAGTGTCACTGAAGACGTAAGGAAATTCAACTGTGAACTGGTGAGGAAAGCAATTGAAAACAACCAAAGCCTAAAGATAGCAAAGGGACATCTCAGTAAGGGAAGAAAACAGATTATGACACTGAGAAAAGAAGATGGTTCTGTAACAAGAAATAGAGGCAAAATTTTAACAAGAGTGAAATATTTCTTCTCCAAATTATATGAAAGGGATGCAGCATGTATTCCAGACATCATGAAAGGTACCAGTACCAGAGTTCTTCCAGTCCTCCCAGCAGAAGTTGCACATGCAATCAAGAACATGAAGCAGGGAAAAGCTCCAGGAGAAGATGGAATTACTGTAGACATCATACAAGAAGCAAGTGGAGAAATCGAAACAGTACTTGTCCACATTTTCACTCGATGCCTTAATGAAGGGAAAATTCCTGAGGATTGGAACAACGCTACAATGATCCTGCTACATAAAAAAGGTGACATTGAGGATCTCAGGAACTACAGACCTATCAGCCTCCTATCAGTGGTTTATAAAATCTTCACTAAAGTACTTTCACACCGTTTGAAGGTAACACTGGACATGGCTCAACCGAGAGAACAAGCTGGATTCAGGAGTGGCTACAGCACTATAGATCATAGCCACGTACTGAGAGAACTAATTGAAAGAGCGAGGGAATATGAACTTCCATTGTGCATGGCTTTTATCGATTATGAAAAAGCCTTTGATTCGGTGAAACTATCAGCAGTTACAATGGCTCTGAAATCCTGCGGTATTGAAGATGCATACATTAATTTTATTAATAACATCTATAAAAATGCAAGTGCAAAGATTCGCCTGTTTGAAAATACAACACACATAAAAATTGGAAAGGGAGTGAGACAAGGTGACACCATATCTCCGAAGCTCTTTAATGCCACATTGGAAAATATCTTTCAATCACTGAACTGGGAAAACAAAGGGATAAAGATTAGTGGAGATTATCTAACCCACCTTCATTTTGCTGATGATGTAGACATTTTTGCAACTACCCCATCAGAGCTGCAGAGTATGATCCAAGAACTTGCTGACAAGAGTAAAGAAGTGGGATTAAAAATGAACTTTCAGAAGACAAAAGTGATGTTCAATGCTTTTACAAGAAATGAAGATTTATCGACTGATGGAGAAAAGCTGGAGATAACAGACACGTACGTTTATCTTGGACAGCAGATATCAAGTGAGGGTCACATTGATGAAGAAATTAATCGGCGTACAAAACTTGCCTGGAGAGCTTTTGGAAGAAACAGCATAATTTTCAAGAGCAATATGCCATTATGTCTTAAAAGAAAAGTGTTTGATCAATGCATCCTTCCAGTGCTTACGTATGGTGCAGAGACGTGGACCTTAACTAAAAGAGACATACGAAGGCTGCAGACAACTCAAAGCAGCAGGGAGAGGTGCATGCTTGGTGTAACCAGGAGAGATAAGAAGAGGAACTCGTGGATCCGAAAAATGACAAGAGTGGAAGACATCATGATCAGAGTTAAATCCCTGAAATGGCAATGGGCTGGGCATACTGCCAGAAGGACAGACCATCGATGGACAGCCGAAATTTTAGATTGGATTCCAAGGGACAGGAAAAGGCCCAGAAGAATGCCACATGGGAGATGGGTGGATGAACTTCGAAAGTATGCGGGAGTGACATGGAGGAGACTGGCACAAGACAGACCGTAGTGGAGGAAACTTGGGAAGACCTTCTTCCAGCAGTGGATTGATAATGGTTGACAATGATGATGATGATAGTTTGGAACCTGGGGCCATAAAAGAAATAGAAGAGGACGCAACTCAAGATGAGCTAGAGGAACTTTCAAACAATGATATGAAGGATGCGAATTTGAGGTGATATGCAGGACACCACATTGAGACGGGAAGGAAAATCAGAAGCAGCTACACGCCTAATTTTGAACAAATTGTTTTGGAAATGAAGAGTGAGCAGCCGTTTGTGCTACACAGCGCTGAGACTAACACTCCACCAAAATCTGGTGCCGCTAGAGATTTTAGAATTGGCAATCAACTAACATTGCCGGTGGTTTGAAGGACAGGCTTTCATTGTGTAAGAGGATATGCCAACAGCGTTTGTGGCAATACATATACTTACAAAAAATGGTCGCATGGCACATCGTCTATTTGTTCCTCTATGTGTCGTATTAGTTGTTTACTTGAGTAAGGCTACCTATGTAACGCGCATTCCTCCTTTTCATTTTGTCTTATTTTTTAAATATCTTCTGTTACTTTTCGTTACGAGAAATAAGTCCACGCGGTATATTTCATATTTCGAAAACTAAAAAAGAAGGAATAAAATTCGAAAATTTTGCATGACAGAATTTTTTTGAAAATAAACAAAGTCTATTGTAATGGCGAAAAAAGTTGTGCAAAAAGCATTGAAGCAGTAACTTGCTCTTTCCAAAATTGAATCCAATAAACAGTAAATAATGTGTATTTGGCTTTAATACTTTCAAGGAAAATGTCTTGCTGCTTGAACGTAAGAATGGTTCTAAGGAGTAAAAAAACTCAATGGTTTAAAAAGAGGAATATTATTGCATACGTTTTTCAACATTTGCGATTTTACTCCTCTGCATTCCTATTCTATAAAATTCAAATCTTTATTGTGTAAAAGATACTTCTCCAAAACCGTCAATCTTGCACATCTAGTGCACGGTATACATACAGTTGAACCGTGATATAAACACATTTTTTGCCTTTAACTTATATCTTACAAAACTCAGATTTATAAGAAAACCAAGAAATTAAAAAATTCAAAATCAGTCGGAGCACGCATTCCTCAAAATTTGGTATTAAAGCACATATATTTAGTTTTCAGTTTCCACTAAAGTAATGAATTATTGTCCACATTAAATCTACGTTTCTTTAAAAATTGCCGAATGTCTTTCATTACAGTTAGACATTTCTTTGGTCCAATATTTATAGTACATTAGAGTCATATAATTTCTTACTGCAAAGTTCTCCGCGCTAGGAGTGGTTGTTAGAGGTATTTCTTCCAAATGGATAAACCCGGATAGTTTGGAATTACAACACGGATTGTGAGACGTACATTCGTCGGTGGCGTAAAAGACATTTGACCTGGATTTTATGATATTTCGCGGACTATACGGCCCATTTCCTACAACTAATGTTAAAAGAAAATCCTTGAATCTAATGAGAAAGGAAACAAACAAAAGAAATTCAAGTCTATTAAATGGGAAACCGCATTCCTGGGCGGTACTTTCAGTCCTGAATAATTTATAAATAATACTTGGAAAAAGCAATTTTTTTCACTGAATGGGCACACGTGAACTATGTAAACAATAAGACGTGTGCAAGAATGCCGTTTAATTTCTACTAAGAAAAATTTCATTCAATAGCTTTTTTTTTCCTTTTCTTCCCTTTACACTTGCAAAATGAAAACAAAAAGGGCATTTTACGTTTCACTTCAATTGTTGAAAAAGGTACGTCTCTAGAGAATGCATCTCACACCATAAGTTTGATTTGTGAGTGTATTCCTATATTATTGCTACCTGAATTTGTTTTCTTTCTTAAAATATGATAATGGGAGCTAACATTTACTTAATAATCCGTTCACCTTCTCTGAAGTTTCATTTTCCGTTTCTCCTTTTAGCTCTCTCTTCTTAAATCCACAACCTACGTGTCCTTCGATCCATCTCAATACATGGCCGTAACATTGTCTTGGGTGTAATTTTAACCCTTGTCTCGGGTGTAATTTCAAATTCTCTGCCACATGAACTGTTGTCCTTATAGTTTCATTTCTTATTCTGTCTTTTCCAGTTACACCGCCCATTCACCGCGTAATCTTCATTACCGCAGTCTTTAGCCTATTCTACATGTATCTCATTGTTGACAAAATTTCATCACTGTACCGAATTACTGATTTTGCTGAGTCTTGAGAACTTCATTTTTAAGACTCAAAAACATAGAAACATCAACCTTTTGCTAAGGAAATTGAACCTTTTGCTAAGGAAATTTTTTTTTCTGGTGCGCCATCCTTTTGATTATGTAACCCTTTCATACATCTCCCCATAATACTGATTCCAAGAAATGTAACCCGTTAACGACGATAACACCCTAAACGTTCTTTCATTCAAACTACCACGACCTCCCGAAAACGCCAGTCTAGAGTGAGTGGGACTTCCTGTCCCTACCCGTTCTTTCAATTCACCCGTCCTCTATGTGATTATCAGAAGTACCCTGAGTAACAATTTTTGTCGCTAAACAAATAAGTAAAGCAGGCGTTGGTTTCTCCCGAGGTGATATTATTTATTCTTATGACATCGCATGCCGTCGTCGTAAAAGAATGTAGTGACTCCTCCACCCTCCTCCTAGGAAAACGTCTGATGGTCAATGCGGACCAAGACTACAGATTGGAAGTTTCGTGTGGTGACGGTGCAGTAATCCTTCGTTTTCTAACTTGTAAAGGGGAAGGAAGGAATTTTGAAAGGTGCAACAGACAATTTCGGGCGTTATGGTATTCTGAGCGACACAAGATTTCAGGGCTCTGGTCATTACAGGGTTAAAGCTTATTACTATTTTATAACTTCTTCTTGGATACCCTTATAAATACTTTTGTTTTGTTTTGGAGAGAAGCGATTCGTACGAGCATCTGCGGATAAGATAGGAGGTAAACTAATGCCGTAAGGATGACATAAAGCCTATGATTTACTCCAGCAACGAATCATGCCCAACTATCCGATATGAGAGAATACTGTACCCTTTATCACCCAGCCTCCGGTTAGCATCTCGGTTAAGACCCCATGAAATATATTAACCTTCGTTTTGTTGTAACACAAACTACCCAATAGAAATGTGCACGCTGACAATTTCATTTTCCGAACATTAAATACTTTTGGGTTTTAATGTTTACTCATGTTTTAAACTTTTGCACGAATATGGGAAAACTCATATCAATATCTTAAACTTTACAACCAAATTCGAAAACCGAAAGGATTTTGCTTTCTTCAAACCAGGCGGCAATACTAACGAAACTGTCGAAGATAAACCTCTGTTTGTTTCTTAAATGTTATTCCCTGTCTTATGTCTTACAGCATTCTTATGGAGAGAATACGTTTCACGACAAGAAGCACTCGGGCTTAAAACTCGGTACGCATTAAACAGGAAGATTTGCGACGTGCATGTTAGATTTACTTTTTCTGCAAATGTTTCTGTTTCCTGGCTTATCACTCCACTAAACACTTAGTCCGTATTTAGGGATTTTGTCCGCAACAGTTTGAATCTAAGTTGCTGTTTTATTCTACGGACCATAATTGTGCATGTAGAATATTATTTTCCTAACAGAGCCTTCTCGGCACAAAATTAAAATAATGTGAAGAAAATGCAATGCAATTTTTCTATTTATCGATGTAAAGAAACCGCAAAGTTGTCCAACAATGAACTTATAATATGATAATGTGACAAGTACATAAAAACAGCTGTGGATGTTCATAATGAACATCCACAGCGGTTGGAACAATACAAAACAAACACTGATGAAACTAAAAGTTGGTATAAAATGTTCAAAAGCTACAAAGAAAATGTTAGTAGGTACTACGATGTCTTCAAACGGATATACGCTGAAGCAGAAAGTTAGTATAAACCCCCAACAGCAATCAGATGTGCGCCGGTCTTTCTTACGTACTCAACTATGACGTTGAGATGGTTTTATAAACAGCTCACTGCAAATCATTCTGATGTGAACAAAGCGTAGATAGAGGCAATACGGGAATGACTTGTAATTTAACCAAATTTGAATGAGGCGTGATAGTAGGTATTAGCGGGCTTCTGCATGCATCTCAAGAATGGCAAACCCATTTAATTATGCGAGAACAACTGTATCTAGAGTGAACAAGGCTTGGTGCAAGTACAACAAGACAAGGAGACAGCGGCCGTCCTGTGAGAGGAAACGAGTGGTCGATGTTCGAGGGGAACGCTGGCTGGTGAGGATAATACGAAGTAACAGACGAGTTCCAGGGCGTCAAGTAACCGCACGGTACAATAGCGATATCGAGAAACGAATTTTGGCAACCAGCCGCACATTGGCGCAAATGAACAATAACAGCAGACGTTCCATTCATGTAGCACTGGTCTCTGGTAAAAACTGACAAATTCGTCTGCACTCGGCACAGGGGCATCAACACAGGATCCTTGAGAACAAGAAAATTTTTGCCCGGGCCAATGAATTACGGTTGCAGTTAATATACGCCTCAGGACGCGCCAGGATATTCCGTCCACTGTACGAATCCATGGATCCCAGCTGCCTAATGTTAACTGTACAAACTAGAGGAGGCAGTGTAGTGATCTGGGATCTGTTTTCATGGTGAGCATTTTGTTCCTCAATACCTCAGAAATGTCATGTGGAGGCAACGAGGTATCTTAACAGCGCTATATGACCAGGCACACCCGTACACGTGCATTGGGTTTTTTGATGGAAAGGGCGACATCCAGTAAGATAATGCGCCGTGTCACAAGGCTCCGATCGGTACACAGTGGTTCCAGGAGCACATTAGAGAATTCAACAGTGCCGAAATAACTACCACAGTACCCAGATTTTTACCTAACTGAATACATATGGGATGAGATTGAGAGAGCCATTCATAACACAGATTCTCCTACAGGAAACATTCGGCAATTGATTTACGCCATCACATATGCTTGGCTGAACATACCTCAACAACTACATCAAAATTTTCTTGAACCCATTTTACATTGAATGGAGGCTGTTTTGAAGTCCAAGGGTGTCCCAACACATTAGTCGGTACGTGTTCAAAATAACTCGCTACTTCGGTATACATGCCTCACAAGGGCAAACTATACGCAATCTAAGGATGTTCAGAAAGTTCTGAGACAATAAATCATATTCGGCCACCAGATTCACAAATGTTCGATGCTATTAAAATCTGGGAAGCCTTATTCCAGGCCAATCGTTCGATATCTTTATTCTGTAAGTATTTCTTTACCAGGAGAGAACGGCGAAGACGCGCTTTGTCGTCCGTAAATAGGAAATCTGACAGAACGTGATATCTAAAAAATCGTGCCAAAGAGTTCGAGGCAACTGATTCTGTATATGTGTGCTGATATGACTCTTCAGTCAACGACATGATGCAAACTGCTGCCGTTCATCACTTTTTTTTTGATTGGAGATTTAACGACCACCGTGAGCAACTCAATGGGCTATAAGCAGTCGCCCGTCCCTAATTTAGGGTCACTGGTTCCAGGGAAGGGAGAGAGCCAGTGCCGTAAGACAAACACAACATCCATGCCCGACCGGGATTCGAACCCGGACCCCTTACGGACGAATGATCAGAGGCCTAACGTACCACCTTCATCATAGGCATAGATCAGAGACAATAACGTACCGCCTTCATCATACGTAAAGCTTTCCCGAAGTTAGAGGAATTAATAACTCTATCCATGTGACCTACGTATCAAATTTCATCTGTAAATAAATTTAGGCCGTAGTTGGAGGCATCAAAAAACAGAACTGCAGCCCATTGGACAGCACTTCAAGTCACATGTTGGAAGCACCAGTTCTGACGAGCTCTACACTTGTTTGAAACCAGCGAGATACGTTTCGGTATATATTTCATTTGTATTTACCAGCGGCAACACATTTCGACTGGAATTTTTAGAAAGCCTTTTCTAAAAACGTAAGTGCTTATAGTATCACTTTATCCATCCGTCTGTCTTTCGAAACCATATCTCTGCAACTATTAATATTATCTGAAAAATTATTTTTTTTTTAATTGGGAAGCTCGACATGTGAGAAACATGATCCTTCTCTCCTGTCCTTTTCCAGTGCATTACCTCGCCACTAGAGGGCGTAAAAGTAGGTGTTATCGAGTTCAAAATATATATTTGTTCCATATCATTGCTTCTAAATAGTCGACAGAAAATAGGCTTCCTTTCCTTCGATGTCACTTTGATTAGAATTTCTTTTTTCAAGTAATGCGCAGTGTTTTTTCTCAGTGGGGTAAAGATAAAATGCGATTTACCCAATGCATCTGCTTCGAAAAGTCCGATCTGAAAAATCCTTTCTATGTCGGACAGACTTCTAGTGGGAAATGTTTTGTGTATAATTTCTAATTTTTGTTAAAGAACTATTTTTCCAACAGTGAGCATAAAGTTACATTTATGTTTGTCATGCACTATCTGTCATGATCTGAATGTCGTTGTTTATTTAGTCTTATTCGTTTTTGTGTATATTTTCTATTTCTTACCATCAGCTGCACTTACTTGTTTTTTCTTGCTGCCACCAGTCTAGATTGGGGTAAGGTCTAGACGCCTTATGGAGATCACTTTGTTTGAGACAGAGGCGTGTTTGAAGATTTCCAAGCTGGTGTAGAAATGAGCCGAAGATAAATAACTAACAAATTTATTCTCCACCACTTAGGGTAGGATTAAGGTTGGTTTGACACCTTGCATACAGAATAATTTCAGATGACAATGGAACTTGAGCTGAGTACAACAGAATTATGGTGCTTCCTGGTTAGCACCGTTCAGTTCCTCTTGGGTACTTGATTGATACATTCATAAGTTACACAGCAGCACTATGCTTTTATGCACTTTTGATACAAGATATGAGATTACTCGATCTCAGATATAATGGATCTAGACCTCGGCCTGATCCCTTGGAACAAATATAGATTGTACTTAACCGCAGTTAGTTGAGATCTATACCTAGCTAACTCGACCGCAACCGAGCCAAAGAATATCTAACGAGAAGAAGTTAAGGCTCAGCGAGACGTAACTAGCGCAGCCGTATCTTTAGGGAAAACATGCAGTGCACAGAAGCCAACATACAGGCTGATGCCGGAGCAGACTGAGTTGGACTGAGCATGCGCGTTTGTGTTTGTTGACTTTCTTCAATTCTCTCTTCTAGCTCTGCGATATATGCTATAGTCGTTTCAGTGATCTGCAATTGTTCAAGTGGACTTACAAATTTATTTTGGTAGTCTGTATCAAGCAAGGCATGTCTTTGATGGAAGAAAATGATAAATCTACTAGGTGAGTAATTACGGGTTTTTTTCCCATTCCTTTTTAAGTGTTATTAAAGGAAACATTTTGAGCCTTACATTGTTCAATTGTATGCATGTTGACATGGAGGTTAATCATTTTTCCCGCCTTTACGTAGAATCATTCTCAGTATTATGTTTTCTTAGGATTCACAGCCATTAAGTAAAGAATATAACTAAGGTTACATACCTAACGTGTACGTTTTGTGGAAACCCATTCATGTGCTTCTGAGAATTCCACGAAAACAATTTTTAATACTTCAGGGTAACACGAACAAAACCCATTGAAATTCAAAAATGGCCTCAGCACATTTGACATTTAAGGTATATTGTTAATATGAAATTCGTGGCAAGCAACCGGGTATTACTATAAAGTAGTTATCTGTAGGTATTTCTGTGCAAATTGCACATGTGTGTGATTTCCCCTGATCATGTGGCCTTGCTGATGCACCTGCAATGCAAAATAATATTTATAATGGTTCCATATAAACCAAACACCCCTAAAATAGGGTTAAATAAAAATTAGGTATAGTATATTTTAGTTAATACTAAAAATTGGAAATTTGTGTCAGCTGTTTAATGAAATAGAACTTCCTCTTCATACCTCCCAAATCAAGCAGAGCATTTTTTTTTTTTTTTTACTTTAAGGTACTTTTCTACAATCGCCATGTTGGTGTTGTGGTGGAAACTAAGCAAAGTGTAAGAATGTATATGCCGCCCCGGTGGCGCAGTGGTCTAGGCGATGGCCTCTGATCATTCGTCCGAACTGGGTCAGGGTTCGAATTCCGGTGAGGCATGGATGTTGTTTTTGTCTTACGGCACTGGCTCTATCCCTTCCCTGGAACCAGTGACCCTAAATTAGGGACGGGCGACTGCTTATAGCCCATTGAGTTGCTCACGGCGGTCGTTAAACCTTCAATAAAAAAAGAATATATTTAATGTGTACACAGCTTATTAAATTTTTTCTTGTTTGTGGTTTTGTTTGTTGCTGCACACACTTGCACCTGGTAGTACTTAAAGTATTTGTGTTACATGTGTAACTTATGTGTTACACAATATTTATTTTACCTGTGTATTAGTTCTGTGGCCAATATAGATCAATAGCAGGACAAAATGGTTATACAATATGTATTTTCCCAGGTTCCCAAATCCTTAGACCAAAGCCACAGTCAGAGCTGTGACATGCTATGTTCCGAAATTATGAGTGCCAAATAAATTTTTCAGTAGTTTTATTTATTTGCAAACGCAACATTCAGGGCGGGCAGTTGAAAAAAACGAAAAAACAAATACAAAGTTAACTCTGGTTTGATGACCTTTTTGGCCTTCCTGAGCATAAGAGTAACACAATTTAGGAAAATTCAATTTCTGGACTTAACATTAGTTGACATAATTTCATACCCATTCAGTAATAATAATATAGCAAACACCTCTTTCACAAGGTAATAAGATATTGGGATTTCATATGTAACTTTTTGTTATGCTCACTCCAGAGTCAGAGGTGCAACACTATCCCACAAAATTATTTCTTTTAAGACTCCCTCACGCAATATTTCAGCTGTTAGAAGGGAGTCATCTGAACGTATGAGTCAGAGGGGCAACACTATTCCACACAACAGCCTCTGATCATTCGTCCGAAAGGGTCCGGGTTTGAATCCCGGTGAGGCATGGATGTTGTGTTTGTCTTACGGCACTGGCTATCTCTCTTCCCTGGAACCAGTTACCCTAAATTACAGACAGGCAACTGCTTGCTCGCCGTGGTCGTTACACCTGCAATCAAAGAAAGAAAAATATCACACACAACTATTCTTTTAGTTTTAGACTTCCGCAGTATTTCAACTGAACACAGAGTCATCTGAGCATATTAGAGAGTACTACAGACATGCTATGTTTATAATTATAGCTTGAAAGATGAGAGAGATATTCCTTGTCGGTTTACAAAATAAAATTCTTAAACTGCCTTATGGCAGCAAAAAAGGAGAAAACTACGTAAGGTAAATTTGCCAGGAAATCGTAACCTGCCATAGAGATTTGTATCCATGGTTCCCATACGACTTATGTTGAATACATACTATGTACAGTAAGCACCTGAATTTTTTTTTCTCCAGTACCCACCTTCAGACAAAGTTACTACTTAGCCTTAAGGGCTGCACGTTACAATTTAAGCATTTTATTTCCCTTTTTAAGGGTTTCTAGAATTTTCTAAAATACATTTGAATAGCTAGCCACTTAAACAAAAAATTTCTTCTTTATACAAGGGCTCCTTTGCTACATCACTCAAATGGCAAACATATAACTCTTCCTCTGATCTTACATAACTGACTCAGTGGCTCAACTAGAATGAAACTATTTCAAGTTATTACACTGTTCCAATATCCTCCGACTCACTGGTCAGAAAACATATATATTTTTTATGACGCTTAGCCACTATGAGATATTAATCTTTAGGTAATTTTATGTGCAAACTTCACATGTGCATGATTACCACTGGTCATGTGGTTGGTACACCTTCTGTGGCATTATTAATCTTGCGCGTCACAATTCGGAGAATGCTAATCACTGAATCACAACTATCCCTACTATGGAATGAAGAGGTGATTTACGATTCCAGTTGCAAGTAACTGTATCCACAATTGTTGTTTTTTTGTATAGACGTGAACGTGGAATTTGTATCCTTTTAGTGTGGCTTGTCCCTAAGCAAAGTTTGTTCATAATCATGTGTAGTAAGGTAGCACTGCTTACACTACTACATGTGTGCAGCCTGCTAAGTTCAAATTCTACGTTACAGCTTATGCCTACATGTAGAAATTACAATTTTCATTTAATTATTTAAGGTATTATATTATGATTCATTAGAGATGTCAAAAATTAAACTGAAATGAAATACTAGAAATAACAAATGAAATCTTTTTATATTTCAGGAGGAAAAAGAATCGTCATGTGATTTGTGTAATCTGCAAATCAGAAAACAGATCTCACCCTGACCGCAGGTTTTTCTCTTTTCCCAAAGAGTCAAGTAGGTGAGTCTCCTTTATTTTGCTACTTTCTCAGGATAATGTTTTAATTTTTGGCAAAAATTGCGTTCGTTATTCTTAAATTATGTTCATTTATCTAAGTTGTAGGTTATTTGGTTATTTACCTAAAATAGAGCATTGTTAACATTTAGCTGCATGTTTTGCATAGCTAGTGCAATGTAATATTTAAAAAAGGTAACTTGTGTTTAAAAAAATTTAGTTGCTTAACAAACACATGTCAGTTGTCAATGTTTTAATGCAATGTGCAACAAAGTGCTAATGTAATGAAAAAATATGAAAAATGCAATTTCTTAAAATTACAGCAAAATTTCTTTATGGAATTCACTTTGAGCTGTAAATTATTTTGCTCATTACTCTTGTTTAATTTCTTGTTGTCCTAAGCACCAAATTTATATTGTGTCATCACACAAATGTCAGTTGTGTGATGACACAATATATATTTAGGGGAACTTGTTTTTTTATAGTTTTTCACTACTTAATACCATTTGAAATGGTATGTTTCTATGTATTGATTACAAAGTGTGTAATACATTGTTCTTTCTTAGATTTTCATCCTGGATTTCGGCATGCCGTGAACACATGTGTCCCAAAACTGTTAGGGCTGTGGAAGCAAAATATCCAAACTCTTTATACATTTCCCATTATAAAGTATGCTCCCTCCATTTCCAGGATCATGATTATGCTTCAACAAAAAGACACTTCCTCCACAAGTCTGCCATTCCTACAATTTTTAAAAATCCAGGTATGTTCCTTTGCAGTTTAGACTAACAATAAGACATGTGAAATTGTGGGAATTAAAATAATATTCAATTATGTTTCTTATGTGAATTTAGTTTTAAACTACCTGTTCATTTCAGTATATTGCAAAAGTGGCCCTATGATCTATAGAGCCACCTTTGGTATGTACGAGGTCTACGCAAAGGAAAGAAAGAGATCCATTCATATTTTGGGTTTTGCAGCTGTCATGTCAAAATATAGCTTTCCCGAATGTTATTCGACAGTTATAATGATGAGCCTGAAAGCAAAAGAAAAGAAATTATATTAAGGATAAACTTAAGTTCCAGAAAAACCACATGTGGAACCATATACATTTAACTGGCTTAATATATGTACTTTCGCATGAATCCATGTTTACTGTTGATTCCTTACTGTTTTTATTGATGTAAAAAGAAATATCAGGACACACCAGGAAGTTCAACAAAAACCTTTGACATCTATTACAACTGATACAAAAATTACTAA
Organism: Macrothele yani; assembly: GCA_039090855.1. Classification (NCBI taxonomy): domain Eukaryota; kingdom Metazoa; phylum Arthropoda; class Arachnida; order Araneae; family Macrothelidae; genus Macrothele; species Macrothele yani. The sequence goes on from CM077012.1 coordinate 1,899,966, forward strand.
ACAAAACACATTATTTTAACGTACTTTTACCTAAAACATGCATAATATCTAAAATTTTCAGGTTCTTTCCCTTTTATTAGAGGACTAAGTGGAAAAATTTTAAGATTAATGAAGAAACACAACATTATTTTTGGACATTCAGTTCAAAATATTGGTGACTTGTGACACATGACACAGAAGCTCATGTGTCACAAGTTTTTAGTCAGAGTAATGTGTTGGAAAATGCATAATTTACCTACCAGCAGCTGATTTTTTTTTTCATTTTGCGATGTATGTATTATCTGGACTTATAATTGATGCCATGTATACTTTATTTGTATGGAAGAAAGAAGCTCATGTGTCACAAGTGTTTAGTCAGAGTAATGTGTTGGAAAAGGCATAATTTACCTACCAGCAGCTGATTTTTTTTAAATTTCAGTTTGTGGTGCATGTATTGTGTGTACTTTATTTGTATGGGAAAAAGAAGTGCATGTGTCACAAGTGTTTGGTCAGAGTAATGTGTTGGAAAATGCATAATTTACCTACCAGCAGCTGATTTTTTTTTTTTTTTTCATTTTGCGATGTATGTATTATCTGGACTTATAATTGATGCCATGTATACTTTATTTGTATGGAAGAAAGAAGCTCATGTGTCACAAGTGTTTAGTCAGAGTAATGTGTTGGAAAAGGCATAATTTACCTACCAGCAGCTGATTTTTTTAAATTTCAGTTTGTGGTGCATGTATTGTGTGTACTTTATTTGTATGGGAAAAAGAAGCGCATGTGTCACAAGTGTTTAGTCAGAGTAATGTGTTGGAAAAGGCATAATTTACCTACCAGCAGCTGATTTTTTTTAATTTCAGTTTGTGGTGCATGTATTGTGTGTACTTTATTTGTATGGGAAAAAGAAGCGCATGTGTCACAAGTGTTTAGTCAGAGTAATGTGTTGGAAAATGCATAATTTACCTACCAGCAGCTGATTTTTTTATTTCACTTTACGATGTATCTATTATCTGTACTTATAATTGACGCCATGTGTACTTTTTTTGTACGGGAAAAAGAAGTGCATGTGTCACAAGTGTTTAGTCAGAGTAATGTGTTGGAAAATGCATAATTTACCTACCAGCAGCTGATTTTTTTTATTTCACTTTACGATGTATCTATTATCTGTACTTATAATTGACGCCATGTATACTTTATTTGTACGGGAAAAAGAAGTGCATGTGTCACAAGTGTTTAGTCAGAGTAATCATAAAATTATTTCATGGTTTTGCATTACTAGTTGTGTTGAAAGATGCATAATTTAACACCAGCTGATTCTCGAAAAATGTTATTTTGCAGTCTATCTATTATCGATACTTCTTGTTGACGCCCTGTATTCTTTATTGGTGTGTAAAATTGCAGCACATGTAACAACTATGATCAATGAAGTAATAAAATTATTTAATAGTAAATATGCATCCGTTTTATTTTAGAAATAATTTAAGAGCATTGTCTTTTTTTTTCGATCTTCTTTTCTGACTTAACCTTTTTTTCTTTACCAATAATTGAAAAATATTCACAAGATGATCGGAAATGCAAGGTAAGTTATTGCATCATTTTACTTTGGGATCTAAAGCCTAATGGTGTATGTGCAGAATAAATAGAAACTGGGTACCGGATGAAATTGAAATCGCCTGACATCATTGGAGCCTCAAGCTGTATTTCTGAAGTCTGTTTTAAATCATTTTTGATAAGTAAAAAGTTGTTTGCAGCTTAAAAAAAAATCTTCCCAAAAAAGTGGATTTTTTATTTAAAATCGTTCGGACAGGGCGCGTTTTATGCGTCACTTTATTACAATTTTTTTTTTCGCTAATATGTTAAGCTGCAGCTACATTTCGTTTTGCATGTTTTACGTGAAGTTGTGAAGTTCGTGTCATTTTATTTTTTAGAGTTAGTATGATTTCTTGATTTTCACAAAAATACAATATGTTTCTTTGTTTAAAACAGCTTCCAGTTCGGAATTTAGGAGAATTAAAAAATTGTAAGCAATTTTATTTTCCCATGACATTAATTTTGAGGCATTTTGGTACCTATGTATTCAATATCAAGACTGAAAAAGTTGGTGCTTAGAGTGAGAATAAAACTGCTAATATTTCGTTAAAATAATATTAATTGCTATTGTATATATTTGTTTCACCAAAAGAAGGGACGGGAGGGATACTCAGGAAAAAAAGAACTGCTTTAGTCTCAGACCCAAGGAAACGATCGCCGATCAAAGCTTCGCTTCCGTTCTGTCTAAAGAATAGGCTTCGCTTCGATTGCATGAAAGAATGCCCACGGAAAAAACGCCCACGGAAAAATCGCCCACGGAAAAAACGCCCACGGAAAAAACGCCCACTTTTCGAAAGTAGGAAAAAACGCCCACGGAAAAATCGCCCACAGACAAAATGCTCACTGGAAAAATATGTGTTTGACTGATAAGTTTTTATGTCTGTTATAAACGGTGTTCGGACAACTAGTCACAGACTGCTGGCCAAAAAACGGTTAGGGGTCATATAAAAATTGCGGTTTCTAGGCCACCTCACCTACATAACGCGAATATGGGAATGACGGAATGAAAACTTTTAGAAGGGCCTGAACGTTAGCACTAATATTATTTTCTGCCTGAGTAATACCGCAATATTAATAATTTGATGTGTAAAATATTTTCTGCAAACCTTACAAATACGAGAGGAAAGTTCGGATTGCACTGATGGACTGTAGAGGTTGTATGGTGTTGGCCTGAAAGCCGTGGTAGTCTTATGCAACAGTTATTTAAAAACATACTAACGATTCACCGTTGTCTTCAAGCCAACTGCTGTACAATATTTTTCTAGAAACTACAAATAAAAAAATTGTCTGCGAGTATGTGCAAACCCAGGGAATTTGTCTGGGGAGGGGGGTGCTTAAAATCTAAAATATGAAATATAAAGAATTTCTGGTCCGATCGGGAGATTTCCAGCGTTTACAAGCTACAACACGTCGAATTATCTGAGGGTATCTGCTGCCTCAGGAAACTAGTCGGGGTGGGGGGAGGTAATACCAAAATCGTAAAATATCAAGAATTTCTCTTCCGATCTGGAGATCTTCAGCATTTAGAAACTGCAACTCGACAAATTTTCTTAGCGCATGTCACTCTCTGGAAACCTGTTGGCGAAGAGGGGGGGTAATACCAAAAGTGTAAAATATGAACAATTTCTCGTCCGATCGGGAGATTCTCGGCAATTAGCAGCTACAACTCGACACATTATCTGAAGGCATGTGAATGATGAAAATCGCCCGATCGGACAAGAAATTCTATATAATTCACAATTATCATATAACCCCCCCCCCACCCCCAGGTTTACTGAGTAGGCACGTGCCCTCAAATAATCTGTCCAGCTGTAGCTTGTAAATACTGAAAATCTCCCGATGGGACGATACATTTTTCAAATCTTGCAGTTTTGCTATTACCCCCCCCCCCCCCCGACAAGTTTCCTGAGTCAGCACATGCGCTCAGATAATTTGCAGACTTGTAGTTTGAAAACCCTTAAATCTTTTGTTGAGATGTAGATCATAAACATTTCTTATAAAGAATAACATTAATTATCGCAATTAAGAAAAGACGAAATTACGGAAACTTTATATGACTCTGATTACCAACCTCTGGGGGTCGTGGGCACGAAGCGGTCGAAAACGTTATTTTTATAAGGCCCCTTAAAATTTTTGTGGCCAGTTCTCCGGTGGCCAGTTCTCCTACACCCGTCATGTAGAAATTAACTGTTTTAGTTGTCCTTTGGAAAACTCCCAGGAAGCTATGAGTGCGTATTTTTTTCTTTACACTGGGAAGAAAAGAAGTATGCCTGTAACTTGAGATTATACTACTCACGGGGAAGACACACCCTGACCGGTGGCCAACCGATAAATTTAAATGAAATATATCGCTTGTTATTTGGGGTGCGGTCGCTAGCAAACGTTCCAGCTGCAGCTGCAAAGCACCACTTTGACGAAAGACAGATGCCTCCCCCTCCCCTTCGGCTCGCCGTACACAAAAGAGGATTTCCAAAAGAGACAAGAGTGCAAAGAAAGCACATTACACAAAGTTATATCTGTACATTGCGCCTTTTACGAAAATCGCTTTTACAATTAAATGCTATACTTTACAAGTATTTATAAATAAAATAATCTGACTTTTAATGATTTCCCTTTTAATTGATATAGTTAAATAACAAACATGCATAGTTTTATAAAAATTAAGACCTTACTTTAAAAAATAAGAATAGTCACAAATTTTTTACAGTAAAGCCGAACTGGATTTTTTTAAGAAAGTAGCTACTCTACAGTAGGAAGTTGAAAGTTAACAATCTTATATGGTTCTTCACTAGGCCACCCGCGGCCCTTAAGTCATAAGTCCTAGGCCTTGGCCTATTTAACAGTTTTTATTCTAACGATGTTATATTCATAACGTTTACGTAACACATCAAATTATTAATATTGCGGTATTACTCAGGCAAAAAATAATATTAGGACTAACGTTTAGGCTCTTCTAAAAGTTTTCGTTCCGCCATTCCCATATTCGTAAATTTACATAACAAGTATTGTCAATAATCAAACAGAAGTCATCGCTCTTTCCACGTTTATAAGTGAGTCACGGAAAAATTCTCAGTGGCCGCCACCAGGAATCGAACTCAGGGTCTTCCAGTTACGCGCCGGATATGCTTCCACTGCACCACAGCTATTCCTATTCCACGTCAAATGTCTGTATTAATTGTCAATAATATTGCGCTTCTACTTATGCACCATACATTCAATCCATACATTAATTAATAGGCCGTAGGCCTAAGCCTATTCAACACTTTTTTCTTCGCCTGTGAATTAATTAAGTAAAAGAAAAATATTGCAAACTTGACATGTTATGTAAATATTTAGTACCTACGTAAAAGTGCAGCGTTATTAAAAAATCCCACCTTAGGGTCCTTTTCCGAACATACATGAATTATGCTGTAATTCTCGCTTGGCTTACATAGAACGTTTTCTCGAAATTTGTTTGGAGTTCCTAATTCAATTCTCAATGTAGGCCAAAAATCGATAATACTTACAACCCCCCCCCCCCCCCCCGTCCCCTTGAACTTTTGTGGCCAGTTGTCCTGTGGCCAATTCTCCTACACCCATTTTCGTTATGTAGGTGAGGTGGCCAAGAAACCGCAATTTTTATATGACCCCTAACGGTTTTTTGGCCAGCAGTGTGTGACCAGTTGTCCGAACACCGTTTATAACAGACATATAAACTTATCAGTCGATCACATATTTTTCCCGTGAGCATTTTGTCTGTGGGCGATTTTTCCGTGGGCGTTTTTTCTGTGGGCGATTTTTCCGTGGGCGTTTTTTCCGTGGGCATTCTTTCCTCATACCTTCGCTTCCCCTCGTCCCCTGCGCTTTTTGCGCCTGAATGTTAGCTTTCCCCCAGAGCAGGTCTTCCCTCGTGGTGCGGCGGCGCTGCTGTTGCCTGTCTTACATTATCTCTACGAGAGCTGGCCTTCTTCACGCGAAGCGTTTATATTCTTTGGCCGAGCGCTGTTCTTACGGCAAAATCATCCGACGCGATGACCTGACGTCCTGCTCTGGTGAAAACTAGACGAGAAGCGAGCGCCAAATAACTAACTTCCTGAGTTCTCCCCAAACTTTTTTGAGCTCCAGCGAGCGCTTAGCCAATCACAAGAACGCATTCGACCCCCCCCCCTAGTTGGGCATCCTTCACTCTCCGCGTCCTGCTTCCCACGGTTTACATCCGCTGGATGGCTGCTCGTCGAAGAATTCCATGCTCCCAGTTCTGACAATTCATGGGCTCGTTGTGACCTTGTGAACTGGACACCAAGATGGATGTCATTCTCCCTTCCTCGCTTTTCACTTCAAAAATGGCGTTCCCTTGCCCATTTCTGATTTTTCCCACGTTTACCTTTTTTTTTTTTTTTACATTCAGCAGTTCCTATATTTCTGTGCGACGCTGGCATTTTTTTCAATTCTTTTTTTCCTCATGGTTTTCACATCATCACAATGTTTCACATGTATTTACAACCTTATCGGCGTTTCTGAAAAGCCGATTGAAAATTTTGTTTGCGGTGAAATACCGCTTACCACGAAAAACCCACAGCCCATATTTTCTGCTTAAAGTAATGCGCAGTTTTTTCCGCAAAGAAGCGTAGATATAAATGTCATTTTTGAAGTCTCTGCTTCTAATGCACCGATTTGGAAAAAACCTTCTTTTTCGGAAGGCATTTTTGGTGCGAAATATTTTGCATGTAATTTTAATGTTCTTTACTCACAAGTTTGTCACTAGAGGATATAAGTTCGTGTTTCCGTTCTCAGCATATCTGTAGCACTATCTGCGGGTTTAAAATACCAACTGAAAAATCTTTGCGGCAGCGGTAGCGCATTGGTCTAGGCGATGGCTTCTGATCATTCGTCCGGGATGGGTCTGGGTTCGAATCCTGGTGAGGCATGGATGTTGTGTTTGTCTTACGGCGCTGGCTCTCTCCCTTCCCTGGAACCAGTGGCCCTAAATTAGGAACAGGCGACTGCTTATAGCCCACTGAGTTGCTCACGGTGGTCGTTAAACCTCCAACAAAAAAATATTTCTTCAGTGAGATACTACTAAAAACGAAAACATTTTACGACATTTTCTTACCAAAACAGTACAGAATTCCTCCGCTAGGAGGCACAAATATCTTGTTTGTTTTTCTTGATATCCCTACTTTTAAAATTTCGATTTAAAAAAAATCATTTTATTCTGTTAGAATGTCTGTGACAAGTCTGTAAAATTTCGTGCAGCTATGTTTGGCAAAAAAAAAAATAAATAAATAAATAAAATAAACAACATGCGTTTTGAGGACAAAAAGAAGCAAGTTAGTAAAATCATGCAATGCATTGATTATGATGCGCTTTCTAACATACCAGAAATCATAGGAAAATGCCTTGGTTTTGAGGGGATTAACATATGATATAACGTTTGAGGTTCACATATATCAAAATTAAATATCTTTCTGCCCGTGTTACCTATTTCTATTATCAAGAGCTACCACACATAAGCCGTTTTAAAATAATTAAAAATACCATCTAAATCGGGCAATTTTCACGGAAGTTATCGCGCGAAAATAACGGCTAACGGATCTCACGCATGCGCACTGCCCGCAATTGCTGACAAAAAACATTTTAGGCGGAACTGCTTCCAAAGTCGTTACGGAACAACGCATTGTACTTCGTCGCAATCGAAGCATTTTTACGCAAGTTATCACGCAGAAGGGCAGTAGAAAAAATTCATCAACATCTGCGCTGCGTCGTGGGTGAAACATCTGCTGGTCTTAATGCTTTAAAAAAGGTAACGCTTCTCGTATGTTATGGGTAACCTAAGACAGTTTTCAGCCATTATAAGTAAGAATTGTTACCGAATATACCCCAACACCACAAATTGTGAGCGTCAAAATCGAATAATTTTAAGTAAGTGACAAGATCAGATCATATGTAGAGGATTTTAGGAAGGGAGTATCTGACCCCAGGTCTTATACAACCCTTAGAAATAGGAAGCTAGGAGATTTGGGCTAGAGTGCCCGATAGGAAAGTGACACGCAAGCGGGGTAGAATGAAGGAGGAAGACGCCCTTATTTATTACCGGGGGCCAGTACCTGGGGCCCGACGGCTTAACGTTCCCCACAAAAACATCCGACGCACGACGGATATTTAGTCGTTCGAGCGTTCGTACCTGCCTGGGAACGTACCCGAGGTCTTCTCAGTCACGAACTTTGACCAATAGGCCACCCGCGGCCCCAAGTAAGTGATAATGCAGGAGGACGGAAGTATATACTCCGTTCCTAAACCTTAAAATATATTGTATTGACTAATGATTCGATTTTGACGGTTTCTTTGCACTTCGCTCTCCGTGGTTCCCGCAAAAGCATACTGAACTGTATCGAAATCAAGCAATTTCTACGTGAGTTATCCTGCGCGCAGACAAACCCTCCTCCCTACCCTGACTATTTATTTGTTAAGTATACCTCCGGAACAACATACTAAAGTTTTGTCCCAATAGAAGCATTTTTACTCAAGTTATGAGGATAATGGCTGTTTGAATAAATCTCGCTCCTGTGCCCTGACCTTTGACCCCATTTCGATGGTATTCAACAGAACCGGTTCTGTATACCTCCGGAACAACATGATAAAGTTTTGTCGCAATCGAAGCATGTTTATGTAAGTTATGACGCATAAGGGCGATGAAATGGATTCCGCTCCTATGTCCTGATCTTTGACCGCATTCAAAAGAGTTTGTCCCCAGGTTAGCCCCTATCACATACTAAAATTTGATCGAAATCGATCCCTTTTTATGCGAGTTATCGTGTGGATAGACAGACAGACGGACAAAACTGAAGTATATACGCTTCTTTAACCTTCGGTTGGACAGCGTAAAAAACAGCCCAAATAGTTTTGAAGATGTGAATAAACTCCTGTAGACTGCTACTGAGATTTGAATACCTGAATGATCGTTCTGGTGTTTAATTATTGCTAAATGAAATGGCTCAATGACTAGAAGTATAAGAATGGCTCATGAAGCATAAGAATTATCTGCTTACATCCGTAGACATTTGTTCTGCACACTCGTTAATTTGACATTAAAACGCATTACGATTTTTCTCTAACCTTCTAAATACCATACGTCATCGACCAACTATGTAATTAGGAAATTACTTTATCTTATTACCATCGCAAAATGAGAGCGAGAATCTTAGAAAACATGGAAAACACGTAACAACTGAGTGCAAATTCTATTGTCAAACAAATCTATTTAATGGTGGTCCTGTTGTTGTTTTTTCAACTGTGCCCCAGAGGCAGGTTTCTCAGAAAAGAACTGTTTACCCATCGGTATGCTCAGAAGAAGACAAAGAAACGATGGGAGTTGCAGACGAATCAACCTGTGATTGGAAACGGAATTTCTGGATGACAGTTCGTCAAAAGTTTTCAAGTTGCTTTTAAGTTCACGGAGGCAGATACCCCTTAAGCTGTTGTTTTGATAGAATCAGAGCTAACATACGGAAAATAATATGAAGGTATAATCCATAAAGTAGAGAAATCTCCAAAATTATGCAACTCAATAAATATTGGGAATTTTTAATATCGAGTACAGCACAGATTAAGCGATTTATAAAATCAGTATGAATATGAGAATTGCCTGTACAAATTAATCCTAAAATTGTGGAGAGTCAGTTTCGTACAAATCAATTTTTTAATAATCGTTTCAATTGCTCCTCATTTCTTTAATTAATTTTATATGTGTTGGTAAATGTGAAAATATATTAACCGTACTTCAGGTAATACGATTCGCTACCACATCTTTTAATTAAATTCTTAGATTGACATTATCTGGTTATTATTATCAAAATGTCTATTTCCGAAGTAATCAGATAAAACTTTGTACACTGTAAATTTTGGAAATGAAACGTAAATATTTGCTGTAGTTGTTTCGGTTTCTAAATAATTTTTGATTTCCTCCTATAATATAATATTAAAGCGGAAGGACAGCAAGTAGTGTGAATCGAAACTGAACGTGAGGTTTTGTGGTCCCATTTAAAAAAAATAATAATACTCTTCTCCATGTGGTATATGTACAAAATATTGATAATTTCAACTGATTAAAGCTCGATTCCTTTAGGCTATTCTAGTATTTGAACGTCTTGTGATTTCCTTCTTCTAATACACTTTTCATCCTAAAGGACAGATTTTATTGAAAACTAAATCTGTCGGAAAGCGTGGTAAACATACAAGCACATTGCTTTAGCCTAAAGAACGATGCCTTCTGTTGATAAAAGCTCCATGTATGGTTTTGCATTTCCAAATTTTTAGTCATTTCATGTTTTTTTCTTTCTCCAATACAGTAATAAAGCAAAAACTGATATTCACCGAGGTTCAAAACTCTATGTCAGGTTTAGCGATTCCATTTTTAAATCGTCTTATAATATTTTCCAGTATAGTGATATGACAAAAGAGTGGTATATGCTACAGGAAAAATGTATAAATTCCATCTGTTGTTTCAACCTTTAAACTATTTTGCGATATTTCTTCTGCGGCAATGTGAAAAAAAGATGTGTAAGAGATAAAAGCTTTAAATTAGGCCTTTATCACGCTGTTTCTTAAACCACTTTGTGATATTCTACTTCTAATATAGTAATAACAGAAAAAGAAGATGTAGGCTTTCCGTAAAAGCTTCTTGCCAGCGTAAAAGGAAGGGGAAATGGAGGAAGTTGTTCTACGTGGAATTAGGTCTGCACGACACGTAGGACTAACTAACCAGCGATCCGGAAAACCCGTCTATTTAGTGTTTCTCTGAGAAGGAAGGACGGAAGCAGGGAAATGTAGAGAGGAAGAGGAAGACGAAGAGAAGAGCAAACATGGACTTAGTAAGGATGACTCTGCTAACAAGGTCTCGGGTGGGCCACAGGTGCGACAGTGCGTGCAGCCCTGCCTTAGGGGCATCCTGGCCTCATCTGCGGAGAGTCGATGGTGTAATAGGTCAGCATCCATCTTCCTTCACCGCATCCCATTGTTAGCACAATTGATCGTCTTCCCGATTCTATTTTCTTGTCCCAGTTGAGGTTCTCCCAAAGACAAGAACCAATATTTTCCCTTATGTTCAATTCCCGTTAAGCTTCGCTATCTTAATACGATAGCGTACTTGTTCTTCAAGTTCTTTTCAGATTTCTCTCTCTCTCTTTCTCTCTCTCTCTTTCTCTCTCTCTTCTTTATTTCATCACTAATAACTCAAATCGCTATGCGTGTAAGCTTCTGCCCAACGGCAAACTTCTATCCGATCTTATCTCCAGATATCCTTCGATTAGTCTTTTTTCTCCCTTTTTAGGCAAATCGCGTATCAGGCTGCGTTAAAAGATTATAACGTAAATTCAAACGGTAATGCCGAAAGAATGTGTCGGCAACGTTTTAATGTTGCTGGACTTCACACCTGATTTAGTGGAGAATTGATCATCCAAAGCAAAAACTTTCGCTGCGTTGACCTGTAATAAATTTTTGTGTATGCTATTTTTTAGAATGTAAACTACTCAAAAATAGTTTGTGTGTTCCCTTCACTGAAATTTTTTCGGGTCGTAATATTGAGGAAAATTTTAACCAGGAAACAGCCTCCTGCGTTTCTTTGCAGCGGGAATAAAATTGTTATTTAAGAGATTCGCGCGGAAAAGATCCAATTGCAAATAAAGGAAAGTAAGTAAAGAATAGAAATGAGCATTATTGAGGAATATTGCTGACTAAATACGAAACCTATAACCCATGGTATATGGAATAATTATTATATTGTATGTCTTAAAACATGGAATCCAGTATGTTTTTCTTCACATAAATTCTTAAGCTTCTCATGATCAGCAGAATAACAAACATTATAGGAATTGAAACGTTTAAGTGAAATGTGAGGGAGGGAGCTGTACAAACCTCTGAGAGGGCATTTCGCAGGATGGACACAACGGGAAGACTGGATACTTGTGTTTCTTGCAATGCGGCGAAAAATTGCAAAATGAGAGATGAAATCTAAGAACGTTTTGGAGTGTTACGAGTGACATTATGTGTGAAAGATACACAAAACTTCATCTAAAATTTTGTGGATAACAGGCTTATGAAATGGGCAAGAATCGTGATTATGTTATAAAAAAACTGGTCTATTCTGCACAGCAAAGCTTTGAGCCAGTGAGTAGTTTCAACAGGATTAATAAAATTACAGTAATTGATGTAAATTGTAGGACCAGTGACATCTTTTTAAAGCTTAGTTTTGCATGATAATATATATAGTCATTTAGCATCAGTGTATCATTTTTGCAGGACTAAAATCCCCTGAAGTAACGAATTATTAGGAACACCCACTAGCAATCAGACATGTGCCGAACTCCGGTAGCCGCTCCGATGACGCAGTGGTCTAAGCGATGGCTTCGATCACTCGTCCGAGATGGGATGTCCTGATTCGAGATGGATGTTGTGTTTGTCTTACGCAATTGGCACCCTCCCTTTCCTGGAACCAGTGGCCATAAATTAAGGATGGACGCTTGCTCATAGCCCACTAAGTTGCTCACGGTGGTTTTTAAGCCCCCAATAAAAAAAACTCACGTACGCAACTATGACGTTGAGATGGCTTTATAAACAGCCCACTGCGAATGATTCAGACGTGTACAAAGCGTAGATAGCGGCATTATTGGAAACACTAGTGATTAGTTGACTTTGAAAGAGTCAAGATAGTGGACACTAGGCGGATATGTGCAAACATCTCAAAAACGGCAAACCTTTTCGGCTATGCAAGAACAATTGCATTGAGGGCGTAAAATGAGTGGTGCATAAACAATAAAACAATCAGTCGGCGGTCTTACAGCGAGAGGAAACGAATATAATCCTCCAGGTGGGAGGATTGTACGAGGTAACAGACGAAATCCATGGCGTCACATCCCTGCACAATACAGTAGTGGTACCGAAAGAAGATTTTTATCATACATACCTCGCCGCATATTAGCGTGAACAGGACTGGCTTTAGGGCGTTGCAAACTGTGCCACAGTACAGGGTGCCAAGCTCGGGGGACGCCGAGATGTACATTTTTCGTCTTCTTTTGTAAATAGGTAGACTGTATGAAAAAGAAAGTAATAATAGCCTGCGAGGATTGCAATTCGAAATGATGAGCAATGATGATTGGAGGCGACGTAAAATTTCGCTGTCACTGGAACAATCCAAATCATTACAATACAGTACTTTTACAATTAAGCTCAAAAAGGAGCGTCATTTAGGGCCCTGATCTCGGAATGAACGCGCACCTTAATCCGTTTCCGCGACGCTTCCAGAAATAACGTCTCCAGCATCACCTGCTGCTGACTTCAACCAACCGAACGCTAGCTGGCTTCTGACTTGGCTTTGGTACTGGGCTTCCCGAAAGTTCTACAGAAATCACGGTCTCTAACAGCAGATAGAAAAGACAGCCATCCTCTCACGAGAATAGAGGGCTGCTAGTACTCTAGTGGTTGGAGCAACCGTCCTCCGAACAATTGGGTGCGGGTTCAATCCCAGTAGTTTGAGTTGCTCTAAATCATTGAACACTTGTCGGGCGTTGGATGGGCAAGCTAAGCCGTAGCCTCCGCGGAATTATATCCCCTTTACAAATTCGGTCCTCTGTTTCCTCCCAGACCGTTTCTCCCTCTACCTGTAAGTTCTTATTGTGACATCATAATCGAGTTCTGCCAACTACACTAGCTCTCACTTTCAATCTAGCACTCCTGCTTCTCTGAGCTGTATATCGTCGGTCCTATCCGGGTCTCTAAGATAAATCTTATGTAACTTCTTTCTCATATGCAGCACCAAATTCCCAATGAGCGTAGGTAGTTGCATTTTAACCTTCTCTGTGGGTGTAAACCCTACGGGAAATCGCTGGTTGCCTAGAGTGGAGACACATCGTGAGTCACCTTGACATTTTGCATTTTATGCATAAATTAATAATGTGTGAAATTTTGTGCAAGGCTGCTGATACTGCTTCTTTTTTTTTTTGTTTTCTTTTTTTTTGATTGGAGGTTTAACGACCACCGTGAGCAACGCAATGGGCTGTAAGCAGTAGCCCGTCCCTAATTTAGGGTCACTGGTTCCAAGGAAGGGAGAGAGCCAATGCCGTAAGACAAACATAGCATCCATGCCTCACCGCGATTCGAACACGGATCCTTTTTCGACGAATTAACAGAGGCCGTCGCTTAGACCACTGCGCCACTGAGGCGGCATACTGCTTTTTTAAATAATATTATCATTTTCTAATATTTGCCAAATGCAGAAATCTTACGCATTTTTCAGGCTAATATTGGGAACTATAACTTGAAAGAATCGGCCCAAAACAATTATTTGAAGCACAAAATCGAAACCGGAAACAGAAACACAAGAACAGAAAGCTGGGAAAAGACTTTAGAATTTTTATGACTTGCTGAATCATCTAATAAAAAAGATGTGATGAAGAAGAGGGGTCGCCGTCTGAATCTCTCAGGTTTCCACAAACTTTGAATCAGAATCATATTTGGCTTCAGCTGACAAAGAATTTGAAGATGATTTGGTTGCTGCGTTAAATACTCAGAATACAGTCTGCTCATACCACGTCATCCTCCTAATGCGACACAGTTGATGCACTGTGGTCGGTCAAAGCAATTCAAACTCTTCTTTTTAAACGAGCACGAAAAGTCTCCAGAGAACATGATATCATATTGTGTTTAGATGAAAAACAAAGGCAAGACAGGTTAAATTAAGGTGCAGATGCTTCACACCTGAAAATTATAAACTAAGAAATTACTCATTGGTTTTAGAAAAGCTTATTTTTATCGAAGCACAATTTGACCATAAGAATGGGGTCATCTGATAAGCTGTTTACGACAAATAATGGAAATTTCTTTGGATTAGTACAACTATTTGGTAAGTTTAATGATATGATCCGAGAACATTTGAGACGTGCTTTTACCAAAGAGAATACTGGTCATCATCTCAGAAAAAAACGGACAGAATGAAATAATCAGTCTTTTATGAAACCAAATGTTTAATTGTATTATACGTACGACTTAGAGCACATTTAATAAACGCTTCGCTAGCATCGAGGAGTGGAGCCACGAAGTAAGTTCATGGTAAAATAAGGAGGCCCAGTCATGGAATAATAATTATCTACACAAAATTTATATATATTATTTTAGGTTATAAATTAACACAGTTATGTCTGATTGATGGTAATTTTATATTCCATTTATACTACATTTTATTTCAGAATAACCTTTACGTACTACTGATTGATATTTTGTATCTTTCAGTATGCGTCTGAAAAACCATAGGCTTTTGAGCATTTGTCCGAGATGAATGCCGGTTTGAATCCCGGCGAAGCAAGAATGTCATGTTTGTCTAACGGCACTGGCGCTCGTTGTTCCCTTGAAGCGCAGGCCCTAAATTACGGACGGGCGAATGTTTATATCACATCGAGTTGTTGCTCACCGTGGTCCTTAACTCCCCCCAACCCCATGGAAACCATGCAATTCAACACACAGCTAAAAGTTTCTGGAGGCGTCAACAAATATTGTCGCGTCGGGTGCCACGAATGCCAAAGCCGCCCCTGGGCGTGAAGGATTACTACAGCAGGCGTCCCGTTCGTGTACCATCCGTCCCTGCTAAAAACTACAGTTTTGTCTGTAATGGGCACATGGACACCAAGACTAGACCCTTGAGAGGTCGAAAATGGTAGTCTACTCCGGTGAATCACATTTTCAGCTAATAAGCTCCAATGGACTTGCCTGAATATGGCATCAACAGCACGAATCGATGGATCTCAGCTACCTAGCCACAACTGTACAAGCTGGTGATCGCGGTTTAATGGTCTGGGATATGTCTTGATGGTGGGCATTGCGATCCTTAGTGCCACTGGGACAACATTTGAATGACACGAATTATTTTAACATGGATGCCGGCCAGGAATACCCATACATATGCACGGTGCTTCCAGATTGAGAGAACTACCTCCAGCAGGATCATACGCCATGCCACAAGTCTCGAATAGCCATGCAGTAGTACAATATGCAAAACACTGACTTCATATTGCTGAAATGGTACAGATCTTCAGATTTTAACACAGCTGAACACCGGAAACGGTTCAGAGTTCCTAGATTTTAACTCAGTTTAACACCTGTAAGATGATATGTCTCCGTTCCTCCCGAGGCAACCTCCGGCAAAATTCAGAAAAATTTCAGCAGTATGTATCTGACACTGACAAAAAAGGTAGAAGATTCCTCTGGCTTGCTTACAAAAATAGCAAAATTTCTGGTCTCCTCTTGTACCCCCTCCCCTGGGAATTACATCAAAGGGATCAGATTATCACTACATTTGAGTCCCACCTGAAGCAAATATAGCGGCAAAAATTGCGGAATCTAAATCGGGGTTTTAGTAGCTATATTCCAAGGATATCGTTCCATATACTGTAGCTGGATTTCAGTAATTCCTGCGCCTGTTTTACTCCTGTTGTTATAATCTCAAGAGATTCCGTAACTCTATCATACATAGAAAGTAAATGAAACAAAACGGCAAATCAGACGCAAAAGAAAGAAACTTCAGAGATAAAGTATACGAACACCAAATAAAAAATAAACGAACAACAAATAAAAAGTGAACGAACAACAATAAAAAGTGTCAGCGAATACTCATTGACAGATAGTACACAGCTTTGGAAGCTTTTTCATTCATACACAAAAAGTTCATACCCCTGTGGAAACTTAAGATGCAGTAAAACCGAGAAGTGACTAATGAGAGGAGACATCACTGCATAGTGTTAACACATAGAAAACGGAATGTTAGTACAAGCAAATGATTCTAATATTTTACGTATCATCATTTATGGGTTTGAAGCAGAACGTTAATAATTTCACATAGCTACTCACTTTAAGGTTACTTAAATCAGTTTCCTTTATCGTTAAAACACGTACAGTTGAGTTTCTGTTAAAACCTCGCAAAATTGAAGATTCAACAGAAACACATAAAATCTCAGGGAAGACAATGTATTGTTTTACCGCTTTCTCTTCAAAGTCCGGAAAGTGTAGCTCCCATAAATTCCTGAACTCGCGAATTCCACGGGGAGCATACAAAAAGGAATTCAGAATAGCTCGGTTTGCATGCAAATGATTTCACGCACTCACAGTAGGATACCCCTTCATGACGTAGGTTTTTTCGTAACAGTTGAACGACATCGTATCATATGTTTTCTCCTGCTTTGTGTCCATCCACTTGTGCGGGACGGGAACTGATTTATGATTTTAGGGTTATCCACTGACGAAGGAACTTCTGAACTTCCGAAACATATGGAAATTTGAGATGTTGATGACCCTATGAAAGAGGTCATCAACATCTCAACCCTTCACCTTACCCTTTTCCTCGTATTCTGTCGACATACTGTAAGAGTAATGGAATCCTGTTGCTTCCCTCTGTAAGTAGATTTTTCATAAAAGGGACACACTAAGATTAGTGAGTTAGAGATTCGTGGTTACTGTTCGTATTCTTAGTTTTATTTGAAGTTACTGGGTAGATGCGTTGCTTTTTCAGATGGTTAAACCTTTGAAAATGTGTTTTTTCAGTTTCTTGTTTGTTTCATGCTTTAATTACCCAGGTGAGAATCTAAGCTATTAGTCCATCCCAATTTAGAGTCACTGGTTCCACGGAAGGGACATAGCTCGCGTTGTAAGAAAAATACTATATTCATGCATCACTCCAGACTCGAACCAGGGTTCAACCCTGCAGATGCGCAAGAAGATCATGTACGACCAACGGTGCAGCAAAGATGCACATCTGTTTATATTTTAGGTCTGAATATTTTGTGCAACTTGTCTCAGTACGGTTTCTCAGCAAGCAAGTTACCATTTTCCCACAGATAAATCTACTGTGAATAACTCTAGGATTTCTTCTTTGAGATGAAATCCTAAAGTTATCCACAGAGGCGACGAAATTTCTCCTCTGAGCAGTTTTCGACAAAGCATGAATCATAAATTCCGACACGGTTAGAAATCCGTGTAACGTTTTTAGGATTATTTGAATAAGTTCACACATTCTTTTTGAAAAGTTCTGTGGAACATGGCAAAACTCAAGCCTTTGTGTAATATGTTTCGGTGTTTGGTGTAACATTCCACAATACCCGCAATTTATTCAATTCGCATGCGCAAATTTTTCTGAGGTTGTGTAACGTTTCAGATTTCCGTGTAATGTTTCGGAGTTCCGTGTATCGTTTTGGTATTCCGTGTATCGTTTCGGAATCTAATTAAATGGGCACCAGTAGTTTTCTAAGAATTGTGTAATGTTTTCAATATCGGTGCAATGTTTCGGAATTTTATCGCTGTTCGCTTGCTGCGTGACATCTATCTCAGATTTAGGGTATGCGCCGTGAAGCTCTAAAGCTGTCTTTGCTGGTCATCGTAGCATGTTGTGCGTTGTCGCGACGTGGACTTTGAATTGTGGTGTCGTAGATTCAGTGTGGAAATCAAGGTTAGTACTTTATCTTTCGGTTAACAAAAGACAAATTAATTCATGTTCTACAAAAATGTAAAATGTCTCACCCTAGCTTTAGATTAATTTCGATTTGTGTTCGTACAAAATTGCTGATCGTTAGGCCTAATGTCTAAACGATCCCGCCGAGAGACTGTGTAATCGTGTACTTTTTGTTTTCTAAAAAAATTGGGACGCCCGGAACGTTTTAGTGTTATGGAATAAATGTCCATTAGGTACACAAATTAAGATCCCCCTTCCCTAACAAAAGCAAAAAATGCACAACTAAAGTTGTTTTGTAAGCTCGTACTGAACAGCTAATGGCATTCTTTACGTGCATGTTTAAACATACTGAATAGATGAGGAACCGCGGTTACATAGTATAGATTTTGATGTATGGTAGACGTTTTTTTTGTGTGTGTGCGTGATTGGGGGTTTAACTACCAACGTGAGCAATTCAGTGGGCCATAAGTACTCGCCGGTCACTAATTTAGGGCCACTGGTTCCAGGAAGGGAGAGAGCCAGTGCCGTAAGACAAACACAACATCCATGCCTCACCGGGATTCCAACACGCACTCATCTCGGACGAATGATCAGAAACCATCGCTTAGACCACTGCGCCACCTGGTAGATGATCAGTGGAATATTTATTGCTCGAGGTCCTCGCACTGTTGTGTTACTATGCCCAGTTTTAAAATGCCCTTATAATTCCATAGCCTTTTCTTTTTTTCTTTCTCTCTCTCTCTCTCTGTCTTAGGGCTTACGTGTTTATAAACGAATGAAACTTTTTCGAGTACTGATGTGCTTCTGGGAATATTACTAGTTATTTTAGATTATCTCAGTTGCAATCAATCATCAATGGAGAAAACTTCGAACATTTCATGGGTGGCAACATAATACCTACATAAAAATTGATTATATGAATCCATGAAAAAAAAATTATCTTCTCAAAAACTTCTAAAATGCTCCCTAATTTTTTTCTCCAAGTTTTTACTACATTTTTTTAATCTGTTTCTCAATGTACAATTTGAAAACAGGAAGGAGGACTGGACAAGTGATTATATGCAAATAGATTTCCTTTCGTATTTTCAGAAACAAGCAAAAAAATAATAATATTAATAAAAAAAAGAAGCCCGATTGAGGATAAAATGATAAAATCCTAAAGATCAGTTTTCATGCTGCTAAGTTAGTCACGTTTTCATTTTCTTGTGATTGCACTAAGTTTAAAAAAATGAACAAATTTTAAATGTCTCATATTGTCTTATATTGGGATATCTTCTTGGCGGAGGGGATCTTAGAAATGTGTGATATTTTGATGAAAGTCACATAGTGAATTCCTATGTAATGGCCATATCCGTGTTTTAGTATTCTATAATTTTCTAGTTATTTTGAGAACTTCATGCTTTATAAGATTAATGTTGTAATTATATCTCAACTAAATGTGAATTGTAAGCAAATATGCAGAGGCGGAATTTAGTTCTTATCTGCCAGATTCAAATGTCTTCTTTGGAGTTTGCCAGTAGTCTTCACGGACCATCAGTTCAAAGCTTTACAGTGTTTTCATTTTCAGTGCACTACGCGTATGTCACAAGTTAAGATTTTAGTGTGTACCTTTCAGAAACTGAAAAAAATCAGTTATTTTTTTATTAAATGCATCTCTGTTTTTTTGTTGATCGATATTATTGACTAAAGACAAGACTTCCTTTGTAACCTAAAGTGTTCCCATTAGCGCAGTTTTTTCTTTGCAAATGCATAGTTAAATTTATGGTTGAGGCGCCAGCGTATGAGGGTAATCTTTCTTCTTTAGATTCCACTCACAGGAAGAAATCTGGAAGAGATAAGTCCAGCAACAGCGCGGTGGCAACATATTAAGAAACGAGTGAATTATTGGAGTAAGTTCAGTAGTATATCCATGTATTCATTTAATGTGTGCCTCATTGTTTCATTAGCTGGCACCAACAGTAGCTTTCATCCTCATGCAGCAAAGCCACAAACTGTTGAACAATATTTGCGTTTATAGCTAAGGTCACAGTAGACTCGGAAACAATGTGGTTCCACAGTTCTGTCTTTGGAAACAGCCGGTGTGCTTCCTGGCGATTTTCAAAAGCCTATGGACTTTTCTTTTAGAAGTTATGCACCCATTTAAATGAAACCAGGCCTTTTCTGTAAGAAATGTGTACAGCATTATGACGCTGCTGCATGTGAAAGTTATAAACCAGTGGCAATACGATCATGTATGTCTACATCCAACCGGCACACCTCTTGCAGTATCCTGACTTTGTATGACTGTAACTTCCAACTTCTGTCAGTCCTGTGAATGGTTGAATGAGATGTTCTTACGTACTTGTGACAAATTCGCCAATTACTTACGGGGAGATCGCAACAAGCGACGGTCAACTTCCTCTACAAACTGTGGTGGCACTACTGGCTACACCTAGGATTTTTATCTCCAGCAGTAATTTTTTTAAGTGATATATTTCTTATTTGCTTTTGAATTGTCGGAACACATCTATACGTTCATTACTTCAATTTTCTTCCCCTGCAACTATTTGATGTCTCGCTTCCATGTCATTTAGGGAAACTCATTTCGGGCAGCCGCACAGGTGGCGCAGTGGTCTAAGGCGCTGGCCTCTGATCATTCGTCCGTAAGGGGTCCGGGTTCGAATCCCGGTCAGGCATGGATGTTGTGTTTGTCGTACGGCACTGGCTCTCTCCCTTCCCTGGAACCAGTGACCCTAAATTAGGGACGGGCGACTGCTTATAGCCCATTGAGTTGCTCACGGTGGTCATTAAACCTCCAACTAAAATTAAAAAAAAAAAAAAAATGTCAGGCATTTTTATGTTCGGCGCGAAAATGTAATGTAGAAAGACACATGAAAACTGATGCAATCAGAATTATTCTATCGTAAGTAGTTCTCCCGCTAGAGCGTTTTTAAAAACCAGCAGTTACGTCACACTAAACAAGAGAAAACCAGCGTGCGGAGGGCTCCAGTTGGTACTGTTTACCGTTCTATGCAGCGCAGTCGATCCCATCAATCTGTAAAATGGCTGGTGTAAATCCTCATTCATTTGAACTACAATATTCTGCCGGTACAGTACGAATGTTTAAAAAGGAATGGGAAAACAAATTCGGGGGTAGAAAAGGTAACCTTGACTGGTGCCAATGTGATAACAGCGAGAGAAAATGTCAACAGACGCTGAGGCAGTGCCCAATGTGTAGTAAACCACGAATCATTCGACAGTGTTGTTTTAAAAATCCACACCTTACAAGCAAGGCGTTATCAAATGATTCTTCGGGCAGAAAAAAACGCGAAAAAGAATGATCTTGTATGTAGCAAACTATGGCGACACGTTGCATACAAACAATTCGTATATTGGGTGAATGCCTGGATACCTGTACGGCGAACAATCAGAAAAGTAATCCTTCTTGTGTTTTGAGTAAAATTAGAGAATGTTTCCCTGAATCTAATGAACAGTATTCGGGGTTTGTTTGTTGCCCTGGAAATGATGCAGACTATTTCGATTAACTTCCACTGTCACTAAAGATTTGTCAGCTGCTGTCTTTATACGAATATATAAAAGGTATTTTGCATTGAACTAAGAGCATATTTCGTTGTTGTTTTTTTGTTTCTCTTATTGTTATGGGTGAAACAACTTTATCAGTATTTCTCGTAGCCCAAGTGCAAAGCCATCACTGACATCCCCCCCACGAAAATAGAAACACCGCAATAGTTGAATGTGATATATAACTCTAGAAGTAACAGTTAGATAAATAGGTAGTTTATCTAACTGTTATTACTATTGTTATTACTGTATGGCAGGTTAGTCACACATAGAAATGTTTCTACCAGCAGTTCTGGATCTCCATTGCACGTTTGAGCCGACCACTATAAATGGTTGGTTATACTGGACCGCCATGCTTCTAGTAAAGGAGCTTTCTTTTCAGCAGGTTTTAGATTTTTAGTCAAACTTTTAGCCATGTGCCACACATCAAACTGATAATCCATTTGGCGATATTTTTTCTTCAAGAGGGCAAGAATGCTTCTATGTCTATCTGATAAAAACAACTGATATCTTTATTTCTTCACAGAGGCCTGAGAGTAATTAATCGCACGCATTCTTTTCCAAGTCCCCGTCAAAAACACCTTTCTGGACGACAATACAAACAATATTTCCCCTGCGAATTTCCATAATGGAATATGTACAGTATTTGGCGCAAAAACCTGGCAAATCAAACTGCCCATCTCCGCTCACCCAAATTTCGGAATCGCATAATTTTAAATCATCAGTAATTTTTTTTTCATACTGTGCCATGTAAACTTGATTATTGGCCCAACTAAAAGTTTCACCACTTTGTAAAAAGTAGTGCTACTAAGTAATTGTAAACTAAGAGTTTCAGTGAAATCCGTAAACTACGAAAATTCATTCCAGTTGTGTAAATTGCAGCAGAAAGTTTGATGACTAACGAACAGGACACGTGTAACACAAGAAGAGAAATTCCTGACACTAATTACCTCGTACTTTTCCTCACAAACCCTACCGCGCCGAGTACACAGATGCCGCTGGTGGAAGAAGTGGTCTGACTGACAGCTTGTCTAGTATAACGTCATCATCATAAACTTTGTCGGCTGTTCACTCAGGTCTCAATGGCCGTAGGGAAACAAATTTCGGCTCTACGAGCATCGCCCCGTCGCCCGCATAACATGACAGCAAACATTTGTATTTTTGAGGACGTTTTTTTTGTTCACTATTCCTTTAAGTTTGATTAACGTATACTGAGTTTAGATGCGTGATTCCCACAATTATATTTCAAAATTAAGTTGTGCCCCCCCCCCCCTCGAGTATAAACATTGCACCTGAAATTAAGCTGATTTACTGGCCATTTGTTAAAAACGACTAAGCCATCGCTTCTGATGAGCACTGCAGGGAAATAAGTTCTAACTGGGTGTGGAAGGATACAGAATATGTTCTATAAGTTCTAACTGGGTGTGGAAGGATACAGGATAAGTTCTATAAGTTATAACTGGGTGTAACAAATGATACAGGATAAGTTCTATCATGTATCACTTGTTCAGTGAGCAATTAAAGTCTTAAGAAGGCACCGTACTATATAAATTTAAAGTGTCTCGAATGTAAAATTTATCAATTTTTCAGTCAAGCATGGGTCAACTTAAAATTATTTGTGTATGTGCCATAGGTAAAATACGCTCGAATACATTTGTTTGTGCCGGTGCATTCTCTACAAAAGATTCAGTATCTATATGTAATACACAATTAACATTTGTTAAGACCAGTGTTTTTTCATGGATATTTCATTCTTATAACATCTCTTTTCAAGTCAGAGAAAACTTATGAGTAAATTGTCCTTATCTTTCTTCATTCAGTAAGCGTAAGATTCAGTAGGGGCTGTTATTACATTACATATGTTTATCAAGAATTAACTAGTACATCATGAATTTCCCATATTGGAATTCGTTTTTTGAAATGCTAAGAGTGATTTTTGCAAATGGTAAAAAATTATCTGTCCTGGTGCAAACGAAAATTTCAAGAACATTTTTGTACAGAATTATGTTTCAGATATATCATGCAAAACCTTGTTCAGATTTGTTAAAAATGTTTTGCATTTTTGTTCCCTGAAGGATTCAAACGTTTCTGGAACTTGTCCTTGTTTATTGTGGAACGTTCCTCATAATGATGCTGACACCCTGGGACAGAATGTTTCAATAATGTGTGGAAGGTTGGTCACTTTTGTTGAAAAGGTTCCTCTCCTTATTGTGAAACGTTCCCCAAAATCTTCCCGGGACAATGTTTCAGACTTCTTCAAAAATGTGTGGAACGTTTGTCAGGATTTCTTGCATAACGTTTTCAAAAATGTTGAGGTAGCTAAGCTGCCTCTTTCTTTGTGTAACGTTCCCCATATTTTGTTTTACAGTGGACAGCTCTTTTCCAAAATTTAAGCATTAAACAAACATCGCCGAATAACTTTTTAATGTTGTGCAGAAATGAATTGCTCACTTAATTGAACAAACCGGCTATCGCTTGTTCTCTTCAATTGCGTTCCCAAAGACAGCGAGGGGCACCTCTGCGTATTTTGACTCAGTTACTCCCCGCAGGATCCGATAAACCTTGGGCTACGTCCCTCAAATTTCCTTCTCACTGCATGATACTTGGTCACCTGACACCGATATTTTCTTCAGCTGAATAAATAAGTGCCTCACCAACCGTTTCGCTAATCGATCTGTACTGCAATACTAAAATTTTTCATTTCATTACCTGATAGAATTTCAATCAGCTATTTAAATCAAATGCAAATAAGTTGCTCTTGAGTAGTTTTACATTTTCGAAAGAAACCAAACTTGTACTGGAGCTTTGCAGTGGGGGTTCTATCTTTACTGATGGATCCTGAACGAAAGAAACGTTCAATGTTAATGACTGGCCTGACGTTCGCTGTTTACGGTCACGTGTTCTACTGTACTACGTTACTGTATTTACGTAATAAAACTCGACGTCCTAAAATGCCAGGTGAACATTAAATTTGCATAACCTAAGATGTACAATATATGCACTTGAATTTAAGTCTAATAAATAGACGTGCTTACATTAAACTTAACATACAAATTATACTTTTGGATTAAATAAGAATAATTGCAGGAGGGGTAAATAATGGATCAATATTATTAAATAAGTTCAGCAATATAAAAATATGCCTTCCGGTGTAATGAAAAAGTATCTGCTGCAAAAGGCCGCAAACACTCTTCTACAGGGATGGCAACAGCCGCATGTAAAACTGTAACGCGTGGCTTGGTAATATAAAAATAATATATAAATTAGATTGATTTTTGCATGTCATTTCTAGAAGTAAATGGAGATTGCTCTATGGTAGTTGCCTGTGAGAAGCTGTTTTTGCTTGTAACAGCTTCTCTTCAATGTCACTATGTCATTCGTGAGCAAGCCGGAGATGTTGAGGTTCACACTCTCATGATTTTGTTGCGGGTCTCATACGTCAGGTCAGGAGCTTTTTGACATACATCTGTTAATGCTTAATTCCTGGATGAGTAAAAATCCTAAAAAAAAAGGTAAATCTTCTCACAATTCCTTGTACAGTTCTATACAATTTCCTTCCATCGCTTTCAGTCGATCCATGATAGAATGGTATGTAAACAGGATTTCTCTCCAGATAAGCCGTAAACTTTATATCACTCGTTGAAAACGTCATAAAAATTATGGTCTCCCCTGGGGCTTGATCAGAAGCGCAATCTTATGACAAATCATATGAGTTAGGTTTGGATTCGAGCTCCGAATGAGACATAGGCAGAACGTGTTGTTCTACGGCCAAGGAAGGGGGAGAAGCCCCTTCCTTGGGACTAATGGCCCTAAATTTTGGACTAGCAATTTCTTACATCTTAGATGCTCTCGGGTGTCGTTTAACTCGGAAACAAAAGCAACACTATAACATGTGTGCGTGAATAAACCAGATTAAGTGTATTGTACGTCTTTTTATCCAGAAACACTGCCATTTAAAATGGGACCTGGAAGTATTTCTTAATTTTCATGTTTTCGTGAATAAACAAAATTTGCTGCTTTTGTGACTGGATCCCTATGCATTCAGGAGATGCGTATACATCAAAGAAGTTTAATTTTGGGTGTAAACTGTGTTTAGTATTAAATTTCATTTAATATTCATATCTGAAATTGTAAGGTAAGTCGGTAATCGAATCAGTATGTAAGGAAAATCCGCTGATACGCTATTCTCACCGTGCAATTTAAGGTATTCATAGTTGAAAGTTGCCTGATTGAAGTTCAGCCTCAAGAAGTTCTTAATGATTTGGGTGACATCGTTTTGACCCAATTTCATTTCTGGTGCAATATTTCTATTTCAGATACTGCAAATGTGTATGCTGACTTTTGCAGCCATGAAACATAAGTTAAGATTATTTTGTCAAAGGAAGGATGCCAAATCTCGTGACAGTTAAAAGAAAATTTATGGTGCAATGCAGAACTCAAGATGATCTCGCTGTTGTACAGACTTCTAGGCGACGATTTCTCCGTCCTCTTTCTGTTGAGTGAAGACTAATCTGGAGTTAGATGTGAACGTCTAATTCTTGAGACGCAGAATAAGTACTCCATTACCGTGTTTCTTGTAGTCCCATGATGGACCTTTCCAGAAACCAGAACTCCAAAATTAGGGACGTAAAAACTGTTTTCCTGCATTAGGTTCCCTAATTGGTGTCTTTAAAATTAAGTAAACTGAAGATAACAAAATCGTGACGGAAAACCGTCAAAAGCGCTTTAAGGATAGATAGGAATCGGAAAATCATTGTTCTGGAGACCTAAAACAATTACTTGAAGAGGCGGTTACTTAGGGGTTTTAAATTAAATTATGTCGTTATTGTTCTGAAAACATAAATAATCCCCATTATTGAAAATGAAAGCATTTAAATCACTACTAAAATAAATCAGCTGAGAGTTGAGCCGTTAGCAAAATTATAACAATTTAGGGATTAACAACGCAATCCATGTAGCGCGGTAATCTTACGTTCTGAACTTCTGCATCATTGCTATGATAGTATTGGATTCGAATCCCGGTAAAAATACCGAAGTCATGATGGTTCTTAAGATGCTGTTTATATCCTTTCCTTGAAATATGTGTCTATACACTGAGTGGACAAAGTATTACAGCTACCAGACCATTTAATGCAAAGTAGCTATCCCGCAGATGCCGCTGATGCCAAATGGCTGAATCGGTATAAAAACCATGAAGGCATGCATAGACTAATCAAGGGTATTGCGCAAGAAATAATGGGTAGAAGAGGCGATCTAACTGACTTTGAACGTGGAATGATCATGGGTGCATGAAGCATTTGTGCGAGCATTAGAAAAACGGCTGTATTTGTGAAATGTTTGAGGGCAACAGTTGTTAAAGTGTACAGAGAATGGACCACCAGCCGAAAAAACGGCTCAGAGAGGAAGGCCTGTGGTAGTCAACGGCTACTGGATGCTTGAGCTAAGCGGAGAATAGGCAGACTTGTTCAATACAATACACGGACAACACTTCGTCCGATTACAGATAATTTGAAGGCACCAAGTCCGACCGCCTTTCAACGTACAGTTCGCCGCACATTACATCATATGGGTTACAAAAGCAGACGGCCTGTTCATAAGCCATATTGCTATCTGCAGTGAAGAAGACGAAACGCCTCCAGTTCGCTCAGGAACACAACAATTGGATAGTAAATGAGTGAAAAAGGGTAGTGTAGTCCGACGTATCACGTTTTTAACTACACCATGCATACGGAAGGGTTAGGATATGGATACAACAGCACAAAAGCAATGGACCCATCTTGCATCGTCACTACTCTTCAAGCTGACGGAGTCAACGTCATGGTCTGGGGCATGCTTTTGTGGGGGTATTTGGGCCTACTGATTCGTGTGGAGCAAAGTCTGAGCGCTCAAAGGTATTTAAACATCGTTGTCGACCAAGTCCAGCTAGTTATGTTGATGGTTTATTCAAGTGGAGATGGATACTTCCAGCAGAACAATGCTCCATGTCATAGTGCTCACATTGTACGCGAATGGTTTGAGGAGCATCACGGAGACTTTTCCCTGCTATATTGGCCTCATCAATTACTGGATCTCTATCCAATGGAGCATTTGTGGCATAAAGTTGAAAAGAGCATCAGACAGCTGGATCCGCTGACATCAAATCTTCAAGAGCTGGATGATGAAATTCATACCATTTGGGCTAATATACCCGAAAACACTTGCCGGCATTTAATAGAGTCCAAACCAAGACGAATTCAAGCAGTACTAAAGGCAAAGTTGGCCTTTAATACTGCTTGAATTTGTCTCCCAATACCTCAAATTCCCCAGTTTGAGTCTCGAAATACCTCAAACTCACCAGCCTTCCTCTGCTCCGCAACTGAGAAACTCCGTATTCAAACCTCTACGTCTGAAGTACTCTTGTCCTCATCAAATATCAAATAGAAGTCATCACTCTTACCACGTTTATAAGTGAGTCACGGAAAAATTCTCATCGGCCGCCACCGGGAATCGAACCCTGGGTCTTTCAGTTACGCTCCGGATATGCTTCAACTGCACCGCAGCGGCCTCGAAATTATCCAGACTCACAAACGACAAACTGCCAAACCACATGGCAGGTTGCTTCTTTGGAGCCCCGCACAATGCTGGGGATTCACCAAAGATGAACAGCAGCAACTGAACAAATAAATAGAAGACGAATGAATGATAAATACACAATTGACGTGGACCAGGAACATCAAATAGAAGTAATCGCTCCTTTCACGTTTATAAGTGAGTCATGGAAATATTCTCATCGGCTGCCACCTGTAATCGAACCCAGTCATCCAGTTACGCGCCGGATATGCTTCCACTGCACCACAGCGGCTTCGAAATTCTCCAGACTCACAAACGACAAACTGCCAAACAACATGTTTATGAGTCAGGAGAATTGTGAGTCTGGAGAATTTCGAGGCAACTGTGGTGTTGTGGAAGCATATCCGGCGCGTAACTGGAAGACCCGGAGTTCGATTCCCGGTGGCGGCTCATGAAACTTTTTCCGTGACTCACTTATAAACGTGGAAGGAGCAATGACTTCTATTTGATGTTTTTGGTCCTCGTAAACTGTGTATTTATCGTTCATTCGCCTTCTAGTAATTTGTTCAGTTGCTGTTGTTCATCCTTGGTGAATCCCCAGCATTGTGTGGGGCTCCAAAGAAGCAACCTGCCATGTGGTTTGGCAGTTTGTCGTTTGTGAGTCTGGATAATTTCGAGGCCGCTGTGGTGCAGTTGAAGCATACCCGGAGCGTAACTGAAAGACCCAGGGTTAGATTCCCGGTGGCGGCCGATGAGAATTTTTCTGTGACTCACTTATGAACGTGGAAAGAGCGATTGCTTCTATTTGATGTTCCTGGTCCACGTCAACTGTGTATTTATCACTCTTATCCTTCTCAGTATGTGCCTCTAACAGTGAAATATTTCTTCTTGGAGTTACTTCGAAACCTTTCTTTTATCCTCTCATTCATAAATTTTTCATTTCAAACGACAACGCACATCGATCATAATATCTTCATTTGAGAGAAGTTTAGTTCGTGCGTCATGCTCCTGGTCCCTGATCAAGGATCTGCTCTAAAAACATTGCTGCTTTTATTACTACCCTAGGCTATAGCTGCTCTTTCCACACTCGCCATTTTCACGTGTTATTTCATGCTGTGGAAGAAGGGAAGTTTTCACTTCGTTGAAAACCGATTCCCATTTTAGATGCATCACCCTCGTTTAACCTTCAGACATTATATTCATAATATATGAACTCTCTGTAAAACATCATTTTTTCAAAAATTTCCTACAATGTACTCTCCACACCCTCATGTTTTCAGTTGTTTACATGAAAATCTATGGCAGATTTTCTTTCTGTCCAAAACTGTAGATTGAGCTCTCAGCCCTATTTCCTGTACTTATTTGAACCTAATCAGCGTTACAAGAGATTCTAATTAACAAACACGCGAACCCTATTTTTAATATATGTCATACATTTTGCCGCAAACTTTTGTTTTCTTCTTCATGTTCACCACACTGTAAATACAAAAAACTAAAAAATCGTTACCTAAGTTTTCCTTTTATGATTTCTCCCAACACTGACCAAGGTTTGAGAACGTTTTTTGAAATCTGATTTACATGGACTAACTTCAGGCTTCGTTGAATAATATGAGAAAAAACTTCTGTTATAAACTTAGTTTTTTTTTCTCTAAAACGTCAAGAATTTAAATTATTATTGCGCGATATACACCGAAGAGATGACACAATATGCCCACGTGCTTAATATGATGTTGGTTCTCCACGTGCCTCCAAAACAGCTCTTAGCCAACGAGGCATGGAAGCTACAATATTTCTAAAGGTGTCTTGTAGTATTTGATACGAACACTTTACCAGAAGGCTCATTAACTGTTATAGGTTGCGCCTCCACAGAACGATTAGCTATTCCAACACAAACCATAGATGTTCGATTAGATTGATGTCTCGGGAATTTGGAGGCCACAGCAATTCCTGGAAGTCTTACTATTGTTCCGCGAACCATTCCTAAACATCTCGGGTAGTGTGGCGTCGCAAATTATCCTGTTGAAAGGAGGAACGACGAGAGAGAAATACCGTTGCCATGAAAGGATGTACCTGGTTTGCAATGATGTTTTTTTTTTTTTATTATTGGAGGTTTAACGACTACCATGAGCAACTCAGTGGGCTGATTTAGGGCCGCTGGTTCCAGGGAAGGGAGAGAGGAGAGATAGCGCCGTAAGACAAACACAACATCTATGCCTCACCATGATTCAAACCGGTACCCATCTCGGACGAATGATCAGAAGCCATCGCTTAGACCACTGAGCCACCAGGGCGGCGCAATGATGTTTAGACAGGTGGTAGACGTCATCGTTTCCTGTACATGAACGACTAGATCCAAAGTTTTTTTCTGCAGAACATTACCCAAAGTATTACACTTCCTCCACCGGCTTGGTTTCATCCCACGGTTCATCTTAGTGCCAGCACGTCACAGGTTACACGACGCTGACGTTCCCGGCCGTCGTGATGGTGCAACAGCAAAACGGAAATATCGGACCAGACGATCTTTTTCTAATCATTCGAGGTCAAGTTCTGAGGTTCGCGAGCTTATTGTGGCAGCTTTCGACCGTGAAACAAGGGGTTAACATGGGCACTCGGAGAGACCTGCGCCTTCACAGCCTTAATTTTAGCTGATTTAAATGTACTCTGTGTTGTGACACATTACTCCCGTCACCATCATTTTAAATTATGGGAGAGTTACGCCACATTACCCCTTCTGTTGGATCGTTCCATAAGGGATTGCTGTTACTCACCTCTAGTATCGATGAGCCATACCTTGTCGGTGGTTCGTGACTTTTCGCTTCTCCGACCACTTTCGATATTACTCCCCACAGCTGACCGTCAGTACCATATAAGCCTTGCTGTCTCCGGAAAAGCTGTGACCCAGTCATTTGGCGATTACAATTGGGCCTTTGCCAAACTCGCTTAAAGCCGCAACCCTTTCCATCTGAAGAACAGGAATAACACGGATTAACATATCTCAGTGTCAGGTGTTATGTACGTATACCGTTTCGTGGCCTTCATATAAGGCTTCGTTTATCCGCAGTTGCCTAGATTTGCATAAAAACGCGATGCTCATAATATTTGGACTTTTGGGCGTAAGCGTATACTCTTACACTTGCATTTCTGATCTCAATATTAATCGTGTTTGCCGAAATACTCCTTATTTATAAAAATTCTAATCTCGAGTAATATTACCTAATTTAATTTTTGTTTTAGTTTATTCTGTGACCAGTACCTGAGATGCAATATTGTTAAGAAATTGTTATTTTGGTTAACTGTCTTTTTATTGTAAAGTCGTTCTACGAAACTATGCGTAAAGTAAATGTATGACTTTACAGTGAAACCATGTTCATACATAATTTATTAATTTCTTTCTCAAAAATAGACAAAAGCTCTAACATTAAATTTGGTATATATTCGGAGGTATGATGAACGTAAGGAGCGCCTGATGTCCCGCTCTAATTTAGAGTCAGTAGTTCCAGGGAGTGTGGCAATTAGCGCCGGGAGGAAATTTACAACATCCGTGTCTTGCGCTATGTTGGAAATCATTGCCAGCAATAAGAAAAGTCAGAAGCCCATAACCTAGACCACTCGACTACTTGGCCATACTGGGCTGTTTTTCTTTAAGGATAAATCACGATATCAGATACTACGCTCCAATATGAAGTACGAGCCACCATGCTTAATCTATCTGCGCTGTCTATATGACAATTCCTTTTGTTTTCCTTTCTGTATTAATTGCATCCAAGGAAAAACAGTAATTATGGTGATGATGATACAACCCGCTGTAGCTTCATTCTTGTTCTGTTTTTCTTGGTGTTATTTCACTTCCTCTTGCAACGTCTCTATCGGCTCAAAGGGTAATTTTCTGAACGTTTTGTAGTGTACCAAAATAATTGTTCAGTTTCGGTTGCTGTCACCGAACGAGTCCATTGCTGCAGATATCGATCTCATCAACTCCATAGATTGAACTATGGTAAAGTGTAATAGGCACAGGATGATCAGTTGAAAGAACTTCACAGAAAAACTCTCTCTCTCTCTCTCTCTAATCATGAGAACAGCAAAACATCTCAAAAACTCTAAGGGGTTGCTTTAGAACGAATAAAAGCTATCCAGACTCAGGACTCATTCTCCGAGTTACAATATTTCCTCGATTGTGAGAATTTTCAACAAGTGGATCTCCATTCATTTCTTTCTTCTAAACTCGCAAACCTTTATTGATTTGGAATTGAAATCTGTCCGGATTTTTCTTGTCAAAATGTCAATGTCTTAGATATGCATTCTCGATTTATTATGATTTGTGTGGACTTTTTTTTATCGCATGCATTTACGATTCAATAATGGAAAGAATTGATGTGATGGTTGCTATCTCTCTGCCTATATAACTACATATTTAGAGAAACATAAAAATTTTCTCAAGAAAATATTACAAAAAATGTATTTATATAAATATTGCGTACACTAAAGTAGCAAATTATGGCTGCTCTTGGCCTTAAAAGCAGCCTCGATTCAATATGACATGGATTCAATCAGGTGCTGATACCATTCTACAAGTATGTTCAGCCAAGCGGATGTGATGCAGTCAGTTAATTGCCGAATGTTCGCTGGATTAGTATCTCTGTTAACCGCTTTTTCAATCTCATCACACGGCTATTCTGCTGGGTTAAGACCTAGGGATTGTGGTGCTCAATTTAGGAGTTTGAAGTCACCGTGTGGCTAATCGAGCCTCGAGGCTGCCGCCTTAAACGCTGGAAGTAGTCCTTTCCATTAGAAAACACCATGTACACTTAGTGATATGTCTGGTCTGAAGTGATGTTAGGGTACCTCGTGGCATCGAAATACTGTTCCACAGGTCATAAAACATACAACTCCCGCCATGAAAACGGACTCCAGACCATTACACTACCTACTTTAGATAGGCTGCTGGGATTCGTCGTTTTGGTGCTGTTGACGCCATATTGTGGTAAGCCATTGGCGTGTGTTAAATGAAAACGTGATTCATCGGAGCAGATGACTTTATCGCCGTCCTCAAGGGTAGAGTTTTGGTGCTCCCGTACTCAACGTAGACGAATTGGATTGTCTTTAGCAGAGGCGAGTAGTAAACGAAGGGGATGTCTGACGTTGCAGTACACTTGCGTCAATGTGCAGTGGGCTCTTTATGCTTAAAATCCCCTCTCGAAACCGCTGTTGTGCTGCGCTGTCACTTGACGCATTGGAGCTCTTCTCTTATGTCATACAATTCTCTCCAGCATTCATCGCCCTCGAACATCGCCAAGTTATTTCCTACCACACCAAGACTGCTGAAAGTCAGTGTTGGTTTTTCACAACTGTTGTTTCTGAATAGCCAAGAATGATTGCCGTTTCTGAGTAACTTGTACTAGCCCGCTTAGCGACGAAGATAATGCCTCCTTCAAAGCCGCAGAAGTCACGAGCCTTTCTCATATTGCCCATATCTACGCTTCGTACAGGTCTAAATGCTTTGCAGTGATTTCTTTACAAAGTCATCTCAACATCATAGTTGCGAAACATAAGTGAGCGTAGCACGCTCCTGATTACTATCTAGTGTCACCAATAATTTGTTATTGCAGAATATGCACGTTTGTAGGTACGTACAGCGATATACAGATATTTTTGATTTCCTGGACCACACGTTTGAATATGCGCATACATCTTTTTATTTATTTATATGTTTACGTGCATACATATCATGGATATATCATCAATGTACAGTAGCGAACAAAAGTATTTGGCGAAACACTTTTTCGACCATAATTTCTTTTCTGCTGGACCAAATCGGGTCATTTTGGGATATGATATGTGTTGATTCGTGGGTTACAATGCCGCGTAATTTGTATTTCGCTCAGAGCGAATTTGTCGTTCGCAATGGACCATATTAAAGAGTCGCCAATTATTACCCATTTGTTTGCTGCATGTATTAATGTTTTTCTTGTGATTTTTGTTGGTTTTGTGATGTGTAGTGTGATAATAAGTCAATCTTAGGTTTTCAGAAATGGGTAAAAAGACGGAGATCCCTGTTGGAGCTCGCCAGGCGGCCGTGAACATGATGGATTCCGGAAGGCGTGTCACCGACATTGCGAGGGCCCTGAAGATCCGACACCAGTCCATTTCAGCTATCCTGCAACGTTATAAGAAGACTGGGACCGTCGAGAACAGTCCGCGATGTGGTAGGCCTCGTTCCACTACGTTACGTCAGGATAGACGCATCTTCCGTCGATCTCATGCTGATCCCAGCTTGACTGCTGTGGACATAGCCACCGAGTCCGCGACAGCGACGACCTGAACGTCAGCCGAAAGACCATCTCCTGTCGTCTCATTGCTGGTGGATTGAATGAAAGACGCCCCGCCAAGAAACCACTCATCGGAGTCAATAATCGACGAGCCAGAGTCGCGTTCGCGCGCCGCAATCGACACTGGACCGCGGCGGACTGGAGTAAGATGCTTTTCACCGACGAGAGCAAGTTCAACTTGTTCGGAAGTGATGGCATCCGATACGTACGACATCCGTGTGGTCAGAGATTCAACCCCAGTTCATTCAGCCAACTGTCAAGCACGGAGGAGGATCGCTCATGGCTTACGGCGACTTCTCTCGCAATGTAATGGGCCCCATCATCAAGATTGACGGAATTATGACCGGTCAGAGCTACACGAACATGCTCATCAACAATGTCTTCCCATGGGCGAAGGAGAACATGCCACCCGGATGGATCCTGCAGCAAGATAACAACCCGAAGCACACCTCCAGAGTAGCGAAGGCAGCCTTCCAGCATCAACAGGTCACACTTCTAGACTGGCCAGGCCAATCTCCAGACCTCAACCCCATCGAGCACATGTGGGAGGAGCTGGAGAGACGATGTGCGAAGAAAACCTGCCGGAATAGGGCCCAATAAGTTCGACCAGCTGTCTGCAGAATGGGCGCGAATTCCGCAGGTCACCGTCGAGAAGCTAGTGGAATCGATGCCGACCCGTTGTGCAGCTGCTATTAAGTCTCGTGGTTTTCCCACTAAGTATTAGTTATTGTTTTGTCGTTTTCTCGTACTTGTTTTCTGTTATCGTTGCATTAAATGAATGTGATACACACCTACTTTGTTGGTCAATTTGTTTGATCTTTGCGATTAAGCTCGGTACCTGATCTGTGTTAAGGTTTCCGATCAATCTGCATATGGGTCATGTTTACAACTGAATAACACATATCATATCACAAAATGACCCGATTTGGTTCAGCAGAAAAACAATTTTGGTCGAAAAAGTGTTTCGCCAAATAATTTTGTTCGCTACTGTACTTGCATGCCTATATACCGATGAGCCATTACTTTATGGCCACCTACTTAATGAGCTGTAGGATCCCCTTTAGCCCGCTAAACAGCGGCCATTCGGCGAGGCATCGATCGACGAGGTAGCTATAGGTATCCTAGGTACGGTATCTGGTACCGTAATGCCAACAGCAGGTCCTCCAGTTCCCGTACATTTAGGAGTGGTGGGGATTTAGCGTGAACCCGCTTTTCCAAGTCGAACCAGAAATGTTCGATTGAGTTCCTGTCAGGTGAATTTGGAGGGCAGGGCAATAACAGAAAGTCACCAGCATCTTCCTCGAACCACACCTTGACGATTTTGTCAGTGTGGCATGGAGAATTATTTTGTTGGTAACGGCCATCACCAGCAAGGAACACAGGCACTATGAATGGGTGAACTTGGTCAGCAACGATGTTCAGATACCGGACAGCTGTCAGGGATTGTACTATTGGGATAATGGTACCTAAAGTGTTCCAAGAAAAAATCGCCCACAGAATACCACCGCCGCCGCCGGCCTGTTTCCGCCCAACAGTGCTTTAGGTGTCATAGCCTCCGTTGGTAATCGGCGTATCCGCACTCGGCCGTCTACGTTATGCACCAGGAATCTTTATTCGTCAGACCAGGCAACTTTCTTCCAATCACCCACGGTCCAATCTCGATGATTTTGGGTGTCGTTGGCGATGACGGGTAGTGAACTTGGGGACCTGGCTGGGTTTTCGGCTACCCAGGCCCATGTGCAGAAGGCTGCGATGAACTGTGTGCAGTGACACATTGCCCTGATCATCACTCTTGTAGCTGTGGGTGATTTGTCACACTGTGGCCCTGCGGTCGCTGTGAACAATGCGCAACAGTCCGTCGTTTGGCCATTTCTGCACCACCTTTGGTACGTACTCACACAAGCAGCACGTGAACAATCACAATCAGCGCCGTTTCCGAGATCGTAGTTCTGAGGCGCCGTGCCATCACAATTTGTCCTTTATCAAACTCCGATAAATCGGTAGCTTTTCCTTTTCTGACTCCGAACACTCTACTAACCGAAAGCGGGTCCTCGGGTTGTATATATACTTCTCTGTGAACTTCACCTGCGCCATAGTTTGGTCTCCAGACGCGCTCATTTCCCTAGGCTGGGAGTGGTCATAATTATAATGGCTCATCGGTGTATACATATCATGGAAGGAGTAACAGATCATCCTAAGGCAAGAGTAATAAAAAGTACACATATGCTATGTACAAAAGTCTCCATCGGTGGATTTATTCGCATTTTGAGCTAGTCGTGTATGTAAAACATTTGAAATAAACGTAAAACAAATTTCTGATAAGAATCTTTGGTGATATGAAATCTTCCAGCAGTTCTGTTGATTTTCGTCGCTTTTATCGTTATAAAACTCGATAATTCTGTGCTGCAATTTCAGGCCGTAAACTGCATTTTGATAAGAGTCGTATTTTAGTGGATTTTTCTTTTCACTTTTAGTACCGGCGTCGCTGAATTGCTGAAGTCTTCTTAGACTTAAATAGTGCTTTCTTACACAGTGTTTAGTATTCAAGGATTTGGCGTGCCTGCAGATCATAAAAATTAATGACCCTGATTAAGATTTCTTGGTGGATTCTCATTTCTTATGTTCGAATAAAAGTTTTGTTTACTTCTGTGCCTCAATGAAGAGGGATGGCCCATCGAGTGAGGATCTCGTCGGAGACAAATTCACTTCGTGATATTTCTCGCTGAATGTTTCTTTCAGGAGCAGGTAATTACTGCAGAGCGGAATCACTTCCACTACATCATAACGTCAACGGCAAGAGCTTTATGGGGCTTGAGATGACATTTTGAACAACAGTTCCCATATCTCTCTCCCAGTAATCTTTGCGACCTCACTGCTACTTCCAATGAGTCTCAGTGAAAGGAGAAGGTGGAATCGGGTGTGAATGGGAGATATCAGTCTCTGCCTTCCCCTATCCATTCAGTTTAATGATGGATGAACAGCTGACATGTTGGTTTCTTATCTCGGTATTACTGGCTAGGCGAGATGTATTGTCTTGTGTGATTTATAAACACATCCTTGTAACGATCATGGGTTTTGACGTATGTTGTACTCTAGCTTCAACAACATTTTAAGCTCGTCAAGGTAATGCCTCGGAAAGTATCCCCAGGGAAATATTTGGAAACATTATTTTAATGAAAGGCAAATAATACGGAATATTCTTCAGGATCCCTCTGAGAAGTATCACTCCTCGCCTTTGCCCTGAAAACACGACATTCGCGGCGGTCCTGTAATTTTGGTATGAACTTCCAGAAACTACCATTTTTGTTCCGTATGTGTGTTATTTTTGTCCAGATTTCTGGAACATCTCTCAAAACATATTTCCTTTCCGATTTTTTAAAGAATAAAAGTCAACAACAACAATGTCTGTAAAGCATGAATCATAACCGATATTTTCTAATTTAAAAGTGTGGAACTTCTGAAAAGTAGGTTGAATTTTCACGGAAAAATATAACTAGTAAGAAATTCCAAAATTTTGATGTAGCATAATACAGCACAGCTATAGTGCGGCGCTATCTTTGCTAAGAACAAAATACGTTCTGAGTTACGTCACATCTTGCAGTGGTGCAGAAAGCTAGAGCATGTGCGGTTGTGCTGAAAGTTCTTGAAAGCAATTCTTCCATTAGCGCAAATGTAATATGTACAGGGCAGCCAAATCCTGCCTTTGGAAATAGAATTGGTGCGGTTGTTGCTGAAAACAACTTCTCTTTTTTGCATAGCATCAATAAATTGTACGTTTCATTTGGGGTCACGTTTCAATTTACAATACTGTAGGATAGGATTACCTGGTGAGTGCAAAATATTATTCAGACGAAAAGCACCATCTACTGAGAAAGACAAATCTTATCTTGATTAGAAGCAGAATTTGCAAAATGGGAGAAACGTGGTCATGGCAATACGAGATACAGGAAACGTTCAGAACCATAACATCTAAGTGTCACCGGTCACAGAAACTTGTGGAAAACTATCTGATACATTTTGGGCAGGAAATACGCACCAAATGTTTTCGCGCTTAGTACATATTATCTGACAGAAAAGGGATTTTTGAAATCGTGTTTTTAGACGAGCAGATATTGCTGCCAATATGCTGCAAACGGAAACGTAAACTTATGCGTTATGAACAATTTGAAATTACAAGTATATGCAAGACATTTCAGCCATAAACACCCTTCGACAAAGAAAATTGATTTTCAAATCGGACTGCTGGGAGCAGACATATCCATAAAAATAGCGTACTCTTACGCACCGTGGCGGAGAAACTATGCTTTATTTTAAGCGAAAATATTCGGCAAAGTTTTTATGTGGTGAGAGGTATCTGCCCACAGAAGAATTGTTTTAGTCGAGTTTTCAGGTGCGGAGATATTGCTGCCAATACGTAAGAAACAGAAATATAAAATTACGCCCGTAGTGACAAACCTCATTCTTTAACAAAATTATAAATTGCTGCAGAATCTCTTCCACCTCGATCTCTATTCGATGCAAAAAAGGATTTTTCAAATCGGTCTTTTAGTAGCAGAGATATTGGCAAAATTGCAATTTTACTTTACTAGCGGGAAAACTATGCATTACTTAAAAAATAAACTGTGCTCAAAATAATCTTTGTTATAAATGGTATCAAAGGAAAGCAGCCGGATATTTAGAAGCAATGATATGGAATAAAATTCCTTTTAAAATCAATGCCATCTGCATTTTCGCCCTACAATGGCAAAGTTTTGCATATGAACAAAACCGAAAGAGAGGATCATCTTTCTCACATTTCGGGCTTCCCAATGCAAAAAGAATGTTTGAAATCGGATTTATTGAAGAGGTGTGGTTCTTACGGGTGGGCGGGTGAACGGACAAAGTAATATACAATAAGAATATACTGTTTCTACAAAAGACATGCTAAACAACCTAAAGAATCACCTGACATCTCTGAAACGCAAGGTCCACATGCTGCAGTATTTGCATCAGACTCTAGAGCATGTTTTAGTTTCGGAATTTACTGGGCACCATGGGCACCTCTGAAGGCCACATGAAGTCATCGGTCTCTAATGTACGGTCCTTGCTTCCAGGACAGTGACAGAGCCAGCGATATCAGACACCCATGTCGCATCCGAGACTCAAACACAGGCCCGTCTCGGTCGAATTGTCAGACGTCAGAACTCGGCCTCCGCGAAAGCTCAGATACATTATAAATCCTATGTCCTTCTGCATTGATAGTTGCCTTTATACAAAGGGCCAACTCTAAAGCATACAATTGTGTTTTTGTTAAAACCCAAAAATCAGCAAAAGGAAAATTTGCTATACGTCCACAACTGCTGCTCTCTTCTGATCTTTAGGGCGTGGAGGTATTGTGCGATCACGCAGAGCTCTCTGAAAAGGCTGTTTTTTATCCATTACATCTTTTGAATCTTAAATAATACATGGGATAATATGGCAAACTTCAGCCAATGTAACTTTAACTGCATTTCCTTACTTTTTGTGCAAAAAACAAAACAAAAGCGCTATACACGGTTAAATTATTTTCAGGAAATCGTGGTGTTACTTAAGTTTGCCTCATATGCTGAGATATCAGTAGTTCTGTCCCATTAAATGAAAAAGAGGTCACATATCTGTCTGTATATAGAATAGCCTTCGCTAGCTTTCAGTAACAAATTTAATTAAAATTGCTTAAGGGTGTGAAGCATTCTTTTCAGGCGAAATAAGATCTAATAATGCATAAATAAGAAAAAAAAAGTGGTATTTCTTATCTACTTAAGTACTGATGAGTTTTGTTTTCCTTATAGGTAACATAGGCAATTTTTTCAGAATACGCCATTAATTTCAAAAATACCACTTACGATCAGGTTTGTACGTAAACCGTTTTAATCCGAGAACCAACCATAACTTAGTAACAAGTACGTATTTCAATCAAGGATTCACTCTAAGAAAATGTGATACTTCCTTGACATTTGAATTTAGGTGCATGCTTATAATAAATAACTTATAAACGAGAAAAAACGAAACTATCTAGCCAATACGCATTACTACAAAAATGGAACAACATTTTAGATAGACTCAAAAGAGCAGAGTGATTAATTCTGTGGACTCTAGACAAAACTTTATAACATCTGGGACTTAAATTGTGGGGCACCGTTGTTAGTCAATAGAAACATGTAATATGACTAGCTGTTTCCAGCAATTATTAATTCTAGGTATAAAACGTAACT
Source organism: Macrothele yani (assembly GCA_039090855.1). NCBI lineage: Eukaryota > Metazoa > Arthropoda > Arachnida > Araneae > Macrothelidae > Macrothele > Macrothele yani. Next base: position 1,940,669 of record CM077012.1, read on the forward strand.
AGCATCTATAAACTGTAACTAGTTAAACAAATGCGAAAAGGTGTAATTGGCAGTTTATAGCTACCAATGCAAACATTATTATAGGAGTAAAGTAAAACGTCAAAGTATTTTGCTATCAGAAATAGAAAGCAATTGTGAGATGACAATTTTGATTGACCTTTTTAGGTGACTTGAAATGACGATATTGAGCTTTCTGTTTCGGAGTTAAACAGACTCCGATTTTCCGCCTGTGTTTGCTATCAGTGATTTTAAAACCTTAGTGACTAACTTACCTAACGCTGCTCGCTGTGCAATTAGTAAATCAGCCAATCGAATTAGCATGCTAACAAGCAAACAAATGAAAGTTCAATATTTCAATATGAAACTTTTTCTATCAAGCTGTCGAAAAAAGTGAGAAATTTGAAATCGGAAAACCAGGAAGGTATGTTCTTTGACGGAATATGCTTCAGACTGCATCCTTTTGACGTAATTAAAGATTATTAGCTGTAACTTATCATGCAAAGGAGAAAGATAACTGGTCATTTGTACCTAACGATGTAGACGCTATTCTATGCGTAATGGCAAATTCTAGCGTATTCTCCAGTCCGGAATAGTGAGAAGAGTCCCAAAAGAAATATATTTTCACATGTAATGAAAAAGAAAAAAGCTATACGGAGAGAGGGTACTTCTTTGCTAATGTACTTTCAAAAGAAAACATGTTTATCTCTCCTTTCTGTGAAGCATTTTCTTCATCTGTTGAAAACATAAAAAGAAGAACATATTAGTGTACATGAGACTGGTAGCTCTTAAATCACATGGCCAATGAAAAAGTTCTCTAGCTGCGAGTGCATGTGTGTGTGTCAGCTTCGACGACACTTTGAACGTCTCCTTCCATATCTCACAGAAAGAATCATTTATAACTTCTACGACACTTTTAACGTTTCCTAGCGAAAGACCGGGGAGGAACCTCGGTGAAATAAAGATTGGGTATCGTTTCAACAGCATTTTAGATTTTCCGTGATCGATGGTATGTTTACGTACTTTCTTATCTATTTCATGAAAAGGCACATTATTGTTGCAATTTAAGAACAGACCAAAATATTCTCCAAAAATATTTTTGGGGAAAACTCTGTGTTAGCAAATGATGCAGTTCTACACAAAATAGAAATACGTTCAGATAAAATTAGTTTTAAATTTTTTTCCTTGGTAAACAGATTATCGTAAGCACACTCTGTAACGCATAATGTAGAGATATGATTCATTTCGTGTCCACATTTATAAGAAACACAGGATTTTTGAAAAACAGATACTGGACTTTCGACTTAAAATCATGAAGACTATCACATTCAGAAAGTAAGAAAAAGGGCAATAACTCGGTGAGGATTGTCACAACTGTCGTGCAGTGGGAGTGAATAATAAAGTGATGGTTGCGACGCTTACTCTGGAGAATAAAAAAAAGGGATTTTTCTACTGAAAATAATTTATTAATTTCTTCGTGAATGATTGCTATTCGAAGTCTCTTGTCTGTTTTTTTCATTAAGAACGGATTATGAAAGGGAAATCCTGCAATGAGAAAATCGTGATAATTTTTGGCGATATAGTTACCCAAAAGTAGTTTATTAATATTCTGTTTAAATAGCTGATTTCAGGTTTATCCTTTCCATTCTTGGACTTACAAATCGAGAAGCCTCAGGAATTTAATAAGCGCTTTTATACACATTTCAAACAAACAAATAAAGAAAGAGAAAGAACAACGTGAGTAAAGACAAAACTAAAAGTGTTAGGTACAAGAATGATATAAATTGAAACACTAGGTAGCAAACAAATACAAAACTACTACAAAAATGTTCGTTCGAAGTCTGCTTTACACATATAGCTTTTCTAGAAATGTAAAAAAGGTTTGCAATACTTTTGGTTTTCATATTGGATAAAGTGTGATGACACAAAAAAAAATGTATTCCAAAAAGCGTATAACACATTATTTAGAAAACTCTGGGGTATACAGAATTTTCTCTTTAGATTCAAGGGCTGAACCTGAAGAAGTAGAGAACACTGGCAGTGAAAGGAATTCATCAAAATCTAGACAAAAACAGTGTAAAGAAACTGGAAAAATAAAACAGATAAAACAGCCAGAATTCGGTTTTGTAAGAAAACGATCATACGTTTGATGGAATAAAATTTCGCTGACATCAAAATACAGTGTTTCCGAGAAAAAAATTGGATTAGCACAATCACTTTGAATCAAGAAAACAAACTTAAGAGAGTCAATGGCATAGCCATCAGCTTGGAGGTTTTTAATGTAGGATTAAGAATGACTTTTGGTTAGAAAAACATTTTTAAATAATACACGATAAATGGCACGAAGATACATACAAATAAAAGACACTGTCATAAATATGAAAAAGGAAACATTAATGTTGAAAAGTTTGTATTTTTCCTGTGGAATCGAGTGTATGCTGCACTGGAAACATGTGTAGGAGGTTGTGTTTGACGTTCATAAGTCTATGAAAAGAGTCCCCACGCGAGAAGAATGTGTGAATATCTAGAAATTTCCATTTTGAACAGTGTTTTGGGGCACACCCTGAGGTGTTATGCAAGCAGTCTTTCAGTTGTGAAGAACAACCCTTTCCTGCTGTTGGTGGGATTAGAATCCACGTGTTCCTTGTCCGGAGCGGGATGTTCTCCCGACTGAACTATGCTGGCAAAGGCTTATGGCTTTAACTTACTCTTTTGACTCGTGCGTCATCTCTGTGGTACGTCACATATACCACTCTCTCTTGTAAAACGCAATGTCAGGAAACCGCAGTCTTCCTTGTACGGATCCGGATGTTCTCTCGATTGAACTATGCCGGCAAGGCTTATCAATACAGCATACTGTTTGACTCATGTATCATCTCAGTTGTACGTCACATATACCCCACCTCTTAAGAAAAGCAGGACCACGAAATCTGTAATTAATATAAAATTCCTTCTTCTACAGTGAGGTCTTTCAAGTATGCTTTGTCGGGTCCGCTGACAAAGCGTACTTGAAGGACCTCACTGTAAAAGAAGGAATTTTGCATTAATTCCAGACGATGTGTGGAAAATTTATCACACATTTTTTTTTCGAACCTTAGGGCCAGGTGATGCGTTTTATGTTCGACGCAAATTCGAAGAAGCGCCCTTTTTTGGCTTGGCGTGGGATGCGAACCCAACTACGTTGCAACTTGATTTTACACGAGCCGATAATGCAAGTTGCCGTGTTTGACTCATGGGTCACCTCAGTGGTGCGTCACACAGTAAACAACAACGTTAAAGTCAAGGATCAAGGTTTTCGGGGTCTTTTTGTTTTCTAATTTTGAGTGAAATTTCCAGCAAAAGTGAATAACGTCCTTTTTAGAAAACAAAATGGAAATAAGTTGCTTTCTACCATAGATTTTACCGTCGTTCAAAAATCTGCTTTTTGAGAATTCTGACACAAATATAAAGTAGTAAAAAGGTGTAGAATGTCAACCGAGTAAGTAGAAGAACTTTTCCACCTTTTACAAAATATAAGTGACGACTGGAATTTTCAAAGAAAATATTAGCAGGTAAGGAATCTCAAAGTTTCCGAGTACAGGCTGCGCGAACGAGACGGCAAATGGGTTAAATGCGGTACACTCAGCTGGGCACAAAATAGATGTGGGTTGGCCGCGTTCCTCGTAGCGGGACGGAAATCTGTAGAAGTAGAACAACAGCAGACTAGTGTTGAAAGCCATATCCAATATAATAGGTACTCGCAAACGATGGCGGAATCTCTACTGACGGACTGTGGAAAGTGACTGAAAGAAATCAGTGAATGTCGTGTTCCTAACTGGATAACTGCTTTTTACTTTAACTCTTGCAGACGTTTTACTGTTGAACCAAGTATGCCACTATAAATGTGAAGAAAATATTCCAGCTTTGGGAGAACCTTCGATTAACAGAGCGTCAAAAGCTGTTCACAAAGAAAGTAGCGTCTCGTTGAAAGAAGAATTTCTGGCATTTGTTTTTTAATTTCTTTTCTTTTTTATCAGATCTTGCTTGCAGTTGAAGAAACCCGGCTATATATCCCAACAGAAGGTGTAAGCAATATTCAAACCATGAACGAACGGAGAGAAAATGAACTTCCTTAAAGTGTTATCTGACGTGGAAACGGGAAGAAATTTCCCATTTTATTTGTTCCTTACAACAAAACACGGGGTCTCACATTTATCAAAATGTACGAAGTTGTCGTCTCCCCAACGACAGATTTCTTGAGCAACTGTTTTTGTTTCTACTGACAATAGAATTTATTAGCCTCTAACTGTAGAAATAAATAAAACCTTTATTGGCGATTTTGGCTCCATGGCGCTGATTCTTCATAGCTTTACTTTCTTTAAGCGAAACGAAGCGGCGTCGACTTTACAGTACGTAGTATTAAACCACTGAGAAAATATCTAAATTTATATATCAAAAATATTTTTAATATATTTCCTTGGTTTCTCAAGGTTGCAAGGAGGGAATATGAGTCGTTCTCGGATTGAGACAAGCTGATTTATCGATTGCCTTTCCATCTCTCCGGCTTTCGTCTCATTTTTGCAATCCCACAGTGAAAAATCTCGATGTATCTCCTGGGAACCGTCTGGTAAGGTTCTTCCACAGCAGCTCAACTGCGTTTGTCAGCAAAGCTCATCATTCATTCACCGAGCCCACAATTTTTTTCCTTTCTTTTTAATGTTTGCTGCTTTAAGTTGGATTCTGTATTTTTTGAAAAAGTGGCCACCTTGCTGCCAGGTTCGATTTTTTCTGCCTCAACACGAATCGCCTATCTTATTATATTTTCTGCAATAAGAGCATTATAACTCCACTGAAAAATGGGCTACCAGATTTTGGTTAGGTTAAATTTGCAGTCAATGCCTAGAGAATTCAATTAAAATACTTCTTTTTTATGGTTTTCATATTGCCTGATTCAAATTCTCTGATCTTCGAAATTTAATATTTCACATTACCATCATCGAAATGAATACAAAGCAGTAAGTTACCAGAAGTTGTATTTTGATCTCCTATCGATGGTAAAGAACGAACATCAACTCCCATGAAAGGCAGTTTAGTTAATTGCTGTATCCCAAAACTGGTTTTCTTCAAATTTTCGGAAATATTTAAAAAGACACTTACCCTCTGAAATTTCAAGAAATTTTAAGTGTTAATGCTTGTCAGTATTGCATCAACTTTTCACAGTACAAAATACCAAGAAACCACAAGATAAATCTTTTCAGCAAGTTAAGGTTCTCGAAAGCCAGTGCGGGTGAAAAAAGTTAAAAATCTGAGGCACTGAACTGTGAACGAAATTCATGAAATTCAATCTCCAACCAATATTCATGTGCGTGTGGATAGACTGCGGATATTCTGAGCCATTTTGTGTCATCCTGTAACCCCTCATTGTAGAATGTGATACTGTGGGCACATTGCAGAGATCATAAGGCGTTACACAAAGACAGAGAGGGGGAGGGGAGGCTTGCTTTACGACATATTATAAGGACTTATTATCGAAGGGCAGAACTTTATTCTAGCTGATAACTGGAGCAAAGATTCATTTGATTAATTATCTCCATTTTTGGAAGTAGGGGATTACATCGAAAAGAAATGATATCGTTTCGGCACTGAACAAGATAATGTAGTTGTAACGATGCCTCACAGTACAGCGCTGGAATTTTATATATTTTACATATCAGTTTCACACAACACCAGCTAGTACTTCATAATTTCATTCTAATTTAGTTTCATCTTTTATGCAGCATTAAAAGCATACACTGAGAAAAAAATGTTTGAAACAACAAAATAGTTTTGTTGAGCTGTTTTGTCGATTTATTTTGTTGCTTTAGCCAAACTCCATCGGAATTGTTTTGTTGGCAACACAAAATTATTTCGTTGGCTATATTTTGTAAATTCAACTACATGAAGGTGGCATCGACCTTACGCCAAAGCGCACGTGATTACTAGATACTCCATACGGGCACTACCAGACTACCACTGACCAGAAGAATCTCGTTTTGCGCTTAAGATTTCGTTTAGAATTATGGCTGACTGCGAAGTGAGTGCATTGTTAGAAGAATGGGAGCTGTCAATTCTGATAGAGACATTCAGAGGTAAGAAGTTCTAATATATCTTAATAATTCTGACGTAGTTTTGTTTTAGTGTTTGTTGTGTGTTATTTTGGTTGGATTCAGTGAATTTCAGTGATAATTTGGCCTCATTTTGTAGACTCATAATTACAATGAACACGATAGAATCTGCATCTTATTAGATGCACAGGGGCACATATTAAATTTAAACCCAGATTTCTGATAAAGCAATAATACATTTCTTATGACGGCTTGCAGTTCCTGATCGCAAAAAAAATTGCACATGAGGTAATGATAAGAGTTGTAATTTATGTATAGAGCTTGATTTCATGTATGGGCTATATATACAGGGTGTTTCAAAATTCGTGCGGCAACCAAAGATTGCATGGTGATGGTACCCTGGAACATATAGAACGTTAAGAAAATTATTACGATTTTTTTGTCTAACCAAAAAATGTCAATAATTTGTTTCATCAAAAAACTAAGGAAAACATTTAAAAAGAAATCGGATGTTGATACTATTTGGTGCGTGGAAACATGTTACACACGCACCAAAATAGAGTCAATACATCGTTATGTCAAGTATAAATCGTCCGTGAACATTCCAGAAGGTAATAAACCGACCTTCAAATGCTGAATTCGCAGATAAGAATATGCTCGTAAGAACAGGTATAGCCGCGGGATTAGCACGCCAAGTTCTCTAAACTAGAGGTCGCAGGTTCGATTCAGCTGAAAAATCTCTCACATATAAACTCGCTATAAAATTTCCTCGTGGCGTAACACCGTCCAAATTCATTCAGAAAACAAATACGGCGCGAAAAAATAACAGAAAATCTTTTAGAAACACAAAATATTCCATTCGTTATTTCTTTTGGATTACTAAATTTACTTTTATTTTGAATAAATTGCATTACAAAACGTACAACTCTTTACAGACAGTCGCATGTGTTTTAAATAGTGACTCTAGAATGCTAAACTTTGTAATATAATTTACGTATATGCTAACTGGTAAAGATAGTTTACAGTGATGTAGTAGAATATAAAAAAAACATGTAAAATTTTTCCAAAAGAAAAGAAAAAGAAAAAAAGTATGAGCATTTCAGACTAGGTTATTCTGCATTTTGCAACATTAACAAATCGTTGCACATCATAGTGTAATAACCAGAATATTACTCTATGTGTGTGCAGTTTCCAGCAAGTTCATCATGAAAATTGCTTACCGTTTAAGCCTCTGGAAACTCCTCAGAAAAAGAATCGAATCTAATGCTTCAACGCTTAACCTTGATCTTCTTTCCTCTAAAACTTGACCTGCTGTACTAAACACTCTCTCGCTAGCAGAACTACTGGCTGGTATGCATAGTACACATTTTGCAATGCTTAGGAATTTGAGAATTCTTCCACCACGGTAACAAATCCACAGCTTTAAAGTATGTTTCTCCCATGCGCAATTCCACATACTTACAAATTTCATTTGGATTAGGATCATGAATTTCAAACTCATGTTCCAAATCTTTAAATAAGCCTTTTGATTTTTTTCCGGAAAAAAATCAGAACAATGAAAAAAATCATTGATGAAGAAATCAAGCAACAGATCTAAAAGTGGCACCACCCGTGTACTTAACACATGGAATTCTATAATTTTTGGTGACCAGTTTATAACAATAATATCCGAGGAATTATTTTTTAATTACAGTTTTACGGGAAGGTAACTTATAAACAATGAAGGATATATATAAAGAATTCAGTAATGAAATTCAACATGTTTAATGCCAATCCCGGGCCCGGCCCGGGGATTTCGGCTGTTAATGAATCCTGAGCCCGGGACGGGGCCCTGTTTCCGTAGACGAGCCCGAGCTCATCTCTAATCCACAAGGTATTCTCACAACAGAAGTGTCAGCGGAAATACCTGTGCAGTCGCTCATTGACCACACGGTTGCTCGCCTCTGTACAATTGACGAGGTCCACGGGATTTTGCTTCTGGCACAAACGTCTCTGTGTAACGTCATCATGAAATAGGGATCAGATGGAACAGAACCGGTAACAACAGAAGTTTTGCCGAAAAACATTGCAGTGATGAAAGCCTATTTAGCATTTCTATGGTTCTTTTACACATGTATTGTTGTACAGACCAGTCAAGAACCGTCATTTGGAAAACCCCTGTCCCAACTTCCACGAAGTACTGTCGCCCGATTGCATTTGTATTCGTCAAAGAATCGGCCAAATTAGTTATCACAGAAGTTGATAAGATAAGACATCAAATTGAACAACTTACCCTCACCAAAATCGCTTTGGATGTTGGAATTACGGTAACGCTGACTTTGATATTTGGCATGGTGAACGGCAAAGTATGTAATGCCGCATCATCATGTTTCTCTGCCCAGACATGTTACCACTGCGGAGCAAAACAGCGAAACCCAGTGAAATGAATAATGTTAATGTCATCTCAAGAAAAGAAGTAAAGAAAGAATTCCTTTTCTTTGGTGTATCACCCCTTCACTTTTGGATCAGCCTTTTCGAATGCATGCTTTACATTTCGTACCAGCTACAGATTAAAACATGGAAAGCAAGGGGTTACACAAATAAAGCAACTGTTTCTCGGAAGAAGAAAGAAGTCCAGGACAGTTTCCGACTCGATTTAGGCCTTTTAATTTACATGCCGAAGCAGAACAATGGCAATACGAATGACGGCAACTCCGCCCGCAAATTTTTTAGAAACCCCGAGAAGGTTGCAGAGACAACTGCAGTAAATCTGGACTTGATTGACCGCTTAGGAGTTCTACTCGAATGTATAAATAGTGAGAGACAAATTAATTTAGATAAATTTCACGACTTCACTAAAGAGACCCAGAACCTATACCTCCAACACTACAGATGGTATCCAATGCCTGTAAGCCTCCATAAAGTTTTATTTGATGGGTGAGACATTATTTCAATCCAAAGCATTTCACAGGAATCAAGTACAAGGGGCATATTATTCAAGTCATCACGAATAAAGTAGGTGATTTGAGACTTCAGGTATAGGCCTACTCTACCAGAATCCCTTATATTCAGTAATGGATTATTCCGATTTCTAACTTTGCATTCAAAATTATAGTTACTGTGATTAAAAAACTCCTTTTGTTTCTCATCAATTAAATGAGTTTCGCTAAGTGCAATTACAGAAAAATCATGATTCAATTGTGATAGAAAAATTTGAAGCTTATCAAATTTAGAGTTAATGCTTTGAATATTGATATGTAAGAGGGACATACCAACTTTGTCGATTGCATCAGAGAGATCATATGAAAATATCTCCTCACAAGCACAGTCCGAATGGTAATAATCCAGGTAAGGATCATATATTTTTTTCGGGCCAGCCATTAATCAGAGCAGATGGAGGGTGAATGTCATTGTAATGCCTAGTTAATTTTTCCCGTGTCAATAACAGACTAAATGTGCAGTGCAGGCGAGTCCTTATCTTTGCGGGCAAAGATCCTACCGTTTCAATCCGTCCACACGAAATTCCACCCACATTCTCTTTTCCTTGTTTGCACTAGTCCAAGAAGACGTTTACTGGCAGGGCAAAGATGATCATTTACATAGATTGGACTGTCGTTATTAAAACCAATGGCACGGGTTGTAAAGTTTCCATGTTTTTTCCTGAAATCTTTTGCAGCCATGAAGAAAGCATCACGCTTTCTTCTATTGACAAATCTCACAATGATATTTTTTCGTGATGGGTTTCCAGGAGTGGGCACCCAGGGGACTGCATGCGTCTCCTGAATGATGCCTAATCAACACCCACCTTACTAGCCACTTCACAAATAATGTCACGAGCGCTAGATCCTTGTTCATATGGCACACCTTTGATTTCAAGGTTTTCACGCCGGAGATATTGATCACCTCCAAAGTTGTCATCCTTATTTTTCATATTCATGCGATTCAAAAATGTTCGGTTTTCTTCATTAAGTTCTCAAAGTTATCTATGTGATGTAAAAACATGTCTATTTTATTATCTACTGAGAAGTATTTGCCAATGGTTTTTTAATGACGAATTCCCACTTCGTAAACTTTTAACATCGGTTATACACATTTCTGAACTTTATTATAATTTGGTATTGCACCTTCTACGATGAATTTTAAAAACCAGTTTTAATTAAATTCATATGATCTTCCATCAGGAGAGGTAGCCTTATTTTGCATACGTTATTAACAGCATTTTCAAAGGAAAGTCTTATCTAACGGATATTGTATTTTGCTTGGAATGTTAATACACTGGTGTCCAAAATTAACGTGACAAAAACAAATTCCAGAATATATCCAAACCAAGACGACCGGTTGTAAAGATTTTCGAGAGACATGTGCAAGGGGAAATCCTAAGTCGAGGTACCCGAGCAACATTGTGGTGCTCCTATGGAAATATGCAAATGACGACCTACGTCATCGAGCTGGCAGGCACGCGACCTTGATAAACGTTGTTCTGAGCGGGGTTCGGTAATAGAAGCTTGATTTGGACTCTTAATTGAAGAATGGCTTGGCACCATGTCTTAGAAGACTCTTTACGGTGGAGAGCGATCGGTAGATTGGAAGAATCGCAAGCTAAGGCAGCAATTGTAAAGATTTTTCAGAGACATGTGCCAGGAGAAAGTCATAAGTCAAGGTGCCCAAGCAACACTGTTTAAAGCAGTTGATACCTTTCTATCAGCGAATACCTTTCTTAAGTACGTTCTTCATACAAATATCGAATACTATTCTTAAGTACGCTCTATACAGAACGCAGCACGATAGAGGTGGTCAAAGAGATGCTCAATTGGGTTTAAGTCTGGGGAATTAGGGGACCAAGAAAGTACTTTGGAGTCTTCATCGTACCTTTCCAACCACTCTCGGACATTTTTAGCTGTGTGATACGTCGCATTGTCGTTCTGAAAGATCCCATTCGCCCCAGGGAAAACAATTCGCTTGTATGGGTGTTTCTGGTCTGCAAGGATGTATTCATAAGGAATTCGGTCCATAGTGCCTTCTACAGGTATGAGTAGACCCAGAGAATGCCACGAAAACATTCCCCAGACCATAACGCTGTACCCACCTGCTTTTGTTCTGCCAGCAATGGTTGAAGAGTGTTTGTTTTCCGGTGCATCTCGCCTTATACGCCAACGTCCATCCGTTCGATGAAACAGAAAACGTAACTCATCGGAGAAGGTAATCCTTTGCCAATCAGCGGAGGTTCAATTACGATACTGCCGTGCAAATGTAAGGATTTTCTGCCAATGTACCTTCGTTAGCATAGGTGCAGTGACCATCCGTCTGCATCGGAGCTCCATACGCAGCAAGGTTCGCTGAACTGTCGTTTCAGACACGCTTCAGAAAGCCCTCTGGTTCATTCGGCCAGTGAGTTGCTCCACTGTAGCGTGTCGATCGGCCTTCAAGCACTTTCGCAGCCGACGTTCATCTCTCACATTAATGACACGTGGTACTCCGCAGTTTCCACGTCACTTATTCGCAATGGCACCATTTCTCCAATCACAATATACTTTAACCACATCAGCACGCGAACAGTTCACAAACTGCGCTGTTTCAGATATACTGCCACCCTTGGCGCGAAAGCCGATAATCATCCCTTCTTGTAAATCTGATAAATCACTCATTTAATCCATGACAGCAACGAATGATATGTTTTCAGAATGCCTACAACACACGTTATTTATCCTCCAAGCTATCTCACGACACGTGCCTTCTTTCATTGGCTACGTGTTGTTGACGACAAATAAGGAGGTGGTCACAATAATGTGACTGGAATGTGTGTGACTGATCACCGATTTCTCTTCGAAATTATTCGATTTAAAAACAGTGCTTGAACGTGACAGGAATGCATCAAAATGGAAATTCCTACTTTTTGTCGACTTCCGTTTTGTAGAACACACCTTCCTAATGTCGACTTGTTTTCTAGTCGATATTGGTGACGACTGAGGACAACGAGTCGAACTAAATTGCTGAAGCAAATGGGTAACTGTTATGATAGAGTAGACTGGTACTGTCATTTAGTAGGTAGCTGCTAAATCCAACAAGTCAGCATGAAAAGGCCGTAGTCAAGAAACCTGAAATTCTGAAGACAGTGATTGGTACGGTACTTTTTCTTGACACGTTGAACAGAATGTTTTTAGTACTTGTTCTTCCTCTCACCTTTCTTAAACTCCTAAAATATTATAAGTCTAGTGTATACCTCTGCAGCCTGCATAACGTTTTAAGAGTGTAGTAATACACATCGTTGCAGGAGTTGCATATAGACAGGTGATTCATCGTTTCTCAAACTAGGGCCATTTGTTTCTCCACGCATGGATTATCAATTTGCATGTCATAGTCTTGTCGGTAAATATATTTATTACTCATGTCGCAACCTGATGCATTTGAGGAAACAAATGTTTTATTAGTTTTCTATTTTTACTAGGTTTCTTTTTATATTTTCCATTTTTAATTTTAGTATAGTACTGTGATATCTATTTAATTACATGCATTTGGTTTGTATAAGCATAAGAACACGTAAAATAATTCTAAACTTTAAAAAATATATATACCGATAGCTTCTTGATCAGACATGAGCTGTTATATCAGCTCTTTTTTGTTTCATTTTTTCAACTTTATGTTTACGGAAACATCAGGTAAATTACAATGTAATTTTCATTTAATTCCTCAATGTTATTTCATCAAACAGAAACTCTTTCCTTCAGCACACCAAATATTTTGCCTTTGCTAGAATGATGACTTAGCGAAAATAAATTAATTATTCAAGGCAATTGCTTAAAGCATTGCACTTTGGTCGTCGCAGCTGAAATCTCATTGTAATAGCGACAGATTGTGACCACTGCTGTTATAACAAGGATTTATCTCGGAAGAAAACTTTGCCCATGCTGGGAAACGTAATTTGCGAGGCGCACACCAATGTGTCTTCTTAGCATTAGCAGTATCTAATGAGACACCTGAAGAATTACTCTGATACAAAAATTGACACTGTTTAACGAGTTTGCATGCAGTAACATTCCTAATAAAATGCCTGAAGATTGTGTTCATCAAAAGAAATAAAGCTACTTCAATCACATATAGTATGTGTGGAAATCTATTCCATCAGACATTTGGGTAACTTGTTCATCATAATTCAAACCATGCAAATAGTTTGAATTAATGTACAATTCCAAAAAATGCACGAACATTGAATTTATCGTAAGAATTAAAACGGTTTACATTATAAAACCTGATTAGTAAAACTTAAAGAATTTGGTTTGTTTTTATGTCACAGTTTAGCGAACATCATGAGCAACTTTTAGGGTTTGAAGTAGTTGTTCGTTCCTAATTCGGTGTTATTGGTTCCAAAGTAGGAAAAGAGTGTCTCATCATTGATTCGAACTTCGACCAATCTCCGATGAATGATCAAAACCCAGTGCATCAGACTCCTCGACAGGACCGCCCTTATATTCAAATAAGCTGGATATATGCCCTGGCTTGGCGCTCGAGGTGGCCCTGATCCTTGGGGAACTCCGATTATCACAGGAACAAAACATTATTAAGATAAAAATTAAATGCACGGAATAAACCAAAATAATTAAGAATGACCTTTTAAATCAAGCAAATGACACCTTATTTATATGGAATACGGAAACGGCCGAATACATTTAAATTAAGCCAGCCAATTATCCTGGATTAGACGGATTAGTTCCGGATTCCGACAGCCCCGGATCCTTGTTTGTACTTTTTGTACGTTTCGTGTTTGTGCGTGTTCAAACTATTGTAAACAATACTGCAAAAAATAATACAATATGTAATGAAATTTTAAATATGAAAATTTTGTTATAAGCTTGTATTAACAATGTAAACGTAATCTGCCTTTGATTTTATATCCTTAAATAATAATTTTTATGTATACACTCTCTATGTTTATTACAAAGTGAACATTGTTTTAATTCGAGAAATATAGTTTTGAACAAATGACAGTGTGAAATGTAAAGAGAGTATCGATATTCCATTCTCCAGTTTATTTGTACTGCCAACACAGCAGATAATATAAAAAAAATGTACTTTGAAGACATTAAAAGTTTATGTTTTTAATCCTTTAGGTAATGAGAATGAGCACAAGATGAGATCTAGATAGAAGTAAAAAATACGAAGCTAGAACTCAGAAAGGAAAGAAAGTTGAAAAGAAAAAGAATTAGAACTGCAAAGAGGAGGTCTGCTTAAATTTTTAAAAGATTGAAAACCACGAAAGCCAGCAGATTTCTGTTGAGCACAAACTAAATTCCATAATCAATGGAAACTTAATTACTGATCTCAAAGAAGGAAATTAAAATAAAGCTTATTCACATCGATCTAATATTTGAATAACTCAGATGAATTTCCTGCAACTCCATGTCATTTAGCAAATGAAGATTTAATTACAGATGAGAAATAAAAAAGAAATTATTCGCAGCAAATTCAGATCTCTGAAAACACAAATGCAACCTTGGCCTATCCATTAGATGATTTGTAATACATTTTTAATCGAAATGTTTAGATAGACAGGGGACCCACAAAAATATTTTCTCGGGACCCCACACACTCTAGGGGCGGCCCTGCCACTCTACCACTCATGTTGCTAAATGATTCATCTATTGTACGCTTTAAGATATTTACAATGGCTTGTACTTTGAAAGGTACCTTTCTATAAGAATCCTCGAAGAACGTGCCCATCATAAGAATTGAAACAATTTAAATTGCAGAAATGTAGAAATTTATCTAGTACAAAAATGTTCAATTGCTTGTATCTGAAATAATATCTGATGTGATACCTGAAGAGTGTGGCCATCTCAGAAGAATACAAAGTATTAAAGTGATCTGAATATTTTAATACTTTGAACGAAGTACATGAAAAGGGTGTTCGATATGAGAACTAAAGCGTTTAAATACATCCGGCGACTTACTTATGAGCAAGACAATTAAATTAAATAAAACTGCATTGGGTATGTGTGTGTGTGTGTGGTGTGTGTGTGGCAATATATCAGTTCAGAATCCTGAGCGGTGTGTCTGTAAGTAGAACAGAGATTCTCGAAGAGCATGTCCATCTTAAGAATTATAGCTTTTTTAAACTGAAATGTGTCGTTTGTGCATGTGTGTCAGTGTTATATGTGAAATCATGAGCGTCACATGTGAACATGTAAATACAAGTGGGATTCAATAAGTCTCAACACAGAGTACTCCATAAGTTTACGTAGATGTAACAAATCTACTGAATCCTACTCATGTGCTTCGTATCTGTATAGAAATATATCTGATAAGACACCCATAAGTACGTCCGTAGCAAAACTTGAATGCATTTAAATGGTTTGTATGCAGAAATATATCTAATATGTTACCTGAAGAGAACATCAGTTACAAAAATTAAAAATATTTAAATACCTTGCACATGGCACTGTATCTAATAAGGAATCCGAAGGTAGCTAGCCTTAAAGGAATCGAATCAATTAAAAGCGGCACTGTGTTCATATTTACCTAATCTACGGTCGATACACTTAACCTGTGCGTTCATCAGCGAAATGAAAATGGTTTGAAAGTGTACATGTATATATATTAACCACTCAGGGACTTCGTCCATAATGAAAATTAATTAAAACAGCTCTGATGCGGAAATGCGAGTGACGTTCAACAGGATTTATATCAAATGTACTTTCATTTTTGTTTAGTTTCGGTGTTTAGCGACAACCATGGGCAATTCTAAAGACCATAAGCAGTTGCTTGCTCCTAATTTTTTGCGAGTTGTTCCAGGGAAAGTACAGAGCCAGCACCGTGAGACAAGCACACAACCAATGCTTCATCAGTGACCCTAAACCGGGTCCAACTCACACGATTAGCCAGAAACCAGCACCTTCGACAACTCTTTCACCAAACACGTACCTGTGCTTAGTATTCTAGCTACACTGCACCATTGCTTTTCACCGTAGTCAGAGGTAACTTCAGTTTGCTTCATTTATGTTAGAACTTAGTGATAAAAACGTTTACCATGCAGCCTGGAAGCAAGGTCATGTCACGTGTGAATTTCATGTCCCCCAAGTATGATTGCTGGGCCTTATGGAATATCTGCAAGAGTGTTTAAAATTGGTTTTATGGTCCAGATCATGGTCGTTTGGTTGCCATATTGCTTATTTTTTCGTTTAAGTGTATCTTCGTAAGCATTCAAACGTACTTAATTTTTCAAAGCCCATTTTACTCATATTTAAATGACAAACAACATTTGTGATTACATATATGCATATGTACTTATATATATTAGAAAATCCAGAAGTTTTTGAAACAGAGCATACGAGGGGAAAAGGCTAAGATTTTATTTTTATAAAGACAAATAAATGTTTATTTGCTAATGAATCTAAAACATACGCAATGGAGTAGATAGTGGTATTATTAAAATCTATGATACGTATACTGTAAACGATAATGAAAATATCTAAAACTGTGAAATCAATGTTTTTGACAGGATTATGTACAGGGATGTGTGCACTGGTCCAAATCTATTTCTTCATTTGCAAAAGTCACAGCGCATTATTTTTAATCTTGTAGATAGTTACGCATTTTTGTCTGAAGAACTTTTGGCAATTACAAGGTTTGGAAAAATATTCGGATTCCGATGGATCATCTGTCACCTATGGAATTAAAGTGCTGTCTTCCTCCATCTAACTATAATCCAACGGATTGAGCTTTGCAGACAGCTCTCAAGCATTAACCCATTTGTAGCAATACGAATAACTTCTTTTTATGCGAAGACGGAAAGAGTTTGAGGTGGGGGCAATATTTAAAGGTCTTTCTTATGGCAATATACACTATATTGACACACACACAGAAGAGATACACAAAATAGCATTTATTGACATACATTACTACGGTGTCGGCCCACCTTTGGCCTTAATGCATGCACTGACCCTTCGAGACATGCTTTCGACAAGGTTTTGGAAAACAGCGATAGGTATGCACTTCCATTCAGTACATAATGCTGCCGCTAACTGTTGCTTAATAGTAGGCCTTGATGCCAAACGTCTTCCGCGGCGTTCTAATTCATCCCATATGTGCTCCATGGGATTAAGATCAGGGCTTTGTGCTGGCCAGTGCACACACGATACGGAATTATCGTCAAACTACGCCGTAACAGTCCTTGCTTTATGGCTCGGTGCATTATCCTGCTAGTACAAACAAGGTTTGGTTCCATAGTATTGTCACACACTTGGTAGGGCATAATTGTCCAGAATATCGAGTTAGACGTGCTGGTTAACAGGTTTGTCCACGATAACCAATGGGCTGGGACCATACCAAGAAAAACACCCCCTCACGAGTACACTTCCAACTCCAAACTTGACCGTAGGAACAGTACACTGTGGTAAATAGCGTTCCCCCTGCTGCCGTCATACCCACACACGGCCTTAAGACTGATGGATAGTATATCTGGATTCATCAGTCCATATGACCTGTTTCCATTGATCTGCCGTCCGCGATAAATGTTCTTTACACCATGATAAACGACGAGTAGCATTCCGAGGGAAGATTAAAAGCTTATGAGCAGCCGCACGACCACGGTAACCCATGGAATGAAATTGCCTGCGAATGGTATGTGTACATCCCGAGGTTCCGGGATTTTTACTCACCTGTACACTGAGGTGTAGTGCAGTACTCCGTCGATTAGCTGTAACGACTCTCCTGGGGCTTCGACGTCCTCTATAACTGATTTTCTTTGGTCTGCCGGTACGTTTTGCTGCTTCAGGCACCCTTATTCCACTTATTCAGTACATCCAAAACAGTTGTGTCTTCCACTTATTCAGTACATCCAAAACAGTTGTGTCTTCCACTTATTCAGTACATCCAAAACAGTTGTGTCTTCCACTTATTCAGTACATCCAAAACAGTTGTGTCTTCCACTTATTCAGTACATCCAAAACAGTTGTGTCTTCCACTTATTCAGTACATCCGAAATAGTTGCCTTGGGTATGTTCAAACGCCTTTCGGTTTCTCTTATGGACAACCAACCCACTAATATAACACCCAACAATCTTTCCTTTCTCAAAGTCAGCTCTGTACTTCACAGTGCTATATGATCGCGGTCAGCTGCAGGATTGTTTTTACACCGTTTGGAGCTGCACCGAACATGTTAACAACGCAGCGGATCCGTTCATTTGCTTTTGAAGGGGTTCCCGGGAACTTTTGTCAATATATGTATATTTGTCTATTTTTTGGGTCATTTCCTGCCCCTTGGTATAAAGCCTAAAATTTCGGTTGCCCATTGGTGGACAGTTCTTCTGGCAATATGTCAAGCCCATTGTCATTTTTCTGATCCACAAGTTCCGCTTCTTATCCGTCCTGACTACACCAAGCATGCATCTCTGCATGCTTCTTTCAGGTGTCTTCAGCATTTGTATGTCTTTTTTAGTTAAGGTCCATGTATCTGCTTCTCACATAAGTCATGGAAGTATGTATTGATTAGACACTTTTCTTTTAAAACTTACGTGATGGTATAGTGCTATTGAAAAGTGTACTGTTTCTCCAAAAGCTCTGCAACTAAGTTTTTATACGGTGATTAATTTCTTTAACAATGTGATCCTCGTTTTGTATATGTTGAGCACGCTCACTTTTGCATGTAACGCCTCAGAGCTGCAGTGTATGATGGAGGAACTTGCTGACAAAAGCAAAGAAGGACAGTTGTAAAATGAACTTACAGAAAACAAAATTGATGTAAAATGCTTTTACAAAAACTGAAGATTTGGAAAGTAATGGGGCAAATCTAGAAGTAACCAATGCCTATATTTACCTTGGACAATAAATATCAAGCCAGGGCCACGTAGTAGAAGAAATATGTATAGGCACAAAACTTAGTTGGTGAGGTTTTGGAAGAAACACTAAAATTTTCAAGAGCAGTTTACCATTATGTTTTATAGGAAAAGTGTTTAATCAACAAATTATTCCCGTTCTTACTTACAGGTCAGAGCCGTGGACCTTAAGTAAAGAAGACATTCAAAGACTTCAAACAACTTAAAGAAGTACGGATAGATGCAGGCTTGCTATAACCAGGAAAGGTACTTAAGAACAGGAATAAATGGATTAGGGAAATGACAAGAATTGATGACATCATGATCAAAATAAAAACCCTCGAGTGGCAATGAGCTGGAAATATTGCTAGAAGAACACATCACCGTTGGACAACTGAAATACCACATTGATACCAAGGAACAGGAAAACACCTAGAAGATGACCACGTTGGAGATGGATTCGAAAGCATGCTGAAGTGACTCTGAAGAGACGGGCTTAAGGTAGAAAGTTGTGAAAACAGCTTAGGGAGACCTTCACGTAGCACTGGGTTAATGACAATGATGATAATATGCATTTCTACAACGTGTTTCTAAGATGTTTGGCCAAACTTTCGGAACTATTGTACCGCCGATGAAAAAACACCATCAATCATAGGTCCGGAAACGCTTTCCTACAGAGATATGCAGGATGTATATATAATAAAGTTACTCACTAGACATTTAGAGGCGAACGGAGGTTGCTAATGATGCTGAACCAACGGAACTAGTGTAACTGCCAGAGGGCCGATCCCGTCAACTCGACTTCATTCCTTCTAGCGCCTAATACGCGAGCTCAGCTTACCGAACTCAGAAAACATGACAGAGCAAATATGTCAATTGTAAAGCTGGAGATCATCATTCGCTTACTACAAATCGGTCGTAAAATTTGGGGTTCAACGGGCGAATTACAACATACGTTATTAAGTGGATGTAGTTGGCAAGCTCCTCTTTCGCTCTATTTCTGCTTCGGAAAATCCCTTTATTAAAGTAGTTTTCGCATCATTTCACCGATACCGTAACCAACATTTTCTACGAGTCTTCCACCTTTCCAGACACAAATTTATTGCGCTAGGTCGCATAAACTTACCTTATCTATAACTTTTGAGATATAGGAGATATATCAGAACATATAGACAATGTATTTGCCCTGAAGCTACAGTGACTAGTAAGAATTCTCTTCGTACTACGTAGGTACAAATATAATAATCAATATTGTTCGCATACTTATCGATTTTCCAGGAACACAATATCCCCACTAGTTGTCCAAATCGGTGTTTCACGGCTTAGTCACGATTATTCGTACATTCCTCGATTTTTTCATGTGCACAGTTTTCTAACTAGATTACACTGGAGTGCGTTCGTATTTGGCACTGTATGTGTACGTGCAAAAGTTAGATGGGAAGCATTCTGTTTCGCTGAAGAGATTATTTTATTTTTTCTTGTAGGAGTTTGCGAATTTGCACTAAGATTAATTTTAATATTTTCTTGGGTATATTGGGTTTAAAAATTACTTCACTGGTGCTTGAATCCATGCCCTTTGGTATATTTAAAAATATATATATTTTATTTTAATTTGCTGAATAATTTTTCTTAAGCTTTTTGCTGTGGGTATCGGGAATTTTTCTTTGCAACGATGTGACATGCAACTTAGTTATCTTGTTCACTCTTGGAATTGCAACTGTAAATTGCTCCTTGGGCTTTTGGTACTAATTTTTCCTAAATTTGTTGTTGCTTCCTTTTCAATTTGGTTGGTTGCCTTTTCTGGTTTTAATTTTATTTTTTGTTTATGATTTTTTTTAATTTTGATGTTTTCTGTTTATATTATGGCTGGTAGATTTTTGGCTTCACTTTATATATGACAAGTTTAAAGTATTCCTTTTGTACCATTTATTGGCTGGATTTTTATTGCCTGGATTTGTGTTAATGGTGAGACTGGATCCCTTTCTTAATTTAAATTTTTATTTTATTTGTTGTGAGGTCGGGCAAATGTGTTTTGGTTTGCTGGGTTCGGGTTTAATGGAAATCCATTTTAATTGACATTCCCCCCTAAACTTAATTGGTCCCCATAGCAAACTAAAATAGCAGAAACCCACAATTCTCTGGTCTCAGTGGATTGATGAGTGATTTTCTTGTTGCTTGCCCTAGACGAAGCCAACACAGAGTCAGTCATTAATATGCTTCCCTGCATTCTTGTGTTGGGTACATTTTCATCGCTTGAAGCTAGCCTGGTTCGGGTGAATGGATATGGTGATTGTTGTTCCTTTTCTCGTTCCTCTCTTTTTTGTTTTTCCAAGTTCAAAATTTTGCTTTATGTTTAGAATTTTTATATACAGTATATATACTGACGGAAAAAAATCCCAACACCAGGAAAAAATAGTTGTAGAGGAATGAAATGGCGGCAATACATTTGTATTGGTAACATATTTAATCGACTAAGGTTTCAAGATCACAGCTTAATGTAAGCGGAGAAGAGTTTATTTGAAATATTGCTCCACCACATGCCATATTTGACAATTTTAAATTTAAATTGATTTCTCTTATCATAAAGACTTATGATTGGGTTACCTGCATTGATATTAATAGGTAAATCCAAATATCAAGTACTTGGTTATTATCATTGGTTTTATAAAATATCAATAAAGTCGTTTTCTATATTTCCTGAATTATCAAAGCAAATGAGGTGATCGATATATCTGTAGGTATGAGAGTACCTTTCCTGATTGGAAGAATTTAACTTCATGAATTGAAATTCTTCAAAAAACAGGAACAAATTGCATACGCTCGTAGAACATGAACTTCCCATAGGTATTCCATTAACCTGTTTGAAAAACTTGTTATTGTAGAGGATAAAGTTATTTTTGATGCAAAGACTGGTATACAGGTTTTCAAAGTCATTGCAATTAGCCTCTGAAGGCGTGTTATCAAAAATTTCCGAAATGACCTCAGCGTTGCTTTTAACAATCCAGAAATTCTTACATGTTAGGTTTACTTTGGATTTAATAATGTTTAATACCTGTTTCAAAACTGATTCAAAATACTGATCTATTACGTTTTTAGGACTTTTGGTACCACTAGCTATGAATCTAAATTTCCCCGGCTCCTTATGAAATTTTGCAGTAGAAAAAAGATAAGGAAATTCAGGTTCATAACTATATGCCATTCTTAGCCCCAGCTGCCTGTGAAATGCTTTAAATTTATTGTTGAGTTCCTTACTGGAAGCTGAAGTAGGCTTATAGGAAACATTATTATGAAGTTATTTCGAAATTAATTCAAAATGGAATGTTTTGCAAATAATGTCAAAATTGTTATTTGCTTTGTCCGTCGTGGTAAAAATGAAATTTTCTTATAATTTAGAGAGTGATTTTTTTAATTCAGGAGAAAACACAAAACTGTTGTTGTAAAAAATATCCTGTATTTCAAGATTATGTTTAAATTCTTGCAAGAATTCGCATTTCCATTCAGCAAAAGCCTCCATTGGCATATTGTAGTCTAAGCTAGTTTTAATAATACATTTACTTAAATCTTGATAAAAATCATGCAGGATTCTATCTTTTGATAAGTAGAAAGTATGCCTGAACTTGGCCCCAAAACCTAAGATCCTTCTTAAATCAGGATTTTCAATGAAATTTAAATTACCAGTAATAATGTGCTTATGAAATTTATCATAAAAAACAGTATCTTGAAAATCACAACATTTACAGTTGAAATCTACCAAAGTGTTAATGTTGGAAAGAGACTTCTAACTCTTAACATATGATCCCAATACCTTGACATGCACTGACGGAAAAAAATCCCAACACCAAGAAGGGGTTGTGTTAGATAAACGACAGTTGGTAGGCGGTGAGAGTACATCTGTAAGATGACCTCTATGCAAATTTCGCTCTCGGCGCATACGTGTGGCGCTAGTAGCGCCCCTCGGAACATGCAAAGCAGTTTTGCTGCAAATACGCGCTGTAATGTTCGTGAGCGTTAGTTATCGTTGAGATTCGACGTAGGGGGTTGATGTTAGTCAAGAATGCCTTTAAGAAGACGAAGAAGCCATTATCAACAGCTCACGGAGTTTGAACGAGGTCGTGTAATAGGGCTACGAGAAGGTGGATATTCTTTCCGCAATATTGCAGAACGACTTGGCAGGAATGTAGCTACTGTGCATGATTGTTGGCAGCGGTGGTCAAGGGAAGGTACTGCCTCAAAAAGACCGGGTTCCGGCCGGCCACGTGGCACTACTGTGAGGGAAGACCGCCGTGTACGGCGTATGGCCGTGGCGCATCGTAATGTGTCTGCGGCAGCAATTCGAGCTGCAGTTGCCACCACAGTGACACAACGAACTGTTACAAATCGGTTACTTGAAGGACAGCTCCGAGCCAGACGCCCTGTAGCGTGCATTCCACTTACTCCAAACCACTGCCGTTTGCGACGTCCGTGGTGTCAAGCTAGAGCTCATTGGAGGACGGAGTGGAGATCTGTTATATTTTCTGAAGAAAGCCGGTTCTGCCTGGGTGCCAGTGATGGCCGTGTGTTGGTTAGAAGGAGGCCAGGTGAGCGCCTGCAACCAACCTGTCTGCGGTCGAGACACACTGGACCTACACCTGGAGTTATGGTCTGGGGAGCAATTTCCTATGACAGCAGGAGCACTCTCGTGGTTATCCCACGTACCCTGACGGCACAGTTGTACGTCGGTCTGGTGATTCAACCTGCTGTGCTGCCATTCATGAACAGCATTCCAGGGGTTGTTTTCCAACAGGATAATGCTCGCCCGCATACCGCTGTTGTAACCCAACATGCTCTACAGAGT
Source organism: Macrothele yani (assembly GCA_039090855.1). NCBI lineage: Eukaryota > Metazoa > Arthropoda > Arachnida > Araneae > Macrothelidae > Macrothele > Macrothele yani. The sequence continues at coordinate 1,964,368 of CM077012.1, forward strand.
GTCGACATGTTTCCGTGGCCTGCTAGATCACCAGATCTTTAACCAATCGAGCACGTATGGGACATCATTGGACGACAACCCCAGCGTCACCCCCTACCAGCATTAACCGTCCCTGTATTGACCGACCAAGGGCAACAGGCATGGAACTCCATCCCACAAACTGACATCCAGCACCTGTACGACACAATGCATGAACGTTTGCGTGCTTGCATTCAACATTCTGGCGGTTACACCGGTTATTAATGTACCAGCATTTCACATTTAAAATGGCTCTTCTCGCGCTTACATTAAGCTGTGATCTTGAAACTTTAATCTTTTAAATATGTTACCTATACAGATGTATTGCCGCCATTTCATTCCTCTACAAATATTTTTTCATGGTTTTGGGATTTTTTTTTCCGTCAGTGTATTTGAAACTTACTACTGTTTGGTGATAGGGAATAGGGAAGGAGCTAGAACCATTAAAGAACAGTTTTCTGATTTTGAGAGAGTCATAACTTTTATTAAGGAACCTAATGGTAATATAGTTTTTGGAGTTTGACTTTTGGCTACTCTTATCTTTAAGAATAAATTTCAAAATATCTAACACAAGAGAGAAAATATGTGAATCTATATTACCAGCTTGATAATTCCAAAATCTAATGAAGGCCTTCAGCACATTTTGCTTAAAAGTTTTAAGAATAGACACAGAGTTCTTCACAAAATTGTTGCTATTTTGGAATTCAAGAAGAGTCTGTTTCAAAGAATCAAAGTTAACAATTTTGGAAGATTTAACAAGCCTCTTCCCTCTATTTCCTCTACTGCATGCTTGTTGTGGATATAAGGAGAAGAGCTCTCTAACGGCCATCTTAAACCGAGAGTGTTTGTTTTCTGCAATAGTAGAATTCACCCCATATGGATACAGAGCCTGTTGTTTAAGAATTTCAACTGATTCCATGGCCAGCCAGCCTGTCTTGCAAGTTACGAATAATGTGCAGCACTTCAATGCGTACATTATCAAACCCATTAAGGTGGAATTGTTTTAGTTCATGAGTGGAAATTCTCGTATCACTGCAATTCCCACCCACACCTTCAGGCTTAAATTTACTAACCAGCGACTTGTGCCCATTAATTCTCAGGTGCAATGGGTTCTTGGACTGCCCAATGTACACCAAATCACAAATGGTGCAAGTAAGTTTATTAATGGAATTAAAAGCTTTTCAAAACTTATTTCCTGTTTGATGTTGAAAATTCTCAAATAGCTAAGGATTCGCCGACTTTCAGGTGAGTGACCTTTTATCCTTGCATATAATAAGATTCTTTTTGCCTTCTTTTGAGTACACACAGGGTTAGGGAGCTAGCCTGCCCAAGCGGGAGAATTAAGTTATCTGACACGGACTCCACACCTATCATTGTCAAAATCCAAGAACACATTCTGCCAGCAAGAGGACCAGCCAAGAAATGCTACCTACACTCAACACCCGCCACAGATAACTGGTAACTTAATAAAACCAATGATAATAACCAAGTACTTGATATTTTGTATTTAACTATTAATCTCAATGCAGGTAACCCAATCATAAGTCTTTATGATAAGAGAAATCAATTTAAATTTAAAATTGTCAAATATGGTATGTGGTGGAGCAATATTTCAAATAAAGTCATAGAAAATGCATTCATATCACAAGTACTAAGGCTTTCTAGAATATGTAGCTTAAACTCTGAACTAGAAACACATGTTATTATTTTAATCAAATAGTTTCTCGAAAACCAAGTACTTAGAAGCTTCTTAAAAATCGCATTAAGAAAAATAGTTCTCAAACATAGAATTAGGATGGAAGACTTAATTTAATTTAAATCTTGTTGACTGAATGAATTGTCTAAATTCAGCTAATTTCTAGACGTTTAGGCAATGATGTTGTTAGCAATCAATTCAGGAACCGATGATGCAAAATTCTTTTCCTCTCCTTTGATAACCAAAGAAAGGTTATAATTAAAAAATATTTACAAAAAAAAGCATAAAATCCCTAGAAAAATATCTTAAAAATATTTATAAAAATAAAAAGTTTAAAAAAATAATAGTATTAGTTTAAGTTCAAAGGTTTGAGAGGAATGATGATATTTAGGTATTATAATACTCTTTGAACTCTTGGGAGCAGAGAAATGCTTCCCTGCTAACAGGAAGGGCATTTTGTATTCTGGTTTGCACTGATAACTCGTAAGGGTTTTTTCAGAGCATTAATTCTGGTTTTGGAAGTCTACTCAAGGACTTGACCTGTTACCACCAGCAAGATTCTAAAACTGGACGCTAGATGGCGCTGCAAAGGGCCTGCCCCTGATTTCAGTTGGTACACCCCAGAGATGTAGCAGTAAGTGTTCTGTTGTTCTCAGGCATGGTAGGGATGTTCCGTTTGCTCCTGCTACTAATTTTACTTTTCTTTCAGGAATTAATTTAGTTTTGGGGGCTGTTTTCACCACTAGAATGAAGGCTATGAGCTTTGTGAGCTTCGGATACGTTTTTTGTCTCCGAACTTTTTGTAGCATATCCTGCACCTTGGATGAATTATTTGAGGTCTATTTAGTGGTTCTGAGCCTTTCTGTGGGCCATAAGATAAGTGCAGAATCTTGTATATATAGAACTTAATACAGCTAAACAAAGACTCACATTTTACTTCTTTTAACTGTAAGTAAGTCGTTTTATATTTTTATTTTCTCTGGTCAGAATTAGTGAATTTACACTAAGATTAATTTTAATATTTTCGTGGGTATATTGGGCGTAAAAATTGCTTCACTGGTGCTTGAATCCATGCCCTTTGGTATATATATTTTTTAAAATTATTTTATTTTAATTTGCTGAATAATTTTTCTTAAGCTTTTTGCTGTGGGTATTGAGGATTTATCTTTGCAATTATGTGACATGCAACTATTTTATCTTCTTCACCCTTGGGATTGTAACTGCGAATTGCTCCTTGGGCTTTTTTTCACTCTTGGGATTGCAACTGTAAATTGCTCCTTGGGCTTTTTGTACTCCTTTTTCCTAAATTTGTTGTTGCTTTCTTTTCAATTTGGTTGGTTGCCTTTTCTGGTTTTAATTTTATTTTTTGTTCATTATTATTATTTTTTTAATTTTGGTGTTTTCTGTTTATATTATGGCTGGTAGGTTTTAGGCTTCACTTTATATGTGACAGGTTTAAGGTATCATTTATGTACCGTTTATTGGTTGGATTTTTATTGCCTGGATTTGTGTTAATGGGGAGATTGGATCCCTTTCTTAATTTTAATTTTTATTTTATTTGTTTTGAGGTCGGGAAAATGTGTTTTGGTTTGCTGGGTTCGAGTTTTAATGGAAATATTTTTTAATTGACGTTTTTCCCCCTAAACTTAATTGGTCCCCATAGCAAACTAAAATAGCAGAAACCCACAATTATCTGGTCTCAGTGGATTAATGAGTGATTTTCTTGTTGTTTGTCTTTGACGAAGCCGACAAAGAGTCAGTCATTAAAATGCTTCCCTGCATTCTTGTGTTCGGTACATTTTCATCGCTTGAAGCTAGCCTGGTTCGGGTGAATGGATATGGTGATTGTTGTTCCTTTTCTCGTTCCTCTCTTCTTTTTGTTTTTCTAACTTCAAAATTTTTCTTAATGTTTATAGTTTTTATGTTATTTGATCTTTCTGCTATGCAGCCTCAGGCGCTTTGGAAGTTCAAATTTGTTTAAGGGTTTTCTCTTTTTTTACTTAATATGCTTTTGCTATATACTGTATATCATCATCATCATTGTCAACCATTATCAATCCACTGCTGGACGAAGGTCTCCCGACGTTTCCTCCACAACGGTCTGTCTTGTGCCAGTCTCCTCCATGTCACTCCCGCATACTTTCGAATTTCACCCACCCATCTCCCATGTGGTCTTCTTCTGGGTCTTTTCCTGTCCCTTGGAATCCAATCTAAAATTTCGGCTGTCCATCGATGGTCTGTCCTTCTGGCAATATGTCCAGCCCATTGCCATTTCAGGGATTTATTTCTGATCATGATGTCTTCCACTCTTGTCATTTTTCGGATCCACGAGTTCCTCTTCTTATCTCTCCTGGTTACACCAAGCATGCACCTCTCCATGCTGCTTTGAGTTGTCTGCAGCCTTTGTATGTCTCTTTTAGTAAAGGTCCATGTATCGGCACCATACGTAAGCACTGGAAGGATGCATTGATCAAACACTTTTCTTTTAAGACATAATGGCATATTGCTCTTGAAAATTATGCTGTTTCTTCCAAAAGCTCTCCAGGCAAGTTTTGTACGCCGATTAATTTCTTCACTAATGTGACCCTCACTTGATATCTGCTGTCCAAGATAAACGTACGTGTCTGTTATCTCCAGCTTTTCTCCATCAATCGATAAATCTTCATTTCTTGTAAAAGCATTGAACATCACTTTTGTCTTCTGAAAGTTCATTTTTATTCCCACCTCTTTACTCTTGTCAGCAAGTTCTTGGATCATACTCTGCAGCTCTGATGGGGTAGTTGCGAAAATGACTTCGTCATCAGCAAAACGAAGGTAGGTTAGATAATCTCCTTTAATCTTTATCCCTTCGTTTTCAAAGTTCAGTGATTAAAAGACATTTTCAAATGGGACATTAAAGAGCTTTGGAGATATGGTGTCACTTTGTCTCACTCCCTTTCCAATTTTTATATGTGTTGTATTTTCAAACAGCCGAATCTTTGCATTTGCATTTTCATAGATGTTATTAATAATAATAATGTATGCATCTTCAAAATCGCAGGATTTCAGAGCCATTGTAACTGCTGACGATTTCACTGAATCAAAGGCTTTTTCATTATCGATAAAAGCCATGCAAGATAGAAGTTCATATTCCCTCGCCCTTTCAATTAGTTCTCTCAATACATGGATATGATCTATTGTGCTGTAGCCACTCCTGAACCTAGCTTGTTCTCTCGGTTGAGCCATGTCCAGTGTTACCTTCAAACGGTGTGAAATAACTTTAGTGAAGATTTTATAAACCACTGATAGGAGGCTGATAGGTCTGTAGTTCCTGAGATCCTCAATGTCACCTTTTTTATGTAGCAGGATCATTGTAGCGTTGTTCCAATCCTCAGGAATCTTCCCTTCATTAAGGCATCGAGTGAAAATTTGGGCGAGTACTGTTTCGATTTCTCCACTTGCTTCTTGTATGATGTCTACAGTAATTCCATCTTCTCCTGGAGCTTTTCCCCGCTTCATGTTTTTGATTGCATGTGCAACTTCTGCTCGGAGAACTTGAAAAACTCTGGTACTGGTACCTTTCAAGATGTCTGGAGTACGTGTATCATCCCATTCATATAAATTGGAGTAGAAATCTTTCACTCTTGTCGAAGTTTCGCCTCTGTTTCTTGTTACAGAACCATCTTTTTTCTCAGTGCCATAATCTGTTTTCTTCCCTTACTGAGATGTCCCTTTGCTATCTTTATGCTTTGGTTGTTTTTAATTGCTTTCCTTACTAGTTCACTGTTGAATTTCCTTACGTCTTTAGTGATACTTTTTCGTATTGTCTTGCATAGCTCTATATATTCCACTTTGGAAGTCACATCTTCTTTAGTTGTCCTCATCTCTCTTCTTTTTTGCATCAACATTTTGGTTTTTCCTGATAATTTGTTCACATGCAACTTGTTCTTAGACCCAGCTAATTTTGTTGCTGTTTCCATAAGAGCTTTGGTTACTTTTCTGTTAACTTCAGAAATATCCACTTCTTACGATGTTAGGCCTTCTAACGCAGAGAATCTGTTCTTCAGTTCCAAAAACGTATGGAAAATGTAAGAACAGCTGTTCTTCCATAGGATGAGTGAAGTACTGTTCTTCCATTGGATGAGTGAAGTCTGTTCTTCCATTGGATGAGTGATTAAATGAAGTATATTAATTTCAAGACAATAATCATGGGCTTTAATGGAATTTAACAATGAATCTCACAAAGTAGCAAACAAGAGTTTGACAAGGCTTTCGGCTAACAGTACTACCGACAAAGAACCCAAATCAGCACTAATGAAGCCACGAAGCATATTTGCTCAAATAAAAAGAAAAATTCCAATAAAACAAAACCTACCAAATATTTGCTTTCGATACCTCAGCATGATCATTCAACTCCGCGGGATCATTCAACTCCGCATGATCATTCAACTCCGCGGGATCATTCAACTCCGCGGGATCATTCAACTCCGCAGGATCATTCAAATCCGCGGGATCATTCAACTCCGCGGGATAATTCAACTACGCGCGGGATCATTCAACTCCGCGGGATCATTCAACTCCGCATGATCATTCAACTCCGCGTGATCATTCAACTCCGCATGACCATTCAACTCCGCGGGATCATTCAACTCCGCGGGATCATTCAACACCGCGGGATCATTCAACTCCGCGGGATCATTCAACTCCGCGGGATCATTCAACTCCGCGGGATCATTCAACTCCGCGTGATCATTCAACTCCGCATGACCATTCAACTCCGCGGGATCATTCAACTCCGCGGGATCATTCAACACCGCGGGATCATTCAACTCCGCATGATCATTCAACTCCGCGGGATCATTCAACTCCGCGGGATCATTCAACTCCGCGGGATCATTCAACTCCGCATGATCATTCAACTCCGCGGGATCATTCAACTCCGCGGGATCATTCAACTCCGCGGGATCATTCAACTCCGCATGATCATTCAACTCCGCGGGATCATTCAACTACGCGGGATCATTCAACTCCGCGGGATCATTCAACTCCGCGGGATCATTCAACTCCGCGGGATCATTCAACTCCGCATGATCATTCAACTCCGCGGGATCATTCAACTCCGCAGGATTATCTGACTTTTGCAAATTCTACGTTCTTGGCAATGGCAAAACCACTGTGCTATATTTATTTTATAGAAGAACACTAAGGAAACTAAAAATGTGAAACATTTTAGCTAGAAAGAAGGAAAAGTCATTTCATTTATGTTAAAACCAATGTATTTAAAAAAAACATATTACAACAGTAAATACTAGAACTTAGGTAATTTTGCAGATAAAATATCCGATTTAAATACGGTGTTTGATATTTCATAAACAGTTTTCTTAGAAGAACTTCAGACACACTTTTTGATCATTATCTTTGCAAATTAACTGCAACAAAACTTTGTATAAAGCAAACAAATGGTAATGCGCTTTGGCAATGCGCTTTAAAAAGAAGTTTGAAATCTTAAAGTTGATAACTGCAGTAGAAAAACGCTTTTCACGGTATAATCATTACGTTGAATATATAACATCCAGATAAATAATTTCCATTTAATACATTTCTTCGGCTGTAAAATAATTTTGCAGTGGAACTAAGTTCGACACAGCTTATAGAATTTTAATTATGTACTATGTTCTTGTCGATCATTTGGATTGTTGCTTCCTTTCACACAATATTAAGAAATGATTGAATGTGAATTCATGTGCAATCAACGATATCACACGTTTATTTTCGCAAATTAATAGTTAAATAAAAGCCAAGCAAAAAGCGAAAAAGCGAGACACCGTTATTTTTCGGAGGCGAAACAGTGACAATCATATTAACTGCAACCGCTTTCCATTAGTTGAGCTACATGTCGCTTTGTTTATGCTCTACAGAACTTTAGGTCATAAAACTTAGACCACTGCAAGACGGTTAAATAATGTACTTTTATCTTTAAAAGCATTTGGTCTACACATGCCATTGCAATACCAAAAAAAAGCCGCCTTGGTGGCGTGGTGGTCTAAGCACTTACTTCTGATCGTTCATCCGAAATAGGACCGATTTCGAATCCCGGTAAGGCATGGATGTTGTGTTATCCCTTCCTTGGAACAAGTGGCCCTAAATTAGACAGGCGACTGCTTATAGCCCATCGAATTGCTCACGGTGGTCTTTAAACTCTCAATCAAATAATAATAATAACGGAATAAAGTATGACTGAGATTTTTTCTTAATGAAAATAATTTTTCAGTAACTGAAGTGTGATTACACAGCCCAAGAAAATTGTATCAAGAGCAAGTTATCAAAGCATTTGATCTTAGTTCTGACGATATGATATATCAATTTGAGGTAACTGATTTGCATGATTACATAAATCAGAAAAGTAAAACAAAAGTTGTACTGGGGGTTCCCATTTTTCATAAAGTAGGAGAGCGAAGGAGACAAAACGAATGTTTTGAGTTCAAACCTTTATAGACATATTTTTTGATTCGCATCAAAGCATTATGTAAATTAAAAATGTTTACAACTTAAGCATCACAGACAGGACAAGGAAATACAAAACGTAATATTTCAACACGAAATGGACGATTTACATTACTTTCATGAAAAGTAAAATTTCAGACTGATTGATTGAAGTTCATTAAACCTATGCAGTCATTAAATGCAAAACAAAGGTGCACTATTGGAATAATAATCGCTTGGAGTCAGAGTGTATGTTTTCATGTACAACGGGCGTTCCGTTAAAACTGAGAGTAAAATAACACAAAATGAAGAAACATAGGTACAGCAAAATATATATTATTCTTTCTCAAAGTATCTTCCTTCGGATGCTATGCAGCGGTCCCATCGTTCAGTCCACTTTTCAAAGCATGTGAAGAAGGCATTTTGTGGAAGCTGCATTAGCGACCCCTGTACAGCTTGAATAACGTCAGCATCTACGTTTAATGTTGCGCCACGGAACTTCTCCTTCATTGTTGGAAACAACCAGAAATCGTACGGGGCGAGATCAGGACTGTAGGCAGGCTGTGGCATAATTTCAATACTGATTTTGTAAGGATCAGTTGAACATAAGAAGACACATGTGGGCTGGCGTTATCATGGTGTAGGGTCCACTTTCTCACCAGCTCCGGTCGCTTAATCGATATGTGTCGTAATACTAAACATTGACAGTAATTTGTGGAGGAAAGACATGTTGATAGACTACATCTTTATGATCAAAGAAAATTATCATCATCACCTTCCCAGTTCATTTGGTTTGGCAGATGTTTTTCGGGGGAAGCGTGCCTGTGTGTTTCCAGACATTCGCTGTGCGCTTCGTGAAGTGGTCGAAATAGCTGGTCGAAATAGCTGGTCGAAATAGCTGGTCGAAATAGTAGAATTTGTTTCCCATCATAAGAAATAAATTATATGGTTTAGTAGACCCATGTTTCATCGGCAGTTATTACTGCATTTAGAAAGTTTGGATCCTTTGCAATCATTTGTTTCCACCCATGACACATCTGAATTCTAGCAAACAATTGTTCTCTCGTCAGGTGATGAGGTATCCATCTGGAACACACACGATGCAGCAGTATTTTGTCGCTTAGAATGCAGATTGCCGACGTTTTTGAAACATTAGTTGACGCCGCTATGTCTTCATACGTTATTCGTCGATCTTTTTGCAGGATTTTCCAAACAGTGTTAACAATGCACTCCGTAACAACACTTTCAGGTCGACCAGGCCTAGGAGCGAGTTCTGCCGACAAACGCACTTTTTTGAAATCATGGCACCATCTAGAAATAGTTGACTCACCCAAACATTTATCTCTGTAAGCTTTTCTCATTAAATCAACTGTTTCTGGAGCCGTTTTACCGAAACGATAGCAAACACAAACGATATGATGTCCTTACCAGTGCGGGGGAGGTGTCAAAGTTATCAACTACCCACCCCCCTCCTTCTGCACTACTAAAGACAGTCTGTTCAGGTTCTTACATTCCAGATTGGGACAATGCTTCTATTTTGGGCTGTACGAGGTCTAAACTCTCTTTGAACATGATGGAAAGCTTATTTATTATTAAATATGGGGTGAATTGTGGTAATGAGGAACCTCCCCTCTATTGTCTCTTCGCCCAGGCGAACTTTAATTTTACGTCAATCTCGACCCGATGTTATAGTTTCCTCGGATAATTATAACACTGGCAACGATGAGTAACTCGTTTGCATAAATATTTGATAATGTGTGCTGTATAAGAACTGTATTACCTGCTCGATACATACCCAGGCCTAATGATGTGGTCAGAGTGACCGCGAAGGATCTCGCATGTGTTTTTAACCTTTTATTGTAAATAACGTTTTGAATGTACTTTGAAGACAGTTTTTCAGTGGGGTTGGATAACACTTTGTTATCGTGCTGAAACAGCTTATGTCTACACCTTTAGGGTGCTCTTTACGACAGTGTGCACGACAGATATATTTTAATTAGAATTATCATACCAACTACTCTTTTTTATTGCAGGTTTAATGACCACCTTAAACAACTCAGTGGGCTATAAGCAGTCACCCGTCCCTAATTTAGGGCCACTGGTTCCAGTGAAGGTAGAGAGCCAGTGCCGTAAGACAAACACAGCATCCATGCCTCACCGGGATTCGAAACCAGACCCATCTCAGAGGAATGATCAGAAGCCATCGCTGAGACCAATGTGCCACCGGGGTGGCTCATACCAAATCTGCGTGACAGGAAAAGAAATATCTGAACAACGGAGAAACAGGACACACATAAACTATGGTGAATATATGAAATGAAAATATATTGAATACCTCAGAAAATAAAAACATATGAACAACTCTCTGGCAAAGTTGCTGGTTTCCTGATAACAATATTGATATAAAGATTAAAAGAATACAATTGGAATGATTCAATATTATAATAGCATTTCAGAATTCCCGGACACTGCACACTCTATTATTTTTATTTCTCGCATCATTTGTCCATCATAAAAACATTCTTAATACGTTATCTAAGTGAAGAAACCACCTGGGGTGGGAGAATACAAGAAATTATTTCCTAGTAATTAAGACACCCTGCCGTAAAATCTTAACTTGAAAGTATTCAAAGAGCTGCAGAATCGACAACATTACGAAGCACGTAGTCGAAACATATATGGCTGTTACAGATGAAATGTGTCGCTCCGGTGGCTCAGTCGTCGAAACATATATGGCTGGTACAGATGAAATGTGTCGCTCCGGTGGCGCAGTCGTCGAAACATATATGGCTGTTACAGAGGAAATGTGTCGCTCCGGTGGCGCAGTCGTCGAAACATATATGGCTGTTACAGATGAAATGTGTCGCTCCGGTGGTGCAGTCGTCGAAACATATATGGCTGTTACAGATGAAATGTGTCGCTCCGGTGGCTCAGTCGTCGAAACATATATGGCTGTTACAGATGAAATGTGTCGCTCCGGTGGCGCAGTCGTCGAAATATATATGGCTGTTACAGATGAAATGTGTCGCTCCGGTGGCGCAGTCGTCGAAATATATATGGCTGTTACAGATGAAATGTGTCGCTCCGGTGGTGCAGTCGTCGAAGCGATGGCTTCTGATCATTCGTCCGAGATGAGTCCGGGTTTCAATCCCAATAAGGCATGGATGTTGTGTTTGTCTTCCGGAGCTGGTTCTCTCCCTTCCCTGGAACCAGTGGCTCTAAATTAGGGACGGGCGACTGCTTATAGCTCACTGAGTTGCTCACGGTGGTAATTAAAAAAACAGAAAAAATGTGTACCTGCTCTATCACACATTTTTCGCTGAAAAAAGTGCTATAGGGGTACGTCTGTTTTCCAGCACTGCAGAGTATCACTTCAATCGGGGAAGAGAAAATTTCAGAGGTAAAAGAAAGACATGAATAGATTTAATAAGTAGCAATCATTTTGCCATGAGTGCTGATTACTAAGTCTACAAATGTTATGTCACAATAGTCTCTTATAAAATTACTTTTGATAAAAATGCTCTAATAAAAGTAACAGAAGTTATGTACTTTCCTAATTAAAGAAAACTTAAAAGGCATCCTTGATGACCATAAATTAGTGCGTAAAATGCCTATAAACGTACAGGCTACAATTAATTCCCTTCAGTGCACAGGCCTAATGAGAAAGTGAGTACAAAGGAAATATTTGTACCATTATCCCAGCACTTCTTCTGGGGTAATGACAAATCATGGCGATCTGCATGTTTCATTTCTTGATGTCAAATCACTCCTTAAAGGTGTATCAGCAAGAAAATAATTATTTTACTTTTCAAAGAGCCTTATCGTATTTGAACTCATATCTTAAAGCTCTAACACAAGCAGCACATATGGGATCGTTTAATTTATACGCTTTCCCAAAAGATTTTAAGTTCCTGTTAAAAGTATTTTAGGTAGTTTGGCTATCTACACTTATGTCACTAAAGCCTAAATTCGCTTTTTCAAAAAAAGTCTAAAGTTGCAGATTGGAACTAACGTGAAGTACACTCAATGAAACATATAAGCGAACTTAAAGTTTTCGTAGTTAAAAACTGGAAATTCTTAAATGTGCGTTCAAGTACTTCGTACTATTTGGCTATTAGTCGGAGAAAAACAAAATATGAATCACGCCGGAAAATATAGAAAAGCTGCGCTAATCCTCTATTAATTCGGAAACACACTACAAGGAAAACTCAAATGCTGATACAGTCACAATATATGCGCATCAACATGCAAAATAAAAATTAACTAAAGCATGAAGCAGGGCGATTTATTTATATTGCAAGCAAGATGTATTTTATTTCCAAAATTCATAACCATTAATAAAAACAGGCCAACGTAATTTTGTAGAAGTTACTTTAAAACAATTATATGCATACTAAAAATATTTGGAGACATTCTATCAGTGTAAAATAAAACGTCTACTCACTTGTAACTGATGAAACTTTAAATAAATATATAGGAACAGGTGAAAAAATGATGAAGCACAAAGAAAGGGAGCAGTAAATTGAAAACATGCTCACCTATATACTTCACTTACCGCCGACTTACGCACTTGCTCAGGAAGCATGCGCTTACTTACCAACGCAGACACGCTTGGTTAATCTGCCTGAAAACGAATTTATCAAACTTTTCCCCAATCCTTGACTAAACGTCCATATTCGGCAATAATATCATGCCAATGAAGCGAATATTAGGCCACGTTGGCAGTGCGTTGGCCTCGCATTATATTACGATAGTGAGTTGTCTCAAATATAAATGTATACGAAAACATGAAAAATTCTTTTTGGTACTTACTTTCACCAACGGCATGAATTGTAAAGCTGGTTTTGAAGGTATTTATCAAATTCAAGTTAAGACAAGCAATTTTGCTCTGATGTTAATACTTTTATTTTGCTTGAAATTGTTCATTCTACGATAGCCAAATCCGTGTAACAGATATGAAAATTTGATTAAAGAGAACCTGTTAGTTTTTACAGCGCATCGCCATCATTTCGTGTTTGAGGATGAGCAGTCACTGCATGATGTAAAACAAAGGGAAACATCAAATACGGTATTAAACCAGAGAAAAGCGAAGGGCAGAAAGATGCTTTTTGCTTATATGCAGCCTCATAGACTTCGGGTCACTGCAGCAAACTTTGTAGCACACAGACATTTCACACACAAACAGGGATGTTACATGGATGACCAGTAAAAACTACAAACAATTTTCAGTATTTTTAATCTAATTGCTGCGAATTATCAGTATTCATTATCTGATTGCCATGAATATTCTAGTGAATTTCCCATGCATTTGTGATGGATATTTCGTCCTTCATTAAATATCTGTGGCACGGCGATTTCAGTCATATATCCATTTCCGGATTGGTAAAAGATCAAATTCACGCTATGAGGAAGCATAATTGTTTCGACCAGCGGAAATCTGAAGTAGGTTCAGATTCCTAAGCTATAGTTGCTTAGGCTCATCAGTTTGAAACCCGATGTCTTGGGTGTGTAACGAATAGGATACTTGAACAGAAATCGGGAGTTGAATGTTCGTTTCTCGCTCCAGAGTGACGACATGTTAAAGTTTTCTGAGGGATGTTACACGGATGACCAGGAAAAACTACAAGGAATTTCAGGATTTTTTATCTGATTGTTTCGTTTGCTTCTTCTACGGGGAGTATAGGGCTATGTCAGGTCATTTTGGCCATTTCCCTTGTCTTCCCTGTTGTTACAGTCTATGTTCATCATTTATAAACTCAATTTTTTTCCCACTCTTTTTTTTTCTTTTTTCTTTCTTTTCTTCTAAGAGCATGTAACAACAAAAATAAATAAATAAAATAAATAAATAAATAAATAAATAAATAAAAATAATCAGTATTTATTATCTGATTGTTATGAATAATCTAAGCACAATTTTATTAAATATTTTTCAATTTCATTTATCCTTTTCTTCAAGAAATACTTTGTAGTGCAGACGAGCAACAAAGAAATGAACCATTGTTGTAAAGAACAGAAAAGAGGCAATAATTTTACTCGCAAGAACAATAATTTTTGGAAAGAAGAGAAAAACACCGTAGCTTAAAAATATAACAATATGTGAAAATTGAGGCAGAAAATGAACCAGTGAAAACGGAAAAAAAAACACATAGAGAAGAATTTTTCAGTATGTACATTAGCCGCATTTAAAAACTTTTATCAGCTTATAACGAAGTAAATTTCTCCTTCATTTTTGTCCACGCCAGGGCTCGAACCCGGGTCACCTCATTCCGGAATAAGTCGCTCTACCAATTGAGCTACTCGGACGTTCGTTATCGCTGCTATCTGCCTTTATGTCGTGTGCTTCCTGCTGGGCAAGCACGTCACATCTCCCCTCCCCCGAAAGAGGGTCGGAGGCATGACCCACGGGTCAACCGTGACCATGAATCATCGCAGGCAGCCATTCGCTGTAGAACGTGCACTTAAGAACTCCCAGTCAATCTGGTGTGTGGAATGAAACGTCACACACATTTATTTTTCGAAGCGCTGGAGAAAGGATTCTCTTATTTTCCTTGTCTCGCGGTGTGGAAAGAACACCACACCATTGCGAGATCTTGAACGGCCGGGGCATCCGGAAAGTTCAGGTGCCATTATAACGAAGTAAATTTCTCCGTCATTTTTGTCCACGCGGGGGTCGAACCCGGGGCCCCTCCTTCCGGAATAAGTCTCTCTACCAATTGAACTACGCGGACGTTCGTTATCGCTGCTATCTGCCTTTATGTCGTGTGCGTCCTGCTGGGCAGGCACGTCACAAGCTATAAATGATCCCAGCCAATGTTTTAGTATTTTGAAGGTCAAAATAGTTTAATTTTTGCTAAAAACTCGAATCCTGCGATAAAGAAAAGTAAAATTATCACTTATGCATATCTAGCAAAATTCGAATAAACTTAGTAGTAGATTTTCGTGTACATAGGTATCCTTCACTGCTGAAGAAGAATTCCCTGTTTGGCAAAGAGAAGTATTAGAAATGAAAAAGAGGGAAAGGAAGAAGGGACGAAATCTTTTTGCACTTACATTTCGAAGGTGTATAAATATTGAATTACTATCGAAATATATTTGCCAGATATGGTATTTTTCGGGTATTATTTGCATCAAATATATATTGTATATATTTTATTTTGGGGTTGAGAAATTTTGTTGTGAAGGCAAAACGTTAAAAGACAAATCATTCTAGAGAAGGAAAGCACAACAAATATAGATGAAAATGAACATTCCAAAACTGAAGAAAGAAAAGAAATACGTGGAAATCGAAAAAAGAACATTGCGATACAGTAAAGGACTTTTAACGTAGATACTAGCCGATAAATCTTCAGCTACATTTGTAAAATTTTCTTGAATTCAAGTAATTCCAGGCATTTTTTTGCTGTTTTAAATTTTTCACTACTCTTGAAATTTTGGCTTAAAATATAGCATCCCATCATAGAAAAAGGCAAAAGTATGACTTACGTAAATGTGGTAAAGTCGATAAAAGAGGAGCTGCTGGTTGCTTTATGCTCAGAGGTATCAATATTTTGCTTCTGAGGTGCAGGCACTATTTTGCATCGCAGGGAAACATTTGAAGTTGCTAAATAAGAAAAGGAAAAGCTATGAAAAGAAAGGTTTGCACTTACTTATGGCAGGTGCGTAAATGTTCAGATAGAGGCAGTCTTCACTCTGATTAGCCAAGTAGGGTAGAATTCTCTTGAGATAACTGAGCCGTCCTGGAGGCATTCTCTTTAGGGCCTGCGTCTCATTGCTGATGTCCGGCAGACGCTGAGGACACACGGGACCAAACTGATTAGCCATGCGAATTCCTCTCCAATGAGGAGGAGTCACAGGGGGCATAAATCTCAAGGATCCAGTCGGAGCACTAGCGTAGGGCACCCCAAGGAACACTTCCACATGTTGCAGTTGGCGGTTCGAGTGAGAGGTTATGAATCCGCGTAAAGCCCCGTATTTTGTGGTTACAACCCTTGAGCTCAGTTGGCGAGCCTCCAGGTCGTCGTTTCTCGTAACGAGAATAAAGAGAGATAGCATCAAAGATGCTACATATCCACGAGGTGAGAGTCGCATACCTGGAAAGTGAGTACTCATTTTACCCACTGTACGAAATCTTCTGCCTTGAATTAAATCTCCTCCTCCCCTTTGGCGAAACTTTTCTGAATTTCTTGATCTCCGCAAAATCAGTTACGCACTTCGCAAAAATATTTGCTTAAATATGCTTATGTACCATTAAATTTCAAATAATGAAAACTGAAAACATACTTGAGTTACTTTAACATGTCCAAAATGATGTACGCACACAGATGATTTACATGCTGGGCATTCATTCCAAATTTCCTTCATTTAAATTAAGTCCTTCATCCGAACAGTTTCAAAAAATTCACAGTTTCATTCCAAATCCAATATTAGCTAAGTCACATTTTAAGGAGTTGTGAAACTCTGGGAAGTTCTTTAATTTTTCATAAAAATTCATTCGTCACATAAAAAAACAAAGGTCAATAACACCCTATTAAGTGAACACTCGAAACATATTGTGGACCCGAAAATTTCTATTTTTGAATTTCATCCACTCATATACATTTGACGACTTTTCTTTAAGATAATTAAGTTACTACTTAGTCATAAAAACCTGCAGTAGTGTCATCTGATTAACTAATAATGTTGCTCAGAAATGTCAGAAAACTTTGAGGAGAAAATTCTTGAACTACTTACTCTGAAGTTTGTAAGAAAACCAATGTATATTCAGGTATTCATTTTTTTATTTTATATATATTTTTTCTACTGTTCACTTTCTTTTAAAATTTCGCCTAATATAAAATAACAGTTTGAATTCGCAATATGTCTGAAAATAAGCATTATTTCTAAGTAAATTCACAAATCGATAGACTGAACAATTAAATTCAACGACTCGATTTCCAATTATTTTCCATTTCAGTGTTCTCTCAAATCAGATGAAATATTATTCTATAGCTAAATATATGTACATATGTACTATAAATCTATCTGAATTCCTTTCTTTCAATAAGAGCCTTTACTTACATAAGTAAAAACATACTTGAGTACATCTGCTCGAAGTAATATCCGTGCTAAATGATAGACTAAATTATTTCCGGAAAAACAAGTTCTGTTTGGAGACATTCGAAAGCATCAGGCGTTTATATTATACTATGAAGAATTCTTCCGAGAAAAAAACTGCTGCAATTTAAACAACGAACCAAATTGAACGTCATTCAGGGAAAAAAATTTTTCACACTATGTTCTTGGGGGGAAAAGTCTAACAATCCAAGAAGCAACAGCCGGCATTCAGGTGAAGCACTTTACATGCCCTGTATTCACAGAAGAATTGTAATTCCAGAAATATGCACGACAGATTGCAGATTTTGCGTTAATTTCTTACACGCGCACTCAGAATCCACATCCAATCAACACTGACTTTCGTAATATCATAGTGTGGATAAATATAAATTAGGTGGAAGTATAAGTAATTGAAGTAAAAAAATCATATCTTTTGAAACTAATAATACTACTTCTAATTTCACAAAATGTACTCGTGATATAAACCTTTAGAATATATTCACAAAAAATTTGGTTTTGTTCATTAAGATGACATATCGAAATACGCCTCTAGGTTTTTACTATTTTAGACCAAATTTCATTGCTTCAAAAGTATACTATATATTGTTGCGACACAAAAACGCGCATTAAAATTTGAACATGTCACAAATCACAAAAATACTTATTTTCAGTGGACTGCCATCACAAATGTTTTGTGAGAAAGGTATGAAAAAAAGTTTGCATGAAATTAAAATGCATACGATGTTAAACGGAATCAAACTGTGACTTGAACGCCCAGTGTCATATTTCTTTGTTCATGGATAGAAGGATGCAGGCTGGGAGCCGAAGTCTCCAAGGTTTTTAAATTTTATCATGAAAAGAAACTATTTAAAAAATACTTCCTAACAATAAAATTACTCGCACTTTCTTTATATTCTCAGATTTCATAGTATTTAAGCAGTTGTGCTGCATATAAATCCAATTCCTGTTAATTAATAATTTGATCGTAATTTCACTCCATTTGGATAATTAGCTATTGTTTCTTTTACCAGGCATGCATCACCTGAATTAAATGTAATTGTCTTCTTAACTTGATAACCAAAAGTTCCTGAACTATATGTAGAATTTTTACTAACAATGAAATTAGTATGATTTGAATGTATTTGATGAATAAGTTCGCCTTTGGCAACCGGGCTGAAATATCATTAGATTTTTCTTAGAAAAACAGAAATTTCATGTTCAATTTCTTTCCGCAGCTGATTTTACTACGATACCTGGGAATCTGCTTAAATGAAGTGGTAATAAAATAACATTATGCACTGATGTGACTTTTTCCCGTAAAACGAAGGTTTGATTTATCCTTTTCTTTTCTTTTTTATTGCAGAAATCTCAAAAAAAAATTTGAACACTCCGTCAAATAAAAAACAGGGGGTGAATGGAAGAGACGCAATTCACCAATGAGAAATAGACGACACCTCTGCGAATTTTCGAGAAAACACAACGTGAGGAATGGGGCTACAAATCCCAAGGCATCAACCAACACCCAAGATTCATTCCCCTTCCTTTCTTCACTGATCGGAGTTCACACTGTTCTGAGGGAGAATCCACAGGGTACGCACCCACACAATTTCCGAGCAGCGAGGACCTGAAGCTGAGCTGCTGAGGACGACTCCGGTTTGAAAGCATCGGTGAT
The DNA here is from genome assembly GCA_039090855.1 of Macrothele yani. Lineage (NCBI taxonomy): Eukaryota > Metazoa > Arthropoda > Arachnida > Araneae > Macrothelidae > Macrothele > Macrothele yani. Next base: position 1,983,309 of record CM077012.1, read on the forward strand.
AGGAGAGGGCGCATGCGCGGTGAAGCGCAGGATCTGTCCATTGCTCACTACGGGTATCTTCCTTCCTCCTCAAGAATCCATCGCGTGAACAGCGGATCTCATGGCATTCGCCAATCATTGCAGATGGCAACAATTAGTTCTGGATTTTTAAGGTCTTCACAATAGGGATCGCTGCACGCAAGTCAAAAATCAGTTTCTTGTTTTCTTCGACAACAAAGTAAAAAAAGAGAAAAGAAAAAAAAAACAGTTCTTAACGCACATCTTTTGCGCTTAGGAAAGTAGCATAGCAACTGAATGTTGGAAAACGCTCATCTCTTAGGTGCAATTTGAAGAAAACCTTCATTGCGTGAAAGTAGGTAAAGAAAAACATTTTTTTCCTTGAGATGCAATATGGACGATGTTCATTACTCGGAAGTTTCTACTTCCTCGTAAAAATATTACGGTGGTTTTACTTTTTTATTGAAAGAAAAGAGGTTCTTTTTTATTATACATTTTCTTCTTCAAGTTTACTAGTAGCACAACTGAGTGAAATCGCTGCAGCGAATCTTCCCTTTTCCCGAGCAGTTCTGCTTTCCTTTATCGCACTTTTCAAATCATTTCCCTTCATGCCTTTATTTTCACAGCTCATCCTTATGTCGTTCTGTGCCTGGCCGTTTTTGGTGGCTACATATTTGTAACTTTGGGTCTCACGCTTTTGCTGTTTCTTCTGGTTACTTGTGCATAAAAGCATAATCTGGCTTCCTGAGCTTTTTTTTGTGTGTTATTTTTGTGCCCTAACGTTCGTATTATTTTTCTGAGCTTTCTTCTTAAGTGTTGCTCTTGTGCCCTAACGTTCATATTATCTTTTCTGGTTGCAACCTCACATCTACTTAAGCGTCTCCATATCTTCAGGGTTCATTTATTATTCATGAATTTGCTTAAATATTAACTATCAACACTGAACGACATTTCGGGTACAATGGACATAAAAACTTTTCATTCTGATCGGTAGTTTTCTAACACCGATTACCTCACTCATTTCCTTCCACTTATTCGACCCCAGCTGTACACGGATGTTCGGTAAACCTTTCTCATCTCCATCTTCCTTCAACATCGATTCCATTTAACTACTTTTCTGTTTTTATCATTTTCCCCCAAAATACGAACTCGGTCTGTTCAATTGCCCCGTTTCGTTTTTTGCAATAGCAATACAATGAATTGCAATAGAAGTATCTTTCGAAATGAAAATACACATTATCACCACCTAATGGGAACCTAATGGGAAGATTCGACACGAAGATGATCAGCAGCTTAGCCTCTTGTCTGATGGTACTTAAGACCACGCGGACTGATCTGCCTGTTTTCCCAGTTTTTCATGCTTGAATTTCTAATCGACTTATAATATAATAATACTAACATGAAAAATTCAGAAACATCTTAAAAATCAAAACATAACAGTTCACATTAATGTACAGACTGTAAGAGAAAGATTTCAAATGCGAGAATTATGCAGAAAGCAATCTATGTAGGTTGCAATATGTGTAACTACAGGCATGCGCATATTTACAGGGTAATAATGTAAATCGCATCTTCTTATCTCTTTCCTATCATCTTTTCCAGGGGTAAGAGCTGACGAACAATAGATACGCAAATAAAACCGAGGTTACATTGAGTTGCTCAAGAGAGTTGCAGCGCCTTCGGCATTCATGACTAAAGAAGGGGTACAATGAATAGACATGCAACTTGAGTATTGTGAAGAGGTGTGAGGTAAAATTTAGCGGCAGATAGATATGTAGTTCGTAGCCTTTCCTCTTTCGAGTAAAAACTACGAAAGGGAATAGAACCAACCCAGGTAGCACAGCCTTGCAATTTAACGTAGACCGAACACTGAGCCACCGTTGTTTAGGAATAGAAGACGGTGGCTCAATGTTGGACCTACGTTAAATTGCAAGGCTGTGTTACCTGGGAACTGTGGCCGCTGTTGAAAACCAAGGCGTAAGGACCTCTTGATTCACGATGGCAGAAGGAACCATGAAATCGCTCATCATTTTCATTACTGTCAGAATATTGTGAAAATGTTCATCATAGACTTAAGTTTGCGGAAAGTGAACGCGAAATGTGTTACTCGTCAGCTGACATCTGATTTGGAAATCAAGAAGGTAGAGAGGTGCATTGAGCTGTTGGCAATGTTAGAAGGACATATTTTTTCGCAAAATTCGGACAGGAGATATGACGTGGGAACATCTGTTTGATCCGAAGGCTAACCTTTTCTGAAGTTATTTGAGTGACTCCTGATTTGCTTAAAAGTGAAGTAGTCAAGAACTGATTTGTGTAGTGTTCCGACAGCGCTGTATTCCACGAACATTACACAGGGTACAAATTTCAGTGTTGCATACTGAATGACAAGTGCTGCCCCTCTGGCGCAGTGGTCTAAGCTCTGGCTTATGATCATTCGTCCATGAAGCGTGCGGATTCGAATCCCAGTGAGACATGGATGTTGTGTTTGTCTTACGGCACTAGCTCTCTCCCTTCCCTGGAACTAGCAGCCCTACATTAGGGACGGGCAACTGCTTATAGCCCATCGAGTTGCTCATGGTTGTTGTTAAACCTTCAATCAAAAAATAATAATAAGTTCTTGTTCTATTAAGAATAAAGTTCATTGGAAAAAAAGGGGATTTATGCAAGTAACCATTAGGGTATTGCAGTTCTTCTGTAAAATCTATTCTAAAACTCTCAGCAATAAGTTAGTGTCCGCATATTTAGGTACTCATGTAGCTTTTTAACATATCATTCGTAGGAAAGATGTCGCAATGTAGTACTATTCTGCTTGTTCGACTTCTGGTATAACATTTTCACATCTGTTGACCAGGTTCAAAAAAATTCTTACTGTGTTCAATGGCTGAGACCTCGACATGGGCGATCATGGAGTTTATCTATTTTTTCTTATACATGGTTTGCCTGTTTTATGCAAGAAAATGTTTTGTAATTTTCACGATATTTCCACTGGTAAAACTCAGAGAGAATATTTGTTGTGCTAGGCACACTGTAGCCATAGGCATCATTTTCCCGGTATTTTCTGTTTCACACAGTTCACAGTTTTTCCTGTGCATGATTTAAATATTAATACACTGGAGGAAAGTGAAAAAAGAACACCAAGAAGGAATTGGCGGACGATCATGAAATTTACATATGTTAATGGCGTCGAGTTTACGTAGGTGTGATGTTAATTTCGGAACCAACCGGTGAGTGCTTACGCCACAGCACGGCATAATATGCAAATTATCGTCGGTGGTATTTAAGGAGTACGGCGAAGTGAATGTAATCAGTCGTCGGCATACGGACACGTGCGAAGACCCTGAAGAAGCTGCAATGCCTGGACATGGAAGACGTGTACGATTTCAGCAGTTATCGAACTTTGATCGAGGTCGTCTAGTTGGACTACGCGAGGCCGGGTGGTCGTATCGTCGTATTGCGGAGCGAATTGGACGGGAAGTATCGGTGGTGGTACGATGGTGGCGTAGATGGTCCGAGGAACATTCCTACACGAGAAGACGTGGAACCGGGAGTCACAGACGGACTGATGAGCGGACCGATCGACGCATAAGAAGAGCGGCGTTGTCAAGCAGAACATCCACTGCGACGCAAATACGAGCTGCCGTGGCATCTGAGGTGACTGTGCGAACAATCCTCAACCGTCTACTGGATGCAGGACTACGTGCACGTGTGCCTCTGGCATGTGTACCTCTGACTCCAGCCCACCGTCAGGAACGGCTGCAGTGGTGTCGCCAACGTCTGCACTGGAGAACGCAATGGCGATCTGTCGTATTCAGCGATGAAAGCAGATTCTGCTTGGGAGCCTCTGATGGCCGTATGCTTGTTCGCAGACGCACAGGGGAGCGTCTCCACCCTTCTTTCATCCGCCAGCGACACACAGGGCCTACACCTGGTCTTCTGGTGTGGGTAGCGATCAGCTATCACTCCCGTACACAACTAGTGTTTGTACAGGGTACGTTTAACAGCACCTCCTACATCAACAACATCATTCAGCCCGTTGTTGTGCCATTTGTAAGGTTGGTCCATCGTGGTGTTTTCCAGCAAGGTAACGCACGCCCACACACGGCACGTGCAACGCAACATGCACTTCAGAGTGTGAGACAACGTCCATGCCCTGCACGTTCACGGGATTTGTCCCCCATTGGGCACGTGTGGGATTTTATGGGACAACGACTTATCCGGTCTCACGGCCAGCCACGGCCAGCCACGACCATCCCCAATTTACACGTCCAGGTTGAGGATGCTCGGAACTCAATACCCCAAACTTACATCCAACATTTGAACGACAGACTCCATGCCAGAATTGCTCAGTGTGACGCAGTTCATGGCGGTTCAACTTCGTACTAACCATGTTACATGGAAATGTTATTTTTCAGTTTACCTGCAAATACAGCTGTATTTTGTCATAATGTTTTGATCACGTTATCCTCTGTATTCCGTAATTAAGTTGTATAAATATCGTTGGTATCAGACGTCTCCTTCTTGGTGTTCTTTTTTCACTTTCCGCCAGTGTATATGCGAATTAGCGCAAATATAAATTTGTATGTTAAAAGACTGACTTAAAGTATTTTGTTTACATACACTGACGGAAAAAAAATCCCAACACCAAAAAGGGGTTGTGTTAGATAAACGACAGTTGGTAGGCGGTGAGAGTATATCTGTAAGATGACGTCTATGCAAATTTCGTGCTTGGCGCATACGTGTGGCGCTAGTAGCGCCCCTCGGGACATGCAAAGCAGGTTTGCTGTAAATACGCGCTGTAACGTTCGTCAGCGTTAGTTATCGTTCAGATTCGACGTAGGGTGTTGATGTTAGTCAAGAATGCCTTTAAGAAGACGAAGAAGCCATTATCAACAGCTCACGGAGTTTGAACGAGGTCGTGTAATAGGGCTACGAGAAGGTGGATATTCTTTCCGCAATATTGCAGAACGACTTGGCAGGAATGTAGCCCTTGTGCATGATTGTTGGCAGCGGTGGTCAAGGGAAGATACTGCCTCAAGAAAACCGGGTTCCGGCCGGCCATGTGGCACTACTGAGAGGGAAGACCGCTGTGTACGGCGTATGGCCATGCCGCATCGTACCGCTTCTGCGGCAGCAATTCGAGCTGCAGTTGCCACTACAGTGACACAACGAACTGTTACAAATCGGTTACTTGAAGGACAGCCCCGAGCCAGACGCCCTGTAGCGTGCATTCCACTTACTCCAAACCACTGCCGTTTGCGACGTCAGTGGTGAGAAGCTAGAGCTCATTGGAGGACGGAGTGGAGATCTGTTGAGTTTTCTGATGAACACCGGTTCTGCCTGGGTGCCAGTAATGGCCGTGTGTTGGTTAGAAGGAGGCCAGATGAGCGCCTGCAACCAACCTGTCTGCGGCCGAGACACACTGGCCCTACACCTGGAGTTATGGTCTAGGGAGCAATTTCCTATGACAGCAGGAGCACCCTCGTGGTTATCCCACGCACCCTGACGGCACAGTTGTACGTCGGTCTGGTGATTCAACCTGTTGTGGTGCTATTCATGAGCAGCATTTCAAAGGGTTTTTTCCAACAGGATAACGCTCGTCCGCATACCGCTGTTGTAACCCAACATGCTCTACAGAGTGTCGACTTGTTGCCGTGGCCTGCTAGATCACCAGATCTTTCACCAATCGATCACGTATGGGACATCGTTGGACGACAACTCCAGCGTCACCCCCAACCAGCATTAACCGTCCCTATATTGACTGACCAAGTGCAACAGGCATGGAACTCCATCCCACAAACTGACATCCAGCACCTGTACGACACAATGCATGAACGTTTGTGTGCTTGCATTCAACATTCTGGCGGTTACACCGGTTATTAATGTACCAGCATTTCCCATTTAAAATGGCTCTTCTCACGCTTACAGTAAGCTGTGATCTTGAAACCTTAATCGATTAAATATGTTACCTATACAAATGTATTGCCGCCATTTCATTCCTCTACAACTATTTTTTCGTGGTGTTGGGATTTTTTTCCGTCAGTGTATATTTCACCTGAGATACATACGTATTTCTTACGTTAAGCGTTGTGTCCCTGTCTTCTACTGCAAGTTAGACTGAAAAATTTCTTTTTGCAATAGCAATCCGGGACAGTGACAAAGTTACTCGTTAGTTTTCTCGGAAATCTTTAGGATTGAGGGAATTACTGATAGCGATGTATAAAATATATTTTTCTACTTGGCTGAAGCAGTTACTGGCTATATGGTAAAAATGCCTTAAAATTCCTTTGGCTCAGTGGGTAGGTAAATTCGGACAAGTGACATGATCATTACACATGAGAATTCTGTGTAATCCTTTTTGTAGTAATGCTGTTTTATGATGAGAGGCGGTAAAACAAAAACGCTTCGTGTGTACTACACTGTAGCTAAATAAGATGAAGACGGTGACTGTGTGTGCTTCATAACGACGATTTGCAAATGAATTCCAGAAAAAGTCTATTGCATGAATGGAACACAGAAATGTGATTTAAAACAGCTTAAAGAAAATCTGGTATTACACACAAAAGCAATATAAGAGGAAAGCCTGGAGTATCCACAGAAACCGTCAACACTATTAGGAATGTTCCCTCATTAGTAGTTCTCGAAAACTAATTTCTCTCTCTATTCCGGAATTACATATTTCCCTATAAAATGTTCACCAGGTACTCGGCAGCCACTGAAACTCTTTGTGCATAAAACATAACTACTACATGAAATTCGCCAAAATTTTGGGTTAAAAAGAAAGTAATGACCCATGACACGATACCCGAAGTCAATGCCCCAGTCACGGCGCACATTGGCCACTCAGACTGCGCACCATACCGGCATGACATCATATACACTGAAGAGCAATTGAATTAGAGACAGCTGGCGTTATGCAAATGTGGCGCTGTGGGCGGCCCTGTAAACGGAAACGACATGACGTATGCAGCGATCCGACAATATAAGGAGTGATGCGACGGGAATCAGTAAGAGTCGGACGCAGTATGGATAAGACGAAGGATCTAAGCGCATTTGATCGTGAGAAAATTGTCGGGGCCCGACGAATTGGTGTCTCCATCTCGGAAGTCGTGCAGGCACTGGGATTTTCACGAACCACTGTGTCACGGGTGCACCGTGAGTACATCGAATTCGGTAAAACCATCCCTGCAAGGGCCAAATGCCGTGGACAACAGCGTTTGGATGAGCGGGGTCATCGTCGGCTAGCTCGCATTGTAACAGCGGATAGACGGGTCACAGTGCAAGAAATCACTCGGCAATTTAACGCTGGTGCACAAAAACGTGTAAGCAGCCATACCATCCAGAATCATCTCCTCTCTACGGGGTACAGAAGCCATCGTCCCACGAGGGTACCGCTGCTGACCGCACATCACAGGGTGCAAAAATTAGCATGGGCGCGTGAACATCGCCACTGGACCATAGACATGTGGAAAAATGTTGCCTGGACTGATGAGTCGAGATTCACGTTGGTACATGCGGATGGCAGAATACGAGTACGGTGCAAACCACATGAAGCGATGGATCCTTCTTGCCAGCAGGATACTCGTCAAGCTGGTGGGGGTGGCATTCTTGTCTGGGGACTGTTTACGTGGGCTGAAATGGGACCCCTACTACGTGCGACATTTTCCCTCACAGGTCAACGTTACCGGGATATCCTGGAAGACCTTTGCTCCTGCTTGTGCGTCTTCAGCATCCCACTGGGGACCTCATCCTGCAACAAGACAATGCACCGTGCCATCGCTCCCGAATAGTACCCGAATGCTTGGATGAACACTCCACCGACGTGACCTCGCTTCCTTGGCCAGCTAGGTCACCTGACCTCAATCCCAATAAGCACATCTGGGATGCCATCGAGAGAGATGTTCGAGGCGCTGTGGGAGCTTGTTCAAGGGTCGTGGATCCGTATGGCTCCCCAACGCTTCCGGTGTCTTGTCGAGTCCATGCCGAGACGAATCGCCGCCGTAATCAGGGCAAAAGGTGGTGCTACACGTTACTAGACAGGTATCTCTAATTCAATTGCTCTTCATTGTATAGGTGGATTAAGTCAGTGGCAGTTAGCCGTCGGAAGGCAATGAGTGTAAGCGCCAGCCAATATAGAAGTGGACAAGGAGCTAGGGCTCGGACTATTCGCATATTTATGAATTCGAATAGTATTCGATTATTTGGTACTAGCAAATAAATTCGGAAAATCGATTATGCTATTACCCGAATATTGCTACTCGAATATCCGACTTTAGTTACTGTATTTGACTATTTGGTTATTCTAGTAGCACAATATACAATATACTCCGTTAAACGTGCTTTTACCAACGTATATATCGTAATACGCAATAAGGAAACACCAAAAACTTCAGTTAGACATCCATTTGAACTACACTGACGGAAAAAAATCCCAACACCAAGAAGGGATTGTGTTATATAAACGACAGTTGGTAGGCGGTGAGAGTACATCTATAAGATGACCTCTATGCAAATTTCGCGCTCGGCGCATACGTGTGGCACTAGTAGCGCTTCTTGGAACATGCAAAGCAGGTTTGCTGTAAATACGCGCTGTAACGTTCGTCAGCGTTAGTTATCGTTGAGATTCGACGTAGTGTGTTGATGTTAGTCAAGAATGCCTTTAAGAAGACGAAGAAGCCATTATCAACAGCTCACGGAGTTTGAACGAGGTCGTGTAATAGGGCTACGAGAAGGTGGATATTCTTTCAGCAATATTGCAGAAAGACTTGGTAGGAATGTAGCCACTGTGCATGATCGTTGGCAGCGGTGGTCAAGGGAAAGTACTGGGTCAAGAAGACCGGGTCCCGGCCGGCCACGTGGCACTACTGAGAGGAAAGACCGCCGTGTACGGCGTATGGCCGTGGCGCATCGTACCGCGTCTGCGGCAGCAATTCGAGCTGCAGTTGCCACCACAGTGACACAACGAACTGTTACAAATCGGTTACTTGAAGGACAGCTCTGAGCCAGACGCCCTGTAGCGTGCATTCCACTTACTCCAAACCACTGCCGTTTGCGACGTCAGTGGTGTCAAGCTAGAGCTCATTGGAGGACAGAGTGGAGATCTGTTGTGTTTTCTGATGAAAGCCGTTTCTGCCTGGGTGCCAGTGATGGCCGTTTGTTGGTTAGAAGGAGGCCAGGTGAGCACCTGCAACCAACCTGTCTGCGGCCGAGACACACTGGCCCTACACCTGGAGTTATGGTCTAGAGAGCAATTTCCTATGACAGCAGGAGCACTCTCGTGGTTATCCCGCGCACCCTGATGGCACAGTTGTACGTCGGTCTGGTGATTCAACCTGTTGTGCTGGCATTCATCAACAGCATTCCAGGGGGTGTTTTCCAACAGGATAACGCTCGCCCGCGTACCGCTGGTGTAACCCAACATGCTCTACAGAGTGTCGACATGTTGCCGTTGCTTGCTAGATCACCAGATCTTTCACCAATCGAGCACGCATGGGACATCATTGGACGACAACTCCAGCGTCATCCCCAATCAGCATTAACCGTCCCTGTATTGACCGACCAAGTGCAACAGGCATGGAACTCCATCCCACAAACTGACATCCAGCACCTCTACGACACAATGCATGAACGTTTGCGTGCTTGCATTCAACATTCTGGCGGTTACACCGGTTATTAATGTACCAGCATTTCACATTTAAAATGGCTCTTCTCGCGCTTACATTAAGCTGTGATCATGAAACCTTAATCGATTAATTATGTTGCCTATACAAATGTATTGCCGCCATTTCATTCCTCTACAACTATTTTTTCGTGGTGTTGGGATTTTTTTCCGTCAGTGTATGTTACCGGGAAAAGTGTTTACAATCACTTTGTTTACAGGAAAGCGTGTTGGCTTCGAGTCTCAGCGGGCATGCAGAGACGGAGTTAGGTCCCTGCGCAAGTAACTTCTAGCGGTAAGCATTCGTGGTCAGATCAGTTCGCTGACCAATAACAGTGCGACAAACGGATTTAATTTGCATCTACAAGACAATGAGCAGAGAACTGCTATTGGTCAGTGAATCGGTCTGACACGAATTATTGCCACTGCAAGCTACTTAAACAGGGAACTAGCTCCCTGTTGGAACGCGGGCTAAACGCAGGAAATGCGGCACTATGCATTGAGTCAGCAATAAGTCGTCAAACGTTGAATAGTATTGCATGGCGTTTTTACCAACGGTCTTCCGATGACTTAAAAGTAACCTGTAATATATGTGATGCCATTTAAGATGCAAGGAAACCTTGAGTTTTTGCTTACCTTATAGTTTATTAGTTGTGTTAGTGGATCACTACAATTACATGGTTCCTTTTTTTGCTCTTGTGGCTGTTGCGAATTGCAACACTCAACTTTGTTAGGGCTAGAGGCAAAGATGGCTTTAGCCCAGCTTCCAGTTTCGTCTTCGTCTAGTGTTTCTTCTGCATGTGAATCATCAAGTGCTTCTTATTCTTATGCTACTGCTCCAACCAACGTCAGGCTTGTGGATATGTCTACTGCTCGTGCTTCTACAAATTTTGTGTATAGTGCTGTGCCGCAAGTTTTGGGTGTTGGGGCTGGTGTACACACTCCCCTCCCACCTCCTGTTTCTTCATATGTTGCAGCTGCTGGTAATAATAATACTTCTAACGTGCATTCTATGAAAGCTGGTTCTACAAATGTGATGATTTCTCGTGATGCAGCTGTGCTTAAATTCAAAGTTCCAGAGATGTGTGAGGAAGGTAAGAGCTACTCTAATGCTTTACTTTTGAGCGTATACTTTCCTACATAGTGTGACACCCCACTCCCATTATGCCTTGATGCTATTTGCCAGCATGTTACATCTGAAAGTGTTGTTTCTGTGATACGTATGGGAGGGGGAGTGATTGCTCACTTCAAGGTTCGACCTGCTGTTGAAAAAAATCTTACTCTTGGGCATTGACATTGGACCAATCCATCTTTCAGCTATTCCTTGCGTACAGCGACGGATCACGGTCACGCTTTCACCAGTTACTACTGCCGTCCCGGACTCAATCCTTATTACTGCTTTGGGGTCTCTGGGCCGTATTTTCGGCCATACCAAGATTCTGTCAGCGGTTGGGAAAGACTCCCCTATGCGAACGTGCAGGGGGAGACGACAATACTGATGAGTGTTTCCTAGCGAATAACTTTTTGTACGGAGACCATCGTCGCTTTTGTTGGATTTTGGCTCCCATAAAGTTAAAATCAATTTATTTGCAGAAGTCCAATGTTTCAGCTGCAAAGCTGAAGGGCATGTAGTACGAGAATGCCCACGACGTTCCTCTCCAGCAGCTAATAGTTTTGAAAATCTTCAAGCCAGCACTTCTGCTACTGAAACTTTATTTCCTGACCAGCCAGTTTATAATCTACAGAATTTCACCCCTCCAGCTTATGATGCCAGTCCTGTTTTAACTGCTTTGCCCACGGAGGTCGCGACTACCACTGAAGTTTTCTTTGAAAAACCTCAATCGGGTCCGAAATCATTATCTCCAACGTCTGAAGTGCTGCCTATTGCTTCCATGGACACTGACTTTCCACCCCTTCCACTAAGAGATACTTCTACTTTTGTTATCCCAGCTAAACGCTCTGTCCAGCCAGTTTCACTTCCACAAACCCGGTCCCGATCCCTAACCAGAGCTAAAAAAGGCGCAACAAAGTTAATTCTTCACGGAGTTCTGCTGTTTCTTCCATAGCTGACAGCGATTCTTCAAACTTAACCACTTCAAACAGATTTACCCTACTTAGTGATGCTGATGACTGTATGGACATCACTTCTGTTATTTCTCATACTGAACTTACAGCGAATGTACCAGAGGAAGACACAGGAGAATGTGTTCCCCCGCCCGAGATCGTCGATTTGGAAAGCTCCACAATTCCAATCTCACCATTACATGTTGCTGAATTGATGTCTTTATATACAGTAGTTGTCCAAAAAATGCTCTCTAATTAAATCCACATGCATTAGAAAGCATCTAAGTCATTTGACAGAAGTCATTCATCAATCATCCTTTGTTGATGAATTATTTGACAATACTGAACTGCCAGATTGGTCGGTTCAATATGGTTGTCGCACCAAATATGTTTTAAAAGTGCTCAACCGGTATGTTGATAGTCACTTACAGCCACCGTAATGGCGAACAAAATTACTGTTGTTACCTTCAATTGCCGGGACCTTGCTGTTTCGGCAGCGAATGCTCTTTTTTTTTTTTTTTTTTAGAATGTCAGACACTTGAAGGCCAATATAAATCATGTTGCAAGAGACAAACTTCTCTTCTACCACCAATACCTCCTGTTGGCGGCGTTGGACATATCAGTTCTTTCATAATTTCCGTTCTAATATTGGTTCTGGTACACCTATTGGCTTTCATACTCGTTTCCTTTCTTTAATCTCTGATATTCATGAGTCACACAGCAGGTTGGGTATTTTTCAATATATTTCCTTTCGTCTTTAATCAGTCTAATTTCAACCTTCAGGATGCTTTCAGATTACTTTATCTTACGACTAGGGAATAAAGTAATCTGAAAGCATCCTGAAGGTTGAAATTAGAATAATTAGAAACGAAAGGAAATATATTGAAAAATACCCAGCCTGCTCTGTGACTCATGAATATCAGAGATTAAAGAAAGGAAACGAGTATGAAAGCCAATAGTTCCTGCTGGATTAGATCGGTTTTATGTTTCGTATTTTTTCCATTCTGCTATCAGTTCTGTTTCCCATATTCCCAGCGTTTCTTCAGATCATCGGCCGGTTTTTCTCGTATTTTTCCCTTCTATTTCCGCCACCCCGCACCCTCATGTTTGGACTTTTGATAATTCCCTTCTTAAAGACCCAGTTTTTGTTCCAGCAGTTAAGACTATTATTTTGAATGCCGTTTCTGTTCTGTTCTCCATCTATGACCCAGCTGCTCTGTGGCTTGCCACGAAAAATCAAAATGTTTTATTTTCTCGGGACTACTCTTTTCAGCGTCGCACGATTGAGTCTATGGAACTTGATTATTTAATCAAGGACTACTTCAAACCTCGTTAACGTCGCCAAATCATGGGATACACAAGGCTAAACTTCATCTTTTTTACAATTCTTCTGCTTCATCTTCCCTTACCCGACTCAAGTATGCTACCCTCCGTTTTGATGATAACCCCACTGATATTATTCGCCAGTTAGAATGCTCTGCTGTTAAAAATAAAACCATTACTTTTCTTACTCTTCCCGATGGATCCGAATCAAATGACCAATTCAAAATTTGTGAAGTCACCCTTGATTTCTACAGACGACGCTTCAGTCCTAATTTGACTTCTTCTGCAGTCAGTTCTCCACTCATTCAACTTCTTCCGCAAGTTCCTGATCATTTCACTACTCAACTTTCCTCTCCGATTTCTCAGGCCGAGATTCGAAATTCCATTTACAGCCTTAATGACAGATCTGCCCCGGGAGAAGATGGTCTCCCCCTTCCTTTTTTAAATTCTTTCTTCCAGTCCTTTTTCCTTTGTTGGTTGCTGCTTATAATTTTATTTTTTCTACTTTACACTTTGATTCTTCCAATTTTTCTTTTGCAACTCTTCGTCTTATCCCCAAATCCGGTAATCTCATTTTTCTAACTAATTGGCGACCCATCTCGGTTCTTAATACTGATTACAAAATATTTGCTAAAATTCTCGCCCTTCGCCTTAATCCTGTTCTTTCTGACATTATACACCCAGACCAAACTTACACGGGGCATTTCTTCCACCATTCCACAAAATATATCCACCAAGCGACACCATCATATTGTCTTAACAGCTTATGCCGATGACCTCACGATGTTTCTCCGTTTCACTGATTCTTTTCAAGTACTACGTTCAACCTATCAAGAATATGCCGCCATTTCTGACTCTGCTTTGAATGTCTCAAAATGCTCAGGACTTTGGGCTGGTACGTGGACCTCCCAAAGAGACTGCCCAAGGGGAGCTCAATGGTCATCTTTGATAATCAAAGTGCTTGGTATCTACGTGGGCTCTTCGGTTATGGTTATAGCGGCAATCTGGACACCGATTATTTAGAAAATTAATAGAAGTCTTCTTCCATTCCTTTACCTTAAAACTAAACTTTCTTTCTTCAATCGAGCTTACTTAATACTTTTATCTTACCAATGTTTTTTCATACCTGGATTGCCAACTCGCCACCGAAGATTCTTTTGAAGAATGTTCAAAGCGTGTTTACAGATTTCATCTGGAGTACCATTCACTGGGTTCACCTATCTACTTTAACTCTTCCTCTGTCATTTGGCGGCCTTGGTCTTGCAGATGTGTCACTGAAATTCCAATCCCTTCATCTGTTTTATTTTATTCGTGAATTCTCCCTTTCTCTGTCTTCCTCACACACCATTTACAATACTCTGCTTTTCCCCTGTAGCCCATTTCTTACTGTCTCGACTTTTCTGCAGATGGACCTTTTTCCTTTTGTTCCCAGACATTTCCCCGATACTTACATTTCTGTGCTTTCCTTTTGGCGCTCCTTGTGTCCAGTCCGGCTCCCTCACTCCACTACTAATGATTTATTGGCAGAACCTCTCTTCTTTTCCTCTGCTATCCATTCTTCTACCACCCCCTACCTTCTCTTCTCCACTTGGTTTCCTTGTGGAGTGGTAAAGGTTTCTCAGCTCGTTGATTCTGCACTCCGTTGGAAATCGTTTCAGTCAATATCTCCTCTGTTGCCTGACACATCAGCTTCACGTTCTCAACTCCGTTTTATTCAAAAGTGCATTCAAATTCTTTACCCTTCCCTTGCAGATCAAAATGGATTGATTTTTACCCCTTCAGTTGCTTACTGTTCGCCCTTTCTTGTTTATTTGAATGATGTTCCCTATCTTTTGCACAAAATATCTATGAAGCCACTTTACTATCATTTCTTGACGTACTTCACTGCTCCAATGCCGATCGGTACCATTCCTGCTGATGAATTAAATACTACCTGGATAGATACCAATATTTCTCTTGCTGCACCACGTGCGAAAGCCATTCATTGGCTCCATCTTCATCAACGTCTTCTTACTCCACGCACCCTTCATTGATTTCGTCATCTTCTTTCTCCGGATTGTTTTTTTGTTCCACTGTTGGTGATGTCCATCATTCCTACTCTCTTTGTTTGGTTTTGCAGCCTTTATTTTCCTTGATGTTTTCACTTACCGAAAACTTTGCCCCTCACTTCACACCATGATGCACGATCTCTACCTTCGCCGTCATCATCAATCTGCAATTCATCATAATCACCTGTGTGCGCTTTTTTCGTTCAGGATAAACTTACTATCTCTCATTTGTATCAATCTTCTATTGACGATCCAGCATTGCATCGCTGTGATGTTGCTCGCCGTTTTCTCTGCAGACAATTTCGCTCATCAATCATCTCTATCGTTCAAACTGAGTTTGATATTGCCAAAGCAGCTGATCGTGTGTCCTCCTTTTTTCAAACCTAGAAAATTGATGGGACATGGTGCGATGTTGATCAAGGCCGTGTTTTCTTTGTTGTTTAATGGTTTGTATGTTGTTGTTTTTTTAGGTGTTATGACTTGGTCTTTTTTTATTTTATTGTTTTTTGGTCTATTACAATATGTGTTTTTCCCCAGGCGCAATCTGTCTTCAGCTGTACTGTGTTTACTGCTATTTGTTTTTGACACTATTTTCTCGTTAATTGCATTACATTCATTTAGATTCTTCTTGATTATAATTAAGTGCTTTTGGTGATGTTTTGCCTAGTGTTTTTTTCTTTTCTTCCCAGAATCACTACTTACTATTTATTCTCTATCTTCCATTATTGTGCTATTTTTGTTGCGATTACAGATTTGATGGTCAAGAATACTGAGTCCTCTTTGGTTGTATTTAATGTTATTTTTTCTTTTTAATACTGCAAGTGATTATATGCCCCTTACTTTCATTGCTTGCGCATCTATATGCCTAGGTTACCGGGTTCTTTGTTTGCTTTTTTCGTTTTAAAATGTGCGATCTGGGTTTTATTGAGAGTTCTTTTCATGCTAAGTCTGCCTGCAGCACCTTATTGACAGGCTTCCTTATTAGATGGTTTGGCCCAATAAATGTGGTTTTGCCTAGGAGGAGGGGTTTCCCTAACAGGTAGGTAGTACCTTGTATTTACTTAGGTACTTTTTGTTAGGGTGTTGATAGCTGTATTTGCACCTTTCATTTCTTGTCAATGCACTTATTACCTCCTGTTTCCTTTTTCCTTGTTTCCTTTTTTATGTTTATGTTGGGTTTTTTTAGCACAAAGTTAGTGCCACCTTTTTTTTTCACTTAATTTTTTTATATTTTTTAATTTTTTTGGGACTTTTTCTTAATGCATAGGAAAAATGTTCGGTTTAACATTTTTATCTAAGTGTATTTTATTTGAAGGACAGTCAGTCTGGGTAATAATTTATGTTATTTTGTGTGTTTTTTCCCTGTCAGTATTTCATATTTAAGTGTTTTCCTTTTTTTTTTTTTTTGCTTTTGCGGTTTTATTTAAGTTTTACCCTGCTTGTAGTTCATCTTTATCATTCACTATTTTAATTTTATTTGATATTTTCCTTATGGGTTGTCTGTAAAGTTTTACCCTGTTGTTTACTATAATTGAATCTTAATGAATCTTGCCTTTGACATGTATTGGTGTGAATTTTGTCAATCGAGTTTGTGTTGGGTTTTTTTGTATTACGTTGAAGTGTATTATTTTTTGTATTTGCTATGTACCGTATGAGATCTATCCAATGCGGGTACAGTTTATTTGTTTTTTTTCCATGGTTGGTCTTTCCGTGAACCTGAAGAACTATAATGACAATGAGTTTTTGAGCTTTTCCCTCCACTATTGTCTTCTCATAGTGCTGAAAGTTACATACTGCCTATTGGTATTGTTTTTTTTTATGTTTTATTATTTATGTTTGATGATTGTGACACCGGAAGTGTCTTTTTCCGGCGACGTATTTTATTGTACATATTTTTATGAGCAATAAAGACCTTCTGAATTTCTGACTGTTCCAACCCCGGTGAGGCATAGATTTTGTGTTTGTCTTATGGTACTGGCTCTCTCCTATCCCTGGAACCGGTTGCCCTAAATTAGGGACGAGCGACTGCTTCATAGCCCATCGAGTTGCTCGCGGTTGTCGTTAAACCTTTCTACAAAAGGAGTACCCCAGAAACCTTCTGCAATCCAAAAGTTATACCTAATTATAAGAATAACAACATTGTTTTCTTTAGGCCATGTTTTATTTTTTAGTTCAAATTGAATATCAAGATGACGCCTGAAACTACCTTTTTTAATGAAAAACACCCTCCACACCAATGAATTTAAAGCGATTTCAATTTCTTGCAGTCACTGCGTTGCCGTAAAAATTCGCTCGTGGAAGCCAAAAATTGGTCTTACAGCTAACATTTAGGACTTGGTGTGCACATCAAAGTTATGACATACGGAATCTAACATTTTCCTTTTTTAGTTCTATTTCATTTGTCAAATGTTTAGAGGTACGACAAGTCGAAGTTATAAAAATATTTTTTTGATCCACTCTACCGTGTAAGTTCCGTGTAAACAAGTTTTCTGCCTCGAAACGTATATGAGCGGCTTAGCGATTACCACAAATCGTGCAGTCACTTTTCCCTTGACAAATGCTTCAAATCATTGCAGACGTATTACCGACCAATATACCAAACACTGTGTCCCAGAATACACAGAGAACGCGTCGACAGTTTTCCCACTTTTTTCGTGGTGTTTGTTTGGTGCAGTTATAATGGAAAGTTGTGAAACCGTTAAGTAGGATACAACCGTATGCTGCGAACATTAAGGATTAAATACCCCGGGAACAAATGCATTCGTTGCATGGTACGGACATCAACACCGTTAGGCTACATCAAGCCTAAGCTTTGAGTCATAGCTCAGCGTCTATGTACCGAAATAATCAGCGGATAAGAGTAATTAATACAGACATTTAACGTGGACCAGGAACATCAAACAAAGATCTTCGCTCTTTCCACGTTTATAAGTGAGTCACGGAAAAATTCTCATTGGCCACCACCGGGAGTCGAACCACCCAACAGAGGTTCCAGTTCCGCGCCGAGAAAACTTGTTTACACGGCGCATAACTGGAAGACCCTGGGTTCGACTCCCGGTGGCGGCCAATGATAATTTTTCCGTGACTTACTTATACACGTGGAAAGAGCGATGATCTTTGTTTGATGTTGATGGATGAGAGTAAACAGGAATCGAACCTACCGTTCGAGAGCATTCGCATGACGTCACCCAACGTTTTGGTCATGTATGTTTCTGATTTGGGCCGCTGAAACATCTACATCCGATTATTGATATATTACAGAAAATTTGTATAGAAGTGGGTTCGATATGGCAAAGCATTTCAGAATATTACTTCAGTTCGAAGTACATTTTCAGGGCAAATTGCCACCCAACAGAGGTACCAATATATGAATATCGGTGATGACGATCCTACGAGACTCTAAACCAGTACCATAAAACGTAATCCAGTTCAATAATACATTCAAATTTGTGCTCTCAGCCCAATCTGTATACTGTATTGATAACAGACTTATCCGACCCTGCATATTACATTCTTTAACATATTACATTGGCGTAATAACAGAACAAAATAATCGAAGTCTCATACACATTTCAGCTCGCTTTCAGTCCCGTCACATTGGGGATGACCTAAAACTATTAATTTTGAACTCGCAACGTTTTTACTCATTCCACATTTCCCAAAATAATGAATATAGAAAAGAATCTAGATTACCTATGGATAAAATGAATTTCTGAATCTCCGTTTCACTTACCCTAATGATTGAAAGTATCCTTATACCTCTCTTGCGTAATGCATTTGTCCATATACATCACATTCATGGCCCATACAGGTATAAAAAGAGGCACGAGGCCTGGCAAACATCATAAACGAGCATGAACAGTAGAATGGGCCGTACAGTACAGCTCAATGACTTTCAACGTGGTACGGTCATATGATGCCATCGTAACAACAAGTCACTTCGGGAAATTTCTGCCCTGTTGCGACTGCACCGATCAACTGTAAGTAATGTTATTGAGAAGTGGAAATTCCAAAGAGCAACAACAGCGCAATCGAGACCTGGTAGGCCATGTAAGTGACAGAGCGGGACCGTCGAGTGCTGAGGCAGATAATGGGACAAAATCGCCTGTGCTCGGTTGCTACACTCACGATCGAGTTTTCCAAAATGCCTCTGGAAGCAACGACAGCAACGGTTCGTCCGGATCTGAAGGAAATACATTTTCATTGCCGACAGCTATACACAAGCCTAACATTAGTAAGATCAACGCCAAGCGTCGGTTAAAGTGGTGAAAATCTCGGTGCCAGTGGATTCTGGAGCAGTGGAAGCTCGTTTCCCTTCAGTAATAAATCACGCTTCACCATTCGACACTCCGACGGACGAGTCTGAATGTGGAGGATGCCAGATGAACTCTACCTGCCCGACTGTAGTGTGCTAACTGTGAAGTTTGGTGGAGTTGCAATATATTTAGGGCATCATTTGTAATAGAAACCTCAAGCGAAAATGAATTCGAACGAACAAAAATGTATATATAGGTATTTCATTTTGAGTGATTTCAAACAAATCCTATTATTTAAATGATTTTTTTTTCGTATAAGTAGTGTATAGCATACGGTAATAATGACTGATCGTTCTAGATTTATTCAAAATAAACGAAATAGTGGTTAGCGGTCTGGGTTTTGAAGCAAAATGCAGACAGAACATCAGTGTGTGAAAACTTCTAAATATAAATTCCAGTTGGGTTCTGGGTTATTTTAAATATGCACAAACTCACTTCCGCAAAACCGTAGGAGCCATCTACTTTTTTACCCGATTTCATCACGAATGTGGGCTGGGCCTCCTAGTACTACTGCCCAAGAGCCTAAACGCTGCGGCTATAATGGTATTCTCGACAATTTTGTGCTCCCAACATTTTGGCAACAGTTCCGTGAAGGCCCTTTACTTTACCAATGGGACGATATCCCGTCCCCAAAGCAAGGTCCGGGTTGGAATGGTTTTATCAAATGGGAGTGGAAGAACTTCACTGGCCTGCACAGACCCCCGATCCCAACCCCATGGAAACCTTTGGGATAAACTGAAACGCCGAACCTCCCGACATCAGTGACCAGCCTGACTAATGCTCTTGTGGCAGAATGGTAGGCGATTCCAGCAGCAACGTACCAATATCTAGTGGAAAGCCTTCCCAGCAGAGTGGAGGCTGTGATAGCAGCAAATGGTGGAACAGCTCGATGTCAATTCTTTTGCTATTACACGTAGTTTGTAGATAGGATACTTTCGATCAGATAATGTGTATTGGTATGTTACTCACACATTTTGAAAATGCTCCAAAACATTGGCATTTTTTACCGCACATATCTTAGATTACAGATTATTGTACACAACCTTGCATCATGTATTCAATTTTAGGATATCATAAATGAGAAACATGCACTTCAGGCGAGTTCTCTGATATCCCAATATCCAAATACTGTATTATGAAAGTCATCTTATTCACACGTGCGAAAAGTAAGTTCATCCGAGATAATTCCTGTTTTAAGTAACCGTTGTCTTCATCAATGCAGTTCACCATCGAGTAGTCGAACAGACACCACAGAGGTTTGCTGTTATGCTGTAAAGTTTGAGAGTGGTGTTTGACGTTCTTAAAAATGCAGTTAAAAATAAACCTGCTGGTCTTCGGACTTTTTCAATGAATATGGCACGCTCCACAGTTAGGTCAAAATTATTCCAATTCCTGAACTGTGCGGTATTCATTGTCGCTTCAACAAAGTTAGGTCAAAGTTATACCCATTCCTTAGCCGTGCTGTATTCATCCATCGCTTCAATAAGAGCCTTCAAGACACACTCGCTCGTCATTGTAGTAGAATGCCAAATTCGAAGAGAGCATTTGTGATAAGCCATTATGTGGGAGAAATCGGGAAGACACAGGAAAGCATGTCGTTAGTGCTCAGAATCCGTTGCATCTATGCACCTGGTTGAAGTCTGGTTTTATGTTTTATAGCTTAGGTGGGGACAATAATAGTCGAATGACCGAACAATCAGTAATGAATGTCTTTTACCATATGTTCAGGAAAAAGGTATGTTGATATATTCTATCCATACATACAGTAAAATACACTGACGGAAAAACAAAATCCCAACACCACGAAAAAATAGTTGTAGAGGAATGAAATGTCGGCAATACACTTGTATTGGTAACATATTTAATCGATTAAGGTTTCAAGATCACAGCTTAATGTAAGCGCGAAAAGAGCCATTTTAAATGTGAAATGCTGGTACATTAATAACCGGTGTAACTGCCAGAATGTTGAATGTAAGCATGCAAACGTTCATGCATTGTGTCGTACAGGTGCTGGATGTCAGTTTGTGGGATGGAGTTCCATGCCTGTCGCACTTGGTCGGTCAATACAGGGACGGTTAATGCTGGTTGGGGATGACGCTGGAGTTGTCGTCAACTGATGTTCCATACGTGCTCGATTGGAGAAAGATATGGTGATCTAGCACGCACGGCAACATGCCGACACTCTGTAGAGCATGTTGGGTTTCAACAACGGTATGAGGGCGAGCGTTATCCTGTTGGAAAACACCCCCTGGAATGCTGTTGATGAATGGCAGCACAACAGGTTGAATCACCAGACCGACGTACAACTGTGCCATCAGGGTGCGCGGGATAACCACGAGAGTGCTCCTGCTGTCATAGGAAATTGCTCCCCAGACCATAACTCCAGGTGTAGGTCCAGTGTGTCTCGGCCGTAGACAGGTTGGTTGCAGGCGCTCACCTGACCTCCTTCTAACCAACACACGGCCATCACTGGCACCCAGGCAGAACCGGCTTTCATCAGAAAACACAACAGATCTCCACTCCGTCGTCCAATGAGCTCTAGCTTGACACCACTGACGTTGCAAACGGCAGTGGTTTGGAGTAAGTGGAATGCACGCTACAGGGCGTCTGGCTCGGAGCTGTGCTTCAAGTAACCGATTTGTAGCAGTTCGTTGTGTCACTGTGGTGGCAACTGCAGCTCGAATTGATGCCGCAGACGCAGTGAGATGCGCCACGGCCATACGCCGTACACGTCGGTCTTTCCTCTCAGTAGTGCCACGTGGCCGGCCGGAACCCAGTCTTCTTGAGGCAGTACCTTCCTTTGACCACCGCTGCCAACAATCATGCACAGTGGCTTCATTCCTGCCAAGTCGTTCTGCAATATTGCGGAAAAAAATCCACCTTCTCGTAGCCCTATTACACGACCTCGTTCAAACTCTGTGAGCTGTTGATAATGGCTTCTTCGTCTTCTTAAAGACATTCTTGACTAACATCAACACACTACGTCGAATCTCAACGATAACTAACACTCACGAACGTTACAGCGCGTATTTACAGCAAACCTGCTTTGCATGTTCCGAGGGGCGCTACTAGCCCCACACGTATGCGCCGAGGGCGAAATTTGCATAGACGTCATCTTACAGATGTACTCTTACCACCTACCAACTGTCGTTTATCTAACACAACCCCTTCTTGGTGTTGGGATTTTATTTTCCATCAGTGTATATTAACTGATTAATAGGAACGTAAAATGCACTTGTTCTTGTCGCTGTGAAAAAATATTCCATGAAGTAACTGAGACAATGGTTTACTTGTGTGTGTGTGTGTGTGTGTGTGTGTGTGTGTGTGTGTGTGTGATTCGTGATTTAATCCCCTCTATGAACACCATAAGCACAGCAGTCTTTCTAACAGAAAGTAGTGCCGCTGATTACAGGAAATAAAGAAACATAACTTAAAAATTTTAAATACAACAATCATAGATGATTCTAACTCAGGCTAAGCAGTACTGGAACACAGAAAACCGTTCCTAGGGTCAAAAGAGAAAGCAGAAATGATTTACTATTTTAGATTTTGCATACATGATATAAGATGGATTTAATGTGTACCTTCTGTTATCATTTTATATTTGGAATATCAGTGATGAAGGTGAAATTTTCTGACGTTTTGCGGTAGGCAAAACGGCAGAAAGTTTCACTTTCATCACCTTTCACCAACTTAATGCCGGAAGGGAATCTATCTTAAAAGTGAGTGTTTCTCTAAAAAGACGAATGTTGCTCAAATCATTCCGAGCGCGGCACAAAAATGTCATTCGAATGTGTCTAAAAGCGACTGTCCGTGCCAGAGTCACGATTCCTTTTATTTACTTTTTTTATCTTTCAGAGTGGCCGACGCTATAGTTCACCGCCAGTTAGAAAGCAAGACAGCGGGGATCCATTTGTGGAAGATTGTTGGCTTCAGGTGCTTTAGACTTTAGAAATCCCATATATGTGTTTTGCCACGCACCGAGCGTCCATCACTAGAAGCTCCACGTGCTCGGGTCAACCTCCCGCCTATCGGATATTTACTTCAGTTCAATGTTCCGCTCTTCCTTGAGGCGAATTTTTCAGGAAACTATTCCTCGGAGAGTAAAAAGAGAAAAAGCCGTCTAACAGAACACGGTCCTTATCTTCTAAAGGTTTCTTGTGGACAAAGAAAAGAGCCATAGATCAAATAAAATAGTCAAAATATAAATAAGATATTCCACTTCAAAATATGTTTTGTTCAATCAAATGGGCATGATTTGGTCGTAGAAGTAGTAATACTGTACTTCAGGTTTCCACGATGAAACCGATTAGCTGTGAGTGTGAAACTTCGGAGTTCCTTACCTGGCTTCATTTTTCCTAAACATTACAAAATTTAGAGTTTTAAAAGTGGAAGATACGAAAACAAATTTATCATATTGCTATTTATTCTAGTCTTTGATTTTCCATTACCCCTTAAATAATTTGACTTACTCATATGAAGTGAAGTGCACATCATCATCAACTTGTTTTAAATTTAATAATTAGAACTTTGAAATATTTCAAAGGAGCTGGCTCTCAGAAGGATTATAAGTGTAAGAATTTGTTTCTTAAATCATCAACAACTATTGTCGATTCAATAACGGTTGAAGGTCACCCGAAGTATCTTCCGTAGTCTTCAGCAACACTCTTCCATTTCACTCCGGCATGCTTTCGAATGTCATCCCACACACGGTCTTCTTTTGTCTTTTTATGTCCCTTGGTATGTAGTCTAGTATATCAGTTGCTCAACTCTGGTCAATTATTCCATCAATATGTTTGGCACGGTTTTTTTTTAGGGTTTTTAATTTGATCATGATGTCATCGACACTTGGTATTTTCCTGATTGAGTTTCTTTAGCTGTTTCCTGGTTACAAAAAACATGCATCTGTTCCTGCTTCTTTGAGTTATCCGCAGCCACAGTACGCCTTTTTAGATAAGGTACATGTGTCGAATCTATAAGTACGAACTGGAAGGATGTAATTAAAAAAAACTTTCGTTTAAGACACAGTGGTAAATTGCTATTTAAAACTGCACTGTTTCTTCCAAATGCATTTCAGCCAATGTTTACATGCCTGTTAATTTCTTTGGTTCTTTCTTGATAATTGCTAAACAAGGTAGACGTAAGGATAAGTTATTCTGAACTTTTCCCCATCAACCTCTAAATCTTCAATTCTTGTGGAAGCATTTTGCTATATGTTACTCCGAAAATTGTGTTAAAGTTTCACATGCACTAACTTGAAAAGCATAAGTAAATTTAATCTTGACACTGAATGTTATCAGGTACGGAGTTTCAAATTAAGTATTAGAATATAAAAAAATACAATTGGAAAGCGCAAATTAGAAATTTGCTGATATAATAATTCGACACTAATCTGTTGCTGACAGAAGTAAGCGACAGTGAAAAGATACCAATGACAAGTTCAGTCTAAGAAAATTGGATCTAAGCATTTTAAACAGAGAGGAGAAACTACCAAATACAAGGTGAACTACACGCTATCCAATCACAAGAAAATTTGAGAGAAAGAAAGAAAGAACTAATCTAGAGAAATTGAACGTCGCAGGAGACATAATATTGTATAGTCTGCATGTGCCAGGATTTGCTGCGTTATTTTCGGTTAGGTGGCAAGGCACGGATAATGTCATGAATCAACACGAAAAGGCGTGTTGTCATTTCATTCAACACGATGTATAACAACTTTGTGACGAGTATTTAGACGAGAGAATCAAAAGACTTCGCCACAAACGACGAAATCCTTTCGGAAGTAATGTCTCAGGTTTATGGAAACTGTTAGACAGCAAAGGGAAGAGTTCGAAGCCAGTCTCAAATTAATTAAAGAAGTAACCGCGAATCACTTTGACGAGCGTTCCTGAGAGTCTGCAGAATACAACACTTCAGTGCAGTGGAGAGTTGTATGTAGAAGAGAAAACGATGAGCCGAAATCTTCTTTGAAAGCGTTTCAGGCCCCAGCCTGGCAGATCGCTGCTGTAGCAAAAGATATATACAAATCCCAAGACGTAACATTGCAAATCGGGATGAATACCATGATCATTGGTGAGAAGGCGAAACTTTTTGGTTAAAATACTTTTTACAGCACAAAACATTTGATCTACAGATATAACACCCAGATAGGGATTATGAAACTTTACAAGCCGTAATTCCCCCGTCTTTCTTTTCTTTTTTTAGAAGGACAAGTCATATAGCGCACAAAACTTTCTTTTGCGAATAAAAACAGATTAACTGATATCTTTAAATTTTCAAGCTTCGATGCAGAAGCTAAGTAAAGCTAAAGACCAAGGAGGTAGTGGGGACTTACTGCCTAGCCACTGCGCTGTCTCCAGGCACCTCTCTGCGTTCAGCTGTTTTCTGAGGTATATATTTTACGTTCCACCACCGCTAGAAACACACAACTTGAGGAATAAGGGAAGAAACAGATATAGCACAAACTGATCGCCATTTTTGAGAAAGCTTCTTTCCGGAAGTTAGTTACCATTGGGATGAGTGAAGGAAATATGTACAGCAGATATTGAACACTCGCAGAACACCGCATGGAATTCTTCGAATTACTGTTTTTAATGGTTTTAATTTCATATGCTGAGCACATTACTTCTTTTGCAGTAAAAGTTTATAGTTGATACCATTAGACACACTTTATATGTTATGTGACATTTGTTATTGCACCATTAGAATAACTTGCTAGAATCTGACGAAAACTTAAACATTTTGGTCGATCAGTAAAAACGCGATAAAAGTTACAGAAAAAAATTCGAAACTTGCTTCACTTACTCAGAACCATTGCATTCAGCCCTCAGAACTCTGAAATCCAAAACTTTTAGGCACACACACACATGTCGGGCAAGGCGTCCTACAAGAACAGAAAAGCCTCCTGAAGCACGACGCACCATGCATGTTTCACTTGGTTTCTCAGAGCATCGGCCGTCTGTACCGGATTCGGACTAGCCTGTAGGATCTTCCAATAGCATATTCGAAGAGCAATGAATCCAGGTATTTGGCTAGCCACGAAAACGTGCCGGAACAACGCAGACATTCTGGTTATGGTGCTTTGGCGCTAGGTTTCTGAAACTGAAAGCCCGGCACTTTATCAATGAAGAAAAAGTAACAAGGGCTCCACGAAGTCATTTACTTGCCGCCGTACGATTATAATGCCTGGGATTCGCACCCAAGACGATCCACTGCTGAATTTGTCACACCCCAGAGCGAAAAGTCTTTTACCCGTGGGCGTATCACGCGACAATGGCTTCTTCACACGTTGACAGCGTGGATTCCATAAGCCATTTGTGTTTATGGTGATCTTTGGCTACGAGGCTATATGGCGATCACTAGCTACACTGGTGTAAAAAAATTAAGGACGAAGAGCAGAAATTAGCATAACAGCGGAACGAGCAAGCAGAACGGACCGAAAGACCCCTCGGGAGGTAGACTACACTGTTAAAAATTCCCGTAAAAAAAGTCTTGTTGCCCGTGTATTTTTACGATCAAGGCTCGTTTCTGCAGTTTCAAGGCGATGCCCGTATTTTAACGGGCATGGATATGTAGGACAACTGTTCCTAACCGTAATTTTACGGGCGTTGCTAAGAGACACGGGTTAGCCAATGAACGATAATGACAGAAAAGGAATGCGGCATGCGTCGCTTTCTGCTATTGGTCAGCGAGTCGTCACGTGATTTTACGGGGATTGCTCGTTTTTTTACCAAGACGAAGGGATGGGCGATATTTTCAAAAGTACGATATCTTTTAATATTTCTGAGACCGATATATTGAATCGAAAATATCTGTATTTAAAGATCAATATATCAGATTGATTTTTCGATATTTTTCAATACTTCTGATCTCAATAAGACTGATATTTCGGTTTATTCACTGCATACTGCATCTGGGTTATCACTGAATCCGATCCAATGTTGTGCTAAGTATTGGCTATTGGGAACTTGGGACTAATTGGCTGTTGGCTTGTTCGCACAAATCTCAGCCAGTACTAAATTATCCTGCAGCTTGAAAATATAGCTGCAATCAAGTTTTGTTAATACCATTAAAATAGTGATATCTCAGAAAAGTACTGTATATTACTAACTTCGTACCTTTTACAAGACGGTCGCTGTACTTGGAAATAAACGTAGTGCGTTTATTTTGCCATTTCAGTCGTTTTGTTGTGTAAATAATTATTTCCGATAGCGGAATTGATATTTAACGTTTTTTTACAAGACCGACGCCATGGGTTAGTGCTTTTTATTTTGCCCTTTTACGTTGTTTTGTTACGTAAATAAATATTTTCGACAGCGGAATTAACATTTTACGTTTTTATAATTCATAAAAATTCGCTAAAAATATATCTTGTATGCTGAGCTGGAAAGCCAACATCAGGGTTGTTTACATCGTAGCCAAGGTAATGTAAGGGCGTATTTATATTATATATTTTATACATTTATGTAATGTAAGGTGGGATATATTTATGCCCACTCCCCCCCCCCGAAAGTGTTTAAATGTGTTTTATTTATTGTTAAAATGTGCCTTACATTGGAAACAAAAATGCTTAATTTAATAAAAAAAATTCATTAATTTACGTTACAAATTTTTTTTATTTTTTTCTATTCTCATTCTTTTATTTTGTCCTGGTGGATTTAATTTTTTTTCATTTCATTGGCACGCCCTCAGAAAAATCTATATATGCCCCTTGTATTTCTTAATGAAGGGGCAGAGCACAGATTGGATGAAAGTGGCCAAAACAGCAGGAAGTTGTCACATAAATTTACAGAACATAAATGCGGAAACTGTTTTTTTTAACAAAACATGTTATCATGATTCTCTGTACTTAACATTGCTACCTATGCAAGATTGTTGATACAGCGAGACAAAATTAGTCAAAAAAGCAATCATAAAAGTGTTGTGCACTTTTGTGTTTATATAACATCTGCACTCCCCTTCCACTAATGGGGGGGGGGCTGTGGCTGTGGATAGTATCAACTGTCACCAACGATATTTGAAGGTTTTGGTTATCATTTGAAAGTAAACAAATTAGATGTCAACTTTCCTGTTAAGCACACTCAACATCTTTTTAAAGAATATATATGAATAAAAAAACACACTTGAAATGGAATTTGTGGCAGAAATATTTTGCTACATAGAAGACCAGAAAACCACAGGCAATTGGGTAAATAAGTCTCATTGATTTGATTATTCTACACATATTAAGGTTTTTCCATTATTCGAAATGTTTATTTAAGTACAAAAGCAGAGTAAAATGCCTAAAACAAAATCACTGGAGTTACTTCTGTCTGAAACATTACCCCCTTAGCCTGTAATCAGAGCATATTATTGCAATTTCTAATGCAGAATGTTCTGCAAAGTCATAATATTGTTGAGAGGTAAATGGCTAGAGCTTTTTAATGCAATTTTGAAGTAGTTTGCACACATACATGAAAATATATTATTTCAAAGTTAGTGTGCATATACACTGTAGATACATATATATTTTTTTTTTGTAAAAAAATAACAAAAAAAAAAACAAAACTGAAAATACAACAAACCTTGTTAACAGGTTTCGGCCTAATTTGCCCAGTGTTATCCATTTTGTCATTGTGTCTATTTCTCTTTTGATAAAAACTGTGAACATATTTTTTTTTTTTTTGTGAAACTGTTATTCTTAAACGGAATGGCATTAACAAAATTCTGTTGCCCAGAAAAGTTTTAATGTGCAGTGCTCTTCCTCATTTGATTTCTCTAGTGTTTCTTTAAATTATACAAGGTTACTTTTTTCAAAATTCTTTTCCTGCTAAAATCTAATAAATGTGCAATGGAAAAATTGCATTTGTACTCATAAATATGGGTTTTTGGTTTGATTAAAAGGCAATACATTGTGCCAAATGTTTGACACTAGCTGTAGGAAGGGAGTTCTTAGACTACCATTAAAGACTATATTAATATATTAGCTGAAACAATGCTCAGATTATATGAATACCTTGCATTGCGCCCATCGGTTTTACATTTGATCAAGTTTGCAAAAATTGTATGTGATTTTATACCTGCTACAACTGATTCAGCATCAATATCAGGAAAATTCTCATACAAAAAGATTACTTCTTCCTCAGAAACTGCTAGAAAACAGTCAAATTTTCAAAATAAGAAGCACTGTTCATTAAATGTGAAAATCCTCCAAATATGTGGCGTCAGTGAATAAACAAAGATGTCGCTCTTTCCAGGTTTTAGCAATTAAATGTCATGAAATCTATTCAGTCAAGAAATCTATTTATTAAATGTCATGAATAAAATCTATTCAGTCATGAAATGTTAATTAAATGTCATGGAAACTATTCAGTATCTAAATAATCATGGAAAATGTGCCTACCAAGTGGTAAAATACATAAAGAAGTTGTTCCTGTCTTGTCTTTCCTGGAACCACTCGCCTAAATTAGGGACATGTGTCTGCTTATGGTGAATCAAGCTTCTACACATTCGGGAACAACTTTAGATGCTCATGGAGATCAACACACACACACACACACACCACTTCACTTCAAGCATTTTTTTCCAGTTCTCAGTCCATTTCTTTGGATTTCTCATCTCCATTAAAAACTTGTACACAATAAATATCTGAAGTATTCTTTATCAAGCCTAAAACACCTGAGGAGCTATCTTCGATATCATATCATTTTTTTTTTTTTTTTTTTACATTTTAAATGCTCATTGGTGGAGTCTATCCTTAAAATTAAGGAAGTCAGCAGATTTAAAAAAAAATTTACAGTTTTGAACTCAAATGGGATATAGCATTTAATGTTTCACTTATTAACACCAAAACAACACAAAAATAAGTACTGATTTCTCACCTAGTTATATTCAACTTGCTGTAGATGAGGGATTTTCTCTTTACATGCATATATATCACTAAGCTGTTCTCTAAGATCATAGGTTAGTTTCTTGATGAGAGCTTATCTGCTGGATTAAAGTTCAAAACTGATGGAAACACATTTTATTTACTCTTGATGTATCAAACATCTGCATTTACAGTGATCTCAGCTCACAACTTGAGCTTCACTGACATCCATCACACACAAGACCATTTGTACTTCACATTTATTCTCTTTTTCTCATGCAGGAATTCCTGAATCTGGTCCTCCCTTGATCTTCTACATTTTCTTCCTGTCACTTGTGCAGAATAAATTCTCCTAGTAATCATCTCACCACTCATTCTCCAAACCACCCAAGAATATTTGTCCCCACCTTACAAACAATATTTTGCTCCACACTACTCATCTACAAAACATCTTCATTCCTCACATGATCAAAACATATCTTGCCCCCACCCCCATAAGTAACACATCTCTACAGCTCACAAATCACTCTTCATCTGCAGTACTCCACCTTCACTGCTGCACATCAGAGTAGGAACAATTACTGTACTTTTTCACACACAACTATTAGGGACTTTTTTGAGAACCTATCATTCATCATTTATTCAAAATCCTCCTGAAGCAGCTGTGACTTTCAAAGATGAATTTACTAGCCTACTAATTTCACCACCTAATTTGTTTTCTCTGTCAAACATGCTTCCTAAATATGTAAATTGATTTACCTGGTCAATCTCTTTGCCATTTAGACTGATCTGTTTGATTTAATACTAACAATTCATCTGTCAAAAACATAACTTTGGGTTTTTCCTTTCATATACTAAGTTTGAAATTCATACAAACTTCATACATGTGGGACAACATACGCTGCAACTCACTTTTGCTCTCTGCCAACAGGATTGTTTCATCAGCATGAGCAAACATAATTGAGTAACTACTCTCCACAGATAGCATTTACATAGTCTAATGACGACTCAACCATATGTGTCTCTTAAGACATAAAAATATTCTTTACCTTAAAAAATTGTTTTGGTAATAAGTAATAACTAATTATAATACACAAGCTTGGCAGTGAATGTGGGGAATAAATATCCTACCAGTTTTCTCAGATAATTTCTTAGAAACATCAGCTGAATTTTTTTTTTCAAGAGCTGCTTTCTCCTACTAAAAGGGAGCAATTTTATTTGTCCTTTATTATTACATTTTATAGCTTAAAACTATCTTTATGCAAGATTGCAGCTCTCAAGCTGTATTTTTAGTGATATGAAAAACACATAAAATATTCTTTGAATAAAGCTCATATTGAGAAATGGCTTCCTAGTTTAATTGAATTAATAATCTAAAGCAACTTATGGGAATTTACTAGGAAATGTTTTCATTTATAGCAAATTTTCAGGAGAAAACTCTTCTCCTTCTTCAGGCTCTCTAGTTGTTGTCACTTTTTGCTTGTCACTATCATGGTTACGGTTTACCTTGACGGTTACGGTTAACCTTGACGGTTTAGGTTATTTTCACCAAATCCTGCCAGATGTTAGGCAGGGAAAATCCTTTGCAGTCATTGATGATGGAATTTTGTTTTTCTCAATCTCTATTCCTTCTTTCAGTTTTCTTTTTTGGAAATTGCTTTGGAAACTGATTACTTTAAGGAATTCCAATCCATGCTGTGCCCAGTTTCTCTAACATGCCTATCTAATCCAGTCTTGTTGGAGCAATTTTTTATAAGCTGCTTTATGCTCAGCTATACGAGTTTCTAGTCTGCGACCTGTTTCACCTATGAAAGATAGTCCACAAATTGTAGTTGTGGACTATCTTACATAGGTGAAACAGGTCATAGACTAGAAACTCGTATAGCTGAGCATAAAGCAGCTTTATAAAAAATTGCTCCAACAAGACTGGATTAGATAGGCATGTTAGAGAAACTGGGCACAGCATGGATTGGAATTCCCTTAAAGTAATCAGTTTCCAAAGCAATTTCCAAAAAAAAAACTGAAAGAAGGAATAGAGATTGAAAAACAAAATTCCATCATCAATGACTGCAAAAAGTTTTCCCTGCCTAACATCTGGCAGGATTTGGTGAAAAATAACCTAAACCGTCAAGATTAACCGTAACCGTCAAGGTAAACCGTAACCATGATAGTGACAAGCAAAAGTGACAACAACTAGAGAGCCTGAAGAAGGAGAAGAGTTTTCTCGAAAATTTGCTATAAATGAAAACATTTCTAGTAAATTCCCATAAAGTTGCTTTAGATTATTAACATAAAATATTGTTTTTCAGATCCTAAAATAAAAAAAAATATATAGCAGAAAGTTTTGATGCAAAAATAAATAAAAAAATCATGCAACAGAAGTGAGCTTGTAATCTGCAGAAATGCTGAATATACTTTCCAAAACCCAAAAGGTGATTTTGTTGTTTCATGTGTGGGCATTGCTCGACTAGCAGGGGTATGGTTTCTGCTAAGAAGTTTCCAAAAATCCCAGTTGCAAAGGAATGTTTTCATGAGTTTTTCATCAATGTGAGATTATGAGAAATATGTATTTCCAACATTTCGAGAAAAGGTAAGTTGAAGCTTCAGTATGGCATAAATGACAAAAAAACAAAAGTACTTATTAATCCCAGCAGACTGGAATCTTAACCATCAATTAACATGGGAATAACTGAATTATAGAAAGAATAACTATTTTTATTGGGATGCAAATGTCAAAGTTAACAACATTATATCAGCTTGCAAGGAAGTGTTATGGAAAAAATCTTTAAAAAAACTTTGTTATTGTAATTTTTAGAGCATTTTGTATACATTTATATTTTTCAGAAGGTGTGAACAATGTTTGCTATTTTTTTTTATCGTTTAAGACAGAACACAATGTTAATGGAGTATACAGATATAATTACTTCTATGGTGTAAGCAAAAATAGTTCCCATGGCATAAGCAAAAAAATTAAAGTGCTTATAATATGTTTACAAGTGACATTTTTGTTAAAAACAGTAATTAGAGTACGAATAATTTGTGATGGCCTTTTCATAGAAAGCAATTATTTTTCCAGAAAGATATTTTAAAAAATGCTAATGATTATTAGTCCTCCATTAAAATATGATTATAAAAATAAAAACATAAAAATATCGTAATCCAAATTAATCAAGTATATATATTTACTAATTAATTAATGAAAGCCATACTAATTAATGTATGAAAAACATAAAAAAATATCATAATCCAAATTCATCAAGTATATATTTACTAATTAATGTATGAAAGCCTGTCTCTCCTAGATAACAAAAAAACGAATGGACAATCAGAGGAAATAACATGCTGTAAGTGTGGAAAAATCAGCAGATCAAGACGAAAGTTGTTATGCTCATATTTTTACCAGATTATATAATTACTTCAGGAAGTTTCACTATGTATTTACAAGATAATTATCAAAGGATGATAAAAAAAATTACGTCTGATATATACATAGCCTGAATTACAACAAACTTTATACTACATAACTTGTAAGACATCAAGAAAACTCTCGAAAAGCTGTTTTGCATTTCCTTACCCAGCTGTTAAGATCTACATACTTTATCACTAACGAAAAAAAAAAAAAATGCTTAACTTCAAATTGTGTGTCATTGGTATGTATTTAATTTTGGTCAAAGTGCCAGTTTACTTCAAACATAATACTCATAGGCAAAAGAACAATCTGCTATCAACCGTTCGTTAAATTTGTTTTCTGGGTGCCTACTGTCAACTAATAGTTAAAATTTTCAACCATCGAGGTTTTCAACACAGCAGATATTTTTCCTTGTAAAGTTCTAGAAATCGGAAGGTGACATAATATCATGTGAATCTCGATAATGAGATCGCAGTTTGATAGTCCTCAAGCAACAGATTTCATTAAACAAGTTAAATCACATCAGCCATAGGCTGATATATTGAATATCGCACCGATATAGTGATTTTCTGATATATCGTAACTTGGATATCAATACTATATATCGAAATATCGGACAAAAATATCGATATTTCGAGATATTGATAAATATCGCCCATCCCTAACCCTAACTGACGACACGAACACGAAGTCACGAACATGTGGTAGACACCAGCATGTTAAAGAAAGAAAACGTGTGAGTAGACACTTTTTAAAATTAAGTTTATTATGATATGTAAAAGTAACGAAATCAATTACACACATTTTTGTTTGATATTAAGCTCACGAACTGTGTACATATATATATATAATTTTAAAAGTTTCACCACCAAACGAGGGTGGCTGAAGCATTGTCACACAGGAAAATCTATGTAGTAGCTAAGATTTCATTTGACTGGGGTAGGGGCATAACTCTCACATCCATATATGTTTTACTATCAATATGAAACAGTGCTTTACTTTCTGTGCAAGTCTTTATCGCCAGGTATATACCTAGCGTTGACTAGGATGTCGAATAAATTCGATCTGTACATGCTGATTTGTGAATTACGTAGGAAGCATTCTTTTCGTATGTTTGTAGTCTGAAATGAATTCCATTTTGCAATATAACACGCATAAATATTGTCTTATCGTTTTGTGCTTTTTTTTTTTACGGCATAGTGTTCAACTCATGAATTTAAACAGAATTATTTCTAAAGCACAAACTGGCTGAACAATACTTTGTTTTTTTTTAAGACTCCTTTTCATTTGCTCATGTACTTAAGAACTTGTGAAGTATTATATTTGCACCAATGAATACAAAGATTAGCTATGGAGTACAGATATGTACAGGCATATTCTTTAATGAAAAGTTTATTCCAGTGTGTTTATGTGGGTATAAAATATATAAAAAATACAAATACACATGTATATTTGCTAAAATTACATACACTGATGTCTCAGAAATTGCACAAATGGCTAAAAAAAAATTCAAATAAAACTGGTCAAGTCATTTGTTTAGTATCAATAAGATGTATGAGCTCATTTACTCTTGCAAAGTTCATCAATATTTTGAGTTTTCTTGCTTATGTACAAACAAGTTATCTTCAACATCCAGCTTATTTCAATATTTAGTTTTTATGGTGGTTAAGGATAAAACACTAGTTTCACATAAATATGTAGTTGTAAAAGGCAACAAATACTTAAGGCAGTGCTCGACAATGTTGGAAATTCTTTTTCCATTGGAATCCAAAAACTAGTCGCCGCCCCGGTGGCGCAGTGGTCTAAGGCGCTGGCCTCTGATCATTCGTTCGTAAGGGGTCCGGGTTCGAATCCCGGTCCGGCATGGATGTTGTGTTTGTCTTACGGCACTGGCTCTCTCCCTTCCCTGGAACCAGTGACCCTAAATTAGGGACGGGCGACTGCTTATAGCCCATTGAGTTGCTCACGGTGGTCGTTAAACCTCCAATAAAAAAAACAAAACAAAAAAAAACTAGTCGGTGATTTCAAAAAACAAATGCTTTTCAAACCAACCAGAGTTAAAAGATGTCTCATAAGTTTTTTATTTGGCAATAGAAGATTACACATTTCTGCATTGTATGTGAATGAGTAACTAGTTCATTCAGTGGGAATGGGAAATACTGCCTTGTAAATGTTTGGAGAGTGCAGAGAATGGACGATTATTAGCTGTTTAACATCAAGTTTCCAATTGTTTGCTCATTTTCTGATGATAATGAATTCAGTTATGAAAATTGGTCAGAGCTGTTCCCTGTAATTTGGTTTTCTCATAAAGTTTTTTGGTCATTGCTTGTGTTTTGTTTTTTCAACATTGAACAGATTGTTTTCACCCTGTAATGAGAAGTTCCACTAGTTCATTTTTCAGAAATTTCAGCTAAATATGCTAAACTTCACTACACATCCTACCAGCACTAGCCATAAATTCAGATTAATTTTGTTTTGAAAATTGGTTCACTATGTGATTCGGTATGGTTGCTAACAAATCCGCATATGCCCCCCCCCCCCTATTATTTTAGTGAAACCCACTTTGAGAACTATTGGTCTAGAGGATGTTCAAGCCGTTCTGGTATCAGAGTTGGTTGTA
The DNA here is from genome assembly GCA_039090855.1 of Macrothele yani. Taxonomy (NCBI): domain Eukaryota; kingdom Metazoa; phylum Arthropoda; class Arachnida; order Araneae; family Macrothelidae; genus Macrothele; species Macrothele yani. Next base: position 2,019,587 of record CM077012.1, read on the forward strand.
CATCAAGGTTTTTGGCTAACAGTCACAATTTAACATATGGTTTGAATCCCATATGAGGCATTAGTTTTGCCACCCTGGTGGTGCAGTGGTCTAAGCACCATCTTATGATTGTTTGTCCAAGTGGGTCCGGGTTTGAATCCCGGTATGGCATGGATGTTGTGTTTGTCTTACAGCACTGGCGTTCTCTCTTCCCTGGAACCAGTTACTCTTAAATTAGGGACGGGGACTGCTTATATCCCATTTAGTTCCTCACATTAGCCGTTAAAACCTTTAAAAAAGAAACCTGTTTTTTACATAACATAACAGCTTTGGCTTTCTCCTTCCCTAGAACCAATGGCCTCAATTTAGAGGTGGAAAAAAAGTTTCATGTGATGAAATGTCACATTTTCGTTCAGGAAACACATTTGTGATTCTCCCTGACTGCTACATGGTTTTGATTGCTTTTAGGAATACCATTTCACTCACATTCCTTAGTATATAATTATCAATCATTTTGTGACTATGGTATATTCAGTTAACTCATAGGCACTAAGCAGTTTTCAGCAGGAAGAAGCAAACAATGGAAATCTGCATATATACAAACCCCATATGCCTCTCATTGAAAACAGCTTTTTACCACTCAACACATAAATTACATAAATTTAATTGGAAACCAGAAGAGCCAAAAAATATATATTTTTTAATTATATCTATAATCACCTCATTATCACATGTATACAGTAATATTTCACATATATGTCAGCGCAAACCATAGCACGCATAAATAAGAGCGCAGCATAAGTAAAAGTTAGTGTAATTCCAGCCAAAATTAAGTTTAAAATGTAATTAACATGAGAATAACATGCAAAATAAGAAAAATATCAATGATTGAATTTACTTAGTTAAATTTAACACTTAAAAGCTTAGATTACTCAAAAATGTAAATTACTTGATCTCAAAATTTTAATTACATACCTTGTTTATATTTATGGCTTTTTAAAGTTATGTAAAATTGAAGACTGTTTCTGCTGTTGCCTCTCATTGAAAACAGCTTTTTCAAGTTTGTTTAAACAGGAATGTGTGGCAATTAGATGTATCGGTGAGTTGTATGTAGTGACAGTGTTTCCAAAGCTTCTACACTGCTTTCGTGACAGTCTGGGGATCTTTTGTTAATTCTTCGTTATGTCTCTTCATCATCATCCTGAATTTCATTGGCTATTTCTTGAATATCCCTCAATTCCCCAATAATGCATTTTCATTGATTTCTACAAACTCTTTAAAACTACTGAATCCACCTGAAATGGCACTCCAATCTTCATCATTGGCAGATTATTTGGTAAATGTGTAGATTAGCGTCCTAAATTATTTTGTCGGAAACTTGTAATATTGACTTGTGAGTGCGACGCTGTGGTAGGCCTAACACATCACTTCGGCAACGATGTGAAGATTTGCTTTGTTGAAAGGAAGATTCGCTTCGCCGTGCAATTCACGTGCGGATGACTACAAGTCCAAGCAAGTACCTTCTTGCCAGGAGAGCGAACCATTTTATACTCATATGCTACACAATATAGTTTGTTCATGTTTTGTAATTGTTTTTAAAGCAGACGTGAAATTTTTCATTCTTTCGCATATGATTCCCTGATCCGAAATAGAAAGTTTGGTAAATGTGTACTTTAGCGTCTAAATTATTTCGTCGGAAAAAATGTAACTGTGTGGGAAAAGTGTGACATACAATATTTTAAGCATGCAAAATAATGGGAAAAGGTGCAAAAATATAGTATTTTTAGATAAAAGGAAATAAGTTTTTCAAGTATTTACCTGAGAGTGCGATGGTTTGGAAGAGTACGTGCGGTATAGGCATAGGACGAGAGAGCGGCAACGGCATCAAGGTGGAGTCCGGTGAATGGAAGCTTCGTTGAGAAGGGCAAGTAACGGGCGGAAGAATTAAGAAGGAAGCGGTTTAGCAGTACGTAGTCATCGAAAAGTCTTGTAGGCATACGCAGAAAGAAAGAGGTTGAATTTGTGCAGCATTGTAAGTTTTTGTTTTTTTGAAGGGTAATTTTGAGAAAGCGGAAGTACAAAATCGTCAGTCATTTCCGATTTCGTCAGGGCTTAAAATTTCATTATCCGCCACAATACAAGAAGCTGTCTCCCTGCCATAGTGCGATATATGAATTGAAGAAAATTGCTTATTTTGAAAAATATCCATGTCACGAGGAAAAAAATGTGAGCTACGATGTACTGAATAACAGCAGAACTGCAAATGAAGTGCTTGAAGAAATCACCTACCTGTGCACATCTTCCAAACCAAAACTAAAACTTTGGGTTCAACCGGAACCAAAACGTCTTCCTCAAAACTTCTGTCGTACATAAATTATTTTACATTCCTTAATTTCTTTCCATTCGGAGACACTGTGAAACCACTAATAACGACATTCTGCACATATCTTTCTCAAAAATGAATAAAACAAGTTTGAACTACTTCTGCGCACGATTACACGACACTCTTCCGAAAAATATACCCTACTGCTGTCGTATTCTTCCACGCATTTGCTACCAACTCGTACTTCGCTCCGTCGCACAGCACCTTCACGTGGTGGCCGTTAGCATCGCTTCAGCCTCCCGCACCACCTGCTACAAACCATCGTACTCGCAGGTTAATGCTTCGGAAAAATTATTTCCTTTTTATCTAAAAATATAATTTTTCACCTTTCCCTATTATTTTGCATGCTTAAAAAAATGTGTGCATCGAACTTTTCACCCACAGTTAAATTTTTCCAACGAAATAGTTTAGGACGCTGAAGTACACATTTACCGAAAGTACTAATATGCTTTTCTATGTTGTACAGAAAACTGGGGAACTATAAATTTCGGTTTTGGTTTGAACAGATTTGCTGTGTCTCTGCACTTTGGTTCTTCTGTTAATAGCTTGTTCGCACGCGAGTTTCTATCTTACTCATATGTATCTTTTGCAAATCGAAGAGGTTTTATCCGGTTTTTCCTGCCAACAACGTACAGGATACAACAAAAGAAAGGGTGGCTGCTGTGGACCTATTTTCTGTAGCGTATCACTACAACATTTATTGCTCTTCTGCCAATAACGTAAGTCCTCTTTCTCTTGTACCCGTCATTTCCACACAGCAACAAACCTTCCTTTTAACGGACCAAAGCTTCACATCTTCACTGGAGCGATGCATTATTCCTATCGCAGCTTCTCTTCACAGTGTCAGACTCACAGGTCCATATTACAATAAAAATCTTTAAAACACGTTTAAAATATGAAATATCTGAAAAAATATGAAATACATTAAAATATGAAAAATATGAAGTTTTAACCCTTTGTCAATAAACACAGGAGGCTAGTTCCATCAGAGGCATGCATTCAGTCGCTGACTTGAAACATTTGGAGCAAAATTACATATGCTTCCAATTTATGGACCTAAAGCATAATATAATTAAAGAAGTGATATTCTTCTGTCCTTGGCACTGCGTAACAATAATACAAGTTCCAGTGATTAGCAGTGAAAAGCAACATGACATGCGATGACTGTCTTTTTTTCTTGTAGTAGAAAATTATATTCTGAACTTCATTTTTAGATTTAATTGCCCAGTCTGGCACCTAGGGCAACTAGATTATTTATTTACCTGCCCAGGTCAATGATTCACACGACTCAGGCATGGTATTTTTCAAACCCTGATATGTATAAGTAAAAATATATACAGTACATAATTTCATACATACATATTAATTAAAGCTTATATATTTCATTATTACTACTTTAGCAAAAACTCCCCATTACAAAAAAATTACCTTTGCTTGTCTCTGTGGGCACTATTTCACTTTTACAGCATTGCAATCTTATGCGTAATGAAAATTTCTGTAGTACATACTAACTTTTTAATGAAAAATTTGTTATGTTTTAAGAACAATACGTTGCTACAAATTTTTTTTTTGTCCCCCTTGAATTTCATTATAACGAGTTTCGACTGTTATTCTTTTTTTACTGAATCTGGTAAATGCTGGCCAAGAAAATGACAGTGAAAATATATCATGAACAGTTTCTTTGCTTTGCAAATGTAGTAATTAAAGTTAAATGTAAAAAAGAATTGATTTCATTCTAAATTTCTGCGAGTGAAATCTTTCACCTGTGTCACTTTAAGCAGGGCTTGGAAAATATCTGAAATGTTACATGCGCAGCTGGGTATATACATAAATTATTTACCTACCCAGGTAGTAAAACCTGGATGCCCAGGAAAATTTATATTTTAAGATAAATCAGAAGCCACTTTTTTTTTTTTAAGTTAAAAAATATGAAAAATTTTTTACACGTTTTGTAATTCCTATTTTAAAGGTCTATTCAAAATGTTCAATATGCAAAGCATGTATTTCATGTTTTAAGATGATAGTGCTGAAATTGGTACAAAATGATGCGATGAAATTGTTTTTTGAGAAATTTAAAAGATTCTGCCGTGTTCTTTTCCTTTGTCACTAAACACCTGATTTGTACATCAATAAAAATTGTTTCAGTATCTTCAGGTATTGCCAAGATATTATAAATACAACTATTCAATAGCTTTCCAAAAAATTTTTGTGCTCCAAAATGGTTTCCTTGTGGCAACACAACAATGAAAGAACAGGTTTAATCACTGAAGTCATTTCTAAAACATTCCAAACAGGAAAATTTAATATTTTAGAAATATTGATATGCATTAATGTTCTACAATGACTCAGTTAGAATCAGGGTCTAAGCAAGTTTTTCTACTTTGGGTGGGGTCTGAGATTTGAAATTATGCCCTATCAAGTTCAAAAGCTCTCATTTCCATTCAAGTATTTTTTTTTCTTTTTTTCTGATACCTTAATTATGGGGGAAGCAATGTGATCTTTCAAAAGCAGTACTTCCAGTTTTTGACATAATTTTACTAAACATGTGAAAAGTAGGTAAATATCCAAAAATTAGAGATAGGAAACAAGACAGTAAAAGTTCTGGGAACACTGACAACACAGTGCTCAGTAGAATGTAAAATGAACCAGCACACAAGGCAGTGAATGTGAAAACGAAAAGAAGCATGATTCAACCCTATGTCAAATGTAATACTAGCCAAAACCTACATGAAAAACCAACTTTGACACCATTGTGGATTGAATACCCTTATAGACGCAATGTACTCTGATGCCAGTTCGTAGTTCTGTTTGTCATTGATATAACATATAAATACAAGAATATGCCTGTACATATCTTTACTACATAACTGCCCTTTGTATTCATTCATGCAAATACTACATAAGTACGTATGTGCAAATTAAAATGTCTAAAAGAAACTAAGTATTGTTCAACCAACTGTGCTTTAGAAATAATTCTCCAATTAAAACATGTCTAAAAGAAACGTAAGTATTGTTCAACCAACTGTGTGTACAGAGTTCGTAAAGCCTAATGTTAAACAAATCTGTGTGTAACTGATGTCATTATTTATCATATTGTAATAAACCTGATTTTAAGATATGAAAATATCATTACTCATTTAGAACTGAATTGATTCAGTTATAATGTAAGTATCCAACAATTTCACACTCACACACTCTTCCACAAAAAACATGCATTTACTTGCACACTCTTCCACAAAAAAATGCATTTATGTAAAAGTCGGTGACTACTTGCCGTGAGGCTTAACCGAATATGACCAAACTTCATATTTACAGGGATTGCCTTTCAAATTACAGCTTAAGTTAATACGGTCAAACTTATTTTTTCGGGTATAGCCCTTCAAATTATGGCGTAGCTCAATACGGTCAAACTTATTTTTTTATGGGCAATGCCCTTCGAATTATGGCGTAGCTCAATACGGTCAAACTTATTTTTTTATGGGCAATGCCCTTCGAATTATGGCGTAGCTCAATACGGTCAAACTTGTTTTTTATGGGCATTGCTCTTCAGATTATGGGCTTAGTATTTAGGGTTCAGACCGTAATTTCATGGGCTTTCACAAAAATGGGCCAAGCCGTAGTTTTATGGGCAACGGCCGGGCCCCCAGTTGCCGGCCATTGCCCGTAATCTAACTGTGAAATTTTTAACAGTGTAGGGTCCGGTATGGTAGGGCATGCGCATATATGCAGCATGACGTAGGGGGAGTGTCGGAAAGGTATAAAGCACATAAGCGGTGTACGCTCAGCAATTCGGTGAAAGCTATTGCATGGTGTACATCGGTTTGAACTACGTGGAGTTGCTGCCACCGTGTGATATGGCCAACAGGCCATCCAGTAACCGACATCTGGATGACTTTACCCGAGGTCGTGTCATTGGGAAGCTGGAAAAAGGTCGAAGTGTGACTAGTGTGGCCGAGGAGTTCGGGATTGCTCACGGCATCGTTTCACGAGCTTGGAGAGCATTTCAAACGACAGAAACAGCTGTCCGAGAGTTTAACAGTGGTCGTCCACGAGCAACCACGGCGGCGGATGACCGGTATATTGTCCTACAGGCGAGACGAGACAGACGGCAGACAGCGGGAGAAATCGCAAGACACATGCAACAGACAACTGGACGTCCGTTATCGCGTTTTACCGTGACTAGGAGACTGCACAAAGGTGGTCTATTTGCACGAGGACCAGTACGGTGTGTGCCATTAACGCCTGCTCATCGGAGACGGCGGTTTCTGTGGTACCAGGAACACAAGAACTGGACACATCAGCAATGGGGTCGAGTTCTCTTTACGGATGAGAGCCGATTTAGTCTGACGAGCGATTCTGGACGTATACACATCTGGAGAGAGCAAAGAACACGCAATCACACCTCCAACATCATCGAAAGAGACAGGTTTGGAGGTGGCGGGGTTCTCGTTTGGGGCGGTATCATGCTCGGTAGCCGTACTGACCTCCACATCTTCCAAGGAGGTTCAGTCACTGGTGTCCGCTATTGTACCGAGGTTCTCCTACCTCACGTGCGTATGTTTAGAGGTGCTGTAGGTCCTGAGTTCCTCTTCATGGACGGCAACGCTACACCTCATCGTACAGTGGCTGTCGCAGAGCTGTTGGAGAGTGAAGATATTCAACGTATGGATTAGCCCGCAAGGTCCCCGGACCTAAATCCAATCGAACATGTGCGGGACCTTCTCGGGAGATGCTTGGCAGCAGCACTTCACCAGCCGCCAGCAACGATTCCGCAGCTGTGATTGGCGCTACAAGAGGAATGGGCCGCGATGCCTCAACAGCTCCTTGACAACCTCGTCCTCAGCATGGACAGACGTTGTAAATCCTGCAACGCAGTCGGGGGTGATCATATCCCCTACTAAAAACTGAATTTTTCTTGGCAGCCGCCTGTCACATGGACGTTTCTGTCTTCTGTCCAGTTGTGCTCGAAGCTACCTTTTCAATAAAGTGCCTTTGTATCCTTTGGATTCTTTGTTTGGACGGTTTTGCTCACTTGTCCCATATTCTTACATCTTGGGGATCTCATGGTATGATTTGAGTCAATGTGGATCACTTCTGCACGACGTTACATACGAAAAACCGTCTCGTCCTTAATTTTTGCACGCCAGTGTACTAGGCTATATGGAAATCACTTGCAACTAGACTATATGGCGATAACTGTCTACTACGCTATACAAGGCTACTAGGCTATACTATGCTACTAGACAATATGGCGATAACTGTCTACTACGCTGTACAAGGCTACTAGGCTATACTATGCTACTAAGCTATATGGTGATTACTGACTACTATGCTATATGGTGATTACTGACTACTATGCTATATGGTGATTACTGACTACTATGCTATATGGTGATTACTGACTACTATGCTATATGGTGATTACTGACTACTATGCTATACGGCAATCACTGTCTACTAGGCTACATGGCGGCCACTGGCTTCTCGGCTTTCTTCGCTAGAGATGACGCGATGCCATTCTATATCCGAAGCCTCATGAACTGTGGCAACGTGTGAAAGCAGCCTGGACCGACATACTTCAAGCCCACATCGAAAGCTTCTTTCGTTCGATGCCGCGGCGTGTAGCGGCCGTTATTGCCAGCCATGGGGCCACACGAACTATTGATGTCTGCGTGTTCCGCAAGTCCCACGGGCCTGTAAGCTCAATCGTTTCATCTTTGTATCTGCTGTTATGTGTCCACTAAATCTGGCTTTGCTATCTCGTGTCCTTCTTGGTGTTGCATTTTGGCTGGCCAGCCTACATATGTCCCGATGAAAATGTTGTATAATTAGAGCACTAACCAGGAAAAGGGAATTGTAAATTGCACTGAACAACAAAAGTGAACATTTTGTTTGTTACGAAGACTGCATATGCCGAATCATACAGTATTTGTCATGCTGATTACAAATCTGCTTGCTAAATTGTGCTATCGGGCATAGTTCTCGGGTAGCCTGTTTTTCAGTGTACAATAAGTCTTCATTTTGGCATGTATATCTCGCTACAAGCAATTAATTACACTTACCTTAAAAAGTAGTTATTTTAGATTTTCTTGTGCACTTTGGTTGTACTTCACCCCTTTTTAGAGTAAAACCGTAATCAGCTACCAATTTAGGGCTCCATTTTCCTTCATAGCGGTTTTCTGTGGTACATATGTCCCGATGAAAATGTTCTCCGTGCTCATCGTTTACAGCTAATAAGTTCTGTGGGGAAAAGTCCAGATGCGTTATTTTAAGGGGCATATTGCATCCCATGGCCTTATAGTTTTCTAGAAGCTCAGCAACAAGTTTTTGTTTAATTTTCTGCCTTCCGGTTATCTAAACAGTTCAGTACCATATCTTTAAAGCACTACCATGCAGCAGCTTCGGTCTCATTCAAAGTGCCTTCAAATGCGAGATTACGCATGAGTTCCCTTATTTTTGGACCAATAAAAATGCCTTGTTTAATTTTGGCTTCAGATATTTTGGGGAACTGGTTCTTTAGAAAACGAAATGCTTCTCCATCTTTATTCAATGAATGTATAAAATGTTTTATCAAACCTAGTTTGATGTAAAGCATTGGTAAGTACAAGTTCTGAGGACTTATTAAAGGCTCAGCAACAGAATTTTTATCACATGGAATTAAGGACTCTCTTTTAGGCCAGGTCTTTTTAATGTAATGATAATTTCTGTCCCTACTGTTTCATTCACAGAGGAAGCAGCAGTATTTTGTGTATCCAAGTTGTAGACCAAGGAGTAAAGCTATCACTTTAAAATCGCCACAAATATTCCATGAGTTTAGTCTGAGGATGGGACCATAGTGCGTTCCCGAAAGATCTTAAAACCTTTTTAACTTGTATATACTTCTTTCAGTTTTTAGTAAAGTTTGCCATGTACTCGTAGGGAGTTTTTAATGTAACTATGAGTTTAATCGTGTATCGACGGTTTGGTTTTATTGACGAATGTATACTATACTTTGAAGCAACAGTTTCATATTTGCATATGTTTGTTTCATGTATGCAGCATATGCAACAGGTACTGCCGGATACATGTTTCCGTTATGAAGAAGGACAGCTTTTAAGCTTAGTTTTCAGGAATCTATAAACTGTCTCCATTCTTCAGGTTTGTGTTGCTGTCCTAAGGCTTCAAACAATAAGTCTATATCATTGCAGTACACAAGATCCCCACTCTTCGAAAATAAGTATTCAAACTCTTGCTGTCGTCGACGAAAAGTACATACTTTTGTACTTGGTTGTAAAAGATTCCATGCCTTCAATCTTGAAGCCAATATTTCGGGTTGACATTTTGCTAAATTAAGGTCACGAACCACATCATTTAATTCTTCCTGACTTATAAGATGAGGCACATAATCTTTCGAGAAATCAGGTTCTTGTTGCACTTCAATATCTTCTTCGCTGTGAGGATTTATTTCATCAGTATCACTATCATCTAAACTCCATGACGGTGGAGGAACAGGAAGCTCTGGACCATGAGGAACAGGTCTTATGGCCGAAGGAATACTGGGATACTGAATCGTGTCTTTGGTCTTAGCTGTAATTCCAGAAACCTTAGTGACGCACAAGTAACTGTCTGTGCAGTGGTCTTTCGGTTCTCGCCAAACCATTGGTACTGCAAATGACATTTGACGCGATCCCTTCAAACAGCCAGTCAACAAAGTTACACATGAATTACAACAAATGTGAGGCTCCCAAGATTTATCTTCATCACCTATTTTGCACTGGAAATAACTTCATACGATTTTCTAATCAAAGGTGTGAAATGTCGCCTTTGAGACTTCAAAGTAAATTGCCCACAAATGTAGCAGAAACTGTTTGGATGATTCACACAAGGACGGGACATTTTTTAACGTACACTTTGCGCAATCCACACTCCTTTTTCAAACCACGAGAAAATGCACATCCTTCAATACCGATTAAATGCATTCGAATGACAAAAATTCTGCTTTGTTTCCCCTTCCCAGAAGGAATTGCACAACAGGAAATAATGCTGCTAGTATGTCTGCTCTCAGAGACACAACTATCCTGACTGCAGACAGATGTCTCCGTTGGGAAACATAGGGAAATTCCTTTAAGTAACACAACATTCGCCTGAATAGAGAGTTCCATTACAAGAAATCGGAGCCCAGTAGAGCAATTGGGACTTCATATTTGATTTCAGCACCCGCAAATACATACAAAACTGTTAAAGGTTTCTTTGTAACAAAACCATTGTTGTTCAGTGTTATTAGGCAGAGTAAAAAATGATGCGCATAATGACTTAGAAGCACCTGTGGAATGAGGTACTTACTCATAAAAGAGTCAAATAGAGAACTTCAGTGCAGAAAAACTACTAATGCAAAGTTGGCATAGGGAAAATAAACTTAGATCATTTAGACAAAGATACTTTTAAACAAGTAACACAGACTCTCAATTCCATATTTTGTGCTCTAAAAATGCGTTTTACTGAGGGCTAAAGCTAAAATTCAAAGAATTTCTCTAGGAAGAAACGCGTTTTTCAACTCTGACAACGATAGGCTGGCAAACGCTATTTATGAAGATTTCTGAAAAGGAATGAGGTACGTAAGAAGAGTGCACATCGTGAAACGCGTCTTATTAGGACTGCTGATAGAGAAAAACACATACCATGAAATGCTGAAACAGAAAAAATGAGCAAGAGAAAACAAAAGCGAAGACCAAATGCTTCATTTTTAAGTGATTACCAAGTATCTTCATCTATTCACATTTTTCTGTTTCTGTATCTTCCAAGTTGTACTTTTCAGAAAAAAAAATTCTTAAGAGAAGTCAAAAATACATGAAACCGAAATACTGTCAGTATTTTAACGTTCATTCATGAAAAAGAATGTCAGAAAGGGCGCTAATCAGGTAAAACAGTGGATTCTACTTTAAAACATTTTCTTTAATCAATTAATTTTTATGATACACTATGTCGTTTATAGAAATTGCAACACCAAGACAGAAATGAGATAACCAAGAGGAATTTATATGGCACACTACTTACCATTCGACACAAAAACAATAAGGAGTGCAGTGCTGTAGATGAAGTAGAGTTAAACGCGGGGTTATCGCCCCACGATCGGCAATAATGGCGCGTAAGCAACGTAGCATTGAATTGACAAGATCCTCAATGTCTCTTTGTGGAATGTCTTGCCATGCTACCCGTAATCAGACACAAAGTCACGATCGTAGATGTCGTCGTGGCATAATGAGCAAGTCGCCGAGGGACCATGTCCCAGACATGTCCAATGTGCATTAATTTTGGGCAGCGTGCAGATCAAGGAAGAAATGCCACACGTCGGGGGTACAGGAGATCTAACACATTCTGCTTCACATGTGCATTGGAGTTGTATTATTCAAAGATGCAGCCGGGAAATATCTGAAGATATGGTAGGACTTCAGCTCCAAAAATATCCTCGATGGAACACTGACTGTTCAGCGTGTCGACAAGGCGTATTAGACGGGAACGTGAACGAAATCCAATATCACCCTATGTCATAATGCTGCGTGTTTGCGCTGTATGACGCTCCGAAATGCACGCCTCCAGCAGCCGTTCACAAGAGCTTCTCCGTACAAGGGTCCGTCCATCGTGGTGCATCAGGTTAAACCGCAACTCGTATGTAAATACTATACGATGTCATTCGTCAGGCCAGTGTCTCCTTTCTTTTTATCATTGAACTCTGTGAAGTCAGTGGTATAGGGTAAGTGGAAGTAATAGCAACGGACGGCAAGCGATGAGCTCTCTCTGTAGCAAACGGCGTCGAACGGAGATTGATGACATCTGACGAGCGACAGACCTTTCATCTGTCCGACGTTGGGCTCCAGACCCCATCATGCTAATAACTCCTACTCTCCTTTTTCCACTGCAGCCATATGCGAAATACTAGGTGTGTATTTCTTTCCACATGAGCATCGATATCACGAACAGAAAATCCGGCTTCCAGCAATCCTACAATTCTGTCTCTACAAAGTCTGACAACTATACATATGGATTAATTCTGCTACAGCGTGGCACTGTCACTTGTTATTAACGTTACACAATCCACATTCGTGCGATGCAATTGTGGAAGCCTGTTCTATGTGGCCAGCTTTTGTACCTACACCAGATCAGTTGAAAGGGGGTGGCTCGCACACCAAATTCGCATACGCGCTGCTGTTTTAATCATTTGCATCCCCTACCGTTGCCGACCTCCTCATACAAGTTTCCCTCCGATGCAATTTATTAGTCTTGGTGATGGAATTTCAAAAGACAGCAGTGTTTCTTGATGTATCAACAATCGCAAGTTAAAATACTTTTCCTGAGACAAAATTGAGAGCTCAGTCTTTTGTAAAATATGCAATAATGAGACTTTATTTTGTTCTGTTCTGTTATGTTATGTTATTCTTCGTCCAGTGCATACGCTTGTTGAAATAGGACTTAAATAATATTTTCAGAATACTGACTTTCAAAATTCGAATAAAATTTTAGTTCCTAAAACCTGAGAAGTATTGTAAAAGTACAATGTTTGAGCTGGTAAGCAAATTGAAAGTGTCGTTATTTTTACAAATAATAGTAAATATGAGTGCAAAGTAATCATACGATAAATATAAGTGCACATCCAGAGAGTGAGAGTTAAACGAAAATTAGTTCATACAAAGCCGATTAACAAGATGTAAAATCTTAGTAAAAACGAATAAAATTTTAATAGCAAAAAGGAGACTAATTAGAATATTAAACACCTTTAATAAAGAGAGCTAGTGCAAATGCAAGAAGGCTAATAAATTATTCAGACCTAGAGGAATTTCTGCCTAATGAAATTCTTGAACAGAGAAAAGAGACTATTATAGTTCAGGGGGCAAAGTGCTTCTAGAGACTAGAGATAAAAGTTTATCTTCGATTTAGTAACGTAACACTTATTAGAAGCCTTTTCGATTGAAACTAAAGCAGGTTATACACATAACAGAATACTTTTGCGCGTTATGAAGGTCGTGTTATATTTTAGCTGCCAACACAAAAAGATATATTTTCCAATTTTAAAAATCACAAGAAAAGAATTAATTTAATCAGAAACACAAAGTGAAACACAATGCGGACAAAATCAATAATAAAAATTGCCTGAGGAGAGATGGTCTGGCAAAGTGAAATATTTTCTACGGAGTATCATGTTTAATTGCCGATCGTATTTTAAAGTTTTGTGCCCAAAAATATTTGATCACCGATGTGCTGTGAACATAGTACCTTTCATTGAGAAAACTATTGGATTTGCGTTCAAGTCCGACATGAAATATTCAGTTATACTAGCTGTCATACACTTTAGTCGGTTGTTTCTACGCTCTTGAGAATAACAGAATGGAAGTTATATCATTAAAATGTTGCGCAAATTTTCATTTTTATGAAGGAATACAAATATGTTTCCAAAAACGAGTGAACGTCGTGCAGTTGAAATGGAAGTCAGGTCATTGCTGTTTAATGCACGATCAAAGAACGAGGTCCATAAAACCACGTAACACAGAATGACGATACACTTTAATTAAAAAGCACGTAGAACTATGAACACAAGCTAAAATAAAAAAATAAAAACCTCATGAGATCTTTCGAACTCCCTAGGCGTTCATCCTCAGATGACATTGACCTCAGTGAAGGTTATGTGGCGTTTATATATATATACGGAGTGGTGCCAAGAAACACTTTGTAACATAAGAAGAATAACATATATAATTACATGTAAAAGCACTATCAAAAAGTACAAAATTACGGTTCAATGTCCTCAGGGGGAGCGTCTGCTGGTGAAGCCCTGGTAATATCAATAAATAATAATTTCCAAGCCTGAGAGATATTCTTAGGCATATCATAATTACAACAGTAATTGGAAAAATGGTAAATGAATAAACTTTCAGTGGATCGAAGGCGAGACCTACTGGGGGGGTGGAAATAACCACGGTGTCTTTCCTTACAGGTCGGTGTGACCCAGTAGCAACAAGGCGAGTCAAGGCCGTGGTAGACGAGTGCATCTTAAGTCATATTTATGGCATATGTTCTACAAAACATTGGTAACACCTGGAATGTAATTCATGGATCCCACAAAATGGCCTTTCCGTGGTTCAATTATTAAAGTGATAGCTGACAGCCTTCTGGTTTTAGCAATGATTCTGCTTATCGTGTCACAAGGGAAACCAAAAGTCTCCGCAAGGGCTGTGATCTTCTTGAGTTCAATAGAACGTACTACGTATGCTGCGAGTGGAAGAATGTGTAAAGGCCATATGCACAAGAGAATGAAAAGCTGCAAATTTATGAGTCCTAGGGTGAGCTGACGAATATGGAATGATTGAAGCAGAAAAAGTGGATTTACGAAAAACAGAAAAACTAAGAGTGTTAGTATCCGGGTTACGAGAGACGAGAAAGTCCAAAAAAGGTAAATATGAATCAGTTTCCAGTTCAACAGTGAAATTGATGAAAGGAAGAACAGAAGACATGGAATGGGCAAATTCTTGAAGGGTATCAGCTCTGTCGGGCCATAAAAGAAAAATGTCATCTACATAACGTAGATATAAAATGGGTTTAATCGGACTAGAATCTAAAACAAGGGATTCGAGATATTGAAGAGTGATTTCTGCAAAAAGCGGGAGGGGGAGGGGGCACCCCATAGGAGTCCCCTCCAGTTACCTGAAAAGCTGTCCAATGAAACGGAAACAAATCTTTTTGAATAACACGTAATGCCCTAAAAATGGCTTGGATAACATCCGGGGGTAAAACTCCAGACTCGTGAGTTTATCAACCACCAGCTGGTGGGCAAAAGAAACAGGAACATTCGGAAACAAAGACACCACATCAAGAGAAGCAAAATGAAACGAACCAGAAAGAGGGTTGATGGATTTAATAAGGTTAATAGTTTGGATAGAGTTAGAAACGGAGTAAAGTGAAGACGAAACCAAAGGAGAAAGAACGAGCCAAAGCCTGGTCAAGGGGGCGAGTGGGATTGGCGTATCCCGAAAAAAGTGGCCTGATGGGATGGCCTTCCTTGTGTAATTTGATGGTACCAAATAATTCGGGAACGCGGTGTCCGTGGTGAGCATGAGAGGAAGAAACCAGAACGAAAGGAACACTATCATGGTTCTTTAACTTACTCAACGCGGTTAAGGTGCTTACTCAACGCGGTTAAGGTGCTTACTCAACGCGGTTAAGGTTTTTCACTTAACTCATTGGGCTGCATATGAGCAACAAAATATTTAGTCATAGCTTTTCTTAATATGACTGAACATTCTGTTGCTGATACGCAACCGGATGTTTTTAAAAAAATTCCCAATAACTTTCAAACTTTGAGGTTCTTGGGGTTAAGATATCAAATAATATCATCCATATTTCGGGGGTCATTTCAGTAAAAAAATCGCAACTATTGCACATTATGGCGTTTCAAATTTAAAAACAAAGTGTTTTTCGCTCCACCCTAACCAACAAGCCTCGGTTCCATTGTATTGCCACATAGTTGGTAGGGCATAATTGTCCAGAATATCGAGATAGGCGCGCTGGTTAACAGGTTTGTCCACGATAACCAATGGGCCGGGACAATACCACGAAAAACACCCATAGACGAGGACACTGCCAGCTCCAAACTTGACCGTAAAAACAGTACACAGTGGTAAATAGCGTTCGCCCGGCTGCCGCCATACTCACACACGGCCATGAGACTGATGGATCGTGTATCTGGATTCATCCGTCCATAGGACCCGTTTCCATTGGTCTACGGTCCACGATAAATGTTCTTTACACCATGCTAAACGACGAGTAGCATTCTGAGTGAGATGAATTTTTACCCGTGTTTATACACTCAAAGGTGATATTAAATAACGTGGTGACACAGTATTTTTTTATATTTACAAAATGGAGAAAGCGGGTGTTTTTAAAACATTTTTCCCTATAACTTTCAAACTTCGAAGTTATTGGGAAAGCCTAAGATATCGAATTATGTCATACATATTTCGGGGGTCATTTCAGTAATAAAATCGTAACTATTGCACATGGTGACGTTTCAAAAAAAAAGTGTTTTTCGCTCCACCCTATTGTTGGTACCAGCAGGATAATGCACCGAGTCATAAAGCAAGGACTGTTACGGCGTGCTTTGACGACAGTTCCGTATCGTGTGTGGACTGGCAGGCACAGAGCCCTGATCTTAATCCCACAGAGCACCTATGGGAGGAATTAGAGCGCCGCATAAGAAGTTTGGAACCAAGGCCTACTACTAAGTTAACGGCAGCATTATGTATTCAATGGAAGCTCATACCTATCGCTGTGTTCCAAACCCTTGTCTTAAGCATGTGTCGGAGGGTCAGTGCATTCATTAAAGCCATAGGTGGGCCAACACCGGACTAATTTATGTCAATAAATGTTATGATGCGCTTCTCTTCTAGGCGTGCGGTGACTTTTGTCAATGTAGTGTACCTTGGGGAATATATATATAAGCAAACTTGAAAGTTATCTATAGGGAGGGCCGCGGGTGCCCTAGTGGGCAACGCTCGTGACTGCCGCGGAAAGGACCTCAGGTTCGATCCCAGGCAGGTACGAACGCTCGATCCACTAAATATCCGCCGTGCGTCGGATGGACACGTTAAGCCGTCGGACCCCGGGTACTGGCCCCACGGTAATAAATAAGGGCGTCTTCCTCCCCTTTCCAGTTCGCTTCCGTGTCACTTTCCTATCGGGCACTCTAGCCCAAATCTCCTATTTCTAAGGTTTGCTTAAGACCTGAGATCAGACACTCCCTTCCTAAAATCCTCTACATATGACCATTTATCTATAGGGATTATTTCAAGAAATGGCACTCTGCGAAACAATTCTGACTACTCGCCGGCATTTCAACTGCCGTAGCACCTGTAAGATATATAAATTCTTGTTTACTTTTAGCATCAAACGGGATTCCCAACTTGTAGAATTCCTTAGAGATGAGCATTTCCTTCTTCCTCTGGAACAGTGCGATAGAACTTTTTTATGGATGACAGCTGGTGAGAAACAGGAAGCTTTTCGGAACGCAGAGACGCATGTTCCGAAAGCGCAGGAGCTGGATATATGATGCCCCTCTATGCGATTTCCTTGCATTTCTTTACCGGAATTTTCCATTTTCCCTGTCTTTGGTGTTCTCCTGAAACCGGATTGATAGCTGGAGTCATTAATTCTGTGGTCCGAGAAAAAAAAATTTCTTGGAGCAGCTTCTCTGATGAAGGAAGAGCAGGCTACCCATACAGTCAGCAATCGTGGACAGCTATTGGTCATGTTGGAGGATTACATATGTTCAAGAAAAACAGAAGAGTAAAAAAATGAGAACAAAAGCCGAAAGGCATCGTCAGCTATCGTTGCAGGTTTCCCTCGTGTCACGGAAGAAAAGCAGCAATTACAGACATTACCCGGTTTTCCCAAAAGCAGTGCAGACAAAATGTTTTTGTAACGTAACTTAATCGAACAGCATTTTCCCAGAGGAGGGAATGAAAGTTTACGAGATTTCTACGAAAGACATCACTATATTTTTGCTGCTTCTGAAATCTGACTTCTACCCAGACTGGCTGACTAACACACTGGAAACATAAATATTGCGCTCATTCAAGTTCAACAGATGCAAGTAAAAGCTGCGTTGAAGACAGTCGCAACAGAAAATATCTACAATAAAACACCCGCATTCGTCATCAATTGTTAGTTTCATTTCGGTAATACGGTAACAAACTTTTTTATACGCTTTATTTCGGTTTGCTGTAAATTTTTAGTCTACACTGTGTTTTAAAATGTTATACTGCCGAAAGCGTTTTCTTCCATTGGCACAGGGAAATGACGGTCCTTACACGAAAAATATGTTTAATCACTTTACTAGAACCACTATTGTACTGTATCCATTGAATATGTCTTTCCTTATGACCCCGCATTATTTTTTTCTTTGTAGAATTAAATTTTGAATATCAAACAAAAAGTTAAGGCGCTACTGGACCACAAGTTTTGTGTAAGCAAAGCAAAATTCCGTGTTCATGACAACCTCATAAATTAATTTCAAAAGAAATTATCTGGCAGCGTACCGAACTGCAAACCATTAATTTTTGTATTTAGTCGATGAAAAGATCTGTAATAGGGACATTGGCCGAGTGGTGAGAAACGCTGGATTCTGTTTAATTATCCGAATTGAGCCGGGCTTCAAGTTCTAAACAAGACATGGGCGAGTTTGTCAGTTTCTCGCCCTTGCATGGAACCAGTGGCTCTAACATAGGGACTGACGACTCCTTCATTTTTAGAGGCTCATGCGAAGGGGCCGTTAAATTACGAAACATAAAATAAATGAAACAATATGTGTGTTGAAAAGAAATGAAGCAAACTGGATTTCATAACAGATTTTGATTTCGTGAAAAAATTAATTCTGTACTGTGATAACAAAAATCTTTCAACTGCTACTAGATTGCTCAAGATTATATGTAAATCAGCAGTTACTAACCGTAAGTTCTTAAGTCCGAAAAAGAAATCGTCCGATTTAAACAAGCATCCGTTACTAGTCGTATGTCATCAAATTTTTCAAGTACAAGACACTGTATGAAAGTTTGCAGCTTCGAGACAAAGGACGAGTGGAAGCCCTTAGCCTCTTACAAGTATAGCTATTATTAAATTCACCGGTACTACTGACACTATAAAATTGTCAATTCGCAAAACCCTGCTCAATTTTGCGTAGTGTATCCAAATCAATCTTAAAAACTACGTCTGTACAGAAACGATCAGTTTGTATAATTGAAAGCAGGCCTCATTTTCAGCCGTTTTCTGCACGCTTACTCTATATTTACGGATAATACTCACATCCTGATTATTTACACGAATAATAATACCCTATTTGTTTTCAGACACGCCCAGTTTCATGTAGCATTAGAATAATCAGTATACCATTTAACGCTTAATTTGTTTGTAATAAAACAGAGCTGAATCGATCACATAGGTAAATTGTTCGATCCTGCTACATCAAAAAGTAATATTACCTCTGCTGTTTACAATTTCTCTTAATCTGACACCTTAAACAATTTATGTCCGAGAAAAACAAATTTCGGGTGAAAACACTGAAATTATTACGTAGATTAAATTCCCATTGATTTACTGTATATAGGCAAAGTTCCTGGTTTCTCATTTCATATTTGTATGTATGAGTCAAATAGACAATGAAGCAGAGAAAAGCCGGCCGGCGTAGTTCAACTGGGAGATCATAAACTCCGGAGTAGGAATCAAACTCTGGATGTAGGAATCCCACTGTCTGCATATTGGCGCCCGAAAGAAAAATGATTTCCTGGCAGCAAGGATCGAAAAAATTGTGTGATGATTCTTCCGCACAACGTACGTAAATAATAAGTCAATACTTCTGAAATGAAATGGTTGCTAAGTGTTGCTGTCAGTTGACCCGAAGCCTGCTTGGTGATTTCGTAACCCCGGCGATGTGACGTATAAGTCAAATGGACAAAGATGATGGCACGTATAAGTTAAATGCACCAAGATGATGTGGTGTATAAGTCAAATGGATAATGAACTAGCGAAAAGCCTCCCGTCGTATTTCAATTAGGAGAACAACCTCTCCGGAGAAGGAAGATGCGGGTTCCAAAATACAACGACATTGTGACGAAGTCATGCAGAGGCGTGGTCTGCCAACGACGGCCAACAACTCTAAACTGTATGAATTGCGCTGCCCAAGGCAACACAAGGACAGCTCGCAATCACAGCCTGCTGATGGCAGTGTGGGAGACAGAGTTATCTTGTTGAACCTTGTCATTAGGCACAAAACACAGATACCGAAACAATACGGGATGTAGTACCTGATCGAGGCATTCTAGCGTTATCATTGTACACACTACGCATACGAGCGTGGCAGGCTGTTGAAACTAATAGCACCTAAGACCGTAACACTAGGATGTGAGCCGTATGAAGCTCACGGAAGGCAGCAATATCATGCCGGTGACCGCGTGGTCTCCAGACTCTCAGTCGGTGATCGTCGTCGCTGAGACAGAAACGAAACTCATCGCTGAATACGACATAGTTCCATTTATTCCTCCGTGTAATGATCCATATGACGCTCACAGATTGCAGCAATATGACCCCGGTGAGCACGTCGTATCCAGTATCACAATCGGCCGTCGCCAGCAATGAGACAGAAGCGAGACTGAACGCTGAATACGACATGGTTCCATTTGTTCCACCATGTAATGATCAGCATGACGCTCACAGAATGCAGCAATATCATCCCGGTGACCACGTCGTCTCGAGTATCTCAATCGGCCACCGTGGGCGATGAGACAGAAGCGAGACTCGTCGCTGAATATGACATGGTTCCATTTGTTCCTCCAGTAAAGATCCCTGTGACGCACACATATGGTAACAATACCATCCCGGTGACCATGTCGTCTTCAGTATCTCAATCGGCTATCGTCGTCGCCGAGACAAAAGTGAGACTGGTCACTGAATACGACATGATTCCATTTGTTCCTCCATGTAATGATCCGTATGACGCTCACATATGACAGCAATATCATCCTAGTTCCCACGTCGTCTCCAGTACCTCAATCGGCCATTGTCGTCGCTGAGACAGAAGCGAGACTGGTCGCTGAATACGACATGGTTCGACTCATCCCACCACACATGTGTGGTACCACACCCACTATACATACAAGCTATGAACGGCTCTTGACATTGATTGGACTTCAAGCCATGAGACCGGGCTGAGAAACCGTATGACGCTCACGGATTGCAGCAAGATATGCCTTCTGACGATGTCGCTCCCAGACTCTCAATCAGCAATCGTCGGCGCTGAGACAGAAGCTAGACTCGTCGATGAATACGACATGGTTCCATTCACCCCGCCACACATGTCTAGTACGGTACCAATGCCATCTTGTGAGACGATGTGCTGCGGTGTGTGGTATTTCTTGCAATGGCTAGCGAGAGCCGGAAACTTGCCTCATCGTATTAGCAATTCACAGTCTGTACTGATAAGGGAATATCTCTAGCTGCATGTACATAGCGTCGGATGCCGTCCGCTGTGGTTTTTAGGCTAGTACGGTCATCAGTCAATGTGGTTATCGAGGTGTTTGGACGTCCTCTTATTTGCACTAGTTCTACTACGGCGACGCACGTTACTTTCCTCCAACCACTCTCGCCACATTCGGGCAGAAGCTTTTGCATTCTGATGCATTTTCGCAGCGATGCGATGCAATGAAAAACCAGCCGTACATAGACCTATGACGAAGCCTCTACCTAATGTGTCCACGTAATGACAGGATTCTGATGACTTCACCCAGGAGTTCTCACTTTTTACACGTGCTTTTGCTAGTTACTTGAGAACCAATAACGTGAAAAATGAAGAAGATAAAAGATTAGCCACGCCAAATGGCTTTGATCTTTTATCTTCTTCATTTATCACGTTATTGGTTCTCAAGTAACTATGACGTTGTTATGGCTTCATAAACAACTCAATGAAAAGGATTCAGAGGTGTACGACGCGCAGATAACGGCAAAATCGAAAAGACTCGTGATTTCAGCGACTTTGAAAGAGGCGTGACAGTGGGCACTAGGCGCGCATGTCCAAGCATCTCAATAACGGCACACCGTCTAGGCTATGAAGAAACAACTGCATGGAAAGTGCAGCATGGC
The DNA here is from genome assembly GCA_039090855.1 of Macrothele yani. Classification (NCBI taxonomy): domain Eukaryota; kingdom Metazoa; phylum Arthropoda; class Arachnida; order Araneae; family Macrothelidae; genus Macrothele; species Macrothele yani. The sequence goes on from CM077012.1 coordinate 2,041,602, forward strand.
AGGTGCATGAACAACAAATCAAGCAGACAGCGGTGTTCCCGTGAACGGAAACGACTGATCGGTGTTCGAGGGCTACTGCAACTGGAGAGGGTTCTACGATGTAGCAGACGAGCTTCGTTACATCGAGTAGCCGCGCAGTGCAACAGCAATATCTTGGGGAGAATTTAAGTATCCCAGTCCGCTGCATATTAGCGCGAATGGGCTCTAGCAGCAGCAGTCCTATTTCTGTGTTACTCGTCTAGGCTAAAACCGACAATTTACTTTGCAGTAAGCACGAGAGCACTAAAACTGGACCCTTAAGGTCCAATGAATCACATTTCTAGTTAATACACTCCAATTGACGGGCCAGTTTATGGCGTCATCAGCACGAATCGATAGATCCAGCTGCTTAGCGTAAACTCCATTAAGTTGGTGGAGGCCCAATAATGTCTTGTAGTGGGTTTTCATGACGCTGATTGATACATCTGAGGCCTCACATGAATGCCGGAATGTATCTTAACATCAATGCGGACGACGCAAACCCGTGCCTGTGCATTGCGTTGCCAAATGGAAAGGGGCAACTTCCAGCAAGACAACCCAATATGCCACGAGGCTCGAGTCGTCACACAGTGGTTCCAGGAGCACAACAGTGACTTCAAAATGCTAGCATGGCCACTAAAGTCTCAAAGTCTTAACCCAATTTAATACTTGTGGAATGAGATTGAGAGAGCCTTCTTAATAAATGTCCTTCTCCAACACACATTCGGTAATTTACAGACGCCATCACATTTCCCTCACTCCGGAGTAAGTCGCTCTCCTAACTGAGCTACGCGGACAGAATGTCTCGCTGCAGATTTGTTATCTTGACCCATGTTTTCACCTCTGTAGTACGTCACACTGGTCTTATACGTTTTTCAGTCTTGACATGTGGAGCTACATCCTTTGCAGTCAACATGGTTAGTAGTGTCGCTTTCTTCACTTCTGCAGTTCCTATATCCAGAACACCAAACAAGAATACTTAAAACTTACTGTTGCTGTTCACAATCTCATGTATAAAATTTCCTCTTCTACCTTACGTTGTTCATGAAAAAGTATAGATATGCGTACCCTGTACATACATTTAATTCACCAGTTACAAGCATTTCTCACGAAGTTCTCCATTCTTAAACTCCATGTTTAAAAATTAGCTTCTCCAGACATGTAAACATCAGCAGTAGTGTATGTCTTTCTCTTCAAGTTTCTGCAAGCTAAATGTAGCAATTGTCCTACTTCCTCCAATTATAACCAAAGGCTTTGTTCTTCAGCTACCTCGACCCCTTTTCTCAAATTCCGTTCACATATGGCTCTCCCATCATCAATTAAAAAGTTTGTTCTCATTTAGGGCGCTTGTCGGCAGTCCTGCGCAACAATTTCCGTTTTCATTGTGTTACTCCAAATTTATGTCTGGTTTTTAATTCACAGTGAAGCCTTATAAAACCGAAGTAATTCTGTTTATCCTGACGAAACTCAAATGAGCGGAGACACGAAACATTTTTCAAACGATGCTTCATTTGGATATTTCAGTTAGTTATTCTTCAGTTCGTGATGGAAAGCGAAAAGGCATTCACATATCTTTTTGTGTAAGATTAGTGACTGGTCTGTACATAACCCTCTCATTCACTGAAGCTATACCTAACCTAGATATGTCAGTATTTTATTTCCTAACCCCTGATGAACTGTGAAAGCTTCATGCTGGTATGCGGGCATGTTCACATAAGTTGAAACCCTGATGCCGAACCTCCGGAATTTTATATTTTAGTGATAAATATCGGAGTTGAATATTCGCAGCACCTTATTCTTCAAGCTCTGATGAAAAATCTGCAGTTTCGAACCTTGCCTTTGAAACCCTATAAAACGCGAAAAGTCTCAGTGAATGTATGTTGGCTCATATTATCCGGAGGAAGGCCCCTAGAACTGAAACTCTAGTTGTATAACTTACAAATAACCTATCATTATCATGGCTATCATCCTTATCTTATCCTCGATGAAAACGCACGAAGCGCATCACTTTTATATGCATGGTGCTCATGTTAGCTGAAAACCAGACCTGAAACAAAAGAGTCGCCAGTAACTCATTCTAATCAGGGTAATTACTTCTTTCTCAAGTTCGCAAAATTTCCCCGCACACTAAATTTTCTAAAGAACTGATTTCATTGTAGGAGATGGATATTGCATTTCACACGTGTTCCAAAATACACTGAAGAGCAATTGAATTAGAGATACCTGTCTAGTAACCTGTAGCACCACCTTTCGCCCTGATGACGGCGGCGATTCGTCTCAGCATGGACTCGACAAGACACCGGAAGCGTTGGGAAACCATACGGATTCACGACCCCTGAACAAGCTTCCACAGTTCACGAAGGTTTGATGGAGGAGGGTCAGAGCCTCGAACATCTCTCTCAATGGCATCCCAGATGTGCTCGATGGGATTGAGGTCAGGTGACCTAGCTGGCCAAGGAAGCGAGGTCACGTCGGTGGAGTGTTCATCCAACCATTTGGATACAATTCGGGAGCGATGGAACGTTGCATTGTCTTGTTCCAGGATGAGGTCCCCAGTGGAATGTTGATGACGCACAAACGGGAGCAAATGGTCGTCCAGGATATCCCGGTAACGTTGACCAGTTAAGGACAATGTCACACGTACCAGGGTCCCATTTCAGTTCACGTAAACAGTCCCCAGACGAGAATGCCACCCCCACCAGCTTGAAGAGTACCCTGCTGGCAAGAAGGATCCATTGCTTCATGTGGTTTGCGCCGTACTCGTATCCTGCCATCCGCATGTACCAACGTGAATCTCGACTCATCAGTCCAGGCAACATTTTTCCACATGTCTAGGGTCCAGTGGCGATGTTCCCGCGCCCATGCTAAACTTTGCACCCTGTGATGTGCGGACAGCAGCGGTACCCTCGTGGGACGATGGTTTCTGTACCCCATAGCGAGAAGATGGTTCCGGATAGTGTGGCTGCTTACACGTTTTTGTGCACCAGCGTTAAATTGCCGAATGATTTCTTGCACTGTGGCCCGTCTATCCGCTGTTACAATGCGAGCTAGCCGACGATGACCCCGCTCATCCACACGCTGTTGTCCACGGCTGTTGCCTCTTGCAGGGATGGTTTTACCGGATTCGATGTACTCACGGTGCACCCGTAACACAGTAGCTCGTGAAACTCCCAGTGCCTGGACGACTTCCGAGAGGGAGTGACATCTTCGTTGGGCCCCGACAAATTGTCCACGATCAAATGCGCTTAGATCCTTCGTCTTACCCATACTGCTCCGACTCTTACTGATTACCGTAGCATCACTCCTTATATTGTCGGATCGCTGCATACGTCATGTCGTTTCCGTTTACTGGGCCGCCCACAGCGCCACATTTTCATAATGCCAGCTGTCGCTAATTCAATTGCTCTTCAGTGTATGCTCTATATTCCATTTTTTAAGCGTGATCTGAAATTTTTAAACATGAAAAGCAACTAACATGTTTGGGAAAAACTGCAATAGACTTCTACTTTGAATATGTGTATCACAATGACTGCAACAGTAGTTATTGCAAACAATATTTCTTCTCAATACGAAAGATTTTGAAAGGTAAAGAGATTGGATGCAGTGTTTTACATTAACGTTGATGGCTCAAGCTCAGTAATGCTTCAAGTAAACTTAGCAACTTACGCAAATGTTCTGTGTAATATATGCGTGTTTGCAGGTCCAGTAAGGAATCTGTTGCTCCGTGATTGGAGAGAAACTACACTCACGGACAATGAAGTTTGGGCACCAAGAAGGAAGTATCGGATTGAACTGAAATTTTATGGACGTAATGATTCAAATAAATGATACACATCATGGCAAAAAAGAGCTACAGGACAGTTACAGAGGGATCTGTGGCACGCAGTACGGTCATCTTCAATAGAGCGTCGCATCGCCTCGTGCGGCAATACATGCTGCAATGCGGTCCGGCATGGAGGCGAACAGTCGCCTGATGTTGTCCTGCGGTAGACTGGCCCACACCTGTTGCACGGTGTGCTCCAAATCCCGGATAGTGCGGCACGGCGGCAGCTGGCGTTTCAACCGGTCCCACACATGCTCGATAGGGGACATATCCGGGAAGCGGACAGGCCATGGAAGTGTCTGGACATAACGTAGGCACTCTTCGGCAACCCGAGCCGTGTGCGGGCGGGCATTATTCTACTGGTATAGCGCGACTGGAATCCCGGCCAGGAATGGAAGCACATGGGGGCCGTAAGATCTCATCCACATACTGCTAGCCCGTCAATGATCCACATACCACTACTAGAGCTGATCGGCTATGGTAGACAATGGCTCCCCAGACCATAATGCCTGCAATGGAGGAGGTGTGGCGCTCGATAGCAAGGTTGGGATTGTGCCGCTGACCCGGGCACCTCCACACCCGGCCACGATGATCATCTGTTCACAAAACGAAGTGGCACTCATCGCTAAACACCACACGTCGCCAGTCTGTGGCGTTCCACGTCGCTCTGGCCTGGCACCACTGCAAACGGAGCCGGCGATGTTCCGCAGTTAATGGACGCATACGGAAGGGGCGCTGGGATCGCAGATTCGCTTCCGCGAGGCGTCGGGGTATGGTTCGTGGGCACACAGGAGCCGCTACATCTGCCTGTATAGGGGACTGGGTCCCTGTGGGATTCGTTCGTCCCTGACTCACGATCCGTCGATCCCCTCTACCGGTGGTCCTCCTGGTCCGTCCTGAGCCGCTCCGCCCTTTGGCAGTGCCGTTACGTGTCCACTACTTCCGATACAGTCGGACGGTATAGTCTGAAAAATCTACGTGGCGGGTTATACGGCGCGCCGACCACCCCGCGGTTTTCAGCCCGATGATCAGGCCTCTCACAAAGTCCGTAAGTTGCGTAAATCGACGTCTCTGGTGTCGACCCGGCATTCTTGTCACTCTGTTCTCTTGCTTGGGTCGGCCGATGCTTTTCACTTTCATGGGGCATCTACTACACGCCGGTTTGTGCTGGCAGCGCCACCACAGGGTATGCGGTTATGCGCAACGCACCAAACGTGGATGATTTGCATACCAGTACGCACTCTAGCTATTTGCAAAATTTCGCGGTTGTAGCATGTTTTCTTCTAGATGCGCAAATTTCATTGTCCGTGAGTGTATATTCCCTCGTGACCTCAGTTATGAGCAGAAAAGAAAGGGAGTGCGTGTTCACGTCTTCCAACGAAATCTTGCTGTGCACATAACCCTGCATTTTATGATTCACAATATCTTATCAGAAGTCTTGAATAAGACATTTTGAATCAGAATCGAGAGACTTCGACCCACTGCATCTACTGTAAGCGAGATATTTTCAAATAGCTTAATGTAGTTTTTATTTGTTTCACGGTTTAACGACCTCCATGAACACCTAAGACTAAAGACTATGAGGAGTCGCCCGCTCTTAAATTACGGCAGCTGGTTCCAGAGAAGGGGCGGAGGTCAGCACCAAGCTTCATACGAGACTTGAACCCTGGCCATGCTTGGATGACTTTCCTTCTAAAAACTCGGCCGCCGAGAGGTTGCTACTGTACGTCGTTGAAGAATGTATGGAGCACAGGGAAACTTTCACAAAATAGGCGCCCATAGAATTTCTGAACATATGCTTACTGTACAGTGGATGAATTTGAGGTTGGGACATTCAATCCTATTTTACCAAGAGAGAATATTTCCTGAGAGCTGTTACAGGTGACGATATTTGGGTCAATATTTCAGTTAAGGAACAAATATAAGGAGCATGCGAAAGATTCTTCTAATTCCTTCACCCCCAAGAAGTGACAATCAATGCTCGTAGTGGAATATTTAATTTGCTGTTTAACTTTGAGTGCCAGTATCTGCTGTCAGTTAGAGTACTGATCAGTGTGAAGCCACAAACTCCGAAGGATATTACAAAAGTTTGGGGAATTTAGGGCAGACAGTGATGTAAAAGCGTTCTAGACTTATGAGAAAGAAGATTATCATTGGAGCGTGTACGTTGATACTGTCAAAATAATGTCCACAACGTTCAACAAGTACTGTTTAGAGTGCAAAGAACATTGTCGCGATAATTTTCAGCGTTCTCCAAGTGTACTGTTTATTTTCAGTTCTCTAGAAATAAGAAATTAATGGGGTTATCATACGATGAAGAATTGCTGATTGGTTTCATAATAGCAGTCACCATCTCAATAAACATTGACAGAATGCAGGCTTTTAATTCATCATAAGTCTCTGTCAAAATTTCAGTCAAGTGCGAAAAATGGTTATTCATTCTTTATTTCTGTTTGTCTAAGCCCAGGTGACCTAAATCAGGGATGTGCGACTTCTGCTAGTCTCAGTTGCTCATATAGTCTTTAAAACCAAACCGTTAAAAATTTTAAAAGCAAATACACTGGTAATCAGAATTAAAGTGACAGACACAAAACCATGAATAACGCAAAATCCACACGAATGAGTTTAATGACAGTTGGTACGGACATACATATATCGATAAAGCAGAAATACACAACAGAAAAGGAATGTCATCAACGCATGAGGAGGAAGCATGCGCTTGACGGCAGAGCAGTACTAAAGTGATGCAGCAAGTGGCGCGGATTTCGAGGGGCTAATAGGGAGTGTGATTACTTCTAAAAGCGATACAGCTCGCACAACGAGCCCTCATGCTATTTACAAGGGTATGAATAAGAGTTTGGAGCAATAAATGCCCCTCATCCATCAAGGGGCATCAGAGTCCTCGGAGGGTTCAGAGAGAGGGCGGCACCCAGGGCATCCCAGACATGATCACTACCCAGGGCATCCCAGACATGATCAATCGGTTTCAGGTCCAGGAATATCGTGGGCCACTCATCCCGTGAATATCGTCATTCTCGAGGTATACGTCGAACAATCGAGCCCTATAAGGACAGGCGTTAGCGTCCATAAAAAACACTGGAGGCCAACAACTCTCCTGATTTTTATATAGGCCTGTAGGATATCATCACTGTAGCGTGCATAAGTCAGGGTTCTCCCTGGAAACACTTGCAGTGAGTGGCGTGCGTCCGTCTAACATGATGGCAGTCCAAACAGAGATGCCCCACCATTGCTGTGGCCAAATATCCCTAACTTTGGAGGAAATATTTCGGCTTTCCGCCTATATACCTCCAAATGCATAAAGGTCAAGAATCTTTGTTTAGGCTATACCACAAACTTTCACTAAAAAGAACACAGGCCCATCGATTAGTGGTGATGTTGTCGGACCCAATTCATACGGACCCTTCTGTGGGATGCGGCGAGTGGGATACAGACCATTGATCTTCTTGCATAGAGACCTCTCTTGTGGAGTCTTCTGTAAAATGTCTGCCTTGATATCGCGGTTCCCATTGTAGACGATAGCTCCTACGAGAGTCTCCTGGCTGTCGAGTCCCTATGGCGGCGGGCTGTTAGAGACAATAATCGGTCGTCTTGCACTGTTGTAGCTCGTAGACGTCCTTGTTCCGGCCTCCTGGTTAGTGTTCCGTTTTCCTTTAATTGTTTTCAGGGATTGGAGGCCACCTGCCTCGACACATTCAGCCATCTTGCTACCTCAGTTTGCGATTGCTTTGCTTCCAATCTACTGATCGCTCTCCACTGCAAAGATTATTTTAAGCGATGGTGTGGAGCCATTCTTAAACTAATAATGCAACTCAAGCTTCAATTGCCTCCACCACATCAGAACAGCGTTTAATAACACAATGTTGCTTGGGTACGTCGACTTCAATTTTTTTGCCCCTTGCACATGTCTCTAAGAAATCTTTACAATCGGTCGCCTCGTTTTGGACATATCCTAGAATTTCTATTTGTCCCGTTAATATTGGACACCAGTGTATATACTTATTCCATCTAATGGAAAAATATCCAATTTATCTTTCTTTTAGCACCAGCTATACTCTACTCTGCTAAAATACGCATTTGCACTATATGCAAACGTTTTTTTTACATGAAAAAAATGTAAAATTTGTGAAAAATCTTTGCCGTGATTAGCTATCTGCAGCAAATGACTGCTTTCTACTGGGATTTTTATTATTGAAGATATATTATTAAATCAAATATACGGTAACATTCCATAGGGAGACAATGCCTGGAAAATCGAAAGACAGCGGAATGTTAGAAAAAACATTAACCGTTGTTAGGAGCAACAACTACCAAAATATTATCCTTCGTTCTAACGTGAAGAACCTGAGGTGTCGTAGAAATAAATATCAAATTTTAAGCCATCTAAGGCAAACATTGTGTCAGAAAATATTGAAAATGTTACGGTTCCCGCAATGAGATTTCAAAAGAAGTTCTTAGAAGATTTTATATCGTGCGCACCACCAAGAAGAAGACAGGGAAGTCAAAGGATGTGGATAATATTGACAACAGATAAAGATAAATGATAAAATATCCTGCTTAATTGAAACCAGAAGAGTTGAGATATCTCAGAACTAAAAATTTAAGTTTACACCACCTATTGGAGGAACTTCGCATCAGAAAGTCCTAAAAATATTTAGTTGCCATTCTAGCTGCCGAACAGCTAACATGTCTTCTAATGCGGCTCTTTGAGAAGATAGATCCCGTGTAAAATGAAAATTTGCATCTACACAACCTCGCAGAAATATACATTTACATCCTGTAGAGGTGAAGCACACCCACAGGAAATCGTGAAAAGCTGGGGATTCACGCGACTGTTTAGCACGTCGTTTGTAAAAAAAGATCGTGCTTATGTTATCGGTTTGTCCGTCCGTCCGTCTGTACCCACGATATATCTGCAACTATTAGTCCGATTTGAAAAATTCGTTTTGCATTAGGAAGCTTGAAATGTGCGAATGATGATCCTTTATTTCGTTTTTTTACGATGTACAATTTCGCCTCTAGAGGGCGTAAATGCAGATGATGTCGAATTCAAAAATACGCTTCATTCCACATATTTGCTTCTAAACATTCGATTCAAAAAAATATTTTAACTTTCGATTCCATTTATGTCGAAGAGTATTTTAGATATACTTACTTTTTCAAATTACCCATAGATTTCCCGCTAGGGGACGTAAAAGTTAATTACATTTTTCCCGAAAACTCTTCTAAAACTCCGATTTGAAAAAATTATTTCTTCAGCGGATACATCTCCTGATGGAAAATCTTTTGCATATATTTTCCAATTTTTGGTAAAGAATACTTTGGCCACCAGGGGCGTAAGTGTTAATTTTTGCTTCTGATGTACTTGCCATAAAATCTGAGTTTCTAAAATATCGATTGCAAAAATTATTTCGTGGGCTGATGCCACTCACAGCGATAAACCTTTTCGGAATATTTTCTTCTTAAAATATTCCACAGTTTCTCCGCCAGGGGGCGTAGATGTACATCTTATTTTTGTCAATATCTCTACTTGTAGGAGTCCGATTTGAAAAATTCCTTCTTTGTTGGATAGTGTTTTCCGTGTGACATGTTTTTCGTATAATTTCAAAATTTTCAAGTAATTCATATACTTTCCGCTAGGGGGCGTAGCGTTAAATTGCGTTTCCCCCTATATCTCTGCTTCTAAATCTCCGATTTGAAAAATTCTTCCTGCACCGGATACAGCTCCTGATGGTAAATCCTTTGCACATAATTTCTAATTTTTGTAAAAAATGGTTTGGCCACCGGGTGGCATAAGTCTTAATTTCCGCTTATGATGTATTTGCAGCAAAATACGAGCTTCTAAAATCTCGATTGAAAAAAACGACGTTTGTAGACCGATATTATTCATGTCGACAAACCTTTTAGGAACATTTTCTTCTTGAAATAATGCATGGTTTCTACGTCAGATGGAGTAAATGTACATCTTATTTTTGTCAATATCTTTACTTCTAAGAGTCCGATTTGAAAAATTCCTTCTTTGTTAGATAGTGTTTCCGATGCGATATGTTTTTTCCTATAAATTGAAAATTTTCAAGTAAATCATAGACTTTCCGCTAGGGGGCACAAAGGTAAATTTCGTTTTCTGCGTTATTTCGGCTCTTAAAACTCCAATTTGAAAACTTCTACCTGTATCACATGCAAGACCTGATGGAAAATATTTTTCTCATGATTTCTAATGTTTGGTAAAGAATGGTTTGGCCACCAGGGGTCATAAGTGTTAATTTCTACTTCTGATGTATTTGTAGCAAAATCTGGGCTCCTGAAAACTTGACTTCTTGGACCGATACCGCTCATATGTATAAACCTTTTGAGAATACCTTTTTCCTAAAATAATGCATGCCCCCCCTAGGGGACGTAAAGTTACATCTTATTTTTGTATTTTTTCGATATCTCTGTTTCTAAGAGTCCGATTTAAAAAATTATTTCTATGTTGGAGAGTGTTTCCGGTACGAAATGTTTCTCATATAAATTCATATTTTTCTTAACGCACAAGTCTGCAACCAAAGGGTGTAAGCTCACGATTCCGTTTACAGCAATATCTGAGGGACCAAAAACCCGATTGAAAAACTTCTTTTTTCCGCCAGATACGATTGTTTTCCATACCGGTTCCATTGACTTTAAATAGCTTTGATAAATTTAATTTGCGTCAGAACGGATTCAAAAGACGTGCTTATTACACCCGAAAATTCGGTGTCATCTTTCTTGTTTTCTCATAGTTTCAACAAGCGAATAAGAAAAATATTTTGATCAGACTTTTTAAAGTGCAAATACAGTATCCGACATAAAACCAGTAATGCCAAAAATAAAATCAAAACTGTGCATCACAGATTTTTGAGGGTGTGTAAATCCTAATTTGCATTTTTAGCTCTGTCTGGCGCAAAATGAATATTTCTAATCCACTTCACAGATGCAGTTAATCAGACAGATGGACAGACCGGCGCAAAGTGATATCTACGAATCAGTTTATAAAAGTAATGCTAAGAAGATCTAAAGGTTTTCTGCAACTCAACTATTTATTTCTTCAAATAAATGTGATTTCAGTTTTCTAATACCTTAACAACAATGTAGATGATCAGTAGCATTGTAACTCTCTTCGTATTTCGACAGTGAAATTTTATTTAATATGTCTTCCGATTTATAAAATGTGTGCACTTAGATGCTTTATATCCCAATCCTTTTTACTTTTATCAAACAGGGCTACCGGGTATTTTCTGCATTATCAGTAATTACGAACGCTTTTAATGAAGCACTTCACTATCTCCTCGGAATATTTAAATACTTCAAGGTCTCGCGGAAATGCGGAAATACTCTGAATTGGCGAACTCCTGTGAGAAAGTTCCCGGTACCAATAAGCGATATTGCTTCAAATGCTTATTTACATTGCTTTGTAGCACTTTCGCAACCTTGATAAATATTTAATGAAAATAAACACTGCGTGCCAATTTGAACAAAGCAAATTCCAATAGTGAGGAAGGTAAATTCACTATTATTTCCTCTTTGAACCTACAGCTTAAGAATATCGTAAAACGCCGGAATCACAGTTTATTAGCTGTGATTTCCTGATATGTGAAAAGTTTTGAATATTTAAAATGAAGACATGTTTTTAAAAACGAATTTATCTGTTAACAAGAAAGATGACACCAAATTTTCGGGTGTAACGATCACGTCTTTTGAATCAGCTCTTATGCGAATTAAATTTACCAAAGCTATTCAAATCAATGGAACTGGTATGGAAAACAGTAGTATCTGACCGAAGAAAGAAGTTTTTCAATCGGGTTTTCAATCCCACAGATATTGCTGTAAACGGAAACGTCACTGGTGGCAGACTTGTGCGTTCAGAAAAACTTGAAGTTATATGTGAATATGCGAAACTCTCCAACAAAGTAGAATTTTACAAATCGGGCTCTTAGAAGCAGAGACATAGACAAATATAAGATATGCCTATACGCCCGCTGGCGGATAAAACATGCATTATTTTAAAAAAGAAAGTATTTTCAAAAGGTTTTTCGATGTGAGCGGTATCGGTGCATGAAATAATTTTTTCAGTCGAGTTTTCAGGAGCTCAGATTTTACTGCAAATACATCAGACGCAGAAATTAACCCTTACGACCTCTGGTGGTCAAACCATTCTTTATCAAATATTATAAATTACATGCTGAGAATTGACTATCAGGAACTGTAAACTGGTGCAGGAAAAAATTTCAAATCGGAGTTTTAGAAGCAGAAATAACGCAGAAAACGCAATTTACCTTTACGCCCCCTAGCTGAAAGTCTATGCATTACCTGAAAATTTTGAACCTATATGAGAAACATTTTACACCAGATATGCCATATAACAAAGAAGGAAGTTTTCAAATCTGACTTTTAGAGACAGAAATAAGATAGGCATCTACGCTCTCTGGTGGAGAAACCATGCATTATTTTAAGAAGAAAATATTCTCAAATGTTTGTCGACAGGTGTGGTATTGGTCCACGAAAGAATGTTTTCAATCGGGCTTTTAGAAGCTGGGATTTTGCTTCAAAAACCTACGAAGCAGAAATTTAACGATTATGCCACCTGGTGGCCAAACCCTATTTTATAAAAAATTAGAAATTACAAAAAGGAAATTCCTACTAGGAGCTGTATCAGGTGCTGGAAGAAATTTTTAATCGGAGTATTAGAAGCAGAGATATCGGGGAAAGCGCAGTTTACCTTTACACCCCCTAGCAAAAAGTCAATGAATGATTTGAAAATTTTGAAATTATATTAGAAACATGTCGCACCGGAAATTCTGTCCAACAAAGAAGAAAATTTTTAAATCGAATCATTAGAAGCAGAGATATTGACAGAAACAAGATATACATCTAGGCCCCCTGTCGGAGAAACCATGCATTATTTTAAGAACAAAATATTCCGCAAAGGTTTGTCTACGTGAGGAGTACCGGTCTACGAAAGAATTTTTTCATTCGAGATTTTAGAAGCCAGATTCTGCTGCAAATACATCGTAAGCAGAAATCAACACTTACGCCCCTTGGTAGCCAAACCATGTTATACCAAAAATTAAAAATTACATGTAAAATATTTCCCATCACGAGCTGTATCCGCTGAAGGAAAAATATTTCAAATCGGAGTTTTAGAAGCAGAGATATCTGGGGAAAAGGAATTTACTTTTACGCCCCCTAGCGGATAATATATATGTAACTTGGAAAAGTGACTGTGCCTAAAATAGTCTTCGATATGAATGGAATGGAAAATATTTTTTTTTTAATTGGATGTTTAAAAGCAAATATATGGATTACAATGTGTTTTGAATTCGATATCATCTGTGGTTATGCCCTGTAGCGACGAAATTTTGCATTGTATAGTAAAAAGAAAACGAAATAAAAGATCATCATTAGCACATTTCAAGCTTCCTAATGCAAAAAGAATTTTTCAAATAGGACGATTAGTTGCAGAGATGTCATGTCTACAGACGGACGGACGGACAAACCGATAACATAAGCACGATCTATATTTACAAAAGACGAGCTAAAAATGTAGGGGCGTTTAAAGTTGTTTTCATTCGTCCTTGATTCATAGTTCAAAGTTGTGATATTTCGAGTACATGTGATCAACAAAGGACTTTCACAATTTTGATGTAGCACGAATGAATGAACTCGCAACGAGGTTGAAGTGGGATTCAGCTGAACCAAACTAGCTTTTGGTGGTAGTACTTTTGAAGCACGACGCAGCAAGACAAAGGCCGAAACTCTTGAGAATGCTATTGATGATCGCATCAATAAGTGACGCTATCACTGACGGTCTGTGGGAGTGAGATTAAAGAAATCTGAGTTCCGGGTTGTTTATATGGCGGACTATTTCGCTTTTGTTCAGTTGTTTGATTTTTATCAGGGTTAAACGATCAACATACGATCGATCGATCATACGTAGAGGATTTTAGGAAGGGAGTGTCTGACCCCAGATCTTAAACAACCCTTAGATATAGGAAACTAGGAGGTTTGGCCTAGAGCGCCAGATAGGAAAGTGACACGGAAGCGAAGTAGAAAGGGGGGAGACGCCCTTATTTATTACTTCAAGTACCCGGGGTCCGACGGCTTAACGTGCCCATCCGACGTACGACGGATATTTAGTGGATCGAGCGTTCGTACCTGCCTGGGATCGAGCGTTCGTACCTGCCTGGGATCGAACCTGAGGCCCTTTCCGTGGCAGTCACGAACGTTGCCCACTAGGCCACCCGCAGCCCTTAACGATCAACATGTGCAACTGTAAGGGATATAAGCGGTCGCCCGCCCCTAATCTGGGGGCACTGCTTCTAGGCACGGGAAGGAGAAAGCGCTGTAGGTCACACACACATACACAAACACCCAGAAGCGCATCACCAATGCCTCACTCGGGATTCGAAACCTGGTCCAGCTTGCGAAACTTTGACTTTTTGCCCTCTAGTTTCTACGCAGTATCAAGAAAGTTTAGCGTTGATCTGAGTCATCTTCACCAAATATTAAAATAATGCTCTTGGATTGGACGAACTTGTAATTTTTGTGGTGTCAAATGCAATTTAGAGGAAACATATCAGGCTAGGAAGAGAAGGTTTTCTCCTCTTCACATTTAGCAACGGCAGAAATGTGGCTATGCAAAGACAACTTAACGGAAATATTCCGGCCGAGAAAACACGGAAGTGTTCTTTTTCTTGTATCATACATGGAAACAGTCGACAAAACGTTATCTCTTATGCTGCTTACTACGAAATATACATGAACGCTAAGTATTATGGTCAGATAGTTTCATTTCACACGATGCGTGTCCAAAATGACGTCTTATAGTAAACTTCCTTCCGTTCGTTTATTGCACGACTTAACCGTAAGTGAGCAGAAGACCAAAACTATTTTTTTCTTTTAATAGCGGGAACCATGAAAATATCGAATTTTGTATTTCCGGGTTTTACCTTAGGCAGTGTTTAACGTGTTCCTGTATTCAGTGTAATACCTGCATTCCTAAAAGTCGGGCCGCATAACTTATTACACAGAACAGATGAAGCCATGAAAATCATTTCCGAGAAATTTCTGTATTTCGTAGAATGCTTTTTGTATTTTGTTAAATAAAATAAATGTGTATTTCCGCGAGATGGTGAATGCTTTCATTTGTCCCGATTTCAAAGATTATTTTTGCATCAAGTAGCTATTATTACGATTAGTTTTCTATGGATTTTACGGTTTCCTGATTTTTAGAACTAGATTATCAGCAGCAGTAAAAAATAACAGCATACTTTTCAACAACGTAAAATTTTTCCGCTGGTGGATGCCCAGCCTGCCTCAAACACACGAAAACTAAGATTTCCCATTCAAAGTAGAGAATGCTTTTTCTCTGAAGAACTTTCGAGGCTGTATAAAGCACAAATTGAGCAAATCTGGAGGTATTATACTAACATATACTGAAGTGCCAAAAGTCATGGAATAGCAGTATGCAAATTTTTAACTGGCGCTGCCGTCGTATAAAGTTTTCCACGCACGCCACGATTTTTATCAGTTGCGAGGTGTAATCTCGTGAGTCAAGAGAAACAACCGCCAGTAGGATTATGGCAAGCCGACGTGAATAATCGGAGTTTAAACGAGGCATGGTAGTGGGAGCCAGACGGATGGGACATTCAATTTCCGAAGTTGTGCGAGCATTCAATTCCCCGATCCACGGTGTCACGATGGACATCAAATTTCCGAAGTTGTGCGAACATTCATTCCTCGATCCACGGTGCCACGTGTGTACTTAGAATATCTCATGGAAGGCATTGCCATCCACCGTGGACAATGCAGTGGCCGACCACGGGTGCTTAATAACCGTGACCAGCAGCGTCTGACCAGGATTGCCCATGATAACAGACAAGCGACACTGGCTCCAATAACATCCACATTCAATGCAGGAGGTACCAGAGACATATCCATCAGGTCAGTGCAACGTAATTTAGCGTCCATGAGGTTTGGGAGCAGAAGACCCACCAGAGTGCTTTTGTTAACCCCACGACATCAGACACAGCGCCTCACCTGGGCTCGTGAACACGGTAATTGGACCCTGCAAGACTGGCAACATGTGACGTGGTCCGATGAGTCACGCTACCAGTTATTACGAGCTGGTGGTAGGGTTCGGGTGTGGCGCAGATCCCACGAGGCCATGGACACAAGTTGTCAACAAGGTATAGTGCAAGCTGGTGGGGATTCCATACATGTGTGGGGTGTCTTTACGTGGCACGGTTTGGGTCCAGTGGTCCTCGAAAACACGTCATTAACCGGTAATCACTTTGTTGCTCTGCTGGGTGACCATTTTCAGCCCTTAATGGACTTCATGCACCCCAACAACAATGGGATTTGCCAGGCGGACAATGCACAATGTCATCGAGCCCATGTTGTCCAAAATTGGTTCGAGGAGCATTCTGGACAGTTCCGACGGATCGTGTGGCCATCACGTTCGCCCGACATGAAACCAATAGAACAGTTATGGGACGCGGTGGAAAGGTCCATTCGCACGCAAGATCCTGTACCAAGGAACTGTGGGCGGCAATTATGTATCTAGATAGAGAAATTTATCGGAAACTTGAGACTTGGTCGTTCTGGGTGGTGTAGTGGTTAGCATACCCGGGCGCTATCTGGGAGACGCGGCTTCGATTCCCGCTCCAAGACGACGAAATTTTCAAGTTTTCGGATATTATCTGACTTACCATCCTTGTCATATTTACACCAAAAAACGGATTGTCATCTTCGAAGGTACACTTTTAACATACATTTGTCATTGCGTCATATTCGGGTTTGGAACATTTCGAACGCCCTTCGTATGTGAAAAGCAATGCTCAAGCTGTTTGTGTGTTCAGTTACCAAATTAAGAAGTTGCACGTTCCCGTTAGAAAGAGTAAACATCATTCCAACTCTTCAGGACTTTATTCTGGAAATGATTTTATTGTTGAAAAATCTTGGAATATGAGACAGTAGTCTCAAACATTTATTAGCACGATTTCAAAAGCTCACTGAAACAAAGTAGGGCCCATTTAGTGTCACTGTTAGAAAAACAAAGCTATATACGTAATCAAATTACGTTCTATTTTCAAACGTCTCGCCGACTAGAAAATGGATACCAGGTTCAAATGACTAAATATCTGGGGTGAGAAAATTTGCTTTTCTGCTCCTGCGTTTTAAAGATGGCTTATTTCACAACTGATTTCACAAGAATTTTCAATCAAAGGCGACTTGTTTATTGGCTATCAATAAATTAACAGAATCCGTCAAATTGCTGCACATCGTATTAACCAAAGAACAGTTCTTTACAAGAAATGTTAGCATTTTTACAGCAAATGGCATATTAGAACTTTTTATTCTATTGGAAGAAATGCGCAATTTTTTTAATATTAATTTCTGATTTTCACAAGCAAAGTGCAAGAGTTAGGGAATGGTAAGAATTAGTAGCAGAAATAACTGTAAAAGTTTCGGTTCTTAGTTATAAATAATTCATATTGGTTGTTTAGTCTGATAATTCCTTTAAGCTTGTGACGTTCCACTGAGCGATAAAAGAAGGTCTGTGTAGTTCAAGCGGTGGAATATCTGACTCCAGAGAAAGAAGACGTGTCTTCAAAACCCATCACCGGTGCATTTGGGGTTTTACACTATATTGGCGCCCGAACGTAGAAGTTAATCTCCTGGCCGTGAGTTTCGAAAAAAATGTGTGATGCTTCTTCCACGCATTGTCTGGAATAAATCAGAATTTTTTCTTCTACAACGAGCTGCTTCAAGCATGGTTTCCGGCGTACCCGAAACATGGGATGTCGTGCCTCCATCTTTCTTAAGGGAATATGTATATGGGTCGTACCACTGAGGTGACACAAGAGTTAAAACGGCAAGTTGCAGGGATAAGCCAAGGTCGGTGCAAATCAGTCAGGATAATTGCCGGCTCCGGCACGGAAAACGCGGGTACAAATGTCACCACCGACAAAAAAAGAAAGTACGCTATAAGGTGTGAAATTTCTTTGAATAATAAATCTGTTTAATAAAAGGAGCTCGAATCTTTTAGGTGTGCTCTGTCTTTCGAACAACTTCTGATATTATACTCCTTTTTTGATTTAGGGTTTAGCAACCACCGTGAGCAACTCGATGAGCTATAAGCAGTAGGCAGTCCTGAATTAAGGGCCGTTGGTTACAGGAGAGAGAGAGCCAATGCCATAGGACAAGCATAATATCCATGCCTCACTGGAGTTAGAACCCAGCCACATCTCGGATGAATTGTCGGAAGCTAGGGCTTAGGACACTTCGCCGCCAGAGCGGCCTCTATACAATTCAAAAAGCTCATTCAGTTTAGAGTTTTTAATCCCCACATTTGGAGTAAAGCCCATGAGTTAGCCATAAAACCCTTTCAATGAGGCATTTTATCTGATTAACAACTCGCTGACTTCCATCAGCTATTCAGAGGTGGACCGGTACTTTCCATGGTCGTACGCACTAGAAAAACCACTGTCTCCCGGCATTCATTTCGTGTTCAGCTGATTAAGTAAGTGCCTTACTGAGATCTCTACTAACTTATTCATTCTTAAAACATTCAAACCCTAGAATCTCATAGTTGGTTGGTTGAAGTTTCCTGAAAATTACAAAAACACAATAATTAGGCTCTTATTTTCTGTACCAATGGGTGAGTTCCGCACAAGTCGTTTTGCCAATGCATTCCTTCTACTTACAACAACATGTTGGACACTTTCAGCTGCTTGAGTTTCCTCCTGAAAGTTTCAGTATCAAACCATTTTTGAAGAAGTTTCGTACTTTAAGCTAGTAAAACAAAATTGAAGACGGTGACGACGGTGATACGTATAACAAGATGTGTTCTTCACGATCGTTTGCCTAAAAACAATATAATAGCTACTTTGCTAGAGCTAGAAGTATAAGAAATATATGTCAACACATATTGCTTGCTCTATGTATCAACACTGACGAAATTACGTAATTTTGTCAATAAATCTATATCATCATCATCATCATCATCATTGTCAACCATTATCAATCAACTGCTGGACGAAGGTCTCCCCAAGTTTCCTCCAGAACGGTCTGTCTTGTGCCAGTCTCCTCCATGTCACCCCTGCATACTTTCGAATTTCATCCACCCATCTCCCATGTGGTCTTCTTCTGGGTCTTTTCCTGTCCCTTGGAATCCAATCTAAAATTTCGGCTGTCCATCGATGATCTGTCCTTCTGGCAGTATGTCCAGCCCATTGCCATTTCAGGGATTTAACTCTGATCATGATGTCTTCCACTCTTGTCATTTTTCGGATCCACGAGTTCCTCTTCTTATCTCTCCTGGTTACACCAAGTATGCACCTCTCCATGCTGCTTTGAGTTGTCTGCAGCCTTTGTATGTCTCTTTTAGTTAAGGTCCACGTCTCTGCACCATACGTAAGCACTGGAAGGATGCATTGATCAAACACTTTTCTTTTAAGACATAATGGCATATTGCTCTTGAAAATTATGCTGTTTCTTCCAAAAGCTCTCCAGGCAAGTTTTGTACGCCGATTAATTTCTTCATCAATGTGACCCTCACTAGATATCTGCTGTCCAAGATAAACGTACGTGTCTGTTATCTCCAGCTTTTCTCCATCAATCGATAAATCTTCATTTCTTGTAAAAGCATTGAACATCACTTTTGTCTTCTGAAAGTTCATTTTTAATCCCACTTCTTTACTCTTGTCAGCAAGTTCCTGGATCATACTCTGCAGCTCTGATGGGGTAGTTGCAAAAATGTTTACGTCATCAGCAAAACGAAGGTGGGTTAGATAATCTCCCTTAATCTTTATCCCCTTGTTTTCCCAGCTCAGCGACTGAAAAACACCCTCCAATGTGGCATTAAAGAGCTTCGGAGATATGGTATCACGTTGTCTCACTCCCTTTCCAATTTTTACTTGTGTTGTATTTTCAAACAGCCTAATCTTTGCACTTGCATTTTCATAGATGTTATTAATAATATTAATGTATGCATCTTCAATACCGCAGGTTTTCAGAGCCATTGTAACTGCTGATGGTTTCACTGAATCAAAGGCTTTTTCATAATCGATAAAAGCCATGCACAATGGAAGTTCATATTCCCTCGCTCTTTCAATTAGTTCTCTCAGCACATGGATATGATCTATTGTGCTGTAGCCACTCCTGAATCCAGCCTGTTCTCTCGGTTGAGCCATGTCCAGTGTTACCTTCAAGCGGTGTGAAAGAACTTTAGTGAAGATTTTATAAACTACTGATAGGAGGCTGATAGGTCTGTAGTTTCCAAGATCCTCAATGTCACCTTTCTTATGTAGCAGGATCATTGTAGCGGTGTTCCAATCCTCAGGAATCTTTCCTTCATTAAGGCATCGAGTGAAAATTTGGGCGAGTACTGTTTCGATTTCTCCACTTGCTTCTTGTATGATGTCTACAGTAATTCCCTCTTCTCCTGGAGCTTTTCCCCGCTTCATGTTCTTGATTGCATGTGCAACTTCTGCTGGAAGGACTGGAGGAACTCTGGTACTGGTATCTTTCATGATGTCTAGAGTGCATGTATCATCCCTTTCATATAATTTGGAGTAGAAATCTTTCACTTTTGTCAAAATTTCGCCTCTATTTCTTGTTACAGAACCATCATCTTTTTTCAGTGCCATAATCTGTTTTCTTCCCTTACTGAGATGTCCCTTTGCTATCTTTAGGCTTTGGTTGTTTTCAATTGCTTTCCTCACTAGTTCACAGTTGAATTTTCTTACGTCTTCAGTGATACTTTTCCTTACTGTCTTGCATAGTTCTATATATTCCACTTTGGAAGTTACATCTTCTTTAGTTGTCCTCATCTCTCTTCTTTTTTGCATCAACATTTTCGTTTTTCCTGATAATTTATTTACATGCAACTTGTTCTTAGACCCAGCTAATTTTGTTGCTGTTTCCATAAGAGCTTTGGTTACTTTTCTGTTAACTTCAGAGATGTCCACTTCTTCCGATGTTAGGCCTTCTAAAGCAGAGAACCTGTTCTTCAGTTCCAACTTGAAGGTATTATGGTGTTTTTTAAGGTTGGTTATGTCAATAGATTTTGTTTGTCTTATGAGCTTGCCACGTTCAAGTTTAGTGTTGAGGTGCATCTTACATCTCACCAATCTATGGTCACTACCTGTGTTGAACTTGTTTAGCACACTGCAGTCTTCTATGACGAATTTTTTGTTACACATAATAAAATCAATTTCACTTGTCGTCCCATTTGGATGTCTCCATGTCCATTTCCTGTGTGGCTTTTTCTTGAAGAAGGAGTTCAAGATGAAAAACCCTTCTGCCTCTGCAAACTCAACGAGAGTATTTCCACGCTGGTTTCTGTTGCCGTGACCGAATTTACCTACTGAAGTTTCATTCTGTTGCCGTTGCCCTATTTTTGCATTGAAATCTCCCATAATTATCTTTAAGTGCTGCTTACCTTTATTAATTAGATGACAAATTTCCTCATAAAATTCTTCAATTTCTTCTTCAGGATGACTTGTGGTGGGTGCATAAGTTTGAATAATCTGAGCCTGGTATCTTTTCGAGAGTTGGATAACAAGTCGTGCAGCTCTGTCAGAGGAACTTTCAACTTCTACAACTTTATCCTTAAGTTTCTTGTTTATTATAAATCCAACACCACTAGTTCTGCCAGTATCTGTCCCACGATAGTAGAAGAGATGTCCACTTTTCAGTTCAATGAGATCTTCTCCTTTTCTCCTTACCTCACTTAGAACCACGATGTCCCACTTGATCCTTTGTAGTTCCTCTTCCAATTCAAGAAGCCTTGAATCAGAAGATAGGGAGCGTCCATTGTACGTAGCCAAGGTCAGCATCAGATGGCAGCCTAGTCCGGTCCTCCGGTAATTCTTAGCACCCTCTGCCTTCATGTCGCACTGGCCGCTGCCTTGGCCAGGTACATTCCAGCTGCCGGAGACTGAGGGCCAAGATTTAAGTTGTGGAATCATTTTGGAGGGGTTTGGCCATAACTCACCACGCTGGCCAAGCGGGTTGGTGAGTGTGGGATAGCATTTCCTCTAATCCCGATGGTATAGTTATACCGCTATTGTCGGTCGTCAGAGCCCCTTTAGTGGGAACAGGATGCACCACGAGAAGGCGGGGTTGACATTTGTCAAGGAGAGGCTGTGATGTTACGCATCACCTGATATATATATATACACTATCTACCAACAAGTAATTGGACACACCTGCAAACGGCGATATCTGCGGTCCTGATACACGTCACGGCTACCGCCATTAAATATCGTGTGGGAAACAACAACGCAACCAGTCGCATGCAAGATGCCACGCAGTTCAGAGCTCCATGATTTCGAGAAAGGTGTAATCGTCGGGTATCACAGAAATGGCCGATCCATACGTGACATATCCAGCGAGCTGAAGTACCCAAAATCCACAGTGGCAAACGGGATTGACAAGTGGAAGATGAGAGGTGACTGTCCGAATGTACCGCGACCCGGCACACCAACAAAACTGGGAGTTAAAGACCGACGGGTGCTGGCCAGAGAAATTTGGAAGAACCGCACTAAATCGACGGGCCACATCCGCGAGGAGTTTCAACAGGCATCCAGGAGTGTTCTTTCGATGAATACTATCCGTAAGGAAGCCCATATGCTCGGTTATCATGGACGTGCTGCCGCCCACAAGCCTTTGATCACCAAGTCCAATAGCGCTGCTCGGCTAACGTGGTTCAAAGAACGTCGACAGGGGACCGTTGAACAGTGGAAACAGGTTTTCTGGAGCGACGAATCAAGGTTCACCCTCTACCGTTCGGATAACAGGGTCTGGGTTTGGCGTCTGCCTGGAGAACGCCTCCTGCTGGAATGTATTGTACCAACTGTGAAGTTCGGCGGCGGTGGAATTATGCTATGGGGGTGTTTCTCCTGGTATGGCACAGGACCATTGGTCGCAATTCCTGGTAGACTCAACGCCGAGACCTACTGCACCATTTTGGATGACCATGCGCTTCCTACTTTGTGGCAGATTTACGGGGTGGACCGATGTTACTTTCAGGATGACAATGTCACCTGTCATGTTGCGAGGTCCACCATGGCTTGGTATGGTGACAATGGGGTTAATCGAATGGACTGGCCTGCACAGAGCCCGGTCCTTATACCTATCGAGCACCTCTGGGACGAGTTGGAGCGTCGACTTAAGGAGTGCCCCCACCGTCCGAAATCGGTGGAGGAATTGACCTGTCTTCAAGCCGAGTGGAAGAAAATACCGCTAGCCGTCGTACAACGCCTAGTTGTGAGTATGCCCCGGAGGGTCGCAGCTGTAATCGCCGCTCGTGGAGGCTCCACCAACTATTGAAGGTGAATAAACTTCGTTTTCCTTTGCTATCACAGATGTCCAATTACTTGTTGTAGATAGTGTATATATATATATATATATATATATATATATATATATATATATATATAGTGCATATCATGACCAACAGATAATGTAGTCTCAGACTGCATTTTATGACATCATTATTGCACGGAAACCATGGCTAACAATCCAAACGACAATTTAAACAGCTTGATTATTCTCTAGCTGCATTCAATGCAATCAGCTCGGAGATAAATGAGAGGACGTAGGCTTTGTGTCAATACACGAGACTAATAAAGCGTTGGTAATGTGCATTTCGGTAACATTTGTGTATCGAGAATGTTCCAAAGGAAGGGATTAAATGTTCTACGTAGCTCAAAGATCGAAATATTTCCAAATCTGATGTAGAAAACAAAAACTTTGCAGTTGACCTCTACATCTTCTTTCATTTTACGCGTTAGGTATGAACTGAATTTTAAAATTTGCAAAAAAGAATCAGATTACTTTTTTAGATAAATTACAATTCTCAGAAAAAGGAAATTAATAACATATCTAATATGCATCATCCTTTCAGTTCCCCTATAAATATATTCTTCTAAAAGGCTAAATATTTCAAACTTATGGATTAATGATGTGATGTGATATGATATGATTAGGTAGCTAGCTAGCATATCTATGTAGATAGTCAGTATATCTATCTAGATAGATATGCTAGCTAGCTGTCTCGATAGATATGCTAGCTATCTAATTTAAACTTTTTGAAGAAGGTATTTGTAGAGGTTCTGAAAATATGATGCATATTTGTTATGTATCTAGATGGATAAAATTATTCATACACCTCCACGTAACAACTGCTTGTAGCCTATTGAGTTGTTCACGGTGGTCGTTAAAGCCCCAAACAAATAGAAACTCCTCCACCAATGCAAATAAACGTGTATTTGCGAACCAAACACGCAAGCACGGTGTGAAAACACAGGTTTGTCAGCGACGACCATCAAACTCGTGTCCCCCTTACTCCGGAGTAAGTAGCTCTCGAAACTGAGCTAAGTGGACAGAATGTCTCGCTGCCGATTTGTCGTCTTGACACATGTTTTCACCTCTGTAGTACGTCACAACGGGTTATGTTTGGGTGCTATGTACACTGAGTGGCCACATTATTATGATCACTACACAATTTTATGCAAAGTAGCTATCCCGCCGATACTACTGATGAAACATCGCTGAATCGGTATAAAAAGGGAACGCTGAAGACATGCACAGACTAATGAAGTGCAGTGCGCAAGTAATAATGGGCAAAAGACATGCAGAGACTAATGAAGCGCAGTGCACAAGTAATAATGGGCAAAAGACGCGATCTGGATCCGACGGACTTTGAATGTGGAATGGTTGCAGGTGCTCGAAGCATTGCTGCCAACATTAGCAAAACGGCTGCACTTTTGGAGTGTCCGAGGGCAGTAGTTATTAACGTTTACAGAGAGTGGACCACCAGGGAAAAACAACGGGTCTGAGCGCAAGGCGTGTGGTCGACAACGGCTGCTGGATGCTCGAGCTGAGCAGAAAGTAGGAAGACTTGTTCAGTCCGACAGACGGGCAACACTTCATCCGATTACAGATAACTTTATAACTTGGAGAGATCTTCATCCAGCAGTGGATGGATAGTGCTTGTTGTTTATCATTATCATTATGATATATATATATATATATATATCATCATCATCATCATTGTCAACCATTATCAATCCACTGCTGGACGAAGGTCTCCCCAAGTTTCCTCCACAACGGTCTGTCTTGTGCCAGTCTCCTCCATGTCACCCCTGCATACTTTCGAATTTCATCCACCCATCTCCCATGTGGTCTTCTTCTGGGTCTTTTCCTGTCCCTTGGAATCCAATCTAAAATTTCAGCTGTCCATCGATGGTCTGTCCTTCTGGCAGTATGTCCAGCCCATTGCCATTTCAGGGATTTAACTCTGATCATGATGTCTTCCACTCTTGTCATTTTCCGGATCCACGAGTTCCTCTTCTTATCTCTCCTGGTTACACCAAGCATGCACCTCTCCATGCTACTTTGAGTTGTCTGCAGCCTTTGTATGTCTCTTTTAGTTAAGGTCCACGTCTCTGCACCATACGTAAGCACTGGAAGGATGCATTGATCAAACACTTTTCTTTTAAGACATAATGGCATATTGCTCTTGAAAATTATGCTGTTTCTTCCAAAAGCTCTCCAGGCAAGTTTTGTACGCCGATTAATTTCTTCATCAATGTGACCCTCACTTGATATCTGCTGTCCAAGATAAACGTACGTGTCTGTTATCTCCAGCTTTTCTCCATCAATCGATAAATCTTCATTTCTTGTAAAAGCATTGAACATCACTTTTGTCTTCTGAAAGTTCATTTTTAATCCCACTTCTTTACTCTTGTCAGCAAGTTCCTGGATCATACCCTGCAGCTCTGATGGGGTAGTTGCAAAAATGACTACGTCATCAGCAAAACGAAGGTGGGTTAGATAATCTCCATTAATCTTTATCCCCTTGCTTTCCCAGCTCAGCAACTGAAAAACATTTTCCAATGTGGCATTAAAGAGCTTCGGAGATATGGTGTCACCTTGTCTCACTCCCTTTCCAATTTTTACGTGTGTTGTATTTTTCAAACAGCCGAATCTTTGCACTTGCGTTTTCATAGATGTTATTAATAATATTAATGTATGCATCTTCAATACCGCAGGTTTTCAGAGCCATTGTAACTGCTGATGGTTTCACCGAATCAAAGGCTTTTTTCATAATCGATAAAAGCCATGCACAATGGAAGTTCATATTCCCTCGCTCTTTCAATTAGCTCTCTCAGCACGTGGATATGATCTATTGTGCTGTAGCCACTCCTGAATCCAGCTTGTTCTCTCGGTTGAGCCATGTCCAGTGTTACCTTCAAGCGGTGTGAAAGAACTTTAGTGAAGATTTTATAAACTACTGATAGGAGGCTGATAGGTCTGTAGTTTCCGAGATCTTCAATGTCACCTTTCTTATGTAGCAGGATCATTGTAGCGGTGTTCCAATCCTCAGGAATCTTTCCTTCATTAAGGCATCGAGTGAAAATTTGGGCGAGTACTGTTTCGATTTCTCCACTTGCTTCTTGTATGATGTCTACAGTAATTCCATCTTCTCCTGGAGCTTTTCCTCGCTTCATGTTCTTGATTGCATGTGCAACTTCTGCTGGAAGGACTGGAGGAACTCTGGTACTGGTATCTTTCATGATGTCTGGAGTGCATGTATCATCCCTTTCATATAATTTGGAGTAGAAATCTTTCACTCTTGTCAAAATTTCGCCTCTATTTCTTGTTACAGAACCATCTTCTTTTCTCAGTGCCATAATCTGTTTTCTTCCCTTACTGAGATGTCCCTTTGCCAATTTTAGGCTTTGGTTGTTTTCAATTGCTTTCCTCACTAGTTCACAGTTGAATTTCCTTACGTCTTCAGTGATACTTTTTCTTACTGTCTTGCATAGCTCTATATATTCCACTTTGGAAGTCACATCTTCTTTAGTTGTCCTCATCTCTCTTCTTTTTTGCATCAACATTTTGGTTTTTCCTGATAATTTGTTCACATGCAACTTGTTCTTAGACCCAGCTAATTTTGTTGCTGTTTCCATAAGAGCTTTGGTTACTTTTCTGTTAACTTCAGAGATGTCCACTTCTTCCGATGTTAGGCCTTCTAAAGCAGAGAACCTGTTCTTCAGTTCTAACTTGAAGGTATTATGGTGTTTTTAAGGTTGGTTATGTCAATAGATTTTGTTTGTCTTATGAGCTTGCCACGTTCAAGTTTAGTGTTGAGGTGCATCTTACATCTCACCAATCTATGGTCACTACCTGTGTTGAACTTGTTTAGCACACTGCAGTCTTCTATGACGAATTTTTTGTTACACATAATAAAATCAATTTCACTTGTCGTCCCATTTGGATGTCTCCATGTCCATTTCCTGTGTGGCTTTTTCTTGAAGAAGGAGTTCAAGATGAAAAACCCTTCTGCCTCTGCAAACTCAACGAGAGTATTTCCACGCTGGTTTCTGTTGCCATGACCGAATTTACCTACTGAAGTTTCATTATGTTGCCGTTGCCCTATTTTTGCATTGAAATCTCCCATAATTATTTTCAAGTGCTGCTTACCTTTATTATTTAGACGACAAATTTCCTCATAAAATTCTTCAATTTCTTCTTCAGGATGACTTGTGGTGGGTGCATAAGTTTGAATAATCTGAGCCTGGTATCTTTTCGAGAGTTGGATAACAAGTCGTGCAGCTCTGTCAGAGGAACTTTCAACTTCTACAACTTGAAAGTTCCTCTTTCAAGTTGAAAGTTCCTCTTATATATATATATATATATCGTGGTACATCCTGTTCCCACTAAAAGGGCTCTGACGACCGCCAATAGCGATATAACTATACCATCGGGATTAGAGAAAATGATATCCCACACTCACTAACACGCTTGGCCAGCGTGGTGAGTTATGGCCAAACCCCTCCAAATGGCCTCCACAACTTAAATCTTGGCCCTCAGTCTCCGGCAGCTGGAATGTGTCTGGCCAAGGCAGCGGCCAGTGCGACATGAAGGCAGAGGGTGCTAAGAATCCCCGGAGGACTGGACTAGGCTGCCATCTGATGCTGACCTTGGCTACGTATAATGGACGCTCCCTACCTTCTGATTCAAGGCTTCTTGAATTGGAAGAGGAACTACAAAGGACCAAGTGGGACTTCGTCGGGCTAAGTGAGGTAAGGAGAAAAGGAGAAGATCTCATTGAACTGAAAAGTGGACATCTCTTCTACTATCGTGGGACTGATACTAGCAGAACTAGTGGTGTTGGATTTATAATAAACAAGAAACTGAAGGATAAAGTTGTAGAAGTTGAAAGTTCCTCTGACAGAGCTGCACGACTCGTTATCCAACTCTCGAGAAGATACCAGGCTCAGATTATTCAAACTTATGCACCAACCACAAGTCATCTTGAAGAAGAAATTGAAGAATTTTATGAGGAAATTCGTCATCTAAATAATAAAGGTAAGCAGCACTTAAAGATAATTATGGGAGATTTCAATGCAAAAATAGGGCAACGGCAACAGAATGAAACTTCAGTAGATAAATTCGGTTACGGCAACAGAAACCAGCGTGGAAATACTGTCGTTGATTTTGCAGAGGCAGAACTGTTTTTCATCTTGAACTCCTTTTTCAAGAAAAAGCCACACAGGAAATGGACATGGAGACATCCAAATGGGACGACAAGTGAAAGTGATTTTATTATGTCTAACAAAAAATTCGTCATAGAAGACTGCAGTGTGCTAAACAAGTTCAACACAGGTAGTGACCATAGATTGGTGAGATGTAAGATGCACCTCAACACTAAACTCGAACGTTGAAAGCTCATAAGACAAACAAAATGTATTGACATAACCAACCTTAAAAAACACCATAATACCTTCAAGTTGGAACTGAAGAACAGATTCTCTGCTTTAGAAGGCCTAACATCGGAAGAATTGGATATTTCTGAAGTTAACAGAAAAGTAACCAAAGCTCTTATGGAAACAGCAACAAAATTAGCTGGGTCCAAGAACAAGTTGCATGTGAAAAAATCATCAGGAAAAACCAAAATGTTGATGCAAAAAAGAAGAGAGATGAGGACAACTAAAGAAGATGTGACTTCCAAAGTGGAATATATAGAGCTATGCAAGACAGTACGAAAAAGTATCACTGAAGACGTAAGTAAATTCAACTGTGAACTAGTGAGGAAAGCAATTAAAAACAACCAAACCCTAAAGATAGCAAAGGGACATCTCAGTAAGGGAAGAAAACAGATTATGGCACTGAGAAAAGAAGATGGTTCTGTAACAAGAAATAGAGGCGAAATTTTGACAAAAGTGAAAGATTTCTACTCCAAATTATATGAAAGGGATGATAAATGTACTCCAGACATCATGAAAGGTACCAGAGTTCTTCCAGTCCTCCCAGCAGAAGTTGCACATGCAATCAAGAACATGATGCGGGGAAAAGCTCCAGGAGAAGATGGAATTACTGTAGACATCATACAAGAAGCAAGTGGAGAAATCGAAACAGTACTCGCCCAAATTTTCACTCGATGCCTTAATGAAGGGAAGATTCCTGAGGATTGGAACAACGCTACAATGATCTTGGTACATCAAAAAGGTGACATTGAGGATCTCAGGAACTACAGACCTATCAGCCTCCTATCAGTAGTTTATAAAATCTTCACTAACGTTCTTTCACACCGCTTAAAACTGACACTGGACATGGCTCAACCGAGAGAACAAGCTGGATTCAGGGGTTGCTACAGTACAGTAGATCATATCCACGTACTGAGAGAACTAATTGAAAGAGCGAGGGAATATGAACTTCCATTGTGCATGGCTTTTATCAATTATGAAAAAGCCTTTGATTTGGTGAAACCATCAGCATTTACAATGGCCCTGGAAATCCTGTGGTATTGAAGATGCGTACATTAATATTTTTAATAACATCTATGAAAATGCAAGTGCAAAGATTCGGCTGTTTGAAAATATCACACACATAAAAATTGGAAAAGGAGTGAGACAAGGTGACACCATATCTCCGAAGCTCTTTAATGCCACATTGGAAAATGTCTTTCAATCACTGAACTGGGGAAAAAAAGGGATAAAGGTTAACGGAGATTATCTAACCCACCTTCGTTTTGCTAATGACATAGTCATTTTTGCAACTAGCCCATCACAGCTGCAGAGTATGATCCAGGAACTTGCTGACAAGAGTAAAGAAGTGGGATTAAAAATGAACTTTCAGAAGACAAAAGTGATGTTCAATGCTTTTACAAGAAATAAAGATTTATCGATTGATGGAGAAAAGCTGGAGATAACAGACACGTACGTTTATCTTGGACAGCAGATATCAAGTGAGAGTCACATTGATGAAGAAATTAATCGGCGTACAAAACTGGCCTGGAGAGCTTTTGGAAGAAACAGCATAATTTTCAAGAGCAATGTGCCATTATGTCTTAAAAGAAAAGTGTTTGATCAATACATCCTTCCAGTGCTTACGTATGGTGAAGAGAGGTGGACCTTAACTAAAAGAGAC
The DNA here is from genome assembly GCA_039090855.1 of Macrothele yani. Taxonomy (NCBI): domain Eukaryota; kingdom Metazoa; phylum Arthropoda; class Arachnida; order Araneae; family Macrothelidae; genus Macrothele; species Macrothele yani. The sequence continues at coordinate 2,071,924 of CM077012.1, forward strand.
ATGCAAAGGTTGCAGACAACTCAGAGCAGCATGGAGAGGTACATGCTTGGTGTAACCAGGAGAGATAAGAAGAGGAACTCGTGGATCTGAAAAATGACAAAAGTGGAAGACATCATGATCAGAGTTAAATCCCTGAAATGGAAATGAGCTGGACATACTGCCAGAAGGACAGACCATCGATGGACAGCCGAAATTTTAGATTGGATTCCAAGGGACTGGAAAAGACCCAGAAGAAGTCCACATGGAAGATGGGTGGATGAAATTCGAAAGTATGCGGGAGTGACATTCATCATCATCATCATTGTCAACCATTATCAATCCACTGCTGGACGAAGGTCTTCCCAATTTTCCTCCACAACGGTCTGTCTTGTGTCAATCTCCTCCATGTCACTCTCGCATACTTTCGAATTTCATCCACCCATCTTCCATGTGGTCTTCTTCTGGGTCTTTTCCTGTCCCTTGGAATCCAATCTAAAATTTCGGCTGTCCATCGATGGTCTGTCCTTCTGGCAGTATGTCCAGCCCATTGCTCGTTCGTGACAGACGTAGTGTTGGTGGCTCCAATATTTTATGCATTTTAGTGTGAAATACCTCGTCCCTCACTCACCTGTTTCGTGGCCCGGCTGTCTAAAGGTAGTGTGTACGTTTCGAGCTACTTTTCTAGCGTTTTCATCCTCATATTAGTTCATATTCATCCGTTTTCTTATTGTTTGCTCGTTTGTTTACGTTTGGAAGCTGCCAACATGGCGGCTTCCGGTATTTCCTTATTATCTATGGGCGTGACGGATGCACGTCACGTCACACTTCCCACGTCCATGGAAGTTAACATACTCTCGTCCTCAGATGCCTTCCCAGCTTTCTGGTACTCCTGCACCGGTGCCTTCACTGGACTTGGCTGCGCTTTCTTCTTCAGCTCCTGCATCTGCCTCGGTGCCCTCCCTGGGTACTACTGATTCTACTGCCTTGCCTTCGGCCTGTGCTTCTCTTCCCTCACAGCCTTCTGTGCCTGCCGGATCCGAACAGACTTCTCTTCCGAGGATGTCATTTGCCTCTAAAGTGCAACGAGGCGCTACTTCTACGTCCGATTCCTCTCCACCAGATGATCTTTTGCAAGCAACTCCTATTATTCAGGTATCCATCCACAAGGTGAAGGTAACGATAGATGACAATTCGCAGATTGGCCGTGAGTTCCATAACCTCCTGGATAGAGGTGTGCTCTTTCATGTTTTACCAAATACTCCATTGCCACGCTACATGGAAGCCCTCTCTGGACATGTGTCGTCTGCGTCCATTGCAGGAATTTTCCGTACTGCTCGTGGTATTTCGGCACAGTTCAATCACAAGGAGGATGCTGACTTTTTTCTTGCAAACGGACTTTCGATTGGGACAAACCATCTCATCCCGTCGCCTCTTTCCAAGCGACCGGTGAACATCACGTTCTATCCTGTTTCACAGGAAGTGCCTGATACTGCACTTCCTCTCCTTGTCAGTCATGTTTGTAAAATTGTTGGCAAGGTCTGTCGCCTCTCTGACGCTCCCCGCGGAACTCGATTTGCACATGCTACTGGACCTAGCCGTCAGTTATTGGACGTCTTTCCCACCGAGAAAGCCTTGGCGGATTGCCCTACAGAAGCTACTGTTGAAATTGGCGCACGAACGCACAGTTTCAAGATTTTCACTGCTCACTATTGTACACACTGTTTAACACAGAATCACACCACTGCCTCCTGTGACCGCGTTCGATGTGGACGTTCATCAAGTTCGCATCCCACTGCTGACCACATTGGTCTTTCTACTATCCCCACTACCGGTAGTTTGCCTGACGCGAATTCTTCGTTTCTCCGTCAGACGAACATTTCCGTCACGGACAATGCTGCCTTTCCTCCTCTCCCGACCCGTACGATTGGGCATCCACTTTCACGATTGACAGAGTTGTCTTCGACTACAGATGTGTCTACAGCGGAGTGTTCCGATCCGGGTGTGTTGAGTGGTGGGTTTGGCAGATCGGCCGTCTGGCTCTTCTCCTAGCCTCTCGGATATCGGATCTCCATTTACAACCTTGTCTACCATATCCTTGTTGCAACATCTTCCTGAAGCCTCGGCTGTTGTACCAGTCTCCACTAAGGCAGCTCAGCTACGTACTGCTTCTTCGGCGACGGTCGTTTCCTCGTCTCCTGACTTGGGAGGTGACCCTGATCCAATAATGGATACATCCGCCTCAGCTTCTTCTTCGAAGCGGATTGGAACTTCCAAAGGCGCTCTGAAACAGAAAAAGTTAAAACAACTTTCTGTGCCACATTCTGAGGATTTATCTAGTGTTCCCGAGGTTTCCGGTTCCGGTGTTTCTCCACTTGATGATTCTTCAAACAGTATGCTTCTCCGCTCAGGTCCTGTCAATCCTCTCTCTGATGCTGAGGTTCTACAGGCCGTTGATACGTTTCCTCCAGTTCCTGGACCACTGTCCAGACAGCAACTTTTACGTCTTTTATAACCTGCACGTACGATTATTGGTTCTGAAGAATTCCTTCACTCACCTGATCTGGACCTGTATGCAGCGGTTACGCAATTCGAAGCTTATGTGTCACTTTTTAAATCTCTGTGTGCCACCGATCCTCGGTATCAGCCTTTTTTGAGACGTTACACGGGCCGTCTCGCCTTCTTGAAGGAGCTCGTTGAAAAGCATATATATGATACCTTCTATCCTTTTACCGATGACCTTTAGCTCTCTTCCTCACACCGATTACTTTTTGTTCTCTCAATGCTAGGGGATTTGCGAACCCGTTCGCAGTTGCCCTGGTTTTGCAGACTTAGTGCATGTTGATTCTGATGTTTTCATTGTGTGTTTTTACTGTGATTCACAAGTAATGTATTGTATATTTGCTTTATTTGTGTGTAAATTTGCTTTATTTGCTTTATTTAATGTATTGTAAATTTGCTTTATTTGCTTTATTTAATGTATTGTAAATTTGCTTTATTTTAAAGTTGCGATAATTGCGTGTTTTTGCTGTGCTTTCACAACTAATCGGTCTCGTTACTTGTGTGATCTCCTCATTATCTCAGTATCATTATCTTATCTGTTGTTTCCTGAATTTGTGCCTGTTTTTTAAATTACCTATAATTGTGAGTGTTTGCTGTGTTAGTGCTTTCCTCTATCGCGGATTATTATAGTGGTACGTTTGTTACCTTTGTTATTTTTATAAAGTTGCTGAGGTACTCAATGTTGTTTTGCGCTCTAACCACATTTCAGTTCCGTTCGGTTGATTTATTATAGCATAGTACATTTCATGCATTTGTGCACATGTGTTATAGTGTTTGGCATGCCGTTAGGCCATTCATTGTTCGTGTGCATATTCATTTCCTTTCTGTGTAACGTTGTGCTGCATCGTGGATATACTGACTTTCCGCACTGTTGTTTTCTGTACTGCAGCTATTAATGAATCTCCTGTGTCAGTATTTCGTTATAGCAATAAACTGGGTACCACTATGGTACCCACAGTTACCAATACCAATACCATTGCCATTTCAGGGATTTAACTCTGATCATAATGTCTTCCACTCTTGTCATTTTTCGGATCCACGAGTTCCTCTTCTTATCTCTCCTGGTTACACCAAGCATGCACCTCTCCATGCTGCTTTGAGTTGTCTGCAGCCTTTGTATGTTTCTTTTAGTTAAGGTCCACGTCTCTGCACCATACATAAGCACTGGAAGGATGCATTGATCAAACACTTTTCTTTTAAGACATAATGGCATATTGCTCTTGAAAATTATGCTGTTATATATATATATAAATATATATATATACTATAAAGAAGATACCTAAGCAAAAAAATACATATATAATTTTGACTCACACCTAATACAACATAGAAAAGGTTATGTATCTACCTGTGTGAGTAAAAGGAGAAAAAGATAAAAAAATAAAATAAAACAACTGAATGTAGAAGGTGTCGAGAATACTGAGCCTTGGCTTTATCAAGGACCAGCAAAAACTCTGCATTTTCTCACTTCCACAAAGACCTAGTTGGAAATGGGTTTCTGCAAGGCCATAGATGCAAGTAACATTCCCACCTAAAATAGTTAAAAAATATATATATATAAGTCATGTCCTCCGTAGAGTAGCATGACCTAGCACTAGTTAACAATTTCGCTTGCATCCATTAACCTTCATGGCCCGACCCATGCTCTTCATCTGTTACTATTAAACAGAGAGAAGAAGATTAAAGAGAACTCAAGCTGTGAGAGTGACATAATAAATGGAAATGATTTTCAGCTATAACGAAATTCCAAGTTCGTTTGAGAGAGAATTTAAACCTGAAAAACAATGCAAAAGAAATCCAAATTTTACATTGCAATTAAAAAAAAAAGGAAATGTTAATTTATAACGAACAGATTTTTTGAAAGAAAACTTGAGTCTAAAACCCCCTACTCTACAACTTATGACAGCACGAAAACGAGAATAAGTTAAAGATAAATATTAACTAAAGAAAACTTTGTGAAAGTTATATACCTTAAACAGTTAGTTGCAATATGTACAAAGTATTTCAGCAGTGCTTTAAGTGCATAATTAATTAGTTATTAAGAACTTAACTACTTTGAAAAAGCAGCGCATAGACAGCGCATAGAAAAGGAACAGGCTTAGCCTTCTTCTGTTCCTAGGTACCTCAAAAAGACGCTCAAAATTACAAAGAAAAGTAAGAGTTATAACCCGCAAAAATGTTAACAGACAAACCAATGCTTAAAAGCTGAAAAGCTAAAAAACGACAGAGAAAAGGTACATAAAGTACAAACATTGAACTTATAAAACCTAGAACCCAAAAACAAGGAAGAGAGCTTACCTCTTGTGTGACAAAAACTTTTCTCCACACAAGAGGAGAACATGGCTGACCCCTTCCGCCACTCCCTAGACGCTGGGGGGCAGTGAGGGTGGGGCTGATGGCCTCCTTATACAGCAAGAAAACAACGCGCGGAGATTTTAACCAGAGAAAAAAATATATAAACTTAAGACTGTGGATCTGTATGATCAGAATGAGCAGAATTAACTCTCAGAATACATGAGAAATATTATAAAATACACGAGCAGTTTATTTAATAATCTTTGCATGTATTAAATCACCTTAGTGAGCTTCTATAGATTAATCAGAATCTTATTAATTTTAATGTTGGTTTTACTATTTTTAGTATAGCTATCCTAGTGATGAATAACTAGTTTTCTTTTTTATTTGTTTTTATTTTCTTTTATAAACAGATTTTTAAGCTTTTTTTGTGATTTTGTTTATATTATTTAATTTTTTGTTTTAATAGGACCGTCATATCCATAGCACTAAGGTTCCTTTAGGTAGTTAATAGGCATCCTCTAGCCAACTTCCTTACGGCTTTGATTGGTCAGAATCATATTATTAACTGTGTAGAAAATTAAAGCAGATCTGCCAACCTTACTCTATTATTCAGAATAATTTTTCTTAAAGTTCTTTTGATGAAAGAAGAAGGAATTTCGTTCTCTAGAAAACTTTCTAATAGTATATTAATGTGGTAATTGAAATCCAAATTGTTGCTGCAAATTCTTGAAATTCTTAGGACCTGAGAAATTAGTACATTCTCAATTACTTTGGTTGAAATGTTATTATTCCAGTGTAGATATTTAATTACTTTGAAAGGAAAATTAACTCTTTTATCAAAGAGGCTAATAGATGGGTTACCTCTGTTGAGCTTAATGCTTAAGTCTAGGAACTCAAGTTCCTGATTACTGTGGTTGGTTTTACATAAGTTAAGAGAGCTAGGATAGATATTATCAAAATCACTCTCTATAACTTCTGAATTATTGATACACAGCAGATCATCAATATATCTAAAAGTGTAAAGGTAGTTATCTGAGCAGGTGGGGTGACTTTTAATGAATTTATATTCCTTAAAGAACAGGAATAGATTAGCGATATTTGTGGACATTGATGTTCCCATTGGAATACCGTTCACTTGCTTATAGAGAGTATTATTATATAAGATATGGTTATTTTTTATGCAGCAATTGAGATAAGAGTTCCAAGTTCCTACATCAACAAATTGGTTAAGTTTAAATTCTGCATACAGCTCCTTAAATGTAGTGATTATATCTGATAGAGGCAGATTAGTATATAGGTTTTCAAAATCATAACTATTAATATCTAGGGGACAGACATTGAGTATAGTAGAAATTACTTCTGCATTATTATTAATTATCCAAAAATCTCTGTACATCAAGTTAGAACAGTTTCTAATGTGTTTCAAAACCTTCTTTAAGACATCTTCAAAAGCAAGATCTATTTTCTTTTTATGACTCCTTACTCCACTAGCTATGAACCTGAACTTCACAGGATCCTTATGAAACTTAACCGTTGCAAAAAGAAATGGAAATTCAGGCCCATATCTTCTAGTTTGTGGAATTTTAAGTTTTTTGAAGAATGCCTTAAACCGATTTTCTAACTGCTTGGTAGAATAACTTACGGGCTCGTATGTTACTCTATTATTGAGTTCCATAGTTAACAATTCAAAATAGAACTTCTTACAGATAATTGCAAAATTTCCATTTCTTTTTGCAACGGTTAAGTTTCATAAGGATCCTGTGAAGTTCAGGTTCATAGCTAGTGGAGTAAGGAGTCATAAAAAGAAAATAGATCTTGCTTTTGAAGATGTCTTAAAGAAGGTTTTGAAACACATTAGAAACTGTTCTAACTTGATGTACAGAGATTTTTGGATAATTAATAATAATGCAGAAGTAATTTCTACTATACTCAATGTCTGTCCCCTAGATATTAATAGTTATGATTTTGAAAACCTATATACTAATCTGCCTCTATCAGATATAATCACTACATTTAAGGAGCTGTATGCAGAATTTAAACTTAACCAATTTGTTGATGTAGGAACTTGGAACTCTTATCTCAATTGCTGCATAAAAAATAACCATATCTTATATAATAATACTCTCTATAAGCAAGTGAACGGTATTCCAATGGGAACATCAATGTCCACAAATATCGCTAATCTATTCCTGTTCTTTAAGGAATATAAATTCATTAAAAGTCACCCCACCTGCTCAGATAACTACCTTTACACTTTTAGATATATTGATGATCTGCTGTGTATCAATAATTCAGAAGTTATAGAGAGTGATTTTGATAATATCTATCCTAGCTCTCTTAACTTATGTAAAACCAACCACAGTAATCAGGAACTTGAGTTCCTAGACTTAAGCATTAAGCTCAACAGAGGTAACCCATCTATTAGCCTCTTTGATAAAAGAGTTAATTTTCCTTTCAAAGTAATTAAATATCTACACTGGAATAATAACATTTCAACCAAAGTAATTGAGAATGTACTAATTTCTCAGGTCTAAGAATTTCAAGAATTTGCAGCAACAATTTGGATTTCAATTACCACATTAATATACTATTAGAAAGTTTTCTAGAGAACGAAATTCCTTCTTCTTTCATCAAAAGAACTTTAAGAAAAATTATTCTGAATAATAGAGTAAGGTTGGCAGATCTGCTTTAATTTTCTACACAGTTAATAATATGATTCTGACCAATCAAAGCCGTAAGGAAGTTGGCTTAGAGGATGCCTATTAACTACCTAAAGGAACCTTAGTGCTATGGATATGACGGTCTATTAAAACAAAAAATTAAATAATATAAACAAAATCACAAAAAAAAGCTTAAAAATCTGTTTATAAAAGAAAATAAAAACAAATAAAAAGAAAACTAGTTATTCATCACTAGGATAGCTATACTAAAAATAGTAAAACCAACATTAAAATTAATAAGATTCTGATTAATCTATAGAAGCTCACTAAGGTGATTTAATACATGCAAAGATTATTAAAATAAACTGCTCGTGTATTTTATAATATTTCTCATGTATTCTGGAGAGTTAATTCTGCTCATTCTGATCATACAGATCCACAGTCTTAAGTTTATATATTTTTTCTCTGGTTAAAATCTCCGCGCGTTGGTTTCTTGCTGTATGAGGAGGCCATCAGCCCCACCCTCACTGCCCCCCAGCGTCTAGGGAGTGGCGGAAGGGGTCAGCCATGTTCTCCTCTTGTGTGGAGAAAAGTTTTTGTCACACAAGAGGTAAGCTCTCTTCCTTGTTTTTGGGTTCTAGGTTTTATAAGTTCAATGTTTGTACTTTATGTACCTTTTTCTCTGTCGTTTTTTAGCTTTTCAGCTTTTAAGCATTGGTTTGTCTGTTAACATTTTTGCGGGTTATAACTCTTACTTTTCTTTGTAACTTTGAGCGTCTTTTAGGTACCTAGGAACAGAAGAAGGCTAAGCCTGTTCCTTTTCTATGCGCTGTCTATGCGCTGCTTTTTCAAAGTAGTTAAGTTCTTAATAACTAATTAATTATGCACTTAAAGCACTGCTGAAATACTTTGTACATATTGCAACTAACTGTTTAAGGTATATAACTTTCACAAAGTTTTCTTTAGTTAATATTTATCTTTAACTTATTCTCGTTTTCGTGCTGTCATAAGTTGTAGAGTAGGGGTTTTAGACTCAAGTTTTCTTTCAAAAATCTGTTCGTTATAAATTAACATTTCCTTTTTTTTTAATTGCAATGTAAAATTTGGATTTCTTTTGCATTGTTTTCAGGTTTAAATTCTCTCTCAAACGAGACTTGGAATTTCGTTATAGCTGAAAATCATTTCCATTTATTATGTCACTCTCACAGCTTGAGTTCTCTTTAATCTTCTTCTCTCTGTTTAATAGTAACAGATGAAGAGCATGGGTCGAGCCATGAAGGTTAATGGATGCAAGCGAAATTGTTAACTAGTGCTAGGTCATGCTACTCTACGGAGGACATGACTTATATATATATATTTTTTAACTATTTTAGGTGGGAATGTTACTTGCATCTATGGCCTTGCAGAAACCCATTTCCAACTAGGTCTTTGTGGAAGTGAGAAAATGCAGAGTTTTTGCTGGTCCTTGATAAAGCCAAGGCTCAGTATTCTCGACACCTTCTACATTCAGTTGTTTTATTTTATTTTTTATCTTTTCTCCTTTACTCACACAGGTAGATACATAACCTTTTCTATGTTGTATTAGGTGTGAGTCAAAATTATATATGTATTTTTTGCTTAGTATATCTTCTTTATAGTATGTGTATTCTGAATTTTCAAAACTGCTGCGTTGCGCGTTTTGATTTTCAGGTTATTTTGCACCCTTCGTTTTAAATTCTAAAAAATTTTTTCCTTAGTCTTCAGTTTTGCTCTTAAGTATATAAATATATATATATATATATATATATATATACTACCTACCAACAAATAATTCGACACCTGTGATAGCAAAGGAAAACGAAGTTTATTCACCTTCAATAGTTTGTGGAGCCACCACGAGCGGCGATTACAGCTGCGACCCTCTGGGGCATACTCTCAATCAGGCGTTGTACGATGGCTAGCGGTATTTTCTTCCACTCGGCTTGGAGAAGACAGGTCAGTTCCTTCACCGATTTCGGACGGTGGGGGCACCCTTTAAGTTCACGCACCAACTCGTCCCAGAGGTGCTCGACACGGTTAAGTTTCGGGCTCTGCGCAGGCCAGTCCATTCGATTAACCACATTGTCACCATGCCAAGCCATGGTGGACCTCGTAACATGACTGGTGGCATTGTCATCCTGAAAGTAACATGGGTCCACCCCGTAAAACTTCCACAACGTAGGAAACGCATGGTCATCCAAAATGGTGCAGTAGGTCTCGGCGTTGAGTCTACCAGGAATTGCGACCAAGGGTCCCGTGCCATACCAGGAGAAACACCCCCATAGCCTAATTCCACCGCCGCCGAACTTTACAGTTGGCACAATACATTTCGGCAGGAGGCGTTCTACAGGCAGACGCCCAACCCAGACCTTGCTATCTGAACGGTAGAGGGTGAACCTTGATTCTTCGCTCCAGAGAACCTGTTTCCACTGTTCAACGGTCCCCTGTCGACGTTCTTTGCACCACGTTAGCCGAGCAGCGCTATTGGACTTGGTGATCAAAGGCTTGTGGGCGGCAGCACGTCCATGATAACCGAGCATATGGGCTTCCTTACAGATTGTATTCATCGAAAGAATACTCCCGGATGCCTGTTGAAACTCCTCGCGGGTGTGGCCCATCGATTTGGTGCGGTTCTTCCGAATTTCTTTGGCCACCACACGTCGGTCTCTAACTCCTAGTTTTGCGGATCTGCCGGATCGGGGCACATTCCGACAGTCACCTCTCATCTTCCACTTGCTAATCACGTTGGCCACTGTCGATTTTGGGTACTTCAACTCGCTGGATAGGTCACGTATGGATCGGCCATTTCTGTGATACCCGACGATTACACCTTTCTCGAAATCAGAGAGCTCTGACCTGCGTGGCATCTTGCATGCGACTGGTTGCGTTGTTGTTTCCCACACGATATTTAACGGCGGCGGCAGTGACGTGTATCAGGACCGCAGATATCGTCGATTGCAGGGGTGTCCAATTACTTGTTGGTAAATAGTGTATATATATATATATATATATATTGACAAAAGTCACCTGACACCTAGAAGAGAAACACAACATAGCGTTTATTGGACATACATTATTACGGTGTTGGTCCACGTTTGGCTTTAATGCATGCACTGACCCATCGAGACGTGTTTTCGACAAGGTTTTGGAACACAGCGACAGGTATGCGCTTCCATTCAGCCCATAATTCTGCCGCTAACTGTTGCTTAGTAGTAGGCTCTGGTTCCAAACTTCTTATGCTGATCTCTAATTCATCCCATAGGTGCTCTTTGGGATTAAAATCATAGCTCTGTGCTGGTCAGTCTACACACGATACGGAATTATCGTCAAAAGACGCCGTAACAGTCCTTGCTTTATGGCTCGGTGTATTATCCTTCTAGTACCAACAAGGCTAGGTGTCATAGTATTGCCACATAGTTGGTAGGGCATAATTGTCCCGAATATCGAGGTAGACGGGCTGGTTAACAGGTTTTTCCACGATAACCAATGGGCCGGGACCATACCACAAAAACAATCCCCAGACGAGTGCACTGTGGGTGCCTGGGTTGGTGGAATATTGAGGGATTAGAACAGGAAAATGTGAAGGCTTACAATAGCCAAAAGTGCTTGTAGATCCAGACTCTAGGTTACGCTGGATCAAAATATCCAAAAATGGGAGTGAACCCTGGTTCTCAAGTTCTACGGTAAAGTTGATAGTGGGTAAAACTGAGGAAAGCGACTCAGCAAACGTATGAAGATCGTCAATGGAATATTGCCAAAAAAGTAACACATCGTCAACATATCGCAATTAAAGCAGTGACCGAGATGAATGACTCGTTACAATTCTGTCTTCGAGGGACTGCAAATTAATCTCGGCCAGCACAGCAGAAATGGGGGATCCCACGGGGGTCCCAAATTTCTGCCTATGTATGATATTGTTAAAACGAAAGTAAGTACGATTGTTCACGGGGGTAACGCCCAGGGAAGGAAGTTCGTGTTCAATAATACCATGGACATGATCAACAGGGACATTAGTATACAAGAAGACCACATCCAAGGATGCAAGGAAAAAAAATGCGTTTTTAATGTCAAGTGAGGTGATTGATTTTAGCGAGTGCCTGAGTCGAACTACGAACAGAGTATTCTGACCGCTTAATCAAGGGTGTTAAGAAAATGGCAAGCGCCTTTTCAAGAGGACAGGTACTTTTCAAGAGGACAGAACTACGAACAGAGCATTCTGACCGCTTAATCAAGGGTGTTAAGAAAATGGCAAGCTCCTTTTCAAGAGGACAGGTAGGGTTGGCGAACCCTGAGATTTAAGGACGAACTGGGTGGTTGATTTTACGAAGTTTTAAGGTGCCGAAACGTTCAGACGTTCTGGGGCCATTGGGTGGGTGCATATGCTCCGAGATGCATTTAAGCAAGAAACCTTGGTTTTTAAGTTTGCTGAGCAAAGATATTGTTGCAGCGGTCGGATCACGTTTAACAACAGCGTGAGGTATATTGTTAATGGCATCAAGCATTTTTGTAATAGTCTTGCTTGTCAATAAGTACAATTTGCTGTGATTTGTGTGCAGAGGTAATAGAGAGAGAAGGATGCCTTGCCAAAGCGAGGAGTTGCTCTTTCTCGTATTGCAAGCTTTTAATGCCTGGATCATGCTGCCTGGTTTTATTGCGTGTAATGGCACTAATGACTTTTGGGCGAATAGTGTCCTGGTCGCTAGGGGAAAGTGCATAAACGATACTCTCCACCTGCGGTATTAATCGAAGTGCATCACAATGGGAATGGAAGAAGCAAAATTTAAATCCACGTTCAAAGGCAAGTCTGGGCATGAGAAATGTTCACAGAGCTCAGATTAATGAACGCTGGTGTTGAAGTGGATGAGTGACCCAGGCTAACATCATAACTTCTTAACAGACAAGACTATCGCCAAACAATGCTTGATGTCATTAACAATATACCTCACGCTGTTGTTAAACGTATGCACCCACCCAATGGCCCCTGAACGCCTGAAATTTTCGGCACCTTGAAACTTCACAAAATCAACCACCCAGTTCGTCCTTTAGTCTCAGGGTTTGCCAACCCTACCTGCCCTCTTGAAAAGGCACTGGCCATTTTCTTAACACCCTTGACGGAGCGGTCAGAATACTCTGTTCGTTGTTCGACTCAGGCACTCATACTAATGTCCCTGTTGACTATGTCCATGGTATTATTGAACACGAACTTCCTTCTCTGGGCGTTACCCCCGTGGAATCCATTGCCATTATGGCTGCTCTCCGCCTTGTGAACAATCGCACTTACTTCCGTTTTAACAATATCATATATAGGCAGAAATGTGGGACCCCCATGGGACCCACCCCTCTCTGCTGTGCTGGCCGAGATTACTTTGCAGTCCCTCGAAAGCAGACTTGTAACGAGTGATGCATGTTGGCCACTGATTTACTTGCGATATGTTGACGATGTGTTACTTTTTTGGCAATATTCCATTGACGAACTTCATACGTTTGCTGAATCGCTTTCCTCAGTTTTACCCACTATCAACTTTACCTTAGAACTTAAGAACCAGGGTTCACCCCCATTTTTGGATATCTTGATCCAGCGTAACCCAGAGTCTGGATCTATCAGAACTTCTGCTTATCGTAAGCCTTCACATGTTCCTGTTCTAATCCCTCAATCCTCCACCAACCCCGGCACCCACCAGCTTGCTTCCTTAAGGTTTATGATCCGACGTGCCTTCTCCCACTCGTCTAGCTCTCTTCTGCGGCAATTGGAAATTGCGAAGATCTTCAACATTACCTTAATTTTTGGATACTCAAGGGACTGTGTTTACGGCTTGTTGCGTGACACTCGCAGACTAATGTTTACTCCCTTTTGACGAGAAGCCACCCCATTCTCTATGTGGGTTCTATTGATCATTACCCGTCGGTGGTTGCTATCCTGCACAATGCCTGTCGAAGGCATCAGATTTGTTTTGGCATCAGGACAACTTACTTATTTACGCTAGTTAAATCAGACCGTGACACTGTAAATATTACCATGGTGTGAATAGGATACCCCTGAAGTCAAACAATTCATCAACCAGCGACAAAGTGTATATTGGATCGACACTTCGTTCTGTTGGTGTCCGTGTTGCGGAACACCAATACGACATCAGGTCTGGTGCTGTCACTACTGCCCTCGCCAATCTGGTGGATGGGGGCCAACACACACCCTTTTGGGAAGAGACTAAGATTCTTGCTCCTGCTTCTAATAAATTTGCTGTTTTATTTACTGAAAGTGTATACATTTGCAGTTTGTCAACCATTTGCTGTAATGACGACTCCCCATGTGTACTACCACAGTTATGGAGGTCTTATTTCAAAGATGTATATAACCCTGCTAAAGCTAAACCTGTAACCGCCAACGAATAGTGTATTAAGCACATATGTATATTATGCCTTCCGAACTTTACATATTACGTAACAACTGATGCATCCTGGGAGTTTGTCCCCTTGTATTTAGTGGTATGTCGGCGCGGTGCTGTCTGTTTTGCCTGTTGATGGACTTGAGGCAAGTCAGAAAGATCTTGCATGCCATTTTAACCTATTGTAGCTATTGCTTTTAATTGTATATAAAGTTTGTCTTTTATCTGCAATTGACTTATCATGGCTTGTTGTTTATCGTGCATTGATAGCTTACTTACCCTCCGAATTGTTCCACCTGCACGTAAAAAACTCTATCTTTCATGATATAGGAGCTTGCTGGACAAGAGTAGAAAATTGGGATTAAAAATTAACTTACAGAAAACAAAAATGAAATACAATGCTTTCATAAAAACTGAAAATGTTGAGGTTGATGGGACAAATATAGAAGTTACTGATGACAACATCTATCTTGGACTATGGATATCAAGCAATAACCATATCAAACAAGAAATTAATTTGGGTAAGAAATTTGGCTGGAGTGCATTTAGAACAAGCAGTACAATTTTCAAGAGCAGTTTGCCATTGTGTCATAAATTAAAGTGTTTAATCAGAAAATGCATGCTTCCACTTCTTACTCACTGATGTGAGACATGGACCTTAACTAAAAAGACATGCAGAGACTGTGGACAACTGAAAGAAGCAGAAACAACTGAATACTTGGTGTAACCAGGGAATATAGTAAACGTAACGCATGGATCAAGAAAATGAAGAGAGTGGATGACATCATAATCAGAGTAAAGATTCTTAAGTGGTAATGTGTTGGGCATATTGCTAGAAGAATTGAAAACAGTTGAGCAGGTAACGTACTGGACTTCATACCGAAAGACAGAAAAATACCCAGAAGTGTGAGATGTGTAGATGAAATTCGAAAGCATGAAAGAGTGAATTGGAAGAGATTTTCTGAAGACAGATTTCTGAAAGCTAACTGCTCGGGCAAACTTTCTCGCAGCAGTGGATTAAATATTGTTGATAATGATGGCATAAATCAACCTGTACCTTTTCTTATAAACAGTAGTATGGATTCATTCGTCACACTGAGGAATTATTTTTTTATGTATATTCATTTGTTTATATACATACACTGGCGAAAACAGAAGGAAAAGTACAAATCTTTATTTAATATCAAGTACGACGATCATTGTTGTGAATGGCCAACTATGTAACGCGGCATGAATTCAAGGAGGTGCCTGATTTCGTTTTGGTCCAAAGATAGCCATTTTTGTTGCATAATATCACGCACGTGTAATTTAAATGTTTGGATCTGCACAAGAATAAATGATTGCATGAGCTCTTTCCAGCATATCGCTCATATCTTCAAATGAACTTCGATCTGACTATAATACAAAAGTCCTTCTTGTGCTCATAAAATGAGTCCCGCTAGACTTTTGCACGATGTGCTTTTGTATTATAATCCATTAAGGTGCCGTCGAATGAAAACAAAGAGTGGTAACATCACAGGGTGCGCTTGATCGGCTACATAACTCAGGTATTTTCTGGATATCTTCCCTTCCACTGATATCAGCCGACCCAATCTGTAACGACAGAACATCCTCATAGCATAGTACCACCGCGGGATACTTTTATTGTTGCAGAAGGAATGTTGCGTCCGTCGGTACACGAGTTTCTCGCCACACTCTCTACCGACCGTAAGTGTAAAACAATGTATAGCGTAATTCATCCGAACACATCACTTTTTGCATTGGTCTACGGATCATTCGGCAATATCGGCACCACTCTAAACGGATTTTGTTGTTTTTGTATTTCTGAGGCAGGTGGTTTCCGAATGGGTAGACATCGAACATCCAATTTATTTAACTCCCTACGCAGGGTTCATATCGAAATGGGCTACTCCTGGCCTTTGTTGAATTCACCGGTCGGTTACTGCACACTGGAAGACGTATTCTTTTGCATAATTCTTCTCACAGCACAACGGTCACGATCTTTAAGCCTAGTTCTCCGTTATCATTTATTTATCCCGGATATGGAAAACTTGCGTGTCTTCCAGTTCGTGAACACCTTTAAAATCGTTGTTTTTGAAAAACCAGCAATTCCTTTTATTACATGAATCGTGATACACGCTAAACATGCGCCTACACTGAAAGCTTTTCGGAATTCCGACAGACCCTGGGTTTTTTCATCTTTACATGAGTTACTACAGCCTCTAATAGCTTTTACGCCTATATAAATAGCACAAGGATAAACGTTATCAGCCAATGTGAATGTTATGTTTGTATACATTGTCATTTGTCTGCGACTGTCTTACAAAGGTTCGTAATTCTTTTGGCCGAGTTGTTTATATACAGGGCATCCCATGCGTTCGCTTATCCGGTTAAATGTATAAATACTTATAATGTGTTGTTCTTTGTTATTTTGGTTGCTTCGACATGTTGATGAATGACAGAGTAATGACGATTCGTCTCACAGCCCAGAAGAAATTGGAATTCGTTTATACTCAGGTCGCTAAAATTAGATAGCGAGAAGCACGTAATTTCACAGGCAAAATATAGACAAGCCAAGTCACATTTCCGTCAATAATATTCTGAAGAGACTGAAGGAGACTGGCTCGGTGATAGGTAAACCTTATTCAGGTAGTCCAAGGACTTCCACAGATGAGGACCACACTGTGGATATTCTGATTAAAGCCGAAATTAGCCATTGCAAATCTAAAACAATACACAATACATGAGCACTGGAAAGTCATCTGTATCTATAATCCTGAGAAGAAACAGGTTGCCCCCTTCAAAAGGCAAATGATACAAGAATTTAATAGGGACGACATTGATCGCAGAGAGCAGTTATGTGATTGGATACCAGAAAACTTCAGGAATAACCATATTTCTTGGAGGTCAATCTTCAGTAATGTAGCAAACTTTCACATGAATGAGATAGTTAATTACCATAATGTTCTTTACTGAGCTGCGACACGTCGCTAGGTTGAAGACGCAAGCATACAGAAGGTTCACAGGCTGTATTGTACGCAGATCATGGCGACGACATCGTAGTACCTTGGGTTTATACCCACATACTCATGGACCACTATATTTGCAAGTGTCAAATGTCATTTTAGTGCCCTACTTATAGGATATAGCCTTAAATACGTACTTCAGTGTTTCCTGTCGGCATCATGGGATATCGTCCTACGGTGCTATAACTATCCGAAATTGCTTGAATAAAAAGCTTCCCTGCGAATCAGTATGCTGATGAGTGGCTGTTGAATGACTACCTCGAAGTCCAGATGTAACATCCTTGGATTTCTTTCCCATATGGCCACCGAAAATCGTGTGTGTGTGTGTGTGTGTGTGTATATGAGTGTGTGTGTACAGAAGATGAAAAACGGAACCGTGAGTACATATAATTTAAGCCCCAAGGAGCAACATCCGGGAATTCAGACCATTCTACAACATGTGAATAAATAAAGCGGACTTTAGAGCATACAAAATTAAAGTTACATGCTCATAGTGTTTACCATCAGCAACTATGTACGCATGCACGTGTTCAACCATCTGTTTCCGTGTATACTGATCAACAGATTCTCAAAACATTAGAACGTTCACCTTTGATCAGTTATTGAAGATTTAGTACATACCTGTTTATGTCCGTTCACTACAATATTTTGTGTGAACTGCCACTGGTCTATCCATAAGACGTTTGACAAGAAATCTGGTTCCTCTTATAAAGTATTTAATACAAAGTTAAAAAATTCCAGCCATTTCTCTGAATCTCCAGTGTGAAGTGCCTGCTGAAAAGGACACGAATAGGGGACTATATGTTACCGTTGAAAAATTTCGACTGAAACTGCTATTCTAGACGTATTAAATTATTTACATTTTAGTCTTGGTAATGGCTCTAGTGTGGTGGGGTTTTTTTGTGATCTTTCCCGCGCTTTTGATACCATTTGTTATGACACATTGTTATCCAAGTTAGAAACATTGGCAGTAGGGGAGTTGCTAAGACTTTATTCCAAAACTATTAACTATTTAACAGGTCGGAAGCAATTTGTACAAATACAGGATGTTCGATCTGCCCTTCTGGTTCGTCATGGTGTTCCTCAGGGATCGGTTTTGGGCCCGTTATTATTTTTAATTTACGTTAATGATTTATTTACTATTACTTCAAGTGCTACTCCTATTTTGTATGCTGATGATACAAGCCTATTTTTTCTGGGGACATTCTGTCTGAGTTGATCCCACGTGTAAATTTGGAACTTCAGGATTATTATCGTTGGTTTCGCTGTAATTCCTTAATCATAAATGTTTCCAAAACTACAAATGTACTTTTTTCGCGATGTAGGCGACGAATGGATATTGCAAATGGGATACTATTTAATGGAGTGCCCTTTGACTTTCAGGTTGTTGTAAAGTTCGTGGGTGTATATTTATAAGATAATTTGAAATGGGATACACATGTTAGTGAAATTGCGGTTGGGCTCAAATTCCGTATTGGTATCATCTATAGGATTTCAAGTTTATTGCCTGTTATTGTATTTTTCATTGATTTATCCATTTCTATCTTACTGTCTTTTGGCTTGGGGTCGCACAGCTATTAGGAATGTTAATAGAATTTATGTTTTGCACAAAAAAAAAATTACGTTTGGTGAATCCGTCTTTACAGGTACATTCCCTTTTTCTTAGTTATCAGATAATGCCATTTGATAAATCATACAGTTTTCAACTATTATTGTTTATGCATGAACGTATATATGGTAATAAATATTCAGATCTAATTACCTTACATTTGCGTTTTCATGATCATGACACTCGTGGTGACATTTAACACCTAGAGCGCGTACACATTTTTTATTTAATAATATTAACGTGACCTGCCCTAGGTCCTGGAATGTGTTGCCGATTCGGATCAAGACGGTGACGCAATATTCGGCATTTAAAAGAGAGCTTAAGAATATTTTACTTAATGGTTGATTTCTGGTTGGTCACATATTGTTTATTATTACTTCAATTTCCTGTATTACGGTTAAATTCTTCCTTGACTTGACGCTTTAGATTTTTTTTCTTGGGGACTAAGGGCTCGTCCGGCTATTTGTTAGCCTTTTTCCTAGGTTCCCTTGCCACATTACATCGCAACGATTTGTTATAAAGAATCTGTTGCAGTGCTTTAATTTATTTAAAGCTAAAATATTATAGCGATACTTTGACGCTTTGCAATTATTATTTACTTTGGTTGTGGTCCCTGTGGTGAGACTTTTGATGTATTGTATACGAAGTGTTCGCACCTTCTTCTTGTCGGTTTGTGTGACTAAATTATTTATTTCAGTATGTAACTTTTTTACTTCTTCCAATTATGGTTGGCTTTGCAATTATTATTTACTTTGGTTGTGGTCCCTGTGGTGAGACTTTTGATGTATTGTATACGAAGTGTTCGCACCTTCTTCTTGTCGGTTTGTGTGACTAAATTATTTATTTCAGTATGTAACTTTTTTACTTCTTCCAATTATGGTTGGCTTTGCAATTATTATTTACTTTGGTTGTGCTCCCTGTGGTGAGACTTTTGATGTATTGTATACGAAGTGTTCGCACCTTCTTCTTGTCGGTTTGTGTGACTAAATTATTTATTTCAGTATGTAACTTTTTTTACTTCTTCCAATTATGGTTGGCTTTGCAATTATTATTTACTTTGGTTGTGCTCCCTGTATTGAGACTTTTGATGTATTGTATACGAAGTGTTCGCACCTTCTTCTTGTCGGTTTGTGTGACTAAATTATTTATTTCAGTGTGTAACTTTTTTACTTCTTCCAATTATGGTTGGCTTTGCAATTATTATTTACTTTGGTTGTGCTCCCTGTGGTGAGACTTTTGATGTATTGTATACGAAGTGTTCGCACCTTCTTGTCGGTTTGTGTGACTAAATTATTTATTTCAGTATGTAACTTTTTTACTTCTTCCAATTATGGTTGGCTTTGCAATTATTATTTACTTTGGTTGTGCTCCCTGTGGTGAGACTTTTGATGTATTGTATACGAAGTGTTCGCACCTTCTTCTTGTCGGTTT
Organism: Macrothele yani; assembly: GCA_039090855.1. NCBI lineage: Eukaryota > Metazoa > Arthropoda > Arachnida > Araneae > Macrothelidae > Macrothele > Macrothele yani. The sequence continues at coordinate 2,091,887 of CM077012.1, forward strand.
GTGTGACTAAATTATTTATTTCAGTATGTAACTTTTTTACTTCTTCCAATTATGGTTGGCTTTGCAATTATTATTTACTTTGGTTGTGCTCCCTGTGGTGAGACTTTTGATGTATTGTATACGAAGTGTTCGCACCTTCTTCTTGTCGGTTTGTGTGACTAAATTATTTATTTCAGTATGTAACTTTTTTACTTCTTCCAATTATGGTTGGCTTTGCAATTATTATTTACTTTGGTTGTGCTCCCTGTGGTGAGACTTTTGATGTATTGTCTACGAAGTGTTCGCACCTTCTTCTTGTCGGTTTGTGTGACTAAATTATTTATTTCAGTATGTAACTTTTTGAAAACATTAATTTCATTGGTATATACTTCGTCATGTGTATATCTTAATGAATATATGATATTATTTGCAAAAATTGAATTGAATGGAAATGGTTATACTTTTAAAGTTTTGTAATAGTTATACTATTGAAGTGTTGCAATTTCTCAGATACTTTGTTTTTTTGCTAATTTCTCAGTTACTTTGGTTGCATGCTGCGTGCAACCGTTGATTTCTACGATATAAAAAGTCTGAGATCATTAATTCTGTTTGCACATTTACATTATTATTATTATTACTGTATTCTTGGACTTTTGTTGCTTAATATGATTGTAGATGTACTCCTGGGTGTGTATGGACTAAATTCTGCTTTGTTGTGGTGTGGCATGAAATTGTAGTTAAATAAATAAATAAATCTCACACAGTCTTAGTAAAACTTACGCCAAAAACCACAACTACGAAGAAACCACTGCTTTCGAGCATCAAATGCTGACAACATTGGTTACCTCGCACACACACCTTTAAATATCACGCTGTCCGAGCAGGTCTCACGACAGTTAATATTCGTTTTTTTCGGGACAAACGTTTTATGTACTAGGGTGAATGTACAAGTGAATGTCCGGATCCAGTAAATTACCAATATCCACTTAAAACGTTTAAAATAAGCTCCACATGCCTGTTATTCAATGAAGTTGCACAAATAAGAGAAGCAGCGAAGTCTCTTTTAAGGCTTGCGATTGGCTGACCATAATTACGTGATACAGAATCTAAGATGGTGGTATACATATGGGTGCAGTGAAATTGTTTGTTCTGTTCAAACTCCATAATAAAGTACGCCTTGTGCGATTAATCATGTAGTAATATAATATCACATATTATAGTGGTTCCTTCTTACTTTTATTATATTGTTGTAGAACTTAAAAGTAATAAATATATTTTTCATAGAAAGAAAACGTATATAACCCCAACTGCATGCATTAGTAGTGGTGGTCACATACTGGTGCAAATCCCTAGTATGGTACCAGTGAATGACCATTTTGGTCATGCACAAGTGTTAGAAAAGATTCTGTCTCCTGCTCTGTTACCAAGTATAATGACCACCTGTGACGTATATTCCAAATTAACTTTCCTTTTTAGTTTCTTTCCCTATGTAAATCTTGAGTTTATTCTGTTATTCTTCACTCTTAACTTGATATCTTTCTCTCAAACGAATGCGTTTGGCAACACAATTGAGGTTGAATGCACGTGACGTATGCCTTTTACTTCTGGATGTATATAAGTCCCATATAAATGAGGAGCTGTACAAATTCTGTGTAGAAAAACAAATTATGATATTTTGCCTTCTACCAAACGCAACGCATATTCTACAGCCTTGTGATGTAGCAATTTTTTGACCTCTGAAGAGCGAGTGGAGAAACGTTATCAGGAAGAACAAACAAGAAACTTCAAGACCAGTTTCAAAAGTAAATTTTGCTATTTTGTTCAGCAAAGCTATCGGAAAGCTTTGAAAGCTGATACCATCAAGAGAGGTTTTGAAGTGCGTAGATCATTCCCTTTCGATCCTGATGAGGTCGACTATATTAAATGCATTTCAACTAGACAAAAGGAGTTATTCAGTGCAGGACAAGTGTCCAATAGACATGAAAATACAGAAGAATACATTTTTGCACTCAGGGTGATAGAGAAGGAGATACCTCTAGATATGCTGGAGTCTTTTAGGGAAGCAGATGCAACCAGAATGGAACCAGTAACTGAAAAGGTATTGTTTTCTCTCTGGAAGACAATAAATTCCAAAATTCATGTTATCAGTTCTCGGCATGTCCTAAGGACGACAGCAGACAGACCAGTCAACATTTCTGCTTCAACAGAAGATAATACCTATCAAGAAAGTGTTATGTACAGGATAGTGAAAACAATGGGAATCAAATTAGTATGTATCAGATGATATCCCCGTTGCAGTTCTTCATGCGAGTCTGATAATCATACTAATGTACCTCCCGGATTATCTACAAGCACTGCCGCTGTTCCACATACATCATTTAGATCAAAAAGTGTCACTAATGTTTGGAGTAATCACTTACACTGGTCAAAACATGGAAATGAAAAAGATATTGGAAAGAAGAAAAGAAAAACTGAAAACATTCCTTTTGCTGTGACTTCGGGAAAATGGAAGAAATACCGTGAAAAGAAGTCAAGAGAAAAGGAAGAGAAAGAAAGTGCAAAGCAAACAACGCAAAGAAGAAAGAGAGGAAAAGAAAAAACAAAAAAATAATCCTAAGAAAAAAATATAAGAAAACGCAAAGATTGGGAGTGCGAAACTGAAACAGATTAAAATGGAATGCCACTTGCTTCTGAGATAGACCTAAATTTGAACTGTTTGCAACTCGCTCTGCCAGAAGTGATGTCCATAATATTGATTTCAATTAAAGTTTTCATGTTATTGTAAAATATGATGGGAAATATCTAGGAATAGTGGTGACAAAAGATAATACTGAATCCGAAGTAAAAGTAATGGTAAAGGCCAATCAAGACAAATAGAAATGGCCAAAGGAAGTTGATGAAATAGGTCGACGTTAAAGTAGATGGCGTTCAGGCATCGTGCGTCACACTATTCGTTCGCGTTTCGTTCGGCTCGGCTCTCGGGAAACTTGTTCGGAGATCGAGGCTTGTGAGTCGCAGAATATAAACAAATATTGTCCTTGGACTCAAGCGTATTCGAAATGTTGTATGCAACTCAGTTTTCACTTCTAAATAATTGTAATAATGAACTAAGGTTTTGTAGAAGTATATATATATATATATGGAATGTATTTGAATTTAAAATTTTGTAACCCAGTGTGAATATTTTTACGGTTGTAGACTGTCAGAAATGGTATAGAACTGAACACAACCCAATTACGATTACGAGTACCCTTAGTTGTTTATGTGAATGCTTTTCGAGCAGCCAATAATAATTATCCTAATAATTGTTGTTATAGCGTTCAAATAATTGTCATTGTAGCATATTCCATATCCGATGCCGGCATCCCTTATAACGTTGCAAAGGCTACCATGATTCCTAGGAAGTAAAAAGTATTCCTAGTGGAATTTGCACTGCTGTTGATAGAAATGTGATCAAGTAATCGTAATGGGTACTTTGAAATGGGTAATCTGAAAAACAGGCCTGTAACCGAGCTAAATGATATATCAATAGGGGCAATAAAAAGACTAAAAGAAAACAATCTTTGTAGATCATGCACGAACACACAAAAGTTTTTTCACTAGTAAACAATTTTAATTGCAGATGCTTAACGAAATCAGAAATTCTTGACTTCTCATCTCAGAATAATTGAACCGAATTTTGGCACCTTTATCCGAAATATATATGTATGTGAAGAAATGTGTGTGTGGCCTAGTGCTAAAATAATGCAATCCCCCCCCCCAAAAGAAAACTAGGTAGGTTAAAGTGCAATGAATATGGTTAACGTATGCTGCTGTAGCCTGTAATGATATGTATTCTGCTTATTATGAAATTTAAATAATTCCGAATTATAATTATATTTGTTATTAATTCCAAGTTCCTGATAGAGTATACAGGATAGGCTGATTGTTGTTTTGCTTAAATGTTAATGAATCATATTTGTTTTAAATATGAATCAAACTTAGTTTTTGTTTATACAGTAGGTAGCCTGATTTTCCTCTTTCCCAAGTTGATACTTCTAAATTTGATTTGAATGAACATTAACAGTAACATTTCCACATTTTAATAGAGGTTAAGCTAGAAGAAACTACTCTGAGGCTGACTTTATAGGAAACCCGTGTTGAAGGACAAGAAAATTACAATTTCCATTGGTTTAAGCAACACATTTCAATAATTTCTGCATGCGGTCCTTTATTGGTGCCAGAGTAGTCAATCAGTGGAAAGAAATGGTCATTATCTGGGGTTCAAGGTAAGAGAAAGTTGTCTTCGTTATTTTGGCTTTCTCTGTACTGCTAGAAAGAAACCAACATGCTAGTAGTATTCTATAACCCTTCTAGATGCTTTTAACAGAACGCTCTTTTTGACTGTGATTGTATTTCATACAGCAATCAGGAAATATTAATGTTGTGACTCTTAACTGGTCATTTACTAGAACACTCACCCTATTTCTGTCATGTTGTACAGCTGTATCGCTGACTATGTTGCCCCATATCCAATAGCGGGAAACATAGCAGCTGTATCTCCCTCCATTGGAGACATGTGGTTGGACGTTGTTTCATCATTTATCCCCAAGATATCTGTTATACACATGCACATTCCTTGTCACCATGTGTATATACGTATATATAGATTCAAACACTGTGTTCAGCCAAAACAATTAGCTTACTTTCTTCACTGATTTTCCGAAAATCTGTCTTACCTCAAGTTTCTAAAACTACAATATTTACTATATGTCAATTGAAAAATAACTTATTTTGCTGATCCTAGATATTAATTTCTCGAGTCTTCAGCAACTGCTCTGCCATCTTACAAAAGAAAGCAGCATGTCTCTAATTTCTATAATTTTTAGAGCTCTCTAAATCTCACGAAAATTAGGGAGATACAGCATTCTTCTTATCCCAGATTCAAATAGATAAATCCTCGAAGTTCCTTTTTTTCATGTAAGTTTTTAGAGATTTCCATAATTTCAATGTAATTTTACCGCACATCACTTCAGAATCTTCCACTTCCTTGTGTCTCAGTTCTCGAAAAATCAATTAATTCAGGTATGTTTTTTCAACTTTTTCACATAGAATCGTCCATCCTACATTCACAACTTTGCTATTTCTCAAACTCAGCAAGATTTATTTCCTTACTGCTTTATGCACAAATCGACATTCTTTCTAGATCTAGTTTTTTAGCACCAAATGTACTTTTTAATCTGAGAAACAATAGTATGATTATAATCCAGATTGGCCAAATTGAGACAGTACGTTTAACTCCGTGAGCTCTACTCAAATTTCTTTCGCCGTCTATTTAAAAATCGCAAATCATAATCCTTTTACTTAAAATCACTAGCGTAATTCTAAATATCCAACTCTATTTGTCGAACTGAGATCTTTCATTGTATTAACAGATCTCTACTAAATGTTAATTCCCCTTATAAAAACTTCTGCTTTTATGGAATCGAAATAAGTAATATTGAGTCAACTTATTCCATTCTCTACCATATCAATTTCGGAAGAACAAAGTACATCCGTACACCAACAAACAGTAAGTTGATTTTTAGGAACAAAACTCAGTTCCCAGATAGATTCTGATTACTGCACATCTTACTTGAATTTCCTTCTGAAACTCTTTCAGAACAGCAGGTTGTTCTCACTTAGAAGCAGTGGACTGAGGGTAAGAAGTCACTAATGTTCCCGAAATTATCCGGCGCAGTCTAGTCAAAAAACCTATTTACCTTATTCTATTTAAAATTCAAATAATTCAATTTTCCCACTTATTAACATTATCTCGGTTTTAAGGAGGAAACAAAGGTAACCAAACAGACAGCACATTTGTATTTGGCAAACCCTATTTACATTTCTTCATTAATATACATTGACTTGATTTTTAATAACCTTAAAAAGTTCCCGAATTAAAATATGTATTCTGTTCAAAAAACAATATTGCAAGTTCGTTATTCAGCCAAAATTTATTGTGCCTTATGAAAAAGCTTGATGTTAAAGAACCAAACCAAGTTCTCAAACTCAGTCAGCCACTTTAATTAAGGGGACAATCACATTCGACTAATAAATTTGTCCACTAATAAATGGATGTTAGTTTATCAAAGCCCCAAGAAACTCACAAACTGCGTCAGCGTGTTTCAAAGCACATTTCGTTTTCCTGCAGTTTCGTCTTAAGATAACGAACCGTATACAGTTAGGCGTCGGAAGAATATGTCAAACTTATACTTCTACTGAAAAATGTGTGACGCATTACTTGGGCTTGTTACGTCCTTCTGACATCCCTCTCCCTAGGAGACCAATCTTGTGTACGGAAACCGATGTCTCAAAAGCTTATGAACGGTTTACTTTATTTCCGAGCAAATGATAAATAAATACTAGCAGAAATGTGTATGTGAAATAGAGGGAACTTATACTGGCATATATATGCGCATATCTTTATGACTTTTCAGGGGAACAACTTACAGCTGGGGAACAACAGTTCACCTTCTGTCTTGTACCACACATGTTGCGACAGTAAAAATATAATGCACTAAGCTGTGCGGATATATGAATACTCAGCCATGAAGTTCATTTGAGAACGGGCAGTTTAAATGCAACAAAAAAAAAGAGAGTATCTGAATTTTTTTTTCTCAGACGAATTTGTTTACTTTGCTATAATATTTTGCATTTCCCAGGTTAAATTTATTTTTTTATGGAAATATTTTATCTAGGGTTCATCTCTCGAAATATTAACCCCACAAGAACGAATTGCTGTTACGAATCGCCCTTCACTCAATTCTTTCACTTTCGGTAACTCACTATTTAAATTAGATTCGACTCCATGGAATTTTTTGTAGTCCCTTCATCACATTTTAGGTCAGCTTCAGTCTTTTTTGTTAGATGCATGTTCGTAACCCTAAGTCGCACGTGTACGTTATCCATTATTAATACAACGATACCAGCGTATCTCCTTTCGTAGCATTTATCTTTCCAGTTTCTGTAATTTCTTATTCTGTTCCTTTTGATGACACCGCTCATATGTCTTAGCGTTCATTCTTGCAAGGCTTGCCTTAAGGTCCTATGCTCTTTTATAAATGAACTGCCGAGACTGTTACCTGCCATTGACCAGGTAACAGTCTCTGCAGTTCATTCATAAATGACTAATTGCTCTTTATGACAGCAAAATTATTAGTCCCAAACTTAGTAAAGAAGAAAGACCATCAACACTGATCTCATTTACCTCCTGGGTCATCGTACTGTTTAAATTATACGCCATGTCATGTCACGCTTTTAAATTTTCTCTCTCATGTCATTGTTTGCACAAAACCTCTATCTCCTCCTAGATCTTCTCGTTCTGTTTCCCTGGTAACTCAATCTTTCAGGTATCCTACTTCCTTCTTATTGCATGGTCATACTCGGTATACATCGGAAGGGCCGAAATATTGTGACCATTAACCTCATATAATGTCGGTCCTCCACATGCCGTAAAACCAGCTCCTACCCGGTGAGACATTGACGCTACAAGATTTTTTAAGTTATGATAAGTAGAACCAACACGTTACCAGTACCAGTAGATCCTTTAACTCTTGTAAGTTACGTAGTTGAGCCACCGCAGAACAAATTTGCTGTTCCATCACAAACCACAGACGTTCGATTGAATTGATGTCTGGGGAATTTGGACGTCAGGGCAATGCCTGGAAGACTTCCTTATGTTCCGCGAACCATTCATGAACAATCCAGGTGGTGTGGCATAGCGCATTATCCTGTTTAACGAAGGCACTACTAGAGGAAAATTGCACAGTACAAGAAAAAAAGGGCATGTTTGGGAAGTAAACTTGGAAACTGTTTGCCCTAAATCTGCCAAAAACCGGAAGAAAAGGATCTGTTTTGAAGGGGAAAACGACAAATCTGACATAAGCACGAAATCCGGATTGTTAATCCATTTATACTACACCGGCGTGCAAAAATTAAGGACGAGATGGTTTTCCGAATGTAACGTCGTGCAGAAGTGCTCCACATCGACTGAAATCATACCATAAGATGCCCAAGATGAAAGAATATGGGACCAGTGAGCAAAACCGTCCAAACAAGGAATCCAAAGGATACAAAGGCACTATATTGAAAAGGTAGCTTCGAGCACAACTGGACAGAAGACAAAAACGTCCATGTGACAGGCGGCTGCCAGGAAAATCCAGTCTTTAGTAGGGGATATGATCACCAGCTGACTGCGTTGCAGGATTTACAACGTCTGTCCATGCTGAGGACGAGGTTGTCAAGGAGCTGTTGAGTCATCGCCGCCCATTCCTCTTGTAGCGCCATTCGCAGCTGCAGAATCGTTGCTGGCGACTGCTGACGTGCTGCCAAGCGTCTCCCGAGAAGGTCCCACACGTGTTCGATTGGATATAGGTCCAGGGACCTTGCGGGCCAATCCACGCGTTGAATATTTTCACTCTCCAACAGCTCTGCGACAGCCACTGTACGATGATTTGAAGCGTTGTCGTCCATGAAGAGGAACTCAGGACCCACAGCACCTCTAAACAGACGCACGTGAGGCAGGAGAACCTCGGTACAATAGCGGACACCAGTGACTGAACCTCCTTGGGAGATGGGAGGTCAGTACGGCTACCAAGCATGATACCGCCTCAAACGAGAACTCCTCCACCTCCAAACCGGTCCCTTTCGATGGTGTTGGAGGTGTGATTGCGTGTTCCCTGCTCTCTCCAGATGTGTATACGTCCAGAATCGCTCGTCAGACTAAATCGGCTCTCATCCGTAGAGAACTCGACCCCATTGCTGATGTGTCCAGTTCTTGCGTTCCTAGCACCACAGAAACCGCCGTCTCCGATGAGCAGGCGTTAATGGCACACACCGTACTGGTTGTCGTGCAAAAGGACCACCTTTGTGCAGCCTCCTGGATACGGTCAAACGCGATAACGGACGTGCAGTTGTCTGTTGCATGTGCCTTGCGATTTCTCCCGTTGTCTGCCGTCTGTCTCTTCTCGCTTGTAGGACAATATACCGATCGTCCGCCGCCGTGGTTTCTCGTGGACGACCACTGCTAAACTCTCGGACAGCTGTTCCTGTCATTTGAAATGCTCTCCAAGCTCGTGAAACGATGTTGTGCAACCGTCCCGAACTCCTCGGCCACACTAGTCACCCTTCGACCTTCTTCCAACTTCCCAATGAAGCGACCTCGGGTAAAGTCATCCAGATGTCGTCTACTGGATTGCCTGTTGGCTATATCACATGGTGGCAGGAACTCGACGTCCTTCAAACCCATGTACACTGTGCAATAGCTTTCACCGAATTCCTGAGCGTACACCGCACGTGTACTTTATACCCTTCCGACACCCCCCCTACGTCATGCTGCATATATGCGCATGCCCTACCGTACCGGACCCTAGTCTATCTCCTGAGTGGTCTTTCGGTCCGTTCTGCCTGCTCGTTTCGCTGTTAAGCTAATTTCTCCTCTTCGTCCTTAATTTTTGCACACCAGTGTATTACGTCACACATCGTATCTGCAAAAGCTTGTAATATAATTTTAAGAATTCATGAATTACTGAAATGCTGTAAATTCTCATTTCTTAAACACAATTTTCCTTCGGGGATTAATATTAATGAAGCAGTTAATGAGTTTCACTTAATCAAGCATGAAGAAGACGATTGCAAACCATAGTGTTGTCAGTTTGTATTAGTTTTTGTTGCCTTTTCTGAAAGAGAAAATAAAATAATTCCCTGTTGCTGAAAAACTAAAGTTTAGAAGATATCTACTACCTCAGAAAAATTAGAAAGAAACCATGATTAAACAAGAGAGGTTCCAAAGGAACTGTTAAGTAAGGAAATATAATTGGCTTCATGGATTTTGTAATTTTAAATAATTCAAAGTACCTAAGCTGAATGCGGAATAAAATAATACCGAAGCAAAGATTAATATAAAAAAAGGCAAGTTTGGTGTTTCAAATTTCGAATCTTTTAAGAAGATTAATATTCTGGTATCTGATCCGACGAAATTGCTCTTGAGGAAGGGCATCGTGTGCTGGCTAATTCCTAAGCCAAAAGATTTTGGTTTATGAAGAAAGACATTTTGCTCTTTCTATGCTACCTCGCCACAGAAAATTATTCCATGGAAAGATATTTTCTGTGCGTCCTTTTAAGATGTGCTAATAAGAATGATGTATTGTAGGAAAAACGCAATAACAAGTCTTCTGACAATAACTGACACAATATAAAATTTAGAAAATAGTAACACTATACTAGTGATCCGATTTATTGGCGTAGGAAATAGACACATAAGCGCTTCCAAGCTTTCGCACATCAGCCAGATGGTTTTTTCAAGGAAGTTAGACAGAAACTGCAAACTGAATAATAGAACTCTTAACAATTTGAACGCGAGAACTTGACTTGACAATAAAGAGATAAGACGTTATTTCATTTCTATTATTCAGTTTGCAGTTTCTGTCTAACTTCCTTGAAAAAGCCATCTGGTTGATGTGCGAAAGCTTGGAAACGCTTATGTATATTTTCCTACGCCAATAAATCGGATGACTAGTATAGTGTTACTGTTTTCTACCTAATTGGTGTACTGTTCCTCGTCATCAATTTCAAATTTAAAATGCACAAATTTTCAAATGCCTATCGAATTCTATGTCACGAAGGAATGTCTGTAGACTAACATTAGCGTTCAATTTTTTTAAAGGGAATTCTTCACAAGAGGAAATACTTGCAGTGCTAAGCACTATGATCGATTCTCTTTAATACTGGCAACGCTGAACTGCACCGAAGTAGTTCGTTGCTCGTTCATTAAAATAGATGAGCGCAGTAATTTCCAAGAAAAATACAACCACATAATTCCGAAGTGTCGATGCAGTAGGAATGAAGGAGCTACCAAGCCGATAAAAACTCGAATGCTGGATGACTGTTCTTACGACACGTCTGCGTACATGAAATCGGAGATCTGAAGTATCTCGAGCGCAATACATGTTGTAGTAATGGTTAAACATACACATCTTCTACTGAACGGTTGTAGACGACGACTGAATACACATACACTGCAGTAGCAAATGCTTAGGAACACCTTCCTTATAACGTGTTGGGCCGCCCTGCAGGCGAATTTGTTGGGTTTTGGCAGAGATGAGTGGCACACGAATAAGCGTCTGCTGTTATAAGCCCATTATAGCTAATGAGCGGTGGGTCTCATGCTGAAATTCTCCTCTTGATACCGCTGTTGTATTGGGCGGTTACTTGAGGTAATAGATCTCTTGTGTTACCTCGTACAATCCTCACCATCTGTCGTTGCCCTCGAATATCGATCAGTCGTTTCCTTCCACAGGAGTGCCACTGACTTCTTATTTTGTTGTTTGTCCACCACTCATTGTATACCTTGGATACAGTTGTTATTGCATAGCTGAGAAGGTTCGCAGTTTCTGAGCTACTTACGCTTGCACTCCTAGGGACCACTACCATGCCCCTCTCAAAGTCGCTTAAACAGGAGCCCTTCCCATATTGCCGCTATCTACGCTTCGTATACTTGGGAATTTCTTGCAGTGAGCTGTTTATAAATCCATCTCAACGTCATAGTTGCGTACGTAAGTGAGGATGGCACATGTCTGATGGCTACTGGGTGTTTCTAATATTCAGCAACTTTAGTGTATAGAATACCCGGTAGTTAACCAGATAATAAACTCTCCAGTTTACATTAGAAGTTTTACAGCTGATTTTGACGGCACTGTACGAAATGTTTGAAGATTTTTACAGACTGATAAATATGTTTCAAATAAGCTTCTAAAACTTGTTTAGGTAAAGAGCGCAGTCTAACCCAGAAGAAAAGAAAGATTTAGATTTGGAAATGAAGTGGACATGACAAGTTGGAAGCGTTATTTAAATTCGTAAGGTGTTCTACCTGACAGGAAACAGCGAGAAAATTCTGATCTTCCCCCGCTGTTTACAAGAGATTGAGTTTTGTAAGGATCAAGCAAAACGATTTTATCCCAACAGAATAAACGTTCTCAGTGTCGAAATTCAAGGAAAGGGCTACACTGCAGTGCAAAATCTGACGTTTATTGGTACTAAATGAAAAACTAAATACGTGCCTCGTATAAGATGTATTCGAAGTACTATCCTCAGCTAAACTATGATATGAGTTTGTTCTAACTAAAGGGCCTTTATTAAATACAAAATATAAAAGATTGGTGAAAGAACCGGTGCCTAAGGCACCCCTTTTATTAATAAAACATGCGTCAAAAAGCTAGGTAGACAGTGACACATTTCAGATTACGACCATGGAATTGTTGATAATTTATAAAATAATACAAGACTTAAGTATGTTTTAAATTTCTTCTTTTAAAGGAGTAAATACGAAACATTCAATATGAGCCGAGTTTTCGCCATCCGCTGGGAGACTTCTTTTGGAATTGTGTTCAGAGCTCACAACACAGAAATCTAACGTTGAAATCATTAAACAATCATACGTTGGAAAGGGTGCTGATTTCCTGTTCAGGTGAAAATCCGTGATTATCATGTGCACTTAGTAAGGAACGTGCTGCTGGTTGCTGCTTTGGTATTTGGTCAAAAGACTTTCCCAGTCACCTGACAGGTCGAGGGATAGATTTTCGTTGCATAGGTGAGTTAGGATTTCGAAACATTCTAGCACCGCCGTGCCAACTTAGTTTGTGTAAGGTTCTAGTCTTTTCATCTTGTTCCATAATAGAATTGTTGCTGCTTTGGTATTTGGTCAAAAGACTTTCCCAGTCACCTGACAGGTCGAGGGATAGATTTTCGTTGCATAGGTGAGTTAGGATTTCGAAACATTCTAGCACCGCCGTGCCAACTTAGTTTGTGTAAGGTTCTAGTCTTTTCATCTTGTTCCATAATAGAATTGTTCCTTTTTGGATGAATTCCCTGAATATGGGGATTTTTGTTTTCCCACCTTTTACGTCTCTCTTGTGTTTCTTCTTCCTTACCGGAAGAGATGTTTTTGACAATCCTATGTGTGACTTCGTGTTGTCGTCTGGATAAATCAGTGGTATCTCATACATTCTCTCTGGTTTTCCTTGTTTATACGTGGTTGGCTTGTTGAAATGGTGTCGCAGATCTATGTAGACTAGCACCTTAAACAAACTACGTTGGCACAGCGGTGCTGGAAGGTGTCCAAATCCTAACTCATCCACACTCGTGCAACGAAAATCTATCCTTGCTCCAGTAAGATACCAGGTGAAAGCTCCTAAATAAACTCCAAAACTGCAACCTACAGTACCTCCCCTACTACGAGCATATGGAATCACAACCACGGCATTTCACGCGGACGGCACATCACTACTAATTCCAACAACAGATTGCTCCATTGTCTGATAATTTTTGAATCATTTCAGTATTACATTTCACTACTCTAAGCTTTGAAAACAAGGCTACAAAGTGAAGCTCCTACAGCGGGGTGCGAATGCTCGATGAATATTGAATGTGTTTAGCTTAGGCCTTTAAAGGAATACATTTTATACTCATTAAATCTTGTAATTTTATATATCTGTAGTGTGGTAGTATCTTCTATAATTAATTTATAAATTTCCGATAAAGTAAAGAGCTTCACACCATTTTTCACTTCAGCGGTCGAGCAGTGTAGGAAAGAGTTTTACTGCACATGGTAGTGATTGCCACAACTGACTTCAGTTTTTGCTTCTGCTCCGGGGACCTTCCGACCAGAATCGTTACTAGACATTTCTATGCCCGGGGCAAACAATAAAATATTGCGCCCCAATCTGTCTTTCCATCTCATTATTATTAATTTATTAGTTAACATAGACATAAGCATGCACTGCTCAGCAAAACAAGGTTTACGTCATATGAATTAATGACTGTTTGTACAGCTTTCGCCAACTTCTTCGGTACCACATCAAACGAAACGAGTCAGCTGGCAGTCGTGATTTGAAGCCACATTAAAGATCGAATACATCCAGAGAATCTTCAACAATGTGAACGACATCGTTATCTTTCATCGTCAAGCCAAATAAAGAAAAACTGCAGTCCCCATTCCTGTGGACGAAGGCCGTGGCTCTTCTTGAGTTGGACGGTCTCAAGAAGAGCTGGAACTGGCCTTTACTGCTGAATATGCGGGGCAACATCCCAGCTTGCCCCGCCCTAGTTACGCCTCTTCTGGCCACTCCCACGAACATCTAAGGCTACGGAAAATCGTTGAACCAAAATTTAGGTCCATTTGCTCCAAGGAGGTGATAGCGCCAACTCTATAGGCTAACAAACTGTCCATACGCTATTTAGGATTCTAACCAATGTCTGACTAAGATGATTAATAAGAAGCTCGTGCTTCTGATAACTCGTCCAATGGATAGATTGACCACACAATAGACTGTAATGAAGAGACTGTAATGTCTTAATGTTCTGAGGTTGTGTTTTTGCTGAAACACTGTTAAAAAGTTCTGCTAGAATTTGTATGAATGAGCTGTTACGTAACACCTAGGTACGTTTTATTTCTTTCCAGTTCTCCAAGTAACACGACCGTAGAGGAGCTTCATAGCAACATCAATAATATACAATTTTTAAACTCTCGTGTATCGAGCTAGCCTATCAATTTACATCAGCCAGTAAATCCTCTCACGTTCATATCATCACAAACAACGTACGTTTTCATTTACCTGTGACGCAGTGTCAGTATTGCCAAAACGTATCAGGAAATTTGGGGAAATGATGTGAAGTTTAGAACGAAAATCAGAAAGAGAAGTATGCATATTGTATACGTTTTCTCAAATGACCATTTATGTAAACATCTCACATTGCAAAGGATTCACACCTGCACGGAATGTAGATACCGGCAATACGGGAAAGACTCGAGATTTAAACGACTTTGAAAAAGGCATGGTAGCGCATTCTTAGCGGGCAGATTGAAGCACCTCAAAACTGACAAACCGTCTCGGCTATGCAAGAACAAATGAATAAAGGCTGTACAATGAGTAGTGCTAAAAAACAAAACACGAACTCAGCGTTTTTGTTTGCAGAAACAACTAGTCGATGTTCGAGGGCAACGGCGGTTGCAAAGGACTGTACTAGGTTACCCACGAGCTCAATTGCGTCACGTAAATGCGCATTTCAATAGTGGTGCCAAAAGGAAAATTTCACCATACACACACCGCATCACACTGGCGAGAATGGGCTAAAACCTCAGACGGCAGCTTTCGTGTACCTCACGAATCTGCTAAAAATAGACAAATTCTTCTGCAGCGCGCACGGGATAACCAAAACGGGGCCCCTGAGGTTAAGAAAAAGTAGCCTGGTCTGATGAATCACATTTTCATTTAATACACGGTGATAGAACATGCACGAGTATGGCGTCAATAACACGAATCGATGGAACATAGCTTCCTAATGTTAATAGAGCACAAAAACTGAAAATATTACTGATCACCTTAAATCGGAAGGAATCAGTGTTTTAGGCTTGTACGCCTTAGTTCTGAAACTGCATATGCCTCTTCATTTAGAATAACTGTAGAAAATGAGAAATAAGAATTTGTATTATCAAATAGCGATTTTTAATCAGTTGACGTAATCGTTCGCCCATTCGGGTTTCCCAGAAAACATCAGATAAATCATAATGATCAGTCTGCACGTAAACCGAAAACATATTTCCTGGAAAGTAAAAATTCGCATACTATGAATAGTGAACCCTCTGCCTTCTTGGGACGCATTGAAATAAGGCAAAGGCAGATAATATTTTCTTAAATTCGGAGAAGAATTTGTGCTCTGATGAGGTTCACTTAGAAAAAACAAGTGAACAGTCAAATTGACTGTGCTCTAATATTAGGTTTATCATCAAAATGCTGGTGATATGAAATCCAAAACACAAGACTTTTACACCTCAGTTCTTGCGGAGGATTACGATATTATTTGTATAACTGAAACTTGGCTCCAGGATGATGTGTTCGATTCTGAACTCTTAGACTCTCGATATACTGTTTATAGGAAAGATAGAAATTTGAACGAGACTGATAAGACTTGTGGACGCGTCTTAATGCTATTAAGAACAACTTTTACAGTTACACAATGAGTGAATTGGAAAACTCGGACGAAAATATTTACGTTAATATTAAAGTAAATCACTCAAAATCAATTTTTATCAGCACTACAGGAACGCAACTAGGGGGGGGGGCGGGGCACGTGGCTAGGGAGCCGTGTTGAAGGGGCGCCGAGAGACGGCATAGAATGTTGGAAGGAAGGAGGGGAGGCGCGGGCGCCGTGATGACCCGCCGCGCCGTGGCATGTCGGCAGACATGTTCATGACCCAGCAAAAACAGTCTTGCTGGGCCAGTACTGGGCCATTGCTGGCAGCCAGCACTGCCAACAATGGACCAGCACTATGTTGCCGCTGCCGAATCGTCAATAAAATGTCCGGGCGGCCAACAGAAGGGCCAGCAGTTCAGGCAAACAGCTGGCCAACCGCTGGCACCCCATCAGTTGTCATATGCCACAACAGGGCCAACAGTGGTCCATCACAGGCAGTAGCTGCCACAAGTGGCCCTTCAGTAGCCTTGCAAGCACGTGCCAGAAATGATGGCTAGCCTAATGTGGTCCGCTAGTGTGCCGTTAGTGGCAGCCAGCAACCACGTGACGTAACTGGTGGCTTGCCGAATCTTGTCCGCCAATTTCCCAGTAGTAGCCATAATAATAAAAAAAGCAAGGATAACCGCAGTTTCCCAAAGCGACAATTTTTTTCTACCGTTACGAAGCTTGTGAAATAACGCACTGCATTGGGGAAATTTTCTCAGCAGCTCGGAAAAACGCCCGCTTGCATCTCAGTAGATTTGAACCTGAGCTCCCTACCGACCGGACTATTTTGCCACGCTCGAGAGCATTATTAAACTGTCTGTTTGGCACATAATGTGTAACCGAATGCTTCGCTCTTTCATTTTACAATATTGCGAGGTATTTTTCATAAAAGTCAGTTTCATATAATTCATAAATTTATTTTTTCAACGTAACGATAGTTTTTTTACCTTAAGGGAACTTCACTCATTTTCAAGGCGTGTACATACTTAGAGTCGCTTTCCAAAGTTTTGCACTGTCCTTGCTGTCTTGAAAAGAGATTGTTGAATTAATATATATTTACCCGGGTTCATGTCACATTCTGTTACATTTTTAACGTTGTATCTTTCCTTTCCGTTATCGGAAGCTACATTTGTTTTAAAGAGTAAAAGATATTTTATTTTACTTCTCGTTATTTTTAGAAGCGAATTCCTCCCAGTCTTGAGTATTCAACCCATGAATGAGTACACCACATAGCGTCGCTTTTTTTTTCTTTCAAATAATTAATAAATTTTGTACGCGTATAATTCTTTTTTTTTCAACAAACGTTGTTTTAATGGTTTTCCAGGATATCTGTTTCAAGCGGTTTCAAATTTTTTCTTGTTATTCATCCACTCCATTCCTATTAATAACACATCCAGTCCATTCCATGAATTGTTATTCATGGGAATGGAGTGGGTGTATTTCATGGCTGTTATCTAGTATTTCACGGCTTAATCTGATATCTTCGTCGACGTAAAATTTCATTAGGAAATTAATTCGCCTCTCCACATCTGGATTTTTTCTTAACATTCACTGAAATAACACGATGGCGATAGCGTCGTCTTCAACTAACTGGTACCATGAGAGACACATCAAGTGTTGCTTCTACGCATGCGCAGTCCCGTTGCTTCCACATGCTGTTGGGGGTTGCATTGGTTGCCAGCAACGGGCCACTAGTGGCACTTGCTTGGAGGCCCACAATTCACGGCGATGCTGCAGGGCCATCAATGGCTCACCAACTCATATCGCTGCCACCAACGGACTACTACCGGGCCGTGAGCGGCAGATTTCAGCCAGCAGTGACCCATCAATGCCATCTGGTGGCCAGCAGTTTCCCAGCACTTGTGTTTTTGCTTGGGAGGGGTGAAATGACTAACACTGGCACTTCATTCTTTTGTGATCCACTCCCTTGAATGTTTGTATTGGTGACCGTGGTTCATATCATGCGTTGGTAGTATGACTGTTTCGCTTTATTCTGCGTACCATGAAGGCTGTTTTCCCACCTTGTAACAGAAACAGAGTCAAAATTGTCATTTTTGGCTAAAGAAGAAAGGTTTGTGAATTGGAAAAAGCTCAGTGGCCGGATTCCAGACCATGAAAATTCGCAAAACCATAAATTTGTTTTTGTTCTTCGAAGACTCTTGAGTCCTAACTAGGAATGGGTTGTATTGCCAGAGAACTGCAAGAACAAAGAGCTAAAGAAGAAAGTCATTGGAAAACAGTCTTATATAATACTGTCGATGTCATAATGTTCTTGGCTAAGCAGAGACATCCGTTAAGGGGATCACAAGAAAGGTGTGACTTTGGAGATTCTAACAGTGGTAAATTTTTAATCAGCATTGAGCTTATATCAACACTACCACGCTCCTTAGCGTGAACACATTCAACGACTCAAGAAAGGAAAAGTAACTTACTTTTCCTCAAAAAAACAATTTTTTTTTTTGATTGGAGGTATAACGACCACCGTGAGCAATCTAATGGGCTACAAGCAGTCGCCCGTCCCTAATTTAGGGTCACTGGTTCCAGGGAAGGGAGAGAGCCAGTACCGTAAGACAAACACAACATCCATGCCTCACCAGGATTCGAACCCGGACCGCTTTCGGACGAATGATCAGAGGCCATCGCTTAGACCACTGCGCCACCGGGGCGGCTTAAAAATTCAGGATGAGTTCCTGGATATAATTGCTGGAAAAATAAGGCAAGATATATTGAACGATATATTAGAGGCCAAATATTTTTTACTCATGGTTGATTGCACACTTGATACACACTGCTGGCCACCCAAAATGCAACACCAAGAAAGACACGAGATAGCAAAGCCAGATTTACTGGACACATAACAACAGATATAAAGATGAAACGATTGAGCTTACAGGCCCGTGCGCCTAGCGGAACACGCATACATCAATAGTTCGTGTGGCCCCCATGGCTGGCAATAACCGCCGCTACACGCCACGGCATCGAACTACTTTAAGAGGCTTTGGATCTGGGCTAGGGGTATGTCGGTCAAGGTTACTTCCACACGTTGCCACAGTTCATCAGGCGTAGCCGCGGGTGGTGCTTGCCGGGCCACTCTTTTGCCGATCAGTTACCAGTCGTGTCTGATGGGCAACATATCGGGAGAACACGGCAGCAGTGACATCTGATGGCCACGGCAGCAGTGACATCTGATGGCCACGGCAGCAGTGACATCTGATGGGCCATGAGGAATTGTTGCACGATGCGTGCCACGTGCAAGTGCTCATTGTCCTGTTGAAACATGGCCGCCAGCAGGTCCTGCAGGTAAGGCAGGACTACAAGCTCCAAAACGTTGGAGATGTAGCGGTGGCTGTTGAGTGTACCGGCGATGCGTACTAGAGGGGTGCGAGTGTCATATCCAATTGCGCCCCAAACCATAACGCCGGGCAACGGACCGGTATGGCGATGCATAATGCCGGCGTCATACAGTCTCTCGCCGCGGTACCGCCACACGTGGATCCGACCATCGTGGTGTTGCAGGCAGAAGCGGGATTCGTTTGAGAAGAAAATGTCGTGCCATTCCGTAGTCCAGGTGCGGCGTTCAACGGCCCACGGCCGCCGCACTCGCCGGTAGTGTAACGTCAGTGGTAATCGGAGCAATGGGTGCCGTGCGACAAGTCCCCGCTCCTGCAGACGACGTCGAACGGTACGTGTTGACACAGGTTGTTGCGCAACACACCCTAATTCCTGCACTAACGTTCGTGATGTGGCAGTGCGAGCCGTTAATGCCCGCCGTGCAACATGCCGGTCCTCTCTTTCGGTGGTGTGCCGCGGCTGCGGCAATCTCTCACGTCTGTTCTTCCGTCCCTCCTGCACCCACCGAATTCATACTCGCCTCACTGTGGCTGGATGTCGACCCACACGGGCGCTGACGATTCGGTACGATAAACAGCTGTCGCGATAAGCCACTATTCGTCCTCTGTCGAACTCCGAAACGTGCTGGAATGACTGCCGTATTATGCGACGATGCTTCAGTAAGCTTCCCACTAACAGGTCCGGCAGCACAACACACTTCCACTACTTACACCCCGCCTTCTGTGCACCCTTCTTATAGTGCTTCTCGGTGGCGTGCCGGGCGCACATGATTTGCATATGACCTGCAATGCTAATCGTTTGCATGTCCTCTCGCGGGCGACGCATGTTGCGAATTTCAGGCCAATTGGATGCTTCCTTCTTGGTGTTGCATTTTGGATGGCCACCAGTGTAAGTTACAACGAGCAAATGACTCAGATCATTCATTATGTTAAAATAAGTAAATGTGGCCCTGAAATCTTAAAATGCTTCACTGATTTCTTTAGTGTCAGCGATAAGACAGGTCTTGGTCTTATGGAAGAAATTCGCAAAAAAGTAGAAAGTGATGGTCTGGATATGAAGAACTGCAGGGGCAGTCTTATGATAATGGGGCAAATATGGCTGGAGTTTACAAAGGAGTAAAATCAAGGATACTCAAGGAAACTAAAGTGGCATATTTTGTACCATGTGCGGCCCACTCTCTAATTTTAGTTGGAGCACATGCTGCTGATGCATCTGCTGAAACACAAACATTATTTGGAACTCTTCACACCCTATATTTGTTTTTTGCTGCTTCAACGTTAAGGAGCGAAAATTAAAAAAAAATGTGTCAATTTCCTTAAAATCCCAGGGCAATACAAGATGGTCAGCGAACGTGGAAGCAATTGAAGATGTATACAAATACTTTGATAAGGTTATAAAGTCATAGGAGGAACTGGCAACTAGCCCTCTGTGTACTCCAGAAACAAAGTCTGCGGCTAACTCTGCTGAAAAACTTTAGCAAATTTGAGTTTATTGCTGTAACCTGTTTCTGGTACAACGTACTGAAGTAGATCAACCGTGTCAACCAATATCTTCAAAGAGATGATATGACAATTGATAAGTCAGTGAGAAATATTCATGGTCTTTTAAACTTATTGCAATCCACGAGTGACAGTGCTGCATCCGAAGCCGCCACTGAGGCTAAAGTCATAGCCCAGAATAACCACATAGCAACCAACTTCAAAGAAACAAGAAGAAAAACAAATGTTTGATGAAGGCTGTCAACATGATATTTCAGACTCACAGGAGGATTTGTTTAGGGTCTCGTTATTGAAAATTCTTGACAGAATCATAAGTGAGCTGAAAACCAGGTTCCATGCATTGGAAAAAATAAGTGAAAAGTTTAAGCTTTCTGCATGGTGCTGAGATCCAGAAAATGAAAATTAAA
Organism: Macrothele yani; assembly: GCA_039090855.1. Classification (NCBI taxonomy): domain Eukaryota; kingdom Metazoa; phylum Arthropoda; class Arachnida; order Araneae; family Macrothelidae; genus Macrothele; species Macrothele yani. The sequence continues at coordinate 2,113,158 of CM077012.1, forward strand.
GATATCAAGATTTAAGGCAAATGAATTGGCAGAGATTTACGATAATATTAATGAAGAAGAGTTTGTACAGGAAATGGAAAGCTTCAAGTACCATGCTTTAGAATTTGACAAAGAATAGAAAACCGCCCGCCCCGGCAGAGACAATCTTGGGCCTGATTTATGAAAATAGACTCGAAGAAGCATATTCAAACGTGACAACACACAGCGTTAAGAGTATTTCTCACCCATCCAGACTCTGTTGCCTCTGGTGAAAGAAGTTTCAGTAAACTAAAACTGATACAAAATTTCTTAAGGAGCACCGTGGGACAAAAGAGGCTGACAAATTTGAGCACCATCTCGATAGAAAATACGCGAGCAGCCTCACTTTGTTACGATGATACAAAAAAAATATTTGCTGCAAAAAACGCTCACAAAGCGAAGCTTTGAAAATTTTGATTCAATCTTGAAACGTTGTATGATTTTGTGGATATTTAACATATAATAAACGTACACATTCATATTATGTAGACAATGTTGTACCAAATTTTGCCGCATAAGTTTGCCCGACAGACTTCTCTTCGGAATTAAATTAATTAGTATAATGTTAATAGACACAATTGACTTGGATTAGGAACATCAAACAGAAGTCATTGCTCTTTCTACGTTTATAAGTGAGTCACGGAAAAATTCTCATCGGCCGCCACCGGGAATCGAACCCAGGTCTTCCACTTACGCGCGGAACATGCTACCACTGCACCACAGCGGCCTCGAATGAAATGTGAATCTGGAGAATTCGAGGCCGCTTAGGTGCAGTGGCAGCATGTCCCGCGCGTAAGTGGAAGAACCTGGGTTCGATTCCCGGTGGCGGCCGATGAAAATTTTTCCGTGACTCACTTATAAACGTGGAAAGAGCGACGACTTCTGTTTGAAGTATAATGTTATTTGCGTGTTTTATTTCTAAAAACCTTAAGTAAAGTATTTCAGTTTAAAATAAATCTTATTTTGAACAAAAATTAAAATATTTTAAACTATGATTAATATTTTGAACTAAAATGAAAATAAACAACGCATTTGAAGTGAAATATGGCTATAAAATCATCTTTGAGGCTTAAATTAAGAAAATAAAGAAAATTAGAAATTGAATTAGAATTTGAAAACTCCGTATCTCCGCCTCCCATTCATGGAATGGGGCGCCGGTATCTTAGTTTGCCCCGGGTGACAAAGATCCTAGTTGCACCCCTGAATATTATCTACGTCCCCTCATGCTCCAACTCACAAACTTATTCGGATTGCTTTATTCATGTTAGCTGTCATCTGGTTGAATGTATAATGAAGGTATGATATTTGTTGGCGACTTCAACTTATCGTCTTATGTACCTGGTACTAACTTGGATTTCCGTACTTACGGGGAAAAAGAAAAAAGCTAACTGAATTCGCTAGTACTCTTCACTTGTCTCAGTTGAACAACACTGTGAATGTCAACAATAAATGTTTGGATTTAATACGTTGTTTGTTTTCCTGAGTGCGAGAGAAGGGGCTTCTCCCGCACTCAGGAAAACACTAAGTACAGGTTAGTAGATTAAGAACCGACTAGAATATCCGTTTGTTGCGAGAAAGCAAGTTCTTCAGTTTGTGAAGAGATGCATCAATACCTTCCTCTTCAGGTGAGAAAGTGACGGCTTCCTATAGGCCTCCTAGAACAGACCCTTCCAGAAGATGAGTAAGATGAAGCTTTTTTAAATTTAGCAGGAAAAGTTGTCTTCCAGACAGCTTTTACAAACCTCTGAATCACGACGGAACAACCCAGTAATTCAGAGATTTTCGGGATCTCAGAGATAGAAATATGATCCATAAAATATCCATAGACTCCAGGTGACCAAGCGCTTCATTCTAAACGTTTCAGTGCAAGGCATTTTGAGCGCTTTAAGAGAACTGAGGCATTCCTCATCCGAAACCTATGGTGGAAGCCCTTATACAGTATCTAAAGAATCTTTGGTTTGGAATTACCTTTAACATCCTGGTTTCGAATTCCCTATAAATACAGCAGTCCTTAGTCGATCAGTTGCTCGGCAGCAAAAGGTTGGGACCCATGTTTAAATTTGAAATTCTAGTGGCTTGTCAAGCAGAAAACGATTTATTCTCTTGAATATAGTGCAAAATTATCGGCGATTTCTATTCAAAGGGAAAGGACTTCTGATTACTAAATGTGACTTTCTCACAGATAGCCTACAATCGTGTACATTTTCTTGTATTGATGAAGAACGTCTCTTTAATTATACACAAATGTAAATAGAATGATTATTTGTTGAATCTTTCTCGAACTTCCTTACGAACTCTCGATCAACAATTATCACAAATTATTTTGCATGATAACCGTGTAAACATGCGCTTTCTCTGTTTCAGAAGTTTGAAAATTGCCAACTCGAAAGCTTATGCTATCAGTGTACTTAACGATAATTAAGTATTCCAAAACTTAATTTTCCGTGTTCATTTCAGATGAAGTTAGATTAAATTTGACAATATATTTTTTTAAAATCGGAAAATCATTTTGAATGTAACTTCCTTCTACGCGGCGTCGTCTTTAAGATTCATTTTAGTTTTTCAAACATGGTTTTCAAAAGCATTTCGATTTCTCTAAAGAATTCATGCAAAAACTTCCGCATTATGCAAAACAGATGTAGATTTTCGAAAGTTGTTTGTTTTGTTCTCGTAGCCAGGGACATATCTGCGAGTGAGCAGAATTCCAGTTTCTGAAATATTTGTTTGGATGAGAATTTTTCTTTGCCTGTGAAAAACGAATCTAAGTAAAAAAAAAAGAGAACAACATTATGTTACGATTGTTAAAATAGGCAGTGAATATTCGGCGAAATATAATATTTTTCCGTTTCATTAAACTGGTTTGACTTATTGGCTTTTAATGAACTTTCTGATCTGCTACCTTTGGAAGGACCTTTTATGAATTTGACTTTTTACACTGCCGCAGTTTCTGGAAACTGGTCATTAGTCTGAAAAATGAAGAGGAGCACGAGAATCACGACGATCACTACTAAACCGATGAGTTTACTGGGCGTAGTCGTTATTCATTAGACCCGCAAGCTTACAAATGAAAAGTTTGTTCAGCATCCATCCGTCCTGAAATCTATGATAGAAGCAAGAAATAGAGTAAGTTCGTTGCCATCCGTTGCCTTCAGGTAAGTAATGGGAAGCCATATTTATTTTTCTTTAACAACTTATTCTTGCAGAATTTGTTGCAACGAAAGTTTTAGGCAATGTGCATATGATTTTCAGTCGTTCAAAAATACTTCACTATATGCAATTTCCTAAGATAAGCTTCTTAAAAGTATGAAAAATGGAATGCTACTGTGAAACACTGTTCGACAAATTTTAACGTTTTTCATGTTTCCTGAACAACAATAACTGATTTCACCAGATTTTATTCGTGCTGATTCTGAATCTGTTTTTAGCTTTTTTCTATCACGTATACCTTTTGACAAACATAACATTAAAATATTCATAATAACGCACATAATAGAAATAGAAGTGACATAATTAAATATACCCGACTCTCCCTAGAATAACCGAGCTGATAATTTCCGTTTTTATGAAGTTCGTGGTGTTTCCCTATCTACACGCCAACAGTAACCTGGGAGCATTGCGGGATTCCGCTTCCCCTTATATCGGTCTTCTATTGTCGAAATTTCCTGGTAGAAACGTTCTTCGTGTTCATCGCTCACGGAGCCCAAGTTGTATGGAACGAAGTCAGTGTGGGAGTCCAGGAAATGATGTTTAAGAGACATATTGCATCCCATGTCGTGGTAAGCCATCACCATTGTAGACACAATATCTTCGTAAGCTGGTGACTTTACATTGCCAAAAAACTGTTGTGTCACCTCTTTGAAAGATGTCCATACAGCGAAATCAATTTCATGAAGAGTAACTATAACGAAGTAAATTTCTCCGTCATTTTTGGTCTACGCCGGGATTCGAACCCGAGTACGCTTATTCCGGAACAAGCAGCTCTACCAACTGAGCTACGCAGACATGTATTCTGATTCCTATCTGCCTTTATGTCATGTGCGTCCTGCTGGCAGGTACGTCACATCTCCCCCCGAAAGAGGGCCGGGGGCATGGCCCACGGGTCAGCCGTGACCATGAATCGCTGCAGGCAGACAACCACTGTAGAACGTGCACTTGAGAACTCCCAGGCAATCTGGTGTGTGGAATGCAACGTCACACACATTTATTTTTCGAAGCGCTGGAGAAGGGATTCTCTGATTTTTCCTATCTCGCGGTGTGGAAAGAACATCACATCAATGCGAGATTTTGAACGGTCGGGTCATCCGGGTAGTTCGGGCGCTATTATAACGAAGTAAATTTCTCCGTCATTTTCGGTCTACGCCGGGATTCGAACCCGAGTACGCTTATTCCGGAACAAGCAGCTCTACCAACTGAGCTACGCAGACATGTATTCTGATTCCTATCTGCCTTTATGTCATGTGCGTCCTGCTGGCAGGTACGTCACATAACCTCGAATACAGTTTCTTGCATTAGTTGTCTAACGTCAGGAAAATTGAATATCCTCTCCTTCAGCTTCGCAGAGCTCAGTTTAGGAAACCTCTGCTGCAAATACTGAAACGCAGCCTCATTACTTTTCAGAGCTTTTACAAATATCTTCATTAACCATAGCTTAATGAGGATTAGTGGGAGCAGAACCTTTTCAGTATTTATTGCAATAGCTTTCACATTCTTTTCTCCAGGTGTTAGATTTCCATGAGATGGCCACTGTTTCACCATATAGTGATTCCCTTTTGCCCTGCTTTCCCATTCGCAGAGAAAACAGCAGAATTTTGTGTATCCACCCTGGAAACCAAGCAACATCGCTATTACTTTCAATTCATCACAGATGTTCTACTGGTAGGCTTCATAGTTGATTTTTTCTAATATAATTTTCATATTGTCGTATGTTTCCTTAACAGTAGGTGAATGCGCCACAGCAACAGATGGATACACGTTACTATTGTGTAGCAAGACGCATTTCAAGCTCGGTTTGGAGGAATCCACAAACAATCACCATTCCTCAGGTTTATGAACGATACCAAGAGCTTCAAACAACCCATCAATGCGGTTACAGTAATATCGTTCTTCGCTTTCGCTGACAAACGGCATGTACTTACTGTGACGAGACCTAAAGTATGCCATCTTCGTTCCTGGAGCAAAGAGATGCCATCCCTGGAGTCGATACGCTAATAATTTGGACTGTGCCTTTGATAAATTAAGATCTTTACCAGGTCATTAAGTTATCTTTGTGTGATCATATGAGGATTTGAGGAGCATGCACTGTCAACTTCTCCGTCTTGTTCACATACAGCCATTTCCTCTTCATCACTACTTTCAATATGCACATCAGCGAGTACCTGAGATTGTGGCCCTGGCAGTTCCTCTGAATGCGTCACCGGTCTTATGACTGAAAAGAAATTAGGATAAACAATAGAACATTTATTTACTGAAGAAAATCCGGCCACTTTCGTTAAACAAAAATAGCAACCTGTCGTGTGCTCTTTCTGTTCCCTCCATACAGCAGGTACGGCAAATAGCATATGACGCCCTTGTCCTTTCAACTATGCTCTGAGATTCACAACACAATTTACACAACATGAATGTGATGCAAACCTTGTATCCGAAATAAAATTCATAGGCTTGTTTTATCACTCGTGTGAATGGCCTCCTGTTTTTCTTCGGTGTAAACTCAGCACACATATAGCAAAACAGATCGGGAGAATTATCCCACTTTCGCGACATATTTCACTTACAAACAACTGACTAACTGAAGGGGCGTGTGAATGGTGCATGCTGGTCTTACAGCACGATGACTCATGGTAGGCTGCGATAACAGTACAGAACAAAGCCCAGTACGGGAACTCCTGTTTTGAGAGCATCTGCCGACAATTGCGCAATACCGGAAATACAATAATAATTGTTTTCTCAGAAATGTTACGTGATAGAACGAAACGGACTGTAGATTTAGAATCAGCGGGCAAACGTCTATAAGAAACAGCGACTTTCGTACAGGAAACAAAATGTGTGCTGAACTTTGAAATCCAATGATTGACCGGCAGTTGAGTTTTTGCTAATTATTTACAGGTCGGACGCACTTACTTGTCTTAAATTTCTATTTTTATATTAGATTCATTTTCACCGTATGAAATGAAGGAAATCTTCTATGACTATAAACGATTTCTTTCCATTTCGTACGGTGGAAATATTGCACCTGGTTTATTGCTGATTCTCTGATTCGTGCAATTTCGTTACGAGTTTCTTAAGTGCTGTGCGGGGAAATCTAATATGCAGTTTGCTTACGTTTTACGTTTGTGTAACTACCGAAGCCACAGACTATCATTAACGGCAATTATTTATAGCTTTACCCGCAGCTGTGATATAACTGGCAAACGTCTAAACATTATCATATAGTTAGCAGAGAAAAAGCTCGGAACTAGTCTTTCTTTTTCTACAAAACATATTATCATATCTAGCTGAGCATACCATCGTTACAGTAAGTGATGGAACGTGTACGAATCTGTAAAAATGACTGTATGTGATAGCTTTCTGATCTTTCGCCAGTAACATCACAGCTCGCACATTGTTGTCCAAGGTAAATTCGTTGCCTTGCAACCATTTCTTGAGAGCACCAAAGAAATGAAAGTCACACGGCGAGAGATACGGCTGTAAGCAGTTATGTGTTTTAGCACCTTCTACGTAAATATAAGAAATGTCAACCTCGACACTGGTGTGTGGCAGGTGGTTTGGCGTTATCGTGGGGAAGGACAACATCTTCGTTCTCAATAACTGGGCGCTTCTTCATGATCGCACAGAGTAACTGCATCAGAATCGCAGTGTCCCTTAGCGTTTAACTTTTCACCATGCTCTAGGAAGTCAATCAGAAGTTTACTACTGTCGAAGAAAAACAGCACATCACCTTGCGTGCTCCTGCTTGCGCTTTGAACGTTTTGGGGAGTGGCGATGTGGTCTACCTCCAGGTGGCGCGGTTGCTTTCGAGATGAAAATGGTGGCACGTCTCATTGATAAAGACTACGCTGTCGAAAACGTCATTGCGGTCCCTAGAGTACCGCTGAAAATGCATCAAACAGAGTCATGCCGCCCTTCTTCTGTGCAACGCTGAAGAATTTTGGAACCCACTATGCACAGACTTTCAGATAACGAAGATGATTGTACAGTATCGCGTGTAAAGATCCATGACAGACACCAATCTACGCTCTGAAACTTTGTCCTTGCATCTGCTGGTCTGCACATTCTCATTTGCCATAGACACATTTGCTACAGTGTTGATTATGTTTTTCTGCCCAAGGCATAGATCATTCTTAAGGACGTTTCGTCCACATCTGAATTATCGACTTCACTTCTTTACCGCTGATACCCGCCATTTTCCGATGAATTTTGATTGGCGACATCTCCTCTGCAGTAAGTAAACAAATGACTACTCTTTGTTCTTCTTTAGAGGCTTTCATAGTAGCGTCGTTCCAAGGAACAGGGACAAAGGTACTACACGAAGCATTTTGCAAAATGACTTAGTGTGTAACACAACACGTCAGTCGTTTCGCTAAATTTTCTCAGACACACTGCGCATATTGAGAAAATGCAACGCCTCTGATGGTGAACGCAGACCAGCTTCGCCAGTCATATTGCAGCTGGGTTACCTAGCAATCCCCGTTGGGGAAGGGGTTGCAGGTATGAATGATAACTGTCGCGTATTATAGTCTGTGATTTCAATAGTCTCGGAACGTAAACTTGATGCTAGCTTTGCTCCTGAGCGCATCGCGCCTCATCGACACGCATACAGTATGTATAGTGAAACTACACTTGAAATATTTTCTATCCTTAATGAACAAATCACTTGAAATATTTCTTATCCTTAATGGAAATCACTTGAAATATTTCTTATCCTTAATGGAAATCACTTGAAATATTTCTTATCCTTAATGGAAATCACTTGAAATATTTCTTATCCTTAATGGAAATCCCTTGAAATATTTCTTATCCTTAATGGAAGCTTTGCTCCTGAGCGCATCGCGACTCATCGACACGCATACAGTATGTATAGTGAAACTACACTTGAAATATTTTCTATCCTTAATGAACAAATCACTTGAAATATTTCTTATCCTTAATGGAAATCACTTGAAATATTTCTTATCCTTAATGGAAGCTTTGCTCCTGAGCGCATCGCGACTCATCGACACGCCTACAGTAAGTATAGTAAAACTACACTTGAAATATTTTCTATCCTTAATGAACAACTCACTTGAAATATTTCTTATCCTTAATGGAAAAAGAAATGAAAAGGCTATAACACGGTTAAAAGCCACGGATAAACTTTGGAAGATCAGAGCTATTAGTTTCAAAACTAAGTTAAGCATTCTCAAGACATGCATCTTCAGCAGTATATCATATGGATGCGAGACTTGGACATTGACAAAGGAATCAGAGAGAAGGATACTTGCTTTTGAAAAAAGTGCATCGTGAATTCTTACGAATCGGATGGACACAGAGGATAAGAAATGAAGAAGTGTACAGAAGAATTCAACTAAAAAAGACCCTGTTCCAAAAACTCATACAGAGAAAAAACTAAGACTTTTTGGATACATCTGGGGAATGAAAAATGACAGAAAGATAAAGACATTGGTGTTTGGCTTAATAAACGGAAGAAATGCAAGATGACGCCCTCACCGTGTGTGAGCTGACGATATTAAAGACTGGTGAGGTATAACTGTTCAAGAATTGAGCCACTCTGCAATGAACAGACTTCAATGGGACAATAGTATAGTTAAATCGGCAACAGATACCTACGGGAATTGTACCCATGGTTGATGATGACTATGATATAGATGATAACTGTAGCGGAGTAAACAAACCGGATGACGGCTTTCCAGAAGATGTGCTCGACATATTTAACGAAGTCATATGAAAATCACAGAACGTGAAATATTATTTCAGCTATCAAAATATTTAAGTGCAGAAACCAAGTAAAATGCCAAAATGAACTCTCTGGGTTCATTAGAATTCATAAAAATGGGTGCTTTTGTCTTCTAAACAATTGCAGGCATTCTATTGTTCCTTAGATATGGCTGCACCTGTGGTGGGTGGTAGTTATTGTAATGCTGGCGACAGTGTAAACTTTCCTCAGTCAATCTACGATTCACAGTACGTATCGATACGATGATTTCCGTAGCTGCCTGTACACCTCATCGAATGTCATTCGCTGTGTATTGCGGAGTTTCTCAGGCTTGCCGTCAAATGAGGCGATCCGACGTCCTCATACGTGCACCAGTTCCACAACGGTGACACACGTTACCTTCTTCCAACCACTGTCACAAAATTTTGCAGACAGTTGTTGCACAACGATTTGCTTTCGTCGCGATGGATCGCAGGGACAAACCAGCCACACGTAGCCCTATGACGAAATGTCTGGTAATGATAACCATGGGATGGTAGGATTCCTGATGACCTTACTTAGGCATTCTCACTCCTTCCATGTATATGCTTTCGCCACCGAGATCACTCCGATGCAGTGATTCAGACGCCCAGGCCAGGACGAACAAACTTATCTATGCTGAGTACATCTTTCCCTTTTGCCTTCTTCATCTTTAATTTGATTGGTTTGTAACTGTGATCATTTACATAACTCAACAGCCGCCCCTTTCTACTAAACGGCATGACGCTCCGATAAATACTTACTTGTGTGGCGTTTTCTATGTCGAGCAGTGTAGCAGAATTTGGAATCTCGTCAACAAAACACAGGCTTTCACGCAATTTCCCAGGTCATTATGACGTGGTTCAAGCCTGGTGGTAACTCTACAATCTCAAGAGAATGGTGGTAACGTTAAACTGTCATGTCAGTACTGTAAAGAGACTGGAGCTGCGTCAGTGGGGTTATATTGAAACTTCGCTCATGCTCTTCCCAAAGAACTTTGCGTATTGCTCCTCTGTTTGTTAAAAACATGACATCACTCTCTCCGCAAGTTGATAATGATGGATGGTCACCATGTAAGGCTTCTATTCGAAAATAACACTGTATGTGACAAACTTTAATATTATCTACTATTTCATTTTAAATAACAGCTTGGGGCTTTTGGGTAGTGAAGTGGGCGAGAATGCGCAATAAAATGGTTCGAGATGGAGGTTTTTCGAGATTTAGAAAACTTTATAACGAACAGCATACGCTCAGAAAAATTTGCAGCTTGCAATTTATTTTTGTTAAACGCTCCTTGTTTTATCTCCTACCCGTAGAACCAAACCTGCCAATTTTCTTTCAGAGGATTACCACCTGAAACAACAAAACAGGTATGTGGACATGCTTGGTCGTGGTAATGCATCCAGTGTTTTGCATTTTCTTTAAGGATGTATTATTTTTCAATGAATTATAATGAATTACTTATAATTAAATATATTTTTCTCATGTCGTCAGTGTAAGCGCATTGAGTGTTTGAGGGATATAGTTTTTCGGAATTTAGTGAATAATTACAGGGCTTTTTGTGCGCCACTGCTTTGTTTGTTTGTTTGTTTGTCTGTTTGTTTTCGGACAAAATGACTAGGAGTGTTTCATTTTCTTAAGTAACATAATTAACGGTATAAATTTTAATGAAATCATTAATTTTCTCACGTTCATGTTTTATTATTACCAGACTCACCTTTTTCCGAAATTCTTAAGTTTTAAAGAACGCGATAGCCATTCGGTAATGAAGGTGTTATCAGAATAAATTTAATTTCCATACATTCATCGCAAACTCATTTGCTTTGCGTTCTTTATTTCAGACAAAACGGAGAGACAATGCTTGCGTTCTTATTTCAGAGAAACAGAGAGACAATACTTTGAAACATTTTTTTATTTCCTAAATTTTTAGTCACTTGCTTTCCAGTCGAAGGGATTAATCTGTTGTAATAAACTCAAGAGACTTTTCAAAGGCTTGTCCTAATTTGGAGGCTCAGAATTAAAAAAAATAATCCTATTATGCTGCTCAGAGACAGGTGTGCAAATGCATTTATTAGGAATTAAACTCTCTGAAAAGCAAAAAATACAAACGTGTATCTTGAAAATTTTCTTGCCCTTATTGCAGATATTATTAAAGAGAAATGCTCGTGACAAATTTCCCAACGAACTGAAATTATTTTTTACTTCAGAACCTATTTTCCTACTTTTTCAGGACATTCACAAGAATCTAATGAGGAGAAAATAGAAAAAAAATCTTCGAAACTATTAACTTTTCTCCACGCTTTTTATCTCCATCTCATCTTCGAGGATTCATTTATTAAAGACACGCTAAGAACGATGTCAGAAAGACAGAAGTTATCGAGAATTAGAAAAAATAAGAAAGGAAAAGAAAAAGACACACCAAAATGTATTGGTACTTAGCAAAAATTATCGTGCAAGAAATGTCTAATATTTTACTGTTCTTACACCATGTCTAAATCTAAAAAGTGTCAATACTAATCAGTACTCTGTGCTAAAGTCCACATGGGCGAAAATAATAAAGTGCGAGAGTTTTCAAGGAACTTATAAATACAGAAATGGTTACGTTGTCATCTGCTATTTCTATTGAAGTTGAAACCGAAGCACATCGAAATGTTCGTTGGTTAATTTTCCTTCCTCGAAAGTTCTAAAACCGCAGGGCTTTTGCTTCCTCTGGCGAGAAAATTATCAAAGAGTAATGTAACGATGTGCAAATTTAAAATATTGTTTGATCGAGTTGTTAGCAAAAGAATTTCGAGAGTGTTCCGTTTCTTCTCACTATGAAGTGTGAGGCAGAAATATCTCACGTCTAGTTGGTATGAAGATTTAGTACCCGATGGCTAAACAAGTAAGATACTTACGCCATGTAACGCCATGTATCTCTTATCGCCACCAAACGAATGCTTTGTAACGATACCAGATAGCGGTAGTTTTCTGTACTGGTCGGCATTCATAAACCATGTAGCGAGAACAATTGTTGGTAGAAGTCGGCCATCATTTACGAACGAAGCGGTATATTCGCCATTTACTCTTGAGTCACGGAACTGAAAGTCTGCAATTATATCAACGTAAGAGAAAAGAACTGATTTTTTAGATGCCATAAAGAATAACTTTCTAAAACTATACATGTTCTTGATGTTCAAAGCTTCGTCTATAGAGAGAAATTAGTTGATTTATATAAAATTTCGAAATGTTACAGTAACGGATGTAGTTACTGTAACATTTCAAAATTTTATGTAGAATGCCATCAAATACTCGGTAGCCCTGCAACGCCATGGTGGCATTAAAGTTGTACATACAAGATGTTTAGGTTATTCACGACACTTACGTAAATCTTCGTCATGGTAAACACATTCCATTTTGTCAGAGGATCACACGTAAATCATCGAACTACAAGGCAAGCGTAATCAAGATTTCCATGTGTATACTGTAGATGCGAAGTCACTGACAAAACATACGGCAAAGAAAACCCAGAAAAGATCTAAACCAGTCCCAACCAGAAGTGAAGAGGCTGAGTCGCAATCAAGCACAAGCAAAGACTGGATGTGTTTCATTTGTGATGAAGATCTCGTAGAGAACATCTCTTTGTGAAAATTTGGTGTGAGGTATTTGCATGATAAGGGTGGAGGCATCAGAGGGAACACAAATCTTTCAAATTACATATGTCCAGAATGTGCAGAGTGATAGCTTCCTTCCTATGAATTCTCAAACTTATGTATTTTAAAATTTTTCTAACACAATCTTCGTATTGTGTGAAATATTGCATTTTTGTATTTTATCTCATTTTTTAATAACCCAGTACGTTCATGGCATATTTTTGCCTATTGCAGCTGTTGTTGCAGCTGCAGACCAAAACGACTTAATAATGAGTGAATATTCATCATTTTGTTACACAAACTCAAAGTGGCTTTGATATTATTGCATTTTGGTTAAATAATATTAGTTTTGAAAAAATATTTCGTGATGTTATGTTAAAGAATAGATGACGTTAACTGTGTGGGCCACTTGTTCCTAATAACACCATCATGCAAGCTTTTTCTAACTCAGTTTTATTTCATTTTCTGAAATACTTATCATCCATATCATTATGTTATTATCTACAGAAGAAGAGTTTAAAGTGCGTTCGTTATCACTTTCCTAGATATGATGAAGACACTATCGTGCTGATTGATACACAAATAAAGAAGATAGCTGTCTAAGCACGAACACTTATAGTGTTCGTGCTTAGACAGCTATCTTCTTTATTTGTGTATCACTTTCCTATTTTTATATACATTATTTCCTGAGCTATACAATTTTAAGTGTTAAGGTGCCGTTATTCGGGCCTGGTACCTTAATAAAATAAAAGAATAATTTTTGAAGAATCAAAAAACAATTATTTGTCACAATCATGGTCTTTGGAAAAAAAACATTTTTCCCAGCAGAGGGTTTTCTATAATCTTTGCCAAAGATGCCGTGAATATAATAAATATTTCTCACTGTGGTGATGCCAGCATTTTCTCTACCACACCAGTAAAATTCTCCTCCTTTCCAATTTAAAGACTAGTAAAAAGATTTCTGAAAAAATGGGGGTAACATTCCCCATTCATAAAAGGAGCAATTCTAATATAGCTACCATTAAGTTTAATAACTAAATCTTCAGTTATGTTCAACTAAAAATTAAAATGCTCTTAAATAGAATTAACATTAAAACATACAATGAATTCCAATTAAATGTAATGGAACAGAAAATTACATTATCTTCCCCTTCCTCCCAATTCCGCTCTCTTATCCAATGAGGAAAAAAAAGGTATGCAGATCTTCCGTCCTTCTGCGTGTTTCTTCGGCAACTATAACTGCATAGCTGTTATATTCAACCGAATCCTATCAATGCTGTACACGCCTTGAGTCGTCTGCCTTAATTCCTACGGGATAACTTTTGTAAGAAATTTTATGTAATAAATGGGGTTTAAGTTTCCACTTCCTTAGATAGAAACTTTCACTAGAAATTTAAGGTTAGATTAGGGAAAACACTTTTAATAAAACTGAAGTTCCACCTCTCTTCCCTTGTGATAACATAACAGACATGTGTCGCTTAGGTAGCCGAATGGTCTAAGGCGCGGTTTTCGGATCAAACGTACGAAATGAGCCTCTGCTCGAGCCTCGGATGAGGCATAGAAGACACTATCTTTGTCTCTTCCCTGGAACCAATAGCCCCAAATTAGAGTTGATAGACAACTTATAGCCGTACGAGTTGCTCATGGCAGTTTTTGAAACAAAACAAAATTGTCAGTTGTGTCCAGGAAGAGTTTAAAAGTTCTTCCTGGCACGATGAGCTCGTACATAATTATTAGGACTGGGTCTCTTATCTTTGCAGGTACAGCTGCAAAGCAAGGGCATCATTCAGTCTTGTGAAGTGAATATTTCAAATAAGTGTCCATTGTTGAAGACGTTTCAGTCTTTTTTTTGCTGAGAGTGGGATTTTAACATATATGATATCTTCTTACTCCAGATCGGTTGTTGTCTCAATTCAACTTCATTGTCCATTTCATTCACACGTCACAACGTACCTATGGACAACGTGGTAGCAACAAGCAATGCTTAGTTGTCTGAAATCCTTGTGCAACGCAAACTTTCATTCTCTTTCCCATCCGAGGTATCAGCTTCACCACGTTTGAGTTGACCTTCTCGAAGTGATTCACGCTGTTTTGTCCCATTCATCTTCCCAGTATGTAGATGATCAGCTACAAAAAATTTTTGCAATGCAGCGAGATGTCACTCCATTATTGGCACAGGAACTCACATGTTATTGGTTTCTTACAAGCATAATACAGAATATTTGATGTGAAGAAAGGTTACATCCTATTTAGGATGCATTCTTGATGTACGATGGGGAAGTTGTAGATCTGATGTCCAATGGATGCAGATCATTACTGAAACACTTCTGTTCACTAATTGAGAAAGAGCAAAATTCTTTTTGAATTACTGAATCAGATTTAATTTCAGTTTCGGTCCTTTGCATAAATATACTGCAATAACTTCAGAGAAATTGCCCGTTCCCAGAATCCTCGGTTGTCCGGAAATTATAGTAATTATGAATTTTATCTAAGGATCCACAAGCAACCAAACCCTACAATGAAGATCGTTAAACGTACTGAAATAGTAAATTACGTATTAGGAACAACCAATTGCACTCAGATACGTGCGATCCGCACTTACCTACGCATCTATGATGTTGGGATGGTTTTATAAATATTTCACTGCAAATAATTCAGACGTGTGCGAGTCGTAGATAGTAGCATTATGGAAAGATTCGAGACTTAAGCGAATTTCAGAGAAGCATAACAGTATGAGATAGGCGAACCAGACCAAGCATCTCAGAAACGGCAAACCTGCTCGGCTACGCATAGGCAACTGCTTCGGTGGTGTACAATGAATAGTGCAAAAACAATAAAACAAGATGTTATAGATCTTCCTTAGGGCGAAAACAACTGCTAAATGTTCGAAGGCAACTGCAGAAGATTGTACGACGCAATAGACGAGCTCCGTTGCAGCAAATAACCGCGCACTACAACGGGTATCGAAAGCAGAATTTCAGCATACGCAGCCTACAGCATATTGACAGGAATGGGCTATAACAGCAGACGTCTTTTTCGTGCTCCACTCGTATCTGCTAAAAACCGACAAGTTCGTCTGCAGGGGGCACGCCAGAACCAAACCTAGACACTTGAGAGCTGGAAACAGGTCGTCTTGTCTAAAGAATCACGTTTTTATTTAATACAACACAACGGATTGGCCAGAATAAGGCGTCAACAGCACAAATCATCGATGAATTCCAGCCACATAGCGTTAATTGTACCAGCTGGTGTAATGATCTGGTGTCTGTTTTCATTTCGGGCACTGGGTTCCTTAACGTCGCTAGAACAGCATTCGGATGCCACGAGGTATCCTAGCATCACTACGGACCTGGCACACCCGTAAATGAGCATGGTGTTTCTTGATGTATGGAGAGAGTTATTTCTAACAGGATAATGCGTCATAAAACAAGGCTAGGATCGTCACACAGTAACTCCAGAAGCACAACAGGGACTTCAAAGTGCTAAAATGGCTCTCATAATCCTCATATCTTAACCCTACTGTGAGATGAGATTGAGAGAACCATTCGTAACAGAGATCCATCTACGGCGAACATTCGTTAATTGATAGACGCCATCACATCCGATTGGCTGAACATGCCAGTAGAGCGATACGAGCAATTCGTTTAACCCGTTTTACATTGGATCTAGGCTGTTTTGAAGGACAGAGGCGGTCCAAAACGTTATAGGTAGGTGTTCCTAATTATTTACTACTGTAGTGCAATCCGTCTGAAGGAAAATATCCGAAAACGATAGATGCATACTGATCGTTGCTGATATTGAAAATGTTCACATTCAAAAAACTAATCGCTGTCTAACTGAAGACGTCTGCTGTTCATGAGGGTCACATATTCCAGTCAACATAACACTACCATTATTTCGACTACCGTGCAAACTCCGTACTTCCACGGCTAAAGTACACCCTTCAGAATTATGTTTAAGAATTTAAACTTCAGGAAAGCATTTTTTTGAGAACTATGAAGTTCCATATGCTTTCAATGATACGTTTACGTGGAGAAGGCCAAAGTCAATGAGAGAAGATGCTGAAGAGGCTGTTTTTCAGAACCAGAAGGGTTTTCATGTTTAATTTTCACTGAGAAACACATGGTAAAATTGTTAAAAAAACGTTTGCCTATGGAACTCGAAATTTTGAATTTGCTTCTAGTGAATTTTGAAAAACAACTATTTTATTTAAAGCTCTCAACATCACTTTTCTGAAATACATCTAAATCTATTGTGCGTATTTTATATTTCAGAGACTAGGTATGAATTTATTTGTTTTCACATTGCACCAAATAAAGGTGCAGGTGAATTTCAGATAATCATTCCTTTTAAAGCATTTTAGGGAAGCAATCAAATTAAATGGTCAAACCCAGACAATGTCTCTTTGCAGATCAAAGTAAAACATGTTTGAGTAACGGAAAGTGAAGTCTGAAAGTTCCTTAAAAGCAACTTTGTAGTTATAAAACAAATTGATGAAAATAATTGAATTGATTTACAATAATTCAATTACAATAACTGAATCCTTGATGATAAAATTTGAATGAAAAAAAAATTGATGATTTACTAGCTTCTAGCGAATTGACTCTTGTATAATTCAAAGGGCCGTAAAGGCAGTTGTAAATCGGATTGTTTTCAGTATTCAATGAATATATATCATACAAATTCATAAATTCGAAAGAATAACAGTTGAATTAAATTGTTCCCAATGTGCGATAAATTCATTTTAGCACATTTCCAAATTTTCAAAGTTAAACTCATAAAATATCTACGGCATATCTACTCATGTGTTCGCGGCTTTCCGTAATGGTATGATACACAAATATACACTGGTTTCCATAAATTAAGCAGCAAATGGAAAAAACGTGATAACTCGAAAAGTATGCAAACGATTAGGACGAAATTTGGTGGTAAGTTTTATCAGACCACGTGCAACAAGAAACGTAAGAGCATGTGATACAATCATTTACATTTTGTATGAGTGACGCAAATATGAAAATACAGAAATATAGGTATCAAGATGAAATAGGAAAAGGTACTTCAATACGGAGTGTGGTTATCCCGAACAGCAATACAAGCCTGACAGCGATGTTCCATGCTGTTAATTATGGGGTCGAGCAGTTCCGTGGGTAACTGCGTCCATTTTTCGAGCAACGCAGTGCGAAGCCTCTGCAGGGTTCGAGGAGGGGCTGGAAGAGAGCAACACACACTCCCCAGAGCATCCCAGGCCACCCCATACGGACTATAGTCTCCTGTTGCAGGTACTGGTGCACGAAACGAGCTGTGTGAGAGCGGGTGTTATCCTCCTGCAGTACAAATGCATCACCAAATGCGGCCACATACGGATAAACAATGGGGTCCAGGATGTCGGGTATTGAGGTTTCCATGAACATTACCTCTGAGCATTGAGGTTTTAAGTGGTAACACATAGAGGTCGGTACAGCCGCATAATGATATGCCTGCCCACACCAGAACACTTCCACCACCATAGGTGTCTTTTTCCTGGATATTAGAGGGAAGATAGCAAGTACCGGTCTCTCTCCAGATGTAAACTCGGCGAGAATTACTCTGTAAATAGTATCGCGACTCATCAGTGGACAGAACGGACCTCCGGTGATTTTGAATCCAGTTCACATGCATTCGTGCCCAATTGAAACGTTCCCTCCGGTGGGCGGGGAGGGAAGGGCACGCATGATACCGGACGCCGAGCATACAGTCCTCCTGCATGTAACCTTCTGCGTACCGTCGAAGCTGATACCGTCCATCCGGTGCCTGGCGCAAGCACAGATCTGAGATGGGTCGGTGTAGCCGTTCTGTTCCGCCGTGCCGAAAGCCGCAGATACCGGTCATCCGCGAGGTCGTCGCCCTTGGCCTACCTTTGCTGTATTTTCGGGAATCGGCACCCGTGGCTTGAAACTGCTTCCACATCCTGCTGACCACAGAACAATCGACGTTGAGCCATCTTGAGACGTCAGTCTACAATTGCTCTGCTTCGAATCGGCCTATCACTCTGTAGCTCAATTCCGCTGGTAAATGACGTATCGAAGCCATGTTAACAAGATCGCTATCTCGAAATCTTGTCATTCACCGCCGCACATGAATTGGCGACCCTCCGAAATAACTGGTTTTAAGCTCTTGCGCATTTGCATAAAGCTCTGTCAGCGTCACTCATTTGCTTTCCACACATCGATGCTGTGAACCGTCGCCCGTAACATATGCAAATTTCGTGCAATTTGAACTATATTTTGCGCAAGTATCGCGATTTTTTAGTTTGTTACTTAATTTATGGAAACCAGTGTAGATATAACAATTTACCATTCTAATAATAATAAATTATGTTTTGCTCCTATTTTTACTCCTGTGTTCCTACATGATAATATTGTTTGTTTGGTGTTTAATTCTCCATTTACAGTATATTCTCATTCTCATACATTACAAATGATCAACAGTTTATTGTACATGATATTATTAAAAAATTGTTCCGACCAGGTGGCTCTGTGGTCTAAGCGCTTGCTTCTGATCATTCGTCCGAGATGGGTCCCCGTTCGAATCGTTGATGAGTAATGGATGGTCTGCTTGTCCTACACACTGACTCTGTCCCTTCCCTGGAACCGGTGGTCCCAAATTAGGGACAAGCAACTACTTGTAACCCATTGGGCTGCTGACATACATACATACATACATACATACATACATACATACATACATACATACATACATACATACATACATACATTACTTACATACATACATACATATCATTAAGCTGTTCTCTGAGATTCAGAGGTTAGCTCCTTAAAAAAGAACTGTCTGCCAAGTAAACGTTTAACTGATGGAACTAGATTTTACTTACTGTTGGTGTATCGAACGTCTCCATTTACAACGATCTCAGCACACAGCTCGAGCTTCACTGACATCCATCATGCGTTACACAAAAGACCTTTTGTACTGCATACTCCAAATGAGAAAAAGATTATGAGTATGAAGAACAAAAGATCTTGTGTGTGACGTATGATGGATGTCATTGAAGCTCGAGATGTGTGATGAGATCGTTGTAAATGGAGACGTTTGATACACCAACAGTAAGTAAAATTTAGTTCCATCAGCTAAACGTTAACTTTGAAGACCGTTTTTCTTTGAACAGCTAACCTCTGAATCTCAGAGAACAGCTTAATGATATGTATGTATGTATGCATGAATGTATTTATGTGTGTATGCATGTAAACAGCTCAATGGGTTACAAATATGCTGCTCACAGTGGTGGTTAACCCCTCCCCAAATAAAAAAAAGTTAAAGAGCGATTTTCAGCTCACTTGACTGTTTGAATAAATGGTTTCCAAATAGTTTATTTTATCAGAGTGTGATTTTCTAATCGCGGTGATTTACGGAAAGTGCATTTGTGAAAAAGCTAAATCCTTAAAACCATGAAATGTCCAACCATTAACATGAGGTTTTGAAATTCGTACATAGTAGATTTTCGGATGGTTGAGTTGCAGGAAAGTGAGTTTGCTAAAGGTTCATTTTCCTTAAGAGACACATTAGAAAAGTTCGTTTACTGGCTTTGATGAAATTCGAAATGCTGACGTAAAATTATGATTTTTATTTCATGAAATGTGTAAACCTAGTAAAGTGTATTTGAACATGAGTTCACGTTTTCGAGGTCAAAACGTGAGAATGAGTCTCAATCCATAAAGCTACAATCATAATAATTCTATTTGCCTATTATTATTTCTTGTTTCGGGGGAGACGGACCTACATGTATTAAGAATATATTCGCATTTTGCACCGTATCTGTGCTACTTGAAGTTGAATTGGAGCAAGCTCCCATCTGCCATTAAGTAGTTGGAAATATCCCAATGATTATCAACGTTCCGGTCTGAGTGTCAGATGTGACAGGAAATGAAACATAGGTTAATCATTGCCACCCAAAGAACGAAAGGTAGTCCATGGAATATCGCCATAAAGAAACGCAGCAACCAAAAAATCAGAACATGGGCCTCAGCTGGGGAGGACATGTTGTCTGCTTTTTGGAAGAGTGAAGAACTTGTGCTTGCTGATTTTCCGGAAAAAGGGGTTCCACTAAATTCTAAACGATGCGCTCAAACTCTGAAGAAAGTTAAAACACACATTACAAAATCAGAGCAGAGTTGTCATAAAACATCCTGAATACGACAACGTTAGGCTTCCCTCCGCAGTCACCGCCACTCAGCGCCTCGGATTTACACTGCTGCGACATCCTCGGTACATCTAGAACTCACTCGTAGCGATTTGCACTTGATTCCTAAACTAAAGGGGTACTTCAGGGGCCATCCTTTCACACCTGACGAAGAAGTGAAGTCAGATGTGCGGCAGTGGCTTCAAAACCAACATCCTAATTTTTTTAAGGACGGACTTCAAGCACTATTGATAAGTTGGAAGAAATGCATTGAAATAGGAGATGACTATGTAGAGAAGTAAATAAGCAGCCAGATAAAGTTACCTTTTTTTTGTTTTAATGAATAATCTTTAACGGTTAATTGTGTATTCAAGTGGAGGCAAGACTTTTCATCCCGCTTGTGTGATATTTTGCAAGATAAAGAAAATAAAGAGCGAAAACAAAACTCTTTAGGTTTTAAGAAAACGATGTTTCGTGTTTCAGGAAATGGAGAAACTAGCATACTGGTCATCTGAGTGTATTTACCTCTGCATTTTGATGTCTCACGCGATTTCCATCATTTTTGCATACAGGACACGAATGCATCGCCAGAACCACATTTTTCTGCTCCACTCGGCGATGTCACGTTGATGATACAAATAAGAACTAAGGTTATGTATATATATGCAGGGTACCAAGCAATGGAAGCTTGCGACACTCCTTCGTTCTTTAGAGGTTGCCCGTTCCGACGAAGTTGTCAATCCGGTGAAAATCTATTTATGGAATTTTCTTTTCAGAAGAGGAGCAAGAGGTGATATTTTGATAGAAGAAGTGGAAAACGCGTTTTTTTTTCGCGATCGCTGACTCGTAAATGCCCAGATAGCCACTCCTTTGTGCATTGCCTGAGGGAGAAGAGGTCTATCTTTCTCCCAGGAGCATTGCACCGCTGTCTATTGGTATGCGATTGATCTACCAATGAAGCGGGATGGACCCCTTTTCTTTTTAGCCCCGTTCATGTCCCACATCGCCACAAAGGATCCTCTGCGCTTGGCTTCGGACGAAACTCAGTCAAAAGAAAATAAGCTGAATAAAAAGACTAACATATTTGAACAGCGTATTTCTTTTAGACGTATTTATTCTCACTCCTACAAGTTTCCCGTGCAAAAGATTTTCTCTGTTTCGTTTTTGTGTGCATATATGCTTTCTATTTACATTATAATCAAACTAAGTAAAAAGCTTCATATCATTCACAGTAATAGAATTTCAGATTCTTTTTGCAGTTATGTGAATATTATTTACCTGATAACTTTCATTTTATATTAATTCAGTAACACGGTCCAAAATCCTGAAGTATTAACCTCATGGTCTTGCACAAAATTTAATCGCATCCGTGATTACATATCTGAATTTTTCCAATAAAACGGACAAAATGTTTGAGGCGATTCCCTAAAGCGAGTGACAAGCCTTCCTCAGTGAATACGGAATCCGAACTGCTGCAACAAAGGGCGTTAAAAATCGTGTTCTCACTTACTTTTATTGAATATGAATATACAGTATTTTTTTCTACAGGTATGGGTATTCTTCTATGTGACTGTACTAATTTTCTGTGTCACAGATCAATCAATGTTTTATAGGCAAATTTGAGAACTGAGCCATAGAGACCTCGCGAAGTAGAAAAAAAATGAACAAGTGGAGTCAAATTACCTATTTTGAAAGGCAAGTCCAACAGGAGGTTCATGATGATAAGGCGTAGACATTGGAGAATAGGGCTAATGCATAATCCGCAGTTTTTAAATGTAACAGCTTCCTTCTTTGCTGCAGGAAATCTTGCAGTGGTGGAGATCGGTTATACGTTAATTCGTCGTGCCCAATTCGTCGAGTGACAATTCTTCGCCGACTCATTCGTCGAGTGCAAATTCATCACGCGTCAATTCGTCGCAGTTACCAATTCATCACAGACTCAATTCGTCGCAGGAAAATTCAACGCGAGTAAATTTGTCATGAACGAATTCTTCGTATTTCGACCCCTCTCAGTGAAATACTTTGGAGTTTCTAAGAGGCCTTTGAGCCACCAACTAAAAATGTCTTCAAGAGATGGTTGGGTGGGTGGGCTGCCGTTACAATTTTGAATGTTGTATAGCTTGTAGATCTTTCATGTTCCATGTGACATGTCTTTTCCTTCCCGGGGCCCCGGTTAAGTCTTTTTGAGGGATATACTGGTACAGGAGGGTTGGGACCCCTTGTACTCGGTTGCTCTTGCAGTATTAAATTTAACTCTTGTACATTGCATTGATTTATTCTTAGTGTATTTTACATTGTTCTGGAGGTCCATGGCACCTCGGGGGTCCTCGGTGTCTTCGGAACCCTCGGGGATCACAGGACGGAGATTTGTATAAGCCTAACAAAAATGATTTCCCCACATTTTTCGTGTTCACTGTTGTATCGAGTAGCAGACTGTACTTGTGGGTATGCGCTTCCCTCAGAAATTTGGTGAGGTCTGTAAGAGGAATCCGAGGTGCTTTGGTTGGGGGAGGGCTGCCCCCAACTTCCGTAATTTTATATTCTGGACCGCTGGAATTGGTCAGTGTATCCGGCGTGTACTCCTGAAGCGTCCGTTAGGTTCGCGAGCTTTGGGTGGGCTTCCCCCAAAATGTTAAAAGGGACGTAAAGCTGTAAACATTGGCACCATGCTATTTGATGTTTCTGTACACGACCATGCATTTTCAGAAGGGTGGGGTAAATTCACCACTCCCCCAGGTTTCTAAGAGCGGAGATGAGGTGGTCAAGGTACGTTGTGCTCGCAATTTCCATGCTTCATGTTGTGTTGAGTGGCAGACTCTACTTGTGGGTATGCCCTTCCCTCAGAAATTTGGTGAAGTCTGTAAGAGGGATCCGAGGTGCTTGGATTGGTGGCCCGGCCCCCAACTTCCGTAATTTTATATTCTGGACTGCTAGAGTCGGTCAGTGTATCCGAGATGTTCCCCCTGAAGCGTCCGCGAGGTTCACGAGTTTTGGGTGGGGATCTCCCCGAAAACGTTTAAATGGACGTAGAGCTGTAAACATTGGTACCACGCTTTACATGATGATTCTGTACACGATCACGAATTTTCTGGAGGGCGGGGTGAATTCACACACCCCCAGGTTTCTAGGAGCGGAGACAACGTGTTCAAGGTAAGTTATTTGCTCCCAATTTCCATGCTTCATGTTGTTTTGGTTGGCAGACTCTACTTCTGAGTATGCCATTCCCTCAGAAATTTGGTGAAGTCTTTAAGAGGGGTCCAAGGTGCTTGAATTGAGTGTGGGGCCCTGCCCCCAACTTCCGTAATTTTATATTATGTACTGCTAGAGCATGTCAGTGTATCTGGGATGTTCCCAAATACACTGACTGACTCCAGTGACACTGACCGACGGAAGTTGGGCGCAGAGCCCCACAACCCAAGCACCTCGGATCCCTCTTACAGACTTCACCAAATGTCTGAAGGCATACCCACAAGTAGAGTCTGCCACTCAATACAACATAACGTATGGAAATTGGGAGTAAATAACTTGCCTTGAACACATTGTCTCCGCTCCTAGAAACCTGGGGGGGGTGAATTCTCCCAACCCACTTGAAGATTCGTGGTCGTGTACAGATCATCATATAAAGCATGGTGCCAATATTTGCAGCTCTACGTCCATTTTAACATTTTGGGGGAAGACTCCCAAAGCTCGCGAATCTCGCGGACGCTTCAGGGAGAACACCCCGGACACACTGACAAACTCTAGCAGTTCAGAATGCAAAATTACGGCAGATGGCGGCAGCACCCCCAAAACAAAGCGCCTCGTATCACTCTTATAAGCTTCAAATTTCTGAGGGAAGGGCATACGCACATGTAGAGTCTGCTACTCCATAAAACAGTGAACAGGAAAAATTCGGACAAATCACTTTCGTTAGTCTTATACAAAGCTCCGTCCTGCGATCCCCGAGGGGCCCGAAGACACCGACGTCTCTTGAGGTGCTATGGACCTGCAGAACAATGTAAAGTACACTACGAATAAATCAATGCAATGTACAAGAGTTAAATTTAATACTACAAGAGCAACCGACGGGCAGGGGCCCCCACTCTCCTGAACCACTCTATCCCTCGAAAAGACTTCAATGGGGCCCCGGGAAGGTAGAGGCATGTCACATGGAACATGAAAGATCTACAAGCTATACAACATTCAAAATCGCAACGGCAGCCCACCCCCAAACCATCTGTTGAAGGACTTTTCTGGTTGGAGAGCTCAAAGACCTCTTACAAACTCCAAAGTATTTCACTGAGAGGGGTCGAAATAGGACGAATTTGCTCGCGATTAGTTTGCTTGCGACGAACTGAGCCTGCGATGAATTGGTAACTGCAACGAATTGACGTGCGATGAATTTGCACTCGACGAACTGAGTCGGCGACTAATTGACGCGCGACGAATTGACGGGACACCATGCAGATTGTTCTCGACGAACCCTCCGTATCTGCAACTTAGGAAAACATCAACCGCGTGCATGACATCGTGATGCAAGACAGACGAATTGCTGTGCGGTGTTGGCTGAGTCAGCAGGAGTTTCTATTAGCAGTGTTGACTGAACCTTGACGAGTTATTTGAAAATGAAATAGATTTTCATTGTTTTTTCTTGAAATAGGTCAGTACACGATGAGTCAAACGAACCTTGCTAGATGAGCAAAGGTCAGGCCTTACAAACTTGAACATGCTTTGTGCTTATGAAATTATTTTTTTGTCCCGGATTGTTACAATGGATGAAATTTGGATTGATTGCTTTCATTTTGAGACTGAAAACCGAAGTCTAATTTGGAGGTATAAATTTCCGCCTCCGAAGACCATCATAAATGACTACCGGGAAAAGAATGATACGCCAATATCGTAAGTCAATTTCTTTCAGCCATCAAGGAAAAAGTCTACAAAATTTAGAAGAGGTGTTCTCCTTCTATAAAACAATGCACCGTGTCACACCGCCAAGATCCCAAAGGGCACCATACAGTCTGCAGAATTTGAGCTGCTTCAGGGCGCATCCTTTTTGTCACACCTCACCCTCAGTTACGTTTGTTTGTTCCTCAAAATGAAAGGACAAAATCCGTGGCAAGCAGCGTGCATGAAACTGTGAAGTGGCCGCTGCTGTGGGTCCAAGGAAAAGATGTTCCTGCCACCGGGATCAAGGTAATTGAAGATCGCTGGAAGAAGTGCTTTGCAGTGGCCGGGGACTATGTCTAACGATATACGAGGAACCATAATGACCCTGCTTCTTGTACGTGTTAAAATGTGGATTTTTTCAAGACCCTTGTCTGATCTTGTCACAGATAGTACAATTTAAGTTGTTGTACAAGATGATCACTTTCCAAACTTCCTGAATGCGCGTCACGTATCACTGTTTTGGTTTTAAGGCTCTAGAGCAGTGAATATATATGTATATCTCTCTCTCCCAAACACATACACAAGCACACACAGACCGATATTACTGAGTGCAGTGCGCATGATTGAAAAGATAAAAAGTTAGGAAATCTTCCACCACCACTTTCTGAGAGATGAATTACAGAGAATAAATGAGAACCAGGTTTTATATCTAACTCAGGGATTTTTCGTTACCACACGATGAACATTTGCGTGCTTTAACACACATGGAAAGAGAATATCCTAGAATTAAGCACAATTATGAGTTCCGTGGTGTTACAGTAGTTCATAGGAGAAAATTCCGAAGTAAAGATTTTCATTTCTTTCAGACAGATTAAGTAATAAATGAAATCTGGCCATGTTAAGAAACGTTAAATGCAATATTCGACTAATAAACCCAGGAAATTCATTGTTGTCAAAGAATTACCTGCGATGGAAAATGGAGAGCGATTTTGATATGTATTAATATAAGGTAATAGATTCTCGAACAGATGAATTCGACTTCGTTTTACTCGTTCCATAGAAAAATGGCCACAGGATCACAGTTTAAGGAGGAGAAATAAGGCAGATGGAAAGCAAACGGTGATCTTCATTAACACGACGAGAATAACTCAGCAAATACGTAAGATGAATGGAGAGTACTATCATTAGTAAAACCGTTTACTACGTCATCGGTAACAAAAAATAAATATCTCGTATGTAAATGGAAAGAGAGCAGGTGATCGAACGCCTATCAGATGCACTTGCATTAGGAAAAGTGCATACGAACATGTAGTTTAAATAACTACAAGTTTTCTATGCCCAGAAAAAAATCTTGAGAGCTAACAGCACAATGCACGATCAAGAACATATATTTGGAGTGTATTTGTAAGGCTTCCATCATAGCTTTCACCAAAAGCTTTTCAAATATCAAGCGCCCAACTTGAGACTACATTAATCACCACATCGATTTCCTAATATTTTCTGAATCTGCGATTGGTAGGCATGAACAGGATTGTTGTGTTCTAGATGAATTTATAAAGCAATATGGCTAATGGCTGAGGAAACTCACTATAAAACATTGAAATATGGAGTACTTTGTTTTCTCAGGTAAAGCGTATGCTCCGTGTTTGAAAATTACGTTCATAAAAATAAATTTTCGAAAACAGCTCGGTATGAAATTTGAATGTAATTCCTCATGACTCAAGTTTTGAATCTAGAGGTGTATCTCCTGAAATAAATGCTGAAGTTCAACTTAAAAAGACTCGAAAGTTTTCGCACATGTTGTAGCATTTTTATTCGCCTTTCAAAATGTTCCAAAACAGATAATGGCAAAGAATAAAAACTAGGGAAAGGAAAAGGAAGTTATGGCTGAGACGTACCCAGCATTCTGATGGTGCAATCGTCTTTCTTCATCCGAACTGCACTTTACATCTGCCGCTGCAGAACCTTATTCTCTTATGTTCACTGTCAGCGGCTCGCCACATTCTATTAGTCATTTTCTTTCATAATTGCTCTCATCTTCATGTTCTCATTTTTATTTATCTCTGCTCTTCTCTTTCCCCCTTTTTAAATGCTAGGTCTTGTTTCTGCAGAACTGCACATCTGCTTTCATTTTCCTTTACTTACTGAGTTCCCACATCTAATGAAAAGGCTACATAGCTTCCGATTCCTTAAGAATTCTGCATTTGTGTCTTGCGTAAAAAATGGGTCAGGGCTCTCTTAGAATTTCGAGCAGTTTGAATTAATTTTTTTACTTCAAGATCTACATAACGCTGGTGGATGTTTGACGTACGTGTTCAGGGAACTTTGTTTTAGTAAGTAGCGTATACATAAAGAAATGTATTTATTGCGTTGAACAATTCGAGACGTATAATGGGTAACGAATAGGAATAGTATACTACATTAAGACGATAACTGAAGAGCCATTTTAAAAGAAAAAAAAATTCTCGATGATTCCAATAGAACCTTTTGTTTCTTTCTAATTTACTCTTTAAGTCATTGTTTCATTATGCTTTTGCGAGCAGTATTATACCTTCTTTTTATGTTTATCGCCTCGCACATTTAGGGTATTATTCAAGATTAACATTTATCTATTGTTCACATTTTAAGTATGTATTCATTGCAACTTCATAATTTTGGTTATTGTTACCAATTTGAAAATATTTCCCCACATTCTCTTTTCGTTTCGATCTATGTGCTTTTGTACAAAAATTTTCCATGTTCTTTTGTATTAAAATTATCTATGTTCTTTTGTTCTTGCACACGTTCGCCTAATCATCAGAGTTTGTGAACTAGACAGATACTTGCTTTTGAAGAGCTAAATAATTAGTGGCCACATGCGTAAAAGCACAAATTCTCAAAAACAAAGCAGCATACGCAAGATTGCTGTGCATGTTGACATCGAGGAAAATAGATTTTGCTAAAACATTCACAAGACTACAGTTTGTCCTCGGAATAAGGATAGTACTGATTATTGAAAGGCAAGTACCACGTGGAGGAAGGAGCTTTATGTGTGTTAGCATTAGAACAAACAATGATTTGAAAAGGCTAAGTGCTGCACGTGTCATTTTGCAAAGTGGCGCAAAAAAAGTATCTCTAAAAATATCCAAGAGTTACACATAATAATCTTGTGTGGAGGATTATCAACCTGTTGCGCTTTCAACATGGGAATTGTTATGAAGGCGAAATTATTGAATCTTAACTGATTTTGGGGTGCTGAACACGAAAAAGACATAACAAGTTAGTTGTGAATTGGCGCTTGTGTTTAAGTTACAGGAGAGATGTCATATCAGTGACGTCACCCTGTTTACGTGGTTACTGTCCTGGAAGCTGAGATTCGGCAGCACGCATTCCTAAGTCACAAGGCATTTAAAGCATCACGTGCCCAGCTATACCTATGTCAGAGATGCACTTGTCTTGCAGCATTTCATTAGAATTCTGGGAGTCCGATTAGGCGCCCTCTTATTTTCTGTTACTTGTTTGTTCTATGTGAACCTTTCTGAGCTTCTGTTATACTTTGTTTTCTTTGTTATAAATATGTCCCTTAAGTGTGCGCGTACTGCGCATAACTTCTGTGGCATGTGTGGATAAGCTGCATTTGCTTCAAGGATGTGTACTTTAACACCAGTGATAAAGAAAAAGCCTACTTCTTGTGCTTTGGATGTAAAGTAGGCAACCAGAACAAGTGATGGTCTCTGAACGTCCTCGTCCTGGTCGCCTACTTTCATTACTTTCATATTACCTTGGCCATTAGGGTGAGCCGAAAAAAAATTCGAAATTGAATCTGGAAGAGGATAGAAAAACAGTTGTCTCTTACTTTCAAATGCATGCCTGTATTTTTTTAGATGTTTTTTATTTAAGGTCTTGAGCCCTTTACCACGCGTTAAGTAATGACGAATATTATTAAAAATAAAATTGAGTCGTATTGCCATTTTCGCATTTTTATTATACATATTAATTGCACAAATATACCTAAGTTTTATCAGATCAACCATTATTTTAATGTTTATGTCTGAAAAGTATCCTTTATCAACTCTGTTAATACTGTAGGAGAAAGTGCGAACTACATCGCAATGGCGAAATCATACTGGTCTAAGCGTCCTACCAATTATCAAGTGCGCCCGGAGTGTGGCAATAACTTGACCTTGAAAGATGAGCGCACCATATTTACCTTATAGATCATATGTAGAAGATTTTAGGAAGGGAGTCTCTGACCCCAGGTCTTAAACAACCCTTAGAAATAGGAAGCCAGGAGATTTGGGCTGGAGTGCCCGATAGAAAAGTGACACGGAAGCGAGGTAGAAAGGGGAGGAAGACGCCCTTATTTATAACCAGGGGACCAGTTCCCGGGACCCGACGGCTTAACGTGCCCATCCGACGCACGGCGGATATTTCGTGGTTCGAGCGTTCGTACCTACCTGGGATCGAACCTGAGGTTTCTCCGTAGAAGTCGCAAACGCTGACCATCAGGCTATCCCCGGCCATTTTCCTTACAGAAAAGCCAGGTTCATCTTATAGGGCACATTATTCGAATAACCTTCAGGTACAGCTAAAGGTACTGCTAAAAGTATTCTGAATTTTTTCAGTGAAAGGAAGTTAAGTCTAGGCCACCTGGTGGCAATAGGTTGTGATGGCACGGCTTTCAATACTGGAAGCAAAAACGGAGAAACGGAGTTATAGTTTGTCTTGAAATGAAATTAAATCGTTCACTCCAATGGTTGATATGCCAATTGCATGCCACCGAATTGCTTCCGAGACACATATTTCAATATTTAGATGGAGTTACAACAGGTCTAAAAGAATATTCGGGAACAATCGGAAAAAGATTAGACAAATGCGAAAAGCTTCCAGTTGCAAACTTTATGGCTATTTCTTGTGATTTACCAAAAGTCGACCTACAGGATTAAATTCAAATCAAAGATATTTGTATGACATTTGCAATGCTATTTCTTTAGGAGAATGATCTATGAATTTAGCTCATCGTCAACCTGGAACGCTATCTCATGCTCATTGGCTGACGACTGCAAAACGTCTTCCACGATACTACATCTCGTGTGATAATCCGTCAGCAAACTTAAATATTATTTCAGAATTTATTTTTAGAGTTTATGCCCCAGTGTGGTTCATGATAAGGTGTCATGCTTCCTGCAAAATAGAGTTTTGCATGTTTTCAAGACGATAAACGTAACTCGTTATTTAAGTCATGAATTGAAAGCAGTAATTAACCCAATTTTTCAAAGGAATGCATACTTTATTTACCCTGAGAATATGCTCCTTGCGATGATCAGCGATGATCGCCGCCCCATTCGTGAGCTGGGAATAAGGAAGATTCTGAGGGCTAGACAGAGAATGATTAACATTCTCTGAAAGAGCATTCAAAATTCCAAACATTAATTTGAAGCTATTGACTACATAGATTTGATTAACTGAAAAGAGTGTCATTTTATATCTTCCCCTATTTTGACAAACGCTACAAATGAAGACATTGAATCTCTTATAAATCTCCATTTACTCCTTCTTTAGAGTTTCTTCGATACCCTTGTCACACAAAGGCTGTAGAAAGGTGCGTAAAATTAATGTCAGAGGCATCAATATCTGCCATTGGACCAGAAGCACGTGATGGTTTAATCCGTGCTAAAATTCAATCCCGAAAAATTATGCCAAATATTGATCATAAAAATCAGTATAAATTGGCTGAATAACTATCTTTAACCTTTTTATGTTTAGTTGTTATGTATTTTTTATTGTTTAAAAATGCAATTCAATTGATATTTATTTTTCAATGTTTGTTTTATCAACATGTTTCATTCATTCTTGAATTGAAAGAAAATCTGCAAAATTTCACTATATTTGAATTTTTCTTCCGTGTGTTAAAAAATATTGTACACTGAAAATGCATTTTCTTATATCAGTTCAGTTCTTTGAATGTAATTTTTAATAATTATTGAAATAGATTGTAAATTTTTAGACATTTAACTTTTTCATGGAAAGGGTAGGTTTTATTTAGGCTGAAAACACTAAAATACAAACCCCGGTAGAGGGCTCAGGACTTTGAATAAAAAATCTAAAAAAATTATGAGCATTTATTTATTTGAAGGTGAGAGGCAACTTTTTTTCCCTCTTCCAGATTTAAATTTAAAAAAAAAATTCGCCTATTTGATCGGCCTCAAAATTCAAAGCCAGGAGGAATCACAAGATACATTCCTTGCCTTTTGCAGTGCCTATGATATCGAGAGAGCAGACACAACACGTCAAAATCATTTATTTCTGAATTGTACCTTATAACGAAGTAAATTTCTCCGTCATTTTTGTCAGCACCGGGCATCGAACCCAGGTCCCCGCATTCCGGAATACGTCGCTCTCCCAACTGAGCTACGCGGACGTATGCTCTTGCTGCTATCTGCCTTTATCTCATGTGTGTCCTGCGTGGCAGGCACGCCACAACCTCCTATTCTGAAAACGATTACCAAGAAAAAATTACCAGCATATCGTCTCCTCTGCTCCCACCGCCTCATCGTGAAGTGCTGGCCAATACCGAACCCCCGGGCAGTTTTTTATAGATTGTGGAGAGGAACAGCATGATATACCTGACGAAACACCGCAATAATCTATTTCAAAAGATCAAGAATTTCGTTCCATCAGGACCTCTGCTGAACCACACGAGTTCAGAAGAAACGAACCTTGTGTTCTCAGCAGCGATCTCGAACTGCTAAGGAATAGGTTAGAACGTTTGACTTCAAGTTCACGTCAGTGCGGTCTTTTTGGGCGCACTGTGAAAGTTACTGCATTTCGATCTCGACAAAAATAATGCAGCAATTGTTAAAAACACAAGTTGGATTCAGAGTTAGTGAATATATCGATGTCCTGATGGCTGCGACGAATATCGTGCACAACCCGAAAGAATGGTGACCATTCATAAACTCTCCGAACGTTAGCCTAAAAGCTGTTCATTTGCACACTGGCCATATTCTGCCACCAAACCCTGTTGCCTATGCTGTCCACACAAAGAAAACGTAGGTAAACTTGATTCCCAGCTGTGAGAGCTACAAAACTTATGAATAGCTGATTTACCGTGATTTGAAAATAACCGCCATTTTGCTGGGACTGCAAAGGGTTACGAGAAATTCTGTAGCTTCCTATGCGAATGAGATACTCGTGCAAAGGGTATGCACTACAAAAAAAGAAGAATTTATGTCACAGTAAATCACGTACACCTGGAACGTAGGATATAGCTCTTGAGATCCTGTCCAGTTTTGCTTCCACCTCAACATATTAAACTGGGGTCTCATAAGAAATTTCGTAACATCATTAGACAGAGACGAACCGGCATTCACGTACTTGTGTGAGAAATTCTCAACGCTTAATGACTTCGTACGAGAAATTTGGTGCCATTGTTGGTGGCGCAGTGGTCTAAACGCTGGCTTCTGACCATTCATCCGACATGGGTTCGAATCCGGGTGAAGCATGAATGTTGTCTTCTTCTTACAGTACTGGTTCTACCTCTCCCCTTGAATCACTGGCCCTAAATTAGAGACGGGCGACTGCTTATTGCTCATCGAGTTGCTCACGATGGTCGTTAAACACCTAAAAGAAATGCCCCTAAAGATGTATTTTCTGCACCACACCTCGATTCCTTCCCGACTAACTGTCGTGGCGAAAGAAATGAACCTGATGGGCCTTTTTCTCACGATACATTGCTAATTAGGTAGAGATACATAAATGTGATGCGTAACATCACAGCCTCTCTTTGACAAATGTTAACCCCGCCTTCTCGTGGTGCATCCTGTTCCCACTAAAGGGGCTCTGACGACCGCTAATAGCGGTATAACTATACCATCGGGATCAGAAGAAATGCTATCCCACACTCACCAACCCGCTTGGTCAGCGTGGTGAGTTATGGCCAAACCCCTACAAAATGACTCCACAACTTAAATCATGGCTCTCAGTCTCCGGCAGCTGGAATGTACCTGGCTAAGGCAGCGGCCAGTGCGACATGAAGGCAGAGGGTGCTAAGAATCCCCGGAGGACCGGACTAGGCTGCCATCTGATGCTGACCTTGGCTACGTATAATGGACGCTCCCTATCTTCTGATTCAAGGCTTCTTGAATTGGAAGAAGAACTACAAATGATCAAATGGGACATCGTCGGGCTAAGTGAGGTAAGGAGAAAAGGAGAAGATCTCATTGAACTGAAAAGTGGACATCTCTTCTACTGTCGTGGGACAGATACTGGCAGAACTAGTGGTTTTGGATTTATAATAAACAAGAAACTGAAGGATAAAGTGGTAGAAGTTGAAAGTTCCTCTGACAGAGCTCCACGACTCGTTATCATACTCTTGAGAAGATACCATGCTCAGATTATTCAAACTTATGCACCCACTACAAGTCATCCTGAAGAAGAAATTGAAGAATTTTATGAGGAAATTCGTCATCTAAATAATAAAGGTAAGCAGCACTTGAAGATAATTATGGGAGATTTCAATGCAAAAATAGGGCAACGGCACCAGAATGAAACTTCAGTAGGTAAATTCGGTCGCGGCAACAGAAACCAGCGTGGAAATACTCTCGTTGAGTTTGCAGAGGCAGAAGGGTTTTTCATCTTGAACTCCTTTTTCAAGAAAAAGCCACACAGGAAATGGACATGGAGACATCCAAATGGGACGACAAGTGAAATTGATTTTATTATGTGTAACAAAAAATTCGTCATAGAAGACTGCAGTGTGCTAAACAAGTTCAACACAGGTAGTGACCATAAATTGGTGAGATATAAGATGCACCTCAACACTAAACTTGAACGTGGCAAGCTCATATGACAAACAAAATGTATTGACATAACCAACTTTAAAAAACACCACAATACCTTCAAGTTGGAACTGAAGAACAGATTCTCTGCTTTAGAAGGCCTAACATCGGAAGAAGTGGATATTTCTGAAGTTAACAGAAAAGTAACCAAAGCTCTTATGGAAACGACAACAATATTAGCTGGGTCTAAGAACAAGTTGCATGTGAACAAATTATCAGGAAAAACCAAAATGTTGATGCAAAAAAGAAGAGAGATGAAGACAACTAAAGAAGATGTGACTTTCAAAGGGGAATATATAGAGCTATGCAAGACAGTACGGAATGAAGAGCTATATATAGAGCTATGCAAGACAGTACTTTTACACGGAATGAAGATTTATCGATTGATGGAGAAAAGCTGGAGATAACACACACGTACGTTTATCTTGGACAGCAGATATCAAGTGAGGGTCACATTGATGAAGAAATTAATCGACGTACAAAACTTGCCTGGAGAGCTTTTGGAAGAAACAGCATAATTTTCAAGAGCAATATGCCATTATGTCTTAAAAGAAAAGTGTTTGATCAATGCATCCTTCCAGTGCTTAGATATGGTGAAGAGACGTGGACCTTAACTAAAAGAGACATACAAAGGCTGCAGACAACTCAAAACAGCATGGAGAGATGCATGCTTGGTGTAACCAGGAGAGATAAGAAGAAGAACTCGTGGATCCGAAAAATGACAAGAGTGGAAGACATCATGATCAGAGTTAAATCCCTGAAATGGCAATGGGCTGGACATACTGCCAGAAGGACAGACCATCGATGGACAGCCGAAATTTTAGATTGGATTCCAAGGGACAGGAAAAGACCCAGACGAAAACCACACGGGAGATGGGTGGATGAAATTCGAAAGTATGCAGGAGTGACATGAAGGAGACTGGCACAAGACAGACCGTTGTGGAGGAAACTTGGGGAGACCTTCGTCCAGCAGTGGATTGATAATGGTTGACAATGATGATGATGATGATGACATGACATTAACCACTTTTAGTATACCTGCATGATAAAAAAATGAGATTCTTTGGTAAAATTTCAGTGAAATTACTGTACTGCATGGAACGAGAAGCACCTATATCTATGAGCATAGTTTACAGAAATAGCATCGAAGCTGTCTTCAGCGCCCTCTCTGATTTCATGATTTCAAGAACCCGTCTGCAGAAGCGCACGGTACATTATCTCCATTAACCACTATACCGTCGGTTTAATCTCTAATTTCGTGCTCGTCGTTTTAGAACGCCGAGCACGAAATTAGATGTTTTCATAACTGGATACAGCCGAAAATGTATTAAACGCTGTTATGGATTTCTTGTCGATTTTACTAAAATCTTTTACAATGTTGTGAGAAAGCGATATTAATCCTCAGTGCACTACTTTTAATTGAGCACCACGGCTAAAACTGATGTCAACCTCTATTAAAAGTGCTAAGGGAAAAGCACAATCACTTATGCGATGATCGCTGAAAACGAAATCTTAAAGACATTTCTCGATATGGCAATGTTTTTCTCTACTGGAAAGCTATAACGACGTTCAAAATTTTCTTTGTATTTTGCGACTTTTCTTGAAGGAAAATTCTCCACTTGGTAAAATCCATGTATACGAACCCTACTCTTTGGCTACAAAATTCAGATTCAAAAATATATTTTTGTATAAAATAGCTGGAATATAACAAGGAGCATGAATACAATTTCCGAAACACTGTGTTTGCCTCTAATGGTGTTTGGGTGCACGCTATGCAAACAAAAGTCAAGGAACCCTTACAATTAGAGCAAATAAATCTTTTTTGGAGCGATATTTAGCGTTGATGGCTTCTGCACTGTGTCTTGAAACACCTCTATTTAACTTGTTCTAGAAGAATTTTAACACTTTAGTCTTCTCATTTAAAGTTGCCTTGAGCTGTACCATTAAAGAAGGTCGATTCTTTGGTATTTCACCCCGCCCTAAAGTTCGTAGGAAAGATGTCCTAGAGGGTTAATATCCGTGATCGCCACTGGACACAGTAAAGTTCCTTTGTTTTAATTTTTAACGCATACTGACAATCTCTGCTCTGTGTTTTACGGTACTTTATCGTGCTAGCCAAACAAGATTGCTTGCCTACCGTGTATATAAAAATATATTAATTCTTCATTAATTTGCATGATGTATTTACGAAGATATTAATTCTTCATAATTTCTAAACAACAGAAACGCAGCTTCTGTTAGTCAAAGAATGAATTAACAATCACACAGGTTGGTGGTACAGAAACCAAGAAGAAGTGAAAGAAAAAGGGGAATCCTCGACAGGAGCACCAGAGCAGTTCTTCACGTCGCACGTACTCTGCCATTAGCGCAAGCATTTAAACAGATGATTTAAAAGGGAAAAAATATGTTAATGCTTTCCGATTACTTTTTTAACTCAATCGTTTGCGTTAGTTTTCAGCCATTATTTCGTTCACTATTTAAACAACATATGAGGTGAAACTTAGGAAAAGCATAAGCGAAACTGAGGTTTCGAATGGCTACGTAAAGCTTAAATTATTTTAGAGTCTTTAGAAAATCCTCCATCCCGGTCATAAGAACATGTAGCCTATACAACAGTTCGACTGATGAACGAATAAATTAGATTACACTGTATATTGTTACACCTCCTAGTGAAAAAATGGAGCATCTGGAAAACTAAAGGCTTTGTGGATTATATTGATCAGATTTAGAACTGACTATAGCAAACACAGTTTTATGGATCCGATCTGTAGGAGCTGAGTTATAGCAGAACAAAAAATAGAAATCTGCATCATTTAGCAGAAAACTTTTATATGAAACAGTTCGGAAAGGCACGGTAAATTGTGGTCTCGGCTACAAAAATTGTATTTGAAAATAATTTTCATATACTATTTAAAAATATTTTTCACAATTTCTTTGAAAATAATTCCAAATGCCATTTGACAAGAATTTCCGAATGCTATTTGAAAAGAATTTCCAAATACCATTTGAAAAGAATTTCAAATACGACTTGAAAAAAAGGATTCATTTTTTAAACTGCGAATAAAAAATATTCTTTTATTATACTGCGACTCCACGTAACAAAAATGCAGTGCAATGTAACGCTTCAGAACTGAAGAGTATGATCCAGGAACTTGCTATCAGTAAAAAATTGGGATTAAAAATGAACTTTCAAAAGATAAAACTGATGTACAATGCTTTTACAAGAATGAGGATTTACCGATTGATGCGGAAAAGCTGGAGATAACCGATACCTACATTCACCTCAGACAGCAGGTATAAAACAAAGCATTTGTCCCATGGTTGTTGATGATGATAAAATAAAGGTCACATTGATGAAGAAGTTAATCGACGTCCAAAACATCGTTGGGGAGCATTTGGAAGACAATTTTTAATACCAATATGCCATTATGTCTTAAAAGAAAAGTGTTTAATCAATGAATTCTTCCAGTGCTTACGTATGGAGCAGAGACATGAATTTTAACTTAAAAAGTCATACAAAGACTGCCGTCAACTGAAAGAAGCCTAGAGAGACACATGCTTGGTGTAACCAGAAGAGATAAGAAGAAGAACTCTTGAATAACGAAAATGACAAGAGACGAAAATATCATGATCAGATAATGGTTGACAATAATTTAATTATCATCATTATCATTGTCAACCATTATCAATACACTGCTGGGTGAAGGTCTCCCGAAGTTTCTTCCACAAAGGTCCCTGTTGTGGCAGCCTCCTCCATGTCATTCCCGCCTGCTTTCGAATTTCATCCAACCATCACCCATGTGGTTTTCTTCTGGGTCTTTTCCTGTCCCTTGGAATCAAGTCCAGATTTTCGGCTGTCCATCGGCGGTACGTTGTTCTGGCAACGTGTCTAGCCCATTGCTTGTTCGTGACAGACGTAGTTTTGGTGGCTCCAATATTTTATGCATTTTAGCGTGGAATACTTCGTCTCTCACTCACCTGTTGCGTGGCACGCCTGTCTAAAGGTACTGCGTACGTTTTGAGCTACCTTTCTGGCGTTATCGTCATTGTATTAGCTCATATTCGTCCGTTTTCATATCGTTTGCTTGTTGGTTTACGTTTGGAAGCTGCCAACATGGCTGCTTTCGGTCTTTCCTTATCATCCCTGGGCGTCACGCCACACTTCCCACGTCCGTGAAAGTTGACATACTCTCGTCTGAGATGTGCCTGTTCAGATGCCTTCCCAGCGTCCTAGTACTCCTGCTCCGGTACCTTCACTAGACTTAGCTGCGCTTCCTTCTTCAGCTTCTACCTCTACCTCGGTGCCCTCCCTGGGTACTACTGATATTACTGCCCTGCCTTCTGCCTGTGCTTCTCTTCCCTTAGAGCGTTCTGTGCCTGCCGGCTCCGCACAGACTTAGCTTCCGACGATGTCATTTGCTTCTACACTGCAACGAGGCGTTACTTCTACGTCCGCTTCTTCTCAACATGATGGTCTTTTTTTTTTTTTTTTTTTTAGTTGGACGTTTTTTTTTTTTTTTATTGGAGGTTTAACGACCACCATGAGCAACTCAATGGGCTATAAGCAGTCGCCCGTCCCTAATTTAGGGTCACTGGTTCCAGGGAA
Organism: Macrothele yani; assembly: GCA_039090855.1. NCBI lineage: Eukaryota > Metazoa > Arthropoda > Arachnida > Araneae > Macrothelidae > Macrothele > Macrothele yani. The sequence goes on from CM077012.1 coordinate 2,152,219, forward strand.
GGGAGAAAGCCAGTGCCGTAAGACAAACACAACATCCATGCCTGACCGGGATTCGAACCCGGACCCCTTACGGACGAATGATCAGAGGCCAACGCCTTAGACCACTGCGCCACCGGGGCGGCAAGTAGTTGGAGGTTTAACGACTACCGTGAGCAACTCAATGGGCTATAAGCAGTCGCCCGTCCCTAATTTAGGGTCACTGGTTCCAGGGAAGGGAAAGAGCCAGTGCCGTAAGACAAACACAACATCCATGCCTCACCGGGATTCGAACCCGGACCCCGTTCGGACGAATGATCAGAGGCCATCGCTTAGACCACTGCGCCACCGGGGCGGCAATGGTCTTTGCAATCAACACCTATTATTCAGGTAACCAACCACAAGGTGAATGTAACGATTATGACAATTCGCCGATTGGCCGTGAGTTCCATAACCTTCTGGATAGAGGCGTGCTCTTTCATGCCTTACCAAATACTGCTTTGACACGCTACATGGAGGCCTTCTCTGGTCATGTGTCGTCTGCTTCTATTGCCGGAATTTCCCGTACCCCTCGGGGTATCTCAGTGCTGTTCAAGCACAAAAAGGATGCTGTTTTTTTTTATTTCACTTGCGCGTTAGATTGGAACAAATCATCTCATTCCTTCGCCTCTTTCTAAGCGTCCGGTGAACATCACGTTCTATCGGTTCCACAGGAAGTGCCTGATACTGAGCTTCCTCTCCTTGGCAATCATGTTTGTAAAATCGTTGGCAAGGTCCGTCGCCTTTCTGACGCTCCACGTGGAACTCGATTTGCACACGCTACGGGACCTCGTCGCCAGTTTTTTTGGTTGCTTTTTCCACTGAAAATGCCTTGTCGGATTGTCCTACAGACACTACAGTAGAAATTGTCTCACGCATGTACAATTTCAAGGTTTTCACCACTCACTGTTGTACTCACTGTCTTACACAGGATCACACCACTGCCTCCTGTGTGCGCCTACGCCGTGGTCTTTTTCTAGCTCGCCTTCCAGTGCCGATCACACTGGTTTTCCTACCATCCTTTTTTCTAGTGTTTTACCAGACTCTCCTTCTCTCCGTCAGATGCACCTTCCAGTCAAGGACAACGATCCCTTTTCTCCTCGTCCGCACCGTACGGACGTGCATCCTCCTTCTGGGTCAGTAGCGAAGTCATCCACTACTGATGTGTCTCCGGTGAAGTGTGCCGACTCAGATGTGTCGAGTGGTGCTTCGGCACTCCGACCGACTGGCTCTCCTCTGTGTCTCTCGCATATCGTAACTTCAACTACAACCCTGTATGATGTTCCCTTGTTGTCGCACCTTCCTGCTGCTCCGGCTGGTGTTCTAGCGTTCACCGATGCTAATCAGAAACATACTGATTCCTCGGCGCAACTTGCGTTCTCGTCTCCTGATTCGGGTGCTCATCCAGATCCACCAATTGATTCTTCCACCTCAGCTTCATCTTCAAAACGGACTGGTAATTCTAAAGGCTCTGTGAAACAGAAAAAGGTGAAACAACTTTCAAGAACTTCTTCTGTGGCGTCCTCTAGTGTTCCCGATGTTTCCAGTTCAGATGTTTCTCTGCCTGATGACCCTCCGAACAGTCTGCATCTTCGTTCTGGCCCTGAAAATCCTCTCTCTGATGATGAGGTTATGCAGGCCATTGATAATTTTCCTCTTGTTCCTGGCCCACTATTCAGACAACAAATTGCACTCCCCTTCCAATCTGCTCGTAAGGTTGTCTGTACCGAAGAATTTCTCTCCGTTTACCTGATTTTGATCTGTGTGCAGCGGTGATGCAATTTGAAGCGCATGTGTCCTCTTTCAAATCCCTGAGTGTCACAGATCCTAGATACCAGGTTTTCATAAGACGCTACACCCGCCGTCTCTTCTCTTTGAAAGACCTCGCTGAGAAACAATTATGTGATACCGTGCTTCCTCTAGCCGATGATATTTAGCGCTTCTTCCCCAACAGATACTGTTCCTGTTGTCTCTCACGTACTGTTATATGGTTTCATGTTTTTTTTATAGTGCTTTGTGTTTTTCATGTGCGCTCATTGTATGTCTTAGATGTTCTAGTGTTTGCCATTGTCGCGGATTTTTTTCTTACTAAATTTGTTAATTTTTTTCTAATTCCCTTGTTCATATGTTTATAACGTTGTACATGTTCTACTTTGTATCACAGAATATGCAGATCTGTTTTTCCGTCATTGTGTACATCGTCATTTTAAACCACATTTTTCCTCCTTATGTTTTCTATGTAGGACTTTTCAGTGATATCTCCAATGTATGTATTCCATGATAGCAATAAACTGGGCACCTTTGGTACCCGCACTTACCAAAACCAAAACCATTGCGATTTCAGGGAATTTACTCTGACCATGATGTCTTCCACTTTTGTCATTTTCCTTATCCATGAGTTCCTCTCCTTATCTCTCCTGGTTACACCAACCATGCATCTCTCTATATGCTTCTTTCAGTTGTCTCCAATCTTTCTATGTCCTTTTTAGTTAAGGTTCACGTCTCTGCTCCATACGTAAGCACTAGAAGGATGCATTGATTAAACACTTTCTTAAGACGTAATGGCGAATTGCTATTAAAGATTGTACTGTTTCTTTCAAAAGCTATCCAACGAAGTTTTAGACATCGATTAACTTCTTCATCAATATCACCTTTGTTTTATTATCAGCAACAACCATGGGACAAAAGCTTTGTTTTATACCTGCTGCCGAAGGTAAATGTAGGTATTAGTTATCTCCAGCTTTTTCCCATCAATCGTTAAATCTTCATTTCTTGTAAAAGCATTGCACATCAGTTTTATCTTCTGAAAGTTCATTTTTAATCCTAAGTCTTTACTCTTGTCAACAAGTTCTTGGATCATACTCTGCAGTTCTGAAGGAGCCTTTGCAAAAAATGACTACGTCATCAGCGAAACGCAGGTGATTTTTTTTTTTTTTTTTTTTTTTTTTTTGATTGGAGGTTTAACGACCACCGTGAGCAACTCAATGGGCTATAAGCAGTCGCCCGTCCCTAATTTAGTGTCACTGGTTCCAGGGAAGGGAGAGAGCCAGTGCCGTAAGACAAACACAACATCCATGCCTGACCGGGATTCGAACCCGGACCCCTTACGGACGAATGATCAGAGGCCAACGCCTTAGACCACTGCGCCACCGGGGCGGCGCGCAGGTGATTTAAATAAACTCCATTAATCTTGTTCCCTTTGTTTTCCCAGTTCGATGATTGAAAATCATTTTGCAATGTTGCATTAAGGAGTTTGGGAGATATGGTGTCACCTTGTCTCACTCCGTTTCCAGTTTTTATTGGTGCTGTATTCTCGAATAACAGAACCTTTGAACTTGCATTTTCATAGGAGTTACTAATAATGCTGATGTATGCATCTTTAATGCCGTAGAATTTCAAAGCCACTGTACCTGCTGATAGTTTCGTGGAATCAAAGGCCTTTTCAGAATCGATAAAAGCCACACGTAATGGGAGTTCATATTCCCTCGTTCTTTCAATTAGTTTTCTCAATACATGGATATGATCTATAATGCTGTAACCATTCCTGAATCCAGCTTGTTCTCTCGGTTGAGCCATGTCCAGTGTTATCTTCAAGCGATGTGAAAGAACCTTAGTGAAGATTTCATAAATATATATATATATATACATATATATATATATATATACTTAAGAGCAAAACTGAAGACTAAGGAAAAAATTTTAGAATTTAAAACGAAGGGTGCAAAATAACCTGAAAATCAAAACGCGCAACGCAGCAGTTTTGAAAATTCAGAATTCACATACTATAAAGATACCTAAGCAAAAAAATACATATATAATTTTGACTCACACCTAGTACAACATAGAAAAGGTTATGTATCTACCTGTGTGAGTAAAAGGAGAAAAGAAAAAAAAAATAAAATAAAACAACTGAAGAATGTAGAAGGTGTCGAGAATACTGAGCCTTGGCTTTATCAAGGACCAGCAAAAACTCTGCATTTTCTCACTTCCACAAAGACCTAGTTGGAAATGGGTTTCTGCAAGGCCATAGATGCAAGTAACATTCCCACCTAAAATAGTTTAAAAAATATATATATAAGTCATGTCCTCCGTAGAGTAGCATGACCTAGCACTAGTTAACAATTTCGCTTGCATCCATTAACCTTCATGGCCCGACCCATGCTCTTCATCTGTTACTATTAAACAGAGAGAAGAAGATTAAAGAGAACTCAAGCTGTGAGAGTGACATAATAAATAGAAATGATTTTCAGCTATAACGAAATTCCAAGTTCGTTTGAGAGAGAATTTAAACCTGAAAAACAAATTTTACATTGCAATTAAAAAAGGAAATGTTAATTTATAACGAACAGATTTTTGAAAGAAAACTTGAGTCTAAAACCCCTACTCTACAACTTATGACAGCACGAAAACGAGAATAAGTTAAAGATAATAATTAACTAAAGAAAACTTTGTGAAAGTTATATACCTTAAACAGTTAGTTGCAATATGTACAAAGTATTTCAGCAGTGCTTTAAGTGCATAATTAATTAGTTATTAAGAACTTAACTACTTTGAAAAAACAGCGCATAGACAGCGCATAGAAAAGGAACAAGCTTAGCCATCTTCTGTTCCTAGGTACCACAAAAGACGCTCAAAGTTACAAAGAAAAGTAAGAGTTAAAACCCGCATAAATGTTAACAGACAAACCAATGCTTAAAAGCTGAAAAGCTAAAAAACGACAGAGAAAAGGTACATGAAGTACAAACATTGAACTTATAAAACCTAGAACCCAAAAACAAGGAAGAGAGCTTACCTCTTGTGTTACAAAAACTTTTCTCCTCACAAGAGGAGAACATGGCTGACCTCTTCCGCCACTCCTAGACGCTGGGGGGCAGTGAGGGTGGGGCTGATGGCCTCCTCATACAGCAAGAAACCAACGCGCGGAGATTTTAACCAGAGAAAAAAATATATAAACTTAAGACTGTGGATCTGTATGATCAGAATGAGCAGAATTAACTCTCCAGAATACATGAGAAATATTATAAAATACACGAGCAGTTTATTTAATAATCTTTGCATGTATTAAATCACCTTAGTGAGCTTCTATAGATTAATCAGAATCTTATTAATTTTAATGTTGGTTTTACTATTTTTAGTATAGCTATCCTAGTGATGAATAACTAGTTTTCTTTTTTATTTGTTTTTATTTTCTTTTATAAACAGATTTTTAAGCTTTTTTTGTGATTTTGTTTATATTATTTAATTTTTTTGTTTTAATAGGACCGTCATATCCATAGCATATATATACTAAAGAGCAAAGCCGAAAACATAAGAAAAACTTTAGAATTTAAAACGAAAGTTGCAAAAAAAACCTGAAGATCAAAACGCGCAACGCAGCAGTTATATCAGGGTTCAAAGGAAAGTCCTTATTCAGAGCAATAACTGCGGAAGAAAGGGTCCGAGTGGTGCACAAGTTAGGTCTATGTATAGGAAAGGGACGATGGCCGATAGTCCCCTTCCTAAGTTAGGTCTATGTATAGGAAAGGGATGATGGCCTAACTCGCGAACAACGCGATATAGGAACAAAATTCCAACTGCAAAGTTGTAGCGCATCATCTAATTAGTACGAAACGACATATGGTGCGCACGAATTATGTACATGGACGGGTCAAAATGCTGATAAAGTGCACGCGGTCGCTGGATGGTTACCCAAGTAGTACAGCCTTGCAATTTAACGTCGGCCTAACTCTGAGTCACCGTCGTTTTGGAAGAGAAGACGTTGACTCAGTGTTGGGCCTACGTTAAATTGCAAGGCTGTGCTACCAGGGTAGGCAATGCAAAATACCGGCCCACGATAGAGAACGATTCAAGTGCGTATGTAAATATTGATGGTGACGTAGAAGCCGGTCGGTGAGATAAAACACCGATGCTGGGGATCTGAACGTCAGTCACCGTATACGTTGCAAACACTGATGCCGGGCTACTCGAACACTGAGTAATGTGAAATGGTCGTGCTTTATGGCGAATGTGATCGCAATGCTCATGAAGCTGCAAGGCGATATGCCGAGCGTTTTTCGATTGGCCAACATCCAACTGCAGTGACTATTAACAACTGTGTTCGCCGCCTCCGAGAGACCGGAAGCATACAGGCACGTACACGATCGAGCAGACCTACGGGTTTGGGTGTTACATTGCATCCTGACGCTGTCCTGTGATATATCTTTACCAATCCCAACATTAGTACCACAGCAGTAGCCGAAGCATGCAGATTAACAGCAACTGTGTTCGCCGCCTCCGAGAGACCGGAAGCATACAGGCACGTACACGATCGAGCAGACCTACGGGTTTGGGAGTTACATTGCATCCTGACGCTGTCCTGGGATATATCTTTACCAATCCCAACATTAGTACCACAGCAGTAGCCGAAGCATGCAGATTAACAGCACAACGTGCTTGGCAAACCCTGAACGGGCATAGAGCTCGCCCGTACCACGTTCAGCTAGTGCAAGGTTTGATGGATGGAAACCAGGGAAGGCGTTTCGATTTCTGCAACTTTGTACATAACACGTTGGAGGTTAATCCAAACTTCTTGGCCGATATCTTGTGGACAGATGAGTCCCGTTTTACACGGGACGGAATAGTCAATCGGCATAACACCCATTACTGGGCTCTGAGCAACCCTTCTATGGGACGAGCTGCTCGACATCAACGACGTTCGGAAACAAACGTTTGGTGCGGCATTTGACGAAACACACTAGTTGGACCCATTTTCTATTATGGGACATTAACAGGTCAGTTGTACCTTCAGCTCTTAAGGGGCCCGATATCTGACTTTCTAGATGATCTTTCCCTCAGAGATTTGCTGCGCATTTGGTACCAACATGATGGTGCACCACCTCCCATGGCAGCCAACGTACGGAGTTTTCTGGCTGAAACATTCAGACACCAGAAAATTGGTTACGGCGGTACGGTGGAATGGCCTCCGCGGTCACCGGACTTAACACTTTTGGACTTCTTCCTGTGGGGTTACTTGAAGGAACAGGTGTATGCTACAGAACCTGCTAGCCTGGAAGATTTACGACACCGCATTGTGTGCGCCTGTAACACAGTGACACCTGCCATGCTAAATAGTGTACGACAAGCTATTCTTACACACCTTGAAATGTGCAGTGTAGCCGATGGTGGCCACTTCGAACCGGCTGTACATTAACTTCACGCAGATGTGCGTTGTGCCTGTAAGTAAGCATATCTCCTGTAAACATTTTTGAGTATTATAAATAAGCCTGCACAGCTTCTTTCTCGTGTCATTATTTTTGTGTCTGTTTCACCCGCTTTACCGATTTCGAATTAACAGCATTTTGACGCGTCCATGTACATAATTCGTGTATAACATACGTTGTTTCCTACTAACTAGACGATGCGCTACAACTTTGTAATTGGAATTTTGTTTCTATCTCGCGTTGTTCGCCAGTTAGGTTTCCTAAATTCTTACCTTTGCCTCTAGGGCGCTCCAATCGCTTTCATTTGATCGGTCATCATCCCTTTCCTATACATAGACCTAACTTGTGCACCACTCGGACCCTTTCTTCCGCAGTTATTGCCAGTGCTGGGAAATATCGCGCTACTATTAGCGACGTTACAGTAGTGCGCTACTTTTATTGTAGTTTGTAGTGTAGCGTAACTACAAAAATAAAAAAATAGTTTTGTCTGTAACGCGCTACAGGAATCAAGTAGTTGTAACGACATTTCGCGCTACAATTTTTTACTACTTTCACGAGGAACAAATTTTACTGACAGATGGAATCGTTTGAAGAATTCAGCTTAACCTTCGAAAGAACTGGTTGTCCAACAGGACGCATGGCCATTACAATGCCAGGTCATAGGTCACGATCGTAGGTGGAGCATAAAAGGGGATGACCTAATGAGGCTAAGAGACATCACCGTGGGGTAGGAACAGTAATAAAATAGGGAACCCTCAGTAAGCTATTAAAGTGAATGTTCGACCCTGTTGTAAGGCCATTCTGTCAGAGAATGCGCAAACGTTCCATTTGCATCTCAGTTTTAAAAGTTGACGCAATCTCTTTGGCTTACCATCTCTTGAGTTTACCCCCAAATTACATATTTCAGGATGCTTTAGCTAAGAATGAATGCTGAAACAGAACTTCTTTGGGCAGTTTCCTATACTTGTTGTAAATTAAAAAGCGAAACAACAAAAGGGAATTGTATTACTGTGCACGCTTCTGGTAAAGGAGGCAAAAAGCCTTTCGGTTTCAAAATCATGACATCGAACTTTAAAACTTCATCGCCAAGCTATTCCTTCACAATTTTCCTTTCTAGTAGGTGCATGCCCATATTATTTATTTATTTATTTTCATACATGCATGAGCTTTTCTTTTTAATTTCTTTCTTCAATAATTTACTTGGAGTCCTTAAAAAACATGTCTGAGCATTCATTATTCACTACTAACGGAACCTATGTGTTCCTAATTTACTACGCATTACAGAATCCACTATACATTGATACATAACTTACTACAATTGATGTCATTAATTTTACAACACGATTCTTCGTATCTACTAGAAACATGAAACTATTTATATCAGCCCTTTTCAGTATAGCTATCATTAAATGGACTTAGAACTCAGACTGAAATGTAGTGTCATCCAAATGTTTCTGCTCCTCATGTTTCCTTCATGAACACTTTATCAGTATAAAGCCCAACTTTAGACTTAGAAAATTCATTTAATTCAAAATACAGTTTTAAGTAACACCCTGAAAAGTTAAAAAAAATTGTTAATGCCATAAAAGTACGCATTATACAGTATATATGTAATCAACATCAACCATTTTCAGTCCATTGCTGGGTGAAGGTCTTCTCAAGTCCCCTGCAGAACTTTCTGCCCTGAGACATTTTCTTTTAGGTCACTTCGGCATTCTTTTGAATTTCATCCACCCATTTCCCACGTGGATATATGACGTACAACAAGTATGATTTTTTTCCTTTTCCTTATTCATTTGTTGGGGTAGAGGCACAATACCAATGCATCAGAACGCTAAATCTTTCTTTCCTTTTTTTTTTTTTTTTTTTTTCAATTTTCATTTTCTTTTGAACTGGCGTATATCCATGCTATTTTTAAAAGCGTGATATCCATGCTATTTTCTTTTGAACTGGCGTATGATGATCCATGCTATTTTTCAAAAGCTTCCTTGCTTGCGAGGTTAATGTGCATCTCTATTTACCCCGATATTTCCACTTTTAAAAAACGACTGAAAAAAAATGCATTTTCATCGGGCAGCTGACAATGCACAAAATATATTTCAGTTTTTTAACTTTTCATAACTCTTCCGTTAAGCAGCGTAAAGAAGAAAAACAAGACAATATATCCTATTTGTATCCATTTCTAGTATCAGGTTTTTTTGGGGTTTTTTTTCGTTCGGTAGCACCAGTTTCGAAGATTTTTCAAGTTCCCCCTGTCTTTCATCTTTATTTAACGATTTTTTTCTTTTCTTTTTTTGTAATGCGAATAACACGCTTATTGCATCAACAATTTTTCTTACGGCTCAGTAAGGCGCCCAAAACTGAATCCGCCTATAACATAAATGTTGCTTGAAAATTTGTGTGGCCGCCCCGGTGGCGCAGTGGTCGTTGAACAGACAAGTCGCATTTTTTCGGCTCCTGCGTAGAAGTCAACGTTCGTTTGTTTACTTGTTCGTTTTGTGGTATTTCGTCGTTTTGTGTTTTGGTTGCAGTGTTTCGTACCCTCGCTTCACGAGCAGTGAGGCTGAGTGCCGAGTGGGTGCTGATTTTTTGTTTTTTTTTAATTTTCGTGTGTCGTCAGTTACGACGCATGAGTTTTGGTGGGCCAGTGGTCGAGAATGTCCACTACCACTGTGAATAAGTCACTCTCGTCTACAGCTGCTTCGTCGATTGCTGATATGTCTTCGCTTCTTAGTTCTGTGTCTTCTTCGGGGAATGTTGCGTCGACTAGTGCTGCTGGTTTTCCAGAGACTGTGCTTCTGGCCACCCGTGTGCCGGCTGCGTCTAATATTCCTGGTTCTGCTAGTTCTACTTCAACGTCGTTCGCACAAGCTGTGGGAAGTACCTCATATATTTCTAGTGATTCTGCACCACATTTCAAACGTGTAGCTTCGTCGTTGAAAATTATTCTTCCAAGTGATTCACCGCAAGGTAAGCAATTGTCGTCTGCCTTATTATTAAGTGTTTTCATTCCTGCTTTGCGTGACACCCCCTTCCCCCAGTATCTGCATGCTGTGTCGAAGGTCGTTCCAGCCGAAAGCATTGTGTCCATTATTCGCTTGGGTGGAGGGGTGGTTGTTCACTTCACCCACCAGCAAGCAGTAGATTTAATTATAGTTCATGGGGTTGATATTGGGTCCTTTCATCTACAACCTGTCGCTGCAGCCCAAAGACCAGTTACGGTGACCCTCTCTCCTGTACCAACGGCTGTTCCTGATTCTCTGTTGATTGATGCCCTCAACACGATGGGTCGTGTTGTGGGAGTGACCAAGATTCTTCCAGCTACAGCCCGTGATTTCCCCCCCCTGAAACATGTGCAGGGTGGGCGCCGCCAGTACCGGGTTATTTTTCCAACTTCTCAGTCAATTGCGGAACGCCCTGCAACTCTAGAATTAGTCACTGATACCCGGACGTACATTTTTAATCTTTTTGCAGGGGTTCAGTGCTTCCGCTGTAAAGGGGAAGGTCATCTCGCTTCTGCTTGTCCTCATGCTACTCCTGGTGCTAGATCTGATTCTTCATTAGCTACTACAGTTCCGGTGGCAGCGGCCCCTGCGGATGTTGTGCAGGCCGCTGAGGCACCTGCTCACATTCTACCTTCATCAATTTTGCCTGCTGTTTCTCCAGTCGTTCCTGCCCTCCCGGTTCCTGTCGTCGTACTGGATGGTTTGGAGCCCTCCAATGAGGATTTTCCATCGCTGGAAGTGTCTGCACCTAAATCACAACGTAAACGCCCCAGCTCACCTGGTGTTTCTACTCGCTCTTCCCGTTCGTCTCAACGTCTTCGGTCCAAGAAACCAGCCCATTCTACCTCGGGTTCACCTAGCCATCATGAGCCAAATTCTGAATTACTAGTTTCGAACCGATTCGCATGTCTCCAGGATGATGATGTTATAGACACGGTCGCCCCTGATCCTGATGACACTGCAATGGTTGACTCTGACGATGATTCTCCTTCTCCTACACTTCCTGACATTTCTACTATGTTTGAAGAACTTGCGGTGCCTTTGCACCCTCTTACCTTATCTGATCTGTATGCATTGACCACTCGCCCGCGTAAGGCGAAGTTGATCACACTACCTTGCATTAAGAGTAAGCTTCACTTGCTGCCTGAAATGATTGCACAGCTAAACCAGTTCCATGCATTTATAACTAATGTTACTTTGCCTGGCGGGACTGAGCAATATGCTCGCCGTCTGAGATACTTACTCAAGATTTTGAGGGCTGAACTGGAAGGCTGGATGCAACCTACCAGTGATGTCCTTGTTAACACTACTTAGCTTTAATTGTAGAGGGCTTGCGTCTTCTGCGGCGAATGTTTTGGTTTACGAGGACGTTCGTTTCCTGGGGGCTAATATCCTCCTTCTCCAGGAGACGAACTGTTCCCTGGATGCCGGGTGTTCCCGCTGGAGACGCTGGCCGTACATTTTTTATCATAATTACCGGACCCATCTCAGGTCTGGTACCGCTATAGCGTTTCATGTGCGTTTTCATTCTTCCCTTTCTGATCTTGTTGAGTCACAGAGTCTGCTGGGTTCTTTTCAACATATTTCTTTTTGTTTTTGTTCTAAATGCATTCATGTTTTCAATATCCATATTCCGCAATCTGCTACGGATGCAGAAACTCTCCTCCAACATCTTTCTTCTATCCTTTCGACCCTCCATTCAAATGATACAGTCATTGTTGCAGGCGATTTCAATTGCACTTTGCAACCCGGTTTTGACCGAGATGGTTCAACCAAAAGCCGTTCCGACCTTGTTTCCAATCTCACTCAACTCGTTGTTAATTTTGATTTGATTGATGCAATCCGTTCCCTCCATCCCCGGTCCAAGGAATTTTCCTGGTTTCCCCCGGCTGCTTCACGCTGTGTAGCAGCACGCCTAGATAGATTCCATGTTTCCAGTTTTCTCCATTCCTCTCTAGTTGAAATTACTCATCATCCTTCCGTTTCGTCAGATCATCGCCCCGTTCTTTTAAAACTTTTTTTGCATTCTTCCTATGTTCCCCCTTTCCCAGTTTTCTCCATTCCTCTCTAGTTGAAATTACTCATCATCCTTCCGTTTCGTCAGATCATCGCCCCGTTCTTTTAAAACTTTTTTTGCATTCTTCCTATGTTCCCCCTTTCCCAGTCTGGTCGCTCGACGATTCAGTTTTAACTGATCCTGTTTTCTGTGCTGAAATTCGCTCTATGATCTCGTCTTCTGTGCAACAACTTTCTTCGTCTGACGACCCAGTGGCTCTGTGGCTTTCCACGAAAATTTCGATTATTTCTTTCGCACGTCAGTTTTCTTTCTCTTCCCGTACTTCTCGCTTTCAAGATATTGATGTTCTCCGTCGTAAATTGCAGACTATTTCTCCTTCTGATCCTTCTTTTCCCGTGTTTCAAGCTCAACTTCGTCGTATTCTGTTTACTTTTGCTTCATCAGCCCTTCCTCGTCTGAAATTCACTCACTTGCGGTTTCACGACGACCCCTTCTCTAGTTTGAAGTACCTTGAGGAGTATCATGTTAAAAGCAACACAATTTCCTTTCTTTCACTACCTGACGGATCTACAGTTACTGACCCTTATCGTATCTGTGAACTTACTTTTTCCCATTATTCTGATCGTTTTCAACACCGACTGCTTTCTCCTGCAGATACCTCCCCTCTTCTTCATGTCCTCCCTCAGGTTCCACATTGTTTTTTTTTATTCTCTTGTTTCTCCTATCTCTCCTACTGAAGTCCGCTCTGCAATTTCCAGTCTGAATGACCGTTCTTCCCCTGGCGCGGACGGTCTTCCGCTCTCATGTTATAAGATGTTTCTTAATTCTCTCCTCCCACTTCTGGTTGCTTGTTTTAATGCCGTTTTTACTTTTTCAAATTTTCAGTCTTCTGATTTCACTTTTGCTATTCTCCGTCTCATCCCCAAAACCGGAAACCTTGGTCTTTTTCTAACTGGCGTCCTATCTCTATTCTTAATACTGACTACAAAACCTTTACTAAAATTCTCGCTTTTCACCTCAATCCCGTCTTGCAGCATTTAATCCACCCCGATCAAACTTACACTATTCCCTCCCGTTCGATTACTGCCAACATTTCCACAATTCGCAACTTATATTTTCTTGCTTCCCATCTTTCCGAACCTCTCGCAATTTTTAATATTGATCAGAAACAAGCTTTTGACTCCATTAATCACTCTTATCTCTTTGCTGTTCTTCGTCATTTTGGCTTTCCTACTCTTTTCTGTCAAGCTCTTATTAATCTTTACTCTCACTCTTCTTTCCGTATTCGCACTTCCACATTCATGACAGCTACCATCCCCTTGACAACGGGATCCGGCAGGGTTGTCCCCTTTCGGGTCAACTTTTTACGCTTGCATTTGAACCTCTCTTAATTTTTCTGCGTTCTCGTTTGTTTTCTGTGATTCCTCGCAGTATTGCTCCTACTCGTCACCACCGCATAGTGTTGTCTGCATATGCTGATGACCTCACTCTCTTTCTTCGCACTGAACGTTCTTTCGGTGTTGTCCTTTCTGCTTATCGTGAGTATGCTTCAATTTCCGGTTCCGAACTTAATATGTCTAAATCTGTCGGTCTGTGGGCCGGATCGTGGGTGGCACACGGTGATCGCTCTTGGGGTGCCCGTTGGTCATCCTCGGTCATTAAACTTCTTGGTGTGTACGTTGGAAATCCCGTGGCGGTTGCTGATGCCACATGGGTTCCTTTGGTTCAGCAGCTCAATCGCCGTCTTGCTCCTTTTTGCCGGTTCAAACCTTTTTTGTCCTTTTTTAGCAGAGCACATCTGGTTTCTTCCTTTCTTCTTCACATTCTGACACATTCGTGGTTCGCTTATTTTCCCTCGCCCATTTTTCTCCAATCCGCTCAACGTTTGATTACTGATTTCATCTGGAATAAAGTTCACTGGGTTCATCGTTCTACTCTCGTCCTTCCTCTGTCCTTTGGAGGTGTTGCCTTCCCAGATCTTTTTCAAAAATCTAATGCTCTTCATCTTCAGACCTTTCTCCGTTCTTTTTCTCATCCTCAGATTTCATCGATTACTATTGTTGATACTTTACTTTTCCCTCGCAGTCCGTTTCTAACTCTCGCTACTTTCCTCCGTATGGATCTGTTCCCCCTCATTCCAGATCACTTTCCCGATACTTATCGCCCCGTCTTTTCCCTGTGGCATTCCTTATGTCCCGTCCGTCTCCCACCTACCTCAACTAATGATCTGCTTGCGGAACCTCTCTTTTACTCTTCTGCACTCCGTTCTCCCTCTTCACCGTACTTGTGCTTCTCCACCTGGTTCGCCAGTGGCGTGGTACAGGTATCCCAACTTCTAGATGCTTCTCTCCGCTGGAAGTCTCTTTCCCAAATCGACCCCCTCTTGCTGACACTCCCTTATATCGCGCCCAACTCCGGTTGCTTCATATTCAGCTTCAACGCCTTTACCCGTCCCTCGTGAATTCTTATGGGTTAATTGTTCCTTCTTCGGCGTCCCCTTGCCTTCCTTTTCTGGTTTATTTGAATGATGTTCCCTTTCTGGTGCATCAAGTTACTGCAAAACTCTTGTACCGCCACTTTCTTACTTATTTTAGAGCACCTCTCGCTATTCCTTTTGTGCCACCTGATGAAACCTCTCAGACATGGATCGATTCTCACACTTCTCTAGCTTCCCCAAAAGCAACTGATATTCATTGGCTCCATCTTCATCGTCGCTTGCTCACACCACGAACTCTTCATCGTTTTGGTCGCCTGTCTTCTCCCTTGTGTTTTTTCTGTTCAACGCTCGGTGATGTTCATCACGCATATGACTCCTGTTTAGTTTTACAGCCTCTTTTTTCATTGATGTTTGCTCTTCTCTCCAAGGTCTGTCCTTCCTTTCACTCTGTTTCACATTACTATTTTCTTCGCCGTCATCATCCTTCCGCTGCTGTTCACAATCCAGTTTGCGCGTTTTTAATTTTGCAGGTCAAACTGACTATTTATTTATACTATCATACCAGTGTTGATCGGCCTGCTCTTCGTCCATATCATCCTGCGAGAGTTTTTCTGTGCCGTAGGTTTCGTTCCTCGATCAAGTCCGTCATCCAACTTGAGTACGAGGTAGCTCTGGCCCGGCAGGCAGTTCCTGCTTTCTTCTCGGTCTGGTCCCCCACCTTCCATGGTTTCGGGTTGAGCATGGGTTGATTCAATTCGTTTGATCAGTTTTTTTTTTCTTGTTTTTGTTTTGGTGTACTGGTTTCTTCACTTTGTTTGTTTTTGCTTTTCCGGGTTGTTGTCTTGTTCTGTTTTTTAATGAGCTGCAGGTTTTTTTCCCTCGTATTCATTCTTTTCCTCTGATCCTGTTGTTTTTCCTTTTAAATTTTTTACCGTTTTCCTTTTCTTGTTTTTGATGGCCCTTTGGTAATGTTGTACTGTTTTGCTTCCTTGAGATTCCGGTCTTTTTGTTGTTTTTTCCCCTGTGCTTTGTTAGCTCATTCTACTGGTCGGTATATTCTTTCTTGGATAGTGCTTTTCTATACTTTTCCTCTTACTAGCGGCCTCGGCCTCTTTGTCTGAATTTTTTTGCCGTTTTGCGCTGTGATTGGATGTTTTACAGCTAGTTGCTTTGACTTTTTTCTGTCCGGAGTCCTTGGGCATTTGTGTTCCTGTGTTCTGTGTGTATTTTTTCTGGTTCTTGGTGGTGCTGTGCAATCGGTTATTGTTTTTTTGTGTCGGTATTTTTGTTGAGTTGTTTGTCTATATATTATTGTGTGCTTGCTTTCTATGTTTTCGTCGGCCACAGTTGTTGGTCGACGCATTTCTTGTTGTGGTGTTTTGTTGTACTGGTTGGCCACCAATTGTTTGTGATCAGTGTTATTGTTTGGTATAGTAAGATGCTTGTTGGGTGTTGTTGTTTTCCGTTGGGCTAGTCTGTGTTGTCTAGTTTGGCAAAGTTTTTTTGGCGTGTTGTGTTTCTTTTGTGCTTGTTTCTTTGTTGTTGTTCCTGATCTTCTTTTTTGTACTGTATTTCCTGTATGTGGTATTCCCGTGTATTTGTAATTGCTCTTGCTTTTTGCACGTGTTTTGTTTAGTTGTTCGGATGGCGGCTGTCCTACTCGCTCTCCTCCTGTGTGAGTTTTTTAATACTGTGATTGCATTTTACAAATACTGCTAATGTGATAATCTTGTTTTTTACTTGTTTGTGCATGTTCTACTTTCGTGTTTCAGTTGGCTCCTCAGTTTAGGGAGCATTTTTTTCTCATGCCCTGTGTTTCATGTTCACTTGTTTTGCTTTGTTTTTTTATGAACTTTGAATTACTTAGTGTGGCCCTGCTGGTCTCGTTGTGTTTTTTCATTGAGTACTCAGCCTTATCTCTCGTTTTCTATACAGTGTGCTTCTCGTGCGTATCGTGTCTATTGGGTTACGTTGACCCAAGGAGTTGGTCAACGCACTATTTGCCTTGTGCTTTTTTTTTACTGTGCCTCTTGAGTTTTTTTCTTGACTGTATGTGACTACATGTGTAGTGAAGTAGTCAGTTGAGGCAGTTTTGTCTTTGATTATGTTTTAAGTGCACTTTTTGTGTTTTTGTTTTTGTGTTTCTTTGCACTCAAGCTAGGGTTCTACGTCTTGCTTCGTGTTTCTCCTGTCTGGGTTTTTCCTGTAATATTGTATTTTTCTCGGCACAGCCTTCTGTTGCCGTGAAGACTGGACGTACTTTGTGTTGTTTTCAATGTGTTATGATGCTATGCGATCTTGTTTCCGCGTGATTCTCTCTATAGCGCCACGTTGGCTTCCGGGGTTTGTCAACGCGCGACTTCTTGTTTTAATTATGAAATTTGAATTGAGTGCGATTTTTTTTGTGAACCTCCTGTGCCTGTTTGGCTACATTTATTTTGTGTGATGCAGCGGTTTTTCCCCTTATTATCATGTATTCTTCTGTACAGTGTTCCTTCTGACATACATGCGTCACTTCGTATTTCGTTTTTTAGTTATAGCGGTTGGTTAACACCCTTCTTTATGTGCACGGTTTTTTGTTTTTTATGTTCTTCTTGTACTAATGTTTTGGCCGCTGCTGCATGTTTTCAGAAGTATAGTTTTGTTTCTCCTGTCGCTGTCTTTCAGTGTCAGTCAATTTGTGTTGTGTTGTATTGTTGTTGTGTTTTTTACCTGTCACTTATGTACTAGTTTTTGGCTGCTATGTACTAGTTTTTGGAATGTGTTTTCTTCCCTCACTCTGGGGTTTGGGTTTTGTAATGTGTGTGTTTTTTGTTTTTGTTTTCTGTGTTCCTTTTTTATCTGTATATATTTTAATCTTGTTCTGATGTTACCAGTTTTCTTTCCTCCTTTCTTTTGTGTTGAGACTTATTGGCCTCGTCTCTTTTAATACAGTCTCATGTGACTGAAGCGTATCACATGTGCCTTGCTTTTAGACTAATAAAGGTTTATTTTGAAGGCAGTGGTCTAAGCGATGGCCTCTGATCATTCGTCCGCAAGGGGTCCGGGTTCGAATCCCGGTCAGGCATGGATGTTGTGTTTGTCTTACGGCACTAGCTCTCTCCCTTCCCTGGAACCCTAAATTAGGGACTGGCGACTGCTTATACCCCATTGAGTTGCTCACGGTGGTCGTTAAACCTCCAATAAAAAAAATTGTGTTCAACAAAGCTATTGATTTCTTTTATTTCACAAAATTCTGTTCAGATTCGTAATTTATGATCAAATTGCAAAACATTACATGATACATATGTTCAATATTTTGGTCTAAAAGTTATTTAAATTTTGTAACCCATGCCATACATGATACATCACTTAACATA
The DNA here is from genome assembly GCA_039090855.1 of Macrothele yani. Taxonomy (NCBI): domain Eukaryota; kingdom Metazoa; phylum Arthropoda; class Arachnida; order Araneae; family Macrothelidae; genus Macrothele; species Macrothele yani. The sequence goes on from CM077012.1 coordinate 2,170,251, forward strand.
AATAAGTCACTGAAAATATTACAGGCTCACATAAATCAGTCCAAAGCCTAAAGGCTCTTAACTTGAACCGCTTTACATCTAAAAAAAACCAGCAGTAGTGCTTCAGTGGAGCGCCTGTTTTGTAACGCTTCTGATCTTCTCATGAGATCCTTCTTCATCGATAAAGGTTTTAAAATGCAATTGTTACAGAACTTAAATGGTCTAGTATATTGTAGTATATCTTCTCATTTTGTTCATCTTCCTGTGCATGCGTCACGTCATTGTATGAATGTAAGTACTACACGTCGTATAAATTTTAAATGGCATTTCTTGGCAATGATAAACTGAACCGCAGTTATTAAGACTGCTGAATATGAGCATCGGAATTTTTATTATATTAATTCGGACTGGAATAGGTATGCATCAGAACACACTTAAGATTCGCTATGTTTATTTGTCTTTATTTAAATGAAAATGCAAATTTTTAATTTCATATATTTTAATAAAATTGTATATACAGCATTTTATCCAAATACGTTTAATCACACTGCGATAGCTCTACTTATTTACAACGACCAGCATGTGAAATCTCCTTCGATTCGTAAATACATCCATGTGTGTTTTTATTCACAAAGTTTTTTAAACTACTTTTAAAAAGTAGTTGTAGCGAAACTGCTTTTATAAGATGTAGTTGTAGCGAAACTGCTTTTATAAGATGTAGTTGTAGCGGAACTTCTTTTCAGGAAAAGTAGTTTTATTTGTAGCGAACTACTTTTTTAAAATTGCAACTGTAGTTGTAACTGTAGTGGACCGTTGAACGCCGCTCCTGCACTACGGAATGGCACGACATTTTCTTCTCCGACGAATCCCGCTTCTTTCTGCAACAGCACGATGGTCGGATCCGCGTGTGGCGGCACCACGGCGAGAGACTGTATGACGCCTGCATTATGCATCGCTATACCGGTCCGTCGCCTGGTGTTATGGTTTGGGGCGAAATTGGATATGACACCCGCACCCCTCTGGTACGCATCGCCGGTACACTCAACAGCCACCGCTACATCTCCGACGTTTTGGAGCCTGTAGTCCTCCCTTGCCTGCAGGACTTGCCAGCGGCCATGTTTCAACAGGACAATACGCGCCCGCACGTGGCACGCATTGTGCAACAATTCTTCACGGCTCACCAGGTGTCACTGCTGCCATGGCCCGCCTGTTCTCCCGATATGTCGCCCATCGAACACGTCTGGTCGCTGATCGGCAACCGAGTGGCCCGGCAAGCACCACCCGCTGCTACGCCTGATGAACTGTGGTAACGTGTGGAAGCAGCCTGGACAGACATACCCCAAGCCCACATCTAAAGCCTCTTTTGTTCGATGCCGCGGCGTTAAGCGGCCGTTATTGCCAGCCATGGGGGCCACACGAACAACTAATGTCTGCGTGTTCCGCAAGTCGCACGGGCCTGTAAGCTCAATCGTTTCATCTTTGTGTCTGTTGTTATGTGTTGAGTAAATCTGGCTTTGCTATCTCGTGTCCTTCTTGGTGTTGCATTTTGGGTGGCCAGCAGTGTATATATACACTGGTGTGCAAAAATTAAGGACGAAGAGGAGAAATTAGCAGCGGAACGAACAGGCAGAACGGACCGAAAGACTACTCAGGAGATAGACTAGGGTCCGGTACGGTAGGGCATGCGCATATGTGCAGCATGACGTTGGGGGGGGAGGGGAGTGTCGGAAGGGTATAAAGCACACGGGCGGTGTACGCTCAGGAATTCGGTGAAAGCTATTGCACGGTGTACATGGGTTTGAAGGACGTCGAGTTCCTGCCACCGTGTGATATGGCCAACAGGCAATCCAGTAGACGACATCTGGATGACTTTACCCGAGGTCGCGTCATTGGGAAGTTGGAAAAAGGTCGAAGTGTGACTAGTGTGGCCGAGGAGTTCGGGATCGCTCACAACATCGTTTCACGAGCTTGGAGAGCATTTCAAACGACAGGATCGTCCACGAACAACCAGTGGTCGTCCACGAACAACCACGACGGCGGACGACCGGTATATTGTCCTACAGGCGAAGAGACAGACGGCAGACAGCGGGAGGAATCGCAAGGCACATTCAACATACAACTGGACGTCCGTTATCGCGTTTTACCGAGGCCAGGAGGCTGCACAAAAGTGGTCTATTTGCACGACCACCAGTACGATGTGTGCCATTAACACCTGCTCTTCGGAGACGGCGGTTTCTGTGGTGCCAGGAACACAAGAACTGGACACATCAGCAATGGGGTCGAGTTCTCTTTACGGATGAGAGCCGATTTAGTCTGACGAGCGATTCTGGACGTATACACATCTGGAGAGAGCAGGAAACACGCAATCACACCTCCAACATCATCGAAAAGGACCGGTTTAGAGGTTGCGGAGTCCTCGTTAGGGGCGGTATCATGCTTGGTAGACGTACTGACCTCCACATCTTCCAAGAAGGTTCAGTCACTGGTGTCCGCTATTGTACCGAGGTTCTCCTGCCTCACATGTGTCTGTTTAGAGGTGCTGTGCGTGCTGAGTTCCTCTTCATGGACGACAACGCTACACCTCATCGTACAGCGGCTGTCGCAGAGCTGGCGGGGAGTGAAGATTATCAACGCATGGATTGGCCTCGCAAGTTCCCCAGACCTAAATCCAATCGAAAACGTGTGGGACCTTCTCGGGAGACGCTTGGCAGCACGTCACCAGCAGCCAGCAACGATTCCGCAGCTGCGATTGGCGCTACAAGAGGAATGGGCCGCGATGCCTCAACCGCTCCTTGACAACCTCGTTCTCAGCATGGATAGACGTTGTAAATCTTGCAACGCAGTCAGGGGTGATAATATCCCCTATTAAAGACTGGATTTTTCTTGGCAGCCGCCTGTCACATGGACGTTTTTGTCTTCTGTCCAGTTGTGCTCGAAGCTACCTTTTCAATACAGTGCCTTTGTATCCTTTGGATTTCTTGTTTGGACGGTTTTGCTCTCTTGTTTTATATATTCCTACATCTTGGAGATCTTATGGTATGATTTGAATCGATGTGGAGCACTTCTGCATGACGTTACATTCGAAAAACCGTCTCGTTATGAATATTTGCACCCCAGTGTATATATATACTGTATATGAAAAACCCCTGGAAAGTTCAAGATTATGGCAATTAAGCCATTGGTGCGGAAAATAAGAAAAAAGTTGGATCTGAAGATGTTTTAGTAGAAATAAAATGTATAGCGGATTTCGGAATTGAAAGGTTAGCACATTTAAAAGAAATATGACAGTGGAGACCTAAGTGTAAATTAGTTTGTTTTTAAGGCTCCTATGAAGAGACCTGGAGTTACCTTGAGTTACGTAGCACAGACATTGTTTTGGGTTCTAATAAGGATGGCAGGAAGTAGGACTGATCCTGCCGTTTCTGGGGAAGAACGTAACTTTTAAACTTCCTCGCAAACACTTGATAATTTTAAGAGACTTATATTGAGATTATAGTTTCCATGAATTTATATACATTGATAAAAGCAGTAAGACAAAGGTTTGCATTGTATTTAACTCGCGTAGTGATAGTGCAATGCAAAAGAAAGAAGAAACACCAGGACCGATCGTTGTTTACTTTTCTTTTTATTTGAACCAATGCGATCTGAGAAGCGTACCGTCGCCAAATCCGGGTCCCGAACTAGGGCCCATCTCAAAAGACTAAGACGAAGCCCGCACCCCCAAAGGCCGCCCACTAGAACTGCGACTGATCGACGAACGAATAAATTTGAACAACGTGGGCTCTAACACTGACAGTGTTAACAGCTGATTCAGAAGAAAAATTGTAAAAAGTCGTGGATATTCTTGTTCAAGAAAGCTAAAAGTGAAGCAAATGAATGGTGAAATAGTTGAGTGTATGGCAAGCATAAACGTAACTTTAAAAGCACGCATAAACGTAACTTAACAAAGTTTAGCTAAATAATTGTTGGTAATATCAGATTCGATTGAGAAATAATTAATCGTACCTTAACCTTACATATTTAGGACGTGCCGTGCATAAAATATTGTATAGAAATAAATGGAAGGATAGATATTATCTAGGGAGTATTTTCGAGTATGAAAAACATCCTCACACACACACATAAAAAATGATATTTCTACAAAGGCAAAATGCAGATCTTATAAGAACATTATGTCGAATCTGTATTCACTTCTGGTTTCGAATATTCGAAAACATAGCGATATAATTTTAGAAGGAAATATCTGGCTTCAGAATGTTCCCCAACTTCCGAAAGAATTTTAGCAACTGGGGCCAGGTTTTCTACGCACATCTGAAAAAAGCTTTAAACCAATTACACAACAAATAAAAATTTCAATCCGGAAGCGACTGCGAAAGATCTTTGCTGTTACATATCAAAACAAGGAAGATGACACCGAATTTTCGGTTGTTATCAGCACGTCTTTTGAATCTTTTCTGTCTTTGAATCAAGTTATTCAAAGTCAATTCAACAGGTTAAAAAAAATCAACTGGATTTCTACAATCAATAAAACACACAGAAATAGAAACAGCTACTGATATCCACCAGAAGCCATAACGTATGTTATGAAAATTAACAAATGGCGCACAAAAAAGTTTCTAATAGAAAAAGTCGTGGAGAAAAAGAGATTTTCAAATCGAACAGTTAAAATAACAATTACAGAAAGACAGATCATATAATTCTACGTCTCTTCTAGCTGAAAAATTTTGCATAATGGGAAAGTTGAAAATAGGTAAAACATATTTTTCCTGGAGAAAGCTAGGCTAAGGGAAAAGAACTTTCCAAATACGTCTCCTGGAAGCAAAGGTAACGAGAAAAAGGTCTTGACCTTTACGCTCCTAGCGGGAAATCTGTGTATTATTTAAACAGGGTAATGCGCCACATCTCTATTGTAGTGAATGGCATATAGTAAAAAAGAAATTTCTGAATAGGATTTTTTGAAGCGGTGATACAGCTGCAAACAGAAGTACACAAACACCTCCTAGCGACAGAACCGTGAACTATAAAACACCTCAAATACTAACATAAAATGTTCCAAAAGGTGATTGGCATCCGGTGTTGAAAGAATGTTATAAATCGCACATTTAGAAGCAGAAACATTAAGAAAAACAGATTAAACATTGGCGCACCTAGCGGCGAAATTGTGCATGATACTAGGAAGAACATACAGATAGTTCTCACAGTTAGCAGTATCTGACCGAAAAAGACATTTTTATATCGGGTTTTTAGTTCCGCACATACATATTACTGTAAACGGAAATTTCAACTTACGCCCTCTAGTGGCAATCTCGTGCGTTAAGAAAAATCAGAAATCATATGAGAAACATTTTGCAGCGAAAAAGCTCTCCAACAAAGGAATAATTTTTTTCAAATCGGACTGTTAGAAACAGAGATATCGACAAAAATAAGATATACATCTACGTTCCCAGACAGAAAAACTATGCGCTATTTTAAGAAGAAAGTATTCTGAGAAGCTTTTGCGAGGTGAGCGGTATATGTCTACGAAGGAATTTCTTCAATCGAGTTTTCGCAAGCTTACATTTTGCTGCAAATACAGCAGAGGCAGAAGTAAATATCTATGCCCTATGGTAGACAAACCATTTTTACCAAAAATTACAAGTTATAATCAAAACATATCCCATCAGAAGCTGAGTCCGATGCAGGTGGAATTTTTTAAATCGGAAATTTAGGGGAAGATATTTCGTGGGAAACGCAATTTAAGTTCAAAAAGTTTCAAACTATGTGAGAGACATTTCCCACCGGAAACTCTCTCCAACAAAGAAAGAATTTTTCAAATCGGACTGTTAGAAGCAGAGATATCGACGAAAATAAGATATACTGTAAAATATATTTACGCAATCTAGTGGGAAACCTATGCGGCATTTTAAGCAGGGGGATATTCACAAAGGGTGTTCCGAGGTGAGCGATATCGGTCTACGAAATAATTTTTTAGTGGAGTTTTCAGAAGCTCAGATTTTGTTGCAAATACATCAGAAGCAGAAATAAATACTTACGACTCCTGGTGGCCAAACCATTCGTTACAAAAAATTAGAAATTATATGCAAAACATTTCTCATGAGGAGCTATTTCCGATGCAGGTGGAATTTTTCAAATAATACGTTTAGAAGCAAAGTTATAGGAGAAAACGCAATTTACCTTTACTCTAAGGTACTCTCCGTGATTATTGACATCGAAAGGAAGAAATAATTTCTTCAATCGGATATTCTGAAGCACATATATGCAATAAAATGTATTTTGAATTCGATATCATTTGCATTTGCGCCCTCTAGCGGCAAAGATGTGCACCTTATAAACACCGGAATGTAAGTATCATTATTGTCAGATTTCAATATTTACAATGGAAAAAGAATTTTTTCAAACCGAACTAATAATTGCAGAGATATGGTGTCCACAGACGGACAGACGGACAAACTGATAACATATATTAAAAAAAAAGGTGTGCTGATAAAAATACTGGAATCCCTAGAACAGGTCTTTCCCGTGATAACAGTTTTTATATCACGGGAAAGACCTAAAAGAAAAATGAAACAAGGAAGAAAATATCTAACTGTGCTTAAAACATACATACATATCACTAAGTTGTTCTCTGAGATTCAGAGGTTAGCTCTACAAAGAAATACAAACTACCAGAAAAATTTTTACCTGATTATTTACTTACTGTTGCCGTATCAAACTTCTCCATTTACTGCGATCTTGACATACAACTTGGGCTTCACTGACATCCATCACACGCCGTACACAAGATCTTCTATATTTCATACTCATAATCTTTTCCTCATGAAGACACTCCTAAATCGGATCCTCCCATGACTTCCTTGGCCTTCCTCTGCCTTTCCTTCTTGCCACTTTAGATAAAATATTTTTCTTATCACTCATTCTTTCAACATGGCCAAACCACCTAAGAGAATATTAGTCGTTACCTTACTAACAACATTTTGCTTCAGATTACACAACTGCAACACATCTTCATTCCTCGCACCATCCGAACATGTCTTGCCACAAACCCCTTGTAAGTAACGCCTTTCTCCAACACACAGACGACTCCTATGTTTATTCTGTAGTACCCAGGTTTCACGGCCATACATCAGAATAAAAATAATTACACTTTCATACACAGCCATGCGGGACTCTCTTGAGACCACATCATTCCTGTGAAAACCTCCCAAAGCAGCTATGACTTTCGATGAAGAATAAACTCGCCAACTAATTTCCCCATCCAATTTGTTCTCTCTGTCAAGCATACTTCGTGAATACACAAGCTCATTCACCTGGTCAATAACTGTGCCATTTAGACTTATATTGCATTCAGTACTAACAGCTCCTCGCTCAAAAACCATAATTTTGGTTTTTCCCTTATTTATACTCAGTTTTAATTTCATGCAAACTCCGTTTGCATTTTTTGTTAACACCTATTTTGCCTAAAACGTACATCAAAATGCCTAATTCTACGGAAGCTTTTATGGGAAAGAAAGTGATAAAAGATCACAGTCACCGATGTTTATTTAAAATACTGATTCTTGGAGACAGAGAGAGAGAAAGAACGAAATTTCGCTTAATACCAGAGTCTCATTACATTTTTGCTTACGATAGAGGATGAACGCGCTGAGAATAATCCTCCTTCACTCTGCGGTTGTTCTCATATTATTGTATAGCACATTATACCAAATGCGAAATACAAAGTGCTTTTTGTTTAAAATTATTGGGTGCAAGAAACAAACAGGATACAGCATTATATGTGCAACTTTCAGTTTTGACAGAATCAGAGATACCATCTACTTTTATAAACAGTGCTCCTTGGAATAATCTTAGCGTAATGCATACATATATTAGATTCCAAATTTGAAAGCTTGATAGAAAGCGATGAGGAAATGTCTGCTTCGTGGATCAGTACAGGGATCCCTTTTCCATCGCATAGGGTAAAAGCGTTGGCAGAATCAATAATCTGCATCCCATTTCAATGTGTGTCGAGAGATGTTACTACGTATTGGTTTATGTCCTCTCCTGTGTGTTCCCTCAGTATACTACTCTACGTAGCAGGATGATCAGCATTCCTCAATAAAAGAAGCTGAGTAGATGGGGAAGCAGCGCTATCATAGTCACACAGCATTGTTTCTAAACAATACCTTTAATCCCGTTGTCCTCAACATAATTTATTCGGCTCACCATATAGATATTCATACCCTGTATTGACAAAAGTCACCGGAAATTATTTCAAAAGAAAACGAACGGATCTGCTGCGTTGTTAAGATGCGAGGTACAGCTGCAAACGGTATAAAAACAAGCCGGCAGCTGACCGCGATCATATCGCACTGTGAGGTTGAGTGAAAATGTCGCGGCGTGAGGTTGAGTGAAAATGTCGCGTGGTGGTATCGTCCCAACCCATTGGTTATCGTGGACAAACCTGTTAACCAGCACGTCTACCTCGATATTCTGGACAATTATGCCCTACCAACTCTGTGGCAATACTATGTAACCGAGCCTTGTTGGTACTAGCAGGATAATGCACCAAGCCATAAACCAAGGACTGTTACCGCGTGGTTTGACGATAATTCCGTGTCGCGTGTGGACTGACCAGCACAGAACCCTGATCTTAATCCCATACAGCACTTATCGAATGAATTAGAGCGCCGCATAAGAAGTTTGGAACCAAGGGCTACTACTGACCAACAGTTAACGGCAGCATTATGTACTGAATGGAAGCGCATACCTATCGCTGAGTTCCAAAACCTATCGCTGTGTTCTCGAAGTGGCAGTGAATGCATGAAGGCCAAAGGTGGACCGACACCGTACTAATGTATGTCAATACATGCTATGTTGTGTTTTTCTTCTAGGTGTCCGGTGACTTTTGTCAATATAGTGTATGTCTCAACTAATATAGTGGATCTTCGTACGAAATCGAATAGAGATATTTATCTCAGATCACAAAAAGGGACATGAACTGAAATTAAGCAATATAATTCCTGAAAAATCTTAATTACTCCCTTAAAATTTATTTTAAATTATTTGTAAACAGGATCGAGCTCTAACCGTTTTCCTGTTGCCGAAAGTCGTTTTGATAAATATGGGCATATATCAAAATATAATTTTAATAAGGTGTAGGAACATCTTAGTAATGAATACGCAAACAGCATTTAGACCCTATGAAACGATTTCGATGTGCTCTTAAAAGGTGAATATGAAATTATCCCCCATTCTTTACGTAGCAAATTTACCACTAATTCTGGTTAGTATGAATATCTTCTCATTTGTTTCCGATTGATCTCAAAAGTTTTAAGTGTTAGGAGCTCTCAACTGACCATTCCGTTTAAATCACTTTGTTTTTCTCAAAGCAAGAGAAAAGAAATTTGTTGTGATACACGGGGTACCACTTTCTGGAAAAATGTACACAGTCGTATCAGAATAATATGACCACCTACCGAATAATAGGAATAACCACCCTTGGCTCGGATGACAGTGGTGAGGCGGCGTGTCATGGACGCCGTGAGGCCCTGAAAGGTTGCTTGAGGCACACGTACCCATTAGGACTGCAGAAAAGCCCGGAGCTCCCAGAAATGACGTATTTGTGGGTCGGCACGTCGAATCTGTTGGTTCAAATAGTCCCACAAGTGCTCTATGGGATTTAGGTCGGGCGATTTCTCCGGCCATGTAGGAACGGAGACATTGCTGTCATGTTCCTGGTACCAGTCACGCACCCCTTAGTGACGTGGCAGGGCGCATTCTTCAATTGGAAGACGCCATCACCACCAGGGTAAACGTCCAACATGAAGGGATGCATGTGGTCAGCGAAGATGAACAGGTAGCCATTGGCATTCAGGGACCCATCCATTGGTGCCAGCGGTCCCACGTCATACCAGGAAAACATCCCCCAGATATGCACATTGCCACCGCCAGCCTGCTCATGACCGACAAGCGTGTCCGGGTGGTGTTTCTCGTGTGTCTGACGCCGTATACGCCACCGCCCATCACTTCTGTGGAGTAGAAACCTTGATTCGTCGGAGAAGGCAAACTATTTCCACCCTTCCGCTGTCTAATGACGGCAGTCCCATGCGAACTGCAGGCGTCGTTGCCGATGGACCTGTGTTAACATGTGCGTCTTGACGCAGCGTCGACTTCGGAGACCCATGCATCCAGGGTTCGCTCTGTTGTTGTCGGGGGCACGTACCTGGGTACCCCAGCGTAAAATCTGTGCGTTACTTGAAAACGAAACTATGTCCAAAATAGTCTTCGTTATACATGGTATCGAATTTCAATCGGATATGTAGAAACAAATATATGCAATAAAATGCTCTTTGAATTCGATATCATCTGCATTTACATCCTCTAGCGTCAAAGTTTTGCATCGGAAAAAAACTTGAAGGCAAGGATCGGCATTCCCCATTTCAAGCTTTTCAATACAAAAAGAAGTTTCTAAATCGGAGTATTAGTTGCAGAGATATGGTGTCCACAGACAGACTGACGGACGAACAAACCAATAACATAAGATAAGCACGATTCTTTTTACAAAAGACGTGATAAAAACCGATTATCTGGTTTCACTTTAATATAAGAAATGCATCTCGTATAAATCCCTATGGAAGTGCAAAGGCCAAGCTTCCCTCTTAAATCCCTTCGTTAAAACTCTTTCTAATATTGTTATGAAGCGATTTTTATAATCTTGTGAGATCATATTGATGCTTTGGAAATTTCGACATCTATTCTTTGTTCCCAAAGTAAAGATAAACGAAAATAAGTGTTTTTGTTTTAGATAGAAATGAAAGCTACAAAGATTTTCCTTTTCTCTCTGGTGAGGATTGATGTCAAATGCTGTCGGTAATGTTGAATATTAAAGGTCCTTTCGGGTTTCAGTAAGATTTTATCAAAAGACATGAACCTTGCACAGCAGTGAACGTTTTCAAAATTACTTTCGTGCTTCAGATAACTTTGCATTAAATTCGTTTAACACAAAAAGCGCAGGTCATAATTATAGTCTATGCTGTTTTTCGAATATGAAGATCTCCGTTAAAACTGTTTCGTGAGTTGCAGTACTGCAGACACATTCTTGTGGAATTCACAAAAAATATGCTTATGTAAAAAATAAATAAATAAAAAGATACCATCTTCATATCATGGTTTTCCATATGGTCTGGGAACACATTCGTTCTTTCATTATTGTTTCTGCTGCTTCTTTTTTGGACGATGAGCAATTTCTTTCCTTCTCCATTTTTTTACTGGATAGGCCATTGCTTCCTGTGAAGAAAAACATCTGTTTGTTTGCGTGCTTTTCGTCTCAAGATTCTTTCATCCACACACACACACACACACACACACACGCCTATGTGTGCTTTTATTCATTGAGAGACGGTGGCAACTACAGTGCCATGGTTAAAATTCGCCGGGATACTGAGGCCTTCTCTTTAAACTAGTACGAGAAAATCCGCCTCTCATTAATGTTCGTAATACGTCATTGAACAGGAGAAAGCAGGAAATCGGCAACACTTTTACAGGAGGCACATTTCATAGAGAATTTTTATCGGTTTGGTGTGCAGGTCATAGACTGCATTTTGATCTTCCCATAGACACAGTGAAATCTTCCCGCGTCTCACAGTCCGTTTGTGATTAATTAGTAGTCGGAAACCGAACAGCGAGCTCCGGATTTAAGCTCGTCGCGAAGGAAGAAAATCGATGGGTGTTATTAGCACATAGAAATATAAAATGTATAGGAAATATGCGTTCTTCAACGGTACCTTTCGAAGGTATATTTATGGATACTGGTCGACTCTATAAAAGCTTTACTGTAGAGTTTCCGTAAAGGAAAATGAAAATGCCGAAATAGAAATTACATTTCGTCAAATTCTGACATGAATATTTTTCATCAATTGCACTGATTATTTACTTTCTCTAAAAATTCTTGTTTATGAAATAATAATTTGTTGAACTTCCAAATTATGGGCTCAGTTGTTTTTGTACTTCCAATATTTTAGTACAGATCCTAGTTATTCACAAGAATGGTGATATTAGTTATCACTAATGTCCCGTTATTGATACAGTGATTGCTTTATAATAGTACTACTGTGGTAATAACACCACCCACCAAAAACACAAGTGCTGGGAAACTGCTGGCCACCAGCTGACAGTGATGGGTCACTGCTGGCCACCAGCTTACAGTGATGGGTCACTGCTGACTGAAATCTGCCGCTCACGGCCCGGTAGCGGTCGGCTGGTGGCAGCGCTATCCGTTGGCAAGCCATTGATGGCCCTGCTCATCGCCGTGAATTGTGGGCATCCAAGGAAGTGCCACTAGTGGCCCATTGCTGGCAACCAATGCAACCCCAACAGCAGGTGGAAGCAACGGGACTGCGCATGCGCAGAAGCAACGCTTGCTGTGTCTGTCATGGTACCAGTTAGTTGAAGATGACGCTATCGTCATCGTGTTATTTTAGTGGATGTTAAGAAAAAAATTCCATATGTAGAGAGGCGAATTAATTTCCTAATGAAATTCCATGTCGACGAAGATATCAGATTAAGCCATGAAACACTAGATTACAGCCATGAAATACTAGACTACAGCCATGAAATACACCCATTCCCATGAATAACAATTCATAGAATGGAGCAGGTGAATAACAAGAAAAAATTGAAACCGCTTGAAACAAATGTCCTGGAAAACCATTATAAAAACGTTTGTTGGAAGAAAAAAGAATTATAAGCGTACAAAATTTATTAATTATTTGAAAAAAAAACGCTATGTGGATATAATATACTCATCCATGGGTTGAATACACAAGACTGGGAGGAATTCTCTTCAAAAATAACGAGAAGTAAAATAAAATATCTTTCCTCTTTAAAACAAATGTAGCTTCGGACAACGGAAAGGAAAGATACAACGTTAAAAATGTAACAGAATATGACATGAACCCGGGTAAATATATATTAATTCAACAATCACCTTTCAAGACGACAAGGACTGTAAAAAACTTTGGAAAGTGACTCTTAGTATGTACACTCTTTGAAAATGAGTGAAGTTCCCTTAAGGTAAAAAAAAACTATCGTTACGTTGAAAAAATAAATTTATGAATTACATGAAACTGACTTTTATGAAAAATACCTCGCAATATTGTAAAATGAAAGAGGGAACTATTCGATTACACATTCCGCAGGAAACAGACAGCTTCAAGCACACGCTCGTGCGTCGCAGCTTAGTCCAGTCGGTAGAGAGCTCAGCTCCCACGCCGACAGTCCTGGTTCGTATCTACCCAGAACGAAACGGGCGTTTTTCCGGTCAGTTGAGAATATTTCCCCAGCGCAGTGCTATGATTCACAAATTTCATAAGGATAGGAAAAAAAAAGTTGTAGTTTTGGGCAACTGTGGTTATCCTTGATTTTTAGCAAATCTTCTGTAAAAAAAAATCGTGCTCAAGTTACCTGTTTGTCCGTCCGTCCGCCTGTACCCACGATATCTCTGCAACTATATGTCCGATTTGAAAAATTCTTTTTGCATTGGGAACCTTGAAATATGTGAATGATGATCCTTCCTTTCGTTATTTTTTACGATGTACAATTTCGCCGCTAGAGGGCGTAAATGCAGATGATGTCGAATTCAAAAATAAGTTTTATTCCACATATTTGCTTCTAAACATCGGACTGACAAAATTCTTTTATCTTTCGATTCCATTTATGTCGAAGAATATTTTAGATATAGTTACTTTTTCAAATTACGCATAGATTTTCCGTTACGGGGCGTAAAAGTAAACGACATTTTTCCCGATAACTCTTCTTGTAAAACTCCGATTTGAAATTTTTTTCTTCAGCGGATACACCTCCTGATGGAAATTTTTTTGTATAAAATTTCAAATTTTTGGTAAAGAATACTTTAGCCACCAGGGGGAGTAAGTGGTAATTTTTGCTTCTGATGTATTTGCCATAAAATATGAGCATCTAAAACATCTATTGAAAAAGTATTTCGTGGACTGATGCCACTCACATTGATAAACATTTTCGGAATATTTTCTTCTTAAAATATTCCACAGTTTCTCCGCCAGGGGGCGTAGATGTATATCTTATGTTTGTCAATATCTCTACTTCTAGGAGTCCAATTTGAAAAATTCCTTCTTTGTTCGATAGTGTTTTCAGTGTGACTAGTTTTTCTTATAATTTCAAAATTTTCAAATAATTCATAGACTTTCCGCTAGTAGGCGTAGAGGTAAATTGCGTTTCCCCCTCTATCTCTGCTTCTAAATCTCCGATTTGAAACATTCTTTCTGCACCGGATACCGCTCCTGATGGAAAATCGTTTGCACATAATATCTAATTTTTGTAAAAAAAAATGGTTTAGACACCAGGGGGCGTAAATCTTAATTTCCAGTTCTGGTGTATTTGCAGCAAAATATGAGTTTCTAAATTCTCGAATGAAGAAAACGTCGTTTGTAGACCGATACTACTCATGTCGACAAACCTTTTAGAAAATTTTTCTTCTTAAAATAATGCATGGTTTCTACGCCAGGGGGCATAGATGTAAATCTTATTTTTATCAATATCTCTACTTCTAGGAGTCCGATTTTAAAAATTCCTTCTTTGTTGGATAGAGTTTTCAGTGTGACATGCTTTTTCATATAATTTCAAAATTTTCAAGTAATTCGTAGACTTTCTGCTAAGGAGCGTGAAGGTAAATTGCTTTCCCCCCTATATCTCTTCTTCTAAACCTCCGATTTGAAAAGTTATTTTCACCGGATACAGCTGCTGATGGGAAATCCTTTGCACGTAATTTCTAATTTTTGTAAAAAATGGTTTGGCCACCAGGTGGCGTAAGTCTTAATTTCCGCTTCTGATGTATTTGAAGCAAAATATGAGCTTCTAAAATCTCGATTGCAAAAAAGGTCGTTTGTTGACCGATACAACTCTGTCGACAAACCTTTTAGGAACATTTTCTTCTTGAAATAATGCATGGTTTCTACGCCAGGGGGCGTGGATGTATATCTAATTTTTGTCAATATCTCTACTTCTAGGAGTCCGATTTGAAAAATTCCTTCTTTGTTGGATAGTGTTTCCGATGCGAAATGTTTTACCTATAAATTCAAAATTTTCAAGTAAATCATAGACTTTCCGCTAGGGGCACAAATGTAAATTGCGTTTTCTGCGTTATTTCTGCTCTTATAATTCCGATTTGAAAAATTCTTCCTGTATCGCAGACAAGACCTGATGGAATTTCTTTTAATTTCTAATGTTTGGTAAAGAATGGTTTGGTCACCAGGGGCATGCGTGTTAATTTCTGCTTCTGATGTATTTGTAGCAAAATCTGGGCTCCAAAATCTTGTAGCAAAACGAATGCAGACGGTAATGTCATCTGCATAGGCAGAGTAAATGAGTGAGTGATGCCGTGAGCTGGCAACTGGTAGTGGAAGTTGTGCTAGGAGAGATGTTTGCAGAGAGCGTAGAAAGGGCTCGACGGCAATCGCAAACAGTTGACCAGAAAGCTGGCAGCCCTGACGAACTCCCAGCTTGAAGGGAACATGTGCTGTGAGAAAAGATGCCGTCTTGACATGGAAAACGGCGTCCCGGTAGAGGGAGAGAAGAAAAGAGACAAATTGTGGAGGAGAACCAAAGTGTAGCAGGGTTTGTGTTAAATAGGCGTGTGAGATATTATCGAAAGCGGAACGGAGGTCTAAGGAAAGGAGAGCAAAAAGTTCTGAATGAGTCTTGGCAAGATGAATGAGATCGCGAAGAAGTTGAACATTGGAGGAAAGAGAACGGCCAGGAACAGTATAGGTTTGAGAGTCAGCAAGGATGTGAGGAAGGACATAGTTTAGTGGACGGGAAAGAAGCTTAGTACAGAGTTTATAATCTTGATTGAGAAGAGAAATGGGGCGTCAATTTCCCAAGTCAAGAGGGTCACCCTTCTTGGGAAATAGGACCACATGTGCGCCAGTGAAACTCCTCGGGAGGGGGGAGCAGTTAAATGCAGCAGAAAAAGCGGAGAGGAGAAAAGGCAACAAAAGAGGCAAGAACGCACGATAAAAAGGAAAAGAGAGGCCGTCCGGATACGGAGCGGCATGGGGGTTAAGGGAAGAGAAGGTGTCGGACACCTCCGTGGATGTGGGTGAGAGAGACAGGGTGTGAGCAAGATGAGACGGAACTTGAGGCAGGTTATTGAGAAGATGGGGGAGAGCAGAGGGAGAAGGGGCAGGAGTTTCACTGAACTTGGTGGTATAGAACTGACGAACGTGAGAGCAAATCGCTGCCAAATCGGATGTGATTTCGCCAGAGGGGAGGCGAAGATGACGAAGCGAGGTAGAAGACTTACGTGCAGATTCCATTGATGTTAGAAAATCATAGGTGCATTCTTCCGGATTGAGATGTTTAATAAGCAGACGTAAAAGTGCTTGCTGCGCAAGAGGTTTCAGCAAAGTCTGGAGCTCCACCTGATATGCTGGAAACAGCGGATCTGACAACCCAATCAGTGCGAGCATCTGCCTGGCGTGATCGAGGCGCATCTGACTAGAAGTCGTCATGGTAAAGGAAAGTTGTTTGATATGTAAGAGGAGCTGATGCTTGACATGAAGCCAATACGTCAAGGTACAGGGTGCAGAATGCAACCCTGCGAGACGAGCAGCGAGGAAAAAACGGACAGAGGCACAAAAGTCAGGATCAGTGAGGAGATTGGAGTCAAACGTCCATGGACGTACAGTCCGAGGGAGTGACGCCGCAACAAACACTGTGAGGGTGAATGTGCAGTGGTCTGAGGAAGCAGTAGGTTGATGTCGCAACTCGGTAATAAACGCAAGAAGCGGTGTGGAAACGTAAACCCGATCCAAGCGTGCAGTCGATGGAAGCTGACTCCCAGACGAGCGCCACGTGTGTGAGGTCTCTTGTGGATGTAGGCGCCTATAAGCATCGGTGAAGGAGAAATCAGCAACTAGGTCATGGAGTAGTGCAACGAGATCCATCCGACGCTCTCGAGACGAAGGAGAGCGATCCAGTGCCGGGTCAAGGCTGCAATTGAAGTCTCCACCCAAGAGCACACGATCCCAAGGCGAGACTTTCGAGAGAACTTGACGGAGTTTGGTGACAAGATGGATAAATGAATAGAGGTGCACGGAATATACACATTAAAGATGTGAAATCGAGCTCCGCCAACTGTGAAGGAGACTTGCTGGAGTAAATCCCGGCATAAGTTCTGCACTGAGAGTGCAGTGAGGGTGGATCGGAACTGCTGATGTATTCCGATAGCAAGTCCACCATGAGATGAATAGCGAAATGCATGATGGAACACATAATCGCTAGCACGCCAGCGAGTAAACAAAGTGGAGGAATGGCAGTTTGTTTCTTGCAGTAGTAACAGATCGGCCCAGAGGGGCGAGAGGTCTTCCATTACAAGAGCATTCGCTAGGGGGCTAGCGAACCCTCTGCAATTAAGGGTCGAGACCTTGAATGGACTGGTCAGTCGTTGATTGGAGGAGTTGCGGAGCAACTTGTAGTTGTTGTAATCGGTTTACGCAGCCAAGGGTCCATGAGTGGTGCCTGGGGTCATGTACAAACCCACGAAGGTACTTAGCAATGCATCCGGATTGTAGGAGCAGCGCGGGAAGAATGTCTTCGCGCTCTCGGAGGTAGTCATACGTCGACTCCAGGTTCGTGGTGTGGATGCAAAACTGATAGTAATCTCCAAGATTGAGAGGTTTTGAAGGCGCACCACATTTGGAGAGTACACTTGAAAAGACCTCAAACGAAGGCGGAGACCCATCATCATCAGTGGCCCTTTCAATTTCTGTTGGCGCAGGAGAGGGAGAAAAATCTCCTGAAGATTTGGTAGCACGGAACGGTTTCCCATCCGCAGAGGAAGATTTATTCTTCTTCTTCTTACGTCGGGTACCTGTACGAGTGCCAGAAATACATTTTCCAGGGAGCGACGATGCTCGGGAAGCAGACGCAGAGTCAGAGGAGTTATCGGCGCCACCGTCACACTCGGAGACACCAACAGTGAAGACTGGTGGGAAACAAGCGTCGAGGTCTTCCGATGTTCCCACGTGATCAGGAGTAATAGGTGAGGCGAGCACTGGAAAGTGAAGGTGGGAGGTGAGGTCAGCATCAAAAGACGCTCGTTGACAAGAGGCTTTAGATATACTTTTTGTGTAACTCGGCCCAGGGGCAGTTGGCACACTAGAAGACGGTGCAGGTCGAGAGCGAGATGTAGCAGGAGGCTGCTTAGAGGCGGTAGGCACTGTAGAAGCCGTGGGAGCTGGATACTCGTTGTTGGGGCATCGAGCACGCTGATGCCCAAGTTCTTTGCAATTAGCACAGTGTTCTGATGTTAGCATGTCAATTCTGTAGGAGAGCTGCCCACATCGGACGTTTAGGATCCGTGGGAACTTACGGAGATGCTCCTCTGATCGAAAGATGAGTCGAAAACTCCGGCGAAAACTACGAACATTCTTATTTGCAGGATCCTTGGGCGCAGCTGAATGTGTGATAACAGGACCAACAATCTTACCACACTTACTAAGTGCAGTACATATCATCACATCTGAGATTTTGGGAGGCACCGGATGCAAGGAGACCTGAACAGGGCGCCTG
This sequence comes from Macrothele yani, assembly GCA_039090855.1. Classification (NCBI taxonomy): domain Eukaryota; kingdom Metazoa; phylum Arthropoda; class Arachnida; order Araneae; family Macrothelidae; genus Macrothele; species Macrothele yani. Next base: position 2,188,815 of record CM077012.1, read on the forward strand.
GCGATCGGTTCAGCTTCAAGGTGGTGGTCTTCCAGGTCAAGACCAAAGTTTAAAAGCGTGTCTGCATGCTCTTTGGATGTGAAATAAACAATCACCGTCCGCGGCCGTCGGGTGAGGTGAGTAATGGCTCCGGCTGGAAGAAAAGCAAGGAGCGTATCACAATAGACCTTCAACGGTGTATTCGGAAGAGCATCTAGGCACACTCCCAACTCGCGGGTGGAGTGAAGTTCCTGCGCCGCGGGTGAGAAGTGCGGAACGTCCAATTGAAGTGAGTCACCATGTATCTGGACATGGGCATCCGCAAAAGGAAGGCGAATCGCTTGCGTCGGTAGGGACGCACCTGAGGTAACGCGAGAATAAGAGCGGGAAGGCAAACCTCCACTGGAAGGCAGAGGTGCAACGCTAAATGAAGGAGCTGACACAACGCTGGGCAAGGCTACCGAGGGCAGAGAAGCAACGCCCTCAGATTTATCCATTACGTCATCGGCAGCATCAGAAACGAACGACGTAGCCTCACCACCAGGAGGGGTGGTGGAGTCAGAGAGTCGAAGCGTAGAAGAAGAAGAGCAATAGGCATCAGGAGGAGGACGATATTCCTTATCATCAAGGACGGACGCTGATTGGTTTTCTCCGTCGACGTAGTAGGAGAAGCTGTGACGAGAGCGGGAACGCTGCTCTTGTCAGCAGTCGGCATCGCCGATGGCGAGGCCTAATTTAGTAAAAACGACCAACTGGTCGAGAAAATAAAGTGCTGATAGCTAACTGAAAATAGTAGTCATCGACTCGGGAGATGTCTTAAATGAAAGATACGACCATCGTCTTGAAGGCACGCACAAAATTTAAACGACAGAGTACACAAAAAACACTTAGTAGACGGCGAAACACGGAGCTCAAAACAGACACAACTTACGTTCCATAAAGCAAGGACTGTTACGACGTGGTTTGATGATAATTCCGTATCGTGTGTGGACTGGCCAGCACAGAGCCCTAATCTTAATCCCGTAGAGCACCTATGGGATGAATTAGAGTGCCGCATAAGAAGTTTGGAACCAAGGCCTACTACTAAGCAACAGTTAACGGCAGCATTATGTACTGAATGAAAGCGCATATCTATCGCTGTGTTCCAAAACCTTGTCGAATCATGTCTCAAAGGGTCAGTGCATGCATTAAGACCAAAGGTGAACCGACACCGTAGTAATGTATGCCAATAAATGCTATGCTGTGTTTCTCTTCTAGGTGTCCGGTGACTTTTGTCAATATAGTGTATATTTGTCAGTTGCAATTCTTCAAAAGAAACAAATTTGCTCCTAACAAAATAGACTTGTATCTATAGGCTTGATGGCGTTATCAGGATGTAATTATGAAGAAAGCGGAAAACATTTTCTATGGAAATGTTTTCATATACTGTATGTTACATTACAGAGCAAGAAATTAAAAAAGAATTTAAATCAGATATGCAAGGCACATAGAGCGGGGCTTTTGAAAGAGTAAATGTTGAATACTCTGTGAAGCATTAATGAGTACAAATTCAATTAGCTGTAAACGATTCATCGAAGGATGTATCTTTATTTCCGTAGGGTCAACGTCTGCAACACAAGTGTGGAAGATCATTCGTTGTGGATGGTAAAAATATTTCTCTCACTCCGTGTTGCATTAAAAGCAGTTTCAGAACTTTAACAACATTACAAAATGGTGTAGGGACGAAGTATTTCATGCACTTTCTAACTTGTTACGGAATAAAAATTGTCCTTTAAGTTAAAAAGAAAATTTTAATTTGATAATATCTACGTATCCACAAGTGTAATATGCGAATTCTTCTGGCATCTGCTACAATTCGTAATGTACAATTAATATCCAGATGCAAAAATGTCCATCACCATAATTCGTAGTGTCCAATTTTTATCCAGATGCACAAATTTAGTGCAAGGGGGAGTGACAATATAATTTCATTTCGCTTGGTATGTGATTCTGGAAAACTGCCATTGGAAATCAAGCATACGGTTATTGTAAGCATAATCACAATATCTCATGAATTTTGCAGCTTTTCTGACGCACACTCTTCAGGCTCGTTCTCTTAAATTTTCGCTCAATGATAAGTTCGTTTTCCTTTGTGATTGTTCGCTTTCCTTCGAATCAGTAGCTTATTATTCTTTGACGGCCTATTTTAATTTTCCAGTTCCTCGTTTATCTGTATAAATCTCACATGAAAGGAATGAATGTTCTATATCGCTGACTTTTAGGATGTCAAAGTCCATTACTTCATTATCGAAGGAATTACTAATCATTTTGAATTCTCGCCCTAAAAAGAAGCTGAGAAGGTATTTGAAGTCTTTCAAACACATGGTGCGTTAGTGCTGCGGAGAGCAGAACGCACTTTGAAACTAATGTAAAACATTTAATTTAAGAAATATCCAACATTTTTTATATTTGCTAGATGTAACCATGATCAGTACCATCCTCTGTGAAAACAGAAATTTGTCGATGATGGAGATTTAAGGCACGTCTCCTTGCTCCGGAGTGAGTTCCTCTAACCGATTAAGCTACACCGACGGAATGTATCGCCGCAAATATGTCGTCTTGACAGGTGCTTCACCTCTGTATTATGTCACGCCACATAGCTTCTGATTTTCCACATTACATTCGTCGTAGGATATTTGTATTTGACTCTATGTCTGCGCACCGAAAAGTCCCGTTTGGAAAAAAAATCTTTCACTCTATATTAATAATGTTTTTTACAAACTTCGATCCTCTTGTCATGGTATTTTTTCTCGCACGTTGAGTAAAACCTCATTTGTGTTTTCACCACAGCTTCTCTTCAGTTTATAATCATCAGTTGCTTTCTAAACGTACAGCTCACACTACTTCCTCGATTTCCCATATATTACCCGCTTTGTTTCCAGGGAAAATACCAAAGTGGCATAAATGTACAATTGGAACATTAACGATACATCGGCTTCTTACTATCCAAAGGAAAAAATATTTTTTTCAAGCCGACATCTTTAGCCATTACCAGGATTTTCCAAGCATGGTTCAAAGTTTATGTTTGGTGGCGCGCATGCATCATTTTGACTATATGACATCTCTGCTGCTATAACTCAAAATTATTCTTCTTAGTCGTCTTGTTTACCCAAGTTTATCCTCATGTTGTCCAATAAATATTAAGGCTGTGATTTAGGTGGACGGACTCAACAATATGTGTACGTATACTGTATGTAAAATCAAAGGTTCATGTATAAGTGTCAGCAGGATTTCTGCGTGTTATATGTGCTTGAAATAAACAGACAAAGTGAGCAAATTATTATACTTTAAGAAAGGTGATTAAATGTATTATTTATTCTTGATACTTCAAGGAGTAAACCTTTTCACTCGGCTAGCTGAAATAAATGTGATTTAGTGAAATTCTTGACACAACGTGTGTCAGATTGTACTGGCTGAGAACGAGTAATATGTGCGATTCAATTTGGTCAAACCCACTATCTAGAGAACATTATTTACACCGATGAGCCCTTACATTATGGCCACCCCCAGCCTAGAGAAATGAGCGCGCCTGGAGACCGAACGGTAGGGCAGGTGAAGTTCACAGAGCAGTACATATACAACCTGAGAACCGGCTTTTGTTTAGTAGAGTGTTCAGAGTCAGAAAGGGAAAATCTTCCGATTTATCGGAGTTTGACAAAGGACAAATTGTGATGGCACGGAGCCTCAGAACTACGCTCTCGGAAACGGCGCGGCTTGTGGGTTGTTCACGTGCCGCTGCAGTGAGTATGTATCAAAAGTAGTGCACAGATGGCCAAACGACGAATTGTCGTCCCGCCGTATGTCGTCCGCTGTTCACTGATGCCAACGAGGAGCGGAAACTGTCGCCCATTGTTCACAGCGACCGCAGGACCACAGTGCGACAAATCACCCGCAACTACAACAGTGGTGATCAGGGCCATGTGTCACAGCACACAGGGGATCGGAGTCTTCTGCGCATGGGCCTATGTAGCCGAAGATCCAGCCAGGTCCCCATGCTCTCTGCACGCCATCGCCAACAACATATGAAATGCGCCCAGGATCATCGAGATTGGATCGTGGATGATTTGGAAGAAAGTGTCCTGGTCTGACGAATTAAGATCCCTGGTGCATTGCATAGACGGCCGAGCGCAGATACGCCGTTTACCAACGGAGGTTATGACATCTCGATGCACTGTTGTGCGGAAAGAGGCCGGAGGCGGCGGTGTTATGTTGTGGGCGATGCTTTCTTGGGACACTTTAGGTCCCATTATCCCAGTAGCACAATCCGTGACAGCTGTCAGGTATCTGAACTTCGTTGTGGACTAAGTTCACCCATTCATGGCAACTGTGTTCCCTGATGGTGATGGCCGTTGCCAGCAGGATAATGCGCTATGCCACACTGTCAGAATCGTCAAGGAGTAGTTCGATGAACATACTGGTGACTTTCTGTTAATGCTCTGGCCTCCAAATTCACCTGACATGAACCCAATCGAACATTTGTTGTTCGACTTGGAAAAGCGGGTTCGAGCTAAATCACCACCACCCTGAAATGTACGGGAGTGGAGGACCTGCTATTGACATTATGTTACCAGATACCCCAAGATTTCTATCGCCACCTTAGCGAATCGATGCCTCGCCGATTGGCCGCTATTTTGCTGGCTAAAGTGGGTCCTACAGCTTATTAGGTAGTGGTCATAACGTAATGGCTTATCGGTGTATATCATCCAAATTAACACTCAGCAGAAATTTCCTGACAATATATCAATTTATCAGAACCAGACATCAATAAATTAATTTGGGCCTTATATAAGAAAATAGTGACTGTAATAAGAAAAAATTGTCACTTGTACCTAAATTTTATGTCCCGAAAACGCACCCAATAGTCGTAAAACAAATCATCCTCTTTGAAATATAGTTAGCAGATTCTGCGCTCGTCACAGAGAAACATAAAAGAAGAAATCTAGAAATTCCTTCTCGCTCTCCTATTTTGTTTTACACTCTTCTTCTTCTTGTATGACTGAATAAAAATAGACCATGGTCTTTTAAACATTTTGATCTAGGAGTTTTGCAGTTTTAATATGTATGTGTGTCGTAAATTGAATCATAGTGAATAACAACAACAGCTAAATTTTGCATGAAAATCCAGAAACCGGAAATTTCTTTTTATGATTACACACAATAACAAGTCCAATCCTAGGCAAAATCACGTTTCAAACAAATTTAAGTATTAAACCTGAGAAGCTGTTATATCGTTATACAAGTCTTGTTTATTTTTGTGTATGACACACAGTATGACATATTGTATTACTTTGGTTTTGAAAACAATGTCAATGTAATATGGTCTTTGTCATGCTGTTCACACATTTTCACAAAATTACAAAATACAAACAGGAAGGTATTCTCCCTATATCATTTGACAACCTGCTTGTTGTGTCATTTTTTCACCGGAACAAAGTCTCAGGAAAGTACTGACAGCGCACTTAATTAGACATCTTGGAAAAGCTTCTACATAATTGTTTTGGAGGCTAAACAAGAATGCGGTTACAACATACTGTAAAAAGCGACGGGTGTTACGTTTGCTTTTAATGATAAAAGAATCAGTACGCCGGGTACATCAACACCTTCAGGAACTATTTGCACTCTGACAGGTAATTAATTATATAACTTGTAAACGAAATTTGGCTTTTCAACTTATATTTATCAGTTTCGGGCTGTTATGTACGTGGTATGTTGTTTTTTCTTTGGATCAAAAACACTTACATATAAAGAACGTTAAGTCGCCTCCTGAGCATTACAAACATCAGCAAACACTGCTGGAAAAGCATAAGTTTTATCCTCTCTTTTCCGAAAATAAGGAATGATCTTCCAGCACACATCCTGACAATAAAGATTTACCAGAAGGCTTGAGTGGAACATATTCAAAATAAGGGAGTATCGTTGCCCATAGAAAAGTCCACATTACCATTTTTATGCCAGGGTCTGTTTCGCACAGTATTATTTTTTAGATCGAAATTTAGCGCCATATCACGATTTCTAGTTTGTTCTCGACTTTCCCGTATAATTTGAGTAAATCTCCCCGATGAACGGTCGGCATATTGAAATAAGACCGGAACACCGGGATCAAAAACCTCCACGTGGAATTGAGTGCATCTGCATAAGAGGGTGAAAGAAGAGAACAGGGAGGCGGGTGACATGCATAATTCATCTCGAATGAAGGAACGAGCGCCTAAGGCGACATTATTAGAATTGCCAAGATTTTGATGCTAAATATATACCCCGTATTGGATTCAGTGGAAGCCCACGAACAACGTCTCAGTGGATTTGCTAGCGTTGAGAAAAAGTGCTAAATCAAACATGGAATCAACTTATTACTCGCATGTTCACGGGATTAAAAGGATGTTCCTATTGAAACCAGCTGTTTTTCCTCACAAATTAAGAATTTAATCTTTTCTTTAAACACATGAAAAAATAGTGTTACGATTTCTGATGTTACGTGTTCTTTGCAAATTTTGAAAAGCGATTACGAAAACAAAATGGGTAAAATAACGCAGTCGTTTTCTTTTCTTGTCCTGTTCAAGTAGTTGCCTACCAGTAAAACATTTACAATTTTTAAACAAAGAAAGATGACATAAAGTCCAATCCGTGAAAAATAACTACAGCACAAGGAAACCACAAACGTTGTGAGAAAAAATGTTAATTAAAATTTTGGTCGTTACCAGTTTTGTATTAAAATGATACTTGAATAACCTGGGGTTTTCATGGATGCGTTGAAAATATTTTTCTCTTATAGAAAAGAGAAAATTAAAACAACTAGCAATCAATATTTGGTTCAAACATTTAATTTCTATGGTGAACCCCTGCGAGCCTTCAACATTTTTGCTGATGACGCCTATCTGTAACTCATAGATTTGCTTCATTACAGATAGTTGATTTGCTCATGTACGGATGGTCAGTACATGTTTATACGTTTAGAGATACGAAGAGTAACGTACTATAAAAAAACCCTCAGCAATCCGCTCCCATGTTGCAAACGCGAGCTGTACTGCACACTGAAGTAGCAAATTATTAGGAACATCTCTCTCAATCTCATCCCACATGTGTGTTCAATTGGGTTAAGATCTGTGGACTGTGGGAGCCATTTCAGCAATTCGAAGTCATTACCGTTCTCCAGGAGCATCTATGTGACTATTCGAGCCCTGTGATTTGGCATATATTCTTACTGGAAGTAGATCTCCCCATCAGTAAACACCATGACTACGTACGTGTCTGCCTGGTCCGCAATGATGCTAAGATAGCGCGTGGTATCTAAATACTGCTCCATAGATATTAAAGAAACCAATGCCAGCCAGGAAAACTGACCTGAGATCATTACACCGCCTCCACTAGCTAGTAAAGTTGACGCTAAGCAGATGGAAGCTATCTATTCCTGCTGTGGAGGCCATACCCTGGCAAGTTCATTGCCATGTATTAACTGAAAACGTGATTCATCGGTCCACGAAACTTTTCTCCATTTCTAAAGAGAAACTCCGTGATACCTTCGGCTCCGGAGCTAGGTGGGTTCGAGTCCCGAACCTGAGGGATTGCATTGCAGCTTCCCTCGCGACCTCTAGGTCCGCCGGTTTACACCCAGTTAGCACTTGCAGTGCACATGTGGAGATCGTACAGAAACTCCGTGACACCTAACAGCGCTCTTCGCTGTATTTGATTAAGACCAAGTCTCATCCTAACAGTGTCCGACCACCATGCCGAACACGAATATGTTAGGATTCTCTCAACCCCTCGTTTATAGACCACTTTTTTGGCTGGCCCAGACCGCCGCATTCCATTGAACCTGTTAAGTCATACTTTGGCTCATTTCTGTAGGAACTGAATTGTTCGACGTACTCAATTAGAAAATAAAAAGGGTTTTTCGGTAGGAACTGCTTAATAAAACAACAACCGTGTAAATCGACCAGTTTGAGTAGGCCAATAATAAGCAGCAAAGTTTTTCCTTTACTTTTTTTGTCCTACTTCTTTGTGTTCTTACAGCTGGTCCTCAATAAAAAGATAACTGGTTAAAGAGAACAAGCTATTTTTTCTGTGTCATTCTTACTATAACTAGAACCATTTCTTCTCTTTTAGCTTGATGTCCGTCTTTAGTATCTGAAACTACGTGCATCTGGTTCCTGATTAACATAAGAACCGATGCTATCAAAACAAACACACTGAATATACAGTTCTTTGACAAGTCCCATAGAGAAAAGAGCTTGCCGCCTTATACCTGGACCACTCAGTAACAAGGATCGTGAATTACGTTTTTTCCTCACCATTCGTTTAGTGTTAGATATAGAACTAAGGAGTTATCTCGTCATTAACAAACCTTTTGTTCCTTGATAACGAGGAACAGTACACCAATTATGTAGAAAATACTAACTATACTAGTGATCTGATTTATTGACATAGAAATACACACATAAGCATTTCTAAGCTTTCGCACATCAACCAGACGGCTTTTTCAAGGAAGTTAGACAGAAACTGCATCAACTTCCTTCGCAGTCTCTGTCTAACTTCCTTGAAAAAGCCATCTGGTTGATGTGCGAAAGCTTGGAAACGGTTACGTGTGTATTCCTACGTCAATAAATCGGATCACTAGCATAGTTACTTTTACCCTTTTAGCACGTCTTTTGTAAAAAAAGATCGTGCTTACGTTATCGGTTTATCCGTCCGTCAGTCTGTAGACACGATATACTGCAACTATTAGTCCGATTTCAAAAATTCTTTTTGCATTGGGAAGCTTGAAATATGCGAATGATGATCCTTCATTATGCAGATGATGTCGAATTTAAAAACACGTTTTATTCCACATATTTGCTTCTAAACATCGGATTGAAAAAATTATTTTATCATTCGATTCCATTTCTGTCGAAGAGTATTATAGGTATAGTTACTTTTTCAAATTAAGCATAAATTTTCCGCTAGGGGGCGTAAAAATAAATTACGTTTTCCCCGATATCTCTTCTTCTAAAACTCCGATTTAAAAAATGTTTTCTTTAGCGGATAAAGCTCCTGGTGGAAAATATTTTGCATATAATTTCCAATTTTTGGTAAATAATAATTTGGCCACGACGGGGCGTAAGTGTTAATTTTTGCTTTGATGTGTTTGCCATAAAATCTGAGCTTCTAACATTTCGATTGAAAAAATTATTTCGTGGACCGATGCCACTCACGTCAATAAACCTTTTCGGAATATTGTCTTCTTAAAATATTGCATGGTTTCTCCGCCAGGGGGCGTAGATGTATATCTTATTTTGTCAATATCTCTACTTCTAGGAGTCCGATTTGAAAACGTCCTTCTTTGTTGGATAGTGTTTCTGATGCGAAATGCTTTTCATATAAATTCAAAATTTTCAAGTAAATCATACACTTTCCGCTAGCGGCGCAAAGGTAAATTGCGTTTTCTGCGTTATTTCTGCTTCTAAAACTCCGATTTGAAAAATTCTTCCTGTATCGCATACTACACCTGATGGAAAATATTTTTCATATAATTTCTAATATTTAGTAAAGAAAGGTTTGGCCATCAGGGGGCATAAGTGTTAATTTCTGCTTCTTATGTATTTGCAGCAAAATCTGAGCTCCTGAAAACTTGACTGAAAACATTCTTTCGTGGACCTATACTGCTCAAATCAAAAAACCGTTTGAGAATATGTTCTTCTTAAAGTAATGCGCGTTTTTTCCTCCAGGGGGCATAAGTGTTAATTTCTGCTTCTTATGTATTTGCAGCAAAATCTGAGCTCCTGAAAACTTGACTGAAAACATTCTTTCGTGGACCTATACTGCTCAAATCGAAAAACCGTTTGAGAATACGTTCTTCTTAAAGTAATGCACGTTTTTACCTCCAGGGGGCATAAGTGTTAATTTCTGCTTCTTATGTATTTGCAGCAAAATCTGAGCTCCTGAAAACTTGACTGAAAACATTTTTTCGTGGACCTATACTGCTCAAATCAAAAAACCGTTTGAGAATACGTTCTTCTTAAAGTAATGCACGTTTTTTTCCTCCAGGGGCATAAGTGTTAATTTCTGCTTCTTATGTATTTGCAGCAAAATCTGAGCTCCTGAAAACTTGACTGAAAACATTCTTTCGTGGACCTATACTGCTCAAATCGAAAAACCATTTGAGAATACGTTCTTCTTAAAGTAATGCACGTTTTTTCCTCCAGGGAGCGTAGATTCATAACTTGTTTTTGTCGATATCTCTGTTTCTAAAAGTCCGATTTGAAAAATTATTTCGGTGTTGGAGAGCGTTTCCGGTGCGAAATGTTCCTCATATAAATTCATATTTTTCTTAACGCACAAGTTTGCAACTAGAGAGCGTAAGCTCACGATTCCATTTACAACAATATCTGAGGGATTAAAAACCCGATTGAAAAACTTCTTTCTTCCGTCAGATACTATTGTTTTCCATACCGGTTCCATTGACTTTGAATAGGTTTGATAAATTTAATTTTCGTCAGAACGGATTCAAAAGACGTGCTTATTACACCCGAAAGTTCGATGTCATCTTTCTTGTTTCCGTTTCCCACCAGTACATGAAGCATAACTTGAATATAACAAATAAGTGGGAGAGTAATACGTTATATTATGCTAGAGAAAATATCAAGTGAATGTGCAGTGAAATGCAACATTTGAACAGTTTTCTTGCATAAAACTAAAATTCTGTTGCCCCTACCTCAACCAATGTTTCAAAAAATGAAATATGACTTCCTTCTTGGTGCTCATCATTCTGTTCTAGGTGTTGGAAACTGTTGACACTCTAAACTGGTGTTCATAAACCTCCAACCTACATTTGGTAATTTACATTCAGTAAGCATTCGTTGAGTGCATAAACATTTCCCTGGTTACGTCTAACTGTATTTCCTCAGGCAGTGGAAATCGCCTCTTTCAAGTATCGCATGAAAGTTACAAAACTTCTGGGTAGTGTCCATAATGCAATTTCTATTAAGTGGACAAAATAAAAGAAATCAGTGGTGTTAAATTCTGAGAAATGAGGATCAGGGTCACCGAGTTCAATCCATCTGCAATTAAATAAACACTCACCGTCAAAAAAAAAAAAAAAAAAACGTTGCTCCCATAAAGAAGCAACAGACAAGAATGAAACTTGGTGGGTAGATTCAACATCGTGAGACATACAAATGATTCAAGTATCACGCTCTGCCGCGCAAGTGAGGTCAGCAAGGAGGGGTCGTAGCGCTGTACCTGACCGGCTATATAAGGTCAACCCGTTGCGCGTGCTTGCCATTCTAACTCGTGCTGATGTGTTGGTTGCATCTTTTGCAAGTGAAGTATGCTTCGGAGAAAAGTTCGGAAGCACTTCGAGTAGTTGGAGGAATTCGAAAGTGGCCGCATCGTCGGGCTCCGGGAAGCGGGATGGCCTTATCGCCGTATTACGCGCCATACCGGTCATGCCGATGTCACCATAGCACACTGTTGGCCTCAGTGGATCAAACGAGGCACGCAGTAGTGAGAGGAAGGGACTGGGCAACCTAGACGAACCACGGAGAGAGGGGCCCGACGGGTTGTCTGACATGCGCGGAGTGACACAGTAGCCAATATTCAGCGAGCAGTGTTGCCCTTCAAGCATCGTCCGATTAGTGTCAGCACCATTGAAAGACGGCTGCAGCAGGACGTAGGGCTACACGCACGTAGACCGTCACGAAGACTGCCTTTAACAACAATGCATCGTCGTCAAAGAATGCAATGGTGTCGTGCCAGACTGTCAAGGAGCCACTCAGAATGGCAGCGGGTAATCTTCAATGAGGATTCCCGCTTTTGTCTTTGCGGAAACGACCAACGATCCGTGTGTGGTGGCACCGTGGTCAGCGCAATTGTGAACGGTTTGTTGTCGAGCGTCACACGTCCAGAAGCCTGGTGTCATGGTGTGGGTGCAATTGCCTACGATGCCAGATGACCTTTGGTGTTCATTACAGGAGCTTTGACAGCCCAACGTTACGTTAATGAGGTCCTGCAACTAGTGGCCCTACCTTTTCTGAACGCTCATTTCGGTGCGATTTTCCAACATGACAACGCTCGTCCGCATACTGCTGCTGTCTCGAGAATTTACCTTTAAGGCACTGACACTCTGCCATGGCTAGCCGCATCACTAGACCTATCGCCGGTTTAAAATGTGTGGAATGCTATTGGACGCGCTATCCACACCCACCTCTACCGCACAGTCTGCATGGGATAGCTTATCGCAGGACACCATTAGGAACCTGTAAAACTCCATGTTGAGACGCCTGGCATGTTGTGGAAGGAAACATGGCGGCCCGACGCCATACTCAGAGACACTACTTATTGGCGTATAGCTCAATAAATATTGCCCATATCAGTCTCAATGTTTAATCATTAACTGTTCCTGGTAACCTTTACCTTCCTCCGGAATAGCATTGCAATCCGATACGTCCTTCTGGGTGCAACTATTTTTTTGACGGTGAGTGTATCTAACAGGCACTCGCGTGAACCTGCTTGAACATAAGAAGGTGGTCCGCTGGAATAAAAACACAGATCTCGACGATAGAGAGACGTTTTTCACTAAACATGACCATGGAAATCATGCAGAAACAGCAAACTTAAATTTGTAAAAACTATTTACAGAATATAGGGGATCGAGCAGGAGATTGCAATGATTGTAGTTCATTCGTTAATGTCCATGGCGTTTCTAATTATTATATAGTCTTTTCAGGAGTAGAAAGAAAGGTGACAAAAATGGCTATTTTGACACTGTTAAATATCCCTTCACATATAAAGTGATTTTCGTCGCTTCGTGGTGCACGTTCCAAGAAGCCACAACATTGACATTACACTTTGTTTTTTTCTGTACTTTGGAAAGTGACACGAATGATACTTTTCAACGACATTTGAAACATTTTAAAACAAAAGTAACGGGAAATATGCTTTTACAGGAAAACTGATGCTTTTTTCTGTGTAAGGAGACAAGCAAGCGTGAAGATCATTTGTCACGTTCCTGTTATTTGTTCATTCCTATCGATTCTCTAATCTAGTACACTTTCTGAAATCTGTTGTTTATTGTTCACTTCCGTGTATGTCGGCGAACTATTCTAATGTGGTATCAGTAGTTTTCTTCCCTTCCTTTTATATTTCTTCCTTTCTGTTCCTTTTCTATTTTTTTATTCTTTGGTATTCTCTTTTTCTTTTTTTATATTTCCCCAATTTGAAATGACTGAAATATCGACATATGCGACTAAGTGTAGCAGCACTCATTTTGTCACACATCTCTCGCTGAGAAAGAAATAGCATCAAAATAATTCGCATAATTACTTCCATTGTTCTGCTTTTATTCATAAGTGAAAGAGCTCATTTCAACTTGAACGTTTTCAGAAAAATGCTCTTCATTGTTTAATCTCTTAAGGAACTGTTTGATCTCCCCAAAAACGTCATGAGACGAAGAGCACAAAAATATTTCTACAGCTCATTACAAAAAATAAATACTGTTGAAGACGCGTGTGGGTTTTGCAATTAATTCAGCGCAGCTTCGAGAAAAAGGATTCATATCGTTTTAGTTAAAGACATCATGCCCAAAGATCTTAGTGTAAGTAACTTTTCCTTCTATCTGTTATGTTTTTCCACAATCCAGTTTACAACTGAACACTACAAATATTTTTTTCTCTTCTTTTGAGTAGCAGTTTTAATAATTCTGATTTATCCGAAGTGTCAGGTGTTATACTACAAATATAATGATCTACAATGATAGAACACATACTGTTCATTCTGACTTACCATTCTTAATGACAAGCCTTGATGTTGTTTCCCTCTTTCCCAACGTCAATGTGGACACAGCCATAGATTTAATCACCCCACAGCTTGGGCTTACAACCTTCTGAATGCAATGCCATTGTATCAGCCCTCACTCTTATTAAAAACCGAACTTATTTTAAGTTTAATACACTGCTGGACAATTGCTAAGGACGGATCATAAACGGCTATATAGCGCATAAAAAAGTAAGTGTGGTTGGATGCCAAGTGAAATAAAATAATGTCAGAATGCCAGGACATTACAAGAAAGACAATTTATTGTGCTCTGAAATCCAGAAGGCTTTGGAACGTGTTCAAGGGACAAACAGGCCATTTTGTGCAGAATACGTAAACGTGAAAAAAATGCAATTACCGTCCGCAGGCGTTCCGGCGTAAGATATCAATACGGGATATGGCCACCATGGAGGGCGATGCAAGATTCCACACGTCGTGTCATGCTTTGCACAACATTATCAAGCAGCTGTTGGGGTAATTTATCCCATTCCTCTGTCAGTGCACGGATGAGGGTGTCCTTGTTTATTGGAGGGCATTGGCGACCAGCGAGACTCCTCCCCAAAGCATCTCACACATTTTCAATGGGATTCAAATCTGGAGAACGTGCTGGCCATACGAGGCGTTGAATATCCTCGCTCTCAAGACACTCCTGGACAGCGACTGTTCGATGACATGTTGCGTTGTCGTCCATGAAAATGAATCTATCACCGACAGCACCACAGAACATGCAAACATGAGGTAGCAGAACATCATTAATGTATCGTTGGCAAGTCATAGTCCCAGTTGGAAGCACATAGAGGGACGTACGGCCATTGATCATGATGTCAGCACATACAATGACACTACATGTCTGATATCGGTCCCTTTCCTGTATGTTTGCTGGACAATATGCAGTACCTTTATCACGCCAGATCAGTTGTCGTCGACAATCAGACGATAGACTGTATCTACTCTCATCTGAGAAGAGGACAGCAGACCAGTCGTTATCAGTCCAATTGTGATGTTGATGGCACCATTGCAAACGGGCGGTACGGTGACGTCTGGACAATGGGATGCACACAACAGGACGGCGGGCGTATAGTCCTCCTTCATGCAAACGTCTGGCGACAGTTTTCTTGGGAGATCCGCTTGCCAGTAGCAGCCATAAACTGATTTGCTACCTCACTAGCTGTGCTGCGCCGGTGTCTTTTTGTGGATAGCACTATGTACCGATCTTCTGCAGGTGTCGTACTGCGAACACGACCTCCTCCGTGACGTTTGCTACACTCTCCATTTCTTTGAAATGATTTCCAAAGCCTTGAAACAACACTGTGGCTGACGTCGAACTCCCTGGCAACATCTGTTATTTTTCGCCCTTCTTCAATCTTGCCAATAATACGGCCACGCGTAAAATCATCTAGGTGATGTCGGGAAGACATACTGAAACTTGCAAGTTCGTCAATTAATTCTTTCCCTTTCAACTTTGCGTTTGAACAACAATGGTCAATACGCGTCAAATCCTTTATATCTCTTATCAGCGCTATGACGTCACGAACAAGTTCGGCAATCCAAAATTTGCATACGCACAACACGTCTTACTGTATCCCGCACTTATGCTAATTTCCACATTTCCCTGCCTTCCATTTTATGGTTGCTATCGTTGCTATTGTCATCCGTCCTTAGCAATTGTCCGGCAGTGTAATACTGTATCATTTACCGCCAAGATTATGGTACACCAATCGGATCACCTCTTTCTTCCGTATTGGCCAAGATTGTCTTACAACATGCTGAAAATACTGTACTTACCAATGGTCCTTTCCAACCCGTGCTTTACACCCGATACGTTGATGATGTTTTGTTACTTTGGCAATACTCCCTTCCCGATTTACGTGCCTTTACAGAATCTCTTTGCTCCGTTCTCACTTCGATTACCTTCACCTTAGAAATTGAATCTTCTAATTCCTTGCCTTACCTGGATAAACTGTTGAAACGCATCCCAGGGGGCCGCACTCATACCTCAGTTTATCGCTAGCCAACGTTTGTTCCAGTGATGATCCCATATAACTCGTTCACTCCTAACAGTTACAAATCTGGTTCACTTCATTGTCTGATTCGTCAAGCCTATACACACTCCTCATCAAACTCTGATCTCTCGCTAGAACTTCAGCACATTTGCACCATGGCCGAGTCATATGGATACCCCCACCGATATTTCTTTAAAACTCTTCACAAGTTTCAACGCCATAGTTCCACCACACTTCGAACCCAACGTGAATTGCCTGCCATCAGGTTTGTTGACTCTATTCCTTACCACCCCACCATAGTCTCCACACTCTATAAAACGTGCCGTAAGTTCAACTACATATTCGGCATTTCTTCTGAACGCCTTTTCAACTTGGTGAAGTCTGATCGTGACCATGTTTCAATCATTGAAAAATATGGTGTATATTCTGTGCCACTACAATCTGTCGATGACTCTCTCCCTATGAGAGCCTACATCGGATCAACTTGTCGGTCACTGCGGGTGAGAATCTCCGAACACAAATACAATGTTCGCACCCATTCATCAGCAACGGCTTTAGCCCGAACAGTCAATAAAGGTGTTTATTTGCCACTAATGAATGATGTTAAATTATTGTGCTCGGCGAGAACTAAAACTGCAATGCTCTTTTTGGAGAGTTTGTATATTTATGATTTTGCCGAACAATGTTGTAATGAAGAAATCCCGCAAATCATACCTGCTCCTTGGAGGTTCCTGCTGGAGAATCTCACTTCTACTGCAAATATGTTTTGATTACTTACTTACTGCCATTTGTATTTCTTTTCAAGCATTTGTACATATTTTCATTTTGTTACTTTCTGTGGCAAGCATACTCGACCTTGTAGTACGGCGCATGCGTTGTATCTCGCTGATGCACAGAGGTGTGTATATAAGCCAGCGTGCCACGTGTGAGTTTCTCGTTGTGCCTGAGGATGGGTCTGTAAAGACAGACCCGAAAGATCTCGCACATTGTTTTAATAATTTTAACCTTTTAGACAAGTTTAAATTTTCGTAAGTAAAGGTGTTTTCACGGCTTGCGACGATTTGGCTTGGTTTATTTTGTGTTGAAATGGGTTTCGTCTTGTTATTCGTGCTTAAGACAGTAAATATGATTGTTTACCACTAAATTTCTGTATTTATTGAAAATACTAAATGCGATACGATTTTTATCTTTAACTTAAGTACCAGGCGATATGCAATTTCTGCATTTATCTGAAATACGAAATGCGATACGATTGTTTATCTTAAATACCTGGCGATATGCAATTTCTGCATTTATCTCAAATCTCCAGCATTGTGCAACATATCATCATCATCATCATTGTCAACCATTATCAATCCACTGCTGGACGAAGGTCTCCCCAAGTTTCCTCCACAACAGTCTGTCTTGTGCCAGTCTCCTCCATGTCATCCCTGCATACTTTCGAATTTCATCCACCCATCTCCCATGTGGTCTCCTTCTGGGTCTTTTCCTGTCCCTTGGAATCCAATCTAAAATTTCGGCTGTCCATCGATGATCTGTCCTTCTGGCAGTATGTCCAGCCCATTGCCATTTCAGGGATTTAACTCTGATCATGATGTCTTCCACTCTTGTCATTTTTCGGATCCACGAGTTCCTCTTCTTATCTCTCCTGGTTACACCAAGTATGCACCTCTCCATGCTTCTTTGAGTTGTCTGCAGCCTTTGTATGTCTCTTTTAGTTAAGGTCCACGTCTCTGCACCATACGTAAGCACTGGAAGGATGCATTGATCAAACACTTTTCTTTTAAGACATAATGGCATATTGCTCTTGAAAATTATGCTGTTTCTTCCAAAAGCTCTCCAGGCAAGTTTTGTACGCCGATTAATTTCTTCATCAATGTGACCCTCACTTGATATCTGCTGTCCAAGATAAACGTACGTGTCTGTTATCTCCAGCTTTTCTCCATCAATCAATAAATCTTCATTTCTTGTAAAAGCATTGAACATCACTTTTGTCTTCTGAAAGTTCATTTTTAATCCCACTTCTTTACTCTTGTCAGCAAGTTCTTGGATCATACTCTGCAGCTCTGATGGGGTAGTTGCAAAAATGACTACGTCATCAGCAAAACGAAGGTGGGTTAGATAATCTCCATTAATCTTGATCCCTTTGTTTTCCCAGCTCAGCGACTGAAAAACACCCTCCAATGTGGCATTAAAGAGCTTCGGAGATATGGTGTCACCTTGTCTCACTCCCTTTCCAATTTTTATGTGTGTTGTATTTTCAAACAGCCGAATCTTTGCACTTGCATTTTCATAGATGTTATTAATAATATTAATGTATGCATCTTCAATACCGCATGTTTTCAGAGCCATTGTAACTGCTGATGGTTTCACCGAATCAAAGGCTTTTTCATAATCGATAAAAGCCATGCACAATGGAAGTTCATATTCCCTCGCTATATATTCATGTAAATTACTGAGCGAAATGTTACAAAAATATGAGAACAGTGTCAAATCTAAACATTAATTCTATAAGGTTTTTTACTGTGAGTTCTATTTTGGGAGAACGGCTGAACGTAAAGATATGGTTGAGGTATCACAATAAAGGTCGTACCATGTAGATGTGCCAGTCGAAGAGAAAAAGCAGATTGGGGCAACGGTTATGGCGTGGTGGGGCGTCAAAATTCTCATGTTAAGTCTATGGGAGAAGCGTGCGGTTAATATTCGATCGCCTGCGTTTGACTCACGCGCTGTTGAAAGCGGTAGCATCGAGGGACTGAGATAGTCCAAAGTCTGAAGTCTCTTTTCTGAGCGAACCGTTCCACAAAGCAACGCTAGTAGGCATTAGTATTAAAGTTCTTCTCATCGGAACAGCGAACACTCTTGAAGACCAGATTGCGTTATGCCGTTGGACTGTGTGACGTATATATACAATTTAATATTAATTCGATCCAGTTTATTCACGTAGGTAAGACGTTTGCCATTATAAAAATGTGTAAATAAACATTCCGTTGATCATTGTTAGTGAAAAAATTACGGGCGACTGTTCACAGCCCATTGAGTTCATCACGGTGGTCGTAAAACCTTCATTCAAAAAAAAAATCACGAACCTGGACTATTGTCTTTACTGAAGTGGTTCAATGAATTTGTCAATCAAATAAAGTTTACATTCGTTGTTTCATATGAGTTTATTCTTCTCAAATAATAAAAAAAAGACTAACCTTCGATTCCGACGGGTGAAGAGTATTCGCAACGCGAATCTCATTTCAACAACATTTACCAACACAGTTGTGACTGAAGATGAGGGTGAAAGAGTGCGCTTATCCAGTTGAAGTTTTGCGCACGATTGAGATGAGTGGACTTCCACCTCACATTTTACGAATGAAAAAGGGTGCAGTCGTGATGCTCATCACGAACCTGGCTGCCCCGGTGGCGCAGTGGTCTAAGCGCTGGTTATGATGGTTCGTTCGTGAAGGATCCGGGCTCGAATTCCGGTGAGGCGTGGATGTTCTTTTTGTCTTACGGCACTGGCTCTCTCCCTTCCCTGGAACCAGTGATCCTAATTTAGGGACGGGCGACTGCTTATAGCCCATTGAGTTGCTCACGGTGGTCGTTAAACCTTCAGTCAAAAAAACACAAACAAAAAATAATCACGAACCTGGACTATTGTCTTTACTGAAGTGGTGGAGCAGATGACAAGCATGACATCAGCAGGTGGAGCAGATGACAAGAATGTGCGCGGCAAGTTCTTGCATCGTCTATATAAATTAGAACAGACTGCAAGCAAAGAACTGTTGTGGTATCAACGACATTCGATTCTTTCTCGGCCATTTCAGCACTAAGTGACACCTTTTGTAACGAGTACTTTCCAGATATATCTCCCTGAGTCCGCTACGCAAAATCTGCAAGGGGCTAACAGTGTGATGTTTTCAGTGTCAAGTGCTATAACCTTATCAGTTAAGTTGGCAAAATTGAGCTCAAACATAACATCTCATTAATACATGAATTACTTGTTAAATATCTATTGAGCCTTGACTTTATTAAAAAATATTCACTCATACTGAAATTTGAGGATGGCCTAATTATAATGCCGGAAGCAGTAGTTCCCAGTCCAGCAGAAAGGGTTGACCTGTCACCTACATTTCAAGGTGGAATATGCCCAGAAGAGCTAATGTTTTCACTCATTGCAGAAACTTCCGTGGCTATTTTCGAAAAAGCTAGGATCTACCCAGGTCGTCTATCACTGCACTTACACTGAGAGAGCTACGCTTGTAGCCTAGTAACCGTATCCTTGTACATCACATAAGAAAGATGAAATGCTTTGGCAAATTGACGATATGCTCCAATAGGGCATAATTAAACAATTCACAAGTGCTTGAAGAGCAGCACCTTTCTTCGTGCCGGAGGACGGGAGACAGCGTTTTGTCTTAGCCCACCGAAAGCTAAATGAAGTATAAAAACCAATTAATTACCCTATGAAGAAATGCCCCTTTTCTCGGTGGAGAGATTCAAATCCACGTTTTCCTACACCGGAGCGTGATATACTCCTGACGCCTTTCCTGCGTAGTTGCCGTTTTGACTTTTCTCTTTTGCTACTAAACGTTTTGATTTATGCGTCATCCAAGGTAGTACGACACATATCCCCCCCCCATCCCCTTGAGGAAGCCGAAAGCACGAAATCGAAGGTTTCAGGGATGACGAGAAGTATCTTCCCGTTCTGTGTCGCTCTACGACGCTTCCAGTTTCCATGAAACGGTATATTAAATTACAGACTACTTTCACAGAAGGTTGTGGCCTATAAACGTTTTGCTGGTGAAATTGCTGAGCTGCTTGAGAAGCATTCTCACCATTCCTAAAGTACGGAACCAATAGTTGAACATAATCCTGAGTGGAATATGTGTGGGTCATCTTCACAAACTAACATAGAACATAAGTTTTACGGACCTTCGAATGCCAGCGGAAACTTTAAATGCCACTAACGTTCTGCTACTGTCCGAAAACAAAAACACGGCAGGCAGAAATCTGCATAATTGACAAATCGCGCAATTCGCACAATGTCACAACGCAATGCTGATTGATGGCCTGCAACGACGATAGCAGACTTCATTACAGACTATCAAGGCAACATTACGTTTTGCAAACATATGTAAATTTGGTTTTATTTCCACAGAGTGTCACCTTGACCATAAAACGACTATGGTAAGTTTTCAGAACTAAAAGGCGCAAGGAAATAAATTTGCGAAATATTTCTTAGTAAAATAACTTCATGCCCTTGGCCTACAACATTTCACCTAATAAAGATATGAAAAAACGTAATAACCATGTTACGTCAAATACAAAGATCTTTCCAGTCATGTATTACACTACCCCCCTTTCCATCTGAAATTATTGAATGCCCTGATCACCACCCCCAACGGTATCACTGGACCCCTCAATTCTTGGCCGGAAATGCGGCCCCTTGGCATAAAACACAATAAGTACGGTACATTCACAAAACCCAAAGAAAGAATACAAATGTGTCAGAAGTAACGCAATTTTTCCTACTATATTCATAGTGACCTTTAATGTCGCTATTGTGGTACTTTGTACCTAATAAAAATAAAACAATAATTAAAAAACCACCTTACTACATTTCCGGAAATATTTCCAACTATATGTCACACGACCGCTCTTTCCATTTAAAAATTTCGAGTAACCTCAGCCCTGCTACCTACGGGGTCACCAGATTCCCCGGTTCTATGCCCCAAAAGCGTCCCACTTGTCATAAAGAGAAATGGCTACCTTGGTTTTTACGGAAAAGCAACCAATAAAAATTTAAATGGAGTTTTTCGGGATTTCTGTGCCACACTGTATACAACAGGTTAGGACGTCCAAATGATTAAGATATCAATAAAAATGCGCATGCTGTTTCGGAGAAGCTGCGCCCTTTGAACTGTCCTGTTTCTGTTTTGAGTATAAAGCACTGGCTCAAACGAGATGTTGCAATCAGTGAAAAGCCAACATTGAGTCGAAAGGGTGTTTCTAGTGTCTAACTATGCCCCGTCTCCCCAAATAAAACACCGGTCGGAGTTTGAGCTAGGAAGGATTGTTGAGATGAGAGAAGAGGAATTTTCCTACCGCGAAATTGCCACTCGTAAGGAGTGAAACGTCAATATAGTGATATGAACGAACGTGGTGTCAGTGGACAGATGAAGCTCGGACGCACAGAAATCTGGGAAACAGACGACAATATCGCACGTCTTCGTGGGATGACAGTGACCGATCGCACAGTAGAGCACTGTCACAGGTCAGGCTTTGTCCTCCAGCAGAGTTCGACGTCGTCTGCTAAACACAGGACTGATTGCTAGCAGCCCACTGCTCGCATTCCTTTGATCCTCAACCACAGACGCCTCAGGCTGCAATGAGGTCTCGAACAGTGACATTGGCGAGCTGAATGATAACAGGTCGTGTTTTCTGACGAAATACGATTCAACTAGATGCTCCATGATAGTCTCATACATGTTCGAAGACATTGTGGTGAACGGCATCATACAGCGTGCATTTTGCAGCGTCATGCGAACCCAACGTCAAGTATCATGGTTTGAAAGACATTGGATTCAATTCGTGATCTCGCCTGATACGAATTGAAGAATCTCTCAACAGCCAGCGATACACCAGGGATTAGGCTTTGTCCTCAGGCGGAGACTGGCCCGGAAAGCGCCTCCGCCAGTGACCACAAATGAGCTCTGGTGACACATAGAAGCAGCGTGGCAGGTTATTCCCCAGGACGATACTAAAAACCTATTCCATTCAATGTCACGTCATATAGAGGCTGTTTCTGCTGTTCGAGGAGGCTTCTCATGATAATGAGTTTTGAAGCGAAAACATCTTGTATAGCTCTATAGATGTAATCAGTTATCTCCAGTAGCATGAGGAATCTCTGGTATAAATTTCATTTAAATAGGTCGATTCTGTCTTGGCGTTGCCATTTTCAGTCACAGTAGTGTACATATATACACTCATAGTCAAAAGAATAATTGCATCCAGGAGGTAGCAACCAACAGGAATGAAACTTGGTGGGTACGTTTGACATCGTGAGACATGCAAATTATTCAAGTATAACGCTCGGCAGCGCATGTGAGGCAAGCAAGGTTGTGTCGTGGTGCTGTGCCTGACCGGCTGGTTTGGTTTTTGGTTTTCGTATTTTTAATGGCGTAAGGGCCATGGTTGGCCAAAGAGCGCCAAAAAAAGACACTCAAAACTAGATAAAACTAATTAATTTAATAACGCACAAAAGGTTAAAAAACAGACTGATTCGGTAAAAGTGAAAGATGAGAGGGATTATGTTAAAAACTAGACGAGTTTAAAAAAGTCAATCTCTTTTAAAAACGAAAACACTGCGAGCATGTCGCATTCGTCACCAAGGATAGTCTGCACCGTAGCTGCTCCGTCGTCCAACAAATGAGAATGAAAGTAACGTAAACGACGATCACAAAACCGAACACAAGTGCACAGAACATGAAGGACTGTGAGACGACAATTGCACGCCTCACACACTAGGACAGCCTGACCGGCTGTATTAGGTCGTCCTGTTGCACGCGCTTGCCATTCTGACTCGTGCTGTTGCGTTGGTTGCTTCCTTTGAAAGTGAAGTATACGTCGAAGAAAAGTTCGGAAGCAATTCAAGCAGTTGCAATAGTTCGAGAGGGGCAGCGTCTTCGAGCTCCGGGAAGCGGCAGGGTTTTATCGCCGTATTGCGCGCCATACGGGTCGTGCGGATATCACCATAGCACGCTGTTGGCGGCAGTGGATAGAAAGAGGCACGCAGCAGTGAGAGAAAGGCTCTGAACGATCTAAACGAACCACGGAGAGAGAGGACCGACGGGTTGTCTGACATGCGCAGAGTGCCCTCCATGGGTCCGATTTGTGCCAGCACTATTGAAAGACGGCTGCATGACGTGGGACTACAAGCACACAGACCGTTACGACGACTGCGCTTAAAAACAGTGCTTCGTCGTCAAAGACTGCAATGGTGTCGTGCCAGACTGTCATGGAGCCACGCAGAATGGCAGCGGGTGATATTCAGCGACGAGTCTCGCTTTAATCTTGGAGGACACGACCAACGAATCCGTGTGTGAAGGCACCGTGGTTAGCGACAAGATGAACGGTTTGTTGTCGAGCGTCATACGTCCAAAAGGCCTGGTGTCAAGTTGTGGGGTGCAATTGCCTACGATGCTAGATCACGTTTGGTGTTCATTACAGGCACTTTAACAGCTCAACGTCACGTTAATGAGGTCCTGCAACCAGTGGCCCTACCTTTTCTGAACGCTCACTCCGGTGCGATTTTCAAACAGGACACGCTCGTCCGGATACTGCTGCTATCTAAAGAGCTTGCCTTCAAGGCACTGATACAAGCTGCATAGCCAGGTCTATCTGCGGGTGATTTGTCGCAATGTGGTCCTGCGGTCGCTGTGAACAATGCGCGGCAGTCTCCGCTCCCCTCTGGCATTAATGAGCTACGGACGACACACGGCTGGACGACGGTTCGTCGTTTGGCCATCTCTGCACCACTTTTGATACATACTGACCACAGAGGCACGTGAACAACCCGCAAGCCGCACCGTTACCGAAATCCTAGTCCCGAGGAGCCGTGCCACCACAATTTGTCATTTATCAAACTCCGATAAATCGGGAGCTTTTCCCATTCTGACTCCGAGCACTCTACAAACCGAAAGCCGGTCCTCTGGTTGTGTACATATACTGCTGTGTGCACTTCACCTGTCCCACCGTTCTGTCTCCAGGCGAGCTCATTTCTCTAGGCTGGGGGTGGTCATAATGTAATGGCTCATCTGCGTATATACGTACCCATATGCACACGCACACGCACACTACTGTTCTTGAAATTTGCAACGCCAGGACCAAGAAAGAATCGCACTGTTCAAATGAAAGCTATGCCACAGATTCCTCATCTTACAGGAGGTAACTGATTACATTTCTAGAGCTGTAGAATAATTTTTGCTTCAAAATCCAGTACCGTGAGAAACCTTCCCGAGTAACACTAGCGGCCCCTACACGAATTTACACATTACACACACACACACATGCACACACACCTCCAAAAGTTAAGCACCAAAGGGAGTTTTCCTGACAAACGTGAAAATTGACCGCACACAACACAATTACTCAGCCAGTTGAATGTCAGCATCTCTACCGAATTACCCCACATCGACATTGCACATCCCAACAACGGTGGCCCATGAAACAGTCGGTGAATAATCGGTGAACCGTTGTTGTGAATAGTTGCTGCGCTAGTGCAGTCCGTGATTTCAGTGGTGTTTTGAGGTCTAGAAGAAACATACAGGAAAGTTAGAGTAAGCATGGCACAATGATATCATCTGAGTGAGTTTGAACGTGGTCGGATCACAGGTAAATTGGAAGAGGGGCGTACTGTCGTCCAGTGTTGCAAATGAATTGAAAGACGATTGGAGTATTGTGTCAGGATTCTGGTTAAGACAACTGGAAATGCATTTAGACGTGTTGCAGGAGATCGTGCAGGATGCATCACAGCATCAGAAATTCGTTATTTGGTGCTATCTGCAAAACGTAGTAGTCGTAGTCATGGTGGTCAATTGAGTAATCACCTGTTTGCCAGTACTGGGAGACGTATGTCACGTAAAACCGTGACAAGACCGTTGAATACTGGAGCGCTCTATGTACGTAAACCTGCTAAATGAATACCTTTAAAACAGGCCCGTTTGCGATGGTGTGGAGAACACAGTGATTGGACGAATGAGGACTGGGACAGCGTTTTATTCACAGAGGAAAGAGATTCAGTTTAACGTTTGATTCTGTGCGTCAGCAGATCTGTCGGGAACATGGTGCATAGTACCGACAACAGAACATCACGGAAATGAGTAGAAATCCTGTTGAGGGAATCGTGGTCTGGGGTGGCACTATGATCAATGGCAGTACCGAGTTGCAATTGGTACAACGAGGGTCCATGATCTGAGAATGGTAATATCATCCTCCGCTGGGCCGCGGTTTGGGGTCCGGCAGCGGTGACTTACCCCTGAGAAATACTCAACCTGCATAGTAATGATTATCACATTCCATATCTGAAAAAACAATTCAGTATCACACTTAAAGCATCATACTCATGGATCTGACTGAGAGAAAAAGCAAGAAAATCAGCGGAATAAAAATCATGTCCGTCGAGTCGTTAACATCGAAATTAGAAAATTTAAAACAATGAAGTGTTTTCCCAGATACTTATTAAAGGTAGGGCAATACATTTCGCAAATCAATTTGTCACTCGAACTTTCATTATACACTGTTGTAATCGCACACTGTACGCCCCTCCATTTTTTCTGTACCCGTAACAAATACTAATTTTTCAAATGCTTTTGGGCGTACTTAAATCCTGCTATTTTGCAACATAAAAGAGGAAACCGTAAGGATCTCAAGAACTACAGACCTGTCAGCCTCTTACCAATCTAAAAAATCAAAACAAAGGTACTATCACATCTCCGGAAGGTAACACTGGACATACCTCAACCAAGAGAACAAGCGGGATTCAGGAGTGGCTACGGCACTGTAGACCATTGCCATGCACTGAGAGAACTTACTAAAAGAATGAATGGATATGAACTCCCATGAGGTAGGGTTTTATTGATTATGAAAAGGCTTTTGATTTCCTGAAACCATCAGCAGTTACACCAAAAAGCCAAAACTATGACCAGGGCGTCTTTATGCCAATCGAAGCAAATGCAGGTAAACGACTGCGCGTGTAAAACTCATGAAATGATATAAATAACACCTGATACTGAGCTCTGTTAATCAGTGTTATTCTCGTTCTTCAGATCAGAAAGGCGGCGGATTTAAGCGAGTTTGACAAAGGCCAAATTGTAATGGCCAGACAACTGAGTCAGTGCATTTCCAAGATGACAAGGCTTGAGGGGTGGGTGCTCACGGTCAGCATGGTATCTTCAAAAAAGTGATCTGAGGAGAGAACACCACAAACTGCTGGCAAGGTGTGGGCCGACCACGACTCATGGAAGCTTGAGCTGAGCGAAGGCTATCTCCTATGGTACTTACGAACAGATGGGATACTGAGGCTCACCTCGTCAGTCATTCCAATGCTGGTCACAAGAATAATGTGTCACAACACACAATATATCAAAGCCACCTAAAATAGGGTCTTCGTAACCTCAGGCCGCTCCGAGTACCCATGCTAACATCGTTTCACCGTCGAAAGCGCCTACAATAGGCACGCAAGCTTCAAAACTGGACTTGAATGATTGATTGGAAAAAGGTCGTATGGTCCGACCAATTGTTGTTTCCTGTTGTACCTTGTGAACAGCTGTGTACGTGTGCATCATTTACCTGGCGAAGTGTTGGCATCAGGATGCACCCTGGAACGAAAACAAGGCTATGGGGGATCAGCAATGTTTTGGGCAATGATCTGCTGGGAAACCCTAGGTCCAGTCACTCATGCGCAGAAAACCATGATGTCTACTACCTACCTATCATTGTAGACCAGAAACATACTTTACAATATATTTAAGATACACACTAACGTTGCAGACCCGATACATACATCAATGGTAACGGTATTTTCCTCTAGTAGTTGCTTCTTTCAGACGAATAATGCGCCATGCCACATTCGCCGTATTGTTCGAGTATGGCTATAGTGGAACATGAGGAAGACTTCCAGATATTGCCATGGCCTGCAAATTCTCTAGGCGTCAATTCCATTCAGCACATGTAGTTTGTGTTCAAATTGAAAAACCGTTCTGTGGCGGCTCAACAACGTGACTTACATGAGTTAAAGGATATTCTGTTAACGTGATGGTACCAGATACTATAAAACACCTTTAGAAATCTTGTAGCGTTCATACTTCCCTTGGTAAGAGCTGTTCTGGCGGCATGTGGAGGACTAACATCATATTATGCAGGTGGACATAATACAATGTTTTGGCTCTTCGGTGTATAATATCTTCGAAATTGTGCCGTAGTGAAAATGCATGCATTAATATGATTAAGAACATATACTCGCATGTATGTATATATAGTGGTATTTCTATTATTAATTTCATTTTTAAAAAATAGTGGTATATTTATTGAAAATTGCGGTAACGAAGTAAGTAAAATCTTTCTAGCCTCACCTGTATTACTAGTAGCCTCGTCCAGAATTTATCACTAGCTACGGCGGCCATGGCAGACTATCCAGGCTCGTGCAAACCAACCGCTTGCCAACGGCGGCGCACATCACATCCACGTTAAATCTCGGAGTCCTAAGTGGCGTAAGCGAGCGAACCATATGGCTCACTCTGTATACCCTAGGCTACGGAAGACGTCGACCTACTCAAGTGCCACTGTTCACTGCTCGTCACCGGAAATTACGCCCCGCCTGGTGCCGGGAACATATACAGTGGACTTCTGCAGAGTGGCGCCGCGCCGTGTGGTCAGATGAATCCCGTTTTCAGCAGTACTGAGCTGACGGGAGGGTGTCGGTGTGGCGTCAACAGCATCAGACCATGGCCCCGTCGTGCCAGGTCGGCTCTCTTCAAAGTGGTGGATAGCTCTGTGATGGTTTGGGAAACCTTCGCATGGGACACATTAGATCTTTAGTGTGTCTGGAGGCGTTCTTAACAACTACGTGCTACCAGGATGTGTTGGCTGATCACCTACACACTTTCACAGCTTTCGGCACCCTACGGCCGATGGCCTGTTTCAGCACAGTAATGTGCCGCCCCACCTGGGAGCAACATCCCCCCTTCCCCCTCAGGCATGGCTCGAGGAACACTCACCGGAATTTGGAACCACCAACTGGCCGCCTAGATCTCCGTATTTAAACCCTGTTGAAGCTCGTTGGGATGCCGTGGAGCGCATTAGATCCATGGATCCTGGACCGAAGGTCTCTGGCGAGTTATGGACAATGCTGTAACAGACATGGCTGGCATAACCTCCGGAAACCTTACCGCATCTGGTGGAGTCGATGCCTTTGGGTCTACAGGTTGTTATTCGCGCTAGAGGAAGACCAACACGGTATTAGGTAAGAATGTCTATGTTTTGTCCATTGGGTGTACATACACAGTGTGGCAAAGAATTTTTAAGACTTGGTCTGTAAAATGAAATAGAAAAAAGAAATTATCATTTGTTTTGGTTTGTTATTCAAAATAAGTCCCTCCGGCTTCAATACACTTGTTACAGCGATTTCATAATGATTCGAATGCCTGTTCCAGTTCACTTTGCGGAATCGCCTCCAAAGCAAGCGTCGAAGCTGTTGGTATGGTCGAAATATCATCAAAATAACACCCTTTTAACGTCGTTTTAAGTTTTGGGAATAAAGAAAAGTGGCAGGGTGCTCAATCAGGCGAATACGGTGGATGATTCAACACACAGACGTTATTTTTCGCCAAAAAATCTATGAACAAGAAGTGAGGTGTGACTGGGTGTATTATCGTGCAACAAACGCCAACTGTTTTCATCCCAATATTCTGGACGAATGCGACGAATTCTGCCCGTCAAATGCCTCAAAACATTTAAATAAAACTCACCAGCAATTGTTTGTCCACTTGGAACAAATTCTTTGTGGATAATACCCTTATTATCGAACAATGTAATGAGCATTGTTTTGATTTTCGATGGAACTTTTCTTGTTTTTTGGTTTGTGGTGAGTTTTTTGACTTCCATTCCGCACTTTGTTGCTTTGTTTTAGAATCATATTGAAAACACCATGTTTCATCACCTGTAACAATCGATTTTAAGAAGTTTGGATCATTTTCAGCGGCTGAAATGATGTCTCTGCAATGTGCACCTCTCCTTGATTTTTGTTCATTGGTTAACGTGTGTGGAACAAATTTAGCACAGATTTTTGTTTTGCCCAGATCTTCATGGAGGATGGTTCGAATCGTTTCTTTGTTGATGTTTAAAGACTCTTCCATCATTCTTAGTGACGCACATCGATTGTTTGCCACGAAATCACGCACTGTTTCAATAATCTCAGGTGTCCTAGATGAACTTGGTCTTCCGGTATGCTTATCATCTTCTAGCGTATCTCTTCCGTCCAAAAAGCGTTTGTGCCACAAGAAAACATTTGATCTACTTAAACAAAACTCACCATAAACTTGTTTCATCATTTGGTACGTTTCCGAGGCATTTTTACCAAGTTTTGCGTTAAATTTAATAACAGCCCTTTGTTCCATCTTAATAATTCAACATGAAAAAAATTTTACTTCTCTAATGAACGTCCGTTTTGTTTGAGTTACTTTAACAACTGTGCAGTACTTTTGGCAGAAAGCAAGCAGATGGTCAAGGTTTGTAACGCATTCGCGATTACACTGGTGGCGCCACCGTACGCTGAAATCTAGCGCCAGTCTTAAAAATTCTTTGACGCACTGTGTATTGTATTTTTTATTAAACTTCAACTGCAGTTAGCAAAAGCTGGTTGAGGTACAGCAACTCTCTGTCACATGGGCGGGAATATACGTTTGAAAGTCGAGAAGAGGAGGTTGGTTGTATCAAAAACAGTGTTTGGATGAACAGAACATTTGATACGTAAATTATTTATTTTTTTAGAAGCCATCAAACCGGTAAACAAACTTTGCCGTTTTAGTGCAACTTGCTTTTCTCCTATAGTCATAGTGAAGGACAAATATAAAATCAACCCTCGATGTATTGTCTCTCGATGTACCGCCACCCCTGCATAACGTCAACCCTTGGGTCTGAACAAACGTGTTCTACTGTATATATTGTATTCTTTGATCCCTAGATATACCGCCACACCCTTGACATCCGCCAACCAGAGATGGAAACGGGTCACAGGTCAACGGGTCGACAATTTCTAGCGAGACTAACGTGTCGGGTCAAGGTGTTCCAGACCCGACTTTGACCCTGCTTTATTCCAGTTTTATTTTTCAAAGAGAAAAATATATTCCAAAGAAAAATGCGCGTTGTGGAATTATGTAGTCTATACTGGTGCCCACGGAGTGAAAAATAATTTGCCATACAAAAGTATTGTCGTCTCTTTCTTAAAGCAACGAAGATTTCCACCGACCGACGTCAGACACACCGACACTATATCGTAAAAAGATACTTCCTTTGCGTTCTTTTACAATGCGATTGTCCAGGACAAGGTACAGGCAAACGCCATTCTCCTGCTTCTCAGCTGATTCACTCTCTCTGTGCGAAGTTCACTATATGACTAAGAGATACTTTTCTCATCACATCTTTTACATTGAGCATTGAGAGGTTTTCGATTGATGTGCTAACATCCTGTTCCCATGACATGTCATGTCGAAATTGACTCTTATTTGTTAATATGGATGGATTTAATATTAAGGAGGTTGAGAAGCACAAGGGGAAGAGTGAATGCTGTAAATTGATTCGTCTCATTGAGGAACCGGTGAATAATTCTGTGTTGTTTGGTCTTGTTTGTTGTTCAAAATGTGGAAAATGTATAATTACAAAGAAAGATGTCGACGGTGTAATAAAAGATTATGGAACCAAAAATCTAGCGGACCGTATGAAAGTATGCGCACCTCCATTAAAGCGTGAACAATCTAAATTACGTTTAAAAAAATACATTTGTGTAATCGTAAATAATGATTCCCATTTGTAATATACTCCATTGTCACGGTCATAGTCAGCCATTTCTTCTGGATTACGCAAAATAGTGGCACTAAAAACGGCACTAAAATTTAGCAAGTAACCAAATTTCATTATTAACAAAGGATTTCAGTTATTAAATATCAAGCAGTTATTGGGATGAATACGTATATTACGTTTATATGTATATATACATAAATTGAGTTTCAAATGTATAGTTCAAAGCAGATTTGTCCGGGTCCGAAATTTTTGACCCGTTTCCAACTCTTTATGTTAGTGTTTTGTTAGTGCGCAAAACTATCTTCCCCAACACAAAACATACTTGATGTGCCGCCACTTGCAAACTGTGTGAGAAAACCCTTTCTGTTTCTTCGGATCTTGATTCAATTGTGGCGAATCTTAATATTAAAAACATTAATTTAATCAAAGATGCCTATCATCAGAGACTTTTAACATTAAGAAGAATCTTTGAAGAACAACTCACACGCACACAGGATGGCGATATTTTAAAAACACGTGTTGAATAAGATTGTGCTCTGAAAATAAATGGATTGAAATCTAAAACACAAATGAAAACAGACGAGGTTTCTAAAAGAAACTAAGGTATGTAAAATAATTTTGTGTAATTCTATTAATTTTCACTTGATCACGTTTGGTAATATAACATGACTTTTAATTCTTATCTCATAATATAAATGTTAAATTTGTCTTTCTGCTATGCAAAGTAAATTTCCGTATTAATGCATGCCAAAAGATTCCGAGATGGAAACGTACACTTCGAACTGCATTTTCTTCTAATTAACATGTTTTTAATTTAAATACTAATAAGATTTTCGATGGAACCATTATTACCAAAATATTGGGTTGACTTAAAAATAATTTGCAAATCTGATATAACGCCACCCTTGATGCTAAGCTACAACGTAATGTATATGTATATATATAAATATATACACAGTCGAGTCACATTATTGTGACCACCTCCTACCTTTAAGTCAAAAGCGCGTAGGCAATGAAAGAAGGCACGTGTCGTGAGCTGGCTTGGAAGGTAAATAAGATGTTCTGAGGGCATTCTGAAAACATATCACTCGTTGCTGTCATGGAGAAAAGAAGCAATTTTTCAGATTTGCAACAAGGGATGATTATTAGTTTTCGGGGCAAGGGTGGCATTATTTCTGAAACAGCGCAGTTTGTGAACTGTTCGCGTGATTTTGGGGTTAAAGTGTATCGTGATTGGAGAAATGGCACAATCGCGAATCAGTGACGTGCAAACTGCGGAGCACCACGTGCCATTGATGTGAGAGGTGAACGTCGGCTTCGAAGGTGCGTGAGGGCCGATCGACACGCTACAGTAAACTCAATGGCCGAATAAACCAGGGGGCTACCGGAAGTGTGTCGTAAACGGCAGTTCAGCGAACTCTCCTGTGTATGAGGCTCCGATTCAGATGGGTGGTCACTGCACCTATGCTAACGAAGGTGCATCGGCAGAAAAGGCTTACATTTGCACGGCAGTATCGGAATTGAACCTCCGCTGATTGGCAAAGGATTGCCTTCTCCGATGAGTCATGTTTCCTGCTTCATCGAACGGATGGACTATGACGAAGTAAATATCTCCATCATTTTTATGCTAGGGGCGGGATTTAAACCCACAACTCTCAGCTCCAGAGCTCCGAGTGCTATCCACTGTACTACACTGGCATGTGCTCTTACTGCTATCTGCCTTTATCTCATGTGCGTTCTGTGGGGCAGACACGTCACATCTCCTCCCTCCCCGCGCAAAAGGGCCGGGGTCATGGCCCATGGGTCAGCCGGGACCATATGTCGCTGTAGGCAGCCATCCGATGAAGAACGCGTATTTGAGAAAACCCAGACAATTTGGTGTGTGGAACGTAACACCACACTGATTGATTTTTCAAAGCACTGAAGAATGGATACTCATTTTTCCTGGCTCGCGGTGTGGAAAGAACATTACACTATTGCGAGAAACCTAACAGCCAGACCATCCTGGAAATTTGGGCGCCAATATAACAAAATAAATTTCTCCGTCATTTTTATGCCACGGGTGGGATTCGAAACCACAACTCTCGGCTCCAGAGCTCCGAGTGCAAACCACAGTACTACACTGGCATGGGCTATCACTGCTGTCTTTATCTCATGTGTGTCCTTAGGGCAGACACGTCACAGGACGTTGGCGTATAAGGCGAGAAACATCGGAGAACAAACACTCTTCAACCATTTCTGGAAGAACACAAGCTGGTGGGTGCAGCGCTATGGTCTGGGGAACGTTTTCGCGGCATTCTCTGGATCCACTCATACCTGTGGAAGGTACTATAAACCGAATTCGTAATGAATCCATCCTTGCAGACCACGTACACCCATACATTTGATTGTCTTCCCTGGGGCGGATGGGATCTTGGAGAATGACAATGCGACATGTCACACGGCTAGAAATATGCGAGAGTGGTTGAAAGAGCACAATAAAGACTTCAAAGTACTTCCCTGGAGCCCTAATTCCCCATACTTAAACCCAATTGAGCATCTGTGGGACCACCTCGATCGTGTTGTTCGGTCTATGGATCCTCCACCACGCACCCTCCAGCAGCTGTCAGATGCACTGCAGTTAGCATGGCTCCACATACCTGTGAACACCTTCCAGCACCTTATTGACTAACTTCCAGGCCGTCCAGCTGCTGTCCGCGCTGCACACGGCGGTTACTCTGGATATTGGCTGGTGGTCACAATAATGTGACTCGACCGTGTATATGTACTGTATATGTTAAATGGAAATATTTAAAACATAATTAAATAGTGACTTTGGTTATTCAGTGTGCGAACAGCAGCTAGAGATTCGCCCTCAACTAAAATAAGGCGCTTAGCACAGATTCGTTTGGGGAAAGCCATTCTTTCACGGACCGTGTGTCCTCCTACAAACAAAAGGACAACCCATTCATTTATATTCCCCCACTTTCCCGTTGGAGGAGCTGGTAGAAACCCTTTCAAGAGAGAATTCGTCGGTAAGCAATTAAGAGCAATCAGCTTCTTTCGTCAGGGGCGTCTTCCTTCGAGCGGCAGAGAGGGAAAGGAAGAGATACACAGAGTGGTCATAAACAGGGAGTCGCGTACAAGGTTTCTGGGAACCAGGAAGGATTTTGCTGGGACACAAGGCAGGGAGAAGCTTTTGTATAGGATGAATGAGAAGACATTTTGTCGGGAAATACATAGAGAAAGCCACCCAAAAATATCCATCACCCGTCGTCTACTTCAACACTTAACAATAACCACGCCAACACATAAATGGCCGCCCCGGTGGCGCAGTGGTCTGAGCGATGGCCTCTGATCATTCGTCCGAACGGGGTCCGGGTTCGAATCCTGGTGTGGCATGGATGTTGTGTTTGTCTTACGGCACTGGCTCTCTCCCTTCCCTGGAACCAGTTACCCTAAATTAGGGACGGGCGACTGCTTATAGCCCATTGAGTTGCTCACGGTGGTCGTTAAACCTCCAATAAAAAAAAACACATAAATGTGGCACCTGCGTGCTGACTAAGGAAGTCGTAACCGATTACTGCATCATAATCAGTAAAATCGACTTGAATGACGAACATAATGTTGAATTTGTGCATCATTAATTTTGATATTTGTTAAGAAACAAGCTGCCGTGAGGCATTGTGCTCCTGTGATTCCTCGAATCATAACTGTTGAATTTATTTCCTGTAAATTTGGATTTCTTTCTAGTTTTTTAGCCAGAGATGGTCACAAATGTGAAAGCATGGAGCCTGTATCTATTAGGGCAGAAACATTTTCATCCCCAATTTTTTGCTGTAATTAAGGGCAGTGGGTCTTTTTTCATATCTATTATAAAATGCATACGAATTAGTAGCCGATGTGCAAACGACAGAACTCTGACTCATAAACTCTGTAGCTACTGTTTTTATTAATTTTTCAGGATAAATGAACTGCTGTAAAGTTTTTTTGGTCACCCGGCGGTGTATATTTTGATTTTTGATCTTAATTTTCCTTACAATCGCAGCCTTTTCAAAAAGAGCGCAAATACCTTTTAGAGCGTGGCTCCCAGCCGCCATAGCTGCTCCTACCCCTATTTCTTTCAGCGTTAGTACACTCGTCTACTCTAGTAACCGCTGGCGTTTGCCTTATAAACCGCACAATCCCAAACCCCCATTTATCTACTCTCTTTGTCATCCTGGTAATTTCTTCCCTTACTACATATATTCCTCGCCGGTGTTTCTGCTAATTGAGAACAAGATCTAAAAAAATCATTGCTTTAAGAACTCTGAGTCAAATTGCTATAATATTCTTTGCTATTGTCATCTTTGCCATATACGCTGCTTTCTTTCATCTCATCACACACGCGCTATTTAAAAGAACCATATTTTTATGCGCCGGGGCAATTATTCATGGAACCAACTATCAGGATATGCGTGCTCACGGCGCCTCCTCAAACAACTCGCCGATTCTCCTTTTTAGTGTAGGTGTGACAAGAATAGCATTAAATAGGGCTTCCCTTTTTGTCAGGATTTTTCTCCAAAGATGCTATTGTAGAGCACCTCATATCCAAAGCTCTAAACTCCTTCTTAATTTTAGCTCTATTCTCCGTGGGCCTAACAGCCTCTTATTCCGCGCGAATGACCTTTATATCCACAAAATTTATAATTAAAAATCAACCAGACAAACTTTTTTCATGTGGCTAGACCTATTGTAACGTATACTCTAGATTCAGTTTCTTTTTGATTTTACTATCTCTTGTTATTTTATTTTCCTATGCAAATTATCTTCTTACTTAACGAGATGTTGTTTTTCCCGCTGAATGATATGTGGCAACGAGTGTAAGTCATGACGTGGTGGTATGCAGTATATATAGGCGCGCTCAATTATACCAAGCAGCTTCGTTTTATGTGATAGGTTCTTTCTAATTATTGTTATGCGATTTACCTACGTTTCTACGAAAGTTTGGTCTATTAGTAGTTGTGTTATTTTGGAGTGTGTATTTGAGTAATACCAGGAGCTCCCCAATAAAAGGTTAAAAGTGAGTACGTTTTCTTAGTTCATTTTATTGTCAGACCTCTGTCTGGCCGTTAAGTCTATTTCATTGAGTGTTTACGTTAAGTTCAGGGTATATTGTGTTTACCGCTCTAATAAGGAGCCTTCAAGGTACTAATGTACTAAAACCGAAGTTATATTACTGATATTCAAGATAATGAGGAACGCTGAGTAAAAAGAAGTTCCATATTCTTGGAATTTATTGCACGTGCGTGTCTTACCTAAACAAACTCTAGCACTTTGAAGATTAAGCACACTTTAGCTACGTCAAGTAACCTTTCAATAACCCTAACGTGACTTAACGTAAGCTTTCCTGCACTACACGTCTAGCCGGAGAATTCTATTCATTATACTATGTCTTTAGCTATCTCTTAACCCCGTTTTCAGTAGTCTTAGGAGCTATTTTAATTTGATTTATTTACGCCTCCCAAATCTTTATTCTTCCTGTCTCTTTAAAATTATCAATTATCTTTTCTATTTTATTAGTGCTATGCTCAGGCCTTTTATTAACTTTTAAATCTAAAACATTCAACTCTTTAGGAGAATCGTCCGCCTCTCTTTGATTCCTTCACATAATCTCCTGTGACCTCCCCTTAAGCGCGGCAAAAAAATCATCTAAAATTGTTAAACTAGACAATTCTGGATTAGAGATCATAAGCGAGCAAGGGTCCTTCTTATTTATCCGATCATCAGGGAAAACCCTGATCTCTTTAAGTCTTTTTCTCTTATAGCACTCTTACTATTCATTTCTGTACCCATCCTTTTTCCCTTTCTTTCTAAAGAAGCTCCCTTAGATCAATGTATTGAAGATAAAAAGGACTAATTTTCTTATTTGCCCTGAAAAGACAACGTGATTCACCTCTATTTCCATAGTCCGAGTCGAAATCAGACTGCCACACTGCTTTTCAAAAGTAACTTTTAACTATCGAAGAGTTAGCAGCGACTCAAAACTAATCAGCTTGTTTCCATCAAGCGCGGATTGCAAATCAGCCCCAAGCTGATCACTTCTTTTCATTAACATTGAAACCGCCTTTAGCTTTTATTCTTGTGGCAGATTAGTGCGCTAAGCTTACGACTTAGATAATTCTACTCTGCCCAATCTAAGACCCCATTATAATATTCATACACCAGCCCTAAATATAAAACGACTATAAATACCCCTAATCCTATTATTCTTCTTAACCCTATTTTCACAAAAGGGTGAGGGATTAAAAGAGTAATTTCTACATCAAACACTAAAAATAAAATAGAAATCAAAATTCAGGGTTGGGCCATAGAGGGGGGGGTATAGATTTTGCTATACACCCCCCACCCACCCACCCCCTGGTATAGCAAAATCTATACCCAAAAATTTAATTTGGCGAATGGTAAGGCAAAAACTTAAAAAAGCCTGAACAACCGCTAGGGCTGGACGATGTATCGATACATCGCGAAAACCCGATGTGAATTTTACATCGATGTTACGGGGGAGGGTTGGGGGTGTTTAACGACCACAGTGAGCAACTCAATGGGCTATAAGCAGTCGCCGTCCCTAAAGAGAAGGTAGAGAGCCAGTGCCGTAAGGAAATACAACATCCATGCCTCACCGGGATTCGAATCCGGACCCCTTCACGGACTAATGGTCATAAGCCACTGCTTAGACCACTGCGCCACCGCGCCACCGGGGCGGCACTGTTTTCGACTGACGAAACCACGATACATCGCGAAGTGGATTACCGGGATGCATCTTCATGGCCGATTTAGATGTCATTACACGATCGAATCCACATTACTGCCACCACCAAGCATAAATCATCATCACACGTTCGACACGCATTTCAAACGTACACGCCGATTCGTCGCCTCATTGGTCTGTGTCACTTCAGTGCGGCCCAATGAGATGACGAATTTGAGAAACCTCCCGATGTTACACGTAGGCAGCTATTAGCGATTCGCACCAGTATTGCCAAGTCTACTGATAAACCAATAGATCTACTGGTTTTCGGATGTATGTAGTGATATACTGATAAAACTTTCGAAATTGTTCAATTCTACTGATTTTTTGACTGTTTGAAATACCGGCAATTAGTATACCCTGCATGAATTCTGTTGCCCTAGTTTTTAAATGTAAAGAAGCTTTAATTGTATTCTGAAATATCGAATTTGGCAGCGATTCCTCTTACCCCCTAGGGGTAATGATCGTTTGGGTTTTGATTTCATTTCAAGTGGCGGGTAAGTGAAGTTATGAATCAGTTCATTGTATCTTTCACTACCTTTGATGCTTCTGCTTTGCTTTTAGTGTCTATTTTTCCATCTGAGTGCATTTCTTTTCAGCTGTGGAAAGATTTTGGTTTCCTACCAAATTATGTAAGAAAGTCCTACATTTATTTATCTATTTTTGCACTTGTGTTTATCAATTGTATATAGTTATTGGAGCCTATCAGTAAAAAAGTAACTGTAAAGTATTCTAAAAAGTATAGTGAAAAGTGGGAAGAAGACATGTTTAAGGATTGGCTTTGCCCCAGTAAAAGGGAAACGATTTTGCTTACAGTAAAGCATGATGTGTTAATCTTTCTGTTAATGCTTCTGGAAAGGCAGATTTGGAAATGCATTTCAAGACAAAAAAGAATGTCGAAGGCCTTTCTAAACAGCCTAACCTGCTGAACTTGCCTGTCTTTAGTGGACAGTGCAAGATAGAAAATTATGTTAAAGAAGCAAAGATCAGGCTGGCAGCTTTCCTTGCAGAACATAATTTGCTAATAAATATTACGAACCACTTACCAAATCTTTTGAAAACTGCCTTTAAGGCAGATTCTGCCACTGAAAAAAAATCCTGTTATCGAACTAAGAAAACGGCACTAATTAAAAACATCACCGGGCAAACAGCTAAGGATGAACAAACATTTTTCTGTGAGAAAGCAAATTCTCATTAATTGTAGATGAGACAATGGATTTAGGCTGCACAAAACATTTATGTTTAGTTGCCAACGATTTCAAAGTCTCTTGTGTATCTTATTGAGTTGGTTCTCCTTGTAGATGTCAATGCCAATAGTGTGTATGAAGACATAACAAAAATATTCAATACAGTAGATGTTTCTTATAAAGAAAACATGATTAGATTCGCATCTGATAGTGCAAGTGTTATGGCACGGGAAAGCACTCCCTAGGAAAAAAATTAAAAGAAGACGTTCCTAATTTATTCATTATTTGATGCGTATGCCACTCTTTTAATTTATGTACTTCCTATGACTGAGAACAATTACCCCATGCTATGGAGGATTTGGCATGTGATGTTTCAATCTATTTTAGTTGTAGTGCAAAACGTGTTGGTGAACTAAGGGAGCTCCAGAAATTTGCCAAAATTAAAGCCCACAAGATGCTCCATCCATGCCAAACTCATTGGCTATCATCGAAATCGGTAGTGATGATACTTTTAGAACAGATGCCAGACCTGAAGCTGTATTTTACCAATGTGGTAGTTATTGAAAGAAGTAATTTTTCTGAGACTATACTTCAAAATCTACATGACCAGTCATTAAACTTTTTCTGCAATTTTTAAAGTTCGCATTGTAACTCTTTTGTAGTTTGAATGCAGAAATGCAGGCAGAAAAGCCAAAAAATCATATTTTATATGATAAAGTTTCAAGAGTGTGTCACACTTTTGTGGAAAGTTACATTGATGAGACGTACTTGAACCGTATATCTTTGGAAAATATCCAATTTAAAGATCCAAAGTATTTCGCAGCGGTTGACAAGATCTATCTTGTCTTTCAGCAGCGAAGCACAGCCTTCCTAGTGGAAAGAGCTAATCAGGTTTATAAACATTTTCTTCTTAAAGATAAAGCGCCGCCCCGGTGGGGCTGTGGTCTAAGCGATGGCCTCTGATCATTCGTCCGACAGGGGTCTGGGTTTGAATCCTGGTGTGGCGCATGGATGTTGTGTTTGTCATATGGCACTGACTCTCTCCCTTTCCTGAACCAGTGACCCTAAATTAGGGACGGGCAACTTCTTATAAGCCCTTTGAGTTGCTCACGGTTGTCGTTAAACCTCCAATCAAAAAAAAGACAGCAATCAAAAATTGGAGTTTTTGAATCCAAAAGTGGTATTAAACAAACAAATTTCTAGCATAGCACCGGTAGCCGTGAGGTTCCCAAATTTGGTTAATGACAATGAAGTGCAAATATTGGACACAGAGGCTGTTAAGAAATAACAGCCAAGATGACATAACTCTTGAAGAATGTTGGAAAACTAAGCAAAACTGAAAAGAAGACGGTAAACAAATGTTTCCTGAATTGACAAGCGTTACATCATAGCGGTTTTTTTTGGAACTTTTTGTTTAATATTTGAGTGGTTTTTTTTCCACAAACGTTTCTTCGGGTGCCATGTCTGCATTTCCTACAATGTGAACCAGCTACCAGATAAGAACTTTGTTTTACCTGAGCAATGTAAGTTAATTGCTATTCATAGTTTTCTTATTTATAAGACTTTCTCTCTTGATTTTTGCTCTTCTCTGTTTTCAGACGTATTTTTTAATACAGGTATGTTTTAAATGTCCCTGTAGATCAACATGCCTCCATGCATTCGTGGGATTGATTCAGCCTTATCATAATCAACCATTATCAATCCACTGCTGGATGAAGGTCTCCGCAAATTTCTTCCACAATTGTCTGTCTTGGGCCTGTCTCCTCCATTTCACTCCAGCATACTTTCGAATTTCATCCTTCCATCTCCCATGGGGTCTTTTCCTGTCCCTGTAAATCCAGTCTAAAATTTCGAATGTCCATCTGTGGTCCGTTCTTCTGGCACCGTGTCTAGATCCATTGCCATTTCAGTGATTTCACTCTGGTCATGATGTCATCCACTCCTGTCATTTTATATCATCATCATCATCATTGTCAACCATTATCAATCCACTGCTGGACGAAGGTCTCCCCATGTTTCCTCCACAACGGTCTGTCTTGTGCCAGTCTCCTCCATGTCACTCCCGCATACTTTCGAATTTCATCCACCCATCTTCCATGTGGTCTTCTTCTGGGTCTTTTCCTGTCCCTTGGAATCCAATCTAAAATTTCGGCTGTCTATCGATGGTCTGTCCTTCTGGCAGTATGTCCAGCCCATTGCCATTTCAGGGATTTAACTCTGATCATGATGTCTTCCACTCTTGTCATTTTTCGGATCCACGTGTTCCTCTTCTTATCTCTCCTGGTTACACCAAGCATACACCTGTCCATGCTTCTTTGAGTTGTCTGCAGCCTTTGTATGTCTCTTTTAGCTAAGGTCCACGTATCTGCACCATACGTAAGCACTGGAAGGATGCATTGATCAAACACTTTTCTTTTAAGACATAATGGCATATTGCTCTTGAAAATTATGCTGTTTCTTCTAAAAGCTCTCCAGGCAAGTTTTGTACGCCGATTAATTTCTTCATCAATGTGACCCTCACTTGATATCTGCTGTCCAAGATAAATGTACGTGTCTGTTATCTCTAGCTTTTCTCCATCAATCGATAAATCTTCATTTCTTGTAAAAGCATTGTACATCACTTTTGGCTTCTGAAAGTTCATTTTTAATCCCACTTCTTTACTCTTGTCAGCAAGTTCCTGGATCATACTCTGTAGCTCTGATGGGGTAGGTGCAAAAATGACTATGTCATCAGCAAAACGAAGGTGGGTTAGATAATCTCCATTAATCTTTATCCCTTTGTTTTTCCAGTTCAGTGATTGAAAGACATTTTCCAATGTGGCATTAAAGAGCTTCGGAGATATGGTGTCACCTTGTCTCACTCCTTTTCCAATTTTTATGTGTGTTGTATTTTCAAACAGCCGAATCTTTGCACTTGCATTTTCATAGATGTTATTAATAATATTAATGTATGCATCTTCAATACCGCAGAATTTCAGAGCCATTGCAACTGCTGATGGTTTCACCGAATCAAAGGCTTTTTCATAATCGATAAAAGCCATGCACAATGGAAGTTCATATTCCCTCGCTCTTTCCATTAGTTCTCTCAGTACGTGGATATGATCTGTTGTGCTGTAGCCACTCCTGAATCCAGCTTGTTCTCTCGGTTAAGCCATGTCCAGTGTCACCTTCAAGCGGTGTGAAAGAACTTTAGTGAAGATTTTATAAACCACTGATAGGAGGCTGATAGGTCTGTAGTTCTTGAGATCCTCAATGTCACCTTTTTATGTAGCAAGATCATTGTAGCGTTGTTCCAATCCTCAGGAATTTTCCCTTCATTAAGGCATCGAGTGAAAATTTGGGCGAGTACTGTTTCGATTTCTCCACTTGCTTCTTGTGTGATGTCTACAGTAGTTCCATCTTCTTCTGGAGCTTTTCCCCGCTTCATGTTTTTGATTGCATGTGCAACTTCTGCTGGAAGGACAGGAAGAACTCTGGTACTGGTACCTTTCATGATGTCTGGAGTACATGTATCATCCCTTTCATATAATTTGGAGTAGAAATCTTTCACTCTTGTCAAAATTTCGCCTCTATTTCTTGTTACAGAACCATCTTCTTTTCTCAGTGCCATAATCTGTTTTTTCCCCTTACTGAGATGTCCCTTCGCTATCTTTAGGCTTTGGTTGTTTTAAATTGCTTTCCTTACTAGTTCACAGTTGAATTTCCTTACGTCTTCAGTGATACTTTTCGTACTGTCTTGCATAGCTCTACATATTCCACTTTGGAAGTCGCATATTTATATATATATGATGATGATGTATTTATTTATATATGATTTTGCCAGATACAATTATGTTTGCTATAAATGCATTATAGCACATGTTCGCATTCATAAGTACATGCCTTTTTATTCATATAATTGAAAATTGCGTGTATATTATACATGCCAGAAGCGTCTACTGATTTTTGTAGTTCTGTCTACTGATTTTTGACGTCAACCACTTGGCAACACTGATTCGCACGCTGAGATCGGAAGATCTCGCGATGTGTTGTTTAAACGGTACATCGGAAAATTTCCGTGGTTATTGGTGATACATCGGATGTTCTCACGAAAACGAAATCCCAAATGTACAGGATTTCTGAAGTTGCCAGTTTTCTGGATGCCGGAATTTCGAGGTTTTACTGTATATACTTTTCTTCTTGAATTAGTATAATGCCTACTCTCCCAGCGGCCTACCAGGACTTTCCCAATATCCCGCTGGCTTAATCTGCGCGAGTCTTTGGTCTTCCTCAGGATGATTTTCATTAGGAGTTCTCAAATGCATTTAAAACGATATATATATTTTAGAACTTTTTGTGTGCTTATGAATTTTTAGATTTAAATATAATCTTCAAACAAAATTTTTGGGCTTATTATGTTTTAAATAATAATGCTATCTTAAATGAAAATTCGTCGTGACGAGGAGATTAAATTTTTTCTAGCATCCCGGGTGTTACTAGCAAAATTTTTGCCAGCTACGACCCTGGGTCAACCATTACGTGAGTGAGTAATGAACAATTAGAAATACAATCAAACTTAAGAATAGAAATAATACTTGAAAATCATTCATTTTAATGGCGTGCTCGAATTGGCGTGCTCGAGCATGACGGTATCAGAAAACTACTGAAATACTTTAGAAAACATCTCGGGGATTCTCTAATACAAGCAGGAATTAAATTTTAAAGAACGAACAGTTCGCTATTAGTACTTGTAAAACACAATAA
Source organism: Macrothele yani (assembly GCA_039090855.1). NCBI lineage: Eukaryota > Metazoa > Arthropoda > Arachnida > Araneae > Macrothelidae > Macrothele > Macrothele yani. The sequence continues at coordinate 2,232,884 of CM077012.1, forward strand.
AATATAAATTTAGGCTTACTTGCGCTTTCATTTATCTGGTCATCCATAGCCCGCCACTGGCCCAAATAATCCACAGCACCAATGTTCTTCCTCGATCAAGGAACCTCCAATAGTTCAGAATTCCATAAGGACGAGTCATTCAAAGGGTGACACATTTATAACTTCCTGCTTATATTTATAATTCGTGCATCTAAGTCTCACATTCACTTCCCTTAAGTTTTCTATTTAGTTTAGACAGAATATCTCTCTCCTTCTGAATAAGTGTACCACTATTTCATGCGTTCGACGAACACGAGTTTACAGCACTCTTCTAGAAATGAACCTGTGTTTTTGTGGAGCGTTTTGGACAGCTGCCAAAAAACTGGAAACCATAACGAGAGAACGCAGATGGTGTTTGTTGCCGTCTGCGTTTTATAACAGAGAACGCAGATGGCGAACTGTTGCCGTCTGCGTTTTATAACAGTTGTGTATGCCTAACAAGTAGTGTAAAGTTTCGTGTTTATCTTATTTGTCACTATTTGGATACTAAGCTGTTCCTTCTGTTGTTGAATGTGTGTCCAGGGAAGGAGAATTTATAGTTTATTTGTTTAATACCACTTCTCAGACTAATTTGTGTTGCTCATTAAGGATATATGTAGATTGGTTACGTTATTGCTTTCTTTAAAAATGACAGTGTGTTCAGCGTCGTATCTAGCAGTGTGCTAGAGGAGGCTCAGTCCCCTGAAAGACAAGCAAGACCTTGGAAAATGAACGTTGATATAAATTCGCCGAACTTTTATTTTCGATGGTTTATAAAAATGACTTTTGTATTTCAGTAGAAGCTTTACCTTATTTAATCGTGTGTTGCACGTCTTTTAAAAAACAGCAAAATGAAAAGTTACAGTATGAACGATGGATAACTCAAAGGAAATTACTTCTGGAAGTCAATCAGTAGAAACAGCCTGCGTCAATGCTTCTCTGCTACATAGATACCTGATTTCTTGCTGCTTAGGTTCACGGAAGAGAGAAATCTCTTTTTCTTTTTTCAGAAACGTAAAATATAAAAGAACATCGCAGAGAAAAAAATAAATAAACAGACACACGGAGGCTCGAAGCGTAGTTGCGTATACCGATAAAATACTGTTCGTCACTTGCTAAGTGACTATGAGATGCTAAGCTGTATAATGAATATAGCTTTTAACTACTAAGCTAATTATAATGAATTCAGCTTCTTCTAATGCTTGTTGTTTGTTAATTATATCATGAATAAACTTTCCTGCTAGTAGTGTAGTAATAATAATGAACAAGCTTTTAACTGCTAGTAATGTTGTAGTAGTAATTAAGATGAATAAAGTCTTATGCTGGTTGTTAATAATAATCACCTAATGAAATAAACCTAACAGCCAGACAGAGATCTGACAAAACTATGAACTGAGAAAAACGTACTTACAACAAATTCTTTATTAGTGAAACTTCTGGCTCTCACATAAACGAAGATCTCTTTATACAACAACAGCTTTCTGACACATAAACCACAGCTCACTTCGTACAACAACAGCTCACTCTACGCACATCAACAAAAAGCTCTCTTTCACATAAACAAACGCTCTCTCTATACAACAACAAACGCTCTCTCTCTCTCTACAACAACAAACGCTCTCCTACGTATCGTTGAACGCGCCTATTTATACTGGCTACCACCACGTCATGACTTACACTCATTGCCCGATCTCATTCAGCGGGTGAAATAACATCTCGTTCAGTAAGAAGATAATTTACATAGTAAAATAAAATAACCAGAGATAGTAAAAATCAAAAGGAAAGTGAATCGAGAGTATACGTTACAGCTGTTGTAAAAAAACTTCCAGGTGGTTATTGCCTACCAAAATGTGCTGCCGTGGTTACGTGTTAGCTAAACGTATCCCTATACGTCAGCGGTTCCCAACCTTTTTTGACTCGCGAATCCCTTTCAACATTGTATTATCATAGCACACCCCTGCCCCGATTTTTGTTCACACTGTAAGTAATATATCAGTTTTGTATGTATATGCTTAACGCCTCCAGTACTTACGGTTTTGTTTCACGGAATTTACATTTTTTTATAGAAAGTCCTGGAACTTCATTACAAAAAATTATTTCAGGAATATATGTTTTGGAAAACTAAAAGGATTTCGACATCAAAAAGTATAACTACTGTATTATAAAATGTAAATTAATGGTTGAATAACTTGGAATTCTGGAAATTTTCCTGAAAAACATTTTAAACGATTTACGTAAATAATGGTAACAAATAAATATAGCGAAATAATTATAATGATAAATTTATTAATACTTACAAATCAAAGTAAATCACTAATTCAATAGTGTTTGTGAGCTTGTTTAGTAGAACAAAGTGCATCAATATTTGGTTCGACAGAACACGGACATAGTCTCAGATCTGGTTCTGCATCAAGTTTGTTTCGATATTTTAACTTCAGTGAGGTGTAGGTAGTGAATGCTCTCTCGCACATGTAAGTAGTTGAAAATGGAAGAAGTATTTTAACAGCTTTGTCAAGGGAGAGATACTGTGGTTTGAATGCAAGCCAAAAATGTGTAAGGCTTTAACTCTTGCATAATGTTTGAAGTTCAGAATCAGTCGAAATATTAATAAGATTTTATTTTTTATGTCATAGAGAGGTCAGCAGCCATCGGCTTGTAAATCTCGTTAAATGGATCATGAATCCAATTCAATTTCTTGAAAAATGGTGGAAAATGCTCCTTAAAAGTCACTGTTAGGAACAACAGGACATTTGATATTGTTTTCAACATTGTGGTCTAAAGTCAGTTCATTTTATGTCAAAAATTTGTGTAGGGTGCTAAAACACTTGGTAATGCTCTCAGTCATTTCTGAGAATTTTAACTTTTTTAGCATAATTTTGCACTTAGTCTGGAATTATTTGGCCTCGATTTCATAACGTTCACAACTTTGATGGCTTCATCGAACACACATTTTATTGTTGAAGCATTCGTCTTGATGCCTAGACGTATCTATGAATATTACAATGAGCCCAAGAAATATTTGCATACATATATCTTTGATGCGAGTAACTAAGCCCACTAATTTTCCAGTCATCCATTTTGCACCATCTGCACAAATTCCACAAGAAGAAGACCATTCAATTTGCTTTCCTTCAAAATACGAGTTGATTAATTTAAAAAAATGTCGTCACCAGTTGTATGCTATTTTAACGGCGGCAAAACATGTTTTCCTCCACTTTACCATCATTCAGGTATTGTACGAATACAATTAACATTGCTGGATTAGAAACGTATGCAATATCATCTAACTCCAGAGCGTACATATTAATTTTCCGCCCCCGTTCTATAATAACAAATTCAACATCCTCAGGCACATCGCGGATTCGGCGAGACACTGTTGTTAGAAAGGGGTACCATGTCCAGTTTCTTTACCGAATCGGCACCGAACATGCACTTGACAACGGCTTTCACACACGGTAAATAATTTAACTATTAATGCATTCGAACTGACTTGCGGTTAAAAAAAATACCTATATTGTAAATTTATACAGACGCCACTACAGATATTTTCCCGTGAACCCCTTGAAACCACCAAATGGGAACCGCTGCTATAAGCGATGCGAAACACTGTTAAAAAAACCTTTGCGAGAGAGAGAGAACGTTCAACTTCGTCTTATTCATTGTTTTGCGGTCAGTAGGAGTGGTTTTGTGATGCATGTGCGTTAGAAGAAGGATTTTCCTGTTGACCACGGTAATGAGACTATCTCCGAGCACCAGCGAAGGAGAATACGCGATTAAAGATGGACAAGAAAGAGACAAAATTCGGCATAAAAATAACTCTTCGATGACACTGCGTCGATCCACGGAAATTAACCAGAATAGTAGACTAAGAAATAATAGTTGTTGTTTTTTTTCATGTTAGGTGGGTGTTGTCTTTCCTCAAGCGAAAATGACAGTTGCTGCTTCGTCACTGTCAAACAACTTCTAATAATACGATGTAATTTATATATATCAAGAGGTTGCAGTTTCTTTTCTCCCCTCCCTTCTCCGTTTTTTATACGAGGATTGTACCGAAAGCAATGCAAAAGTGGGCATAGTTTTTTTATTAACTAACAGAGGTCATTCAAACTGCACATGTTGGTACAGTAATCTTCCTCTATACAAAGGTATTACTCAACTTAGTCTCCATCACAAGCGATGCATTTGCGCCATCGTTGAACCCAACTCTCGAATCCTCTTTGAAAAAATTCAAGTGGGATCTGTTGTACCCACTTTTTCACAGCCACGTTCACCTCGTCTGTGTCATTAAACCGTTGTCCCCGGAGGCTGTCCTTCATTGGAACTAACAGGCGGAAGTCGGTGGGTTCCAGATCTGGGCTGTAAGGAGGATGGCGACCACTGAACAGCCTAATTTGCTGATCGCCTGACTTGTTGCCAAGATGTGCGTGGTCTCGCATTCTCATGGTGAATGTGGATCCTTTTCAGATTCTTGTTCGGTCTCTTCCTCGTTATGGCTTCTCTAAGCCTCTTGAGTGTCTCAATGTACCGCTCGCTGCTCATAGTACAGCCACGTTCCAAAATATCAAAGCGAATGACACTACTGTCCTCTCAAAAAACAGTCACCATGACTTCCTCTGCTGATCGTTGGAACATCTTGAAACTTCTTAGGCCTTGGTGAAGAGGTGTGGCGCCATTCCATGGATTGATTCTTCGTTTCCGGATCGTAAAGATACGCCCACGTTTCATCCCCTGTCACTAGATCGGAAAACAAAACTTGTCTTCATTGGCTTCAAACGCTTCCAGAAGATCAGAGCAGACTTCCACCTTTCTCTCCTTCAACTCGGGTGTCAACTGCCGAAGTACCCACTTTGCAGACACTTTACAATACCCTAGGTCTTACCACCAACTACTGTATGGCATTGTGACCACAGTCCAGTGGTGCAACAAGCTAACGGATTGTGACTCGTCTCTCCGGGCAATCAATTCATCCACTCGCTGACGATCCGTGTCAGTGGTCGGAGATGATGGTCTCTCACTGCGTGGTTTGTCTTCAATGCTGATTTCCCCTTCTTTACACTTCTTCATCTATCTCTGCCCATTGCTCTTGTCAATGGTGTCATCTCTGTAAACATTCTGTAACCTTTTGTGGATGTCGTAGAGCCTGCACCCTTCCTTCGTCAAGAACTCAATGACAGCACGTTGCTTCTGCTTTGAATCCATTATTTACCTGCAACGAAGAAGAAGGGTGACTATAGAGGAAGAATTACTCTACCAACATATGCAATTTGAACGACCTCTGTCAGTTAATAAAAAAGCTATGCCCACTTTTGCATTACTTTCGGTACAACCCTCGTATTTTGCATTTCACTTATTACTTTTTGGCATGGTAAATTGTTCGGTATTGAATGAAAATACAAAGCAAAACTTTCATCTGTATACATAGACTGAACACAAAGTCCCCTAAAGTGAGTCTTCAACCCCTCCCCCTCACCCGGTGCTGAGACCTAGTTAAAGCCCTAATCCTCCGTCATTTTTGCCTGTTCCGTGGAGCTGTCAGGCCAGAGTCTGTTTTTAAGCACGATAATGTTCGCCCCCATCTTTCAGCGGCAGTGGTTGAACGCCTTGAGATATCCATCGAATACATTGGTACACATACTCCTCTGATCTCAACCCAAGAGAGCATGCTTGGGATCACTGATGGAGGAGTGGCAAGCTCTGCCGCAAGAACTGCTTAACAGACTTCTTTTGAGTATGCCACACGGGTATCAGTCCAGTCATGCACATATGTTAGAGGAGGGCATACTGCATATGGATTCATATACACTACGTACCAACAAGTAATTGGACACCTATGATAGCAAAGGAAAACGAAGTTTATTCACCTTCAATAGTTGGTGGAGCCTCCACGAGCGGCGATTACAGCTGCGACCCTCCGGGGCATACTCTCAACCAGGCGTTGTACGACGGGTAGCGGTATTTTCTTCCACTCGGCTTGGAGAAGACAGGTCAATTCTTTCACCGATTTCGGACGATGGGGGCACCCCTTAAGTCGACGCTCCAACTCGTCCCAGAGGTGCTCGATAGGGTTAAGGTCCGAGCTCTGCGCAGGCCAGTCCATTCGATTAACCCCATTGTCACCATACCAAGCCATGGTGGACTGCGCAACATGACAGGTGGCATTGTCATCCTGAAAGTAACATGGGTCCACCCCGTAAAACTGCCACAACGTAGGAAGCGCATGGTCATCCAAAAGGGGGCAGTAGGTCTCGGCGTTGAGTCTACCACGAATTGCGACCAAGGGTCACGTGCCATACCAGGAGAAACACCCCCATAGCATAATTCCACCGCCGCCGAACTTCACAGTTGGCACAATACATTCCGGCAGGAGGCGCTCTCCAGGCACACGCCAAACCCAGAACCTGCCATCCGAACGGTAGAGGATGAATCTTGATTCGTCGCTCCAGAGAACCTGTTTCCACTGTTCAACGGTCCCTTGTCCACGTTTTTTGCACCACGTTAGCCAAGCAGCACTATTGGACTTGGTGATCAAAGGCTTATGGGCGGCAGCACGTCCATGATAACCGAGCAGATGGGCTTCCTTACGAATGGTATTCATCGAAAGAACACTCCCGGATGCCTGTTGAAGTTCCTCGTGGATGTGGCCGATCGATTTGGTGCGGTTCTTCCGAATTTCTCTGGCCAGCACCCGTCGGTCTCTAACTCCCAGTTTTGTGGGTTCGCCGGGTCGGGGCACATTCCGACAGTCACCTCTCATCTTGCCAATCACGTAAGCCACTGTCGATTTTGGGTACTTCAACTCGTTGGATATGTCACGGATGGATAGGCCATTTCTGTGATACCCGACGATTACACCTTTCTGGAAATCAGAGAGCTCCGAAATGCGTGACATCTTGCATGCGACTGGTTGCATTGTTGTTTCCCACACGATATTTAATGGCGGCGGCCGTAACGTGTATCAGGACCGCAGATATCGTTGATTGCAGGGCTGTCCAATTACTTTTTGGTAGATAGTGTATATATATCAGAGAGAGAGAGAGAGAGAGAGAGAGAGAGAGAGAGAGACCGATTGATCACTGAATCATCACCACTTCTATCAAAAGTGAATGTAGCCCGTTGACAACGCGATTTCCTAGAGGGCGCGATTAGTCGGCCTACGTAGCACACATCATGTGTGAATGGAGAAGTAGGTAGTAAAATTCGGGACGTGATAATTAAGCTGAAAGATTTATCGGACTTTGAGGAAGGACAGTTGTGGGAGCTCTGAGAGCGTATCGCTCGATTTTCCAAACGGCTGAACTGGCAGATTGTCCGCGAGCCGCCGTAGTTCTAGTGCATCAGGACTTGCGTGAAAATGTTCAGATAACGAGCCGGAATCAAAACTGTGTTCTCAGGAGAGCGAAAGGTGGATGTGAAAGTTTGGCGCCAGGTCCGACGACTCGTAGAGGCCAACGATACAGCACTGTTCAACAGTTCCCTGCCCAATACATTAATACAACATGCAACCCGGAACAGTGTCTGTCAGCACCGTGCGTTGCATTGCACGTATGGGCTATAACAGCAGACGCGCTGACAACATCATCTCCTAAACACAGTTTATCGGCGCAAAAGTGTCACCTCGTTCAGAGTTCATGCAATTTGGACGTCGGATGACTGGAAAAGTGTGCAGATCTGACGAGTAGCGTCTTTTACTCCACTCCGTGGATGGTTGTATAGGTATTTGGCGCAAACCACAAGAGGCACTCGATCCATCCTGCATGGTTTCCATAGTGCAAGCCGTGTTTACCTGGCAGGAAAACGTGGACCCCTGGTGCATGTGGAACAACGTATGACTGGTGCCCACTATCTTGAACTGCTTGCTAACTCTGTACACCCTGCAATGTTGCAACTTTTCACGTATGGAGACGGTGTCTTCCAATATGACAATGCGCCGAGCGACAGGTTCAATGTTGTGCAGGAATGGTTTGAGGAACACAGTTAAAACTTCCAGTATATGAGTAGCCGGCGAACTATCCCGATATCGATCACATGGAATTTTTTTGGGATGCTATGGAGCGGCATATCAGGCATCTGGATACACCAGTTACCTTCGTACCTGCATTGAAGGGCGCATTACACACAGCTTGGTATATATATATATCATCATCATCATCATCATTGTCAACCATTATCAATCCACTGCTGGACGAAGGTCTCCCCAAGTTTCCTCCACAACGGTCTGTCTTGTGCCAGTCTCCTCCATGTCACCCCTGCATACTTTCGAATTTCATCCACCCATCTCCCATGTGGTCTTCTTCTGGGTCTTTTCCTGTCCCTTGGAATCCAATCTAAAATTTCGGCTGTCCATCGATGATCTGTCCTTCTGGCAGTATGTCCAGCCCATTGCCATTTCAGGGATTTAACTCTGATCATGATGTCTTCCACTCTTGTCATTTTTCGGATCCACGAGTTCCTCTTCTTATCCCTCCTGGTTACACCAAGCATGCACCTCTCCATGCTTCTTTGAGTTGTCTGCAGCCTTTGTATGTCTCTTTTAGTTAAGGTCCACGTCTCTGCACCATACGTAAGCACTGGAAGGATGCATTGATCAAACACTTTTCTTTTAAGACATAATGGCATATTGCTCTTGAAAATTATGCTGTTTCTTCCAAAAGCTCTCCAGGCAAGTTTTGTACGCCGATTAATTTCTTCATCAATGTGACCCTCACTTGATATCTGCTGTCCAAGATAAACGTACGTGTCTGTTATCTCCAGCTTTTCTCCATCAATCGATAAATCTTCATTTCTTGTAAAAGCATTGAACATCACTTTTGTCTTCTGAAAGTTCATTTTTAATCCCACTTCTTTACTCTTGTCAGCAAGTTCCTGGATCATACTCTGCAGCTCTGATGGGGTAGTTGCAAAAATGACTACGTCATCAGCAAAGCGAAGGTGGGTTAGATAATCTCCATTAATCTTTATTCCCTTGTTTTCCCAGCTCAGCGACTGAAAAACACCCTCCAATGTGGCATTAAAGAGCTTCGGAGATATGGTGTCCCCTTGTCTCACTCCCTTTCCAATTTTTACGTGTGTTGTATTATCAAACAGCCTAATCTTTGCACTTGCATTTTCATAGATGTTATTAATAATATTAATGTATGCATCTTCAATACCGCAGGTTTTCAGAGCCATTGTAACTGCTGATGGTTTCACCGAATCAAAGGCTTTTTCATAATCGATAAAAGCCATGCACAATGGAAGTTCATATTCCCTCGCTCTTTCAATTAGTTCTCTCAGCACGTGGATATGATCTATTGTGCTGTAGCCACTCCTGAATCCAGCTTGTTCTCTCGGTTGAGCCATGTCCAGTGTTACCTTCAAGCGGTGTGAAAGAACTTTAGTGAAGATTTTATAAACTACTGATAGGAGGCTGATAGGTCTGTAGTTTCCGAGATCCTCAATGTCACCTTTCTTATGTAGCAGGATCATTGTAGCGGTGTTCCAATCCTCAGGAATCTTTCCTTCATTAAGGCATCGAGTGAAAATTTGGGCGAGTACTGTTTCGATTTCTCCACTTGCTTCTTGTATGATGTCTACAGTAATTCCATCTTCTCCTGGAGCTTTTCCTCGCTTCATGTTCTTGATTGCATGTGCAACTTCTGCTGGAAGGACTGGAGGAACTCTGGTACTGGTATCTTTCATGATGTCAGGAGTGCATATATCATCCCTTTCATATAATTTGGAGTAGAAATCTTTCACTCTTGTCAAAATTTCGCCTCTATTTCTTGTTACAGAACCATCTTCTTTTCTCAGTGCCATAATCTGTTTTCTTCCCTTACTGAGATGTCCCTTTGCTATCTTTAGGCTTTGGTTGTTTTCAATTGCTTTCCTCACTAGTTCACAGTTGAATTTCCTTACGTCTTCAGTGATACTTTTTCTTACTGTCTTGCATAGCTCTATATATTCCACTTTGGAAGTCACATCTTCTTTAGTTGTCCTCATCTCTCTTCTTTTTCGCATCAACATTTTGGTTTTTCCTGATAATTTGTTCACATGCAACTTGTTCTTAGACCCAGCCAATTTTGTTGCTGTTTCCATAAGAGCTTTGGTTACTTTTCTGTTAACTTCAGAGATGTTCACTTCTTCCGATGTTAGGCCTTCTAAAGCAGAGAACCTGTTCTTCAGTTCTAACTTGAAGGTATTATGGTGTTTTTTAAGGTTGGTTATGTCAATAGATTTTGTTTGTCTTATGAGCTTGCCACGTTCAAGTTTAGTGTTGAGGTGCATCTTACATCTCACCAATCTATGGTCACTACCTGTGTTGAACTTGTTTAGCACACTGCAGTCTTCTATGACGAATTTTTTGTTACACATAATAAAATCAATTTCACTTGTCGTCCCATTTGGATGTCTCCATGTCCATTTCCTGTGTGGCTTTTTCTTGAAAAAGGAGTTCAAGATGAAAAACCCTTCTGCCTCTGCAAACTCAACGAGAGTATTTCCACGCTGGTTTCTGTTGCCATGACCGAATTTACCTACTGAAGTTTCATTCTGTTGCCGTTGCCCTATTTTTGCATTGAAATCTCCCATAATTATTTTCAAGTGCTGCTTACCTTTATTATTTAGATGACAAATTTCCTCATAAAATTCTTCAATTTCTTCTTCAGGATGACTTGTGGTGGGTGCATAAGTTTGAATAATCTGAGCCTGGTATCTTTTCGAGAGTTGGATAACAAGTCGTGCAGCTCTGTCAGAGGAACTTTCAACTTCTACAACTTTATCCTTCAGTTTCTTGTTTATTATAAATCCAACACCACTAGTTCTGCCAGTATCTGTCCCACGATAGTAGAAGAGATGTCCACTTTTCAGTTCGATGAGATCTTCTCCTTTTCTCCTTACTTCACTTAGCCCCACGATGTCCCACTTGATCCTTTGCAGTTCCTCTTCCAATTCAAGAAGCCTTGAATCAGAAGATAGAGAGCGTCCATTGTAAGTAGCCAAGGTCAGCATCAGATGGCAGCCTAGTCCGGTTCTCCGGGGATTCTTAGCACCCTCTGCCTTCATGTCGCACTGGCCGCTGCCTTGGCCAGGTACATTCCAGCTGCCGGAGACTGAGGGCCAAGATTTAAGTTGTGGAATCATTTTGGAGGGGTTTGGCCATAACTCACCACGCTGGCCAAGCGGGTTGGTGAGTGTGGGATAGAATTTCCTCTAATCCCGATGGTATAGTTATACCGCTATGGGCGGTCGTCAGAGCCCCTTTAGTGGGAACAGGATGCACCACGAGAAGGCGGGGTTGACATTTGTCAAGGAGAGGCTGTGATGTTACGCATCACCTGACCTTACATCCCATATATATATATATATATATATATATATTAGAACGTTGTAAAAGAAACTTGGGTGGACTTTCATTCAGCAGTGGATTGATAATGGTTGACATTGATAGTTATGATGATGATGATGATGATGATGACGACGACGATATGCACTGTATTGACAAAAGTCACCGGACACCTAGATGAGAAACACAACCTAGCATGTATTGACACACATTAATACAGTGTCGGTACCACCTTTGGCCTACACGTGTCTTCACGAGCTCCGTGTTTGAGTGCTTCACGTACGTGTTTTGTGTGTCCCATCATTGTTCTTCTGTGTGTGTGCCGAAGTTACAGGTATGTGCTTTCGTTTAAGATCCCTCACGAGTTGGTGAGTGCTTATTTTTTTCATTATCAGTGTTTTAATTTCCACACCGAGCTGGTCCTTTTCTTCGTTAACCATTGCTATTGATTATGGCATCTGCCGATGAGGGCGCTGTTTCCGCCCGCATCGCTGCAGCTCCTCGCGTCGCCTCTTCAACGACAGACGCAGCCGATCAAACATCTTCGCTTGCTAGGGGAGAGCCTCTTAATTTTCCTCCTGTCATTTGCACGTCTTCTCCTGCACAGGTCTCCGACTCTGCCATTGAGAACGTGGATGTGACGTCCCTGGCCTCTGCTGACGATAATGAAATCATGGACGTCTATGTTGAAGTCGCTAATCAGCCCTCTACAGTTTCTACTGCCTCTGCTTCCAGTACATTGTCTTATGCTGCGTCAATGCCTTCCAGAGGAGGCGCTTCTGCACGCACGTATTCTGCGGCTGCATCTGGTATTCCACCGGCTTTCTCCTCGTCTCGTCTGCCCCCTATGGATTCTTACGTTACTCTCAACGGTGACACCATCTTATTAGACATTCCCGAGAACTCTCCTGCTGGTCAACGTCTTCATTCGACTCTCGAGTTGGGGGTTTGTTTTGATGCGCTGCCCAACACTCCTTTGAAACAGTACGGCTCCGCTCTCAAGAAGATGCTTCCTTCTGGTGCCATCACCCACCTCACCCAAAAGCCACGAACCGTGATTGTTTATTTTTCGAAGAAAGAATATGCCGAGCTTGTCTTGTCTCGGGCCCTATCAATTGGCGATCGTCACCTCTTAGCCGAATCCATCACCCAGCGTCCTGTTCTGGTCACTCTACATCCGCCCCCTTCTGGAGATCTCTGATGATATGCTTGCTGTGTGCTGCACTTAGTCGATGCGGCAGAACAGTCGGCCCAGTGAAGACTCTCTCCTCTTCCCCCTCTGACCCCGATGATAAACATATCTGTGACTTCCGTAGAACTGCTCACATCATCTTCCCGTCGGAAGAGTATCTCAAAGTTTCCACGGTTCCTCGATATTCGTTTTGCGGTAACGAGCGCCACCGGACTGAGCTCCTAACCTCTGCTCATTGCTCACGCAGCAAGGCTTACGGCCATGAGCAGGCCTAATGCCCTCATGCAGAGCCACTGACTCCTGCAGCTCCAAGGCAGAATTCTACCTCTTCCTCCGTTTCTGCTGCCATGCCTCCTCCTGCGTATGCACCTCCTGGACCCAGTTCTGCCGAAAATGTGATTAAAGCTTTCGATCAACACGCGTCTTCCGATGTTGCTTTCTCCTCTCTGTCGGATTTTACTCCGCTTGACTCCTCCTTGCCTTCCCGTGTTCTCTCTCCATCAGAGGACATCACGGCTGATCCACAAGCTTCATTCACCGTCGGCACTTTTGCTCCCGGCGATGAGGTGGACCTTTCCTCTGATTCCACATCTCGTGTGTCATCGATCCACGGCAAACGTCTCTGTGCTACCAGTACCGAGGCCCGGAGGAAACAGAAGAAATCACCTTCTCCGGCTGGCCGCCCACATCGTTCCACCCGTCTAGCAGGCTCCAAGTCGTCCCAGTCACGTTCTAGCTCTTCCTCTTCAAAGTCCAAGGGTCCTCTGCCGACGTTTGAAGATTTCTCGACTCTGCTTACCAATGCCTCTCTTCCTTCAGAACCTGTCTCCTTTGAAGATCTTTACGAGTTTTTTCACTCATAAAACAAATCGGGAGGTTTCTCTCATCTTTATACAGCAGTTTGAAGCAGTTCTTCCCGAGGTCTTCGACCAAGCAACCTCCATCCTCAAATTCCTCCGGCATAATGCCAAGCAACCCGACTACGTCTTGTGGTGTCGTGGTATTATCAATCGCCTCGACACATTCCAGAAAGCTGCCATAGCTGCCCTTCATCCGACGTCGGACTTACCCATTCAAGGTCGCCACTCTGAATTGTAGGGGGAGTGCTAACCCCGTCGCTAACGCTCTCGTTCTGGAAGATCTCTCGCCCCATGGGGCCGACTTACTCCTTCTACAAGAGACGAACTGCCTCTCCTCGACACTTTTTCATAGATGGCGCACTTGGGACTTCACCTTTCACAATGTTTTCCGATACTCTGTGCACGGTGGTACAGCAGGATTATCAGTCTGCCATCTCCGCATGCCGTGAAAGCTCCTTCTATGCTACGTGGTCGCCAGTGACCTCGTGGTTTGCTGTTACACCAAATCTGTTGCATCTCACAGTGAGTTAAGACTCTGCATTACCTTTTTGATATTCTTTCGCACTTAGGTGCCCCGCCTGTGATCATTTTGTTTTTCCTCAAGCATTGCTCTGTTTGCATCACGTTGTAAATTTGTCATTACTCATTCAATGTACATATCATCGCTTTTATCAGTTTGCATCATTCCTGTACATTTTTTTCTTTCAGACGATTCCTTGTTGCTTGTCTCCTCTGTTTTGTTACATTAAACCGATTCTGAAACCACCTTTGGCCTTAATGCATGCACTGACCCTTCGAGACATGTTTTCCGCAAAGTTGTAGAACACAGCGATAAGTATGTGCTTCCATTCAGTGCATAATGCTGCCGCTAACTTTTGCTTGTAAGCCTTGGTTCCGAACTTCTTATGCGGCGCTCAAATTCATCCCATTGGTGCTCTATGGGATTAAGATCAGGGCTCTGTGCTGCCCAGTCCACACACGATACGGAATTATCGTCAAACCAGGCCGTAACAGTCCTTGCTTTATGACTCGGTGCATTATCCTGCTGGTACAAACAAGGCTCGGTTCCATAGTATTACCACAGAGTTGGTAGGGCATAAATCTCCAGAATATCGAGGTAGACGTGCTAGTTAACAGGTTTGTCTACGATAACCAATGGGCCGGGACCATACCACGAAAAACACCCACGCACGAGTACACTGCCAGCTCCAAACTTCACCGTAGGAACAGTACACTGTGGTAAATAGCGTTCTCCCTGGCTGCCGCCATACCCACATACGGCCATCAGACTGATGGATCGTGTATCTGGATTCATCAGTCTATAGGACCCGTTTCCATTGATCTACAGTCCACGAAAAATGTTCTTTACACCATGCTAAAAGACGAGTAGCATTCCGAGTGGAGATGAAAGGCTTATGAGCAGCCTCACGATCACGGTAACCCATGGAATGAAGTTATCTGCCAATGGTACGTGTACACACCGAACTTCCAGCATTTGTACGAACCTGTACACTGAGGTCTTATGCAGTACTCCGTCGATTAGCTGTAGCGACTCTCCCGAGGCTTCGACGTCCTCTATTACTGATTTCCTTTGATGCTTCAGGCACGCCATGTGTCTTCCACGTCTTCAATACATCCAAAACAGTTGACTTGGGTATGTTTAAACGCCTCTCCGTTTCTATTATGGACAACCCTCTAATATAATACCCAACAATCTTTCCTTTCTCAAAGTCAGTTCTCTCCCACCGTGACATTTTCACTCAACTACACTGTGCGACATGATCGCGGTCAGTTGCAGGCTTGTTTTTATACCGTTTGCAGCTGTACCGCGCATCTTAACAATGCAGTGGATCCGTTTGTTTGCTTTTGAAGGGAGTACGGTGACTTTTGTCAATATAGTGTATATATTTAGAGAGGGAGAGAGAGAGTGACAGTAAAAAGATAAAGACCAAGTCAGAAGGGAAAGAGAAATATAGGAAGAGAGATTGGACCGAAGTGAAGCTCAAGAGTAGGAGACAAATAAGCATGCACATGATCAACGGTAAGCAATTGATCAGGAATAAATTATTTTTTTGTGTTTTTGTGTTCTACTGTCTGAAACTTTGTCTCCCTTGAAATGACCTCTGCATAAGTGATGACGTCAGGTCCATCTGTTTTGTTGCACAAAGCACGTAAGGCAAAAGCATCGAGGTGACATGCAAGCTCATGTCTGCCGATAATTCGCATATTTTAACATTAATGTTGCGAAATGTAGCCAACTAGGAGTAACAAAATGACATGACGTTATTTCTCAGTAAAGGTTCGAAAACTTCTCACAGAGAAATATGCCGAAACTCATCAATCTTTATTTTCATTCGCGACATCGCGTACTGCTACTTCCCTGTTATAAGGTATGGACACCCTATACAGTATATGTACAGGGTAATGTTAGATAATTCCGTTGAAAGCAATTTTAGCTAAGCTTCTTGATGAAACGTCGTATTAGGGGATGTTTTGACCCCTGGTGTTTCCTCCGTTTGGTGGCATTACGTCTCACACATGACAGATTCTAGAAATTCTCTTAGGGAAAACCCTTCCTGTGTAGCAGATATGATGCAGCTGCGGTAAGGGTTAGTGACTAATTAGTAACTTGTCGGTCTGCGCCCACTTGTGAATCTCATAGTTAATTACATGCGGCTATTTCGGAGCCATCTATGGACCGTTATTTTTCGGTCACGGTTATCCTTGAGGTTTACATCTACGAAGTGATCGCTTCATTTCCATCTCTGACAAATGAAATGCGGGGCACCTACAGAATTATCCAGTCCTAATGCTCCTCCGGCCAAGCTGAACACCCGCGGAGAAGCAAGGCATTCAATTTGCGACACAAGCTGCGGATATAAGTTATGATGATTGTATGCCAATGAATGGGATTGGGCTCCTCATTAGCAAATTGTCGTGGTTTCCGCGCGCGTACCGAATTCCTAATGAATAAGATGCCTCCGGAGTGAATGTTTTAAACGAAACCTATTTGGAAAACAGCAGCGGTACAAGTAATTGCCAGTGGCGCATAAATATATCAGCTGGAGATCTCGGAGACTGCGAGATTAAGCCGATATGCAACGAGAAAAGAGGTATCTCTCTCTCTCTCTCTCAGCATATAAGACCCCCCTACTGAGATCTCCAAATATTGCATGAGTTCCGGACTAGAGTTGATCTAGCTTAGCACAGCAGTTCTGCTGCTTCCAATAGCGTAACAGAGATAATTCTCTTTTAGTTGACTGCTGCTTCAATGCAAAATGCATAATTGCTCTCTGTCTCGGCGCTTGATGTGTGTAGAATCCTTTAAAGGGAAACTGACAGCGACTAGTGCCTTAGCAAGCAAGCAGATCTGCCCGGTTATTGAGTTCAGTCCAGCTCGAAATCTCTCTCCCAAGTTAATGAATACTCTCGCATTTTGTTCTGCCTTATATTCCTGAGGGGGAAGAGAAGGAAGCAGTAAACGCTCAAAAGCTCTAGGATGAAGAAATAAATTATTTATTCCTAAAGCTCAAGATGATTGAAAAATGAACAAGAATCTGATCATTATTTATAATGCGGCGCAGCGTTATCTTCCCTAAAATCGTCTATCTAAGTGATAATAAATTACTAAAGAATATGTACAGCATCATGCGAAATGGAATAGAATTAGAGGAACATCAATCTCAAGAGAATTTAATGTCATAACGATTTAACATCGAAAGAAAATATTCATGACATTGTGTTACTATCGAATGTTTTGCCACGTATTAGTATTTATCAGTTACATATATGTATATATATTACACAAACAATGTCAGTGGCTAAGGGCATAAACCAAGACAGAGTGCAGGCGATTTGCTTGACGTAGTGGTTTGAGCACATTAAACTTATTTGTAAATTCATGTACATCTGCGATTGAAATTACAATATTTAGTATTTCTTCAGCTGCTAAATTTTTAGAGTGATCACTGTTCTGGTTCTCCGTTCTGTAATCAGCTGTCTGTTGTATTGTTATTAAATGTAATCTACGTTTACAAGAGAAGGGAGCTATTATGCTTCGTTACATCATAGTTCTACCAAATGCAAGCGATTAAGATGAAAGCATCGAGAGCTCATGTTGTAGGAAATTCTAATTTCACGAAATTCAGTCCATTATTACACACTCATAGAGAAAAAAATTGAGACAGCATGATACAATCTATGGAGATGTTTTAAAATTAGCACGGTGATAGAATAAGATATAGAGCAGGCACGATAAACACGACGCAACCTGACGTAGACGCTTCTGGCGTATAGATGTAATTTTACCTTCCTTTGGAGTTTCTGAGTTCTTATCTAACACAATGAAATTTCTTTTGTCTGAGCGTTTGAACGTTTCTCCCACTTTGGTGGCGTAGTGAAAAGAGCGCTTGCCTGTTTTAATTCTCGAATACCTTCCTCAATCAATATAGTTTTCTTTTATTGTTGTAATGTTCATGAAACATACTTTCACATTTGGACATCACTAATAAAAATAATACCTGGTTAATAAAAATTACTCATCTTATTTTCCCCCGGACGGACTTTCACCTGTGTAAAAATAATTTCTTCTCATTTAACGCTTCCTGACTTAATGACACATCATTTTCTCCGAAGAACTTTCTATGTTCGGCAACACTGACAGTAGGTAGTTGGACAATAAAACGTAAATACTAATTGTAGAGGAGCAGAGCAGGCTGGAGATAGCATCTTGTCAATGATAAGTGCAGTTTGGATAGAGCGATTTGATAGAACTGCATTGTTGAGATGACGTCCTGTTAACGATAACTGACTTTCATTTAGCGTCTTGGTAGTGTGTGTTTTTGTGATAACGACTCGTTAGATAGAAGGGATTTTGGATAGATACACTTTGATGTGATTGTTTTATGATTTAAAGCCAAAAAGTTCAGATTCTTGCTAGTGTATTCTACTATGTTGAAGTACCAGTGAAGAACAACTAAATGTCGTCCCAATAGTGGTTAAAGCGGTCCCGATTGTGGAAGCATCACGTCAGAGTTACAGAAAAGGTTAATCCAGTTTCTGCTGTCATCTTCAAGAATGTGTAAGACACATTCTATTTGCAGACGAAACGGTATCATTTAAATCGAAATGTTAGAATTGTGGTCAATATCCTAATCTGTAAAATTAAAAATAAAGTGAATTGCTCCAACTGGATGCTGCGCAGACTCATTTTTTCATCACATTGCCACGTTTTCCAGAGATAATAAACCGAGTTTTTGGCTCGAACGTGAAGGGCATACTTTATGGAAACATCGTTCACTCGGAGTCCCATTGACTTTCGCTTTTTGGGTTGCATCAAAGTAAGGACTTCTTCCATTAATACAGCTGATAACTTAAAATTTAGAAAATAGGATCTAAAGAAACAAAACCCTCATATGATATGTAATGTGCGACTCTAAAGAAACAAAACCCTCATATGATATGTAATGTATGAAGAGGAAATTAAATAAACTTTAGGCATATACATATCAAAAAATGGAACACGCATATTGTAGTTCATCATAACATGTTATGCGCGCCTATAAAGAACCCAAGCCATGATGTATTTATTGTATGGTGTGTCGTGGAAACTGGAAAAAACATTTTGACATCTACAAATCAACAAATGCGACAAGCATGTTAAACTTCATTAGAAAAGGATAGGTGAATATATAAGGAACAATAATCCCTGATATGAGGCTTATTCTTTAGAAATGGGAGCCTGAATTCCGTTCTGACAACTGGAAATCAGCAAATGGAGTGCGCGTATTGCATTTTGTAGAGCAAAAAAGTGTGAGCCTGCTAGGCTGGGTGCCTAATATATGGATGGGGAAATTAGTACCAATTCTGACCTCTGCACATCGGCAAAGGAGACTCATGCGTTGTACTTCAGCAAAAGGAATATACAAATCTGTAAAGAACATAAATCCTGATTAACTGTGTCATCCAAAGGAGGAAAAATGAATAAATTTGCGATATCTGCACATCGAAAAAGGCAGCTAAAATACGGTACTTTCTCAGAAGAATATACAGGAATATCTGTATAGCATCTGAATTGCCATTTGACATTTGTAGATCGATTAAAAGGTGTAAAGCTGTTAATTAATCAGATTAAAGCTCTTTGGAAACTTTTCTTTCGTAGCAAATTTTCGTCTTTAGCTGTGTTTGTTATTTTTAAACAGTTTTTTAGAATCGGAAGGCATTTTGAATAATCTTGTTCACTTTTTATTGCTAACGCAATCTAAAAGGCAGAATCTACGGTGTATAGCAACAGCGTATGTATTGATCTCTTACTTTAAAGTGTGCAACTGCCTAACAAAAATTTGCTTACCTCGAATTAAATATCTTAAAGCTGAAAGTTTCTAGGAAGATATGTCCAGTTACGGAATACCAAATTTTCGATGCAGAAGAGAAAACGATTAATGTTGCACTTAATTTGCATGTCAATAGTGATCCTCGGTGATCGTTCTCCTCCTAATCGGAAAAAAAATTGTGCAGACAATTGCTTCGCATTACGAAGAGCACGGGTGGACAAGGATCACCAAACTTGAGAATGATGTATATATACTGTAGGTACGGGTAAAAGATGTACAGAGCTGCCAGTATCCATCTGTGGGAAAAGGACGAAAGTAATTCATTGGGCTCAATTCAATTCAATTCAATTCAATTCATTTATTTTGCTGAGCGAAAACCAAATGAACAGTACTACAGATAAATCAGTTGAAACGATGCCCAGCCAGAAAGCAGGGGGGGGAAAGGCCAGCCAGGCCTGACAAGGTCCCATACTTCCTAGATCAGTTTTGCAATGAGGGCAGTAGTTTTAAATTACAAACGCCAGTTTCTAATTCCATCGAACTACCCTTTCTTGCACAGCTTCAAGAAAGTTTCGGATTGATCTGTATGCACTTCACGAAATACGGTAATAGTAAACTAGAGTTTGATAAAATTATGATTTATATAGTGTCTAAACTTGTTATTTAAAGAGTATCTTTTCATAAAAAAGATAAATTCTACCTTTTGTGAACAGCAGGATTCAGCAATCGAAAATGTGGTGCCGTATTAAAACAAGTTGCAGTGTAAACTAAGAACTAGTTTACAGGAAATAGAGTTATGAAATATGTAACTCGGTTTCTGTATCTACTCCCAACTCTATTATTCTTATATGTTTTCCACTGGGTGTTCATTCAGCTTCCATCAAATGGTTCATTACTGTTACATTATACTTGATTGGAGGGCTCGGAAAGGTTGCGTCCTGATTTCTCCAGTAGCTCACTTATTTTCTTTCCTTGTCCGTATGTGTTAGAGAATGTCTCACGGGAAATAATTTATTTAGAGGGCTTGTATTGCGGAGCACATTTTGAGAGATAGGCCTTGAATCTTTCATTCGAGTGCAAACTAACCGGCGCTTCTCGCTATCTTCTTAAATGATTAAAGCCTTGCTGTCGGCTAAATACAACTTCCATGAACTCAAGGATATTTTTGTCGCGTTGAATCGAGACGTTTTGTAGCAACAGGCAAATGCTAGCCGAACCACACCAAAAATAAAATACGCACCGATTTCCACGTAAAAGTTTCCTCTCAGTGCTCTTCAAAGGACTTACGAACAGCTCAGCATCATGTACAGGGTGCAAAAACCGTCGATCTTCTTTGCGGAAAGCGATCATTTCTTTCATTGCAACAAAAGCTTAAACAGAGCACTATTTATATGCCTACTCTTATCAGTACATGTTGCGAGGTTGGACATTATATTGGGAAGAGTATTTTCCATATTCATTCGTACGAATTTGTCTTGTCGCACAGGAAAAAAAGAAGAAAAAACAGCAAAAGACCAGCCGAGTAAGATCCTGAATATGAAGTGTCCACTCAACTGGCCAAGCTAATAAGACACATAATAGGTTTTGTAAATCGAGGATTTTTTTGAGGGAGGGCGCAAAATAAAATGGAAAGCGCGCTGTTCTGCAACATGGGGAGCTGAAACCTCATAAGCACGTTACATGCCCCTTTGCACACACTACCTAGATTCTTTCTCACCGTGAGAAATGGGCTTTGATTCCTTCTTCCCCAAGAAATGAAAGAAACGTTAGGCAGTTACACGAGCAAGAAGTATACAAAATTACTGTTTTTTTTTCTTTTGTGGTTTAACGACAACCGTGGGCAACTGTAAGGCTTATAAGCACTCGCCGCCTATAATTTGGTGCCACTGGTTCCAAGACGTATAGAGGAAACCAATATCGTAACACAAGCATACCACCAATGCCTCATATGGAACTCGTGCCTGAGCCCACCTGACCGAACTGTCAGAAGTCAAAGCTTAGACCACTATGTCATCGGGACGTCCTCTCTTTTTCCAAATGTAATCAAAATAAAGCTAATTTTCATATTACGATCACGCAGTTACAGCTAAGTAAGTATCGTACGCTGTCAGACAATGAGCGCTACAGCTTTCTCAAGGATTTCTTTATTTTGCTTGTTTATTCCTTCGTAGTCATCCACTTTGAAGAAAGTGTTCTGGTGAACACATTTCTTCAAAGTGGATGATAAAACACGCACACGGGATAATGCTGAAAATGTCTCAAAAGTGCCAAGAAAGAAATGAACTGGATGTTAAAATGCAAGTTCTACGTCGGATTGGAGAGGATGAGCGTCAGGTAGATGTGGATCATTCTTTAGACTTGACTGCATCCACCATAAAAACCCTTCTAAAGAGTTTGCAGAAGATAAAGTCATCTGGTAAATACACTGCTGGCCACCCAAAATGCAACACCAAGAAGGAAGCACCCGATTGTCCTGAAATTCGCAGCATGCGTCGCCCGCGAGAGGACATGCAAAAGATTACCATTACAGGGCATATGCAAATCATGTGCGCCCGGCACGCCACCGAAAAGCACTATAAGAAGGGTGCACAGAAGGCGGGGTGTAATTATTGGAAGTGTGTTGTGCTGCCGGACCTGTGCGTGGGAAGCTTCCTGATGACTCGTCGCAGAATACGGCAGTCATTCCAGCCCGTTTTGGAGTTCGTCAGAGGAAGAATAGTGGCTTATCGCGACAGCGGTTTATCGTACCGAGACATCGGCGCCCGTGTGGGAAGACATCCAGCCACAGTGAGGCGAGTATGGATTCGGTGGGTGCAGGAGGGACGGACAGACCGACGTGAGCGATTGCCGCAACCACGGCACACCACCGAACGAGAGGCCCGGCATGTTGTGCGGCGGGCATTGACGGCTCGCACCGCCATATCACGAACGTTAGCGCACGAATTAGGGTGTGTTGCGCAACAACCTGTGTGAATACGTACCGTTCGACGTCGTCGGCAGGAGCGGAGACTTGTCCCACGGCGCCCATTGCTCCGATTACCATTGACGTTACACCACCGATGAGTACGGCGGCAGCGGGCTGTGAGAACGCTGCACCTGGACTACGGAATGGCACGACATTGTCTTCTCCGACGAATCCCGCTTCTGCCTGCAACACCACGATGGTCGGATCTGCGTGTGGCTGCACCGCGGCGAGAGACTGTATGACGCCTGCATTATGCATTGCCATACCGGTCCGTCGCCTGGCGTTATGGTTTGGGGCGCAATTGGATATGACACTTACACCCCTCTGGTACGCATCGCCGGCAGATTTAACAGCCACCGCTACATCTCCGACATTTTGGAGCCTGTAGTCCTCCCTTACCTGCAGGACCTGCCAGCGGCCACGTTTCAACAGGACAATGCGCGCCCGCATGTGGCACGCATTGTGCAACAATTCTTCACGGCTCACTAGGTGGCACTGCTGCCGTGGTTTGCCTGCTCTCCCGATATGTCGCCCATCGAACACGTCTGGTCGCTGATCGGCAACTGAGTGGCCCGGCAAGCACCACCCGCGGGTACGCCTTATGAACTGTGGCAACGTGTGGAAGCAGCCTGGACCGACATACCCCAAGCCCACATCCAAAGCATTTTTAGTTCGATTACGCCGCGTGTAGCGGCCGTTATTGCCAGCCATGGGGGCCAAACGAACTATTGATGTCTGAGTGTTCCGCAAGTCGCACGGGCCTGTAAGCTCAATCGTTTCATCTTCGTATCTGTTGGTATGTGTCCAGTAAATCTGGCTTTATTATCTGTTGCATTTTGGGTGGCCAGCAGTGTACATCCTTGCGACAAAGGTGGTGCGTTCAAGGAAAAGTTTTTGGAGAAGTTGGAATGACTGTTAAAGATATGGAAGGAAGATCACAATCTGCACTATATAGCTGTGACCCAGTATATCGTACTAAAGAAGGCAAACGACATCCTTAACTACCTGAAAAAAACAAGGCAAGGAACAAATGACTAACTCTTCGCGACAGAGGTGGTGAGTTCAGAAGATTCCAACATCGCAGCAACCTGCACAGCATAAAAGTAAAAGGAAAGGCAGCCCGTGCTGACCACAAAACAACAAATGATTTCCTACCCAGGCCCAAGGCAATCACCGTGAACAGTAACACACTTCTGTAATTTATTTTCAGTATGGGATAACAGCTTTCATTGGAAGTGAATGGAATCATGCACTTTCATCTCCCGAGGAGGAAACCCAGCATCAGTTTCTGAAGCTGCCAAAGACCACCTTTCGCTTCTTCTTAAAGGCAATATTTCGGTACCGTTTAAGCTGAAACCTTTGCTTATCCACTATTCAGTGACACCCTGAACGAATAAGGGTTATTCTAAGGAGCAACTGCCTCTCATCAAAAAGTCCAACAAAAATGCCTGCCTGACAGGATACATCTTCCAGTAGTAGTTCATTGGAAGTTCCTACTATGGACGAGCGTTATTTCGAGGAAAAAACTAGGTGACCATGGCGTTTCAGCGTTTTTGGTGCTCGACAATTCCACTGACCACCAGAGTATTTAGACATCCTTTTGTCTTCATTACCTGGAAGTGGACTTCTCTCCGCTAAATGAAATTTCATTTATATTCGGCCAGTGCAGCAGAACGTCAAATCAAACTTTAAATTCAACTGTCTACGACACATCTTCAAGATCGGGGAAACAGATTTGAAAAGATCAGCAGGTAAATAAGAATTGGTTGAATTCCTTTGATATATTATGAAGGATCTCATTTTTATCACCAGAGGTTGGGTGAAAGGGACCAACAATGGTATAAACAGTAGCTGGAAGAAAATATGGCCAGAGGCATACCATAACTTCAGCAGATTTGACACCGGCTGAAGCAGACGTTATTTGTCTTGTTGCAAAAAAAAAAAAAAAAAAAAAAAAAAAAGGCCGTACAACGACGACATCTACGATGCGCAGGAATTAAATACTTCAGTCATACTAGCGAAGCACTGAGAGATCATGAATAGCAGTCTTCTGAGCTGGCGACCCCACAAAAGCTTTCCCAGAACGAGACTTCATCACCGGGACATTTCCTGAGTGGGACATCTGCTTCTTTTTTCTGCTCAATATAATAAGATCACGGATGGCTTGGACCACTTCATTGAAAGTGACGCAGATTTTTACCTCAGCACTTCGGCAAAGAGAAGTGTTGTCTGTGCTTTCTCCTGATGAAAAGAAATGCACTGAAAACAGAAGCTTTGGGAAGAGCAATCAATCCACATTCCTTCTTCAAGATGGAAAATATGCCACCTCAATTTGATCCATCTTGTCTCCTAAAAGGGAAAAGTTAGCTATGTTCGAGTTTGCGCCATGCTGTGTTAAGTACAGTGTACGTTTATTTATTTTTCTAAACTTTTCTTACGTCATTCTTCGTTTGACAATACAGAATGAATTTATAAATCATGTATATCTTGCACTTTATTGTGCTATTAGTACAAGCCCTGAACGTCATGGATTTAGGCAATAGATAACTATATAGTAGCACATTTTCCATGCTGCATGTCGCTGATTGAGTTAGGGGTCTCAGTTTAAGGAACGCATCGCCCGCCCAACATGCCATCCCATCGGCACAGGCTTCTGACCGTTCGTCCGAGATGGGTCCGGATTCTAATCCCGAGTGAGGCATAGATGTTGTTTTTTTTTTTTGTCATACTCATTAGATCTCACCCTTCTTTTGAACTAGTGGCCATAAATTAGAGACGGGGAACTGCTTATAGGCCATCACGTTGCTCACGGTGGTCGGTAAACTCCTAAACCAAAGTACAAAAATCAAACCAACCCAAAATAGAGTATACCTGTACAAGGTGCAGTCATTCATGTACTGTGAAGTTTGGATTTAACGCTAAAGCGCGAAATATTTTACTTCACTCACACTGGGGTGACTGCATCACCATTTGTTTGACGATAGTTTCCTCACAGGGCAAGGAGTCAGTTTTCACAATTCGTCTGCTGTTACAATTGTTTGAACTAATTTTGCCATTGCCAAATAAAATTTCCGAAACCACGCTAAATCACCGTCTTTGGTCCTGGGCGTATTATCCTGAGATAAGCATGCAATCCCTAAAACGATTTTTTTAATTTCCGTGCTTTGATTAAATTTACACAACTGTGAACTTTTTCCAGATTTTACCTCCTTCACATTTTGTCGAATCAAATTGATAGTTTTCTTCTGACGATTACAAATTTCCGTCGCTCTTATACCCTGAGGATGACACACAATGCTGAATTCATCAGTCGTTTTACTGAAAACAACATCATGGTTTTTAATTAAATAAAAAGATCAAACCTTTCTTTCTTTTTCCATATCACATAATCCTTTGACTTTGACAATGTTTACTTCTCTATCTGCTATTAATTTTAATATTTTCTCCAGACTGTCGTTAGGCAACTACGTAGGCTCTCAGAAAAGGAATGAGAATGTAGCCGTGACGTACCAACGAAGCTAGTCAGTATCAAGGTGACTTTGATTCTTTTCGAAATACATTATATTGACAAAAATCACCGGACACCTAGAAGAGATACACAACATAGCATTTATTGACATACATTAGCACGGTGTCGGTCTACTTTTGGCCATATTGCATGCACTGACCCTTCGAGACATGCTTTCGACAAGGTTTTGGAACACAGCGAAAGGTATGCGCTTCCATTCAGTGCATAATGCTGCCGCTAACTGTTGCTTAATAGTAGGCCTTGGTTCCAAACTTCTCATGTGGCACTCTAATTCATCCCATAGGTACCCTATGGTAAAATGATTAAAAAACCGTCTCTGTGCGTTCAAACAACGTTAGTCCCAATGTAACGTACCAGGAGATGTGACGTACCTGCCAGAAGGACGCACACGACATAAAGGCAGATAGGAATCAGAATAAAACGTCTGCGTAGCTCAGTTGGTAGAGCGACTTGTTCCGGAATAAGCGGACTCGGGTTCGAATCCCGGCGTAGACCAGAAATGACGGAGAAATTTACTTCGTTATAATGGCGCCCGAACTATCCGGATGACCCGACCGTTCAAAATCTCGTAATGGTGTGATGTTATTTCCACACCGCGAGATAGGAAAAATAAGAGAATCCCTTCTCCAGCACTTCGAAAAAAAAAAGGGGGGGGGGAGATGATGTAACGTACCAGGTGATGTGACGTACCTGCCAGAAGGACGCACACGACATAAACGCACATAGCAATCAGAATAAACGTCCGCGTAGCTTAATTGGTAGAGCAACTTATTCCGGAACGAGGGGACCGGGTTCGAATCCTGGCGCGGATAAAAATGACGGAGAAATTTACTTCGTTGTAATGGCGCCCGAACTATCCGGATGACCCGACCGTTCAAAATCTCGCAATGGTGTGATGTTATTTCCACACCGCGAGATAGGAAAAATAAGAGAATCCCTTCTACAGCACTTCGAAAAAAAAATAATAAGGGGGAGATGATGTAACGTACCTGCCAGAAGGACGCACACGACATAAAGGCAGATAGGAATCAGAATAAAACGTCCGCGTAGCTCAACTGGTAGAGTGACTTATTCCGGAATGAGGGGATCCGGGTTCGAATCCTGGCGTGTACAGAAATGACAGAGAAATTTACTTCGTTATACCAATTCACAAGACTTTAATTAAAATAAAATATATACACTTTAAAAGCATTAGCACTTTCGGGCTATTATAGTCCATCCTCAGATGCAAGTCAGATCTTTTGGTTAGTACAGCACATATATACATACATAGGAAGGCAGCGCAAAATATCATGGGGAAGGAGGCGGGGTCACCGTGGCATGGTCCCGTACAGAGAGCTGCTGCCTTAGTATTGTATCCCTCTAGACGGGGGTATATCGCAGGGGACATAGTCATTACAGCATGTTACGCGGTGTTGAATTATTAGCAAACTTTCAATCATTAACAGCGTGGCCTTATTTCTTCGGGTTATAATGATTTCCGCATTATCCCAATCAGGACTATATGTTCCATTATAGATGTTTCGGGCTAGGGCAGTGTTTTGGTGCGCATTTTGCACATTGTATTTATGTTCACGAAGTCTGCATCCTAAGTTCCTGGTCGTGGATCCGATGTAACTGGAGGTGCATTGTCCATTGGCGTCCAGGAGAGGGATGCGATATACGCCCCATTTTAGTTCCCTAGGCGGCTTAACTCCATAAACGGCACCCTATGGGGTTAAGATCAGGGCTCTGTGCTGGCCAGTCCACACACGATACGGAAATATCGTCAAACCACGCCATAACAGTCCTTGCTTTATGGCTCGGTGCATTATCCTGCTGGCACCAACAAGGCTCGGTTCCATAGCATTGCCATAGAGTTGGTAAGGCATAATTATTCAGAATATTGAGGTAGACGTGATTTTTAACAGGTTTGTCCACGATAGCCAATAGGCCGGGACCATACCACGAAAACGTCCCACACACGAGTACACTGCTAGCTCCAACCTTGACCGTAGGAACAGTACACTGTGGTAAATAGCATTCCCCGACTGCCACCATACCCACATACGGCCATCAGACTGATGGATCATGTATCTGGATTCATCAGTCCATAGGACCCGTTTCCATTGATCAACGATCCACGATAAATCTTCTTTACACCATGCTGAACGACGAGTAGCATACCGAGTGGAGATGAAAGGCTTATGAGCAGCCACACGACCACTGTGACCCATGGAATGAAGTTCTCTGCGAATGGTAAGTGTAGATACCGAGGGTCCGGCATTTTTACTCACCGGTACACTGAGGGCTAGTGCAGTACTCCGTCGATTAGCTGTAACGAATCTACT
Source organism: Macrothele yani (assembly GCA_039090855.1). Taxonomy (NCBI): domain Eukaryota; kingdom Metazoa; phylum Arthropoda; class Arachnida; order Araneae; family Macrothelidae; genus Macrothele; species Macrothele yani. The sequence goes on from CM077012.1 coordinate 2,261,430, forward strand.
GAGGCTTCAATGTCCTCTATCATTGATTTTATTCGGTCTGCTTGTATGTTTTGCTGCTTCAGACCCGCCATGCGTTTTCCACTTATTCCGTACATCCAAAACAGTTGATTTGGGTATGTTTAAACGCCTCTCGGTTTCTCTTATGGACAACCCATTAATATAACACCCAAGAATCCTTCCTTTCTCAAAGTCAGTTTTCTCCCGCCGCGACGTTTTCACTCAACTTCACAGTGCGATACGATCGTGGTCAGCTGCAGGCTTCTTTTTATACCGTTTGCAGCTGTACCGCGAATCTTAACAACGCAGCGGATCCGTTCATTTGCTTTTGAAGGGATTTACGGTGACTTTTGTCAATACAGTGTACGTACCGTTAGCAGAAATGCCCTTGTTTCATCTTCTCTGCCACTCTTGAAACACGTGAGATAAATCAACTTTTCACAGTTCCTTCAAAATCGCTTACGTCTTTTTGGTAACGGCCTTTTCTGATGCAAAGCGCTGACCTTGTAATGATTTTTTCATCTATGTAAAAAATCATAAGTGCCAAGTCCGGGCGGTTAGGCGGATGTGCCAGGCAGGGGATGTTATTTTTGGCTTCGTATTCCATTACAGCTTTGGCCACATGGTGTTTGGCATTACCATGGTGAAGATCTCGGATATGCTCCCGCAAATATCGCAGAACTGTGACATAATAAGCTCCTGTGACGGCCGTATGAGATGGTACGGCGTATTGATAAATCATCCCGATAATATCAAAGAATGTGATAACCATTGTCTTACCAGCGGAAGGCACAACCTTAGCCTTTTTTGGTGTAAGACAAGAAGGTAACTACCAACAGAACTTTGTTGCTTTGACTCCGGATCATAGTGATGAATCCAGGATTCATCTCTGGTTATTGTGGTATCTAGGAAAGCATTGTCAAGCTCAACAAACTTCGTTTTCCGTGTTCGGCAGACATCAACGTGCACCTGCATCGGTTCGGGAGTTAGCAAACGTGATACCCACCTTGCACACACTGTGTGTCGTTTGCAAACGATCAAACAGTATCACATGAGCACTGTCGTGATACATTTCCAGTAGTTCTACCCATTGCCTCGCTGTCACTCGACGATCTTCTCGCACTATAACAGCAGCAGTGCTGATCTCTTCATCAGTAAGAACCGTCGCCGGATGGCCTGGCTCACCTTCTATGCTTGTTGATTGACGGCCTTCTTGAAATTCTTTAAACCACCTTAATGCTGTTGCACGTGGCAGAACATTTTCCTTATGTGCCTCCTTCAACATTTTGTATGCTTCGGTGGCTATTTTGTTCAGGCGATAACAAAATTTAAACGCAGCGTTCTGCTCTTCCGCTATCGCAGTCATTGCATACCCAGTCGAAATCGGATATTACTTCATTTTCCACCCTCTATCTGCCGAACGGTCAATATCTAATATACACCTTTCGCCAGGCCAACTCAGCAAAATAGTCTTTTTAAGTACTACTACAATTTTAACGCACGTCACGTCGTTGATTCACTACATCTGTAGTCTCATTCATTTTCTGACAGCCATTATTCTTCCTCCACAAAAATATTTACTTCATAAGAAAGCTGGAATTCGCTTTCCAGGCAGACAATACCTTTGCTCTGAATAGCTTTTGACAGTATGTACTGACCAAAGTGTGTGTGTGTGTGTGTGTGTGTGTGTGTGAGAGAGAGAGAGAGAGAGAGAGAGAGAGGGGATAAATGTGTTATGTACACCACATTTTTAAATATGCGTTTTTGGTTTAATTTATCCTATGTAAATTTTAGTTACCTCTTTTTGCGCTTTCTGACTGAACGTCACGTCGGAACTCACAAGAGTTTATTCTTTTTGCCAGAACTGCCAATTCAGTCATATCAGCAGACATTAAAAAAGCAGGACAGTGCAGCTGTGTGTAAGGTGTCCGTGCTATCAGTGAGATCGATCTGGGTTGTGTTTGTGTTTAAAAGCTCTTGTATAATTAATTGAGTTTGAGGATAACTGTATGGTTCTATACGAGTGTATTACAACTTATGGTTAATCTACAAATACTGTTGTTAGTTGTTTCTAAATCAAACTTGTGGTTTACGCTACTGGACGAAGGAAAAAATCTTCCCTTAGGACTTCCTTGTGTATGAAGTTCTAGATACATCGCTTTTATTAAGCGAGAACCCTGAAGAACTAAGGATGGATGTCGGTTAAAACTGTAAGCGCGAAACAAGAGATTGCGCTTAATCTAAACGTAACTAACCTACCTGTGTCAAACTTCAAAATACCGCACGATGATGTACCTGTATGTATATTGTTTACGCAATACCAGTATGATACAGTACAGACATACAATGAAGAAGCAGTTTTTCAAAAACACCCAATACCTGTCAGATACGTACCACACTTACTTACATACGCAGCTACAGTGATTATACACTATTATGTTCAGATGACTTTAACACAGCTCACTACTAAGGATTCAGACGTGTGCGAAGCTTAGATAGCGTGTATATGGGAAAAATCTTGATTTAAGTGACTTTGAAAGTGACATGACAGCAAGTGCTAGGCAGACAGGTGCAAGCATCTCAGAAACGGTAAACCTTTCGGCTATACAAGAACAACTGTATCGAGAGCCACAATGAGTTGTGTACATATAACAAAAGAAGCAGTAGCGGGCTTTCAGGGGAATGAAACAACTGTTAGATGTTCTAGGACAACATTATCTAGAGAGGATTGCGCGAGGAAACTTCCGGGAACAGACGAGCTTTATTGCGCCAAGTTACTGCGCAGAAGAACAGCGGTAACGAAAGGAGAATTTCAGCATACACAGCCCGCCGCACACTGGAACGAATGAACAGTAGTGCCAACGTATCCTTCGTGTGCCACACGTCATTGCTAAAAACAAACAAATTCGTATGCAGTGGACACAGGAAAACCAAAACTGGATTCTTGAGGTCACGAGAATGGTCGCCAAGTTCGATGTATCTCGTATTCAATTGATACACGCCCATTGACGGCCCAGAATAAGGGTTCAGAAGCAAGAATTGATAAAAGCCAGCCGATTAATGTTAACTGTACAAGCTGGTGGACGATGTATAAGGATCTGGAGGTGTTTTATGGCGTGAATAGGGTTCCTCAATACTTGAGGAACAATATTAGATTCCACTGTGTATCTTAACGTCATTGAGGACCGGGCACACCTCTACATGTGCATTGTGTTTTCTAATGAATAGGGCCACTTCTAGCAGGATTATGGCCATTGCACAAGGCTCGAACAGTTCTATGAGCACGACAGTGACTTCAAATAAAATATCTCCTAGTCCTCAGATCTTAACCCAATTGAACAGCTGTGAGATTATTTTGAGAGTGTCATTCGTAACGTAGATCATTCTCTTGCGAACATTCAGTAGATGATGGATGTCATCATATCCGCTGTGCTGAACATGCCTGTAGAACCACATCGGCACCTCGTTGAATCTATGGCACATCAAGTAGAGGCTGTTTCGAAGGCCAAGGATAGCCCGATGTGTTATTAGGTAGGTATTCCTGATAATCTGCTTCTTCAGTATGTATGAAGTTATAGATACATTCCTCAAAAACCTACCCCAAAACTGAAACGGTGTTTGTGATACAAAACATGTAGTCAACAAGAAATGTGACCCTCTCTGAAACTAATGCAGGCTTGACACCGGCGATTTATGCTCCCACTAAGATAATCCAGTGGGTAAGTGTTAACGTAATTGGAAGTAGCCGTCTTGAGGAGCTCGGGGAAGGAGTTTGAAGACAGCGATACTGCTCTCTAAAGCATGCCACAGACGATCAGTGGAATGGATCTCTAGAGAAAGTACAGGCCATTCCACTCGCTGCCTACTTCATTTACCTTTAAAATATGTTTCGACGACGCCAGATCTGAGGGTCTGCGACATCATTCATTTAGATGAAATCGGCACAAACTGCACTGTCAAACGGTCTCACAGAGGGATCAGGAATTTTGTGCTGGTACTTTGTGACATTCACGGGACGTTTGAGAATAACCACGGAGGGGAGGGATGACCATCTAATAAAACAAACTGTCCACACAGTCACGCAACCATCACAAAATTACTTTTCCCTGTGATGTTATGAGACCTATAGCGGTTCCTAACCCCTACCCAGACTAATACAGAAATGCCGTTATACTCCAGAGAGAAACACAACACTTCCGTTAACAAGACCTTACCCCACTATTGTATGGCTCAGTCGATATAATGGTGGCACCAAGTTAAGCTGAAAAGCCTGTGGTTGGCGCGTAATTTCACACATAAAACAGATCTACCGGTAAAGAGTCCAACGTTAGGGTGTGGTGCTATCTTATCGCAGTAGACACAACATATGGCTTCTGGTGACTGAGATGAGGTCAAAACAGAGACTGGATGCAATTGATTTTCGATTGCATCTCGCCCGTAATGCGATGAAGGTGTGATTTACAGAATATTGTACGGAAATTGATAATGAATGCAAATGTCAATGGGAAGCCATCGCCCGGGCGAATTCACCTTCACTAAAAGATGCCTCGCCGCTTCAGAATGTGTTATCAAACAGTATCACATGAAAAACAACAGTGGAGAACTATAGGAGGTCGAACGGGCTGGCAACAGTGAAAACCAGTGAGAAACAGAGCTGAGAGCTTAGAACGTGCTGAATTTACGTCGTCGAAAAGCCTCCTACAAATCACTAATAACGGGAAATCAGGTTCAGTGTTGATTTCAATCACTTTAGCTTCAAGAATTAAACTCTGATGATCGGAACGGAAATATATGAATCGAAATGTTTTGCTACTGTCTACTTTCAACAGAAAGCGAGGAGTGATGGATTTGGCAGAAGCCCGGAAAACTTCGATTTGGATTCATTCTCTCAACTGTAAAGAGCGTGATGGAAATTGGATGATGTAGAGATTTTTTTTTAATTTTTAGGTGTTCAGTTGGTGGAATGGGTTTTATTGATTTGTCCTTAAAATGGACGTCTAGTGATTTTGCTCCCTATACTTCGAATGGAAAAGATTTTCCATTCATCAAAATTGGCCCACTCATAAGAAACATCCTTACTTAGATTGTACAAGCGGTGTTTTTTGCAAAAAACTTTCCAAAACTACATTAAAAATCAATAACTTTACTTCGATGTAGTTGTGATACTTGCTTACAGGTGGTGCCACTCTTCCTTACCACTATATCGAAGTAAAGTTATTATATTTTAATATAGTTCAGGAAACTGTTGTGCAAAAAAACACGGATTACACAATCGAAATTAGGAGGGTTTTTTTTTTTTTTTATCAGTGAACCAATTTCGATGTATAGGAAATCTTTCTTCGCTGAGGAAATAGGATCCAATTTTTTTCCATTGGAAGTATAGGGAGCAAATTCAAAATGGGAGCTAGACGTCCACCTTAACGTAGAAGTGTACCTAGATGTACTGGAAAACACTACTCCCAGCTAGCTCTCATCAAGTAATCTGCCCGGGGTTTCGACGGAAAGCCATTTGAAGACGTCTGGAACGAGCTCCATGTACGTATGATAAATTTTCGTGATGACAAGAACCACAGGTAGAATTAAAGATGGTCCTGATTAAAGAATGATGCCCATTTCGCGCACAATTTGGAAGCAATAAGTGAAAATTTTACAGCGAAACCAAATGTTGTAATACAAAGAAGAGGACGTCCTACACTTCATCAAAAAGCGATGCTTTGACCTTTACGACTACTTCTAGGATATCTCTATGCTTTTGTACTTTTGAAGATATCATATTTTGGGGGGGAGGAGGGGGTTTAAAAGAGCAGAATTTGAACTCTCAGAGGAAATGCATTGGATACATTGAACAACTAATCGGCAGTTGATCTCTGACGAACTGAAAAACAATCAACTAATTATAAACCGGCAGTATCCAATACATTCATCATCACAACAAACCAAGCAATATCATAAATGAAAAACCAAATGATGAAATGGAGCACTGAGACACAGAGGACGTATACTTCCTTACAAAATATTTTATCTACCTAAACGTTCCAGAAAGAACAAAAATTTGATCCCTACGTATCTTTGCTAAAGTATTTTAACGTGAATTAAAGCAAAATCTGTTTGTACTTTGAAAAACGAACTTCAGACTAAAAAGAATATCGTCAGTAAAGGTTTAAAATAACGTGAGCGATGAAACAACTGAGATGGAAACATTAGTTTCATATGAAGTGTATTCGAATCATAATCCCTAATTCTTTCTCACAAATTATACATAGTCTGTGAATAAAAGTTGTGTCATTTTTCATTATACACTGAAGAGCCATTGGATTAGATACAGCTGGCGTTATACAAATGTGGCGCTGTGGGCGGCCCTGTAAACGGAAACGACATGACGTACGCAGAGATCCGACAATATAAGGAGTGATGCGACGGGAATAAGTAAGAGTCGGACGCAGTATGGGTAAGACGAAGGATCTAAGCGCATTTGATCGTGGGCAAATTGTCGGGGCCCGACGAATGGGTCACTCCATCTCGGAAATCATGCAGGCACTGGGATTTTCACGAGCCACTATCACGGGTGAACCGTGAGTACATCGAATCCGGTAAAACCACCCCTGCAAGGGCCAACTGCCGAGGACAACAGCGTGTGGATGAGCGGGGTCATCCTCGGCTAGCTCGCATTGTAACAGCGGATAGACGGGCCACAGTGCAAGAAATCACTCGACAATTTAACGCTGGTGCACAAAAACGTGTAAGCAGCCATACCATCCAGACCCATCTCCTCGCTATGGGGTACAGAAGCCATCGTCCCACGAGGGTACCGCTGCTGACCGCACATCACAGGGTGCAAAGATTAGCATGGGCGTGGACCCTAGACATGTGGAAAAATAATGCCTGGACTGATGAGTCGAGATTCATGTTGGTACATGCGGATTGCAGGATACAAGTACGGCGCAAACCACGTGAAGCGATGGATCCTTCTTGCCAGCAGGGTACTCTTCAAGCTGGTAGGGGTAGCATTCTGTCTGGGGACTGTTTACGTGGACTGAAATGGGACCACTGGTACGTGTGACATCGTCCATCACAGTTCAAGGTTACCGGGATATCCTGGACGACCATTTGCTCCCGTTTGTGCGTCTTCAACATCCCACTGGGGACCTCATCCTGCAACAAGACAATGCACCGTGCCATCACTCCCGAATTGTATCCGAATGGTTGGATGAACACACCACCGACATGACCTCGCTTCCTTGGCAGTTAGGTCACCTAATCTCAATCCCATCGAGCACATCTGGGATGCCATCGAGAGAGATGTTCGAGGCTCTGACCCCCTCCATGAAATCTTCGTAAACTGTGGGAGCTTGTTCAGGGGTCGTGGATCCGTATGGCTTCCCAACGCTTCCGGTGTCTTGTCGAGTCCATGCCGAGACGAATCGCCGCCCTCATCAGGGCGAAAGGTGGTGCTAGACGTTACTAGACGGGTATCTCTAATTCAATTGCTCTTCAGTGTATAAACCAGTGCTGTACAATTAGAGCCTCCGGGGTGCATGCGGCCCCCAAATGTAGAATAAACCGAATTGTATTTCTGACTGAAAACAGATGGAATCAAACCTAAAATGTTACTTTGCATTGTGCACCAACAAGCATTATGTGGGTCTTCGCTGGGACTGTCAAATATGTGGGCAAAGCAGTGAAAATAATGAATTTAATTGGTGGCGTAAATGGTTCTCTTAAGCATAGAAAATTTAATAGAATTTTTGATAAACATAATGACGAATAAGGGGACTTGTCTTTGCACAATCAAATCCGTTGATTGAGTGCTGACAAGTGGTTAGGGAGATATTTCCAATTTCGGCAAGAACTTTATCTCTTTTTATTGAAAGAAATGTTATGTAATACTGATTAAACTTTGTCTCAGTGATGCTGATATTCTAGCTTTCCTTATTGATTTCACACAGCATTTGAATGTGTTAAATATTATTTGCAAGGAAGTACCAGAATGCCTGTAATGTTTAGTCATATAGCTGACTTTCGTAACAAGATATCATGGTTGAAATGAAATCTAGAGAGAAACAGTTTGGCACACTTCGATTACTGCAAGGAGCTTGTTGATGAAATTGCAGTACTTGGTGAAATTATAGATTTCGAAGTATTTTTTCTGCGCTACACACTCTTATGAAGAACTTTGTCGAACTCAAACCAAGCATACGTCTGTTCAGAAATCCACTGAATGTTGGCATTAAAAGCACCAATCCCATTTATCAAATTGAATTATTTGCACTTCAAGCAGACGAATTTATTAAAGTCCGATCAGAGGGTGGAGCAAAAATGAAACGTTTTTTCACTGAGAATTACCCAAACATAAGATTTGGAATTAAACATTATTTCAGTGCTTGAAAGTACTTATATAGGCGAAAGGGCATTTCTGACATGAAATTAGCAAAGTCAAAACACTGGAACAATGTGAATGACTCTAGTCGTGAACACTTACTTCCATTTTCAACGACTAACGTCAAAGTGGATATGCAACAACTTTTAGTGGAGTTTAATCGTCCGCAGTGCTCTCATTAAATGTAAGTTTGTTTTCTGTTATAATTTTCATTTCATTTTCTCTAATATCAATTAAAAGAACTTAAATGTTCAAAAAATTAAGCAAGGCACTTTTTTATTTAGTTCATTTTATATATATATTTAAAAATGTGGCGCGCTATCTAATTCTTTTGCAAACCTTGACCCTCTGCTCATAGAAGTTGGATAGCAGTTATATAAACCATTAGAATTACCAAAACCATAACTGGCATGTTCTCTTTAAGTCGTGAAGACTGCAGTGAAACGTTATTTAGAGGTGTATCCAAGCCACTGTTAGACAGAAGTAGCTGTTGATCAGCTAAGAAAAGTCCAGTAAAACGCTTATTTGACAATAACGATCAGGTAATCTCCGTATTTTTATTCACCTAGAAATGGGCTCTTAATACATTGTATAAATATCCGACGGTCTGGCGCAATTTCATTTCAGAAAATCTGAATCCGTATCATCTGAGGTTAATCCTTGTTAAAGGAATTACAAAGACATTATTAGTTTCAGGTGCTAGTTGTGTCTGATACGTAACGAACACTGCCGTGTCGTTGTCCATCTAGAAGAACTACTATCCCCTATGAGATTACTCAATAAGCTGTGCTGCTTTTATTATAATTAGAATGAATTTTATGTATAAATGCTTCACCATTTCCCAAATGAACGATATAACACTAAAAGTGTTTTTTAACGACTAACTTGCATCTAAGTTATTACTTCTCCCTTGGTGAGGATTCCACACTAGTAGAACGATTGTCCAGTGCTTGAGGACCGTTCAGATTGAATTTAGCTTCGTGTTCCTCACCCTGGTTTCACAATGTAACGACAAATGTGTGCGAATAAAATTTGCGAAGAACGGAATATTAGGAACCTAGTGAGAAACTTCGTATATAATGGCAATCATCTGGCTTTGTTACGAAAATGTGGAAAACGCTGTCACTGCATACCATATATGTAATGTGTTCAGAACCTAGGGTACTCGGAAGCCATGTGAAAGCAAAATCACCCTCGAACGACTGAAAGAAAGAAAGAAAGCAGGAAGCACTTATATTGAATTGCTATCCGAATGAATTGAATTTCGAGAATGCTACGAGAAGCTTGAGTAAGAAAAGAGAACCCGTCTGTTCAGATTAAATTCATTTCGCCTGCGGATTACAAAAGAATTTCTATTCCCAGTGATCTACTTGCTCAAAGCAATTGAAATCTGACATCAAAGGGGAAATTCTATGGAAATGAGCAAAGGGATTCCACATTTGAGAGATCCGATGATTTGTCATTTTCCACGTGATCATTGCAGAACCGAACAAAGAGCAATTGTTGCCTCTCAAACGTTTGTTCTTCACTGCGTGCTTCTTAATTGTTCCTTTCTTACTCACAAGCATGCATTCCTTTCGACGAAGGAGGTTCATTTATTGTAATTCCCGCGGAATGCCAATCATTAACTTGCCCTCGGAATGCCAATCATTATTCCAATGCTAGTGGGAATCTCGTTACAGCGCAGCACACGCAATATGCCGTGAAAACGGATATAAACTGACAATGGGGATTTTTACTTTTTCCTGCGATAAGACTAAGCAAAACCTGCATCGTTACCGAGGGATTTCTTTCACGTGATTGGCTTTCACGTACTTTTCTCTTGTTTTCTTTTAATAATGGCATCATCGCACGTAACTTTTTCTACAATGACTTGCATAGAGTGGTTGAACAGTCTCACAACCCATTTTTGATGTACACTGTTTCAAAAATAATGCAGCAGCACCATGAAGCAGTGTCGCCAATGCTGCGAAATTTATTGAACACACAAGATAACAGATACGTAAGAAAGAACATTTTCAGATAAAAACGAATAAAATTCAGGCTGGAAAACGAGGCTTACAGGTCCATGCTAGAATGAAATAAATCCTTCTGATCAGTCACCTGTCGCGAAATAGAGTTTTGAAGACGTCATACAGTCCAGAAGCACTGCACTGACCACAACGCTTCGCTGAGATCGTGTCGCAGGGAACGTATTGTTAAAAGTGGTCCACGCAAAATGTGGTGGTGTCGTTCCTGCATGATCCAAACATGTTCTGTCGGCGAGAAATCTGGGGATAGAGCTGGGCAAAGTAACATGTTGACACCTCGTCGACTTTGTCTCGATGCAGTTTCAATATGAGGCAGGGTATTGACATGTTGAAGCAATGCACTGTTTTACCATGCCACGAATGATATCACAAGGTGTTCTAAGATTTATTCGAGATGCCGATTGGAGTTCCTGCAAAAACACTAAACTGGAGCGCCAAGCATAGAAAATAGCTGTTCGGGCGATGTGTCTTTTGATGACATTCGCTGAATTGTTGTGTTAGGCGCTGAATTGCTGAACTGTTCAGCATTCGCTGAATTGCTCAATTGTTGTATAGGTGTGTCGTTCGATGTCACACGTGTATCTGACGACTATTTGGTTGACGATCCTTAACTGTAGACTACACGACGCCATCCTTCAAACCAGGTTGCTCTGGAATGACGCCACTCAAAGCGCTGGCGACGGTGGGTTGGAGACACTATTAGGCGATACGCTTAAAGCCGTGCGGGGCATCTTGCCTCTTTTAAACTGTTGCAAATGGTGTGCCGTGTGATTGAGTGACCGATACTCAGCATCAACACTCTTCTCATATCTAAAAACGAGGATGTCTGTTATCTACGTAAGTGTCTGTTGCCGGATCAAACATCCTTATGGTCATGTAGTAGATCTAGATTGACCGCTTCCAAAGTGAGGCTGTACAGTAACAAGGGACTGTGGCGCAGTGGTGGCCAATATCTGACGCAATTCTCCTAGTCGAGCAGCAAGTTACACACAGGCCAATAATGCTTCCTATTTCGGAGAGCGTTAGCTAATGACAATCATGGCGCTGACGAGATTTCGGCTATCTACCTGTGATGGGTTTCCTCCTAAAGTCACTTTTAAACGATTTGTGGCAATGTTACTGAGAAAAAACCCTGCATCTCTTACGGTCTGTTTTTCTCTACTTTTAAAGCGTCTGTTCTATCATTTGGTTTCTGGAAATTAAATGAAATATTGAGCAAATAAACTAAAATTCAATAAAAAGCAGTGATAGTGTTGGCTCTATTTCTTATAGGACCACCAGTTTAATTTTGCCGGTGAACGAAGTTCCTATTTAATGATTTAACTTAATGCGCATAATAGGTTCTCTGGATCTTCATGAACTACAAGTTTTATTTTATGCTTCTTTGAAATGCGTTTTGAAGCAGCTAAAACATATTCATCCTGACACATCTAACACATACATAAAGATAAAGAATTTATGTTGAATTTAATCCTGTTCAATCGTAATTCCTCTTCTATCTTACGATATCAAAACTGGGACGTACTGCAGAGGTAAAGCACGTCTCAAGAAGACAAATCTGCCGCGATACATTACGTCGGTGTAGCTTAGTCGGTTAGAACAACTCACTCCGGAGCGAGGATATGCCGTTTTAATTGCCATCATCCACAAATTCCTGATTTCATTTTGCTGCCCGAGGCGCCCGATCGTAAAATGGACGTACTGGCAGTTGGATTCTTTGAAATATATGTGATGTTCGTTTGACACATCGTCTGGAATTAATGAAAGGTTTTTTCTTCGCTTAAAAAAAATAGAAAAAAAAAATAAGAGGGAGATGATGTGACGTATTACAAGAGGTGAATCATGTCTCAAGAAGACCAATCTGCAGACATATATTCCGTCGGTGTAGCCTTGTCGGTTAGTGCAACTCCCTCCGGAGCGAAGATACGCGAGATCGATGGTCGTCACCGACAAATTCCTTTTTTTACAAAGCACAGATAGAGTTCCTTTCGAATTCTGGTAACAGCGGTGACTTCTGACCATTCTTCCGAGAAGGGTCCGGGCTCGAATCCCGGTGAGGCATGGATGTTGTGCATGTCTTCTCAAGAAGACCAATCTGCAGACATATATTCCGTCGGTGCAGCTTTGTCTCTCTCCCTTCAGTGGAACCAGTGGCCTTGAATTAGGGACAAGCGACTGCTTATAGCCCATTGAGTTGCTAACGGTGATTGTTAAACCCCCAAACAAAGAAAGGCGTAATTCACAGCAATATCATTTCGCATCTAAGGAATGAATAAGAAATTCGTTTCAAACCTAATTCGTTCGTAATTCACAGTGTTACTCTATCGCATTTAAAACATAAAAAGTTGCTTTAAAATTTAGTACTGTTAATTTGCAATTCGAATCGGAAGAAGAATCACAGAAGAGATTTTCAAAAGGAAGGTATATTGTCCAACTAGTAGACACAGATCTGCAACTGAAAAAAAAATCGCTGTTGGAGTTCAATGACACCTGTCTCGCATTTATATCATAGAAGAAGGAAGGCGTTATATATCTTTGGATACCTCTTCTCACCTTCATCCGGATTCATCCCACGGCTATATTTACACCGAAGAGAAATACGCTCGGCTCGAGGTTGATGGTTACTTAGATGTTCGTCCAAGTAATTTGTTATTCTTCTAAACTGGAGAAAAGTAAGAGAACGAAGTACGCGATGAAAAATAGGATTACCGGGCCAAAGTTATCATAGCTGACGTAGGTTCAAATGGTCTAAGATTTAGAAATGCACACTAGATCACACTTTGTAAGCCTTCTCATGCTTTAGGAAACTGGGAAACAGCAGTTTTAATAACAACGCACTTGCTTGTTTCAGTGTTTCCGCACTGCGTTGTTTTAAAAGAAAATTGCCCATGCAATTAGAATGTATCGAATTCAAGGAATCTTTTGTTATATCATAAAAACATTTTGAGGTTTGGGAAGAAAAAGCAGGAACTTATTTTTTCAAAAAATAATGGGTCATACCAGAAATATATAGACGAAATTAAATATATATTCTAAATAATATGTTGGCCAATTTTTAGATCGTACCACAGCCCTTGTGAAGTAGGTTAAAGGTGGGACAATTCCGCACACGTAAAGTTAGGCCCACTGTCGCTACGTCTAGGTTCTCTCACTGTTTGAAAACATAGTCTAATGAAACTTGAAATCTGTTGGTGATATAGGCCTCCAAAGAATATTTTAAATAATCTTACTAATTAATCGAACATTTTCAGTCTGGCTTAGATCAAGACTGAGCTGTCCAAATTTTATTCACATACAAAGATATAGTTATATTTGCTCTGTGACGGGAGACTATATTTTTCAAGCAGCTTTGACGTTTCACTTAAAAGTCTATAATGCAAGAAATACCGTTTCAGCTAGGATACTGTAATTCATAGTCTTAATTATAGGAAAGAGTGAAGCAATTTAACCCCAAGAAAGTCCCTAAACATTCCCAACTCCAATACTCCTGCTTTACAATTGGAAAAAGGCATCAGTAATGGTGTTATCTATATCCAGGTTCTCCCAGTGGATGAAAACAGTCTACAGCAAGGTTTGGATACATAGCATGTCGAAGACGGCCAAAAAAGGTTTTGGGGAGCATTAGCTTATAAATGCTCGTTCAAATAGCCGGAACCCATTTCTGCCTAAACCTAGTCTTCTGAGCGGCATTCTTCTTCTTCTTCTCCTTCTTCATCTTTTTCTTCTTCCAGGGATAACAAACAATTAAATTTCATTTCGATTTTTTGAGGAGCTTGTGAACATGAACTTTCGTTATAAAAATGATTTCAAGTACGGAGAAGGAGTGTGATTAATATTTTCCATTGTTTCCAAATATGAGCATGCAGGTGATAATTTTGGTTTTGCTTTCTTCTGTTAAAACAAGCGTATCGGATAATAATAAACGGTATCTTGGCACCAAATTAATTGCATTTTCTTCAAGGATTTTATTGATCGTAATCTACTCCACTCGCGGGCTCATATATTTATTCTTTAATAAATGTGCGTTTACGCAACAATGTCGCAGTGTATTCCGCAACTATGCACATCGTTTACTAGTTCGATATCGTAATTTCCGAATATGTTCCAATAACAATGTTCACTAGGGCGGAGAGTAATTTTTTTCGAATTTCGATATGCCCTAGTGCGGAACAGTTGTGTATAGTGTGGAACAGTCTACGTAAGACATGTGCAAAACATTTAGCGAAATTCAAATAATATCTTACGGTTCCACTTTATTTCCAAATTTTCGACATTTGAGCAAAATCGTCACATCTTCATGTCTGTTGTGAGAAAAGAACAGTGTTCGTTACAGACTTTCCCTAGTGCGCAAAAACTATCTGTTGGTACGTAAAAGATTTGCACATTTTTTTCAGGCAAAGCAAATAATGTCTAATGGTTCCAATTTAATGCAACAATACTCCAAGTTTAAGGAAAATTGCAATACTTTGACACCTAGTGTTCACCATGTGATTTGTTTCCTAGTTATTTTAATGTGTGCACTACCGCACTGAAAGAACAACATATTGTGCAAATGTGCAGTAGTGCACACTGCACGCGGTGTAGCTCTTAACATTTTTCATGTTTCAGAAAAATCCCAGAACTCATCACGAGGAGGAGGTGGATGCACAGGGAGTTCCACCCTAGCCCAATGCAACCACCCATCCATTAGGGCAAATCAATTTTCTGTTCTTTTTTTAATCTTCAATTTCTTGTTCTTTTTCAGTCTTGCAGTTCCTATTCTTCTTTATTAATTTTTACCCTGAAATCTGATTTACTTTCGAAGGCTGGCATTCTTTGCCGTGCTTCCAACCGTACTCTAATAAATCAATCCCTTTGTTCTTCTCAGGAAACAGCAGCAGATGCTTCTGTTGTCGACGTAACGCATCGTTCCACTCCAAAATAATCCTCCCCCTGAACAGTTGAACTGAGGAATTTCGAATACACGGATTGCATCGCAGCTTTGTGCCCTTGCTCGAAGGATTCTGCGGAAGCCAAGCTCTCTGATATGTTTCCTTGCGTCCGTGATCGTAGCCAGAAGTATTTATTCTGGATGGTCCAAATTGCCATTCCGTTGGTTTACGAGGTCCAGAACGCTCTTCAAATCCTGGGTGAGATATTTGGATGTATGGATGGCCTTCCACAGATTCCGGGCTCCATCATGGCAATGAGGGTGTGATTTTATAAGTGAACCACGCGGGCGCATAAACCTCACAACAAATTCTGCTAAACTTTTAAGTGAATCCGAAGGCTGTGAAGTACTAATATAAAAGCGCAAAATATTATTCGCCGTCGTTTGCCACCGTGCATGTCCCATTTTTCCCGGGTGCTTGTGTGTCAGGCTTGATGACCACGTACGTGCTGTTACAGAGTGGCTAATGTCCCACAGGCATTTATGAGACGTGTTAAGAACCCTTGAAACTTTTTCATCATGTTCAGGAAAACCCGCTTCAATTGCTTCAAATTTCAAAACCGGTAGATTTTCGCAGCCCTCCAGCTGTTTGTTGATTTTCCTACTGAAAATGTTTTTGGGCCACTCCTTTGGCCATCCAAATGTTGAATTCAGTGACGGAGTGTCAGCTCGTTTCCGTGCAACTGGCATATGCTCCACTGAAGAGGTTTTGGGCAGGGAAGCTCTAGAATGCGAATTGCACCTCCTTTACACCCAGTGCTAACGACCGTTCCGTCGCAGCCTATCACCAACAGTTTGCTTACGTCGGTTTTCTTGGCATGTAAGAAATCCAGCAGACATTTGGCAATGTCCTTTGCGGTGGAAGATGTAGGAGTGATATGCCCAAGATATTTACTTCCAGCATAGTCACGTGTTATTCCGTAATAGTTATTTTGGACCGCTTTCCGTCCCTTTCTTATATATATATATATATATTATGGTTTGGTCCTCACGCCCTTCGAAATATAGCCCTTTCATTACTTTACGTGCAATCAGATTATCGTTTTGAAGCTGTTTCCTCTGTTTCTTTTCTCTGACTTCTAATTGTGCGTCTATCTATAACACTTGACGTATCCGCTTGAGATATCATTCCCACATCTTCCAAAAGTGCACTTGCAAGGATGGCTCCATACATCCAAATATCTCACCCAGGATTTGAAGAGCGTTCTGGACCGCGTAATCTAATGGAATGGTTATTTTGGCCATCCAGAATCAATACTTCTGGCTATGATCACGGACGAGAGAAAACATATCAGAGAACTTGGCTTCCGCAGGATCCTTCGAGCCAGGGCACAAACCTGCGATGCAATCCGTGTATTCGAAATTCCTCAGTTCAACTTCAAGAGGGAGGATTATTTGGACTTAACTGACTGGAATCATGACTCTTAAGCGAACCGCCATTGACTGCTCATTTAACCGACGATGAAATAATGAACCTATGCAACAGTGACTGCAAGGACATTGTTGAACGATTGGGCACGCAAAACTTCCCCTGCCACAATCAGGGATTGTAGCGATGCGTTAAGTTGACAACAGAAGCATCTGCTGCTGTTTGCGAAGAAGAAAGAAGGGATTGATTTATTAGAGTACGGTTGGAAGCACAGCAAAGAATGCCAGCCTCCGATAGTAAATCGGATTTCAGGGTAAAAATTAATAAAGAACAGGAAATTGAAGATTAAAAAAGAAGAACAGAAAATTGATTTGCCCTAATGGATGGGTGGTTGAGTTGGACACGGGTGGAACTCGCTGTGCCGCCACCTCCTCACGATGAGTTCTGGGATTTTTCTGAAATATGAAAAATGTAAAGAGCGGCACCGTGTGCAGTGTGCACTACTGCACATTTGCACAGTATGTTGTGCTTTCAGTGCGGTAGTGCACACATTAACACAACTAGGAAACAAATCACATGGTGAACAATAGGTGTTAAAGTATTGCAATTGTCCTTAAACATGGAATATTGTTGTATTAAATTGGAACCATAAGATATTAGTTGCTTTGCCTGAAAAATTGTGCAGATCTTTTACGTACCAACAGATAGTTTTTGCGCACTAGGGAAAGTCTGTAATGAACACTGTTCTTTTCACACAACGGACATGAAAATGTGACGATTTTGCCCAAATATCGTAATTTTGGAGGCAAAGTGGAACCGTAAGATATTATTTGAATTTCGATAAATTTTTTGCACATGGTTTACGTGGCAATATACAACTTTTTCGCACTAGGACGTATCGAAATTCGAAAAACAAAATTTTACGCTCCGGCCCAATGTTCACGTCTGCTTAGTGTTCCTCGGTGTTCATATTGGCATGAACTATCAGCATAACAATTAACGTCATTTCGGAATGAGAAAAATGAAGTGCCTCCTGCTGTTCTAGAGTGAACATGCTTTATGTCACCGAATTGTGCCTTCCAACAAAAGTAGGAATATTATGAGATTGTTATTTTCGTCAAAGAATTGCATTTCTTACTTTAATTCATGTGCCCAAATCCTCACAAAATTTTTTAAATTGTAACATCGCACGGCAGAAATCGATCCATCATCTTCCAATTTTTATGCGCACTTGTTATTGCATCCAGGATAACGCATTCCCAAGATACTGCAATATACACTATACTGACATAGGTCACCGGACACCTAGAAGAGAAACAAAACATATCATGTATTGACATACATTAGTACGGTGCCGGTCCACCTTTGGCCTTAATGCATGCACTAACCCTTCGAGACATGCGTTCGACAAGGTTTAGGAACACAGCGATAGGTATGCACTTCCATTCAGTACATAATGCTGCCGCTAACTGTTGCTTAGTAGTAGGCCTTGGTTCCAAACTCCTTATGCGGCGCTCTAAATAATCCATAGGTGCTCTATGGGATTAAGATCAGGGCTCTGTGCTGGCCAGTCCACACACGATACGGAATTATCATCAAACTACGCCGTAACAGTCCTTGCTTTAAGGGACGTAAGTCGTGTCTCTTTTGAGCTCCGTGTTTCGCCGTCTACTGAGTGTGTTTTGTGTTCTCTGTTGTTTATCTTTTGTGCGTGATTTCAAGACGAAGGTTGTATCTTTCATTTAAGACATCTTCCGAGTCGGTGAGTACTATTTTCAGTTAGCAATCAGCATTTTATTTTCTCGACCAGTTGGTCGCGTTTACTAATTTAGGCCTCGCCATCGGCGATGGCGACTGCTGATAAGAGCAACGTTCCCGCTCTCGTCACAGCTTCTCCTACTACGTTGATCATTATCTCTGACGGAGCAAACCAATCAGCGTCCGTCCTTAATGACAAGGAATATCGTCCTCCTCCTCCTGTTGCCTATTGCTCTTTTTCTTCTACTCTTCGACTATCTGACTCCACCCCTCCTGGTTGTGATGCTACGTCGTTCGTTTCTGATGCTGCCGATGACGTAATGGATATATCTGAGAGCGTTGCTTCTTTGCCCTCGGTAACCTTGCCCAGGGTTGTGTCAGCTTCTTCATCCAGCGCTGCACCTCTGCCTTCCAGTGGAGGTTTGCCTTCCCGCTCTTATTCTAGCGTTACCTCAGGTGCGTCCCTACCGACGCAAGCGACTCGCCTTCTCCTTGCAGATGCCCATGTCCAGATACATGTTGACTCACTTCAATTGGACGTTCCGCACTTCTCACCCGCTGAGCAGGAACTTCACTCCACCCGCGAGTTGGGAGTGTGCCTAGATGCTCTTCCGAATACACCGTTGAAGGTCTATTGTGATACGCTCCTTGCTTTTCTTCCAGCCGGAGCCATTACTCACCTCACCCGCCGGCCGCGGACGGTGATTGTTTATTTCACATCCAAAGAGCACGCAGACACGCTTCTAAACTTTGGTCTTGACCTGGGAGACCACCACCTGGAAGCTGAACCGATTGCCAGGCGCCCTGTTCAGGTCTCCTTGCATCCGGTGCCTCCCGAAATCTCGGATGCGATGATATGTACTGCCCTTAGTAAGTGTGGTACGATTGTTGGTCCTGTTATCACACATTCAGCTGCGCCCAAGGATCCTGCAAATAAGAATGTTCTTAGTTTTCGCCGGAGTGTTCGACTCATCTTTCCATCAGAAGAGCATCTCCGTAAGTTCCCACGGATCCTAATAAAATGTGGGCATCTCTCCTACAGAATTGACATGCTAACATCAGAACACTGTGCTAATTGCAAAGAACTTGGGCATCAGCGTGCTCGATGCACCAACAACGAGTATCCAGCTCCCACGGCTTCTACAGTGCCTACCGCCTCTAAGCAGCCTCCTGCTACATCTCGCTCTCGACCTGCACCGTCTTCTAGTGTGCCAACTCCCCGGGGCCGAGTTACACAAAAAGTATATCTAAAGCCTCTTGTCAACGAGCGTCTTTTGATGCTGACCTCACCTCCCACCTTCACTTTCCAGTGCTCGCCTCACCTATTACTCCTGATCACGTGGCAACATCAGGAGCCCTCGCCGCTTGTTTCCCACCAGTCTTCACTGTTGGTGTCTCCGAGTGTGACGGCGGTGCCGATAACTCCTCTGACTCTGCGTCTGCTTCCCGAGCATCGTCGCTCCCTGGAAAACGCATTTCTGGCACTCGTACAGGTACCCGACGTAAGAAGAAGAATAATAAATCTTCCTCTGCGGATGGGCAACCGTTCCGTGCTACCAAATCTTCAGGAGATTTTTCTCCCTCTCCTGCGCCAACAGAAATTGAAAGGGACACTGATGATGATGGGTCTCCGCCTTCGTTTGAGGTCTTTTCAAGTGTACTCTCCAAATGTGGTGCTCCTTCAGAACCTTTTAATCTTGGAGATTACTATCAGTTTTGCACACACACCATGAACCTGGAGTCGACGTATGACTACCTCCGAGAGCGCGAAGACATTCTTCCCGCGCTGCTCCTGCAAGCCGGATGCATTGCTAAATACCTTCGTGAGTTTGTACATGACCCCCTGCACCACTCATGGACCCTTGGCTGCGTAAACCGATTACAACAACTCCTGAAAGTTGCTCCGCGACTCCTCCAATCAACGACTGACCAGTCCATTCAAGGTCACGACCCTTAATTGCAGAGGGTTCGCTAGCCCCCTAGCGAATGCTCTTGCAATGGAAGACCTCTCGCCCCTCGGGGCCGATCTGTTACTACTGCAAGAAACAAACTGCCATTCCTCCACTCTGTTTACTCGCTGGCGTGCTAGCGATTATGTATTCCATCATGCATTTCGCTATTCATCTCATGGTGGGCTTGCTATTGGAATACATCAGCAGTTCCGATCCACACTCACTGCACTCTCAGTGCAGAACTTATGCCGGGATTTACTCCAGCAAGTCTCCTTCACAGTTGGCGAAGCTCGATTTCACATCTTTAATGTGTATATTCCGTGCACCTCTATTCATTTATCCATGTTGTTCACCAAATCCGTCAAGCTCTCTCGAAAGTCTCGCCTTCGGATCGTGTGCTCTTTGGTGGAGACTTCAATTGCACCTTTGACCCGGCACTGGATCGCTCTCCTTCGTCTCGAGAGCGTCGGACGGATCTCGTCGCACTACTCCATCACCTTGTTGCTGATTTCTTCTTCACCGATGCTTATAGGCGCCTACATCCACAAGAGACCTCACACACGTGGCGCTCGTCTGGGAGTCAGCTTCCATCGACTGCACGCTTGGATCGGGTTTACGTTTCTACACCGCTTCTTGCGTCTATTACCGAGTTACGACATCAACCTACTGCTTCCTCAGACCACTGCACAGTCACCCTCACAGTGTTTGTTGCGGCGTCACTCCCTCGGACTGTTCGTCCGTGGACGTTTGACTCCAATCTCCTCACTGATCCTGACTTTTGTGCCTCTGTCCGTTCTTTCCTCGCTGCTCGTCGCGCAGGGTTGCATTCCGCACCCTGTACCTTGACGTATTGGCTTTATGTCAAGCATCAGCTCCTTTTACATATCAAGCAACTTTCCTTCACCATGACGACTTCTAGTCAGATGCGCCTCGATTACGCCAAGCAGATTCTCGCACTGATTGGGTTGCCAGATCCGCTGTTTCCAGCATATCAGGCGGAGATCCAGGCTTTGCTGAAACCTCTTGCGCAGCAAGCTCTTTTACGTCTGCGTATTAAACATCTCAATCCGGAGGAATGCACCTATGATTTTCTAACATCAATGGAATCTGCACGTAAGTCTTCTACCTCGCTTCGTCATCTTCGCCTCCCCTCTGGCGAAATCACGTCCTACTCGGCAGCGATTTGCTCTCACGTTCGTCAGTTCTATACCACCAAGTTCAGTGAAACTCCTCCCCCTTCTCCCTCTGCTCTCCCCCATCTTCTCAATAACCTGCCTCAAGTTCCGTCTCATCTTCCTTACACCCTGTCTCTCTCGCCCACATCCACGGAGGTTTCCGACACCTTCTCTTCCCTTAACCCCCATGCCGCTCCAGGTCCGGACGGCCTCACTTTTCCTTTTTATCGTGCGTTCTTGCTTCTTCTGTTGCCTTTTCTCCTCTCCGCTTTTTCTGCTGCATTTAACTGCTCCCCCCTCCCGAGGAGTTTCACGGACGCACATGTGGTCCTATTTCCCAAGAAGGGTGACCCTCTTGACTTGGGAAATTGGCGCCCCATTTCTCTTCTCTTTCAAGATTATAAACTCTATACTAAGCTTCTTTCCCTTTGACGAAACTCTGTCCTTCCTCACATCCTTGCTGACTCTCAAACCTATACTGTTCCTCGCCGTTCTCTTTCCTCCAATGTTCAACTTCTTCGTGATCTCATTCATCTTGCCAAGACTCATTCAGAACCTCTTGCTCTCCTTTCCTTAGACCTGCGTTCCGCTTTCGATGATATCTCACACGTCTGTTTAACACAAATCGTGCTACACTTTGGCTTTCCTCCACAATTTGTCTCTGTTCTACTCTCCCTCGACCGGGACGCCGTTTTCCATGCCAAGACGGCATCTTTTCTCACAGCACATGTTCCCTTCAAGCGGGGAGTTTGTCAGGGCTGCCCGCTTTCTGGTCAACTGTTTGCGATTGCCGTCGAGCCCTTTCTACGCTCTCTGCAAACATCTCTCCTAGCACAACTTCCTCCACCAGTTGCCAGCTCACGGCATCACTCAGTCATTTACTCTGCCTATGCAGATGACATTACTGTCTGCATTCGTAGCGACTCACAGTTCCAACTGCTTCGTCGTTTGTTCTCCGCATATGCTTCATGCTCTGCTGCTGAACTGAATACGTCTAAGAGCACTGGATTGTGGTGCGGGTCGTGGTCCAATCGCATGGATGCTCCATGGGGGGCCACATGGTCATCCACTACCCAACGCTTCCTGGGTGTGCACTTAGGCGCACCACAAGCTACATCCAGTGCAACTCGCACGGAAATCCATCCTCGCCTCCTCCGCACAGCTGCGCTCTGGTGTCGTGCGCAGTTCTGTACGTCCTACTAAAAGCGTGCAAATCTCACCAGGACATACCTTCTGTCCATCTGCAAGCATTCTTGGATTGCATCTACGACCCCGCTTTTCTGTCTCCAGGAGGTTACACGCTGCCTTACTCGAGTAATGTGGGCGGGTCATCACTGGATTAACGTCCAAAAACTCTGTGCTCCTCGCTCCTATGGTGGTGCTGGCCTACCTGATGTCTCGCTGTGCTACAAAGCAAGCCGAGTGATCAACTTCATTCACCTTTTCACAGCTCCAGTGGCTTCCGCAGTTGAGGTACGTGACGTTCTTGCCTCCTTGCGTAACCCACATTTTTCCTTTCTTTCTTTAGTTCTCATGGATTGCTGTCCTTTCCCCCCCTCCAAACTCCCACCTGCATATTCTGAAGCCCTCCTTCACCTTCTCTCTCTCCCCCTCATTCGCTACCCTCCCTCTTCAACTCTAGAGCTCCTTTCTGAACTCCTCTTCTTCAACTCCCTTGTTCATCCCTCCCCATCTCCCCTGCTTTTCATTCCCCTCTTGGCTCCGAGCAGGTGTAGTAACCGTACAAGACCTCACTAATTCGGATCTGTCTTGGCGCTCTTTCTCTGGCCTCCCCCTGCTATTCTCTCGTCCCCATCCGCTCATTTGGTCTATGACTCTCTGCTAACTGCACTACTTTCGCTTTTCCCTGATCTTGTCTCCCCCACCGGTCTCGTCTCTCTCTTTTCTGCCCCTCTTCCGCTGCCGTTTTTCCTCCGACTCTCAGATTCGGTTCTTCCTCTCAACTATCTCTCCTCTAAATATCTTTGTCGTTTTCTAGTGCACCTTGCCACCCCTTCACCGCTTTCTATTCTCGAGGTTCCTCCTGCTTCTCTTCCTCTTGTCTGGGCCGCTGCCCGCTCACCCTTATCCGCACCTCTTGAAATTAATACCCACTGGCTCTTTTTGCATAATCGCCTCCCTGTTCCGTATTTTCTCTTTTGCATGTCCCTTCTCTCCTCCCCTCTCTGCTCCTTCTGCGCACAGGAGGCAGACGTTTCTCACGTCTACCTTTACTGTC
Organism: Macrothele yani; assembly: GCA_039090855.1. Taxonomy (NCBI): domain Eukaryota; kingdom Metazoa; phylum Arthropoda; class Arachnida; order Araneae; family Macrothelidae; genus Macrothele; species Macrothele yani. Next base: position 2,285,257 of record CM077012.1, read on the forward strand.
CCATCCTGATGCCTCTCCTCCACCAGGCTTTCCGGATTGCCAGTTGCTCTTGTTCTCAAGATCTTCCGTTCACTGCCTACAGACATCTTCTTCTGCGGGCTCATCCACCTACGCCTCTTCCGTCAGTATGTGCATATCTTTTCGTGCTGGTTAAACACGTTATTTACGTATACCTTCAACAACTCCGCAGCGTTTCCTCGCCGGTCGCTTTACACCAGGCCAGCGCAGCACTTTTGTGCCATTTTCAAGATCGATTGCTTTCTCGACTCCTCCTGGAGTACCAGTCGGCTTCTTCCAGTCGTCGAGAAGCCACCTCCTATGCTACCTGGGCGCCGGTCGCTCCATGGTTTGCGGTTGATTCTGGACAGCTACACCTATCAGTACCCTAGGACATTCTACACCTCCTTTGCTGAGTTCCGTGACACCCTGGTGCCCCACCTCCACTCTACGACTCGTCTCCATGTATATCATGTGATCGAGCTACAGACTGTGCTGTAATACCCAAGTTTTTGTTTTCTCGTTTTCAGTGTGCATATCATCGTGATCTTGTCATTTGAATTGTTGTTCTTCGTGTCATACTATGCTTTACCATATTTACATTGTTATCAGTGTGCCCTCTGATTCCGTGACCTCCCGTCACTTTTATGTACTTGGGGCTGTACCCTGGTCACCTTAAGTGCTTTCTGTCTATGCACCTAGTGTATTACACCGTGTTCCTGTAGTGTGTTTTACTTTGAGATGTCATGTGGTGTACGTCTCTATCTCTCATTTGTTATATTTGCCGCACTCACACACCTTCTTAGTGTTTAGCCATTTCCTTGCACCTGTTTGATTTTTGTACAATTCTATACTTCCACATTATGTACATACTATTTTCGTGCTTTCACATTGTGTTAATGCTTTGATCGTGCACGTACAAATTTATGATAAATTCTGTCATCTGTCAGAACCCATGGCTTGTCCTGTGCTTTCACTTTATGCATATACTCATAACATCCCTGAGTGCACTCATGGTTTATCGTGTGCTTTTTACTGTACTTGTAACATTTCTTGCACTGTATCGTGTCTTCACATTGTGTACTTTATTTGGTCATCCCTGTGTATAATATGGTTCATCATGTCTTGTTAATGTACCAGTTACATCTATTGCGTCGTACAGTGCTTTCATTTTGCGTTAATTCCTCTTGTCATCCCAGTGTGCTTTCCTAGTTTTGCTCTGTGATCTTACAATTCCTTCTGCATTTCTTTTTCGTGCAATCCACGCTACCGTTGAATTGTGAATGCTAATGTCATCTCAGTGTATTTTCATGCTTACTCGTGTACATTAATTACCTTCACCCCGCCTGTATTATGTTGCTTTGGTGCCCTCGTTAATTAACTTGCACAATTGTGCACGCTGTGTTTTTATCTCATGTATGTAATGTTTAACCTTCACGGCGGTGTTTGTGCTGTTCTTTTTCTAATTGTGTACTATTGTTTCGCCTGTGTTATCCTGTAACTCATGCCCAGCCAATGTCATGTGACACGATGCGTTTCTCTCTGTCACTTCTCCTGCAATTTTTATGCAATAAGCTTTGCTTGCAGCATTTGTTATTCATCCCCATTGTCATTGCAGTGTATATACCATCATGTTTTAACAGTTTGTATTATTTCCCAGTGCGACGCCCAACACTGTACGTCTCCCTCTTATGTTTTCTTATGATGAATAATAATAAAGCGATTTTGAAACCTTGCTTTATGGCTCGGTGCATTATCCTGCTGGTACCAACAAGGCTCGGTTCCATAGCATTGCCACAGAGTTGGTACGGCCTAATTATCCAGAATATCGAGGTAGACGTGCTGATTAACAGGTTTTTACACGATAGCCAATGGGCCGGTACCATACCACGAAAAACACCCCCACACGAGTACACTGTCAGCTCCAAACGTGACCGTAGGAACAGCACAGTGTGGTTAAAATAAATCGCTGTTCCCCTGCTGCCGCCATACCCCCACACTGCCATCAGAATGATGGATCGTGTATCTGGATTCATCAGTCCATACGACCAATTTCCATTGATCTACGGTCCACGATAAATGTTCTTTACACCATGCTAAACGACGAGTAGCATTCCGAGTGGAGATGGAAGACTTATGAGCAGCCGCAAAACCACGGTAATCTGTGGAATGAAGTTATCTGCGAATGGTAAGTGTACATGCCGAGGTTTCAGCGTTTTTACTCACCTGTACACTTAGGTCTTGTGCAGTACTCCGTCGATTAGGCTTCGACGTCCTCTATTACTGATTTTCTTTGGTCTGCCGGTACGTTTTGCTGCTTCAGGCACACGATGTGTCTTCCACTTATTCAGTGCATCCAAAACACTTGACTTGAGTATGTTTAAATGCCTTTCGGTTTCTCTTATGGACAACCCACTAATATAACACCCAACAATCTTTCCTTTCTCGAAGTCAGTTCTCTCCTGCCGCGACATTTTCACTCATCCTCACAGTGCGATATGAACACATTCAGCTGCAGGCTTCTTTTTATACCGTTTGCAGCTGCACCGCGCATCTTAACAACGCAGAGGATCCGTTCATTCGATTTTGAAGGGGTGTCCGGTGACTTTTGTCTATATAGTGTATGTAAAATGAATGAACATGCAAAGTGAAATCTTCGAGGCGCCACCGCTGTAACATTCGATATTTCTTACAAATAACAGATATCCAAGTCAGAAATAATCAGGTCTTCCTAGTGACAGAGTAGCATCAGACTAGTCATCTTATATGGCACGGATTAGAGTCGCGGATGAGACATGGATATTGTGCATTTCCTATGCGGCTCATTCTCTCCCTTTCCTGGAACCAGGGGCCCAAACTTCTTGACATGCGACTGCTTTTACAAAGAGTCAGCTTTGCATTAGGAAGACCCCCGTTTTACATATTAGGGGCTATAACGAAGTACCACGTGATATCAACGTAACGTGCTGCTTCTGTAAATTGTGCACACCTATCCTATGTACGTAATCAGCAAACGTTGGCCAGTAATGGGTAAACGTGGCGACCTAAGCCAATTTGACCGACGCTAGGTAGTTGGGAGCCAGAGGGCAGGTGCCCGTATTTTGGAAACAGCCGCAATTTTTGGTTGCTACTGTAAAACTATACCATTGATGTGCCACGACTGCATTAACCATGCACATACATCAAGCAGAAGGGCTCACATTGGTCAGCCGTGAGCGGTTGATCCTAGAATCAACTCTGTACTTTTTTCTTTCTTCGGGCAAAACTTATCATCTACCATTATTACTACACTTCCGTCGATAATCCCTTATTGCGACGTTATCATAGGGCACATCGCTTTTTGTGTCGCAATTTTCGTTCATCTATCCTTACCATCTTGCAAACTGAGTATCACATGTCAAAAAATACTGATACTGTTACTTCTTTTAACGAGACCTGGATGTCTGAAAAGTATTGGTTTCATGTTCACAATGAACGTGTTTCCCTCAACGTGTGATTTTTTCCTGGTTTTTTCTTCCAAAGATTTGAATGGTGCTTTGTTGTTGCATTTTTTGGCGGAATCATGCTGTTGATACTGCTCTTTTGCTTTGGATAATCTTTGTGGAAGGAGCCTCTTCCTTGCTCGTGTTTTTTTTTTTTTTTTCAATGTCTTGTTTTTATGTTCCTTTCTACTATGTTTGTTTGGGTTGTCAAATCCCCAGTGGACAGGACCTCTTTCCTTCTTTACTTCACAGTATAGTTTCACTGTGATTTTAATTTTGACCCTTTTTCCTGCGCTATATACACTTCTGGCCACCCAAAATGCAACACCAAGAAGGAAGCATCCGATTGGCCTGAAATTCGCAGCATGCGTAGCCCGCGAGAGGACATGCAAACGATTAGCATTGCAGCGCATATGCAAATCGTGTGCGCCCGGCACGCCACCGAGAAGCACTATAAGAAGGGTGCACAGAAGGCGGGGTGTAAATAGTGGAAGTGTGTTGTACTGCCGGACCTGTGCATGAGAAGCTTCCTGATGCCTCGTCGTAGAATACCGACAGTCATTCCAGCACGTTTCGGAGTTCGACAGAGGACGAATAGTGGCTTATCGCGACAGCGGTTTATCGTACCGAGACATCGGCGCCCGTGTGGGACGACATCCAGCCACAGTAAGGCGAGTATGGATTCGGTGAGTGCAGGAGGGACGGACGGACAGACGTGAGCGATTGCCGCAGCCGTTGCACACCACCGAACGAGACGACCGATATGCTGTGCGGCGGGCATTGACGTCTCGCACCGCCACATCACGAACGTTAGCGCAGGAATTAGGGTGTGTTGCGCAACAACCTGTGTCTGCACGTACCGTTCGACGTCGTCTGCAGGAGCGGGGACTTGTCGCACGGCGTCCATTGCTCCGATTACCATTGAAGTTACACAACCGGCGACTGCGGCGGCAGTGGACCGTTGAACGCCGCACCTGGACTACGGAATGGCACGACATTGTCTTCTCCGACGAATCCCGCTTCTGCCTGTAAGACCACGATGGTCGAATCTGTGTGTGGCGGCAACGCGGCGGGAGACTGTATGATGCCTGCATTATGCATCGTCATACCGGTCCGTCGTCTGGCTTTCTGGTTTGGGGCGCAATTGGATATGACACCCGCACCCCTCTGGTACGCATCTCCTGTACACTCAACAGCCACCGCTACATCTCCGACGTTTTGGAGCCTGTAATCCTCCCTTACCTGCTGGACCTGCCAGCGGCCACGTTTCAACAGGACGATGCGCGCCCGCACGTAGCACGCATCGTACAACAATTCTTCACGGCCCACCAGGTGTCACTGCTGCCATGGTCAGCCTGTTCTCCCGATATGTCGCCCATCAAATACGACTGGTCGCTGATCGGCAACCGAGTGGCCCGGCAAGCACCATCTGCGGCTACGCCTGATGAACTGTGACAACGTGTGGAAGCAGCCTGGACCGACATACCCCAAGCCCACATCCACAGCCTCTTTCGTTCAATGCCGCGGCGTGTATCGGCCGTTATTGCCAGCCATGGGGGCCACACGAACTATTGATGTCTGCGTGTTCCGCAAGTCGCGCGGGCCTGTAAGCTCAATCGTTCCATCTTTGTATCTGTTGTTATGTGCCCAGTAAATCTGGCTTTGCTATCTCGTGTCCTTCTTGGTGTTGCATTTTGGGTGGCCAGCAGTGTATATTTTGTTTCGTTTCAATCATGTGCTTGTGTTATGTTGTTGTTGACCAATTTTATGGAATCATTATTGTTTATATGACATGGCATTATCCATCACTTTTATAGCGCGTTATGATTACTTACATGCTCATGGTCGAGTATAATGTTTTGTCTTATGCTGTATATTGATGTTTTTCTTATTGCTGTGATCTGTACATGTTATAATCAGTCTGATAAGGACAAGTCGCACATTCGTAGAGCTCCCGAGTGATAGACGATTCTTGCTTGACCTTGGATATTTTGCGTTGGTTTAAGTGTTCCTGGTATCGTTTTGTTGTGTTCTACACTCCCTTCCACTTTACAAGCAGTGATTGCGGACAGCCACAGGTTTGTGGTTTTATCTTTTTGAGTGTTGCGAGGTGCAGCACTCGCTCACGTTAGGGTTCGTGGCAGAGACGGCCGCAACCTCTGCTATCGTCTCTACCGCTTCACACGATTCTTCTTCGTCTTCAGTTTCTACAGTATCGCATTCATCAGCATTGAATGTGCCTGCATCTTCACCTGTGCTTTCTGATATTTCTAATATGTCTTCCACAAGCAAAGTCTCATATACCGATGGAACCAACTCTAGTGTTAGGGCTAGAGATATGCGCCCACCCGCATCCCCGCTTGCGTTTGCGACTGTTGTTGTGGCTCATCTCAGCGGATTATGAATTCATTTTGTGATAACATTGAACTAACCAGAGTCGATAAAGTATTGAAGATGTTAGTTCCTGAAGAATTTCATGAAGGTAAGCAGTTAAACTCTGCATTACTTCTTAGTGTATTTTTTCAAACGTTGCCTGACACCCCTCCCACTTTATCTAGATGCTGTTTATAAAGTTGTTCCCGAAAAACAGATAGTGTCTATTATTCGTATGGGAGGGGAAATTATAGTGCAATTTACAGACCCCACTACTGTTGATAAAATTCTTCAGTTAGGAATTGATATTAGACATTTCCATTTACTACCTATTCCTGCTTCACACAGACCTAGTACTGTTACTTTCTCGCCGGTGCTGGCAGCCATGCCGGATTTCAATACTAATTAAAGCACTAGGGTCTTTTGGACGGGTGATTGGTAAAACGAAATTTATTCCAGCTTTAGGGCGCGACTCGCACTACAGTTCAGGGAAAGGAGGACGTCAACAGTACCGTATAATATTCCCTAGTGATTAAGCTATTGTTGAAAGTTCCACATCCATGGAACTCAGTATTGGCACCTGCACATTCGTTTTTAATGTGTTTGCGGGTGTCCAGTGCTTTAAGTGCAAGGCTGAAGGGCACGTCGTGTCTGAATGCCCACATCGTGTTCTACAGGACAGTTCTGCTGCCTCTGCTACTTCTATTTCCAGCGTACGGGAACCTTCATCGGCTTTATTTGCTGCTCAACCAGGAACTGCAGGTAAGCCACCTGTAATACCTTCTACAGACTCTACTTCTACTGGTAACCTTGTTGCTTCAGATCCTGGATCTCGTCAATTTGATAATGTTCGACCATGTCCGACTTTGACATCTACTGCAGTGGGTTTACATTATCCCCTTGATATGAACATTTCAAATTTTCCACATCTGCTACCACCTGAACAGGCCACCCAGTATCAGACAGCTAATAAACGCTCTATTTCCCCAACTTCACCACGATGTACTCGTGCGTCTTCTCGTTCCAATTTACGTAAAAAACGCACTTTAACCCCGCACTCTCGACGTTCTTCTGCTTCAGCTAGCCAGGAAAGTCAATACGCTGTTTCCACATCCAACACCTATGGCATCCTTATCGATTCGGCAGAAGAAAGCATGGCGACTGCCCATGATAGTGAATCGCAGTCTGCTTCTTCAAAAGGTGAATACCCAATTCCCAACACCCTTCTTGACTTTCCAGATGTTTTCCAGGACAGCACTGTCCCCAATTCAACATTTACTCTCCCTGAATTAATATCTTTCTATCAGTGTCCGAAAAAGAGCAATCTTATGCAAATACCATGTGTTCGGAGGAATTTACAGCGCCTTCCTGAAATGGTTCAACAACTCGCAGCGCTCGAGGAAGTCTTTAGTAATGTCTCTCTGCCGTCTTGGGCCATCCAATAAGGTAGAGGAAAAAATAAATGCTTAAGGTCCTCATGCCTAGACTTGCAGAACATCTTCAACCACCCCAATGATGCTCCGTTTTATACAAATCAGTTACTTTTTTTCGTTTAGCTGCTACATGCAAAATACGCCTGTAGCAACGTTTCAATGCTCTTCTTTTGTCCATACAAATGGACGGGAACACCAATTTTTTTTCGTTTTTGGTGGGAACAAAGGTTTTTTTGTTAAGAACGTCTTTTTGTAGTATGTGCTTATTGTGTTATTTTCTTTCATCACCAGGAAGTGTGGCTAGTGTTTCTTTCTCGTGATGAGAATGCCGCATGTTGTGTTAACAGTGTCGTATCGTGTTGTGCGTAGTCATCGCTGAACTTTTTTCGTCTTCGTACAGTATGATGAGCTCCTTCATTCCCAGTGAATCACAGCGTTTTCCACGACGGACATTTTCTGCGAAGCCGTAACCCAACATCAAGCTGGCTTTATTTTTCCCTTCTTCATCAGTAATTTTCCTACATTTCTTCAAGAATTGATCACTTTGTGTTTTGTTCCTCCGAAATTTGAACATTCCCCGACTGACTTTCACTGACTTTCATGAACAGTCCTATATATGCGTTACTTTTTTGTTACTTCTGTTAATTGCTTTGTCAAGTGAAAAGCATGATGGGATCGCCAACGCGCTATGACAACCCGGTGATTGTAAATACTTGTATATACTGTATTTTTTAAAATAAGTATCATTTGAATTTTGATCATTCGTCCGAGATGGGTCCGGGTTTGAATTCCGATGAGGCATGGATGTTGTGCTTGTCTTACGGCTCTGGCTCTGTCCCTTCCATGGAACCAGCGGCCCTAAATTAGGGACGGGCGACTGCTTATAGCCTACTGAGTTGCTTACGGTAGTAGTTAAACCGCCATTCAAAAGAAAAGAATGAATGTCTTCGAACATTCATTTTCTTTGCTCCCTGCTAGAGTTTTTCGTCCGAAAACGTAGGAAGCGTAAGAGACGAGGAAGGCGACAGCTTACATGAGGATACATCCACAATGGATGTCATGGTAGGAGTGTCGCTGGAGTCCTTGTACGCTGTGTTTGAAAATTCATTTGCTTTGCTCCCTGCTAGAGTTTATCAGCACAAATTTAGGAGGCGTATAAGTAGGGGAGAAGGCGACGGTTCGCATGATGATATGTCCACGGTGGATAACATTAAACGAATGGCGTTGGACGCAACAGTCGATGACAGGACGATGTCTATCCGACGCAAATACGTTAAAGGAGAATAGACTGGCAAAAATCATGCAACTTACGGCATACATTAAAAGCCGTCACTGTAGGGAGTAATGTGTGCTGACATCTTCGCGCGGGTATTTGAGTTCTAAATCTTTAAGATTTTGATATATATTTAAGATCCTAGTGTATGTATCGCTAAATCTTCCTGTATAGTAGTTTACTTTCTTTTTTTAATTTCTATTTTCTGTGTACATGGCCCGCCCCGATATGGCCTGGTATGTTTTGCTTACAAGTATAAAAACTTTGTAGGATAGTTAAAAACAGAGTTTTCTTTAAAACAGTGAGCGTAAGGACTAAGAGAAAAGAGCAGCTGCCATTTTTACCTTAGTCTTCAGAAAACCTGTTGAAGAGCTACATATGATTACTGAGCTGTCAAATGAAATTCAAAAGTATTACTCTTAGATGCAGGATTCTCGTTTTAATATTGTCGTGATGGTAGTACTTTCTGAATACACGTAACATGGGGAACAACAATCATTAGTTTGCGAAAACGTCATGCATCGTTTCCAGTGACTTTGTGTTACTTAATTGAAATTAACGGCACTCTAACGAGAAACAATGCACGTCGTTTTTTACGCTTTGCTGAATTTATTTTATACTTACAAAAAATTACCCGTTCCAAGGAGGAGTCTTTTGTTCCGTGTAAAACGCTGGGCGGGGGAGAATTCGATTTTTACTTCTTTACGACTGATTGTTACAAATAGCCCATTTGGGAAAATGTTCCTGCTCAGCTTCTGGATGAAAAAAAAAATGGAAGTAAAAATAAAAATTCTTTTAGTACAGTTTTCCATTTAATTGCCTTTGCTCCTGAACAGTGAAATAGCCACGACGGGTGGTCCGGAGTTAGGGAGAAAAAACAAAAATAAAGGAAAGAACGGGAGAGAGAGTCGTTAGAAAAGGGAGGTCACTCAAGAAAAAAGCGCGTCTCGCAGAGAAGGTTAACGAAGGCCACTTAACTCGCTACGAAGAAATTGCTTCCTGGTTATCGTCATGACGAGGATAATGCTCTGACCCAACGAAGCGAGTGGACTCTGTCATCCTGATGTTTGAATCACTCCTTTTTCATTCAAGTGTCCTCCACTTGAACTGTCACCGGGAACATCTCTAGAAACAATCTGAAACGACCGACGGAAGGAACCCCGTGAACTCATGTGAGCATCGATTCAGAAGATTCTCACAACCATACAAGGAAACGAAGACATATGCTCTCATTCGCTCGGAAGTAGAAAAATTAAACAATTAGAAAAACAATATGAAATTTCCTGCAGTAATAAAGTAAGGAACTAAACTAAAATCGGGACAAACTAATGTAAGTCAAAATAAACATAAATAAGCATAAAATGCAGTATGTTAAAAATCTCAGAATTAATAGCAAGTAAAAAATGCGAAGAAATAACATTAACAATCAAGAACACTGGAAATTCGAAGGTGTAACGTACCAGGAGATGTGACGTACCTGCCAGAATAACGCACACGACATAAAGGCAGATAGGAATCAGAATAAAATGTCCGCGTAGCTTAATTGGTAGAGCGACTTGTTCCGGAATAAGCGGCCTCGGGTCTGCGTAGCTCACTTGGTAGAGCGACTTGTTCCGGAATAAGCGTACTCGGGTTCGATTCCCGGCGTAGACCAGAAATGACGGAGAAATTTACTTCGTTATAATGGCGCCCGAACTATCCGGATGAACCGACCGTTCAAAATCTCGCAATGGTGTGATGTTATTTCCACACCGCGAGATAGGAAAAATAAGAGCAGCACTTCGAAAAAAAAAAAATAAGGGGGAGATGATGTAACATACCAGGAGATGTGACGTACCTGCCAGAAGGACGCACACGACATAAAGGCAGATAGGAATCAGAATAAAATGTCCGCGTAGCTTAATTGGTAGAGCAACTTATTCCGGAATGAGTGGACCCGGGTTCGAACCCCGGCGCGGATAAAAATGACGGAGAAATTTACAACTTCGTTATAAAGGCAATTAAAATATGCAATCGAATCTCCTTTAACAATTCAAATCATTAATAATCACTTGTTAATTGATCGTTCTCCTGTTGGTTCCATTGATGCAAGTGCCAATGATGCAACCATTAACGATTTCTAAGCTGTTACTGCCGCCCCGGTGGCGCAGTGGTCTAAGGCGTTGGCCTCTGATCATTCGTCCGTAAGGGGTCCGGGTTCGAATCCCGGTCAGGCATGGATGTTGTGTTTGTCTTACGGCACTGGCTCTCTCCCTTCCCTGGAGCCAGTGACCCTAAATTAGGGACGGGCGACTGCTTATAGCCCATTGAGTTGCTCACGGTGGTCGTTAAACCTCCAATCAAAAAAAAAAAAAAAAAAAAAAAAAAAAATAAGCTGTTACTGTTATCAGCATGGATGCGCCAAATTTGACAAACTGGAACTCGAAAGTATTTGGAAAGGCGCTCAACCAATCCGCACACTTTTATTTTGAAAACGTAGCTTTGGTGGATGCTCTGGAAGTGTAAATAGTAGCTTTAGTGTTTTTTGTCAAGAATTCATTAAAAATGAAGTACATTTAGCCTAACATATAAGAGTCCATTTTATGCACTCGGTTGCACAGTTCATTTTCCAGTCAAGAGAGGCGCTTAAAAGTTAAAGATACCCTTTTGTTTTGATTCAAACGTGTCTATATGAATTTGAAAAAAAGTAAAATTTACATACATCTTTTGGAATACGTGAGAATCCCAGGAACACGGAACCAGTGAGTGGTACTAGTATACATCGAATTCTGGCGGACAGTTTCTCCAAAAGCAAACCACGATTAAAGCCAGAATCTTCCTATCTATCCTTCACAGCCGGCTATTCTACAATTTCTTCAACTCTGACACCTCAGAATCCGGAGAGGAAGCTATGAAATAATATTTTATTGATGCCCTATTTTTATTTTTTATTATTCAAATAGCATAAATCTACGGTTGTCTCAATCTATGATAAAATAATGTGTAGAATATTGTATTTGTAAATAGACATTGAATGTGCGTTGAAAAGCAAGCGTTTCTGAGTGCAAAAACGTCGAAGATTTGTACTGCGGTGACGGTATTAAGGTTTTAGCATGTAAACCGAATGTCAAATTAACGACTGATCCATTTAACGATGGCTTTTTCTGAATGCATTGAAATAGTTAAAGGTTCGATTGTACTTAAAAATTCAAATAATTACACTGCTGGTCACCCAAAATGCAACACCAAGAAGGAAGCATTCGATTGGCCTGAAATTCGCAGCATGCGTCGCCCGCGAGAAGACATGCAAACGATTAGCATTGCAGGGCATACGCAAATCATGTGCGCCGGGCACGCCACCGAGAAGCACTATAAGAAGGGTGCACAGAAGGCGGGGTGTAATTATTGGAAGTGTGTTGTGCTGCCGGACCTGTGCTTGGGAAGCTTCCTGATACCTCGTCGCAGAGAACGGCAGTCATTCCAGCACGTTTCGGAGTTCGACAGAGAACGAATAGTTGCTTATCGCGACAGCGGATTATCGTACCGAGACATCGGCGCCCGTGTGGCACGACATCCAGCCACAGTGAGGCGAGTATGGATTCGGTGGGTGCAGGAGGGACGGACGGAGCGACGTGAGCGATTGCCGCAGCCGCGGCGCACCACCGAACGATAGGACCGGCATGTTTTGCGGCTGGCATTGACGGCTCGCACCGCCACATTAAGAACGTCAGCGCAGGAATTAGGGTGTGTTGCGCAAGAACCTGTGTTGGCACGTACCGTTCGACGTCGTGTGCAGGAGCGGGGACTTGTCGCACGGCGCCCATTGCTCTGATTACCATTGACGTTACACCACCGGCGAGTGCGGCGATGCTCCTGGACTACGGAATGGCACGACATTGTCTTCTCCGACGAATCCCGCTCCTGTCTGCAGCCCCACGATGGTCGAATCCCCGTATGGCGGCACCGCGGCGAGAGACTATATGACGCCTGCATTATGCATCGCCATACTGGTCCGTCGCCTGGCGTTATGGTTTGGGGCGCAATTGGATATGACACCCGCACCCCTCTGGTACGCATCGCCGGTACACTCAACATCCACCGCTACATCTCCGACGATTCTGGACAGACATACCCCAAGCCCACATCCAAAGCCTCTTTCGTTCGATGCCGCAGCGTGTAGCGGCCGTTATTGCCAGCCATGGGTGCCACACGAACTATTGATGTCTTCGTGTTCCGCAAGTCGCACGGTCCCGTAAGCTCAATTGTTTCATCTTTGTATCTGTTTTTATGTGTCCAGCAAATCTGGCTTTGCTATCTCGTGTCCTTCTTGCACTGTTAGAAATCTGTGTAACGTTTTTGAGATTATTTGAATAAGTTTACAGATTTTTTTAAAAAGTTCTGTGGAACATGGAAAAACTCTAGCCTTTGTGTAATATGTTTCGGAGTTTGGTGTAACATTCCACAATACCCGCAATTTATTCAATGCGCATGCGCAAATTTTTCTGAAGTTGTGTAACGTTTCAGAGTTCCGTGTAACGTTTCGGAGTTCTGTGTAACGTTTCGGAATTTGATTAAATGTACATGCGTATTTTTCTAAGAATAGTGTAATGTTTCGGAATTTTATCGCTGTTCTTTTGCTGAGTGATATCTGTCTAAGGTTTAGGGCATGCGACGTGAAATTCTAAAGCTGTGTTTGCTTTGCTGGTCATTGCAGCATGTTGTGGTTTGTGGTGACGTGGATTCCGAATTGTGACGACGTGGATTCTGAACTACTGTTGAAATCAAGGTTAGTACTTTTTCTTTCGGTTAACAAAAGGCAAATTAATTCATGTTATATACAAATGTGAAATGTCTCACCCTAGCTTTAGATTAATTGCGTTTCGTGTTCCAACAAAATTGCTGATCGTTAGGCCTAATGTATAAACGATCTCGCTAAGAGACTGTGTACTCGTGTACTTTTTGTTTTCTAAAAATTAGGACGCCTGAAACGTTTGAGTGTTACGGAATAAATGTCCGTTAAGTATACACTTTAAGATTAAAACCGTGTCAACTGTAGTTAACCCTTCCCTCACGAAAGCAAAAAACTTACAACTAAAGTTGTTTCGTAAGCTCGCACTGAAATAACAAACTAAGCTGGAGCAGCAAAACCAATTTTGCTGTATTTTGCTAACCTATTCAGGTACTTGAGCAATTTTTTTGGCTGACAGAAATTTACTTACTATAGCAGAAATTTCGTTGGCCGTACGAATCACTTTGCTGAAATAACCAAATGCTTTTGTTATGTCAGCCACACCAGCTGCTGTAAAAAAATGAGTAACTGCAGCAAACGTGTCTGTAATATTCAGCAAAATTCAAGATGATGGTAACAGCTGAAAACGCTAGTACCGCGAAGAACGTTTGGCTAAATGTACTAATAACCGTTCATGAATTCCAGCATGATGGCGGTCTCATGGGCGGTCTGGTCTGTTGTGGCAAAGAATATCTAACTGGTTGTACTGTGTGGTGTGTATGTCGTGCTCTCTAAAGAAATTTGAAAGAATAATTTGGAAGAAACCGACGACTTCATATTTTCATGGAAATGTCTGATATACGAGATCGACTGAGCAACTGGGGTTTCGGGAACGACGTTATAGTACGATTTGAAGGTAAGTCCGAAGTAAAAGTTGTTGGAAAGAGTGCAATGTGTCCGTACAAGTTCCACACAAAAGAACAGTTGCTGCGTTAAGCGAACCTATTTGAAAAAAGAAAGAAAAATCTCATTCTCCCTAAAACGCAAGAAGTCCTGAAGTGCTGACCTTCGACATGAGAAAAGACAAACTGTTCCCGTGAGAACCGAAAATAAAAAGATGTAGTTATGTGTGAACGTACTGCGTATGTGATGTTGTTCCAAAAACCAATATAAAATTGGATAGCTTGTGTTTTCAACCTACATTGTTCTTAGATGTTCAGTGTGATGTGATGTGAATATACTTATTTGATTAAAGAATAAAGGATTATCTATTTAAATGTGGTAAGTACTCTTTTTATGCTTTCAACCATTCGTTCTGTGAGTTCACGAATTCCCTTTCGTTTGTTGAATCCGTCATTTGAGATCAACGCGCGAACCTTTTAGAATTTCAAACAAACGTAAGGTATGGTGGCAACTGCCAGTTAGAAGTCACCGTATCGTCAAACAGTGATCCCACCAGTTCAATTGAAAATGAGGTGGGCTCTACTACCATCTTGTTTAAAGTAATGTTCATGCCACCCAACTGCTTCACAGATTATTCGAATCTAAATTTCCTTCATACACTGTGTGATATGTGTGTGAAGAAAGAACATAAGTTCATGCCATCCAACTACATGCACCCCAGATGACTCAAATACAAATTTCCTTCACACACACACACACTGGTATTATGAATGTGTTATGATATATGTGAGCAGGGCCGGCTGGACCATAGGGGGAAAAAATTGTTTTTGCTAGAATTCTCTATATTTATTGTTATTTTTTTAAGTTTTGGGGCGCAAGACACTCAAAAATTAATTTTTACGTTTTCCAACCGTAGGTTGAAGAAGCGTATATGCTCCAGCTTTGTCCGTCTCCCTGTCCACCCGATAACTCGCGTAAAAATTATTCAATTTCAATTAAATTTTAGTATGTGGTAGGGGACAACCTGGGGACGAACCCTATTGAAAATAAGCGAAATGGGGTCAAAGGTCAGGACATAGGAGCGTGATCCATTCCAATCCTCTTATGCGTCATAACTTACGTGAAAATGCTTCGATTACGACAAAACTTTATCATGCTGTTTCGGAAGTAAACTGAACAGGTTATGCTGAATGTCATCGAAATGGGATCATAGGTCAGGGCACAGTAGCGAGAATTATTCCACAGCCATTATCCTCATAACTTGAGTAAAAATGCTTCTATCGCGACAAAACTTTAGTATGTTAGTCCAGAGGTATACTGAACCAATTATTTTTAATATCATTGAAATGGTATCAAAGGTCATGGCACATGAGTGAGATTTATTTCACAGCCATTATCCTCATAACTTGAGTAAAAATGCTTCTATTGCGACAAAACTTTAGTATGTTGTTCCGGAGGTATGTTGGAAAGACAAAACTTTAGTATGTTCTTCTGGTATGTTGGAAAGCGTATCATAATCAATGCATTGCATGATTTTACTAACCTGTTATAATTTTTTTTTTCAGTTTATACCCCCTCCTCAACTTATTTAAACCTTAAACTTTTCCATATTCATGAAATAAGAAATTATATTTCATCACATTTTGTGACTCCCTATTATATACTGAACAATTTGTGTGTAAACCTGGTACTGAAATTTAAAAAAAATAAAAAGAACAATATCAAAGTTGTATCTGGGCTATATATGGAGGCCAATCGTTCAGTGACTTTAAAAACAGTGTTGAAAAAAATAAGGCAATTTTTATACATGAGCGCGTATAAAAGGTGAATAAAGTATTTTAGTTATTCCACTTTCCATCAAAAATCAATCACTAAAACATGTACCAAGAAAAAATATATATATATACGAATTTATGTAAGAGGGATCGTTATTATTCAATACGCAAAAATGTTTGCTATGGAAAAATATTCGCTACGCAGATTAGTTAAAGCTATCTTTTTTATCATTTTGCAGGAAAGTTTTTATTAAGGTAATAAAGAAACCTAAACTTCCTCCTCTCCAGAAAGAAAGTCGTAGATTTCAGCACTGTCTATTCTCTTCCTCTCTCTTTGTCTGTCTGCGCCTGTCTGTCCGCCCGTCTCTCTGTCTCTCTCTCACTCAATGTCTGTCATTCAGTCTGTTGTCTGTCTGTCTGTATCTCTCTCACTCTGTCTGTCTGTATCTCTCTCACTCTGTCTGTCTGTCTCTCTCTAACTCTCTGTCTGTCTCTCTCACTCTGTCTATCTATCTATCTGTCTCTCTCACTCAATGTCTGTCTGTCTATCTATCTGTCTCTCTCACTCAATGTCTGTCTGTCTATCTATCTGTCTCTCTCACTCAATGTCTGTCTGTCTATCTCTCTGTCTCTCACTCTGTCTCTCGCTCAATGTCTGTCTCTCTCTCACTCTCTGTCTGTGTGTCTCTCTCTCTCTCTCACTCTGTCTGTCTGTCTGTCTCTCTCCCACTCAATGTCTCTCTGTCTGTCTCCCTCTCTCATTCTGTTTGTCGGCCTGTCTCTCCACCGCGGTGGCTGGTAGATGTTCAATGGAATATTTATTGCACAAGGTCCTTGCACTGTTGTGCTGCAATGCCCAGTTTTAAAATGCCCTTATAATTTTTTTGCCTTCTCTCTCTCTCTCTCTCTCTCTCTCTCTCTCTCTCTCTCTCTCTCTCTCTCTCTCTCTTTCTTTCATTAGTGCTTACGTGTTTATAATCGAGTGAAACGTTTTCAAGTACTGATGTGCTGCTCGGAATTTTGCTAGTTATTTTAGATTATCTCAGTTGCAATCAATCATCAATGGAGGAAAATTCAAACAATTCATGAGTCGCAACATAATAACTATATAAAAATTTATTATATTGAAACTTAGCTAGCCAGATATACATAGCCCCATTTGGTTGAAGTATCGTGCATGCATAAAAAAGTTATCTTCTCAAAAACTAATGCTTCCTAATTTTTTCTCTCCAAGTTTTTACTGCATTTTTTTATCTGTTCCTCAATGTACAAGTTCAAAATAGGAGGTGGGGGATGGATAAGTGGATATATGCAGATAGATTTGCTTTCGTATTTTCAGAAATAAGCTAAAGTTTAAAAAAAATGAAGCCCGATTGTGGATAAAATGATAAAATTTTAAAGATCAGTTTTCGTGCTGCTAAATTAGTCACGTTATCATTTTCTTGTGCTTGCTCTAAGTTTAAAAAATGAACACATTTTGAACGTCTTATATTGCCTTTTATTGGGATATCTTCTTGGGGAACGGGATGGTAGAGATTTGTGATGGATTGATAAAAGTCACCTGGTGAATTCCTATGAAATGGCCATATCCGTGTTTTAGTATTCTATAATTTTCAAGTTATTTGGAGAATTTCATGCTTTGTAAGATGAATGTTGTGACTATTTCTCAACTAATGTGAATTGTAAGCAAATATGCTGAGGCAAAGATTAGTTCTAACTTGCCAGTTCTAAACCGTTTTTTTTTGTTTTTTTTTGAGCTTGTTGAAATTCTCTGCAGATCATCAGTTCAGAGCTTTACAGTGTTTTCATTTTCAGTGTACAATGTAAGAAAAAAATCAGCAATTAAGATGTCAATGTTAGTGTTAGCATGCTAAAAACTGAAAACAAATGAGAGGTATTTGTATTAAATGTATCTCTGCTTTTTTTTAATGATTGATGTTAGTGTTTAAAGAAATTTGTGATGGTTTGGTGAAAGGCACATGGTAAATTCCAATGTAATGGTCATATCCGTTTTCTAGCATTCTATATTTTTCCAATTTTTTTTCAGAATTTTATGTTTTATCAGATGAATGTTGTAATTATTTCTCAACTAATGTGAATTGTAATCAAATATGCTAAGGCGAACTTTAGCTTTAATCTGCCATATTTAAAAGTCTTTTTTCGAGTTTGCTGATAGTCTTTGCGGTCCATCAGTTCAAAGCTTGACAGTCTTTTCATTTTCAGTGTACTACGCGTATGTCAAAATTAAGACGTCAGTTTTAGTTTGTACCTTTCAGAAACTGAAAAAAATCAGGTATTTTGTAATAACTTCATTTCTGTTTTTTTAATGATTGATATTATTGATAAAAGACAAGACTTTTTTGTAACCTAATGTGTTCCCATTAATGCAGCTCTTTCCTTTGCAAAGGCATAGTTAAATTTATAGTTGAGGCGCCAGCGTATGAGGGTCATGTTTGTACATTTTCTCCTTTAGATTCCACTCACAGGAAGAAATCTGAAGGAGAAAACGAGTGAATTCGGGAATATGTACAGTAGTATCTCCATGGATTCATTTGATGTGTGCCTAATTGCTTCATTAGCTGGCAACGACAGTAGCGTTCATCCTCATGCAGCAAAGCCACAAACTGTGTAATAATATTTGCGTTGATAGCTAAGGTCAAAGTAGACTCTTAATAAAAATGTGGTTCCACAGTTCTCTCTTTGGGAACAGCCTGGTGTGCTTCCTGATGATTTTCAAAAGCCGATGGGTTTTTTTTTGTTGAGAAGTTATGCTCCCATTTAAATGAAATCAGGCCTTTTCTGTAAGAAATGTGTACATCACTATGACGCTGTTTTCATGTGAACCTCCTGAACCAATGGCAAAGTAATCATGTATGTCTACATCCAACAGGTACACCTCTTGCAGTATCCTGACTTTGTATGACTGTAATTTCTAACCTCTGGAAGCCCTGTGAATGGTTGAATAAGATGCTCTTACTGGTGCCAAATTCCCCAATTACTTACGGGAAGATCGCAACAAATGATGGCCAACTTCCTCTACAAACTGTGGTGTCACTACTACTGGCTACACCTAGGACGTTTATCTCTAGCACTATTTTTTTTAATTGATATATTGCTTATTTGCTTTTGAATTGTCGGAGCACATCTATACATTCATTACTTCAGTTTTTCCTCCCCTGCAAATATTTGGTGTCTCGCTTCCATGTCATTTAAGTTTGATTAACGTATACTGAGCTTAGATACGTGATTTCCACAATTATATTTCAAAATTAAGTTGTGCCCCCCCTCCTCGAGTATAAACATTGCACATGAAACTAATGGTGGTGTAAAGTAAAACTAAGAAATGATTTGCAACGGTAACTATACTCATAATCGACAGACTCCTGAAATAATTTATCGTTATTTATTCTCGAATAATCACACAACTAAAATGCTAATGTAAGTTCACTGATAATACAAACATAGAACGAATGAGTTATTAAACAACGACTCCGCACTTTCTATTTAGTCTATTTTAAACAGTCTTACCCTGAATTGCTATCCATTTGGTACTTAACACAAAACAGTTTACATTCCAGTGAAAATCCTTTTCGGTGATCGTAATGCATGTACTCTTTTCGAGCACTTTTTGTAAGAACAACAAACAGCGAGTTCCCGCACATCACTGCGACGTCATTCCAACTAATCCAGGGTCGTGATCCCATAATTCTCTGTAACGAGCTGCTGGCTGTCGGCATCCACGCAAGCACGAACCGAAACTCACAAATGCAAACTTGCAGCAGGTGTTCGACGAAAATAAAAGAAACAAGCAAAGGAAGTCATCATCCAACAATTAAGCTGATTACTGGGCATTTGTTAAAAATGACTAAGTCATCACTTCTGATGATCACTGCAGGTAAATACGTTCTAGCAGGGTGTGAAAGGATACAGGATAAGTTATATAAGTTCTAACTGGGTGTAACACATGATACAGGGTAAGTTCTATCTTGTATCGTTTGTTCAGTCAGTAATTAACGTCTTGAGAAGGCACCATACTATATAAATTTAAAGTGTCTCGAATGTAAAAATCATTGATTTTTCAGTCAAGCTTGGGTAAACTGAAAATTGGTTTTGTATGTGCCATAGGTAGAATATCCTCGAACGCATTTGTTTGTACAGGTGCATTCGCAACAAAAGATGTAGAATCTATGTGTAACACACAATTAACATTTGTTAAGAACAGTGTTTCTTCATGAATATTTCATTCTTATAACTTCTCTTTTGAAATCTGAGAAAACTCATGAGTAAATTGTCTTTATCTTTCTTCATTCAGTAAGCATAAGTTTCAATACGGGCTGTTACTACATTACCCATGTTTATCAAGAATTAACTAGTACACCATGAATTGTCCTTATTGGAGTTCATTTTTGAAATGCTAAAAGTAATTTTTGGAAATGATAAAAAAATATCTATCCTGGTGCAAACGAAATTTTCAGGAACATTTTTATAGATAATTATTTGTCAGATATATTATGCAAAACCTTGTTCAGATTTGTTAGAAATGTTTCACATTTCTGTTCCCTGAAGGCTTCAAATGTTTCTGGAACTTTTCTTTGTTTACTGTGGAACGTTCCTCAAAATCAAGTTCCAGCCTGTTTCAAGATTTTTCAGTAGCATGTGTAAAGTTCCACAGGACGCTTTCCGCTTTTGTGAAATGTTTTCAAGATTAATGTGGAATGTTCTTCAAAATCAGGCTGCCAGCCTGTTTCAAGATTTTTCAGTAGCATGTGTAAAGTTCCTCAAAGTTGTTGAAAAGGTTCCACAGGAGGCTTTCCGCTTTTGCGAAATGTTTTCAAGTTTATTGTGGAACGTTCCTCATAAAGATGCAGAAACCCTGGGACGGAATGTTTCAATAATGTGTGGAAGGTTGATCACTTTTGTTGAAAATGTTCCTCTCTTTATTGTGGAACGTTCCACAAAATCCTCCCGGGACAATGTTTCAGACTTCTTCAAAAATGTGTGGAACGTTTATCAGGATTTCTTGCATAACGTTTTCAAAAATGTTGACGCAGCTAAGCTGCCCCCTTTTTTGTGTAACGTTCCACAGATTTTTTTTTTTACAGTGTGGTGTTGCATTTTGGGTGGCCAGCAGTACATATTGATTAATAATAAAATTTAAATAACTCGTACTAATAATGGGTATAAATGAATATTATAACTATATTCATAAGTAATGGCTGGAAGTTATAATTAATAAGGAAGAAGAAGAAGAAAATATTTTTTTCGGAAAAGATGAATGATTCCTGTTTTACTTCATTATTAATTTATAATCATCAGTTAGCAGAGTAGAAAAACAGCAATCAATAAAAGTGAAATTAGCAATTAACTCTGAAGTAAAATAGTAGTGTTTGAAATTAATAAGGCGAAAATTATTTGAGGACAGGACGGTTTTTCATATAAATTCATTTTCTTCGGAAGAAAGCAGCTCAGTCTGAACAAGGACGAGTGGGCTTTGTTATCGTTATATCTGAAGCACTCCCTTTTCATTCAAGTGTTCCCTTACTTGAGCTGTCACCGGGAACATCTCTATAAGCAATCTGAAATGATCGACTAAAACATAATAATCCTGAGAGCATTGTTTCGGAAGAACCAGAAGATCTTCGGGACGAACATGCAGACATCTTTTTCTGTTTTTGTAAAGCTTTTTACTTATAAAAATATAAAATGAAAGTGAAATGAAAGCAATATAGGCAACAGTTTAAAGTAAACTGTGTTGAATAAAATATATGAATAGGAAAATAATATTTAATAATGACTAAAAAAGTAAATGTAACATTAAATAATGAATAAAAATAAAAGTGAAAACAAAATAAGTAATGTGAAAAAACAAAACTTGAATCACGAGATCAATAACAAATAAAAAGCTAAATTACTACAGAGAGAATAAATCAATAAATAAAATCTTTTAGCATCGAAAATGCAAGAAAATTATAAAAGCAAACTAAAAATGATCATGACAAACATTATGGCAAAAATAAAAATAAAAGAGGTTCTAATACTGAATAAATTAAGTAAAATTTGAAACTCTGGAAGTAATGAAGTGAAAATATTTCCTGTACAAATTTTCATCAATTTACATTTGCTCGCAAGAAGAGGAGTTCCATCTGAAGAAGGCAAGTGGGCTGAGTTATTCTAATATCTTAATTTCTCTTACTTCACGCATGTGCCTTCCGCTTCAAATATCACACGGGATACTTATATAAATGACGTGAAACGGCAAATGCAAATACACCCTCAATGCCACGAAAGCATTGTTTAAGATTATTATTACCACCACACAAAGTAACAACAGTACATGCACATATATGCTTTTTTCTATTTCTGAACAAAACATTAAAATAATAAGGATAGAAAAAAACTTCTTTCAACAGCTGAAAATAATGTAGAAAAAATGAAAACCAATGTACTTAAGCGAAAATAAAAAGTAAAAGTAGTGAATCACAAAAAATATAAATGCATATGAATTAACATAGGTACTTTAAATTTAGCATTAATGATTGATATAAAAAAGGCATATGAAACATAATAAATGTATGTATTATTCAGAATGTTTATAATGAATATTTAATAAAACATGAGACAAAGAAAAATATGAATTAAAAAAATAAAATTTTTGAGTTTCATATACTAATAACATTGACAATGAATGTAGTTTTGAAGAGAAGCAGATGAATGCACAATTTAAAAAAATAATAATGGCACTGGTATTAGCAATAAATAAAAATTGGAAATTTTATTGTGAGTAATAATTACGATAAAAGAAACAATTAATGAATTAAAATCATTATTAAGAATGACAAATGATGTTTCCGAAAGAAAGAGAAATACTGAAGAGAAACAGTACATTATATTATATCGCAACAAATAGAACAGAATAAATTGATCGAACCGACCAACAAATTGCGTATCTCCAATAATGCTTTTAATCAACTTTCATACGATTTCAAAAATAATTATCATAAGTTTGCAATACCTTGTAATTCCTGGATAGAGATTTTCTGAAGTGCCATATACCGTCTTACAGAGAATGTTCATAGATTTTTAGAACGTTTTTGATCAGAAATTACAGGAAATAAAAGAAGTTCAAAGAATTGAAACTGGCAACAGCGTGTTAAATGAATACGGAAGAAACATCTGCTGTAGTTAAATATCGTCTGCTAAGAAAATGGCGCACGTAAACAAGCTGTGGAAAGAAGGTTACGTTTTTGCTTTTTACGAAAAATATTTGTATTCTGTAATTAAGAAACGATGTGAAAATCAGGGAATTAGCATTTCTAAATGTAAAATAAGCAGTATTATTAATGGTAGAGGGAAAAATCGTCAAGCATTGCTTTTAACAGGAAAAAGAACACCAAGCGAATATACAAAACAGGTACGTGCTTTTGCGGCTATTTAAAAAATAAGATTCCTGGTCTTAACAGAAAATCCACCGACTCAAAGAGCAATCGCTAAGTCGTTACAAATATCTGCATCAACCGTAAACAAGGTAATAAACAAAGATTTGAATCTGAAAAAATATATACAATGTTGACCGCCTTTTGCCTAGGCACGTGGTTAAGCGCAGAACATTGTGTACTCTACTTTATGAAAATCACTTAGCCGGAGACACATAGAAATTTATGGTGACTATTGACGAAACGTGGATCTACCAAAACGACACTACCAAAAAAGGTCGATTTACAAAAGAACAGAAAAAGATTTACTTCCTAGAATCCAAAGAAAGTTTCAGTAAAAGATTCGTGAGTATTGCTAGTTTCTCATACAATGGGAAATTAAAGTTAAGAAAAGTTAAAAAGAATGTGAAAATCAATTCTACATATCACCAAAATAATGTTTTAACTCCTATATAAAAAGAGGAAATACCATTCCTGTATCCACAGAGCCTTCAAAGAGTAGAACTCCATCAGAATAAGGCTGCCAGTCACACACATACGTCCAAATCTCTCACTATTTCCTGAAGAAATGAAAGAAGAGACCAGTATCAGGTCTATACCTTTTGCTCATATTCCTTGAAAATCCCTGATGTGTCACCAATGGATTATTGTGCGTTCGGACTGCTAAAAAGAACGCTTTCTAAACGCAGACTTAAAACAATTATTGCACTATGGAAAGCAGTGGAAGAGGAGTGGAATAAAATACCTGTTCCAATTATAAGAAATGCCCTCTTATCTTGGATATCTAGATGTAGGTTCATAGTCCAGAGAAAGGGCTATCAGTTAGAAAGTTGAAGAAAGAAATAATTTATTTTAAACATTATTTATAGGTAAAAAATATTTCTAAAAAAAATGTGTGAACATCCTCTGTAGTTTACAGGTAAGGACTTTTGCAAATGTTAGTATCGTAATTTTGCTCGACCATATAACACCACTCGCATACCCGGACTGCTTCGCTTTAAGTGACAAAAACAGTTATACAGAATATATGTGGGACATCTCCGTCAGCTTATCTGCTACACACTTTTTGTATCTCAGTAGTTTTACTTTTATTTTTTTTAAAACACGAAAATTTTCAGAATCACGATAAAACTTCTGCTACGTGTGTGGACGTTTTACAGCGAAAGCTCATAAAAAAAATTAACAACAATATGTGATGTGCCTGCCTCACAGGATGCACAGGATATAAAGGCAGATAGCAGCGATAACCAACGCCCGCGTAGCTCAATTGGTAGAGCAACTTATTCCGGAATGAGGAGACCCGGGTTCGAGCCCCGGCGTGGACAAAAATGACGGAGAAATTAACTTCGTTATAAATACCCAAATTTGAATATTCTTTCTTTGGTTGCCGAAGTAAAGATTAAGACAAAAACTGTTTGGGCATATGTGCTGTATCCTCAGAATCAAAAATCTGAAGACGCCGTTAAATTGAAAATTTAAATCTTGCTGTCAATTAACGATTTGCTTTGCCCATGCCATTGTTATGGTACAGAGACAACCGATCACCTATCTTAAGAGCTACTTTTTTTGCATAACAAATGTATCAGATGCGCCTGAAGAAACAGCTAGAAAAGAATGGAATATTGTAATGTGTATTAATTACAACTAGGACTGCGAAAGGCGCTCAGATTCTACACTGGTGTGCAAAAATTAAGGACGAAGAGGAAAAATTAGCATAACAGCAGAACGAGCAAGCAGAACGGACCGAAAGACCACTCAGGAGATAGACTAGGGCCCGGTACGGTAGGGCATGCGCATATATGCAGCATGACGTAGGGTGGGAGTGTCGGAAAGGTATAAAGCAAACGGGCGGTGTACGCTCAGCAATTCGGTGAAAGCTATTGCACGGTGTACATCGGTTTGAACGACGTCGAGTTGCTACCACCGTGTGATACGGCCAACAGGCAATCCAGTAGACGACATCTGGATGTGACTAGTGTTGCCGAGGAGTTCGGGATCGCTGACAGCATCGTTTCACGAGCTCGGAGAGCCTTTCAAACGACAGGAGCAGCTGTCCGAGAGTTCAGCAGTGGTCGTCCACGAGCAACCACGGCGGCGGACGACCGGTATATTTTCCTACAGGCGAAGAGAGACTGACCGCAGACAGCGGGAGAAATTGTACGGCACATGCAACGGACAACTGGACGTCCGTTATCGCGTTTTACCGTGGCTAGGAGGCTGCACAAAGGTTGTCTATTTGCACGACGACCAGTACGTGTGTGCCATAAACGCCCGCTTATCGGAAACGGCGGTTTCTGTGGTACCAGGAACAGAAGAACTGGACACATCAGCAGTGGGGTCAAGTTCTCTTTACGGATGAGAGACGATTCAGTCTGACGAGCGATTCTGGACGTATACACATCTAGAGAGAGCAGGTAACACGCAATCACACCTCCAACATCATCGAAAGGGACCGGTTTGGAGGTGGCGGAGTTCTCGTTTGGGGCGGTATCATGCTTGGTAGCCGTACTGACCTCCACATCTTCCAAGGAGGTTCAGTCACTGGTGTCCGCTATTGTACCGAGGTTCTCCTACCTCACGTGCGTATGTTTAGAGGTGCTGTAGGTCCTGAGTTCCTCTTCATGGACGGCAACGCTACACCTCATCGTACAGTGGATGTCGCACAGCTGTTGGAGAGTGAAGATATTCAACACATGGATTGGCCTGCAAGGTCCCCGGACCTAAATCCAATAGAACACGTGTGGGACCTTCTCGGGAGACGCTTGGCAGCACGTCACCAGCCGCCAGCAACGATTCCGCAGCTGCGATTGGCGCTACAAGAGGAATGGGCCGCGATGCCTCAATAGCTCCTTGACAACCTCGTTCTCAGCATGGACAGACGTTGTAAATCCTGCAACGCAGTCAGGGGTGATCATATCCCTTACTAAAGACTGGATTCTTCTTGGCAGCCGCCTGTCACATGGACGTTTCTGTCTTCTGTCCAGTTGTGCTCGAGGCTACCTTTTCAATACAGTGCCTTTGCATCCTTTGGATTCCTTGTTTGGACGGTTTTGCTCACTTGTCCTATATTCTTACATCTTGGGGATCTTATGGTATGATTTGAGTCGATGTGGAGCACTTCTGCACAACGTTAAATTCGAAAATCCGTCTCGTCCTTAATTTTTGCACGACAGTGTACCTGTAAAAGTCATCCGGTAATCATGGGTGGGGGAAGGGTGATAAAGTAATGGGTATTCTTCTGTTGCATACTTTACGAAACAGTCTGATTTATAATATTTTGACTATTAGCTAGATAGCAATAGCTAGAAGAGTTGAATTACTTGACTGAAAATTTAATATTATCTTAAGAGTAAGCTGAATTACTTATTTCCTGTCTATATATATTGGAGTTTTCAATCTGCTTGAGCAAAATTTACAATTTGCCAAAAGGAAAATGAATCGATTTATTTCAAAATGTTTGGGTACGGAAGATAGTTTGAGTTCCTGATGTGGGCCTTATGAACGCAATGGAATTGAACGGAAACGCAATGAAGTGAGTTTATTCTAAATTTAAAGGCAAGTTACGAGCAAAATGAAAGTCAGTTCTAGTCAGTTCCTGTATGTCACTCTGTTGGCTTTAATGAAAAGAAGAACGCAAGCTATGGAAGTATGTCCAAGATTCCTTTTTCTGGAAATTACTGTCACTACCTATGGGAATGTGGCGGTTTTATTTACGCTTTCCAACCGTAGTTTGAAGAACCAACCTTGTTAATAAAATTGTGTTGAACTGAAGAAGCGTATATGCTTTTGCTTCTTTTTCCGTATGTCCGTCTGTCGGCAGGATAACTTGCGTAAAAATGGTTCGATTTCGATGAAATTTTAATATGTGGTAGGGGACAACCTGGGGAGGGACCCTATTTAAAATGGGACAAATGGGGTCAAAGGTCACGACATAGGAGCGGGATCCCTTCCATTACCCTTATGACTCATAACTTGCGTAAATATGGTTCGGTTTGAATAAAATTTTACTATGTGGTAGGGGACCGCCTGGGTACAAACCCTATTGAAAATGGGTGAAGTGGGGTCAAAGGTCAGGACATAAGAATGGGATGCATTACATTGCCGCTATGTGTCATAACATGCGCAAAAATGGTTCGATTTCGATGAAATTTTAATATGCGGTAGGAGACAACCTGGGGAGGAACCCTATTGAAAATGGGACAATTGAGGTCAAAGGTCACGACATAGGATCGGGATCCATTCCATCGCCCTTATCCCATACTATTAAGCTGTACGTCAAGTAATTTTGCTTCCTATACTTCCAATGGAAAAACTTTTGTACACATTTCCTTCACAATTAGTGTGTTCCCAAGGATGGAAATTTGAACAACGACTAAAATAACTTCTATTATAACTTGGAATACTTAATATTTTCTAAAACATAACCATAATTATATTAAAAACAATAACATTTCCTTTGGTGGTGTTGAAACCAGAAAAAAGATGGCGCGACCTGTACTTTGATGACGTCAGTAGACAAATAAATGTTGGATTGCATAATTATGGTTATGTTTTAGAAAATATTAAGTATTCCAAGTTATAAAATGAAGCTATTTTAATCGATGTTCAAATTTTCATCCTTGGTAACGCGTTAATTGTGAAGAAAATGTGTACAGAAGTTTTCCCATTGGAAGTATAGGAAGCAAAATTACCTGACGTTCACCTTAAAGGAGCAATTCTTGTATCTATGTAAATGTTATTTTGAAAACGGCTCTAAGGATGTTGATGAAAGTCGTTAACCTACCTTTTTCTGGTACTACACTGCTGGCCACCCAAAATGCAACACCAAGAAGGACACGAGATAGCAAAGCCTGATTTACTGGACACGTAACAACAGATACAAAGATGAAACGATTGAGCTTACAGGCCCGTGTGACTTGCGGAACACGCAGACATCAATAGTTCATGTGGCCCACATGGCTGGCAATAACGGCCGCGGCATCGAGCGAAAGAGCCTTTCGATGTGGGCTTGGGGTATGTCGGTCCAGGCTGCTTCCACACGTTGCCACAGTCGATCAGGCGTAGCCGCGGGCGGTGCTTGCCAGGCCACTCGGTTGCCGATCAGCGACCAGACATGTTCGATGGGCGAAACTTCAGGAGAACAGGCGGACCATGGCGGCAGTGACACCTGGTGGGCTGTGATGATTTGTTGCACGATGCGTGCCACGTGCAAGCGCGCATTGTTCTGTTGAAACGTTGCCGCTAGCAGGTCCTGCAGGTTAAAGAGTTCTACAGGCTCAAAAACGTCGGAGATGTAGCGGTGGCTGTTGAGTGTACCGGCGATGCGTACCAGAGGGGTGCGGGTGTCATATCCAATTGCGCCCCAAACCATAACGGCAGGCGACACACCGGTATGGCGATGTATAATGCAGGCGTCACACAGTCTCTCGCTGGGGTGCCGCCACACGCGGATCCGACCATCGTGGTGTTGCAGGCAGAAGCAGGATTCGTCGGAGAAGACAATATGGTGCCATTCCGTAGTCCAGGTGCGGCGCTCAACGGCCCACTGCCGCCGCACTCGCCGGTGGTGTAACGTCAATGGTAATCGGAGCAATGGGCGCCGTGCGACAAGTCCCCGCTCCTGCAGACGACTTCGAACGGTGTGTGCTGTTACAGGTTGTTGCGCAACACACCCTAATTCCTGCGCTAACGTTCGTGATGTGGTGGTGCGAGCCGTCAATGCCCGCCGCAAAACATGCCGATCCTCTCGTTCGGTGGTGTGCAGCGGCTGCGGCAATCTCCCACGTCGGTCCGTCCGCCCCTCCTGCACCCACCGAATCCATACTCGCCTTACTGTGGCTGGATGTCGTACCACACGGGCACCGATGTCTCGGTACGGTAAACCGCTGTCGCGATAAGCCACTATTCGTCCTCTGTTGAACTCCGAAACATGCTGGAATGACTGCCGTATTCTGCGACGAGGCATCAGGAAGGTTCCCACGCACAGGTCCGGCAGCACAACACACTTCCACTACTTACATCCCGCCTTCTGTGCACCCTTCTTATAGTGCTTTTCGGTGGCGTGCCGGGAGCACATGATTTTCATATGCCCTGCAATGCTAGTCGTTTGCATGTCCTCTTGCGGGCGATGCATGCTGCGAATTTCAGGCAAATCGGATGCTTCCTTCTTGGTGTTGCATTTTCGGTGGCCAGCAGTGTAGAAATCGATTTAGCTTTATCTCGACTTTCGAAAAATTCGTTTAGTGGGTTAAATAACTACCCCGAATTACCACGTTTTTAGTGTCATGGCGTCGTCCTATTAATGTTTCTCATGGTTAGAAATCTTATGACGTCACACTCTCGCGATTCAGATGTTGGCGCGCGGTCACGCCATCTGCCTCATTACGTCAGGCGTTGTATGTGGATCCTATTAAAGTTTTATGACGTCACACTCTTGCGACTATCTGTCTCATAACGTCACGCGTTCTGTGCATGTTACGCTTAACTTCTATTTTCTTCTAGAACAAAAAGTGAGTTGTGCCAAGGCCATATTTATACCTCACCAGGCCTGCAACAAGGTCACATGACTTATCCGTGACGTCACAATCGTAGGGCTACTCTTTTTCAGTAGACCTATGTATTTGACTCGTTTCGTAGTTTGTTTACGCTTTCCAGCCGTAGGTTGAAAAAGCGTACATGCTCCAGCTTTGTCCGCCTGTCCGCACGATAACTCGCGTAAAAATTGTTCGATTTCGATGAAATTTTAGTATGTTATAGGGGACCACCTGGGGACGAACCCTATTCAAAATGGACGAAATGGGGTCAAAGGTCACGACATAGGAGCGGGATACATTCCATTGACTTTATGCGTCATACCTTGCGTAAATATGGTTCCATTTCGATGAAAATTTAGTATGTCGTAGGGGACCACCTAGGGACAAAACCTATTGAAAATGTGTGAAGTGGGGTCAAAGGTCAGGACATAGGAGGTGGATGCATTCCATTGCCCTTATGCGTCATAACTTGCGGAAACATGGTTCGATTTCGATGAAATGTTAGTATGTGGTAGGGGACCACCTGGGAACGAATCCTGTTGAAAATGGACGAAATGGGGTCAAAGGTCACGATAAAAGAGCGAGATCCATTCTATTGCCCTTATGCGTCATAACTTGCATAAATATAGTTTGATTTCAGTGAAATTTTAGTATGTCTTAGGGGACCACCTAAGGACGAACTCTATTGAAAATGGGTTAAGCGGGGTCAAAGGTCAGGACATAGGATTGGGATTCATTCTATCGCACTTATATGTTATAACTTACGTAAAAAAGCTTCGATTGAGACAACACTTTACCATGTTGTTCCGGAAATATACTTTACCGGTTCTGTTGAATATCATCGAAATGGTGTCAAAGGTCAGGACATTGGAGCGAGATTTGTTCTACAGCCATTATCCTCATAACTTGAGTAATAACTTAAGTAATGCTTTCCGGTATGTTGGAAAGCGTATCATAATCAATGTATTGCATAATTTTACTAACTTGTATTAATTTTACGAATATATTTCAACAGATATATCACGAAAACCTTCCATTTTCTATATCAGTGGGTCAGTCATACGATAGAATATTGCACTGTACAGAAACGGGAATGTAGTTGTGCCAGACAAAGGCCATGCACAATATTTTCCGTTGGTGGAAGCGTAATGAAGAGATACTTCTTCCGCCTTTGCGTACAAATATATAACTAACACTGAAATTAATAAAGGTACTGGATAAAGAAAGTAATGGACTCGCTACCTAAATTTTCCACTTTAACAGAAAAGAAACTAAAAAAGAAGCTTTCGTTGAACTGCAGATTAAGCAGTTTCCCAAAAATATGTTTTTGAATTAAAGCTACAGGACGTTAAATACTCAGCTTGGCGATCATTTAAAGCGGTACTACAAGATATTTAGGAAAAAGAAATCGCTTGTGTCAATTTAACTGCAAAGTGTTAAAAATTTGGGCCAATGAATGTCTGCCGCCCGGGTCCACAGTGGTCAAAGCGGTGGCTTCTGATCGGACGGTCACGTTTGCTTGTGATCCTGCACTTTGAGTGATCTTAGCTATTTTTGAAAGTTCCTGTTAGGTATTTTATGTATTTAGTTCTGTGAATGTTGTATGCTTAAGTTGAACCCACAAATTCGATGGAACAGCTTTTATTTATTTTTTTTGTCTTTTTTTGTGTTTTTTACAACGACGTGGGTGACTAGGTCGGTTACTCACTTCTGTGTTACAAGGTTACTCAGGGATAGTACCTATGCCTTCAAGCATACTGTTGAAGGTGGGTTTCTCTGTTTTTAGTGTTGCAAGCCGCAACACTAGGTCTTAGTTTAAGTTCTGTGTTAGTAGTCCAGATGACTACGACCTCAGCGTCTAAGTCGACGTCTGATGCTTCTGTGCCTATTCTACTCGAATATTCTATATCAACGACGAGTGTGTCTGCTTCAAAGGATATATCAGCAATCGATACCTCCACTGTGATTTGTCATTCTTCGGAAAGTGTGTTAAGTGTTGGGAAACAAAATGCGAATGACGGGGTCGGAGCCGTGGGCCCACCCCCACCCCTCTCAGCACCTATGCGACTGCTGTCCGTCCTGCGAATGTACCTTCTGCAGCTGCAATAGACTCTCAATACACGATTACACGTGTGGATACAGTTTTACGACTGAAAGTTCCGGATGACTCTGTTCTGGCTAAGCGTTTTTCAGAAAACTTATCTTTCACTGTTTATGTTCCTGCCCTAAAGGACACCCCAATCCCTCGGTACCTGGATGCAATTTCTACGGTTGTTTCCAGGGAATCCATCAAATCAGCCATCCGTTTTGGTGGGGGAATCGAAGTGCGTTTTACCCTAAAATCTGCTGTTGAAACTATTCTTCAATGTGGTGTAGACATTGGTACTGTGCATCTGAAACCGACACCATTTATTCAGCGCCTTGTTACCGACACTCTGACACCCGTTCCATCGGGATTTCCTGATGAACTAATAGTAGATGCGCTTAGTTCCATCCGCAGATTAGTAGGTACAACAAAATTTCTCGCCGCTGCAGGCGTAAACATCCCCTATGCATATGTGCAAGGAGGACGTCGTCAGTACATGGTGATTTTCCCTACGGAACAGGCTTTGAAGGACAGGCCTACCTCCGTTGAGGTTATTACAGACTCAAGAAAATACTCGTTTGACTTATTTGCAGGAATGCAGTGCTTTTTTGTTGTAAAGGGGAAGGACATCGGGTGACCTCGTGTCCTCACAGAAATGTGCAGAATAATTCTACTTCAAATCCTGGAGCCGTTGAGTCATCATTCTGTTCTGAGCCGTCGGTTGCCCAGACACCAAGCCTGATATCAGTAGATGATGCTATGTTGAGTACGAACAGCACAATTCAGAGTCTTATTATTAATAACTCTGCAGCTCAGCAATCCCCTTCTGTGGAAGTACCTGATAGTGGTTATCAATTAGAAGATTACCCTGCCTTGCCACCGTCGGGTGGAACACGATTTTCTACAACAACGTGTAAGAGACCTTTGACCCCGAACTCTCCTAAAAAATAGAGAGGTCGACGACAAACCAGGTCGAGCTCGAAAGGGGCACGTTCTGGTGGACCCTCTCAGTCGCCGAGTCTTGAACGAAGCAGCTCTTCCACTACAACCCTAAAACAGACTGAAACCAGTGTGAGCTATCAGGAGGTTGAAATGGAAATACCTGATAATCTCAGTTTCACCACGTCGACACATTCTGATATTGAACCATGTCCAGAGTGTGCGGAAGACTTTGATAGATATCTTAAAGATATAGAAGTGCCAGTTGCGCCATTATCATATTTCAAAATAGTTTCTCTCTATGCGGTTCCTAAGAGAACTAGCATCATGAAAATTCCTTGCATTAAAAAAAATCTGTCTAGAGTGCCGGAATTGGTTTCACAGCTATCTTTTTTACATGAACTGTTCCACAAGCACTCGACCACCACACCAAAAGTGAACTTATTTTGTCGACGTAGTCGTTATCTATTAACAATGCTTGATAAACAGGTTGAGGGGGTTTTACAGCCACCAAAACGAACTCTAAGGAAATATTTGTTTCTTTTAACGGCGGAGGTTTAGCGGCGTTAGCAGCAAATGCATTGGGTTTTGAAGATGTCCGACATTTAAAAGCGGCTGTTCTAATGTTGCAAGAGACCAACTCTTCTGCAGGAATCAATTTTGCTCGCTGGCACCGCTGGCCTTATGTTTTTATCAAAAATACCAGACACATGTGCTTCCGGAACTGCAATAGCATTTCATTCCCGATTTCACTTTATGTTACAGGAAATTGTCGAGTCCCAGAGCCGCCTGGGAGTTTTTCAATGTATTTCGTTTTATCTTCAGTCCAGTCGAATTCATCTATTAAATATTAATATACCTCAAAATACTGTAAAAATGAAGCTACTGATCTCCTGGTTCATGTTGCTGCCGTTCTTGCGAATATTCCCCCGTCAGATTTTATTCTTTTTGCTGGTGATTTTAATTGTACACTTCAATATTACTTTGATACAGATAATTCACACGAAAGCCGTCATTCTTTAGTTTCTCAGCTCTCTCAGATTGTCTTCAACTTTGACCTCCAAGATGCCTTCAGATATATGCACCCAACTGAACGAGAGTTTTCTTGGTTCCCCCCTATTCACGTAAATTGTGCTGCAGCCAGACTTGATCGATTTTATGTCTCCCGTTTAATTCGTCCGTCTATTATTTCAGTCAATCACGCACCCTCTGTTTCTTCAGACCATAAACCAGTTATTATTTCCCTCTGTTTTCAGTCTATTGGTATTCCACGGCCGAGTGTTTGGTCTTTAGATGATTCGTGTCTTCAAGATCCTGATTTTACTACTGAAGTTGTTCATATTATCACTCAAGCTGTTACTCAATTGTCTTTTGTTTCCGATCCAGCGGCTCTGTGGATCTCGACAAAACAATCTATTGTAGCTTGGGCAAAGAAATATTCCTTTACTCTCAGAACCCGGCGTAATATGACTGTGGACAGTCTCCTGCGTGCGCTTCAGCAAATCCCACGAAACTCATCGAATTATGATGCCCTTGAAGCGAAATTACGAGAATGTCTTCATGCCTCTGTTTCAAATGTACTGACCAGTCTGAAATACTCATTTCTCAGATTCGAAGAAAATCCTTTTCGCAGTCTCCGTTCCCTCGAGGTACGAAGAAAAAACATAATACCGTTGTACAACTCACCCTCTCTAATGGTTCAGTAACTACTGACCCATATGTTATATGTAATCAAACTCATGCGTATTATAGTCAACGTTTTCAACCTAAAGTAACACAGCCAGCCTCTTCTGCACCACTTTTGCAAGACCTTCCGCAAGTTTCCGAATGCTATGTGTCCTCTCTAAATGCTCAGATCACCCGTCAAGAAATCCGCAATTCGATTTACAGTTTAAATGATCGTTCCTCACCTTGAGAGGATGGGCTTCCCTTAAAATTCTACAAAATATTCTTTCCTTATCTCATGCCACGTTTCTTCAGTTGCTATAATTTCCTTTTTTCGTCTTCTAGTTCTTCTTCCAATGCTTTCAGTTTTGCTCTGCTTCGCCTTATTCCTAAATCTGGCTATCTTGGTCTTTTATCTAACTGACGACCCATCTCTATACTTAATACTGACTATAAAATTTTTGCTAAACTACTCGCACTCCGTCTGAATCTTGTCCTATCCTATTTAATTCATCCTGACCAAACTTACACTGTTTCCACCCGCTCTATCGCCTCTAATATTAGCACGATCCGTGATCTTAACACTCTCGCGTCCCAGCTCGCAGAACCCCTTGCTGACGTCAATATTGATCAACAACAAGCCTTTGATTCCATTAACATTCTTATCTCTTTACTGTCATTTAACGCTTTGGATTCCCTCCCTTCTTCTGCCAGGCTCTTTCTAATCTGTATTCAAACTCTTTTTTTCGGGTTCGCACTTCGACTTTTATCACTTCTGATATCCCTTTCTCTAACGGTATCCGGCAGGACTGTCCCCTGTCGGGTCAGCTTTTGCACTCTGTTTTGAACCTCTTCTAATCTGTCTCTGTTTTCGACCTCTTTCTTCTTTCCCCGTGGAGTTGTGTGCACCCTGCGCCATCACACTGTCTTGACTGCATATGCCGATGACTTGACGTTATTTTTACGAACAGAATCTTCTTTTGGAACTCTATTATCAACATATAACGAATATGCCATAATTTCTGGATCAGCCTTAAACACTGAAAATGCTCAGGTCTATAGACTGGAGCGTGGGCGACCCGTGGCGACCGTCCGTGGGAGGCCCGATGATCTTCAAACGTAGTCAAGTTTCTTGGTGTGCACTTCAGAAAACCGGAGGCGGTCGCTGCTGCAACATGGACCCCCTCGTTCATCAAATTAATCGAAGACTTGTACCTCTCCGTCAGCTCAAACCCTTTCTTTCATTTTTTAGTCGGGCAATGCTACTAAACGTGTTTGTGCAACCGAAATTGTTTCACAGCTGGATTGCTCACATGCCGCCACCTTTCTTGCTGAATCATCTGCAGAGAACCTGTGTGGACTTCATTTGGAATATTATTCATTGGGTGCATCGCTTCACGCTTTCTCTTCCGATTCCTTATGGTGGTCTCTCTCTTGCTGACATCACTCAAAACTTTCA
Source organism: Macrothele yani (assembly GCA_039090855.1). NCBI lineage: Eukaryota > Metazoa > Arthropoda > Arachnida > Araneae > Macrothelidae > Macrothele > Macrothele yani. The sequence continues at coordinate 2,321,316 of CM077012.1, forward strand.
AGCCTTCCATCTTCATAACTTTCTTAAGATTTTTTCAACGCCTCTCGATACTCTGTTCTTCCCCCGGTCCCCACCTTACAGTTCAAACTTTTCTGCGAATGGACCTGTTCCCATTCATTCCCAATCATTTTTCTGAAACTTACAAGTATGCACTTACCCTTTGGCTTTCCCTGAACCCTGTCCGACTCCTTCCCTTCCACTACTAATGACCTCCTGGCAGAACCCCTCTTCTTTTCCTCTGCTATCCGCTCTTCTACCTCTTCCTACCTTCACTTCCTCATGGCTTGCCAGTGGAGTTGTGAAGGTCTCTCAACTCGTTGACATTGATCTCCGTTGGAAACCTTATTCTCGCATTTCTCCCTTGTTTGTAGATACCCCTGTTCATCGCGCTCAACTTTGGCATATCCAGATTTGCATTCAGAGACTCTACCCACAACTTGCCAATCAGAATGGACTTATCCAGAACTCATCAGCTTCACTCAGTCTCCCGTTCATTATTTATCTAAACGACAAGCCGTTTCTTCCACATCAAGTATCTGCTAAACTCATCTATAGGCATTTCATTACATATTTTACCGATCCTCCAATGCCGATTCCCTCCGTGTTAGAGGCAGAAGTACCAGCAACATGGAGTGATCCACTAACAGCCTTGGCTACTCCAAAAGCAAAGGGTATCTATTGGTTACATCTACATAGTCGCTTATTAACCCAACGCACCCTTCGTCGTTTTCGGCATCTTACATCGTCACTGTGTTATATTTTGCAATGCGGAGGGGATGTATTTCACTCATACTCGATGTGCTTGTTTTTACAGCCTTTGTTTTCATTGATGTTTCTTTTGCTTCAGAATGTTTGTGCTGCTTTACACACCATTTTCTTTATAATGTTCTCCGCTGACATCACCCGTCTGCTTTATCACACAATTCTGTATATATTTTTCTCATATTGCAAGCAAAATATACAATTTATCAGTACTATCATATGAGTGTCGATTGTCCTACCCTTAGACGTTATAAGGTGGCAAGACGTTTTCTATCTCGCAGCTACCGTCAGTCTGTGACTGCGATATTGCAGATCGAGTATGATACTGCAAACACGAGTAACAGTCTTGACAGTTTCATGCTAAGTGGTCCCCAAGTCATATCTGGTTTAATAGGAATAATGATATTGTAACACTAACCGTGTAACGTCCACGACATTTTGTTGTGGTCAGATATGTCTCTGTATTGTACTGGAGCGTTTGCTTTTTTTTGCACTATGTTGTGAGTGTTTTTGTATATTTATGCAGGTTAGTTGCCCGACGAAGTGTTCAACATAACCTCTTTCCCCATAAATTACTGATGGGGAATATGTCGTTTTATTTGACTGCCTAGTTAAGTTTCTCTGTTCAGTTTAAAAACGTAAGTGTCACATGAATTGTTCTGCCTCATTGATTGTCACGTGAGAGTATCTTATGTTATTAGGTTGCATCGTCATGTGTTCTTAAGGTTTTTCCCCCATCATTCGCGTTTATAACTGAATTTTGTATTTATTGTTGGGGAAAATTGAATGCTTCAAATTGCTTGCACTGTCTAGCGATAACATAATGTTTTTTTTTCTGCATTATCGAACACATAGTGGTTAAAAAGAATTTTACTACGTCAGAAGTATTTTCAGCTGTGGCATTTGCCTTTGCAATCCTTTTGTTAGAGAGACAGATTAATATAGCTATTTAGATTTTGTCTAACAATAAGTACTTTCTCTGTATGAAAATGAAGGTTTCTTTAAGATAATGTAATGCTCATCTTTTGTAAAATCACGCAGTTTTCTGTACTTCTAATTTACGATTCTTCCCTTTGAATTTAGCAACATTTGCAATATATACTATATATTGAATTTTTGTATTTATCACATCTGAATGAAGAGTCCTTTTTGTTTGTTTGTTGCATCTAATGTTACGAGATTTTTACTCATCTAATTTTTCCGCAGCTTGTCGATGAAAAACGTCTGTGTTTATAGATTGAGAAGTAGATGATTTATGTTTTGAAGTGAAATTGATTCGTATGTATAATGTTTTTTTTTTTTTTTGTTGAAAATTATGTTGCTCATAGAGTTTCACTTAGATATATCTTTTTATGAAAAATTGTGGTTCTTACAGACAGACAGAAGACCAGTTTTGCATTAGAAGCAGCGTATCCGCGTTAAGAAGGGTTTTTCTTTGAGAGTTAAGATTTACGCTTATTTTTTTTCATGATTCTTGATGAATTATTATGTCTGTCGAAAAAATAGTTTTACAGACAGACAGGAAAAATTCAATTTATTTTGTTGTTAGTGATAGCGTACATGTTACGAGCGAGGTTTTTTTTCCTGGCTTGAATGTTACTATATGTTTTTTTTTCATGGTCGTTGTTGAATAACAAAGTCTTTTGTAGTGGTCAATGCAGACAGACAGAAAAATCAATTTAATTGTATGTATCAGAAATAATTACTGATTGGTTTTGCTTGACGGATGAATGACATGATGAAATATTTTTAACTTTGTGCGGCCTTTGACAATGTTCAGTTGTACAGATTTTGTGTTTTGTTCAAATTTTAATGTTCATTATTGTGAATTACCTGTTGTTGTTTTTTTTCTATTTTTTTTTTTTTTTGGCTTTTTGTGGTCGACGGAGAATGTTAAATTGATCTCGTTTTTTGTTTCCTGTCATTGAAATTTCGCAATATTCTATGTTTGTTGAGAGTCTTTTTGCCCTCTAAGTAAAATATGCCAAATTGGCAATAACTGTTCCCCGTGAACTTACTGTAAATATTGTTTATATGGTTTAATGGCAATAAAGATATTTTGAAGTTCTGATCATTCGTCCGAGATGGGTCCGAGTTCTAATTCCGGTGAGGCATGGATGTTGTGTTTGTCTAACTGCCCTGGAACCAGTGGCCCTAAATTAGGGACGGGAGACTGCTTATAGCCTACTAAGTTGCTTACGGTGGTAGTTAAACCTCCATTCAAAATTTAAAAAAATTAACGTCTTCGAACATTCATTTTCTTTGCTCCTTGCTAGAGTTTTTCTCCCGAAAACTTAGGAGGCGTAAGTGACGAGGAAGGCGACAGCTTTCATGAGAATATTTCCACGATGGATGCCATGGTATAATGAATAAGGCTTTTGCTACCAAGCTAATTATTGTGAATATAGCTTTCACTAATACTATAATGAATTCAATGCTTGTACTAAGCTTCTAATAGTGAATTCAAATGGTTGTTGTTACTAATAACACTAAATGAAATAAACCTAACAGCCATACAGAGGTCTGACAGTAACTATGAACTGAGAAAAACGTACTTACAACAAATTCTTTATTATTGAGACTTCTCGCTCTCACATAAACGAACTCTCTTTATACAGCTCCAAACGCTCTTCCCGTACAACAACAAACGCTCTCCTTCACATAAACCAACGCTCTCTCCGTGCAACAACAAACGCTCTCCCTACACACATCAACAAAAAGCTCTCTCTAAGTATCGTTGAAAGCGCCTATTTATACTGGCTACCACCACGTCATGACTTACACTCATTGCCAGATCTCATTCAGCGGGAGAAATAACATCTCGTTCAGTAAGAAGATAATTTACATAGTAAAATAAAATAACCAGAGATAGTAAAATCAAAAGGAAAGTGAATCGAGAGTATACGTTACAATGGCACGAGTGCCGCTGGAGTCCTTGTACGATGTCTTTGAAAATTCATTTTCTTCGCTCCCTGCTAGATTTTATCAGCAGAAATTTAGGAGACGTATAAGTAGGGGAAAAGGCTACAGGTCGCATGAGGATATATCCACGATGGATAACATTAGACGAATGGCGTTGGACGCAACAGTCGATGATGAGACGAAGTCTATCTGACGCAAATACGTTAAAGGAAAATAGACTGGCAAAAATCATGCAACTTGCGGCATACATTAAAAGCCACCATTGTAGGGAGTAATGTGTGCTGACGTGTTCGCGCGGGTATTTGAGTTCTAAATCTTTAAGATTTTGATATATATTTAAGATTCTAGTGTATGTGTCGCGAACTTTTTTCTGTTTAGTAGTTTTCTTTCTTTTTTTGTTTCTGTGTTCTGTGTACATAGCCGGCACCTATATGGCCTGATATTTTTTGCTTACAAGTTTTTTTATCACGGATATGCGAACTTGCTAATTGTAATTTGATCTAGAAAGTTCTAGAGTCGTACGCGGACATTGTTTCTATGTAGTGTGACATACTACAGAGGTGAAAACATGTGTCAAGACGACAACTCTGCAGCGTGACATTCTGTCTGCGTAGCTCAGTAGGGAGATCGACTTACTCGGGAGTGAGGACACACGGAGTGTATGTGCGTCGCAGACAATTTTCACATTGACGTCCGATCGTGGAAAATGGATCTACTGGCCTTTGGGTTCTTCGAAAAAAATGTGTGATTTTTGTTTCACACATCGTTTGGAATTAATGAAAAATTCCTATTTCGCTTCAAAGACAAAAAACAAAAAATTAAGAGGGAGATGATGTGACGTACTGCAGAGCTGAAAACATGTGTCAAGACGACAAATCTGCAGCGAGACAGTCTGTCCGCGTAGCTCAGTTGGGAGAGCGACTTACTCCGGAGGGAGGGGACAAGGGCAAACTTGTGTTTTCACAGTAGTTTCTGCAATACATTATGAATTTAATCAAACACTCTTGCTTTCCAATAGGTAATTGTTCACTCCTAATTCCCGCATTCATAGAAAACAGTCGTAGTTCCTGAACTCGCACAGAAGGAATGTCTGCAATTTTTAAAATATTATGGCGTTTTTGCGTTATTTACCAGCTTGACAAACTCATCTCATAAGACGCTTTGTACAATTTTTTCCCTCGACGGCCTAGGTATGAAAATCATTCGAATTATCTTACAGCTAACTTTACCTGTGAATATTACATTTGTACTTTTCTCATATACATAATGCTGTTGTTTTATCTTTTGAGGTTTAAAGACCAACGTGAGCAACTCTATGGAATATAAGCAGTCACTCGTTCCAATTTTAGGGCAATGTGGTAAGACATAAGCACACAATCCATGCCTCATCCGGGACTCACACCCGGGTCTATCTCGCACGAACGGTCAGAATCCAGGCCCACGAGGGTGACGCATATTGATTTGCTGATTTCTAATTAATTCCAAAACTGAAGTAATAAACTAAAAATTGGTACTTTAAATGAGGAAATGAAAATAGAAACTAATCCCAATTCATGATGCACAGAAAATATAAAACAGTGAAAACTAAAATGTTGAAATGAAAAACACGCATAAAAATGATATCATGAGTTAAAGATTAAAAATTAAAAACACTAAACGATAATTATAAAATATATAAAGACACGTTGTAGCGAGATGAATGGAACTACAATATAAGATAAAAATGAAAAATAAAAAGTACAATACCACAAATGTTAAATGAAATGAACAGAAAGATCAATGATAAAATGTAAAAAATTGAAAAAGAAAAGATAAAATAATAAATATTGTAGTGCGAAAATTAATTAAACAAAAGGATAAAAATGACTTACTTAAAATAGACCAATGTCGATAAAGTGAAAGAATTGAAGTTCTGTTTCGGAAAATCACAGTGAATGAAATTAAGAAAATTACATTACAGCTCATGACATTAGTTTTAAAATGAGGAAAGTAATATAACAAATCTGAAAATGAAATTTTGGAAAAGAGTAAAATCATATTAACCGTAGCAAGCAAATGTGTAAGATTGAAAAATAATCGTACTCTAAAACGAAACTTACATAATTATAATAATAAAGAAATGTTCCAGCTTTTACGGTTGGAAATTCAGCAATTCAGATCAAGGCAGATGCTGTGATAACGTAATAAATCAAAATAACGTCAAATTACAATTGATAATAAGTGTAAATTTTTTGTTTCGAATAACGAAGTAAAAATTATTTTCTAACAGCTTTGGTTCAGGAGCAACGGATTGCTCCCGGTAGTTGCTTCTGGAATTTTGAATTAAGTATGAAAAGAAAGCAAAAAGAGAAAGAGGGAGGAGAATGTTTGTCCTATAAAATCACACTTCTGGTTTACTGAGCAATTTGATTAACTCTTTCGCAAGAACAGCTTCAAAAGTGATATCCCGAAGACCAGTTGTAAAAATGAAATCCGCAAGAACACTTGCAAAAATGAAATCCGTAAGAACGCCTATTGTTCGGATGTTTTGGAGCAAAATTCATATTCTGTAAAAGTTTTACTTTTTGAATTAGATAAACTGCTGTGTCTATTTGCTACTGATTACTGCAATATTAAATAAACAAGTACGCACTCAATTTTTTCATCCGTAAATTCTTTCTTGGCTTCTGTTTTGGGTAAAAAAATCACAGACTTTATGTTGGAGAATAAATTATGAAAGCAATGCATCAAGTACGGGTTTTTGAGCTACAAACTGCTTTATCTGAGACGAAGGGTTAAACAGAAATAAAAATGGCGAGGATGTTCCAGGTGATTTTGTTCTGGTGATATCTCATGTGAGACTTCAAATGCTGGTCTCATAAATCAGGTTTCGATTTGTCTTGCCTTCTTTCCCTTTTCCCAGCTCCCGCCCTGCTTCTATCTTTTTATTTTTGGGTTTTCCTTTGGAAACGTTTTAAGGAAATTTAATCAATTTATCGTGAGTTGTCTGTAATGGATCAAGGACCATCACTTTCCTTCTGATAGGATGTAATTTTGAGACAAAGACCTTTTCGATTTTTCCAAAGAGCATGGGAGAAACAAATTAGGGGAACTATGGGCTGGAAACGTCGAAAAACTAGAACTTGAAAAACCGAAAGGCTTTATTGATTCACCCGGGCTTTGCAATTATGTTTAGCCGTGAATATTTACGTTAAACTTAGTGTACATAGTCATACTGCACTTCCGCGAACATCTATTTTACAAGTTCGAAGATTTAATTTAAGCAAAACAAGAATTGTATGTGTGAAGATGTTCACGTGAAACTGATTTTAAACAACTTCGGCCAAAGTCAATAATCTCCAAAACATCAGGCCAAGTTAAAATATAAAAAACTGAGAATACTAAATATATTCCATGCAATTAACGTAATTAGAGCAACAAATGCATTTTTGCGGTTTTCCATGTATCAGAATAAAATGGATCAAAGTAGGTCAGAATGCAACTTTATCTTCTTGCAAAAGTGTTTATTCTTCGAACTCGAAAGTCCTTTCGATATTCTTGGTTGAGATATGTTACCTTGTTACGTATTTATTAAGTTCGTGTAATGGATAGAACATTGTAGATGAATAAAAAGGTAAGAATATTTCAACCTTTTTTCCTCGTTTTGTGATGAATATTTCATGAAAAATGAAGACAACGATACATAATACCATAAAAAATTTATTGTTCGTATTTTAAATGAAATGTAGAGCCATTTAGATGAGAAAGACAGAAATGCAGGTTTTAAAATAAGTGAAGAAAAGGCATTGAAAAACAGATACACTATAATCGATGCAGTTGCCCTGAAAGGAAACATTTGAAGCAAGTTCCTTCAGTACCTGGGACAAAATATTCAAATTATTAAAAATCTGGTAAAAGATATGAAAAGGAGAATTTAACGATCTAAGTCGCTTTCGGAAAATAAAATGATCTATTCAGGAAAAACATTCCCATTTATCTTGAAAGGAAGGCTTGCAGTTCATGTTTTTTTTAATGAGGGTTCAACGACCATCGTGAGCAACTCAATGGACTATAAGAAGTCGCCCGTCCTTAATTTAGGGCACTGGTTCTAGGGAAGGGAGAGAGCCAGTCCCATAAGACAAACACAACATCCATGCCTCACTGGATTCGAACCCGAACCCTTTCTCGGACGAATGGTCATAATCCAGCGCTTTGACCACTACTTCACCGGGGCGGCTACATCATGTATACTTCCAATCTTAACCTATGATGAACAGACACGGATACACACCGAATTTCAAAGAATCCAAAGAGTTCAAATCACTCAAAGAAAAACAGAAACAATCATGCAATGCATAACTATAAGCGACAGAAAAAGGAATATCTATGCAAAGCAAGAAAACTGAAACAGAAGACATACTAATGTACGCAAAGCTAATGAAACAGAAATCGGCAGGCCACCTGAACGGAAGGAAAGTTGGGAGATGGACTAGTGGAATTATTATATGGAACCTTGAACCGAGACACCGAAAAAGAGGAACACCATCACATATGGTTGGAAGAAATGAAAAGAACTGTTTGAAGAGAATATGGAGATGAAGACCTAAAAGCAGACAATTGAAGATAAATGAGGCTGCCTTCGTCCAGCAGTAGATCAAGCAAGACTGACCAGAAGAAGAAGAATAGTTTCAAATGAGGAGCTCTCAAAATTTGCTCGTGGTTTAAACGTTGCAGTTTTCCAGTAAGATGCAACTTTGTGAAGAATTCCTACGTTTGAGTTCAGTGAGAATACATGAATTCGGAAATCATTTGGAGCATCACTCTTCAGCTTGTCACAAAGCGACTCTGGGATGATCATGCTTCTTGTAGCGCAAAGCAATGCTACAAGGCGTGCAACAAAAGATAAGACAAATCATGAGAGCAATGACTATGGTATAGCAGGTGTAAGATTCACTCCCATTGTGACGTACCTGCCAGCAGGACGCACACGACGTAAAGGCACATAGCAATCAGAACAAATGTCTGCGTAGCTCAGTTGGTAGAGCTACTTGTTCCGGAATAAGCGGCCTCGGGTTCGAATCCCGGCGTAGACCAAAAATGACGGAGAAATTCACTTCGTTATAATGGCGCCCGAACTATCCGGATGACCCGACCGTTCAAAATCTCGCAATGGTGTGATGTTATTTCCACACCGCGAGACAGGAAAAATCAGAGAATTCCTTCTCCAGCGCTTCGAAAAATAAAAATGTGTGATGTTGCATTCCACACAGCAGATTGACTGGGAGTTCTCAAGTGCACGTTCTACAGTGGATGGCTGCCTGCAACGATTCATGGTCACGGCTGACCCGTGGGCCATGCCCCCGGCCCTCTTTCGGGGGGGGGAGATGTGACCTGCCAGCAGGACGCACACGACGTAAAGGCACATAGCAATCAGAACTGCGTAGCTCAGTTGGTAGAGCGACTTGTTCCGGAATAAGCGGCCTCGGGTTCGAATCCCGGCGTAGACCAAAAATGACGGAGAAATTTACTTCGTTATACCATGAAGATGCCAAACCCGTCCAATGGGAAAGAGATTGACACTGTCAGGGAGTGGCTGGCCCCTGAACTACTCTCTTCCGTGCAGAAAGTTTAGCAATGGAAGAAATGTGATCAAGCTAAGATACTTTGGGACAAATATTCAAAGCTAGAATATACACATAAATGATACTTCTTGAAGAGTTTTTAAGGCTTATAAAAAGAAAGACAATTTTTGCCACTTTAATTATTAAAAAGAAAAGGACTGAGTTACTGCAAGAGTAAATTTCCCCAAGGTTGTTTCCAAACCAACGCTAAATCTTGAGAATGTTGCACTCTGGTGAGAAGGCAACATTTCTGCACAGTCACTGATATTCCCTAGCACGATAAAAACAACCAGTACATAATAATTGAGATCTTCTTCTTACTTTATTCTACTTACATGAGAAGACGGAGTGTAAACGTTAGCTATACTACAAGAAAAACAACAAAAAAGAAAAAAGCTTTATCTTACACTCGCTTTATAGCTTTTCAAACCAACAATAAACAGTGTGCTAGTTATTTTCGACTTTCCTTCCTTTTGCCATTCTATTTCTAAATTTTTCTTGCACAAAAAAACGTACGTATTCTCCAAGCTCATTAAAACTTTACTAATCCATTGGCACTTGAAGAGCTGTATAGACTTGATGTACTCATCTAAGAAAATCTAAATGAATAGCAAATCATTTATTCGTCAAGAGACCGACTTTTCAAGTCCTTTCTTCAGATGAACAGGTCCTGCCTTATGGATTGTTTATTCGTAGTGCTGCCACAATTGTTGGCTCTCATGTTACCCCTAGTATCTTTCCATCGTCGCATGAAAAGCACAATAATTCGCAAGCCATTTCTATCCAACTAAATAAGTGCCAGTGTGATCTGTTCTCACAAAGCATTGTTTCCTGACACATCTTTCGAGGAAATAATAACTATCAACTACTTAGGTCAAGTGCGGGCCAACTACTTTTGTGAAGGTCCATGTTTTGAAAGAAGATCACAGCACCATGGAAGATTTTAAATTCCGCATCTTAAAGTGTTGCCTGTCACAATAAAATATCCATAAAAGATGTTACAGCATTTCAATTTTTGTAAATTTATTGCGTTTTCCTTCCCTAACGTCAATGTTTCCTCCCTTAGTGTCATAATATTTGTAATTAAATTTTTAATACTAGCAATTCCCGTGTACTCTTATGTTGCGGTACTTGTCTCACCCTACAGTTAACTGATATCGCCATTCAACGTTCATCATGCTTTCACAAGCAACAGAGCTTTTCATTATTAAAGTAAAGCTCCAGTTCAGTCACTCATCCATGAAATACTAAATATATTCATGCAATAACTTTAATTCATTAAATTAATTCACCATCAGCTAGACTTCAACGCTTTCAGTTTTTATTTTTACACAAGACTTCATAACCATTCACCAAATGGTGTAAGTTTTTCTGGGACTTAATGGCTAGGATGGATACAAGCAACTGGTGAAGGTAAGAAGGAACATCGTACAATCACGTTTCATCAGAGTTCAAACTCTGGCTCAGCTTGTAGGAGTAATAAGAAGCCGGCACCTTTGGCATTTGCTAACTTTTTCTTAGTTGCATTTTACATTATTTACTGGCCTGCGGGTGTTTTTGTTTCTTTTCGTTACCTTTTACTACACACCCTACTAAATTTCGGGCGTAACCAATCACAGTAAAAAAAATTCCATTCGCCAACTCATGTGCTCTCTTGTTTCAGGAGAGGCGATACATAGAAACTCGCTTTCATGGTGAACATTAAATCATTATCATTCTTTTAACTGCATGATTATATTTGGTCTGAATGGGAGAAAAGCAAAAAGATGTGCTTTTGGGAGCTCCCATTTTTCTACCAAATAAGCCCTGAAACGTGCGGATTTTTCTCCGTTTTCCACTTTGGTCTTTTTTTATTTATTTTGGATTTGGCTGACAAGATGCAATCTTATTATGATCTTATTTGCCTCGAAAGATCTTGTGCGTTTCTAATTGCGTTCGACTGAAACAAATTCTTCGAATATTTCTTCCACAAATACGAATATGCATTTACCCATTCTACTTTTAAATACTGCGCCCCAGGAACAGCTACAGAAAACGACAGAAAATTGTGTTTACACTTAGCTCTATTAGAGGTAAAAGGAATTTTCTTCCTGTTTTCCCGAAACAGAAATACCTCGAAAAGTAAGGCAAATGCAATTTTCATCATAAAAAAATTACCTACCAGAAACAAAATCTTGCGGATAGAGCAAGGTAACCTACTGAAACGTGACGCTCTGTGTAAGTGTCAAATAATCGTATATGAACCTTGTTTAATGAAATGGCTATGTATAATTATGTTAGGGTAACATCAGTACGAGGTGTGTCGGCATCCCACAGCAATGCAATCACTAAGACGGACATCGGGTGACTCGAAAAAGATTAAAAAGTTTCTAATGATATCCTAGAATGTGATTCTGCAGATTTCCTGCACTTGTGCCAGATGATTTGTTACATTAAGCTCTGGAGGAAGTTCTATTCCGCTGATGTCATTTCACGACATTCGAGTTGTACTCAATCGGAAATAGATCAATCCAGCGGGCTGGCTATGGTTCCACGGTAATAGCTCAGAGACACTGTTAAGTAGGGCATGAAGTGCGTGATTTTATATAATCGCCTTGGAGTGTTACGTTTGTCATGCTCTGAAGGAATGGTAAGACAAAATAGTGGGAGAATGGGGTCGACATACCGCTGAGCTATTAAATTACCTTCACTGACTATGAGATTTGACCAAAAGTCGTAACAGACGCAAGATCCAGCGATACTTGACGTGGAAGTTCTTAAACAGCTATGTCTCTACATGTGAAAGAGACCGTTGTTTGGTCCCAAACAGATAGCAACCTAGATGCTGAAAAAACATTTCGCTAGTCGTCACATTACTGAGATCGTTCATTTCCTCGCTGCAGTCTGGCATTCATATGGCGTCTAGTCAGCAGCATGGAAACGAGAGAGCGCCTCCCTTTTGTACTACCTCACTGCAGGCGTCGATGAGCAGAAGTGGCCGATACTGGTGGTGCACCATCAGTCGTACTCTCACTGAATATCTGTCGAATTTCTGGTGTTGACAGCCAGCCGGTGCATTTGCAAATCATTCTAACCCACAGTCACTCAAGAGAGACATGATCCTAAACAAGGAGGTGAAACATATATCTGCGCTAATTGCTGGCAGCATAGGCCAACTGATCACTTATAACGTCCTAATGAGAAGTAACCGCACAGTCCATCCTGTTTCACGTGGACCTATTGTACTTCCTCGCTCGAACACGCTGAATTGATTAAATATCCGTTCACAACTTACAAACTACATTATCCTTCAATTATAACCAGAATTCTAGATCTCATTTGATTTCTTTAATCTATGCACTCCAGTTTTCCTCAAACGCAGCCTTCCTCATGATAAATGGAATCCGTATCATTCGTCGCATTTGAAATGGAACCAGATCCGTGATATTCTCTTCATTTGCATGTATCATTGTTTACCGCCTCGCATAAGCGCCGTTCTGCTCCGTCCGGGTGGGGCATCTTTTTAGCACATCTTTTGAAAAAACAGATCGTGGTTATGTACCGGTTCGTCCGTCCGTTAATCTGTGGACACCATATCTTTGCAACTATTAGTCCAATTTGAAAATTTTATTTTGCATTGGAAAGCTTGAAATACCCGAATGATGATCCTTGCATTCTAGGTTTTTTACGGTGCACAATGTTGCCGCTGGAGGGCGTAAATACAGATGATATCGGATTCAAAATGCATAGTATTCCATATACACTGGCGGAAAGTGAAGAAAGAACACCAAGAAGGAGACGTCTGATACCAACGAAATTTATACAGCATAATAACGGAATACAGAGGATAACGTGATCAAAACATTATGGCAAAATACAGCTGTATTAACTGAAAAATAACATTTCCATGTAACATGATTAGTACGAGGTTGAACCGCCATGAACTGCGTCACACTGTGCAATTCTGGCATGGAGTCTGTCGTACAGATGTCGGATGTAAGTTTGGGGTATTGAGTTCCAAGCATCCTCAACCTGGACGCGTAAATCGGGGATGGTCGTGGCTGGCCGTGGAGACCGGATAAGTCGTTGTCCCATAAAATCCCACACGTGCTCAATGTGGGACAAATCCGGTGTCCGTGCGGGCCATGGAAGTTGTCTCACACCCTGAAGTGCATGTTGTGTTGCACGTGCCGTGTGTGGGCGTGCGTTATCTTGCTGGAAAACACGATCGACCGACATTACAAATGGCACAACAACGGGCTGAATGATGTTGTTGATGTAGGAGGTGATGTTTAACGTACCCGGTACAAACACTAGTTGTGTACGGGAGTGATAGCTGATCGCTCCCCACACCAGGAGACCAGGTGTTGGCCCTGTGTGTCGCTGACGGATGCAAGAAGGGTAGAGACGCTCCCCTGTGTGTCTGCGAACACGCATACGGCCATCGGAGGCTCCCAAGCAGAATCTGCTTTCATCGCTGAACACGACAGATCGCCATTGCGTTCTCCAGTGCAGACGTTGGCGACACCACTGCAGCCGTTTCTGACGGTGGGCTGGAGTCAGAGGTACACATGCCAGAGGCACACGTGCACGTAGTCCTGCATCCAGTAGACGAATGCGGATTGTTTCCACAGTCACCTCAGATGCAACGGCAGCTCGTATTTGCGTCGCAGTGGATGTTCTGCTTGACAACGCCGCTCTTCTTATGCGTCGATCGGTCCGCTCATCAGTCCGTCTGTGACTCCCGGTTCCACGTCTTCTCGTGTGGGAATGTTCCTCGGACCATCTACGCCACCATCGTACCACCACCGATACTTCCCGTCCAATTCGCTCCGCATTACGACGATACGACCACCCGGCCTTGCGTAGTCCAACTAGACGACCTCGCTCAAAGTCCGATAACTGCTGAAATCGTACACGTCTTCCATGTCCAGGCATTGCAGCTTCTTCAGGGTCTTCGTACGTGTCTGTACGCCGACGACTGATTACTTTCACTTCGCCATACTCCTTAAATACCACCGACGATGATTTGCATAGTATGCCGTGCTGTGGCGTAAGCGCTCACCGGTTGGTCCCGAAATTAACATCACACCTACGTAAACTCGACCCCATTAACATATGTAAATTTCATGATCGTCCGCCAATTCCTTCTTGGTGTTCTTTTTTCACTTTCCGCCAGTGTATTTGCTTCTAAACATCGAACTGAATTTTTTTTTTAATTTTCGATTCCATTTATGTCGAAGACTATTTTAAGTATAGACACTTTTTTAAGTTACGCATAGATTTTCCGCTAGGAGGCGTAAGAATAAATTGCGTTTCCCCCGATATATCTGCTTCTAAAACCCCGATTTGAAAAATTCTTTTTGCAGAGGATACATCTCCTGATTGGAAATAATTTGCATATAATTTCTAATTTTTGGTAAGAAATGGCTTGGCCACCAGGGGGAGTAACTGTGAATTTCTGCTTCTGATGTATTTGCAGCAAAATCTGAGCTTCTAAAATCTCGACTGAAAACATTCGTTGGTGGACCGATGCCATTCACGTCAATAAACCTTTTCGGAATGTTCTCTTCTTAAAATACTGAATGGTTTCTCCACCAGGGGACGTAAATGTATATCTTACTGTTGTCAATATCTCTGCTTCTGATGGTCCGATTTGAAAAATTCCTTCTTTGTTGGATAGAGTCCCTGGTGCGACATGTTTTCATATAATTTCAAAATTTTAAGTAGTTCATAGACTTTCCGCTAGGGGCGTAAGGGTAAATTGCGTTTCCCCCGGTATCTCTGCTTTTAAAACTCCGAATTAAAAAATTCTTTCTGCTCCAGATAGAGCTCCTGATCGGAACTTTTTTGCATATAATTTCTAATTTTTGGTAAAAAATGGTTTGGCCACCACGGGGCGTAAATCTTAATTTCTGCTTTTGATGTATTTGCAGCAAAATCTGAGCTTCTAAAATCTCGATTGAAAAAAATCGTTCGTGAAGAGATACTACTCATGTCGATAAATTTTTTCGGAATATTTTCTTCTTAAAGAAATGAATGGTTTCTTCACCAGGAGGCGTAGATGTGCATCTTATTTTTGTAAATATATCTACTTCTAAGAGTTATTTTTAAAAAATCCTTCTTTGTTGGATAGCGCGTCCGGTGCGAAATATTTTTCACATAATTTCAGAAGTTTTAAGTAATTTTTCGCTAGGGGGCGTTAAGATAAATTGCGTTTTCTCTGATATATCTGCTTCCAAAACTCCGATTTGAAAAGTTCTTCCTGTATCGCATACAGCTTCTGATTGGGAAATGTTCTGTTCACAATTTCTAATAATTGGTAAAGAATGGTTTTCATACCAGGGGCGTAAGTGCTAATTTCTGCTTCTGATGTATTTGCAGCAAAATCTGAGCTCCTGAAAACTCGATTGAAAAAATTATTTCGTGCACCAATACCGCTCACATCGAAAACCCTTTTGAGAATACTTTCTTTTTAAAATAATGCATGGTTCTCCCGGCAGGGGGCGTAGATGCATATCTTATATTTGTCGATATCTCTGCTTCTAAGAGTTAGATTTTAAAAATTCTTGCTTTGTTGGAGAGCGTTTCCGCTCTCCAACAAATGGAGAGCGTTTTTAGTATAATTTCAAAGTTTTTTTAACGACCAAGTGTGCAACCTGAGAACGAAAGTTCACGATTCCATTTTAGAGCATTATCTGCGGAATTAAAAACCCGATCGGAGAACTTCTTTCTTCTGTCAGATATTATTGTTTTCCAAACCGGTTTCATTGACTTTGAATAACTTTGATATATTTAATTCGCGTGATAACGGATTCAAAAAGACGGTCTCGTTACAACCGAAAATTCGGTGTCATCTTTCTTGATTTTTTTGGGGAGTGGGTTTGCTGAAATTTGTGGGATGTATACTCTAACAAATTCGTAGTATGTGCAAACATTTAGGACAGGTTTGGTCTAAGACATGCAAGGATGAAATGTTGTTAATGAGTTCTGTGAAAATCTCAGTACAGCAAATACAAAGGGACGCGTGTATGGCATTGGGAATAGATTTTGCCCCAGGTAAAGAAACGCTACGTGGGAAATTTTGATTATTGAAGAATTTATCCAGAGAAAACTCAAGTTATTTTAAGCATATCCATCACTTGTGAAAGGAAGTGCAGCTTGTCTCTATCTAGATGAGAAACCTTGCATTCGGAAATGCGAAGATGTTTATTCCTGCTAAGAGTTTTGTGTTTTTTCTTAATTAGCATAGTTTTCTGGTCATGTTTACACATCTTTGACGCAAGACTGAAAAACATTCTACTGGACGTCATAAAAAAGGAGATATCAGAATAAATATATAAATGTAAGGGATGTAAGGTCAGGTGACGCGTAACATCACAGCCTCTCCTTGACAAATGTCAACCCCGCCTTCTCCTGGTACATCCTGTTCCCACTAAAGGGGCTCTGACGACCGCCAATAGCGGTATAACTATACCATCGGGATTAGAGGAAATGCTATCCCACACTCACCAACCCGCTTGGACAGCGTGGGGAGTTATGGCCAAACCCCTCCAAAATGACTCCACAACTTAAATCTTGGCCCTCAGTCTCCGGCAGCTGGAATGTACCTGGCCAAGGCAGCGGCCAGTGCGACATGAAGGCAGAGGGTGCTAAGAATCCCCGGAGGACCGGACTAGGCTGCCATCTGATGCTGACCGTGGCTACGTATAATGGACGCCCCCTATCTTCTGATTCAAGGCTTCTTGAATTGGAAGAGGAACTACAAAGGATCAAGTGGGACATTGTCGGGCTAAGTGAGGTAAGGAGAAAAGGAGAAGATCTCATTGAACTGAAAAGTGGACATCTCTTCTACTATCGTGGGACTGATACTGGCAGAACTAGTGGTGTTGGTTTTATAATAAACAAGAAACTGAAGGATAAAGTTGTAGAAGTTGAAAGTTCCTCTGAAAGAGCTGCACGACTCGTTATCCAACTCTGGGGAAGATACCAGGCTCAGATTATTCAAACTTATGCACCCACCACAAGTCATCGTGAAGAAGAAATTGAAGAGTTTTATTAGGAAATTCGTCATCTAAATAATAAAGGTAAGCAGCACTTAAAGATAATTATGGGAGATTTCAATGCAAAAATAGGGCAACGGTACCAGAATGAAACTTCAGTAGGTAAATTCGGTCACGGCAACAGAAACCAGCGTGGAAATACTCTCGTAGAGTTTGCAGAGGCAGAAGGGTTTTTCATCTTGAACTCCTTTTTCAAGAAAAAGCCACACAGGAAATGGACATGGAGACATCCAAATGGGACGACAAGTGAAATTGATTTTATTATGTGTAACAAAAAATTCGTCATAGAAGACTGCAGTGTGCTAAACAAGTTCAACACAGGTAGTGACCATAGATTGGTGAGATGTAAGATGCACCTCAACACTAAACTCGAACGTAGAAAGCTCATAAGACAAACAAAATGTATTGACATAACCAACCTTAGAAAACACCATAATACCTTCAAGTTGGAACTGAAGAACAGATTCTCTGCTTTAGAAGGACTAACATCGGAAGAACTGGATATTTCTGAAGTTAACAGAAAAGTAACCAAAGCTCTTATGGAAACAGCAACAAAATTAGCTGGGTCTAAGAACAAGTTGCATGTGAACAAATTATCAGGAAAAACCAAAATGCTGATGCAAAAAAGAAGAGAGATGAGGACAACTAAAGAAGATGTGACTTCCAAAGTGGAATATATAGAGCTATGCAAGACAGTACGAAAAAGTATCACTGAAGACGTAAGGAAATTCAACTGTGAACTAGTAAGGAAAGCAATTGAAAACAACCAAAGCCTAAAAATAGCAAAGGGACATCTCAGTAAGGGAAGAAAACAGATTATGCCAATGAGAAAAGAAGATGGTTCTGTAACAAAAACTAGAGGCGAAATTTTGACAAGAGTGAAATATTTCTACTCCAAATTATATGAAAGGGAAGATACATGTACTCGTACTCCAGACATCATGAAAGGTACCAGAGTTCTCCCAGTCCTCCCAGCAGATGTTGCACGTGCAATCAAGAACATGAAGCGGGGAAAAGCTCCAGGAGAAGATGGAATTACTGTAGACATCATACAAGAAGCAAGTGGAGAAAGAGAAACGATACTCGCCCAAATTTTCACTCGATGCCTTAATGAAGGGAAGATTCCTGAGGATTGGAACAACGCTACAATGAACTTGCTACATAAAAAAGTTGGCATTGAGGATCTCAGGAACTACAGACCTATCGGCCTCCTATCAGTGGTTTATAAAATCTTCACTAAAGTTCATTCACACCGCTTGAAGGTGACACTGAACTTGGCTCAACAGAGAGAACAAGCTGGATTCAGGAGTGGTTACAGCACAATAGATCATATCCATGTACTGAGAGAACAAATTGAAAGAGCGAGGGAATATGAACTTCTATTGTGCATGGTTTTTATCGATTATGAAAAAGCCTTTGATTCGGTGAAAGCATCAGCAGTTACAATGGATCTGAAATCCTGCGGTATTGAAGATGCAGACATTAATATTATTAATAACATCTATGAAAATGCAAGTGCAAAGATTCGGCTGTTTGAAATTACAACACACATGAAAATTGGAAAGGGAGTGAGACAAGGTGACACCATATCTCCGAAGCTCCTTAATGCCCCATTGGAAAATGTCTTTCAATCACTGAACTGGGAAAACAAAGGGATAAAGATTAACGGAGATTATCTAACCCACCTTCGTTTTGCTGATGACATAGTCATTTTTGCAAATACCCCATCAGAGCTGCAGAGTATGATCCAGGAACTTGCTGACAAGAGTAAAGAAGTGGGATTAAAAAAGAACTTTCGGAAGACAAAAGTGATGTTCAGTGCTTTTACAAGAAATGAAGATTTATCGATTGATGGAGAAAAGCTGGAGATAACAGACACGTACGTTTATCTTGGACAGGAGATATCAAGTAAGGGTCACATTGATGAAGAAATTAATCGGTGTACAAAACTTGCCTGGAGAGCTTTTGGAAGAAACAGCATAATTTTCAAGAGCAATATGCCTTTATGTCTTAAAAGAAAAGTGTTTGATCAATGCATCCTTCCAGTGCTTACGTATGGTGCAGAGACGTGGACCTTAACTAAAAGAGACATACAAAGGCTGCAGACAACTCAAAACAGCATGGAGAGGTGCATTCTTGGTGTAACCAGGAGAGATAAGAAGAAGAACTCGTGGATCCGAAAAATGACAAGAGTGGAAGACATCATGATCAGAGTTAAATCCCTGAAGTGGCAATGGGCTGGGCATACTGCCAGAAAAACAGACCATCGATGGACAGCCGAAATTTTAGATTGGATTCCAAGGTGCAGAAAAAGACCCAGAAGAAGACCACATGGAAGATGGATGGATGAAATTCGAAAGTATGCGGGAGTGACATGGAGAAGACTGGCACAAGACAGACCGTTGTGGAGGAAACTTAAGGAGACCTTCGTCCAGCAGTGGATTGATAATGGTTGACAATGATGATGATGATGATATAAATGTAAGTAGGAAATTGAACGTAAGGAAAAGAGGTAAATGCATACAGAATCTGCACCATAATATCTGTTCAAGATAAAAATTATATTGTCTCGAATAGTACAAACTAAGGTAATGCTCCCATTGTTGGAAAGTATGTCCGACAGATCGACAATTTTTTTTTTATTTTGTGACTGTGTAAAGGCACTATATAAGAAAGTACAATGACCATCGACTTGGCCATTACCCCTCGGTTTGTATGTTTGTGATTTTAATAACAGCGTGGAAAAAAATGATTTAAAATTTCGTGTTGGTCTCAGTTCAGTTACAAAGAAATCTAGATTCATTTTTCATTTGCCCTCGTTTCTCGCTTGATGATAAGAATATAATTACAATACGCACAGCTGTGAGTGTGTGCATACTGCACCTTCTGACTACAAATTGTAACAGTCTTGTGCAGTCGATAAATTTCTGTGATGTTCCATTGATCTTTCAAACATTTGCTTATTATTTTTTCTCCTATGAAAAGACGACAGATTCTCAGTGTATGCAACTGTTAAACAAGTTGGAAATTAATATCTGCTCTTGTGCTTTTTGTGAATTTCGATCAAGGGCGCAACTTGTAGCTTCAACGTTTCCACTGAACTATTCAAAAAAGAGAAAAGAAAAAGAAAAGTTGATGTATTGTCGATTTTCTGCTGACGTGCCGAAATCGCTTGCTAAACTAGTCCCAGACGTCAGTCAGTCTTATTCTCCTTATTGCATAGATTTATGAATTCGGAGAACAACACTCTCCACGAAGTTGTAAAAATGCAAGACGACACAGAATGCTTCATTGTTAGGAAAATATTTCGATAAAATTGCAAAATAGTTTGACACTCAACATTCGAATGACTATTTAAAGTGTGTGATAATTTATTTAGTTATCAATGTATCGTTACAAAACCAATTAGAACGTACGTTATATAGAAAGCAATTTTTACCTGAAAAAAGTCAGTGCATACGTTAATAATTTTGACCATGGTTACAGCTAGTTACAGATATTTTTGAATCCGATTTTCATAAGAAGAGAGATCGTTCCAAATTTTGAAAACACTTACATTACCCACCAAAGAAATTTGCGAGAAATATTGTATAAAAAAATATAAGAATACAGTAGTGGCCAAAATTGTGGAAACCTTTTGGAAATACGGTATTTTTGAGGTTTGATGGCTCATAACACCACTTTCTTTTTTTGGAGTAATACCATAAGATTATATATCAATAGAAAGATAATTTCATTAAGAATGTAATGCAATTACTTTTATGAATGATTTTGTATTAGAACTGCAGTTATAAAGAAGAAAAGTGAAACACATATAAAACATGAAATATGCAAACATTCTCACCATGCATGCCAGTTAATACTTAGTTGGGTAACCTTTAGCGTTAATTACGGCCTTGCAACGCCTTCCCATGGAGTGAACCAAGTTTTTTAGTTCTGCAGATGTTATAATGTGGAACCAAGATTGAATTATTGCTTCTATTAATTGGATTTTATTGCTGGGCTGCTTCTGACTAACAAGTTTCTTTAGTCACCTCCATAGATTTTCGATGGGGTTAAGGTCTGGGCTATTCCCAGGCCATTCCAGCAGTGGAACATGATTATCTTGAAATCACTTTTTGCACACAGCAGCAACATGACATGGAACTGAATCCTGTTGAAATATAAATGCTTCATTATCTTGGAAAAGATTGCGTGCGGAAGGCTTCAGTTTGGGCTCAATTATTTCATTAATGTATTTTTGGCAATTTATATTCCTATTAATCACACAAATTCTGCCCACACCTTTTGATGTCATACAACCCCAGATCATAACAGTAATTGGGTGTTTCACGGTACATGTAATGCAATCAGGATGCAAATCTTCTCCGATTCTCCTCCTTACGTATTTTATGCCATCATACTACCAAACCGAGAGAGTTTGGTCTCATCACTCCAAATAACACTGTCCCATTGTCCCGCTGTCCAGTTAACAATGGTTTTTGCCCAGTTTAATCTTTTCAATTTTTGTCTGAGAGATAAAAATGGCTTTTTTTCGTGGAATTCTAGTTTTTAGACCGAATTCCTGCAGTTTGCGCCGAACAGTCCTTGCACTCAACTTCACATTGCATTGCGCGATTTCATCTTGTATACACCAAGATGATTTTCTTCTGTGACCTAGGCACAGTCTCTTAATTCTTCTGTTATCACTTGCTGTTGTGCACCTTTTCCTGCCTTTACCAGTCCGGTTTTGTAGTGACTGAGTCTCCTTATATCTCTTC
Source organism: Macrothele yani (assembly GCA_039090855.1). Taxonomy (NCBI): domain Eukaryota; kingdom Metazoa; phylum Arthropoda; class Arachnida; order Araneae; family Macrothelidae; genus Macrothele; species Macrothele yani. Next base: position 2,343,402 of record CM077012.1, read on the forward strand.
AAAAATTTAGAAATGCCACCTTTGGTTAAGTTTCCACCAATTTTTCTTCTAATTTCTTCATAACTGAAGTTTTGTTCACTTAATAGTACTATTTTACATCGCTTTCTGAGTGATCAGAGAACTCTTTGCTCCATTTCTTTAATTTTATTACGTTTTACAAGCTCACTAAATGAAAGAACACACACAAAACAACCCCAATTTGATAGTAATCACATAACACACTGACAAATACCCTCTCAGCTCCAATACATGACATCAATAGCTGAATCCTAATGTGACCTGATTGGCTCATTACTAAAACAAGGTGACACCTGATTGGTTCTCTAATCACTCATGCTGATTGGCTACATTCAAATGAAGGAAAGTTACTTCATATCAACCTAAGCAAGTTGTGCTACCTTTTTCTGGTTATTTGGCTATAACTTTTTATAGAATACAGATAACTGAACAAACTTTGTTGCATTACATTCTTGATAAAATTATCTTCCAATTGATCTATAATTTGTTGGTATTACTCCAAAATAAGGGGTTATGAACCATCAAACCTCAAACATATACTTTTTCCAAAAGGCTCCTACAATTTTGTCCACTACTGTAACATGTAAAAATCTTTGCTTTGTTATACTTGAGTGGTAAATGTCATAAAATAATGCAGAGCTTGAAAAGCAAGAGATCTCTATCAGATATGTTTCGATGAAAGGGCGTCTCTTCAATTAGGACGTTTTTTGTCACATTCACAGCTCTCACAACCCAGTGTCGGAGTTGCAGAGATGCCAGATTTCATGCATGATACTTAATGCAGAAAAACAGGAACCGATTAAAAATTTTAAATTTTTGCTGGTACCTGTTAATAAGTTGCAAAGGGATTTCCAGAACTGACGAAAATGACATTTCGGACTTCTGATTATTCCTTAGTCCAGAGGTTGTAATATGCTCTTGGTGTTTGTTGGGAGGAACACCAGAATTTAATGTTTTCCAAGATTTCAAGGTCGGCATGGGCTTGACCGTCTTTAGGACTTTCCTATTGTAAAGTCGCTGTTATGGGAGCCAAATCCATACCTCAATTCTTTTTCGTCTCACAATTCAGATCTTTTGCTTGAAATCTTACTTTTCCACAGGAAATGCTCTGAGAAGCCAATCTAACCAACTCTGTCGATCTTACCAACTGTGCGTACAAAGTCTTGATGATTCAAAAGGTCCGTAAGTTTGTCAGCCATGGTAGGGAGTATAGAACATCTCACTCTTACATTTTCACTTCCATTTTATTTAACAGCGTTTCGTTCACGTCGTACCGTCCTGACTTCCACAGTCGTTTAACTTGTGCTCCATAATTTTTCAAATGCTCTAAAAAGTTAATCGCTGCTTCTCCATTTGATTTAAATTGTCGAATTAACTTTACCAAATTCCGATCGCACATTAGCTTTCTTCTTTCAGCGCTCAATTCTTTTAATCCCATTCACTTTATATTCAATATTTAACAGTTTTCTTTCTTTAAACATTCATCCAGTCTGCCTTCTTTCAAAGCATTTTGTTACCTGAAGCTCTTTTCATACATTTTCTCAGGGTAGAAGAATACAAAAATCGCTACATTTAAAAAAATGGTCGTTCAAAGAGGGGATTAAAAAATCTCGACAGCCACTTCCCTCTCCTAAACTTTCCGTTATCTGGCCTGCATCAAGCTGTCTTTTCTAATTAGCTTACTCCTGGAGTCCTTCCTTCCCTTCCCCCTCTACTTCGTTCTAAGTACTTTGTCGCAAAATACGCTTTTCTGGAAGGCGACTGTTACTAATAAAATACGCGCGCAATACTCATAGAAACTCAGGGGGAATTTTTTCTTTCTGCTCCACCCACTAACGTTTGGTATTCCCCTTTTCAGAAGTGTATCCATGCAAAAAAGTTACGTGAACACAGGGGGCAATATGCCGTTATACACGATCTAGCTTTTTCATACACTGAAGTAGCGAATTATTAGGAACCTACTTAATAAAGTGTTAGGTCACGCCTGTGCTTCAAACCAGCCTCGGTTGAACGTGGCGTGGATTTAAGGCTTTACGAGACCCGCCATCTTGTATTGCTGCCTTCTCTTGTTAACCAATGGGCAAGCGTATTTCACAAAATGCTCGGGCAATTTTGCACATTTTGGAACACCGTTTGTGGCTAACGCAAGATATATGACAAATAAAGAGTTCCCTGGTTTCAGAATTTTTATTGAATTTTCCCTTGATTTTTTATTTGCAGCGAAAGTCGTACCAAGGCGTCTTCCATAGCTTTATTAATTAATAAAAAATACTTAAAGAGTCCAAAATGAAAATCTGAAACCAGGGAACTCTTTATTTGTCATATATCTTGCGTTAGCCACAAACGGTGTTCCAAAATGTGCAAAATTGCTCGAGCAATTTATGAAATGCGCTTGCCCGTTGGTTAACAAGAGAAGGCACAATACAAGATAGCGGGTCTTGTAGAGCCTTAACGAAAAACTGATGCAGTTCTACAGGTATGTTCAACCTAACAGTTGTCATTGCGTCCCATCAATTGCGGAATGTTCTCTGGAGGAGGATTTCTGTTAAAAATGGTTTCTTCGATCTCATCTCACAAGTCCTCAATCGTATTAAGATCTGGGAACTGTGGGGGCACTTTTAGCACTTCGAAATCACTGTCGTGCTCCTGGAACCACTCTGTGACGATCCAAGCCTTGTGGTATTTCGTATCATCCTGCTGTAAGTAGCCCCATCCATCAGGTAACTCCATTAACATGTAAGGATGAGCCTGGTCCCCAGTGATGTTAAGATGCCTCGTGACATCCAAATGCTGTGCAGATGTATTACGGAACTCAATGCCAGACATAAGAACAGACCACAGATTATCACTCCGCCTCTACCAGCTTTTACAGTTAAAGCAAGGACGCTGGGATTCAGTGATTCGAGTTGATGAACTCGTATTCTCTCCCGCTCATCCTATCGTAACTGGAAACGTAATTTAAAATCATGAATATTTCCGCTATCTTCACTTCGTACACTACTCAGTACTTCACAGTGAGCTATTTATAGAGCCATCTCAACATCATATTTGCGTCCGATGCACATGGCTTTTCAAGACATGCACAAGGTATGCTTTTTAACTAGATTTAATTAGTGTTGCTCGGTATTTGACGCTTTAGCTGAGCTATCGTTTCTATCGATGTAGCTATAGACGACTTCGCCTGGACTGGTATTAATAGTTCAAACCGGTTTGGTGCGCAGCATGAAATTTTATTCACATCCTTCTGAGAAACTATTCCTTAATAATTAAAAAATGATATTCTAAATGAGGAAGTGTGCAAAGTACGCATTTTAAATGAAAACTAAAAAGGCATTTCACGAAAATTTTAAAAGTGAAACCAATATCTGGAGATTTTATTGCATTTTACACCTGAGCAAATTTGATTTAAGTAAGAAAACTATGCCGAAGGGAGTTTAAATTGCATTTAGATGGAATGGAAACGGTTCGGAATTTAAAACTGATGGATGAAGAAGAGAAAGTGTCAATTATTCACACTTTTCCAACGAGCGTTTAAATAATTAATCTCTCTGTACAGCTGTCCTTCGTCATGCGGTGTGCTCATAAATTAACTGAATCAGGCAACTTTCTCCGCTTTTTCAAGCTGAAGCTTTTAATATCTGTGACGTACCTGCCAGTAGGTGTAACCGGGGCTTCCATATTTATCAGAAGCGAAATTCTGTAGCCATTTTTAGAAATAGCGAATCGTATTCATTTTCTTACATTTCCCGCCATTTGGACGAAAGGCAAATAGAGTATTTCCTTTCCCACGCGACGCAGCAGATGGCAATTAGGGAATCTTGCGATTTTCGGAGAAGAGACATCTTAGGGTGTAGCCGGAGGGAACGCGGTGGCAGGGGTCGACGAAGCAAGATAGTTTTGGCAGGAGGTGCAGTATGCTTGGGGACGAAAGGGAGAGAGGAGGATATAGTTTGTTTGAGTGGCCAGGAAAGAGAGAGAAGGATTTTCGGCGGTGTAGAATACTGAGGGAGAACGGAAAGAATGAAAGCACGAAAAGGACAGAAGCTTGGTGACATTCCCCGTATGATCTGAATAAACGTTTTCCTCACTGCAAAATTTAGCTTCAGTCGATTCACTTTTCTACGGTTTGTATTGTTTTTATCTACTCCAGTTGGAATAATTACGGATTAAACCACCGATACCGAACTTACGGCAAAGGAAGCACAAACGAATCCTCCACACAGGGTGCTGTTATAGAATTCAGCTCCAAGCCCTGTAACATTTAAATGGCGCCCGAACAGGGGCTCTATAAATCTTCCATTCACCGGTACGGAACCCGAGCATCTTTATTAAGCAGCGTGGAACTCGAGCATCGCCGATGAAAAGCAGAGCGGTTCTTCGGTATTTGGTTCTTCAGTGCAGCAAAGTGGAGTCTTCAAGTCACCGACGTGGGGCCTGAGAGTATTTTATTCCCCATCGTGGAGACCTGTTCCTGTTCAAATTTTCCTACAGATTGGGACATTTTGGATGGACCAGTAATAGTACTACTAGACTTTGTGTGACAATCAAAACAGCGTGTGTCAAAAAACAACAACAAAACAACCATTCTGGATTACGAAGTCAAGCGACGTGCTGTAAGTAAAAAATATTTTCTTCGATTTTTAAAGTGCACCCACTCTTACAGTGATATCCAACACCACCCGCCGCTGGTAGTCAAAACATTTTTATGCATCATAATTGCTGAACGTTAAGATTCGTTAACACAGAGCTTTCCATGAAAAACATTTTTCATTGATTATTTACAGTGTGCACGATACTCGTAAGAGACAAGTGTGATATAAAAAAACATTTTTAGCCATGATATAACAAGTATTTTCAGCAATTATATAACAAGCATTTTTTGGTATTTTCTGCAGCACCATGTATTGCATGAAACTCAATGCCGAGAATTCCACTTCGGAATGTTTTAACGCCACAGAGCCCTATAGCAGGGATGTACAGCCCCAATTAGATACTCAAGAAGGGAGCATGTTGCAACTAATGATGAAAAAACTTGAGGCTAGTGATAAAGCTATTAAAGCACTGACGGACGAAGTGATCGCGTTGAAAATGCAATTGCAGAAAGAGAAGCGCCGTTAAACAGTGGGATACCGAGACCCTAATATTCAAAACAGGTATCAAAATAGGAAGAAATGTTGTTGGACCTTTGGTTCACATTTTCACCTGCGGCGGAATTGCAGGGAAAAGCCTCCCTCAAATTTCTTCGGCAGCCGTTATTACAGGCCTCAACCCAGGTCACCGCCTAGAGATGACCGACCGCGGTGGCAGAGAAGCGGAAACTTTGCGCCATCGGATACTGCTCAGAGTGCCCAAATAAAGAACTTGAGGGTCGAAGTCGATCGGAAAGATAAATCACCGCTGAGGAATTCTGTGCATAATTCTGTGCACTTCAGAGATGAGCAGCCGCCCAAGACTGAACATGTCGGCACCTGTTCCATCATTAAAAAACTTAGCTCTCCGAAGGCAGATATTGGGCAGTGTAAGAAATTTGATCATTTGTCTGAAGGTCCATATCGCATCATAAGCATGAGGGATGACATGACGTCAGTGAGAATTTGCAATTAGTTTGCAATCCGAGAAAGAAGACAATTACTCATTTTGATCAGCTACACCGATGCTCTACCGGGACATACAGACAGACGGAAATGACAACAAACACTCAAACAGCACGGCGAGATTCATCCAACGAACAAGAACGACATTTTCCTTTCCGGCGTGGGAATATACCTGATGCAACCATGGAGACTTACATGGGAAAAGGTTATCAACCCCCCAAAACGTGGAACGAGTTACAGCTGAACCATATTGTCATCGATATGGAACCAGCAGATTGGGGTTACAATCTTAGGGAACGCGATATCTTTGGAAGGGTGCGACACCTAAACAGACAACGAGTGTGATTCTTCAGTACTGTTGAAACTTTTCGACATGTTGAGTCATCGACTGTAAATAACGTGCCTGCAATATGTTGTGTAACCATTCATATTTTGTGATAAACTATTCACACCAAAGGCATTTTTTTCCATTTGTATTTCTGGGATAAAAATAATTTTCAATTTGTGAAACGTGTACATACGAACATTTTGTGTTTACATGAACATTTCCCAAAAGACAATTTAAGTTTTTGTGCATCAAATTGATAATTTGCATAAAAATGATTTTTATATGCTGTCACGGACATTAATTTACGCTACTCCTTTTAAGTGGTTAGATGGACAATGATCATCTATGATCTTATTGAACTTTAAGCGGAGTCATTCAAAGACTGAAGAAATACATTGATTATGTGCAGTGTTATTTATCTCAACTTGTTTTATTGTATATAATATTAGCGTAAGTAATTTTAGTATGTAGAAAATTGCAGTGTAAGTGTATATAAGATTTTGCGAAAATTATTCAAGTGTTCAATCGGTAGAAAATTGCAGTGTAAGTGTATATAAGGTTTGAGAAAATTATTCAAGTGTTTAATAGGTAACTTATCAGCATTGTCAAAATTTAAATTTTTCTGCATTTCATGTTTCAACTAGTAGAAAATTTATGCATATTTTGTCGTACATTTTTCGGAAATTTTCAGCGTAGATCAGCATTATAAACTAAAATGAGGGGTTAATACAAACTGGACAAGAATGGTTGTACAATGGCAAGATTATGAGAATTGATTGCACCGTGAAGTTAAATTCTTGTAGAGATCAATAGTGAAATTGTAATGTAGGAATGAAGTGGAATGGTGACAGCGATGAAAGTATCAAGTGTAAAGTAATATTTGTGGTAGGTATCTGTACATGTATTTTTCAGTTGAAGTGTGATTAGTAACCATGTTTGTATATATGTAATATCAGAAAATGTGCTGGAACCCATCATACTAGTTATATTTCAACGTGTTTGCTGGAAATCTTTCGTCAATTTTATCGTCAGCTATGTTTTAACGAATTTTGCCATTGGGTCATCATTGTGAAGTGTATGGAAATATGTTTACCAAAGAAATAAAGGATAATAACTGTATGTAAACCTTAGCATGCAAGTACCTCTTCAAAATCATGTAAAATTGCCCGCCCAATATTGTATTGTCACAAGCTTGTCCTGATTCAAATTAATAACGTTGGTTAGTATAGGCAAAAAATGAGGCTGCCTAGCGCCACCCTCATTTTTATTTTGGCGGGGGAGATTTTGTAACCGGGGCTTCCATATTTATCAGAAGCGAAATTCTGTAGCCATTTTTAGAAATAGCGAATCGTATTCATTTTCTTACATTTCCCGCCATTTGGACGAAAGGCAAATAGAGTATTTCCATTTCCACGCGACGCAGCAGATAGCAATTAGGGAATCTTGAGATTTTCGGAGAAGAGACATCTTAGGGTGTAGCCGGAGGGAACGCGGTGGCAATGGTCGACGAAGCAAGATAGTTTTGGCAGGAGGTGCAGTATGCTTGGGGACGAAAGGGAGAGAGGAGGATATAGTTTGTTTGAGTGGCCAGGAAAGAGAGAGAAGGATTTTCGGCATTGTAGAATACTGAGGGAGAACGGAAAGAATGAAAGCACGAAAAGGACAGAAGCTTGGTGACATTCCCCGTATGATCTGAATAAACGTTTTCCTCACTGCAAAATTTAGCTTCAGTCGATTCACTTTTCTACGGTTTGTATTGTTTTTATCTGCTCCAGTTGGAATAATTACGGATTAAACCACCGATACCGAACTTACGGCAAAGGAAGCACAAACGAATCCTCCACACAGGGTGCTGTTATAGAATTCAGCTCCAAGCCCTGTAACACAGGACGCACACGACATAAAGGCAAATAGCAATCAGAATGAACGTCTGCGTAGCTCAGTTGGTAGAGCGATTTGTTCCGGAATAAGCGGACTCGGGTTCGAATCCCAGCGTAGACCAGAAATGACGGAGAAATGTACTTCGGTATAATGGCGCCCGAACTATCCGGATGACCCAATCGTTCAAAATCTCGCAATGGTGTGATGTTATTTCTACACCGCGAGATAGGAAAAATCAGAGAATCCCTTGTCCAGCGCTTCGAAAAATAAATGTGTGTGACGTTGCATTCCACACACCAGACTGATTGGGAGTTCTCAGGTACGTGCTTCAGCGGATGGCTGCCAACGACGATTCATGGTCACGGCTGACCCGTGGGCTATGCCCCCGGCCCTCTTTCGGGGGGAGATGTGACGTACCTGCCAGCAGGACTCACACGTCATAAAGGCAGATAGCAATCGGAATCAACGTCTGCGTAGCTCAGTTGGTAGAGCGACTTGATCCGGAATAAGCGGACTCGGGTTCGAATCCCGGCGTAGACCAGAAATGACGGAGAAATTTACTTTGTTATATATCATATTGCTGATTGCGTTCGCTCTGTAGTTGTCAGAATTCCTAATCATTTCCGCTTTTCCTGTTACAGTTCTTTGAAAGATAGGGTAAAAACGTGGCTGCAATAATTAATTTAAATTTTAATGTGTAGTGTTTTCCCGTTTAACAACTAATTAATTAGTTTAATCTTCCAGTTTTCAGCTTCATCTGTGTAATTATTCGTAGAGATAGCCTTTACCACAGTGCTACTAACATTTAATATCATTTTCTCCGAGTTAGAAGATAGGATTTTTACAAAGAGGGAGAGGGGGGGCGGAAATGACGAAGAAACAAAGTCTGCGCATTTGTTTTTGATTTCTTTTCGGACTTTTTTTGGATAGACGAGAAAGCAAGAAGGAAACAATAAAAAGAAAGCTTTCTTTCAGGACTTATGGTGCGGTATAATGTTTTGATGCCTAGATGTTTTAGGTTCTTGTATACTGAAGTGCCATTAATGTTAAGCACAGCAGTTACATTATCACCTACCGGTCTCAGATATCAATAAGACAGAAATATCAAGAAATGTAATTTACAAAAATTTATTTGCGTCCGGTTCTCTTAATCACAAGTTCTGTTTTCATAGAGATTCGTTCTGATCATATTAGCACCTAATTAGATAAGACAATTTTGCTGTATACATGATCAAGATAGCATGCGTAAAAATGTACAATTAGTAAAGCTTCATCATTCTACTACCACTATACACGTTTTGCTCTCGACATAGCTTTTATTTACCTTTGACTCATGATACGTTGTTGCTAAACCGTATAAAGAAATTCGAGGAAGTGGCATGCTGTTCACGAGGGAAAATCTAACGCAGAAGTAACATAATTACATAAGAATAGAAACGCAAAAGATAAGTAGAATCAGAAATATAAGTCACAATGGGTGTTTCCACCAAAACTCCATCCGCTTTCATGGAATCTCTGGAGCTCGTGATAACTGTTAAGAATGCATGGCTGTTGCAAGATATATTTGAAAAATGTTCTTCATAGGCGGTATATTTTGTAAATACCATTTTTTCCCTGAATGAGCCTAACCTATTGATAGCTGTCCAATAGCCAAGGGTAGCACCGAATGTGAAGCATTTAGGGCTCGAATGCACGTAACACTAACTGTGTAATTACATAATTTGGAAGATAGGTGAATTGCACCCTCTTCTGCCATTCAGATAATATTTTATGTGAATAAGGGCTGATTAATTATTGAAGCTAAACTCTGCAAAAAAAATATCATCACGTTCCTAACCAAGGAGGGTTTCAGCGATTTTAGCGTTTATGTCAGTATAACCAACCGGTACATTAAACGTAAAAAAGACGTCAGCATGGTAATCTAGAGAATAAGAATCAGTCGGTACCGGTAAAGGAAAAAAACATTACCCAAACTTAAGAAGTTCAAAACCGAACGCTGGGCACAGAATGGTATTGAAAACAATTTTCTAAAAAGACAGGGGTATCGTTCCCATGGATTTCTTGGCTTATGTGAAGCAGTGAACTCTGCGACACTGGAATATCCAGAAAGATTTGGGAAGTCATCAGAGGCAAGTGATCTCTGAAAGGTCTGAAATCTACCGAGCTACACCATAAAAACAACCTCTCTCTTAACATACACATAACCGCACACACACACACGCCTTTTGCTACAAATCAAGCAACTGCAAATACTAATATAGTGGTGAATGATGACGTACCTACTTAGGACGGGATTTGGCATCATTCGACTTTTACCTATTCATCCCGATGAAAACAATGTTCGAGGACAGGGATTTAGACTTAAAGACGAGGAAGCTATCAGAATCACTCTGAATTTTGCTCTTCACAATTGTTTCAAACAGAATTTCAGATTTCAGTTCACTGGATGCGGAAATGCATTTCCTTTTTCCGGAAACTACTTCCAAGGCATTATTTTCATTGTGTGAACTTTACTTTTTATGGTACATCCTCCTGCCGTCGAACTCATAAAAAGGCAACTTATCACTGTTCACAATAAAATACAGCATTCGGTAGATATAATGAAAATGTCCTCGAATGTTTAACTTTGATATTAGTGGTCAAGGAGTAGGCTGATATTCTGGGAATTGTTTGTGTTTAATAAAGAAAGCTATGTCTCGGTTAGAGTAACACAGATCTCATTGACATATCGGTGATCGTAAAAGAATGTTCTAATGGAGATTTTGAAACATCAAAATCTACAGATACCATTCTAACAACCATATCGGTAGCATAAACATTTCAGAAATAATTCAAATTATAATTTTCTTTCGTCACATGTGAACAATTCTTTGCAAACACATTTCCAGGACTCTAGATATGTAATTTAACAAACCAACAAAGAAAACAAGTTGAGTGACCGGAAAAGTGATCAGTACACAATTAGGGGCACGAAATGGGAGTTGGGTAAATGGATTTCATACTGTGCGGTGATAAACTTGAGCCGATGAAAAAGTGTGAAAACTCTTGAATGAAATGTCTGTGGGTGTACTGATAGAACATACACAAAGCTGTGACTAACCACTGGTAGCTTGAATTAAGACAGCCTGTATGCGCAGAGTCTTCAGCGCGTGATACTGCTTTTTTCTGAAGAGCAAGAGCTTTTATAATAGATTTAGGTCCACTGTTTTAAATGATACAACAACATACCGGGAGGGGTGTGATAGATACATTACCAAGCATTGTCCAAAGGAACTGCATGTTCTAGCTAGAAACGGAAATCCTATCTTCTGCGAAACCGATTTACCAAAGGAAGAAATGTGACCATCCCAAGAGAAATCGGAGGGAATATCAGATCCGTAGCTGACTGAGAGGAAAGTGCTCCTTGGCAAAAGGTTTCCCTTCGTGAAAACAGGGTACAAATTTTGATTACTTTTGCATTTTACTGTAATGAAATCGATTTTACGAGTGTAAATTCCTTGAGTCTGTCTTCAAGATAAAGAGAAATGGCATCAGGATTTAAATTAAATGACGTGGATTTAATGTTGAATAATAATCGCTGATGTTCGTTAGCACCATGTCTACAAATCTAAGCTGCATGGAGAATAGTATGATGTGTAGCATGGTGAACTGAACTTGCTGCAATAAAAAGAGATTATTCATATGTCAAATTCAGAGACAATATGTAACAGAACCTTACGCACATTATGGTTAAGGGCAAATACATCAATACATGAATTTTAAACAAATATACGTATCCTAATGACAGAAGGGGAGCTAAAGCGCTACTTACAATATTGCGGGATGAAGGATATCTTTCAAGATTATCTTGCAGGTTTCACTGGCAGATTCTGTAAAGAGACATGGCAATATAAACTACAAGAGATTGGAAATCTTCTGACCTTTCGATTTTCGCATTCCCAAATGGCTAAGATAAATTAAAACGCATACTGCCTTTTGATCAACTTTTAAGAAAGTCGTACTTTGTAGGTCACAAGTAAGACTTCATTTAAGCTCTAGAAGATGCTAACGATGTTAATAAGCTTCCCCGTCCGAATTTTTGCCGCAGCACATATTAATTTTTGTGAGATGTTATTGTAATCCTTTCCACATGAACATAATGCATAAGATGGTGGCGCAGGCAGTGGAGATTAGAGCAATACAGACTGATCTTATTTAATGTTGTTTAAAATAAATTCTCTCTGAAAGTCATATTCGTTTGTTAAGTTATTGCAGTCTATCATATGAAATCATTATCATGTGACATTAAACCTAAAACATCAACAACCCCTGAGAAATATTTGCACTTTATTGGTCAACATCAAGGTGCTGGCTTCTGTCAGAGTAATACCCTCATGTTCGTGAAAAACAGAACACCTGAAAGTGTTAGAAATTATTATAAGAAATATGACTGTCAGAGTTCCACGACATTAGAACCTTAAGCCTCAGCGCATATTTAACAGAACTGTAGATGGCGCTGTTCGAACCATTTTTATTTGTTTGCTCTAGCGAGCGTTGCCTGAATCCCCTTTTTGCTGCTCACGTCGGTTAGTAATCTAAGTGGTTGATCTTTGACTGAACAACAACAATGTCGGTGATATGTAGAGGGTGTGCGTGTTGGAATAGTGAGTTATTACCTTTTGTGGAGATGTACGATAAATGTTAGTGTGCTGTCATTCAAGTGTTCAAAAGTGCGGAATCCATTTTTTCTGTGATTACTAAAGGACAGATCTTCCTGCAGCTGGTAAGTGGCTTACTGCGTTACATAAAAGGCTATCATCAATTATAGATTTTATTTATTTAGAAATAACTAACAGAAAGGACTAAAGCGACGACTGTGATTTTTTACAGGATATATTAATCAGGTATAATCGCAGAAATAATTAGCATTTCGCCGTCACAGGCGTACCGCGTCTAGGCAAACCATGTCGCGCAACGTCACAGACCGGAAACCGGAAGTTTTTCTGTTATAAGCGTCGTGCGGCTCGGTCGGCATGTGGGTCCTTGGTCAGCAGTGGGTAAGGATGCCCCATCGCTGTATAAGACAGTCGTACTGTCACATCAGCGAGTTCGTCTGATGTCGTATAATCGGCATGAGAGACTGCAAAACTCCCTTCCGAGAGATTTCCATTGCCAGGGTGCAGTGTGTCCGGCGTGGCAAGGGTTTGCAGGTAGTGGTAAGAAGAAGGGCGTTGGACACAAAGGAAAAGTTTTGGGTTTAGTTCACAGAAAACGCCGAGGGACAACCGTCATCTCATGGGGATGACTTTGAGTGACCTTTCTGCGTCGTCAACGGCGTTGGCGCAGCAGTAGCGAACTGTGACGCATTGTCCCATGTCAGTTGTAACAGTACGTCGCCAGTTCTTGCAGTTCGGACTGCAGTCCCCTCGTCAGCCTACCTTGACACCGCAGGAACGTACTGCCAGGCTGCAATGATGCATTGAGCAAAGAGAATGGCGTGGCGAATAGCAAAGTATCGTGTTCTCGGACAAAATGCGCTTCTGTTTAGGGGGAAAGGATTTCCTCATCTCTGTCCGCCGACGAAAAGGGGAGAAACGTCGGGAAGTGTCTTTTCGCACCTGGCTTACCGCACCAACACGAGGATTATGACCTTGGGTGCAATCGGGTACGAAAAAACATCCCCTCTCGTGAGAATCTGTACCGCCGTAACGAGTGCCCGTTCGTTACATCTGTGATATTCTACGGCTGGTCGCCTATCCGTACCTGCAGGTTGTTCCCGGGGACGTATTTCGGCAGTATAATGCCACACCGCATGTTACGGCAACAACACGTGACTTTTTCAGAGATTACAACGTCCCAATTCTGCCAGGGCCGGCTAGATCGCCGGATCTATCACCCATAGAAATTCTCTGAGACATGCTCAAATGACAGGTGCAGCGGTACGACCGTCCGCCAGCAACTCTTGATGAGCTTTGGACGCGGGTCAATACCGGCTGGATGGTAGGGTGTGCCGAAAAAACTGTTTTTCGAAATCGATCTTGGTATAGTGTGGAAAAGTTGCCTAATGCGTCAGTTAAAACCCACAATAAATTAAATCAATTTTGCTCAATATCTAGCCGCGCCCCTCCGGCATTGAAAAAGTCAAAAAAAGACGAAAAATCCACTTTGAAGCCTTTTTCGGGAAATTTCTTTTCGGAAATTATTTTTCGAAATCGATCTCGGCAGAGCGCGGAAAAGTTGCTTAATGAATCAGTTAGAACCCCCCAAAAAACTTCGTCAATTTTGCTTAATATCTAGCCCCTCTAGCATTGAAAAAGTAAAAACAAAAAGACAAAAAATCGACTTTGAAACCTTTTTCGGGAAATTTCTTTTCGGAAATTATTTTTCGAAATCGATCTCGGTAGAGCGCGAAAAAAATTTGCTTAATGGGTCAGTTAGAACCCAAAGAAACATTTCGTCAATTTTGCTCAATGTCTAACCTCGCCTCTCTTGCTTTCAAAATACATACGCGATTAATACCGCAAAATAATTCCCTTCCCTATCTAAACGCCAGGCGGCGCTGTGCAATGTGCACCTGCGCCTTTCATTATCTTCGAAGGTCACCAGTATGTTCATAAACACGTGCCTGCGCCGGTGTGTTAGATGTCTACGTTGTTTTGCGATGAGTAATGGTAATGGAGAAACAAGGAGCTAAGCAGAAGATGACTGGGGAAAGCACAAGATGTCCGTTATTTGGTACAGGGAAAGATTTATTTCCCCACGATGCAGTTCTACTCCCAACTTACGAATACATGATTGGATGTTACCAGAGCTGCCCCGGTGGCTCAGTGGTCTAAGCGATGGCCTCTGATCATTCGTCCGAAAGGGGTCCGGGTATTATCGCTCGGGTTCCGAATTGGGTTCACCTGGCGTAATATTGGGAGCCAAGGGGGTGTCGAGTGGATTGTGATTCTGCGATTTCCTGATTTAGGGCTGACGCAGCTTCAGGATCCACTGACGGGGCGTTGTGTTTCACACAGCAGATTTTCCTTTGGGAGTCAAAGGGTCCGCTGTGTGCCGCAATATTTTCGTGAACGCCTAGTGTTAAAATAAAAAGCATAAGTGAAGTGATTTTTCAAGTCCCTGTCGTAAAATTATATATTCTCCAAATAATTTAGGGTTGAGCACACGTTTTGTAGTTAATGAAACACTCATCATAGAACTTAGACAAAATTAACAAACAAAAACAATTTACTGGTTATGATTTGGTATAATAATAAATATGCGCTCATGATACTAGCAAGAAATGATTTCCGACTCTCTGACTGGAACCTGTACTCAATTAACTATTTGCTTATAAAAATATTAACTCTATCGGAAGACTTTCGTGTGGACTGATCCGATAAAGATTTTATGAGGGGACACCAAAAGAAAGAATAGGATGGATTTCCTACCCTAACATCCGAACCTGGCCTAGATGTCGCGCTGCTATGGCTTCATCCTGGGTATGACGTCCTGGCGGTTACACGGAACTAGTTAAAGTTCTTTCAACGATGTGGGCTATTCCTCTAGGTAGTCGCATCTTAAGGTCTCTGAGTTCGCGCCGCTGACCACTCCTGACCCGGGAAAATTCTCGTCCGGTGGACATTAACTTCCATCCGCAGCTGCAACCGTCGTATGGGCCCTAATGGTCCTTAGTGGGGGGTCCGTTCATCCGGAAACCTCGGTTGCGATCTTACTTCCGCAGCTTGGAAAATTTGTATGCCGCTTACGGTTGCTTCAGTCCTGCCGTAACATTGGCAGCGATCAAGTTGCCAGTCTCTGATACCGCATGGCTGTGACTGTTGCAGTACTCGTGAGCGAGCGCGCACCTTTTCCCTGTATTGGAAATTGAGAAGTAATCGGAGAAGCGAAAAAGAAATGGGATTTAAAAAATTAATCAAATGAATGGGAGAGATTTTGGGGAGCTGGTGTAAGAATTAATAAAATTAGGATTTTATAAACTTCACGCTCCTCAGGTGCACTGCATTTCGCAATTTAATTTTCCCCTTAGATTTTCTTCCGTGGATTCGCGCCTAGGAAGGTCGGGAAAGTACCGCTCTTTCCCCCTTCCCCCCGAGTCGAAGGGCTTCCAGTCGGCCGCTTGCTGTGGCGTGGGACCGCGGGGCATCCTTTCCCTATCTGCTACGAGCCAGCAATATTGAGTTAGGTGAAGTAATTTTACAAGAGTATGGCGGGTAGACATTTTATTGGAGCTCGGCGCCTGTCGTCTTGAGAATTGCTGCACCAAGTCTGATAGAAAAGAATAGCCTAACGCCAGGCAATGGAAAACCATAGCAGTTTTATGGTAGGAAAATTTACGACCCAGGAGATCTACGGGCACGGAATTTCCTAGAATTCAGGGGCGGACGCAGATTTTGGACGGGGCGAAGGATGGCAAGTCAGAGTATTGGCGGGAAACCCAGAGCAAATCAGATCGAGAAATGATAATTGTTTGACCGATCTGTAAATTGGTGGGAGGATACGGGAAGAACAATTTTTCGTAGGACTGGAAGAGGAGCGACAAAAAATAAAATATAGCATGGTGAACAAATTTGAGGAAGAACTACCGTTACGAGGATCGGGGCGTTAAGAAAAAAAGGACGAGGGACACGGGAGGTCGTATCCAGCTTCGCGCTCACTAGCGGGAGATAGAAGTATCCCCGAGGATCGAGCATGTGCCCAACAGGGAGAGATGTTCTACATTAACGAACAAAGTGGACTCTGAAATCATGACCATGATATAAAAGATCCAGAAAGACATGCTATGTACAAAGAAGGAATCTGCAAAGAACAATTTGGAAGAGGAGAATGGAATGCCAGCCCTTATCGTGGGATAGAAGGTAGGACATTTCCGACCTTAGCGGTTTCCTCTTGTTTATATAATTAGTATGTTGAACCGAAAGTTAAAGAAGAGCATAGTAGACTAAGTCAGGGTTGAAAATAAAACCAGCTCTAAATTAATGCTGAGAAAAGTAGGGCAGAAATAGAAGAAATGAAATGGTTGAGTAAAGTAAATACATTGATCAGAGCAGGAAATTGTGTAGGATAGGAATCATTTTAAGTAAATTATGTTTCGAAATATTTCAGATTTATATTAAATTAAAATAAGAAATTAAAGTTAACCTTTAAATAAATAATTTTGATAAAAGGGTCTTCAAGCATATTCATATGAATGAGTGTATTTTTCTAAATTTCAAGCCTTCATCAGGCAAAATAAACATATTTTATTTTCACGTTATTATGAGTCGGCTAAATTTCATTTGAGTGTACAATTTTGTAAAGTAAAACTGCTAATCACGATTGAGAGTTGGATGTGTGAGTAAATGATTTGGAATGAATGTTCAGAAAAGTCCTCCAGTGCAACACTGAGTTACTTTCATATCAGTGCTAGTACAAAATCAAAATTTGTAAATTAACGAAATATTCGCGAGAAATGAAAAGCTAGACGATTACTTTTAAACATTGCGGCACTCAGCGGACCCCGATACACGGAACGTCGGCTGGGTGAAACACAACGCCCACCCTCGAATAGCGAGCCTGTGTTTTCTCTAATACTGGGAAAACATAGTTTTTGAAATTCGAGTGATTACCCTTAATGCTAATAGTTATCGCCAGTGCACACACCAGCAGGCATTGGAGTCGGATAGCATGACCACGTTTTGGGCCACCAAAAAAAAAACCCCAAGTGACAAGTCACAAGGAATAAAAAGTAAAAGTCAAGTGTGTTGAACGTAAAAGTAAAGTAAAGTGACGAAGTTCTTCTCTTCCCTTGTAAAAAGTTTCGACGACCCCCAAGAACACCCACACTACCTCAAAACATCCCATCATCCAATCACTAGCTGACAAACGCAAGCCTCCCTGAAATAAATTCCCCAGTGTAAATCGTACTGGTCAGAGAATTAACATTTTGTTCTTCCATTCGTTAGGGGGCCAAAATTCCTACCCGTTCCAGTGAAAATTCTGAAAACCCCCTCGAGTTACGTTTGCCGCATGACACTACCACTGGTTGTAAATCCTTACCCCAATTAAACTGTTAGCTCCGGTTCCAAAAAGTATACGGTCTGCCCAACACGCATTGTGGATGCTAGACACGGTGTACACTTTTATTGCCCCAATAAAACATACTACAAAGTCAGCTCGCCGATGGCTGTTGCAGCGGTTTCTTACAATGTCGGTCCGTCCATGGTGACGCCAACGCTGGGAGATGGGGTCGGAGATGAAATAAAAAGAAAAGATTCACCCGAAAGTATATGGCAAAATAAATAAAAGTAAATAAAGCGTACCCCTTCTTCAAAAATTGCACGAATTAATAAAAATGAATAAATAAATAAATAAATAAATAAATGAATAAATAAATAAATAAATAAATGAATAAATAAATAAATGAATAAACAAAATAATAATTAAATAAATAAATAAACTAGGGAATGGATTTTCGACCTAAATGTGCAGCGCTCGAGTCTGGGCGCTGTCACACGGGTTCGGATCCCGGTGAGGCATGGATGTTGTGTTTGTCTTACGGCACTGGCTCTTTCCCTTCCCTGGAACCAGTGACCCGAAATTAGGAACGGGCGACTGCTTATAGCCCATTGAGTTGCTCATGGTGGTCGTTAAACCTCCAATAAAAAAAATGTTACCAGAGCACCTGTTTGCAGATAAAGGGAGAAGGAAGTAAGGAGCATTCTTCTCGAACCGTGGCGAATGTTGTTGCCAGGAAAGTTATTGACATCTGGGTACGTGCCTCCATTCCTGTTGTATCTTTAAAACGCGTGATTGCCATGATTTTATTCTACAACCATAAATACAAGAATGTAGTGAAACCTGTAAAAAGTAGATGTGCACCATTCCTGAATTCTAAAATACAGAAATTTAAAACAGACGCTGGAAATTTATTCGACATTTGTGCTTGCAAGTGCCATGATCTAACATTGTGTACCTGCGAAAACAAATTCAACGTTCCGGACAGGGAATGACAATTTTTGAATGACCAAGGGACTGAAAGACAGATGGGTATCGGAAATGTTGATATCGCAACAACACAGCAATTTCAAAGAAGGGAGGAAAGATTACGCCGAAAAACCAATAGATCTATTGTTCCGGATAAAAAGTCGCGTCCGAGTACGAGTGGACTTCAGAGGGACAAGGTTACTACGGTTAAGGAAAATCTGAGGTGTCAGGACAACTTGGAAGCGACAACCAAAGACACTGAAATTGAATCAGTAACGGACACAAATAGAGACCTCCAGTGGGCCTATCCTTTAGAGAAAAGTTATAAAAAAGAAGTCGGACCATCATCAAGTCAAATGAGGATTAGCATGTTTCGTACTGCATTGGCTGCAGATTTAACGGGCGCCTCAAGTAGAGCCGTGGCCAAAATTATTACAGCAGTTCTTGCTCATTTTAGTCTAGTTTCACCAGAAAATCCAACGCATGTAGTTGACAAGAACAAGATCAGAAGGGAATTAGAAAGGAAAAGAAAAGAAATCCGAGAAAATGAATTGCGAGCAGTATATGAGACCCCCATTAAAAGATTGTATTTTGATGGGCGCAAACATCCGACTCTTACGCTAATGACAGGCCTTCGAGAGATAAAATCGGAAGCGCACATAGCACTGATAGAGGAGCCCGAAGGCAAGTACATAGGACATATCTCGCTAAATTCTGGTGGAAATGCGAAAGAAATAGTCAAAAGCAAAATCGCCTTTACGGACACGCATAATGTCAATCTCCAGAGCCTAATGATCATCGGATGCGATGGAACAAATGTTAATACAGGATAAAAGGGTGGAGTAATACGTTTGCTTGAAACTCACTGTGAAAGTAAGACCTCTGCAATGGAGCATATGTTTGCTACATACCAATGAATTGCCACTAAGGCATCTCATTCAGGAACTCGATGGCCACACAAAAGACCATATTCCTACTCTGGACCAGTTGGTTCACTTCTAAAAGATTGTGAAAACAAGACAGTGATCAAATTTGACAAAATTGATACTGCCCTCTCGCATTTAGGCCCTAAAGATATCATCAATCTAATCACTGATCAGCAATACTTGTATCGCATATGCATTGCTGTTAAAAATAGCAGTTTCTCCCAAATCTGGCTAGCACCAATCCAGGAAAAATCAGTCATACAAACTGGCTGAGGACCACAAACCGTCTGTTACGATTATAAATCAGTACCCAAAATCCATCCGATAATCTTCGTATAATCGTAAAGTTTGTGATGCTTGTTTATGCACCGATGTGGTTCGAGATAAAAATGAAACCACAGTGCCAAGATGGAGCCCGACATATCTCGAATATGATTTCTCTCACAAGGCAGTTGCCTGACCATGTAAAGAAAATTGCCGACAAAGTAATTTCAACATTGCATATTTTGCGCATCCCGAAAACGTACTACCGGCAATGCTAACGAATTCTCGAAGCCACATCCGGGAATTCGCAGTGAGGCGATTCCTGAACACCAGGAATAAGAATCCCAAGGCATACGCTTTTCAAACCTCCCGAACTCAACTTTAAAGCCATTGATTACATTGATGTAATAAACTGGTCGAACTGCAACCTTACAGAGCCGCCTCTTACAATGCATTTACCAGATGAAGAGTTAAAAGATGTGTGCAAACAAGAACAGATTCCGTCACTAACTTTCCAAAAATTTCCGTTTCGCACTTAATCAGTCGAGAGATGTGTTATTTTCATATCTGAAGCTGCAATGAAAATTTGTGGGGATACTTGCGAGACTGTTACATATGGGCTAAGATTTAAGCAAGAAGATAACTTCCAACCTTTGACAATAAGGGACAGTATTATTCTAAAGCCTAACCTTTGTAAATAATCCCAGTTTTTTTGCTTTATTATACTTCCAGTTTCCAGATTTTTGTATTGCAAGAAGTAAATATACTAGTAATTGCACTTTTGACTTGTTTTTATTTTTTCGTATTGTTTATATTTTTCCAATGCCAGAGGGGCGCGGCTAGATATTGAGCAAAATTGATTAAATTTTTTGTGGGTTTTAACTGACGCATAGGGCAACTTTTCCGCGCTATACCAAGATCGATTTCAAAAAAGTTTTTTTCGGCACACCCTACTGGATGGCTATTCCACAGGACACATTATTTGATTCGATGCCTCAGCGCGTACAGCAGGTGATACAAGACAGAGGTGGCCACGCTAATTATTAGCTACATAGACGCACCTGGTACGTACGACACTAATATGCTAAACGTTTGTTCTCTATTGCCTAATGAGCATATCCTGTAAAAATCAAAGCCATAGCTACATTTCTTTCATGTGTTCTGTTTTTATGAACATGAGTCTAAACTGTATATTTTTAGCACGTCTTTTGTAAAAAAAGATCGTGCTTATGTTATCGATTTCTCCGTCCGTCCGTCTATACCCACGATATCTCTGCAACTATTAGTCCGATTTGAAAAATTGGGAAGCTTGAAATATGCGAATGATGATCCTTCAATTCTTTTTCTTTTTACGATGTGCAATTTCGCCGCTAGAGGGCGTAAATGCAGATGATGTCGAATTCAAAAATACGTTTTATTCCACATATTTGCTTCTAAACATCCGATTGAAAAAATTATTTTATCTTTTGATTCCATTTATGCCGAAGAGTATTTTGGATATAGTTACTTTATCAATATACGCATAGATTTTCCGCTAGGGGGCGTAAAAGTAAATTACATTTTTTCCGATAACTCTTCTTCTAAAACTCCGATTTGAATTTTTTTTTTCTTCAGCAGATACACCTCCTGGTGGAAAATTATTTTGCATATAATTTCTAATTTTTGGTAAAGACTACTTTGGCCACCAGGGGGTGTAAGTGGTAATTTTTGCTTCTGGTGTATTTGCCATAAAATCTGGGCTTCTAAAATATCGATTGAAAAAATTCTTTTGTGGACTGATGCCACCCACATCGATAAACCTTTCGGAATATTTTCTTCTTAAAATATTTCACAGTTTCTCCGCCAGGGGACGTAGATGTATATCTTATTTTTGTCAATATCTCTACTTCTAGTAGTCCGATTTGAAAAATTCCTTCTTTGTTGGATAGTGTTGCACATAATTAAAAATAAGAAATCGTTTGCACATAATTTCGAATTTTTGTAAAAAATATGGTTTGGCCACCAGGGGGCGTAAATCTTGATTTCCGCTTCTGATGTATTCTTTGTTGGATAGTGTTTCCGATGCGAAATGTTTTTCCTATAAATTCAAAATTTTCAAGAAAATCATAGACTTTCCGCTAGGGGACACAAAGGTAAATTGCGTTTTCTGCTTTATTTCTGCTTCTAAAACTCCGATTTGAAAAATTCTACCTGTATCGCATACAAGACCTGATGGAAAATATGTTTCACATAATTTCTAATGTTTGGTAAAGAATGTTTTGGACACCAGGGGGCATAAGTGTTAATTTCTGCTTCTGATGTACTTGTAGCACATTCTGGGGTCCTGAAAACTCGAGTAATTTTTTTTTTCTTGGACCGATACCGCTTATATGGATACACCTTTTGAGAATACTTTCTTCCTAAAATAACGTATGGTTTTCCCACCAGGGGACATAAAGTCACACCTTATTTTTTCATGATGAACTTGATCTGGAAACTGCACACACACATGATAATATTGTGATTATTATACTATTAAGCGCAAAGCTTTGTTAATGTTACAAAATGCAGAATAATCTGGTCTGGAATGCTTTTACGTTCCTTTTTTTTTCATTTTGGAAATTTCTCTACATGCTTTTTTATATTATAGTACATCACTCTAAACTACCTTTACCAATTAGCAAATATGTAAATTATATTGCACAGATTAGTTCTCTAGAGTCAACACTTCAAACACTTGCAACTGTCTGTACGGCGTTGTACGTTTTATAATGCAATTTATTCAAAATAAAAGTAAATTTAGATATCAAAAAGAAATAAAGAATGGAATTTTTTGTTTCTACACACGATTTTCTTTTCTTCAGCTTTTGCCAAAATTACTGATTCCCCTGATACGGGCGAAAAGCACGTTGATTATTTATTTATTTTCAAATCCCCTTTTAGAACATTTGGCTTTATGCGTAGTATTTCTAAAAACATATTAATATTGTGAAGTGGATTAACTGAACTAAACTTTTTAAACTAATGATTTTTAAACTAATCCTTGCTTGGGCCATATCTTTGGCCAGTGTATATTGCATAAATGCAAGCCTTGATAAGCAGAATTTTCCAAGAATCCCGGCCCGGGAGGGTCCGTGCTCAGCAAACACATGTAATCAAAGAAAGCGGGCCGGGTCCGGGCACCTAAAATTGAGCCCGAACTCATCTCTATCGTCGTGTACAGGCTGCTATTCGCGCTGGCGGAGGACCAACACGCTATTTGTACGTATCTTTATTGTCTTGCCCATTGAATGTGAACACTTAATAGTTAAACAAGAAGTTGAAGTAGTATTTGAATATTTCGTTTAAGAAATCTGTAAACTGTCACTCCCTCTTTTTATTTGTAAAAATATTTTCGCTTTTGTTTACATCAAGTAGGCGTGACTGCTTTTTAGCACGTATTTTGTAAGAAAAGATCATGCTTAAGTTATCGGGTTGTCCGTCTGTAGACACGATATCTCTGCAACTAATAGTCCGATTTGAAAAATTCTTTTTGCATTAGGAAGCTTGAAATGTGTGAATGATGATCCTTTATTTCGTTTTTTTACAATGCAACATTTCGCTTCTAGAGGGCGTAAATGCAGATGATATCGAATTCAAATCACATTCTAATCCATATATTTGTTTCTAAACATCCAATTGAAAAACTTCTTTTACTTTTCGATTTCATTCAAGTCGAAGATTATTTTAGACATAGTCACTTTTTCAAGTTACGCATATATTCTCCGCTAGGTGGCGTAAAAGTAAATTGCTTTTCACCAGATGTCTCAGCTTCTAAAACTCCGATTTGAAAAATGTTTCCTTCAGCGGATACAGCTCGTAATGGAAAATATTTTGCATATAGTTTCTAATTTTTGGTACGAAAGGTTTTGACCACCAGGGGCGTAAGTGTTGATTTCTGCTTCTAATGTATTTGCAGCAAAATCTGAGCTTCTAAAATTTCGATGGAAAAAAATCTTTTGTAGACCGATACTATTCACGTAGACAAACCTTTCCCGAATATTTTCTTCTTAAGATAATGTATGGTTTCTTCGCCAGAGGGAGTAGATGTATATCTTGTTCTTGTCAATATCTCTGCTTCTAATGATCCGACTTTAAAAAAATTTTTCTTTGTTGGGCAGAGTTTCCGGTGTGACATGTTTCTAACGTAGTTTCAAAATTTTCAATTAATTCATTGGCCTTCCGCTAGAGGGAGTAAAGCTGAATTGTGCTTTTTCCGATATCTCTGCTTCTAAAACTCCGATTTGAAAAATTCTTCCAGCACCGGATACAGCTCCTGGTGGAAAATGTTTATATTGTAATTTCTAATTTTTTATAAAATACGGTTTGGCCACTAAGCGGCGTAAGCGCTAAATTTCTGCTTCGTAGGTATTTGCAGCAAAATCTCAGCTTGTAAAAGCCCGATTGAAAAACTTCTTTCGTGGACAGATACCGCGCCTGTCGATAAACATTTGAGAAAATTTTCATCTTAAAATAATGCATGGTTTCTCCACCAGAGGGCATAGATGTCTATCTTATTTCTGTCAATATCTCTGCCTCTAAAAGTCGGATTTGAAAAATGCCTTCTTTGTTAGATAGCGTATCCGGTGTAAAATGTTTCTCATATAAGATCAAAATTTTCAAGTAAAGCATAGACTTTCTGCTAGGGGGCGTAAAGGTAAATTGCATTTTCCTCAATATCTCTCTGCTTCTAAAACTCCGATTTGAAAAATTCTGCACCGGATACAGCTCCTGATAGGAAATCCTCAACATATAATTTTTAATAATTGATAAAGAATGGTTTTGCCACCAGGGGGTGTAAAGGTTAATTTCTGCGTCTGGTGTATTTGCAGTAAAATCCAAGCTCCTGAAAACTCGTTAAAAAAAATTATTTCATGGACCAATACCGCTCACATCAAAAAACGTTTTGGAAATACTTTCTTTTTAAAATAATGTATGTTTTTTCCACGGTGTGTGTGGGGGTGGAGGTGGGGGCGTAGATGCATATCTTATATTTGTCGATATCTCTGGTTCTAAGAGCCCGATTTGAAAACTTCTTTTTTTGTTGGTGAGCGTTTCCGCTGCGAAATGTTTCTCACATAACTTCAAGTTTTTCTTAACGAACAAGTCTGCCACCAGAGGGCGTAAGGTGACGTTTCCGTTTACAGCAATATCTGCGGGATTAAAAATCCAATTGAAAAATTATTTTCTTTGGTCAGATACTACTATTTTCCATACCGGTTACATTGATTTTGAGTAGCTTTTGTAAATTTAATTCGCATGTCAGAACGGATTCAAAAGACGTGCTCATTACACCCGAAAATTCGATGTCATCTTTCTTGTTGTTTTTGTTTCTCAACAGAGTGCAACACAAGGGACATTAAAAACTGTCTTCGTATGGAATGCTTTTCTTAGAAGAAGAAACGTACGAGTGCTTTCTTTGCATGATTTAAAATTGAAAAGGCATATAAAAATATTAAAAAAAATTTCTTCATAACAGTCGAACAGTCTGAAACTTAATTTGTCTACGAAATGCTGAATGTAGTTGAAACATTTCCTTTGCCTGGAAATCTTAAAATCATAATGTCTTTAGTATTGCGGTGAAGTGCTGCATCTAATAGAAAAATAAGTACAAGATACCTACTCAATGATTTGGCTCAGCACATTCTGAGATACTTCTCCAGTTTCCTCTAGGTCACCAAAATACCTTACTCGATAACAACTAAAGATGTGTTATCTGCAATTTAAGATGTGTTATCTGCAATTTGATTTCGCTACAAAATGCTGAACGCAGTCGAAATTGTTACTGAACATTTTGTAAAAAGACAGGATCATTACACCCAAGAATTTGTTGTTCTCTTTCCAGTTAATCTAAAAATATTTTTACTCAAAAAGATTGGCAAAACAAACTGAGATATGATGTTCCTTTCGGTGACCTAAGAGTTCATGTCTTGCTCATTTGTGACCGAAAAAGATAACAATTGGAGGTTTTATATCTTCTTTTGTTTGCGATGTAATAAATAGGTGGACTGATTCGATTCGAGAGCACGTCCTTAGCTGCGCCTTTTCCTTTAAATCCACAGCATCAAGTGTCGGATTTCAGCAAATAGGTAAGGTGATTACCCATCCTAAAGGATGAATCGTTGCATAGCAACCGATAGTGAGTCTTCTGCCCAGTCTTTTTCCCAGCTGGATGATAAAGCTTGTTCGGATTAACCACGCAGATGGATACAGAATCAGACTGATCTCCTTCACGAAATGAAACATAAGACGACGTATATATATATATAACAGATTGCCTTGGGAGAAAGAAAAGTACCTAAAACTGACCGTGTGTTCATCTGTTCCGTTATTCTCCTCCCCATCAGCAGCTCTGATGCGAAATGACAGCGACGTAGAATCACCATTATTTGGTTCTCGGTTGCCAAAGAAATCGGAGGAGGAAAGCAGTTTCGAGAAAACGATACGAACGAGCAATGAACCACAGGAATTTGTGGCAGGAAGCAAGCAGAACGTTTTTCGCCGTAGATTTGTGCTTGTTAAGGACGCCGTGCCCCTTTAGAAAATCTGGCGTTATTGGTATCACAATTTACCTTCTTTTGTTCTCGAGAGTCCCAAAAGATTGCAGACGTGTAGCGCAATGCATTTTGCATTACCAAAAGCTCAGTTTCAGAGGGTTTTCCTAAGTTAAGGGGACTCGGTACCCTTAAAACTTTTTTTTTTGTTTAAGAAGTAAACATCTGTTTTTCATACATTTTTATAAGTAGGGCGATACTATGAACTGATTTTGACAAAAAAAAAAAAAAAGCATATTGTGTTTACGATTTCTGAAATTTAAATTTAAAAACATTGAAGTTATTTAAAAAACCTGTATTATATTTTATTTTTAATCATTTTGCAATGATTTGTTTTTAGATTTTTTACGAGTATATTTTCGATAACTTTAGGGATTTGATTTTATACAAACAAAATAGTTTAGCAGAAAAAAAAAATAAAACCACATATTTATGTACAAAATCAGGAAAAACATAAGTATATTTTACATTTTAATTTTTAAATTTCTTTGTTTTTATTTTATTGCAAATTCCATCCCTAAATCTATTAATTGGGTGCTAGAAAAACTACCAAAAAATTTTCAAGTGATTTGATAAATTCATTTTCAAGTTTTAGTACTTTTAATGGAGCGACTTGTCGTGAAAATGCGAACAGAGATACAGGAATTTAAGGATTGGATTTCATTCATGCAAAAATGCTGTATAACCTCAATCAGTTTTCCTTATGTTTTTTATGCATTCATAATACACATACCTACAAGTGTACAGCTACTACAGTGAGTCTTGATCACATAACCCACCTGAATCTCAGTTTATAGTCTACTAATTACAGCATCGCATAAGTTTGCGGTGACGAGCAAAATCTGAAGAATTGAAAATAATATCTAAAATAATTGTGAAAAAAGTGTTCTCAAAAATATTTTGCTCATGCTCTTTTGCACCATAGAAAACATTCTGAAGGAGCACACTAATGCATATACTAATTATAGTGTCTGCACATAGATTTGCCTATTTCACAATTTTTGCCTCTTTATCCAAAACCAGTTGTCACCTAAATCACATAACTAGGAGTGGTGGTGGGGGAAAAAAACAGCTATGTTTAAATTAATTTATTAAGTAGCGAGGAAAGGTTGTAGAGATTTTCAGATATTTAGGTAAGAGAGAAGAAAAAAAAACACAAAAACCTGAAATTGTGTTATGCAAAACTGAAGGTTCATGTACGAGGCAAAGTCAGAAGCTTGCGAGCAGGAGGAAAAAGTAAATATAGTAGTGATGCATATTTTTTTTTTAAGTGTCATATTTATTCTGGGAGATTCAATGGTCAACACCATCCCTGAAGTTTGCCTGTGTCATTTCAACAACTGATTTTTTTATATAACATACAAATCACATATTTTTGAACAATGATGACCTACCTTATTATGTTTTTTTAGATTGATAAATTGAATGCATACATTTCATAATACCACGCATATTTGACGCACAACAAACGTGCGGAATATCTTTCTTCTTCGCAAAACAAGTGGGGCATGTTGTGTGTCAAAAAAACGTAAACATTAAAGGGGGCGTGGCATTTCCAGGGACATCTCAGTAGTAAAAATATTTTTGCTCCTGTTATATGCTTCCGATTAACTCAAATTTTCGTCACAATATACTAAAGGTCACAAAGTATATTTTAGGGTAAAAATTAGAAAATCGATATTATTGTCAATTTTTGCAAAATGAAGGGTACCGAGTCCTCTTAACTCTTTGTTACGTAACGATAACTTTTTATTCATTTGCCATGGATAATGTTGCACTGAATATCACATGACTTAAGCATGAGAGAAAAACCTTTAATATTTCCTAACAAGTGCTAAAACATTGTGTACCATTTTTACTGGATTTCAAACATGACTTTTCTGTTGTCACTATCTTCGCCACTTGAACAAAACACTAATTCTCAATGTTTTTATGCTAATTCTCTACCTTCTGAAAAAGTTCAGTTTTAAAGCTTTTGTAGGAACCCCGTTCACACACGCACCTTCAAAAATAACCATCCTGCAATCTATCTTTGGTTGCAAACCAACGGGAGAAACTCCAGATTTGAAGCGGTGATGAAACAAGTACTCTGTAAAAAAATTCAGAAAAAATAAGAAAAAAAAGCTGTGCTTTATTTTTCATTTCTATATTTTTGAATGTTCAAAACAGCGCCAAATCATATGAGAAATGGCAGCAAATACTTCACTTTAGCTGTCTTTCATACCAATATGAAGAAGGAGAAATTAATCACACAAATTTCATGCACAGTCGCTAAAACGGTTCCTTTCTTACTCCCAAAAGAAGCTTTAGATGAATAACGCGAGACCAAATTGCGTGTCGTCAATCCCCACTCACCAGACAGCTAGACAGTTGTAGACTTGAATCCTACACACTAGTAGTCAAGTCATGCCATGACGTCAGTTGTCTGTGTCATTTCTATCTGAATCTGAAAAATAGAAGAAGGATGAAAATTTTTCGAAAAGAAATGAAATGGATCAACGTTGTTTTAAATGTAGTATATAATGAAAAAGGTTTACTTTGGATGTGCAGTATAATACAACAATTGCTTCTTGTAGCGATATCTAAAGGGGGTTTGTTGCATACATACATACATAGAACTTACTAAGCTGTTCTCTGATATTCAGAGGCTAGCTCCACAAAGAAATACAAACTATCAGATAAATTTTACTTACGGTTGCCGTATCAAACTTCTCCATTTACAGCAATCTTGACATACAACTCGGGCTTCACTGACATCCTTCACACGCCGTACACAAGATCTTCTATACTTCATACTCATAATCTTTTTCTTTTGAAAATATTCAACTAATGAAAAATAAAATGCTTCGTCAATCAATATACCTTTAAGAAGTAAGCTTATTTTCTGTTATTTGTAAGGTTAGTCGGGGAAAGTTCTTATTGTACTGTACTTTTTCTTTAAATATTTCCGTTTCGATTTCGTTTGTATGTGAGATGATTAATTAAACGCGTTTGGCATTTCTTATTTTTTCAGTTTGACTTTACAAACAGCGAAGAACACTTCATATTGCCATTCATGTTTTTTGTTTGGGGGTTCAACGACTACCGTGAGCAACTCAAAGGGCTATAAGCAGTCTCCCGTCCCTAATTTAGGGTTGCTGGTTCTAAGAAAGGGAGGGAGCCAGTGCCGTAAGACGAACAGAACATCCATGCCTCACCGGGATTCGAAGCTGGACCCATCTCGTACGAATGATCAGAAGCTAGTGCATAGACCACTGCGCCACCGAGGTGGCAGATCGTACATTTTTGAACCAAAATTTATGGCTGCCATGGTATGACAAGCCAGACTGATTATTCATTCTTGGACAGACAAGTACTCGTTCCTAGTGCAAAGTGGAAGAAAATTATATTGCTTACCATAAAATACTGTATTTCACAAATGTTAATCTCCTAGAGATTGTCTTTATCCCACCGACAAATCACCTGTCTACTGCGTTTATTAATGAAGCAGAATTGCGGCACAAACAATAATGTCCAGTAGCACTGTTTATGAAATGCTGTTTTACATTTTGTTTTCATCACGACTGAATCTATTACTTCTTCTGTTTTGACATTTCATCAGCAAATGTTTTTTGCAGGTTAATTTTTAAACACTAAATGTTGATCTAAGACAAACCTGATTTCTACAGTAAGAGCATTTCTTCGTAAATAAGGGTGAACATCCCAGCTCTGCACGTACTCCAAACTCATAATCTTCCTATGGAAAAGCAGTTCTTCCCTTCTGACTTGTAATACTAGATACATTGCATAAAATGTTGTTATGCATTAACAGCTTCATGGGCACTGCTAGCACGAAAAGTTTAGCATAAAGAAACACTGGAATATCAGTAAAATATCCTGTAGCTATTCTGTCATATAACGCAAGATATCATCCGAACTTTATCATTTTTTTCAACCCATCATTATTTTTATTCAGATACAGTCAACTTTATTCCCCACCTAGCAGAAGACAGAGCATCTCGAAAAACTAAAATCAGTTTAATAACAATGATCGTGGTTTCAGCTTGTCGATATTAACAGAATGTTTTCAGTCTCATCCCTACAAATTGAGATATCAGCAAAATAAGCATCTAGATTTGTGTCTCGTAGCTGGAAATTTTTACATGAGGAAAAGCTAAGAAACGCGTGAGAAATGTTGGAGGTGATTACAAGAATGGTTCAAAGAGGAATTTCAAATGCTTCCTATACCTACCAAAAACTATAACTAGCTTGCAGTTGAAAATTTAGTGAAAAGTTTCGTAAAAGATCCAGAATCCAACTCAAGAAAGAAAACTATTCGACTCAGACTTCAAGAAGCGTAAAGAGAATTCTTAATGCAAAAATTCGTTTAACAGCAACAGAAAATTTTAAGCAATAGTGAATTTCAAAAATGTATAAATTCTCATGCCTAACTTTTTTCGTTAAGAAAATATTTTTCTATTTCAACTTAAAAATAGGCAGAAATCCTGCGTATCGACAGACGGAGGCGCGGAGAGACAAAGCAATAGATATAGTAGTCATTTTTTACGAGCTTGCTAAAACTGTTTTAAATTTTCTTTTCTCTTTCCGGTACAAAGCATGGCCGATTTTTATAATACGCAAATGTAACATGTTTTACCAAGAAGGGAACATTGTGCATTAAGACCTCTATGAGGATTATGTTATGCTATAATGCAGAAAGTATGTTTCTGCGACATATTTTGATAGCAAAATTCCTCTTTTGCTTCCTTTTCTTTCCTGCGAGTTACCCATTTAGCAGTATAATGAAATGCACTTTAACGACACGTATGAACTGTCATCTGCACCGAAGCAACAGACAAAGAAAGCAACTGTTGGCTAATTTAATTTCTCTGTAAATGAGCACTCAGCATATAATGCAGAAGAAGGGGAAAGGTTTTGCTATTTACTTTTTAATTAAGCCAATTAAGTCAGAATCGCAGTCTTCAAACGTTCCTTTTTGCATTTGAAACGCGGAAACGAAAAATGTAAGTTGCCTTTCCGCCCTGGGATTTATCATTAAGCAACTGAATATACTTTGCTAATTGGACTGGGTGTGTTTATATGCATTTTTCTTTCTTCCTTTCTCTAGCAAAATGGAATTTTCTCTTTCTCGTTTAATAAACACAGCAGATTTTTTATTAAAGAAAATTCGAGTGTGCCGCAGCTAGCTTTTAGG
Organism: Macrothele yani; assembly: GCA_039090855.1. NCBI lineage: Eukaryota > Metazoa > Arthropoda > Arachnida > Araneae > Macrothelidae > Macrothele > Macrothele yani. Next base: position 2,375,126 of record CM077012.1, read on the forward strand.
GTTAATGAACTGAATTTTTTTTCTGTTATAGTCTCTGCTGTTACCGGTTCGGTAGATTAAAAATGGAGAGAAGATGATATCGATAATGAAGAAAATTGAGCCTGCTTTAAGGTTTGTTTTCCTCAACAGGTAAATAAGGAAAGCCAAGAAAAGAAAACCGAACCACTTGTAAATGGAAGAGCTGTCCTGGATTTCTTTCGGTGTTGTTCTCAAAGAAAAGAAACTAAAGTCGCCTGAATCTGTGGAAGTAAATTTTTTTCCGTGTAAGACATTATTCACAGATCGGGTAGTTGCCTCCTTTAGTCACACAAATGTATTTCAAAAGGACTTTTCAAGGTACTGTTTTATTGTTCTTAAGAAATGGGAAGCCCACAAGGAAAGACTAATGCTTTCTTTTCTTTATTTATTGCCAATTAATCACGCAAGATGGAATTTTTAGTGAACGGCAGTGTGATCAGTTTTGTTTTCTTTTACTGAAACATGAAACTGTTTAAAAGCAGGTTGTGTACCCTTGATTCAGGTAGCTGAAAGTCACAATATTCAGATGAATTTTTCAAACAAAATGAAAGCAAAGGAATGCTTTTATATTTAGGTCTTTACGTTCCATGCAACATGCTTGAATAGCATGTTGCATGGAACATATCACACTTTCTTTGATTCTGGAGGATTACTGATGTACGAGTAACATACAATATCTAGATGTTTCAGCTCGCTTCCCATGGTTCGTGCGGAAACTATCTTTCCCTTGCCTTACGGAAACTCTGACGTTCGTTGCTGCACAGAGGCGTGTATATTCATGTGCGATGTGCTCCGAACGGTCCAGCTATGCCCCTGTGCTGGAGTGGGTCATTCTTGCTTCATTATGTCTTCAAGAAATGACTAGCCAGTTCAATTTCCACTTCGAAAATCTACTTTGTAATAGTAACTTTGAAAATATCAGCGGTTTTAGTCGTCCGAGCTGTCGTGGTTTCAGTTCATGCAACTATTTCCGAAGTATGAGACATCACATGTTGTTTCCATGTGACGTCTAGGGCTTGATGCGTAATTTTCTGACCAGATTGTGTATTTTGGCACACGACAATATTGTACCTGAAAACAGAAAATGCACAGAAAAATAACAAAGGGAAATGACAACTAGAAACACAGTACTCGTACTTGGATCTGCATCAGGTACATAGAGCGCTAATCTACCTAAACCTATTCAGCTATTTCAAATGAAAAATTCATCACCGCTATACGCGTAATGCGTAAATTTTCAGAAACGTAACTATGGCACAACAGGATAGTGAGCGTAGCTAGCAGGAAACCGTGGTCTGAGAAAAATATTTTTAGACGTCATCATACCACTTTGGAGTGAGTAATGAGCTTGTGAGTCAAATTCCAGCACCACAGAGTATTAGCGGTACAGCATCGGAATATAAGTAAATGTTGTAGTCTGGTAGATTCTTACGGCTTTACAAGCTGCGAAAAATGACAGGATTTACAACTGGTTGATGCCTACTGCGAACATTCTTCTTGATATGGCATAACAGATAACGAAGATCCCTTCGCGCCGAATTGAGCCGCAGTCCCTATTAGATTTCTCAGACGTGAGAAATCTAATACGAGGTTACGAGGTTACTGATTACACAATGATGCGTTTAAAATACAACGAAGATACAGACGAAAGCAAACAAAATCTCAAGGATGCAACAAGGTGTATCGAAAACTCCTAACGTAATAACAATCAAACGCTTCACATTTCGTACATGTCGTGTATTTATCTAGCTTGCCTGACCTCTAACTGTGTTGTCAGAAAATCATACAAACTTGGAAGTTACGACGACAATTAATTCGGAAAGCATAACGAGAGAGACACATAGAGACAGAGAGAGTTAACCGAAATTTACATAAAGAGCAACAAACAAAATGTTAAGTCAAAATAGATAATGTACTTCACATGACGTTGCTTAATTTCAAGAAGCAGAAACGAGTAAATAACTCTCCAACATCTCAGAAAGGGATACATAAGGTGAATGCTGTTTGCTAGTGTGGAGTGGGATAAAACCGAGCAGTCGGACTCCCCTTCTTATTTTGGATGGACGAGTAGCAACTGCTCAAAAATACAGTGTCCCTCTCCTCGGTGTTGCTGGTCCACGTATAAAAGTGTTGTTGGTTCAAATGTTCAGTGTCAGGCCGACAATGTGAGTTCTCACAGAGTTCATCTGATGAAGGAACACTTAGAAATAGGATATTCCATCAATGGCGTCATTAGCAAAATCCCCAGACTTAAATCCAGTCGAACATGTGTGAAACGCCCTTAGGAGGTGCAATGTTAGACAGCAGCCACCTCCTCATTTGTTTGGTGAGTTAAAGGCAGCTCTGGTGGTAGAATAAGTTTTATCCCCCATATTCTTCTTATTAACCTTATATTGAGAATGACTCAATGCATGTTCACCCGTTCAAGGTAGTCATACCCGTTTTTTGTTGTACTCTGGTAATCTTTTTTATACCTTGCATAAATTGTTGTTTGGTTTGATGCAGTGACTGTAGCTGTTCATTTTCCGGCTGTGAGGGTTAACTTTATCTATTTGTTTCAGTGTTATACTATACGTTGTTGTACATCTTGGTTGTTTCGCTACACCGTAACATAAGAAGTTATGCCACGTTTTCTTCGTTTTACTTTAATTATGTCGAGCAGTCTGTTTTATATATCAGGAGAGAAAAGTTTGGCGAAACAATTTGTTCAGCATTGGCTCACTGGGACATAAAATCGGTATTCATCGACCGTATTTCTAATAGAGTGATGAAAACTTCCGAGAGATGGGAGCCGAATATTCTGCCTGCTTATAAAGAAATGCCCTTTCTTGTATCTGCATAAGATTATGTAAAGTTTCTCGAGTGCTTTGGGGAAGTGCATTGAACTCTATCAGTGAAAGCTCAATCGGTCGAATATTTCTTCTGTCAACAGCATCAAGAAGTTTCAGAAATGTGAAGGCAATCTAATCCAAGGTAAAAATCCTAGTTACAGCAGCATGGAATTTGTATGACTTTAGTAACATTTCACAGAACAAAATTGTCACTCAACAGCACAAAAAAGGTGCAAAGTCGTGTTTGATAAGTTATTCGTCGACAATACAAGTTCTCGAAACATTCAGAAGATGACATTTTTATTTTAAATTCTAAAATCTGGTAATTCAGAAAAGTTTCACAATAAGAAATATTGTTACTATTTGATACCAAGAAATGATGCTCATAAGCAAATAATGGGACCCTGATTTTTCCTTTAGAAACTTTCTCCGCAGTTTTCGACATGCCTTTAGGAACAGCTGACTGGTTTAACAATTTAATCAGACCTTTTTCCGAATTTGTAATAGAAATTGTATGACGTTCGTTTAAGTTAGGAGAGGATGATGAAGGCAAGGGAACAAATATTGCTCATTTTCAGCTTGCACGTGGTTCATTCTGTCTTCCAGTTTCATTCATTTCAGCTTAAAAAGAAAAAAAAACCTGTTAAGCCGCGGTTTTCAGCCTTCAATTATTGAAAGCGTTTCACTCGTAAACGTGAAATTACGAAATTTTTTCTCGAGGTCAGAAGGAAAGGAATGTCATGTTAATCAAATCCCAGAGATGGGTTTCTTTCCTCTCTCTGGTACTGAATCACGCTTTCTGAAATTCATTCCTACTTCTCAGACATTTCATAGGTCTAATTTCATGGAACCATAATATTTTTAAAAGTCAATTACAGTATATCGACTTTCTTTTAATATCAACCATTGCTATTAGAATGCACTTTCTCGAAGAAATGAATGCCTGTCGCATGTGCATCGAGTAAGTTATTCCATCCCATTTTTGAACTAAGTTCAAGTTCCATCTTCTATTTTCACATACTGTATATTTGTTAAACTGCATTTTAATGGAGATTTGAGGAATTACCGGACAGTGCTTCATACTTGGCCAATCAATTATATTCACGTTTTCAACGTGGTCAACGAGTTCAAAAATTTTCTTGTGATTTACGCTGAGTGCTCATTGAATTACGACCGCACCTATGCAGAGTTAGTTACATCCGATACTGGCGCAACGAGGAGGAGGGCTTGGTCTCTAGGCTAGAGGGGTGCATACAAGAGATTGGGAGTTTAGCTGAGAACAAAGATACAGATGTGATGGGTAAAACCAAGAATTTATCGAAGTTTAGGAAAGGTCAAATTCTGAGCATACGAAGGGTTATTGCGTCAATTACAAAAACGGGTACACTTGTGGGTTGTTCGAGGACCTCCGTGGCTAAAGTGTATCATTAGTGGTGCCAAAATGGTTAAACAATCAACTGGCGATGTAACAATAAAGTGCGGTGGCAGTTGAATTCCAGAGATGAACAACGGGTGCGTTGCTTTGTACAGGGCAACGCTCCCGTTGTTCATCTCTGTACAGGGCAAAACAGCACAGTTTGCAGTTGACGGCCTAATACAACATGGGTCAACCAGAAAAGATATCCCGCGGAGATATGTGTCGTACGCTAACACAGATAGGCAGCAAAAACAGACGCATTATACGCCACCCTCACCTAACAACAGTACATCAACGTAAATGATTCTCTGGTTGCCAAAAGCATGCGGAGTGAACGATAGAAAATCAGAAGCCGGTATGCTGGTCCAATGAATCACGATATGTATTCCATTCCTCAAATGATCAAGTCCGTATTTTTCGTCAAAAGCAAGAGACTATCGCACGCGCATGGCATCGACTATCCAGCCTGCTGGGGGCGTTTGTATGATATGGGGTATGCTTAGCTGTCATAAACTGGAACTATTGGTGCGTGTGGCCTTACGTATGGTCAGTGTCTACTACCAGGGACTTCATGCTGGCCAATACACTCTACAATGTTGTACCTTCCCCCAGAGGATGATGGGTTCTTCCAAGACGATTATGCACCATGTATTCAGTGATTCGACAAACACAGTGCTGATATCAGATACCTGAATGGACCCAGACTTGCCTAATCTCAAACCAATTGAACATTTCTGGGATGCTTTGGAACGCCAAGAGAAGCAGTTGGACGCACTACTCCTCGCCACGCCGGAACTGTGATGCGTAAAACAAAGAGCTTTATTGCAAATCACTGCACAACTGAACAGACAACTCGTGCAGCCGGTGTCACGGGGGTTAACGACTGTTCTCCTTGTGAAAGATGAGCCCACGAATTTTTAAGTAAGTCGTCGTAATTAAGTGTAAATCATTGCGGAGGTCTTGCTTTCTGCTGCTGTGGAGAATCGATGTCTTCATCTGTAGAGTTACACTTATTATTACCAATTTCACATTCAGACGTTAATTCCAGTAGAATACTTTTGCAAAGTGCGAGGGTTGTAACGAAAGTAATGCAAAAGTGGGCATAACGTTTTTGTTAACTGATAGAGGTCGTTCAAATTGCAAACGGTGGTAGAGCAATTCTTCCTCTTTAGTAATCCTTCTTCTTCATTGCCGGTAAATAATGGATTCCAAGCAGAAGCAATGTGCCGTCATTGAGTTATTGACGAAGGAAGAGTGCAGGCTGTCCGACATCCACAGAAGGCTACAGAATGTTTACGGAGAAGTTACCATTGACAAGAACAATGTGCACAGATGAATGAAGAAGTTTAAAGAAGGGGAAACTAGCATTGAAGACAAACCACGCAGTGGGAGACCATCATCTGCAACCACTGACACGAATCGTCAGCGAGTGGATGAACTGATTCGCGCGGAGAGACGGGTCGCAATCTCTGAGCGTATTGCACAACTGAACTGTGGTCACAATGCTATACAGAAGATGGCGGAAGACTTAGGGTAACGAAAAGTGTGTGCAATGTGGATACCTCGGCAGTTGACACCCGATTTGAAGAAGAGAAGGGTGGAAGTCTGCTCTGATTTTCTGGAAGCGTTTGAAGCCAATGAAGGCACTTTTTTCCAAGCAGGTGACAAAGGATGAAACGTGGGCGTATCTTTACGATTCGGAAACGAAGAATCAATCCATGGAATAGCGTCACACCTCTTCACCAAGGCCTAAGAAGTTCAAAAACCAGCAATCAGCACAGAAAGTCATGGTGTCATTCTCCTTGATTTTCTGGAACGTGGTCGTACCGTGACCAGCGAGCGGTACATTGAGACACTCAAGAAGCTTAGGGAAGCCATAAGGAGGAAGACACCGAACAAGAATCTGAAAAGACACCATGACAATGCAAGACCACACACATATTTGGCAACAAATGGGGCGATCAGTAAATTCCGCTAGTCATTGGTCCCCCATCCACCATACAGCCCAAATCTGCTGCCCTCCGACTTCCACCTGTTCGGCCAATGAAGGACAGTCTCCGTTGACAACGATTTGATGACACAGATGAAGTGAAAGTGGCTATGAAGAAGTGGGTACAGCAGTCCACTTTTCAAAGAGGATTCCAGAGTTAGGTTCAACGATGGCGCAACTGCATCGCTTGTGATGGAGTCTATGTTAAGTAGTACCTTTTTATAGAGAAAGAGTTATTCCACCAACACGTGCAATTTGAACGATCTCTGTCAGTTAATAAAACAGGTATGCCCAATTTTGCATCACTTTCGGAACATTTCTCGTACATTAATACAGTTAAATAAAAACCATGTTCATAACATAGCTGGTGTTCAATACCCTTGGCCAACCAAACTATAATGTAACCCCAACATCGGCAGCTACTGAGGGGCCCAATGCACTTTTTTGTTTGTTTTGTTTGGAGGCATTTTTTATTAGGGGTTTAACGACCACCGAGAGCAACTCGATGGCCTATACCCGTCCCTAAGTTAGGGACATTGGTTCCAGGGGAGGGAGAGAGCAAGTGCTGTAAGACAAACACAACATCCAAGACTCTTCGAGATTCGAACCCAGACCTATCTCGGACAATTGGTCAAATGCCAAACCACTACTCCACCGGGGCGGCGGAGCAATACTCTTCTTTAAAACAAGATTAAAGTATGCCAATGTATTCTCTCCAATATCAACAGTTTAACAGCGGAAAGAGAACTAAATATTCGCACGATATTCAAAATCCAGAACTTTGTTTTTGAATGCACCACAATACTTAAATAGCGACGATATTTCAAAGATGGCAGTTTCTCCTACGGAAAGCTAAAGTTTGTATCGCCCGAAATTTCGGTCTCCATTTCATCGATTACAGTGTTTTTGCAATATAGTACTGCTTGTGTACCAAATTTATCACTTTCTATGAATTTCTTAGTAAAATCATAACTTTATCGGAAAGCGACTTTCTCATAAATTCGCTGCTCGTAATCTCACCAACGGAAAACTCATCGACAGTGGCAAATTTTCGGACAGTTTCTTCTGCGCATTATTTTCTGATAAAGGATATTGTTTTAGGTTGAATATTCCACGTGTTCAATGGAGAAATTTTAGGTGTTCCTTTCGCAAATATCAATACTAAGCTATTTTCAAATGACGAAGTTCAATTGTAGAGCATCCCTTACAGTCTACTATGCGGTTATATTTTCTGCGTGCTGCAGTTTTTGCATCCTTTACACGTAAAAAGTACTGCCATATTTTGATTCTTTTTCCGTTCGATTTTTTGTAATTGACAGGATGGATTATACTTAAACTCAATATTTAATTATAGTTGTGATTCTAATAATTACTGAAAATTACTGATCTGTTTTATCAATCCTCAAAATAAAATAACTGTCACATGTGAAACCGTGTAATAACCATACACTTCGGATCGGAGTTTCTGATCGCATATCACTATTCTTAATGGCCAATGGCAAGCACAATACCTATTCTTGGATGAGGGATGGGTGTTATGTTTGTACATTGGCGCTGGCTACGTTCCCTCCCTGGAAGCAATGACCTTACATTAGGGACAGGCGACGGCTTATAGCTCTAAGAGTTGCTCAAGGTGGTCGATAAACCCGAAACAAAAACCAAATCTATATAATTTGAAATGATTAGTTCCTTGTGTAAAATTTGATAAAATTGTTCCTCTTGAAGATGAAAAAATCACCTGAATTATACGGGGAAATCAAATTATTTTCCCGGGATAATGAGTTGCCAATTTTCCCCCGAGATCGCAATATTCCGTTTAATAAGTTCTCACCGATATGAATGGTGTGTTTGTTCTCCCGATGTTTGCTTTCTATTTTCCCTGGAACAAGTGTCTAAAGTCTTTGTATCGTAAAACGCTAATGAATGTCGTTTCCCTATGAAAAAAAAACTGGAAAGAAAACTAGCTTTTTGATTCGCAATGGCATAAATGTTGCTGTGCCACGCAAGCTGAAAAAAATAGTTGGATATAGAATATGGAGAGAGGTGGTCTTTGTCAAAGTATCATCTGACATGAAACCAGGTATAAGGTAAATCTTTCACATGCAAAAAAAGTTTCAAAAATTCCTGCAGCAGGTATATCATTTGCTCGGCAACTCATTATACTTCTGTATTTTTTTTATTTTTTTTTTTTGCTTTTTATATTAACTTCTTTCGTTTAGTTCTCTCACAGAACACAAAAGGTAAGTTTGCGAATGCAAAATCATTGAGATTGCATGCCATTTGTCGCATATAAAGGCCTGGACTTTCAAAAAATGCATTGTTTCTTTATGATCATCTTCATTTTTTTTCTATAACATTCAAAAGCATGCGTAGAGATTAAAATTTGCGCCACTTTTGTGGCGTAGTGGTCCATGCACTGTGCAAACCAGTGGCCCTAAATTAGGGACATGACACTGCTTATAGCCCATAAAATTCTCCATGGTGGTCTTTAAACCCCGAATTGGAAAAAAACTTTGCAAGTGCATATCTTTTTGCTGATTCGTCGGTACATCATAGCGTTGTCCAGCATTTCTTTTCTGTAATCATTACTAATTCCGTATAATCTTTTAAGATTTTTGTTTGTTGTAACACAGTCACTTAAACGCTAAGTACTTGGACAAAATATCAAACGATCAGAGTTTATTTGACTAAGAACCACTTACATAGAAAATCCAATTCGTTCTTTATTCTTTTTTTCTTGACGAACTACAGCTTGTAGACGCAAATCAACGATAATACCAACAGCCTACCTATTATTGTGAGGTATCACTTTAACACTTATTCGACGTACAGGTTATCTTTTACTCTAGTGAAAAACTTGGAGGATTCATGTGCCTTTCGGAAAGAAATATACCGAAATAACATAATATGCATAAGAACAAAACTCAAAAATGAGGGTTATATTAGAGAAATATGCCTTGATACACATCAAGGCATATTTCCCCTAAGTTTAAAAAGATACAAGTAGTTTTAAGGCGCAATGGTTTATTGGTGCGTCTGATATGAACTTTACCTTAGGTCTTGGTGCAGTTTAATTGATTTTGTATTTTTATGAAGATATTTGGTTCTTTTTTTATGGCGAATTCGGCTTATTAATCCATGATGTACGTGTGTCACGGTGCTTTACTTCCAATTCGGCAACGCTTTTTTTCGCTTTAAGCATCTATTTTGAACATTTTTTGAAACAATACGGAAACTCATGGATACGTAATGAGTATTTTGTAATTTTCTATATAAAATGTAAATTTGTATATTTTCATAAATTAGAGAACTTTAGTAAACACTATTTCTCACATTTTCCCTTCCATCACCTTCAAGTTGACCCTCAATGCCGTACCTGACAGGACATGTGGATAAAAACAGCATTTTATTGACCAGGGGTGACTGTTTTTTTTTCCTTTGTCCAGAGTAAAGTTACTGTTCTTGAAATTTATTAATAGCTGTGGGAAATACCTGTTCAACGGGAAAGTGTCTTTGCTATACACTGAAGAACAATTGAATTAGAGGTACTTGTCTAGTAACGTGTAGCACCACCTTTCACCCTGATGACGGCGGCGAATCGTCTCGGCATGGACTCGACAAGACACCGGAAGCGTTGGGAAGCCATACGGATCCACGACCCCTGAACAAGCTCCCACAGTTGACGAAGATTTGATGGAGGGGGTCAGAGCCTCGAACATCTCTCTTGATGGCATCCCAGATGTGCTCGATGGGATTGAGGTTAGGTGACCTAGCTGGCCAAGTAAGCGAGGTCACGTCGGTGGGGTGTTCATCCAACCATTCGGATAAAATTCAGGAGTGATGGCATGGTGCATTGTCTTGTTGCAGGATGAGGTCCCCATTGGGATATTGAAGACGCACAAACGGAAGCAAGTGGTCGTCCAGGATATCCCGGTAACGTTGACCTGTGAGGGACGATGTCACACGTACCAGGGGTCCCATTTCAGTCCACGTAAACAGTCCCCAGACGAGAATGCCACCCCCACCAGCTTGAAGAGTACCCTGCTGGCAAGAAGGATCCATCGCTTCATGTGATTTGCGCCGTACTCGTATCCTGCCATCCGCATGTACCAACGTGAATTTCGACTCATCAGTCCAGGCAACATTTTTCCACATGTCTAGGGTCCAGTGGCGATGTTCCAGCGCCCATGCTAATCTTTGCACCCTGTGATGTGTGGGCAGCAGCGGTACCCTCGCGGGACGATGGTTTCTGTACCCCATAGCGAGGAGATGTTTCTGGATGGTGCGGCTGCTTACACGTTTTTGTGCACCAGCGTTAAATTGCCGAGTGATTTCTTGCACTGTGGCTCGTCTATCCGCTGTTACAATGCGAGCTAGCCGACGATGACCCCGCTTATCCACACGCTGTTGTCTACGGCAGTTGGCCCTTGCAGGGATGGTTTTACCGGATTCGATGTACTCACGGTGAACCCGTGACACAGTGGCTCGTGAAAATCCCAGTGCCTGCACGACTTCCGAGATGGAGTTATCCATTCGTCGGGCCCCGACAATTTTCCCACGATCAAATGCGCTTAGAGCCTTCGTCTTACCCATACTGCGTCCGACTCTTACTGATTCCCGTCGCATTACTTCTTATATTGTCGAATCGCTGCATACGTCATGTCGTTTCCGTTTACAGGGCCGCCCACAGCGCCACATTTGCATAACGCCAGCTGTCTCTAATTCAATTGCTCTTCAGTGTAGAATGCGTATTGTTTTCATTACAACCGAGGATAAGTAGTTTTTATTCTCAAAAGAGACGGCCAAAGGGGCAACATTACCGTTCTGGTCGTCTGTTAAAATATGGTAACAAAGTTTTCACCCGACTGCCGTTATTGCAACCAACTGAAAACCACTACAGGGGCCGTCAGGCCGTTTCTGTTGCAGAGATACCTTAACAGCATAAAAACAGCTCCTTCTTTCAGAAGAATCATCAAGGTGTCGTTCCAGATGGTGTTAAATATACTAACTACACGACCTTATTCTAAAACATGGAAGAGAAAATTGCCGTTTCGTTTTCACAAGACGACTTTATATACGAACACGCATTCTTTATCGTATATATGCATAATATGTCAGATTTCCTCATACAGTACATGTGAGCTAAACGTGCAAATAATTTGCTCGTGCAGCATCATTGTTTTAATTTCCAATTGAACGAAACGCATTTCTCCGTACTAGGGACTTACTGATCAAAGGTACTCGTTTCTGACTAGTCGTCTGAGCTGAATCCGGATTCGAGTTCGAATGAGGAACGGGTGGTGTGGTGATCTTACGAGAATGGCTCGCTCTTTCTTAGAAGGACTAGCCCCAATCTAGGGAAGGGGGACTGAGCTTGTTTTTTTGGGGTTTTTTTTTCTGATTGGGGGTTTAACGACCACCGTGAGTAACTGAATGGGCTATAAGCAGTCGCCCGTCACTAATTTAGCGCTATTGGTTCCAAGAAAGGAAGAGAGCCAGTGCCGTATGACAAACACAACATCCATGATTCGACGGGATTCGAACCCGAACCAATCTCGGACGAATGGTCAGAAGCCTTCATCGCTCAGACCACTGCGCCGCCAGGGCGACCGACTATGTTTGTATCATTCAGAGTTGCTCGTGATGGGCGTTAAGCAATTAAATAAAAATTAATTTCTTCCTTACTAAATGCATAGTAAAACAGCTTCAAATGATTAAATTAAATTCATTCTGCAGCATGTAATTTTGTGAACATCGTGCTGAAGATAATGGATTTATATTTATGTTATGAAGAAATTTAATAATATATGCATGCATCATTCGCAAATGGCTGATGAGCAGGCAAGAAATAAGCCAGAGCTGTATAGCTTAATTTAACTTTGATTAAATTGCGAGTTTATCCAAGTACTATATTTGGCAGAAATGAATTTGAACCGGTCGTCTCTGAACGACAGAGCGAGAGACGCACAACTGTGTCACATATGATGTCACAATATGTCGTCTTAAATCTCTTCCTAAAAGGAGAAAGGCAACTTATGAAACATATGCCAGCTTTTCTCAGAAATAAAGAAAACTAGACACCGATTTTCTATAAAACTTGCTATTTTCAAATTCGTGTACACAATATTTTAAAATAAATTAGCTCTTCCGAAGAAACTTAATTTGAGGCAGAAATTTAGTATTCGTTCTTTTCAACTTTAAAGTAAAATACAAGGGCTAAGTTCCGCAAGAGATAATGTCAAACTATTATATCTTAAAAGCTGTAATTAAATACATTAATCTTTAGATTTTTCTCTACCGGTGTCGTAGGGATCATTTAAAGTTTCTGTGGGAAGTCTATTCTTCTCTCCCGGCGTTGGTTAGGAGCGGCTGCTGAAATTTTTATCAGGATACTAGCAGCATTGATTGAACTTAAGGATTCAAAAGTCACAAAACAAGAATATCACCTTCCATCAAACTAAAAGCCTTAATAATTATAAAAGGGATTCTCCGAGCCTGCTTTATGATGTCATACTAGTCGGACAAATGAAAGGTATGTTAACAATCGCAGCACTAGTTGTTTGCCTTGAATAATGAGCATCCTACTGAAGAACTATTGCAAATCGATAATCTGAATTCCACTTCTCTTACCAGTGTGACGTAACGAGATCCGTCAGATTGATGATATATGTAGGAGTTGTTGCAAAGGTGGAGCATGGTGTTTAAGTTAGTATCATAGAGTCACCAATATGAAACTTAGAATACACGAAACCGTTGTCGATACAAAAGCCGCAAGCTGATCTTTTTTTATATCAAGCCTCTTTCATTTCATTTCCGTGGAGTTACGGATGGAATCAAAGATACCTAATGAAGTTTAGTCCCTCTACACCTATAAACCAAAGGTGTCCTCAGGGCGGAAAATGGAAAATATTAGTACCTTGATAGGAAAGTAAGAATGAAGAGATCTATGCCGCCCCGGTGGCGCATGACCATTCGTCCGAGAAGGGTCCGCGTTCGAATCCCGGGAGGCATGGACGTTGTGTTTGTTTTACGGCACTGACTCTCTCCCTTTCCTGGAGTCAGTGGCCCTAAATTAGGGACGGGCTATTGCTTATAGCCCATTGAGTTACTCACGGTGGTCGTTAAACCTCCAATAAAAAAAAAAGATCTATCTGAAAAATTCGATTGGTAGGGTTGCCCGTTAAGTAGGGAAAATTTAGGCTAACCTAATATACTTACTAAAATTACTGCTATCATTCTTCAGCAAACCTTAAAGTATCACGCACATCAGCCGAGTAAACGAAAGAAAGCACGACGGAACCTGAAAAGAATGAAAAAGAAAATAAAGATCGCAAAGAACTAAAAACGTCAAGCATAAACAACCAGTTTTTAAAGTGTTTTTTTCACGCACTTCGAGGGCAATTTCTCTTCTATGTGCACTTCTACTGAAGTCCCAAACGCAACCTAGGGGAGAGTTTTCTAAGTTTTGAACTTAGAGCACGTTTCAGGAGTGACAAACTTTTTATTTTTTTATTTTTTGTAATAACTACGACGTAACATTAGTCTTGGGTGAAACGTTATTTCATGCTCTACCACTCAAAGCAGATTTTTAGCCGCAATTATTAGTACGAATAAGTACAATTCCTTCATGAAAGAGTTTGTCTGGTCCTGAAAATCGCGGCGTGGCACAAGTATTCTCCATTTCGCTTTACTGCCTGACTTCATTTTCCAAGTGACCTTTGCAAATGTTGACAAAGCAACTTTCAATTTTAGTGAAGGAGTGATTTTTGTCGCAATTTTTGTTTTAGAACTTTCTGTTTTGTTATTTCACGGGAAATTTTATTGAAGGTGAATCTGTGGACTCGAAAGCTGATCTTTTGCGTGATTTCCCGGCCCTTTGACACGGGAGCGCCGTTGTTTGGGTGGGGATTCTTCTTAAACCAGCTAGTGGGTGAGTTGAAAGTCTTGCATCAGACTAGACTATGACAATGAATGTTTATTTTCTCTATGAAAAAGATCTTAGTATTATTTCTTTCCTGCCGTCTCATATTCATTTTATTTATAAACCCATAAAATTTTGCTCACGTTTTTTCAGAACGCAACGTTATGTTTCGAGAACTTGAGATTTTTCCGATCACTTGCAATCATGTTTATGCTCGTTCGTGTTTTTTCTTGTTAAATGAAGGAATTTACTTTATACTTTATATTTTATATGTCACGATATTAATTTTTGTAGGACTGTAAAACTGACAAGCGTCCACATGATTATTACAAACACTAACATGTGTTACCAATAAGGTGGAAGATGAATAAAGCACTATCTGTTGGTCATTTTTGGAATTGAACACAGCGAACAGGCGTATGACACATGTTTCGAACAAGAACGAATTTGCACTGGGAACTTGTGTTGCTATTACATAGGTGGTGGGCGGAGTTCTCTTGTCTTATTGGCTACTGAAGATACTACCTGTAGGTTCCTGATATTAACGTTTGTTAGTTAATTTTGTTTTCGACGGTACGGACGTATCTGTGTAGCTGGATTGGTTTTATTTTATTACTGAATCCATAGATCTTACATTACATAATAGTTTCACTTTCTGGAGGTCAACGGCTTTCAGCATCATGAGGTTTGCTTTGTTTGGATAATGTGTTGCACAACTGATTTCACCTAGGAGAACATTGTCATCGTCGTGCACCCGCCAGTTGCCAAAAAACTGCCTGTCCACGTTAGGAAGTTCACAGTGTGTGGCAGAAAATAAATGTTGTCCTTTAAAGGTTGGAGTGCCTATACCGACTACACAATGTACTAGACCCGTAATGAATTAAGTCAGATGACCACAGGTATTTTAATTATGAAATTTTGGATAGTGAATTCATTTCCATCGAAAACGTAAAAAATAAAGTTCTATCTCAAGAGCATCAAACTGTTCTTAATAGAGCGTTTACTAGTGAGACTGGTAAATCTTTAAAACAGATATTTCCCTGTCAGAAGATTAGTGGAAAGAAATTATCTCTATAGCTATAAACGTAGCCAAGTCTGGGATTGACATTTCATATCGAAACATATCTCTTCAACCTATATTTGATGCACATGTGTGTAGGGATATAGGTGTGCAAAAGACACAATCATTGGAGTATTCCCAGATTTTGCACCACGAGATTCAGGACACCATCGAAAGACATAAAACGTCATTATCGGACTTCTGTTCTAGAAGGTAGAGAACTGTCAAAGGTCGTTTATAACGGAGATGCTTTTAACTGAGCTGTGCTTGAACTGGACTTATATAAAATTGCAGAGGATTATGCCAGTATAGTGATTTTAGGAAAGATCGCGGTCTTAGATAAAAACATTTACGAAATGAGAAGTTACATTGATGACAGTTTTATGAAATCGGTATACCTGAATGAACTGATTAACAACGTAAGAAAGCATTTGCATCAACGAAAAGACATGAAATAGTAGTTGAAATTCACATATGTTAAGAGCCAAAATCAATGATTGCAAAAACAGCATGTTACCGCTGTTTGCCGAAAGAAAAAAGTAAAACACGAGTAATAAAAAATAAAAAAAGTCATTTTTGTAAGTACCCCAGTTTTTTCGATTTGGATGCAAATCATACAAAGTCTCTCTCTCTCTCTCTTCCTGTCATACAAATATACAAAATGTAGTAGACATGTTGTTTATTTTCACAATATTTTTTACAAAATTTAACTTTTTAATAGGTGATCGTGTAAATCTAACCTTGATTCACCAGTGTTCTTCCAGTCTTGGTATTAGTATGAATTTTACTGTTTCTGTAGAAAGTATCCAAATCATTTGCCTGAATGGAAAATCATTACCACCTGAAAACCATTTATCTGAATTCAGCTCATTCGGGAAGTTTCGTGAGGTAAATGCTTTATATCGTGTTGTAAACGGAACAATAAAGAAAAAGACATCGTGGAACGGCTGAAACAGAAGAAAACGAACGCTCTTCACAAACCGCAGAGATGATATTTTCCGAGAAATCGAGTCGTAGGGGAATTGAAGGAAAGTTGCAATTCGTGTTAGTTGACCCAAACAGTCAAAACCTACACAATAACGGATATAACTATTTATTATTATGTATTGACTGTTTTCAAGATATGCATTGCGGTGTTCTAATGATAAAAAAGTCAGCATTATTCATGATAAAAGTGTTCATGAAAACATTTGAAAAATGCAAACCCTTAAATATTCAAACTGATCAAGGTTTTTAACTTAAAATCCTGGAATTAAAACAAATAAACAAAATGGCGTCCGTTTCTCCACCAGTAGAAATGAGACAAAAGCGAGGGTGATAGAAAGGTTCAGTGTTACTGTAAAAACAAAAATGTGGAAATATTTCACAGGCTGAAACACGTACTAATATACCGATACACTACAGATATTGGTGGATATTTCCAACACAACGTATCATCGAAATACTAAGATGGAACCAGAATATCTGAATCTGGATAAGCGAAAGATTTTGTGGAAGTACGTATATGGATATATAACTGAAACACGACGAGTGTATTACCTCGATATAGGCGATGCAGAGAGGTTATTTAAAATTAAATAATAGTTTGAAAGAAGTATCAAACTAACTGGTCGGTGGGTTATTAAATGATTCCCAGCACATCGTTAAATCACCTCCAGTCTGTAATGCTAAAGATTTGCTACGGAAAGAAGTTGGTAGTACCTTCTATGCTGAAGAACTGCAAAAGGTAAAGACAAACCACCATTACCCTACCGGAAAAGTTCTGAAAAAACGTAAACGGAAAGTCAAATCTGAATATTTTGTTAAGTTTAAGGGTTACCCAGATAAGTTTAATTTGTGCATACCTTGGAATGATTTAATGACCTTATAAAAGTTGAAGCACCTACATCTGTATGAAAGATGAATCTCTATCTGACATTACCCAGCGATAATTCCTTCGGCTACATTTCAGACAATACCCCGTCATTTTATATTTCATGTGCTCTCACCCATCGAGCTGAATTGTGGCTGGGAAATGGGACTCATCGAGCTCATCTACCTCCATTCCCGATTTAATGTAACGAAGATTTCATTCATTTTTAATACGATTGAAGAGATGGTCAGCTGAAAGCAAGAAAAGTTTTGCTAAGTCAATAGGAGTCAACAGAAAAAATTCTTAAATCCACATCTAATTACTGTCCAAATAAAATCTTTATAAATTACAATAACGCCATTAGAATGGTTAAATCAACCTTGCTAACTAGTATCCGTTTGTATTGCTGCCTGGAACTGCTGAAATCTTAGGGTACAAAATTGTTAGACAAAATTTTCAACTGTGAAAATCTTCCAAATACGTGGCATCAGTGAATAAACAAATACATCGCTCTTCCCACCTTTTACCAACACACAGCAACCGAAAAATTGTAATTCGGTCACCGTCGGGAAATTGAATCCCGAATCTCTCAATATCTAGCAGAGAGCGTTAGCCTTACACAACGGTGGCCAACAATCCACGGCGCTATGTGTGTTTTTCAGTCAGCTTCTGACATCAAACATCCATAAGATGCGCTCAGCTACTGAGACGTCTTCATCTGGTGGGTATTAATGGCACTGGCTATATATTAATTATAGCAGTTAAATCCAAAGAGCGAGATCCAAAGTGAAAATCCTCCAAATACGTGGCGTCAGTGAATAAACAAATACATCGCTCTTTCCACGTTTTACCAACACACATCAACCAAAAAAGGTGTAAGGATAACGCGCTCGGCTAGATATCGAGAGATTCGGTATTCAATTCCCCGACGGTGACCGAATAACGATTCTGGCAGTGCGGCATGTCGCAATATCCTGTTGGTAATGGCCATCACCAGCAGGGAACACAGCTGCCATCAATGGGTGAACTTGTTCCGCAACGACGTTCAGATACCTGACAACTGTCAGGGATTGTGCTATTGGGATAATGGGGCGTAAAGTGTCGCAAGAAAACATCACCCACAACAATAACACCGCCGCCGCCAGCCCTTTTTCCGCCCAACAATGCATCCCGGTACCCTAGCCTCCGTTGGTAATCGGCGTATCGGCGCTCGGCCGTCTACGTGATGCACCAGGAATCCTGATTCGTCATACCAGGCCACTTTGTTCCAATCATACACGGTCCAATCTCGATGCTGTTGGGCCCATTTCATGCGTAGTTGGCGATGGCGTGCAGTGAGCATGGGGACCCGGGTGGGAGATTTCGGCTATGCAGGCCCATGCGCAAAAGGCTGCGATGAACTGTGTGCTGTGACACATTGCCCTGATCACCATTGTTGTAGCTGCGGGTGATTTATCGCACTGTTGCCCTGCGGTCGCTGTGAACAATGCGCGACAGTTTCCGCTCCCCTCTGGCATCAGTGAGCAGCGGACGACACACGGCTGGACGACGGTTCATCGTTTGGCCATCTGTGCACCACTTTTGATACGTACTCACTACAGCGCCACGTGAACAACACACAAGCAGCTCCGTTTCCGAGATCGTAGCTCCAAGGCGCCGTGCCATCGCAATTTGCCCTTTATCAAACTACGAGAAATCGGAAGCTTCTCCCATTCTGACTCCGAACACTATACTAACTGAAAGCCGGTCCTCGGGTTGTATATGTACTGATCTGTGAACTTCACCTGCGCCACCGTTCGGTCTCCAGGCACGCTCAATTCTCTAGGCTGGGTGTAGTCATAATGTAATGGCTCATTAGTGTGCAGTAACTGTGCCATTATTCAAGCACGATGATAAAACTCTTAGAAAACAAGTCCAAGAAACGGATGTATAGCTCACCAATGGCATAAAGCAAAGCAAGGACAAGAAGACGACAATGAAACAACAAGCTAAAGAAACAGGAGAAATACTCACAGCTACTATAAAAGGATATAAATACATGTATGAGATGCCTAACTCAACTCTGCCAAAATCTCAAGTTTTCGGACAGGTTGAGCATTCCTTACTTGAAATGTTTGGGTCTGGAAGAGCCTTGAATTTTGGACTTTTTCGGTTTTGGAATATTTGCATACATTTATAACAAGTGAATTTCAAGCACTTGGAAAGAAAGTTTTTATAAAAGGCCAAAAAAGCTAAGGTATTCTGCTGCAGAAGCACTAGATAAATGTCAGCACCCTCTTGAATCTGAGATCGCCAATACTGCTCAGAAAGTGATTGATTTGAGGACGTCAGAGACGTGGTTAGATATTCTTCCGCGTTCTTGATGGAATGTCTTCATGGGAAATCAAAAAAACGAATGCACGGTCGGTCATCCATATGAAGTGTCTTTAGTATTACCATTATTGTTTACAAAGTTAGAACCACGAAAGTTTTTGAAAATTCACACGTTCCTCCTACATGCATTGGATGAAAGCAGCACAAACATTCGATGAAAGCAGCCCACCTTTCCCCCACCCTCACAACCTACCTTTTCCATTCCAGTCACATTAAAATTTGAGTTACCTGTTAAACATGCAAAATAGACCATTTCTGAGAAAGTCCTGTGTAGTGCACACCTATTATGTATCTACGACAGGTTCTTTTATCCTTTGTCCCATTATAACGTTTCCGACGATAAAAGGTTAAAACTTATCTAACTTTGATTCAGTTTGTTTGGCTGTTGAATTTGAGATAATCGTTCGTTTGGGAACTGATACTTTCAAGTGTTCAGTTCGTCATAACCAAACACCACTATGGATAAACTGCCAGTATCAGTGTTTCATGCTAAACTTTCAGTTCAGCCAATGTTTGAACTACGGAGCTTTGTACAACGTTACCACTGCGAGTTCATGTTGTATTCTACACCTAAAATTCTCTCTACTAGTATTTTATCTGTAGACAACATATGTGTTAGGAGCGACATTGCTCCAACATCTAAGTTGAAAACTAAACGTTTATACCATACTGTATTTACATAATCTATCTTGTGCACAGTTGGTTTGCCAAAATGAAAACTACTCATGTATTTTAGCAGCAAGTGGGGTTGTTCACTGGATTTCTTCAAACGCTTTAGGAATAAACGAGGAGCAAGCCATCGTTGCACGATAAATGAAGACAAGCGGTCAGAGATGGAAAATTTAAAAGCATTTATTTACAATTAAAATAAATGTGGTCATTTATTTATAAATGACCACATTATAAATAAATGTGGTCATTTTATTTTATTTATTTTAATTGTAAATAAATGTTTTTAAATGTTCCATCTCTGACCGCTTGTCTTCATATATCGTGCAACGATGGCTTGCTCCTCGTTTATTCCCAAAGTATGAAATTCACGAAGGTTTTTCAAGTCACCTTCTTCAAATGCCCCATTGCGCCGGTTCATTAGGCTTTCTCTGTAAGGAAATTAAGCAGTTCCGTGTTTTAGACATTTTTTCCTGATGATGTAACGAATGCCTCACAAGCTAAATAAGAACTCACTATTCTGAAATGGCGCTCTTTGTTCAGTGCAGTACACAGTCGCATCAGAATAATATGACCACCTCCGGAATCACAGTGGGTTCCCTATCACTTCGTCCGTGTTCATTTCGTCCACGCTCACTTCGTCCAGTTCATTTCGTCCAACGTTCACTTTGTCCACTGTTCACTTCGTCCGCTGTTCACTTAGTCCAATGTTCACTTCGTCCAATGTTCAGTTCGTCCACAGTTCACTTTGTGCACGTTCATTTCGTCCTCAGAATGAATGGAATACCGTCGAATTTTTTTGGTTTTCATGGAGCTTTTGTTATAGGCAGAAGAAAAGGTCAGTGGACATTGCTTGCAAGCGATTTTTTTTTCTGTCAGAGTTTCTCGATTAAAATAAAACGATTTTTTTTATTGGAGGTTTAACGACCACCGTGAGCAACTCAGTGGGCTATAAGCAGTAGCCCGTCCCTAATTTAGGGTCACTAGTTCCAGGGGAGGGAGAGAGCCAGTGCCGTAAGACAAACACAATATCCATGCCACACGGGATTCGAACCCGGACCCATTTCGGACGAATGATCAGAGGCCATCGCTTAGACCACTGCGCCACCGGGGCGGCAAAAAAAACAACAACAACAAAAAAACAAAAAACGATTTGAAATGTTATTTAAAGTAAAACTAGGAACTTAACTTTGAAGTGCTTTTTAACTCTTTTGTGTGGTACGATGTCAATCACTACAGCATGACTCACGCTATGTTCGGAAAAGGTCTTTAAGGTGGGATTTTTTTAATAACGCTGCACTTTTACTTAGGCACTAAATATTTACATAAGATGCCAAGTTATTAATATTTCTCTTTTACTTACTTAGGTACTAAATACTAATTACTATGCCTCATGTGTAGACCTTTTGACAGTTTTTATTCTGCTGATGTCATATTCAAAACGTTTACGCATCCACTCAAGCTAGTAGTTGTGATTTTACTGAGGCACGAAATATTAATTCAAAATCCTTAGGCTTAGGCCGTTTCAACAGTTTTATTTTATGGATCTCACATTCATAACGTTTACCTATCAACTCAAAGTAATAATATTGCGCTTTTTTTTGGCACTAAATATTATTTCATATGCCCTAGGGCGCGGCCTTTTTCACAGTTTTTATTCTAATCACGTCATATTCATAATATGTACATATCAAATCAAGGTATACTGTGCATTTGCTCAGGCACTAAACATTATTTCATGGGCCCTAGGCCTAGGCCTTTTTTGCAATATTAATTTTACGGATGTCGTATTCATAATGTTTACGTATCAAGTCAAGGTAATAATATCACGCTTTTGCTCAAGCACTAAATATTATTTGGCCTAGGTCAAGGCTTTTTTCACTGTTTTTATTCTGAGTACGTCATATTTCTAACATTTTTACATCAAATTAAGGTAATAATATTGCGTTTTTGCTCAGACACTAAATATTTTTTCATAGGCCAAGCCTTTTTTCCGCTGTTTTTATTCTAAGTACGTCATATTCGTAACATTTTCATTCATTCTGAGGACGAAATGAACGTGGACAAAGTGAACGGTGGACGAAATGAACATTGGACGAAGTGAACATTGGACTAAGTGAAGAGCGGACGAAGTGAACAGTGGACAAAGTGAACGTTGGACGAAATGAACTGGACGAAGTGAGCGTGGACGAAATGAACACGGACAAAGTGATCCGTCACCATCACAGTGTACCCACCCGCCCAGGCGCGTCACAGAGTGCACGTGACAAAGTCGACCACACGAAGATATAAGAAGCCAGGCATGACAGATGAGCCATAGTGCGTAACGTGAGCATAATGTACAGAAGTAGTGATTTGACGTATGTTCAAAGAAGACTGATCACAGGCTACCGCGCTGGAAGTGGAAGCATCTCAGAAATCGCAGACTTCGTAGGCTGTTCGCGAGATGCTGTACTAAGGGTGTACCAATAATGGACCGCTGGCACACCAAGTACCTCCCAACGTTATAACTGTGAAACCCCAAAGGCCATCGACCTCAGAGGAGAACGTCGCCTCCGTCGACTGATAAAGTGCAATTGACGCGCAACAGTGCAGCAACTAACCACGCAAATGAACACTGAGGCATCCAGGTGGTGTCCCCGATAACAGCACAGCGAATCCTGTTACTCATGGATCTTCGGAGTCGACGCTGCGTCAAGGCCCCTATGTTAATCGAGGTCCATCGGCAACGACGCCTGCAGTTTGATGGGACTATCGTCATTGGACAGTGGAAGAGTGGGAAATGGTTGCCTTCTCCGATGAATTTCTACTCCACAGAAGTGATGGGCGGTGGCGGATACGCATCAGTCACAAGAGAACCAACACCCGAACATGCTTGTCGGTCACGTATAGGCCAGAGGCGGCAGTGTGTATGTCTGGGGATGTTTTCCTGGTATGACCACGGACCGCTGGTACCAGTGGATGGGTACCGGAACTGCAATGGCTGCCTGTCCATTCTAGCTGACTACATGCATCCCTTCATGTTGGATGTTTACCCTGGAGGTGATGGTGTCTAGCAACAGGACAATGCGCTCTGTCCTGTCACTAAGGGAATGCATGACTGGTTCTAGGAACTCGACAGCGATGTCTACGTTCTCTCTTAGTCGGTGAAATCGCCGGATCTCAATCCCGTTGAGTACTGGTGGGACTATTTAGTTCGACAGGTTCAACGTGCCGACCCACAACCGCGTCACCTTCAGGACCTCAGTGCTCTGCTGCTGTCCGAATGGGCACGTGTGCCTCGGACAACCATTCAGGGCATAATTGCGTCCATGCCACGCCATTTCTTCACTGTCATTCGGGCCAAGGGTGATTATTCCCATTATTAGGTAGGTGGTCATATGATTATAATACGGCCGTGTATATGGAAAAGGTCAAGAATCTGTTCATCACAATTCTATATTACTCTTTTTATTGTTTCCGCCACGATCTGTTCCTGCCAAACATTTTCCGAGTTACCTATCTCCCAAGCACCCGCTCCCAATCTAATTTCTCGTCCGTTGTCTCAATTTGAGCAGAAGAGAAATCTACTTCTCTTTGCTCAGGGAGCCGAAAACTATCTCTCGCATAGATAATCACCAAATTTACTTCCTACCTCCTTCGAGCGCTAGATCCTTTAGATTTTTCACTTCTCTTGGAAAAGCGCGGGTCACTTTCAATTGCCTCACTCCCTCTTTCGGACCAACTGGACAGTTGACGAATACTCATTATCAAGACCTTCACCATCTTCGTGCTGCTCGAATCATTTCCTACGCCAAACATATGACATGAAACCATTAAATTGTTCAATATAGCTCTGAGATACATGAACAGCAGGGGCATGTGACAGTGCATAGTGTGGTTATCTCCCCAACCTCATTAACGGTTGGCTAAAAAGTAAAAGTGACCATCTCAAAGCCTCCCCAAAACGTTAACGCGAAAAGAGAAATTATTTTACCTTATGAGATGTTTTTAAGAGAACATTGTTATTGCTAACTTTTGCTGAAATTTGTGAGCCCAGGTTAACAACAGAAGTCTTAAATCAAATTACCTTTCATCTGTTACTCATAGTTAGCAAAGAACGAGTCTTCTGCTCATCATTACCTTTAAGAGCGTACTGAATGCAGAAAATACTTTATTGCATAATTCACTAAGCCTCATCTTAAGGCCCGCAGGCAGTCTTCCATGTAATATCTGAACATATTAAATTATCCACGCGCAGACATAATTCCATGTTCCGAAGAACAGTAAATATTTAACTGAGTTGGATGCATGGTTTGCAGATGAGCTCATAAAACTGGAAATATTTTTCCACTTCTCTTGAGCTAAACGGGCAGCACCCCAGTTTTTGTGGTGAATATAATGTCGTTGGATGAATGGGAGGTCTTACCGAGAGATGGGTTTGCTTCCTCGGGGCGTTCCATGGGCAACAATGACACACAGAACAGCAACAAGGGTCTCAGTGAATATTGGATAGGTACCAGCTAGTTCTGTGTGACCTTGGCGAAAAGACCTCAACTGACTGGGTTTAGTTCCAGAATCCTTAGGTTGAATGAACAACTCGAACCGTCAGCTGTGGGCTAATCCCCTACATTGGTGCACTTACCTGATTAAAAAGGCACTAAGAAATAATGCTCCGGACTGTAGTGTGGGATATCGTTGACCTATCACACTTAAGAAGGATGGTCCACAAAGGAATCGAACTGGAATTTTCAGACGACATACGAGAAAGATATCTCCGCCGAGTGTGTGTAAGATTGGTGTATGAAATACTAGAGGCATAAATGGCAAGATAAATGAGGTGATTGAAAAAATGAATAAGTATAAATTGGATGTGCTGTGTGCAAATGACACCACAAAAGAGGAAATTGGGATAGAAGAAGTGAATGGAACGGTGAGCGTGTGGTCTAACGAACGTTTATTAATTTGTGTTTTTAATACACCATTAACTGGTTATTTTTGCACTTTATTGTTATCTACTGTCTCTAACTTAGACCGCAGGTTGGGTATTGGAGTGCTGAATTGAGCTGCAGTTCTTAAGAGTAAAAAATGTAATTTTTACGAAAATTTTGAATTGGGCCCCTTCACCCCGGGCCCCGACGTCTTCCGCATGCGGTCTAAGTTAGAGTACAATGAGGTACTATACCAAATTTGGTCTTTCTAAATTGAAAACTGTAGATTGTACGAAAAATTTGCATGAGGGGCTCTGACTCGCGGTCCCGTTCCGTTCCCAAAACCATCTACTGTCTACGTTAGAGTACCATGAGATACTATACCAAATTTGGTGGTTCTAAATTGAAAACTAGATTTTACGAACATTTTGCAGGGAAGGGGCTCTGATCCCCGGGACTCCGACCCCTTCCCAATACCTTCTAAAGTCTAAGTTAGTGTTTCATGAGGTAGTATACCAAATTTGGTGGTTCTAAATTGAAAACTGTAGATTTTACGAAACTTTGGGGGGGGGCTCCGACCCCCGTCCCGTTCCGTTGCGAAAACCATCTGCCGTCTAAGTTAGATAGTATACCAAATTGGGTGGTTCTAAATTGAAAACTGTAGAATTTATGAAAATTTTGTATGAGGGGCTCTGACCCCCGCCCAGTTCCGTTCCAAAAACCGTCTGCCGTCTAAGTTAGAGTACCATGTGATAGTATACCAAATTTGGTAGTTCTAAATTGAAAACTGTAGATTTTAATAAAATTGTGCATGGAGGGGTTCTGATTCCCGGGCTCCGCCCCCTTTGAAAAACCGTCTACCGTCTAAGTTAGAGTACCATGAAATAGTATACCAAATTTGGTTGTTTTAAATTAAAAACTGTAGATTTCATGAAATTTTGTTTTGGGGGCTGACCCCCCGGACTTCGATCCCTTCCAAAAACCGTCTACAGTCTAAGTTAGAGTTTAATGTGATAGTATACCAAATTTGGTGGTTCTAAATTTAAAATTGTAGATTTTACGAAAATTTTGTATGCGGGGCCCTGACCCCCGAGCTCCGACCCCTTACAAAAACCGTCTACAGTCTAAGTTAGAGTTGTATGAAGTAGTATACCAAATTTGGAGGTTCTAAATTGAAAACTAGATTTAACGAAAATTTTGTGTGGGGGGCTCTGACCCCACGTCCCGTTCCGTTCCAAAAACCGTCTACCCTCTAAGTTAGAGTACCATGAGATAGTATACCAAACTTGGTGGTTCTAAATTTAAAAGTGCAGATTTTACGAAAATTTTGTATGGGGGCCCTGACCCCCGGGCTCCGACCTCTTCCAAAAACCGTTTACAGTCTAAGTTAGAGTTTCATGGCTATAAATTTTGTATAATCTGTTGTAAAATTCATTCTATGTGTAATTTCCGACTTGTGTAATTTTTCTTTGTGTAATTTCTTCCTTGTGTAATTTTTGCTGTGTAATTTCATTCCGTGTAATTTTTTTCCTGTGTAATTTTATCATGTAACCCAATAAATTGACAAGTGGTCTTAAACTTTTGCAAATGACGGGAATGTTTTGGGTAAGTTTAATGATCCTTGTGTGAAGGATAACGGTGAAAGATTAACTGAACTTTGCATTGAGAATGGTTTGTGTGTATCTAACACGTTTTACAACCACAAGTATATCCACACATATACTAAAGTGTGTTATAGATTTTGTTGTTTATGATCAACGTCTGAAACACTTAGTTGTTGAAACTCGTGTGATGAGAGGTGCAAATGTTGGCTCTGATCATTACTTGGTAGTGTCACGAGTGAGACTGAATGTTGGTTGGAGGAAAAGGAATAGGAAGAAGCCTAGGATAGAAAGAATAAAGGTTGAAAAGCTCCCTGAAGATCATCAGCGTTAGTCTAAATTACTCAGGGAATGACTCAAGAAGCTGAAGTCGTGAGAGGGATGTAGAAAAGAAGTGAGAATGCTTTAAGAACTGTGTTGTCACTACTGTTGAAGAAGTCTGTGGCGCCACAATAGTGGATAACAATGGAGGTGATGCTTGATAGAATAGTGAGATTGAAGAGGCAGTAAAGAGAAAGAAGGAAGCCTATTTGAGGATGTTGCAAGGTAGAGTTTCTTTGGATGAATATCGCTGTAAGAAGCGTGAAGCAGCTAAGCTGGTTTGCCAGACTAAGGCAAAAGATAGGAAGGAGAAGGTGGAAAGGTATGAATTGACTTTTTGGAAAGATAAAAAAAACCTTCTGGCAGTACATGAGACTCAGGAAAAAGGAGGGAAACAAAGTTGTAAGTTGTGTGAATAATATGATCGGGGAAATGATATGGGAGCCCAATGAATTAAATGTAAGAATGTGTGAATAGTCCTGTGAATTATTAGATCAAGAAAGCAAAGGTAATTCTGAGGCAGAAGCAGATGATATCAGAGTGATAGATGGAAGCACAGGAGAAATCTCAAGAGAAGATGTGTGTAAAGCTCTAAAATCTTTTCAGAATATTAAGGCTCCGGGAGTTGATGGCATAACTGCTGAGATGTTGAAATATGGTGGAGACTGTAATTGACTGGGTAACTGAAATTTGCCAGTGGTGATGGGATTTAGGAATGGTCTCTCGGGATGGGATTGGAAGGATGCTATCAGTTTTCCTTGTATAAGAGAAAAGGCGATCAGACTGAGAGCTAGAACTATTGTGGTATTAACCTACTGAGAGTGCCAGGGAAAGTGTTTGGTCATTTTTGAAAAAGTACGTGGTTCTACATCAGAGGAAGTTTGAGATGTTCAGAGTGTTTTTATGCCTGGTAAAGCCTGCACTAACTAAATGTTTGCATTACGCATGATAATTGAAAAGTATCTGGCTGTTGGTAAGAACGATTTTGCTGCCTTCATAGATTTAGAGAAAGCTTACGACCGAGTAAATAGGACACTTTTGTGGAAGGTATTGAATAAATATGGTGCTAATGAGAATCTACTTAATAATGTTAAAGCCACGTATGCTGGCAGTTGAGCTTGTGTATGAGTGAATGGTGTTTCATCAAAATGGTTTTCTATTGGTGCACGAGTCATACAAGACTGTATAATGTCTCCATGGCTGTTTAACATATTTATGGATGCGTGCATGTGTGATGCCAAAATGGACAATACTGGTTTATGCTGATGACACAGTCCTGTTGGCAGAAAGCAAAAGTGAGTTGTAGAGTATGTTGTCCCGAATGTACAAAGTTTGCATGAAATTCAAACTGAGTATAAATAAAGGAAAAACCAAAGTTATGGTTTTTGAGCGAGAAAGAGTTAGCACTGAATATAATATAAGTCTAAATGGTTCAGTGATTGACCAAATGAATGAGTTTGTATATTTATGAAGCATGTTTGACAAAGAAAACAAATTGAATGGTGAAATTAGTAGGCGAGTGAATTCTTCATTGAAAGTCATAGCTGCTTTGTGTGTTTTTCACAAGAATGATGGGTTCTCAACAGAGCCCCGCATGGCTGTGTATGAAAGTGTAATTGTTCCTACTCTGATGTATGGCATTGAAACCTGGGTACTACAGAAGAAACATACAAGTCGTTTGTGCGCTGCAGAAATGCGTTACTTACGGGGGGGGGTGTTAAGACACGATCTGATTGTGTGAGGAATGAAGATGTGTTGCAATTGTGTAACGTGAAGCAAAATGTTGTTAGCAAGGTGGAGACTAATATGCTTCGGTGGTTTGGCCATGCTGAAAGAATGAGTGACGAGATGCTTACTAAGAACATCTTTTTAACCCAAGTGGCAAGAAGGAAAGGCAGAGGAAGGCCAAGGAAGTCACGGGAGGATCAGATTCAGGAGTGTCTGCATGAGAAAAAGATTATGTGTATGAAGTATAGAAGGTCTTGTGTACGTCGAGTGATGGATGTCAGTGAAGCCCGAGTTGTGTGTCAAGATCGCTGTAAACGGAGAAGTTTGATACGGCGACAGTAAGTAAATAATTAGTTAAAATTTATCTGGTAGTTTCCATTTCTTTGTGAAGCTAACCTCTGAATTTCAAAGTACAGCTTAGTGATATGTTTATGTATGTATGGATGGATGATTGATTGATGTCAGGCGGGAGTCTGTGTGTACAATGTCAGTAAAACCGAAAATCTAATAAACTACATTAGTCTGCATGAGATAAGGTGGTTGAAAACTAATATGTGTGCTTAGCTCAATTTTTCATGCTGATTCCAGAACTGATCTTAGTTTTCTTCTATCACATACAGTTTTTGCATAGTCGACCCAAGTTGATTTCGAAGATTTGTCGCTGATAGCATTACATCTGCCAGTCGGGGGCGTTTTAGCGGGAGGCATGTCAGCTATCTCTTTTGCCAATCGTCGTCAAAGCAATGTAAGGTTACTTTTGGAGTATTGCCAACTAGCCACCTGTAGAAGAAAGACTGAAAAGAGAATTGGCAAGAATCCAAAAATAGCATTCCCTCCAGTCCGATGCTCACATTTCCAGTTCATTGCTCTTTCTGTTCGGATTTACATAGCTGTTCTAAGTTGCTGTCTCTGTTGTGAGTGCATAGTCTTACAATGTCGAAACGCAAGTGTGTAAATTGTCCTAATGTGTTCTGTTACATTTGTGGAAATTATGTAGTGCTTAAGCAAAGAACGGATATCACAGACTTTGTGAAAAAAGCTTACTATGCTTATTTTAAAGTGCATCTTGGTGATCAGGAAAAGGCATGGGCACCACATAAAGTGTACCGCTATTGTGTTGAGAGGTTAAGGTTATGGACAAAAGGGAAGCAAACGTGCATGCCATTTGCAATACCTATGGTGTGGAGGGAGCCTGAAGACCACCTGAACGACTGTTACTTCTGCTTAGTTAATGTTAAGGGCTGCAATTCGAAAAATAAGAAAAAAATTGTGTATTCAAGCATTCCCTCAGCCATTAGGCGGGTTCCACATGGAAAAGATATGCCTTCCCCTCTTCCTCCAGCTGTGTTAGAGAACGTGGCGGAAGATGATGAATATGAACGTGATGCAATCTCCGAAGACGATAGCGATGATGTCTACAAGCCGGAAAGCGACTCTAATCCACAATTGTTCTCACAGAATGAACTTAATGATCTAGTACGTGATCTGAACTTGCCTAAGGAATCTGCAGAACTACTTGGCTCCCGGCTGAAAAGTAAGAATCTTCTGGCTCCAGGAACACATTTTTCATGGTACCGACACAGAGAAAAAGACGTACTTCCTTTTTTCTCACAGAACGATTCCTTCGTTTACTGCAATAACATCAACGAGTTAATGCACTTCTATTGCATTGAACATGATCCTACTCAGTGGAGACTTTTTATTGACTCGTCCAAGAGGAGCCTCAAAGGCGTGTTATTGAATAATGGGAATGTGTATGGGTCCATTCCTGTGGCCCACTCAGTTAATATGAAAGATACATTCGAGAACATGAAGGTACTATTAACAAATATACATTATGAGGAACACAAATAGCTTATCTGTGGTGACTTCAAAGTAATAGGAATGCTATTAGGACAACAAGCTGGGTGCACGAAAATGCCTTGCTTTCTATGTGAATGGGACAGTAGGGCAAAGCAAAAGAATTGGTCAATGAGAGTTTGGCCAGAGCGGAGAAATTTTGTTCCTGGGACTAAAAAAATCCTGCATGACCCACTTGTAGACCCCCAAAAACTATTGCTTCCACCACTACACATCAAATTAGGGTTGATGAAGCAGTTTGTAAGGGTTCTACCACAAGATTGGCCATGCCTCAATTATTTTTCTATGAAATTTCCCTGCATCACACTAGAAAAATTGAAAGCTGGAAATTTTGTCGGCCCTCAAATAAAAAAACTGATGAAGGACAAAGGTTTTGAGAAAACGATGAAAGAGAGAAAAAGACGCATGGACAGCATTCCGATCTGTAACCAAAAACTTTCTAGGGAATCACAAAGATCCTAATTACAGAAAAATTGTTGAAACAATGTTGGAAAACTTCAAGCAGTTGGGTTGTAACATGAGTGTAAAAGTTCACTTTCTACACTCCCATATCGACTACTTTTCGGAAAAACTGGAACATTATAGTGAAGAGCACGGTGAACGCTTTTACCAGGATATTAAGGAGATGGAGAAGAGGTACCAGGAGAGATGGAATGAAGCTATGATGGCCGACTATTGTTGGATGTTGAAGAGGGACAGTAAACATAAAATAGGATCTGCAAGAAAGTAAAACAAAAAGACAGTTTGAAAATTAATGGAACACTGTTTGCTTGTCGTTTTGTTAAAGACTAGTACAGGTCAGTTCTTTACAGTAATTTTAAAGTGTTTTTGTAAAAAAAAGTCTTTGTGGGACATTGTGTTTGCATTTTTGTGCTTACATTAATTAAAATCTTGAAAACGTAGCAGCTTATTTTATTTTAAAATCTGACGTGATAGAGACAAATGGGAGTCATGTCTAGAATCGGCTTCAAAAATTGATTCAGTAACAGCTATTTTTAAGAAATCACCTGACAAAAAATTTAAATTTGCAGACTGGTGTTATCGTCCACCAATAGAGATTTTACTACTGACGTAATGAATGAAGATCATTGAAAAAATATCAAAGGCCACTCGAAAATACATTTTTTACCACGAATTGTATTTTTCCAACTTGCAAATGTGGTATTTTTCGTAAGCTCGTGTGTCATTTACGATGAATTCATTAACAGAACGGATAAATACTTTAATTAAGAATATAGCTGAAAATTGTTATTTTACTGAGATGCAGTTGTACCGTTGCGTTTCTTAATAATTGTCTTTAAAACATTCTTTACTCAGAATGGAGAGGGGAATTACTTTCACATGAGTACTTTGGGAATAGGGTGATTTAAAAATAGTATAAGTCCTCAATAATCTCTTCAAGTCTCATTACACTCTCTCGGTTAACAAAGCTGTGAAAATTGAAGCACACTTGGGAATGCCTTTAAAGATTTTGCAGAAGTAGGGTGGATAATTGTTCAACTGCTAACTAGTGTAATGTTCCTTCTATGAATTTCTGTTGTTAAACAAATGACTCCTATTTTATCCATCTTCTTAATTGAGACCCACACTTAGTGATGTAACATTTTCCTAGCAAAGGTGAACATCAGATGCCCTCTTTTAAAACGACACGTTTCCATTTCGTGGATATTTTGGTTCTTATATGTATTATTTGACTTTTGAAAAAAATGTCAAAGTACTGGAAACATCCGTTTTATGAAACTCATGTGTGTCAAAATCACCACAGAATTGATAATTTGAAATTCGCCTGAAAAGTATCAGCAAATAAATAACGTTTGCTTCCCGTTAACTTAAATAACAGAATCATACAAGACAATTTAAATAATCCTTTAAACAGTGTTCTTACGTACAAGGGCATTAGTTTCTTAAGAGTAAATCAACCGCGAGAAACTAATGGAGAAGAAGGAAAATTGCTAGTTTGCTTCAAATACAGTAAACCTCGTTTATTCGATCTAATTGGGAGTTGGGACCACGATGCCATCGGATAATCGAAAATTCCGGACAATCGAGAACACACTGTGTTAATTACCTGACATAGCTGAAGAAAGTTAACGTAACATAAATTAGTTTATTCATTAAACTTACAAAATATGAGCGCAGAAATATATGTACGTAATATATGATGCATACGTATTAGAGTGGGCCGAAAAAAATAATTTCGAAATTGTATTTGGAAGAGGGTAGGAAAGTTGCCTCTTACCTTCAAATGTATGCCTATACTTTTTAAATATTTTTATTAAAGGTCTTGTGCCCTGTACCAAGCGTTAGGTAATGATGAAATATTATTAAACATAAAATAGAGTTGTATTGCCATTTTCGCATTTTTATTATACATATTAATTTTATTATACATATTAATTGCACAAATATACTTGCGTTTTATTCAGTTCAACCATTTTTTTAATGTTTCATGTCTGAAACGTATTGTGACGTATATTCTAAATTAACTTTCCTTTTTAGTATCTTTCCCTATGTAAATCTTGAGTTTATTCTGTTATACTTCACTCTTAACGTGATATCTTTTCTCTCAAACGAATACTGTTGGCAACACAATTGAGGTTGAATGAACGTGACGTATGCCTGTTTTGATAAGAACGAGAGATAAAAGCGACGACTGAACTGTTGTAGGAGAGCAATTATTGAGAGCGTTGAAAGAGTGCGTTGTTAAGCGAGCGTTGTGTTAAGAGCTGTGAAGCTGTGTGTTGTGTTTAAATATTGATATCGTTCTGTTATGGACGTGCTACAACCTTGAATAAAGCATCTTTTCCGTAAGTTTGACTTCTGTTGTTTACATGTTTCGTCTGGCCGTTAAGGTTTCTTTCATTTAGGAACTATTTCTTAGTATGTTGATGTTTTAAATTAACGTAGAAGTACGAAAAGGCTTCTACGTCATAGTATCTTTTATCAACTCTGTTAATAGGAGAAAGTGCGAACTACATCGCAATGGCGGAATCATATTGGTCTAGGCGCTCTACCCATTATCAGGTTAAGTATGCCCAGAGTGTAGCAATAACTTGACCTTGAACGTTGCGCGTGCCATATCTCCTTTATAGATCAGATCATGTCTAGAGGATTTTAGGAAGGTAGTGTCTGACATCAGGTCCTAAACAAACCTTAGAAATAGGAAGCTAAGAGATTTAGGCTGGAGTCTCCAATAGGAAAGTGACACGGAAACAAGGTAGAAACGGGGAGGAAGACGCCCTTATTTATTACCGTGGGGCCAGTACCCGGGGTCTGACGGCTTAAAGTGCCCATCCGACGCACGGAGGATTTTTAGTGGTTCGAGGGATTGTATTTGCCTCGGATCGAGCGTGAGGTTTCTCCGTGTCAGTCACGAACGTTGACGACTAGGCCATCCGCGGCCATTTCCCTTCTTATATAGGTCACATTACCCCGCCTTCAGGTATAGCTAAAGGTACTGCTGAAAGTATTCTGAATTTTTTCAGCGAAAGAAAGGTAAATCTAGGCCACCTGTTGGCAATACGTTGTGATGGCACGGCTTTCGATACTGCAAGCAAACACGGAGTTATAGTTTGTCTTGAAATGAAATTAAATCGTTCTCTTCAATGGTTTGTATGCCAATTGCATGCCGACGAATTGCTTCCGAGACACTTATTTCAATAATTCGATGGAGTTATGTACAACAGGTCCAAAAGCATATTCAGGAACAATCGGGAAATCATTAGGTAAATGTGCCATAAAGTTGCAAACTTTATAGCTATTCTATGGCTGTCCAAACTTTATGGGAAATCATTAGATAAATAGCCATAAAGTTTCAAACTTTATGGCTATTTCTTGTGATTTACCAAAAGTCGACCTACAGGATTAAAATCAAATCAAAGATATTTGTATGACATTTGCAAGGCTATTTCTTTAGGATAATGCTCTACGAATTTAGCTCATCGTTAACCTGGAACGCTATCTCATGCTCGTTGACTGACGACTGCAAAACGTGTTCTACGTTACTACATTTCATGTGATAATCCGTCAGCAAATTTAAAAATTATTTCAGAATTTATTTTAAGAGTTTATGCCCCAATGTGGTTCATGATAAGGTGTCATCCTTCCTGAAAAGATGGAGCTTTGTATGTTTTCAAGACGATAAAAGCAACTCGTTATTTAAGTGACGAATTGAAAGCTGTAATTAACCCAGTTTTTCAAAGGAATGCATACTTTATTTACCCGGAAGATATGCTCCTTGCGATGATCAGCGATGACCGCCGCCCCATTCGTGAGCTGGGACTAAGGAGGATTCTGAGGTTTAGACAGAGAATGAGTAACACAGAAAGAACATTGAAAATTCCAAATATTAACTTTAAAGCTATTGACTACATCGATCTTATTAACTGGAAAGAGTGTCATTTTATATCTCCCCTATTTTGACAAACGCTACAAATGAAGACCTTGAATCTCTTATAAATTCTCCAATTACTCCTTCTTTAGAGTTTCTTCAGTAACCTTGTCACACAAAGGCTGTGGAAAGGTGCGTAAAATTGGTGTCAGAGACATCAATATCTGCCATTGGACCAGAAGCACGTGATGTCTTAATCCGTGCTAAAATCCAATCATGACAAATTATGCCAAATTTTGATCATAAAAATCAGTGTAAATTGGCTGAATAATTATCATTAACCTTTTTATGTTTAGTCGTTATGTGTTTATTTTTTATTGTTTAAAAATGCAATTCAATTAATATTTATTTTTCAATGTTTGTTTTATCAACATGTTTCATTCATTTCTGAATTGAAAGAAAATCTGCAAAATTTCAAAATATTTGAATTTTTCATTCGTGTGTTAAAAAATATTGTATTCTGAAAACGCATTTTCCTATATCAATTAAGTTCTTTGAATATAATTTTTAATAATTATTGAAATAGTTTGTAAATTTTTAGACAATTAACTTTTTTCTTGGAAAGGCTAGGTGTTAAGCGTAAAACACTGACTTTTCTTGAGAAAGTTAGGTTTTAAGCTGAACATTTTTAGACATTTCACTTTTTCTTGGAATGGCTACATTTTACACTAAAATACAAAGTCCGGTGAATAAAACATCTAAAAAAATTATGGGCATTTATTTGAAGGTAAGAGGCAACTTTCCCCCTCTTCCAGATTTAAATAAAAAAAAACATTTTTCGTCTATTTGAACGGCCCACCTTAATACATAGTACATATGCATTACCTTAGTCTTTCGGCCTTTGCACTGGTTTAAATGAAAGTTTTTTTATGAGTTTTGAGAGACGTTGCTTTGCGACTTTGTCACGAAGTCGTTTTAAGAACAGCTCGATTGTGTCGACATCAGGTTGTTGCGCTAACCACAACAGCCAAAACTTTCGCTGTTGTTAATGTTCTTCTTTTTGTTCTCTTCATCGTCTGTTTCAATTTCGTTGTTCGGAGGTCAAAGCAAAGATCAGTTTCGTCGTTGCTCTATCAAACCGTTCACTTCATTTTATAGCCAGTTGGTGTTCTTTATCTTTCTGACTTCCAATTTCTTGGCGTCTGCGCTGTTAGAGAAGGAGATAAGGAAACGAGAATGGTATGTAGCCTTGACACTTGACCAAGCCAGATGCCTCAGCGGAAGATTTTTCTTTTTTTTTTTGATTGGAGGTTTAACGACCACCGTGAGCAACTCAATGGGCTATAAGCAGTCGCCCGTCCCAAATTTAGGGTTACTGGTTCCAGGGAAGGGAGAGAGCCAGTGCCGTAAGACAAACACAACATCCATGCCTCACCGGGATTCGAACCCGGACCTCTTACGGACGAATGATCAGAGGCCATCGCTTAGACCACTGCGCCACCGAGGCGGCAGCGGAAGATTACAAAAAAAGCTTAGCAAAAAACGCCTAACAAGAGAGGCGTTGGTTAAGAGACAGTTCCGATAAACGAAAGTCGGTTAAAAGAGATTTTGCTAAATTTATAAAAGCGGAGAAAACATCCAATATTGTACCAATGCTGAAAATTAGAATTAACTCAGTAAGAAAATACTTTTGAAAAAATACGCCTAGGTTATGTTGGAATGTTCGAAGGATCATTCGTATTTAACATCGTTATGGATGCATTAGCAGCACAACTGATAGAAACAGAGTAGTATACTATTTTGTTTGCAACTGATGTAATTTTCTGTGGCCATAAATTGAAAGATTTAAGAACAAAAAGAAGGCAGAAAAATGGCGAAAATCATTA
This sequence comes from Macrothele yani, assembly GCA_039090855.1. Classification (NCBI taxonomy): domain Eukaryota; kingdom Metazoa; phylum Arthropoda; class Arachnida; order Araneae; family Macrothelidae; genus Macrothele; species Macrothele yani. The sequence continues at coordinate 2,411,893 of CM077012.1, forward strand.
GAAGGTAGAAAGCTAAAGGCAAACAAAATGCCATCACAATGGCTGAGAGATCTAAGGCTCTGGTTTTTGATAATTCGCCCGCGATGGATCAGGGGTCTATTTCCCTGATGAAGCATAGTTGGTGCTTTTCCTTACACTACTGGCTGCTTTCCATCCCTGGAACAAGTGACCTTAAGTTCGGGACGAGCTACCCGCTATACCCCTGAGAATTGCTCACGGTGGTTATTGAACCCTGAAAAAAAAAACGAGAATTAAAACAAAATACAACCTATGTCCGAAAAGTTCCAAAAGTGACGCAATAAAAAATATAAAAATGTACTATATACCCACAATTAATGCTGGTCACCTTCAAAATACCGTCCTTCTGAATCAAAACACAAAATCCAGAATTTCTGTAAAGATCCTGAAAAAGTTCTGAAAGGCACTTTGCGGGATGTCCACAAGTTGTTTGGTCACAGGTTCTTGGATAAATGTAATGTCTGCATGATAGTGTCCTTTTAGTGTCCGTTTTATCCTAGGGAATAGGAAGAAGTCACAGGGAGATAAATCAAGGGAATATGGCGCGTGTGTCAACACAGTGATTTGATGGGGAGCTAGGAGCTGTTGGACCTACAATGCGGTATGTGGTCTTGCATTATCATAGAGCAAGCACCAATTTCCCGATTCCCAACACTCGGGGCGACGGCGACGAATACTGCTGTGTACACGTTTTATGACTTTCTCGTAGAACTCTTGATTTATCGTTTGACCCACTGGTACGAATTACTTGTGAACTATACCTTACGAATTGAACAAGGTTATCAGCATCGTCCTTCTTTGATGGTTGCATGCGGGCTTTCTTAGTTGATGGTGAATGGGTACGAAAATGCCGAGCAGATCGGAACAGATCGATGAACGAGCTTCCTTTTGGTTATCATTCAGAAGACTGGGTACCAATCTGGCATTAAGTTTTTGTTTTCCCAGGGCCTCGCGTTGAATCTCATGGCAGATAGACTTACTGATGCCCACCGACTCACCCAAAAATCTCACTGTAAATCGGCGATCTTTCTTTAACTGCTTTTGCACCTCTTCGACTTTTTTCCGCTGTCTGGACTCATCATCAAAGGATTCCCGCCCGTCATAAAACCGTGCATACCATTCGAAAACTTTGGTGCGGTATTTCCGCAGAATACTGTGTCTCCATACACTTCTTTTAACATTCTGTAAATCTCATTTGCTGACTTTTCAAGTTTCCAACAAGAATGGATGCATACTCTCTGCTCATCCATGACTAAAATAAAATGGGACGAGAATACTTGCTATGGCTCCCTTAATGCTCGTCTGCCGCCTGTCGGTACCGGTTTAAACAGGTTTCTAGCTGTTTGCTAATTGGTCAAGGACTGCTATCTTCTGACATACACGTGATATTTTTATCCCACTACTGTTACGTCAGTTATGCGGTCTGTCGTGGAACTCATTGGACGTAATTTGTATATGTGATACTATGAAGAAGAAAGGAAGAGTCTAACTGTTGTTTTTGATACTGAGGATGAAATGATTAAAAGAATGAGAAAATTTAATTACTTTGTATTAGTGCTCAAAAAAAGGCGGAGGTATGAGAAATTGTGTATCAGGGTGCAAGCAGGAAAGAGCCAGAATAGTCTCCGATAAAAGGAGTAAAGTAAAATTAAAAACCAGTTATTAACACTACGAGAAGGTTACCAAAGTTGTGCAGTAAGAAAACTTCACTGCTGATAAATTTGGAGTATAAATTAAACATTGTGCTAAACACTAAGACTTAGGTAGACGCGCGGCTATGAGAAAGATGTTCAAACTAAGGAAATAAGTGCAGCAGTTAAAGTCATGGAGGTTTCAAAGAAGTATTCAAGAAACAAGATTAGAAATTGTGGACACAAGTGAGAAGAGAAAAAGAATCTCTATTCACTGCATATATATTTTTTAATATGGAGCTGGCAGTAAAGAGGGTAAAGCTAAATTCTAATAGAGTAAATCTATGTACAGACCTCAAAAAAAAAAAAAAAAACGAGCCGCTCCCCCTAATTTTCGAACCGTTTGTCCCATGTAAACCAGTAAGCTACCGTTGGAAAGCACTTGAAAAGAACTGTTATGTGATGTGAAGAAACATGCTAATTAGCTTTCTGTCTCCGAAATTTTCCACGTAAGAGGTATTTTATTTTACGCGCATTCTATTCATCACATAATTAAACCCTTAAATTCCAAATTTCATACGAATCGACCAGTAAATACGTGTACAGTGAGCTACGGAAAAATGATAGCGCTAATGTTAAACTGCGAATTTTTTTTTATTTCTATCATTTAATCGAGAACAGATACAGTGATTCAGTGTTGCAGCAGTAAAACACAAAGATGCCCAGTTAATATGAGCCGCCATACAGGAACAGAACTGGTATATTAAGGGAATTATAAATTCTGAAATGTGATCATGAAAAAAAAGAATTATGACCATATCAGATAAAAAGTCCATGGGATGCGAAATATTTTTAAACCCCTAAATCCAAATTTACAGCGTGATAACATAAAACCTTGCTGGGATATAAACGAAAACTCAAGGATACATCCATTAAGGGGCAGGGCATAAAAAAGCATACCTTCCTCTACTTACTGTAAAACGGTTTACCTCGCAGTACTTATAAGCTCCTAGGAGAAAGTGTTTCTACTTGACATTGTTTAATACTGAAGCTGTATTAATACGAGACGGAAACCATGGAATTGAGGAAATCCAATGCGTAACTGCAACTTTTAATGAGGGACATTATAAGGTAATCATTTTGCACGAAAATAACTTAACTTACGACGTAGTTCTTGCAGTTACATATTTTTTTCTATTGGTTATATAGCTGACTCCTGTATGTTGTTTAATTAAAAAAGGCAAATTAACAGTACTTTCCATAAAACGAATGGATTTTCGGGGTTCAATAACCGCTGATCGGACACGGAGTGGCCCGGCAAGCACCACCCGCGGCTACGCCTGATGAACTGTGGCAACGTGTCGAAGCAGCCTGGACCGACATACCCCAAGCCCACATCCGAAGCCTCTTTCGTTCGATGCCGCGGCGTGTAGCGGCAGTTATTGCCAGCCATGTGGGCCACACGAACTATTGATGTCTGCGTGTTACGCAAGTCGCACGGGCCTGTATGCTCAATCGTTTCATCTTTGTATCTGTTGTTATGTGTCCAGTAAATCTGGCTTTGCTAACTCGTGTCCCTCTTAGTGTTGCATTTTGGGTGGCCAGCAGTGTATATGAGAAATATTTCTTATCAGGAGCTGTATCGGCTGAAGAAAGAATTTTTGAAATCTGAGTATTAAAAGGCGGGGTTAACGCAACTGAATTTTACGCCTCCTAGCGAAAACTCTATGCGTACCTTGAAAAAGTGAATACCTAAAATACTTTTCGATATAAATGGAATCTAAAGGGGAAATATGTTTTTCAATCAAACGTTCAGAAGCAAATATATGGAATAAAATGTTTTTTTTAATTCGATATCATCTGCATTTACGCCCTCTAGCAGCAAAATTGCAAATCGTTAAAAAAAAGAAATACATAATCATCATTGGCACATTTCAAGCTTCCCAATGCAAAAAGAATTTTTTTAATCGAACTAATAGTTGCAAAGATATGGTGCCCACAGGCGGACGTGCGGACAAACCGATCACACAAGCACGATCTTTTATTTACAAAAGACCTGCTAAAAATCGGATTTCGTGGTTCTGCTTCAATTTTGTATCATGAAACAACCTTTCAGTGATACGCAAATACTCACTGCCTCGAGAAAATGTAATGATCAGGATCAAGGATATTCAAAACAAATTTTAGCTTACACAGATTCGAGATTTTACATTGTTAGAAAAATATATAATGTTTATTCAAACACTAATTCAAGTCATTGGCACGAATAAATGAAGTTGTTATAAAGAAAACGCCAAAAGTAAATGAGCTCCGTCCCTCAATGGCCCAGGTTATCGTACAAATCATGGTCAGGGTCTTTGGTTATCTGTACTCCGTATTCAATTTGTCTAAAGCTCGGACAAGATGCAGACTTTCCAGCATTATCGCTCTTCTTGCAGGGAAGGAAACATTCCAGGTGTGTTTCCCAGATGTAGATATATTGGTGGCCCCTCTAACTTTGTTTTCAAATATCTTCACTATAAATTATCCGATTTGAACGATATTTAAGATTTAGGGATTTTTCCATGTGCTAAATAGAATGCACATAAAATAACATACACCTTATATGGAAAAATTCGGAGATAGAGAGCTAATTAGCATGTTAATTAGCTTAATTAACCTTTTTCTTTACATCACATGGTAGTTCCCTTCAAGTGCTTTCCAATGATAGCTTACTTGTTCGCATGCGACAAACGGTTCAAAAGTTAAAGGGGTTGGATCGTTTGGTTTTTTTTTTTTGTTTTTTTTTCGAGGTCTGTACATAAACATTGAACTTCTGGCTTCATGTGCATTGTAAATGTAGTTTCATTATCCCCCAGTTACAGTGATGCAAAATGAGCCTAATATTCGCATTGTGTGATTTAACACAGAGTAAATATTTTCACAGTTATTTGACCCTTTCTTTAGAAAATATTCAAACTGGTAGATGTCTTTTTTTAACTTGACTTTGGTATTTTCTGTTACTTTTCCTCGATACGCTGAGCTCTATTTTGATTCTCAGCTGACTGAATATTTTCAACACATTGGATGAATTTTTATTTCGTGTCTCTAGTGATAATGTCCACAGGAATTTCACGCTATTCGACGAGGATGTATGCGCTCAAAATAACTCGAAAAGGCACAAAGCAAAATGCTAGAGAGTTAAAAAGGAAATAAAAACGTATAAAGGATTATTTTCTTCGTTGAGGATTTTGTAACTGAGGTAGAATACAAATTGAGTCAGACTTTATTTATCCTCTCAGATCATGCGGAATTACAAATTAAAGAATTTACATTTCAGGGAACGTTGGTCAAGCGCATTTTCTTCTTTCGTGTTTCACTAAGAATTTCGCAACTGCATTGCAGTCAATGTTTCCGCTTCACAAAGACTTCAACCGCTGGCTTCCAAAGCATGTTTTAAATAGAGGAATAAAATTTAGGAATGCACCGTTTGTTAGTGAAATAAATATTATCTGTAACACCAGACGAAATAGCTTCCGTTTTATTTAACAATACATTTGAAGTAATGTTTGAGCAAAAGTTGTAAGACAGCTTTAAAATGAAATACTTTCATCTTCCTTCGATTCTGCGACATCCTCTTCCTCGAATTTTACACTTCGTAGTGAACTAGCCCTAATACTCAAAATTTCCTCTCTGCCATCATGACAATTAAAACATTTCTTTTTTGCGTAATCGCAAACAACATGATCTTTGAACTGGTATGTACCTCCGTAACTGCCTTAGTTGGCTCACATTTTAACAAACTGCACTTAAAATACACTATTACGAACAACATTTTCAAAAATACAAAATTCTTATATTGCAATGAACTTAAACCACAGAAGATACATTATTTTATAATACACTGCTGTGCAAAACTTAAGGACGAAGAGGAGAAATTAGCATAACAGCGGAACGAGCAGGCAGAGCGGGCCAAAAGACCACTCAGGAGATAGACTAGGGTCCGGTACGGTAGGGCATGTGCATATATGCAGCATGACGTAGAGGGGGGGGAGTGTCGGAAGGGTATAAAGCACACGGGCAGTGTACGCTCAGCAATTCGGTGAAAGCTATTTATTGCACGGTATACATTGGTTTGAACAACGTCGAGTTGCTGCCGCCGTGTGATATTGCCAACAGGCAATCCAGTACACGACATCTGGATGACTTTACCCAAGGTCGCGTCATTGGGAAGATGGAAGAAGGTCGAAGTGTGACTAGTGTGGCCGAGGAGTTAGGGATCGCTCACAGCATAGTTTCACGAGCTTGGAGAGCATTTCAAACTATAGGAACAGCTGTCCGAGAGTTTAGCAGTGGTCGTCCACGAGCAACCACGGCGGCGGACGACAATTATATTGTCATACAGGCGAGAAGAGACAGACGACAGACATCGGGAGAAATCTCAAGACACATGCAACAGACAACTGGACGTCCGTTATCGCGTTTTACCGTGGCCAGAAGGCTGCACAAGGGTGGTATATTTGCACGACGGCCAGTACCTTGTATGCCATTAACGCCTACTCATCGGAGACGGCGGTTTCTGTGGTGCCAGGAACACAAGAACTGGACACTTCAGCAATGGGGTCGAGTTCTCTTTACGGATGAGAGCCGATTTAGTCTGACGAGCAATTCTGGACGTATACACATCTGGAGAGACCAAGGAACACGCAATCACACCTCCAACATCATCGAAAGGGGCCGGTTTGGAGGTGGCGGAGTTCTCGTTTGAGGCGGTATCATGCTTGGTAGACGTACTGACCTCCACATCTTCCAAGGAAGTGCAGTCACTGGTGTCCGCTATTGTACCGAGGTTCTCCTGCCTCACGTGCGTCTGCTTAGAGGTGCTGTGGGTCCTGAGTTCCTCTTCATGGACGACAACGCTACACCTCATCGTACAGTGGCTGTCGCAAAACTGTTGGAGAGTGAAGATATTCAACGCATGGATTGGTCCGCAAGGTTCCCGGACCTAAATTCAATTGAACACGTGTGGGACCTTCTCGGGAGACGCTTGGCGGCACGTCACCAGCCGCCAGCAACGATTCCGCAGCTGCGATTGGCGCTATAAGAGGAATGCGCCGCGATGCCTCAACAGCTTCTGGACAACCTCGTCCTCAGCATGGACAGACGTTGTAAATCTTGCAGCGCAGTCAGGGGTGATCATATCTCCTAATAAAGACTGGATTTTTCTTGGCAGCCGCCTGTCACATGGACGTTTCTGTCTTCTGTCCAGTTGTGCTCGAAGCTACCTTTTCAATAAAGTGCCTTTCTATCCTTTGGATTCCTTGTTTGGACGGTCTTGCTCACTTGTCCCGTATTCCTACATCTTGGGGATCTTATGGTATGATCTGAGTCGATGTGGAGCTCTTCTGCACGACGTTACATTCGGAAAACCGTCTCGTCCTTAATTTTTGCACGCCAGTGTATGAGCTTCCGATCAGCACGTTTCACGTGAAAATATTAAGTTTTAGTCGCTGGGCAATTTCCTGTGCTAAATATTGTTCTGACTAGGTGTTTGCAAATGAGCTTTTTCCACTTATTAAAAAAGCAGAGTAAAGCATATCTTTTTTTATCAAGACTTCACCATAAATTTACACTGAAGCAAAAACATAGTACAAATGCTCAATAGCAATCGAACACCTGCCATTATCATTTACGTACGCAACTATGGCTTTATAGACAGCTCATTGCAAATGATCCAGTCGTGTAGAAAACAAAGATACCGGAAATATGGAAAAGACTCTTAATTGAAACGACTTCGAAAGAGGCATGATAGTGGGCGTTAGGCGGAAAGGTGCAAGCATTTCAAAAACAACAAAATTTATCTGCTATTCAAGAATAACTGGAGCACAATTAGTGGCGCTAAAACAACAAAACCAGAAGTCAGTTGACTTTATGTGGGCTGAAACGATAGATCGGTGTCAGAGGGCAACAATGGCGAGCCGCCGTATCGGCGCAGTGGTCTAAGCACTAGCTTATGACCATTCGTCCGAAAAGGGTCCGGGTTTGAATCCCGGTGGGGCATGGATGTTGTGTTTATCTTACGGCACTGGGTCTCTCCCATCCCTGAAACCAGTGGCCTTAAATTAGGTACGGGCGACTTCTTATAGTCCAACGAGTTGCTCACGGTGGTCGTTAAACCTTCAATAAAAAAACAACAACAACGACAAAAAAAAAAAAAAAAACGCCCGCTAGAGAGTATTGTACAGGGTAACAGACGCGCACCATGCTTCAAATAAGTGCGAAGTGCAAAAGCGCTACCAAAAGGTGAATTTTAGCATACAGAGCTCACCTAACATTTGCTAGAATGGACTATAACACAAGACGTGTAACACTCGCCTTTGCTACAAACCGACAAATGCGTATCTACAGTGGACAACTATAGCACTAAAATTAGAACCCCGAGGACTAGTAAAATGGTCGCCTGGTCCGCTGAATTACGTTTTCTATTAATGCATGCCAATGAATGGGCAAGAATAAGGCATCAACAACACGAATCGATGTGGCCCAGTTAACTGTACAAGCTGACTGAGGTGTCTGCATTCTGTTTTCATGGCAGTAATTGGATTCGTTAATACATCTGGAACAGCATTGGATTCCATGAGATATCTTAACATCACTTCTGGCCAGACACACCAGTACATGCGCACGGAGTTTCTGAAGGAGAGGGCTCCTTACAGCAGGAAAATGTGCCATGTCGCAAAGCTGGGATCAAAAGTTAGTGGTTCCAAAAGCGCCAGTTGTTTGAAAGCGCTGAAATGGTTCCCACGGTCCCCAGATCTTCACCCAACTGAACAGCTGTGTGATGTGATATAGAGAGTCATTCGTAATAGTGAACGACATATTCGGCAATTGACAGACTCAGTCACATCCGGTTGGCTGAACAAGCTTGTAGAACAATATCAATATCGGCACCTTTTTGAATCCATGTCGTATAAAATCGTGGCTGTACTTAAGTTCAAAGTTGGACGAACACGATACTAAGTAGGTGTTCATAATAACTTATTTCTCCAGTGTATTTGAATTTTGTACGATATGGAAATTGCTGGGAGAGGCATTAGAAGAATTTCTTCTGTATTATATATCTATTTCCACGACAATGATTTTCCTATACGTTTTCCGGCTTTTTCTGAAGCGCAGATTCCGCTCTGCTTGAACTAAAGTTACACAATATATATGCATTTCGTGCAACAGCGTAGCTGAAAGGACAAAATCAAAATCCTTTGATAATGCACAGTTTTTAGGCGTTCTAGTGAATTTAAGCGCTAAAATCTTCACGAATGCCTTTAGTTCCCTAAATCTGTAACCTTGCAGCTTCTTTCCAAAAGAACAATTTGTAGAGATGTAAAAATTCAGTAGCCTCCCTGTTGTTTTTGCGTTTCTCCGAATTTTAAATCCAAAAATTTTACTTTCGTTTTTACACAAACTTTTGCTTTATTATGAATTGTAGTTTAGGTTTCGTTTTCACAAATGAATTCTGCTGGTTTTTGCCTTCTCTTGATTTATTTCAACAACACTTTCTTCCTGTCATCTCGAATCTAGCAAACTTCTTTATATATTCTGAAATTGAAATAAGTCGTACATTTAAGACAAGATTTATTCATTATCATTTTTGAGAAGTTACTTTCTCACACGTGCTTGTTCTTCGCTCAGAATTTTCTTAGACAATTGGCTAACTCGTTTTTCATTGTTCTTGTTTCCAATTACGGGACGTCTTCCGAAGGCGGTATAAAAATAATCTGAATCTGGTGTGAAGGCCTTTTCGAGAGATTTCGAAATAATTGTTTCCCCACAAAACATTTGACATTCTTCTTGTTGAGAAAAGCAAATCAAGGCGATCTGTGAATTTCTGCATTCCATTACGTTTACGTTTTACTTCGAAGGTACATACAATCGTTCTTTGGAGAGGAAGACGTGTAGTAAGTCGGAGTTAAAATGCACTTGATTCAATAATCATTACTGGTTAAAAGCCAAATCTCATTCTAATTTAGGTGTATTCTTAAAATGCCGTGCTTCAGCAAGTGAACAAATGAGTGTGAAGGCTAAATAGGAAATGATTTTGCTATTGTAACTGATTAGAAACCAAATTTGATTCGGCTTCCAATCTTCTTTTAAAAATTCGGTACTTGGATGAGTGAATTAGTGGGCATTGTACCCAACGTAGTGAAGCTGTTAACTGATGGAAGAACAAATGTGATTTTATTTCTACGTGAATTTGAAAATTCCCTTCTGCAGTGAATAATCAAATGACACAATCATAATTACCGTGACTTGTAAAAATAACATTGCTCAACAAGAAATTTTTCCAGGGAAATTGTAAGTAATTTCAATATACATACCCTGTGAGATATCGAAAGTAATAATAAAAAAAGTACAGTTGGTTATCATTTCTGCGCTATTTATGTTTGGATTTATCGCTGGGACCTAATTTTATTGCATTTTAAGTGCTTTTTGAATGAAGACAAACGACACCGGAAGTGGGTGATGCAATATGTATAGGCGCCAGTGAGGCAGATTGCGTCAGACAGCCTGACGCAATGCTGAAAACCTTCGTTCATTTAGATATAACAGCGATCAGTGTAGCACGTAATGAGCTCACGAACAGAGACTTATAGCAATCATTATGTCTCGTAAATGCGTCAATTTTAGTAATAGTTTTTGTTATATATGTGGTGAAATTGTGAGTGTTAAACGTAGAAGACGTATAACCCCTTTAATTAAAACAGCCTATAGACATTATTTTCGATGCCAGATTGGCGAACAGGATAAGCCATGGGCGCCACACTTCTGCTGTGTACGCTGTTTGATTCGGCTTCGAGAGTGGATTAGAGGAAAGGGAACATCGATGCTTTTCGCCATACTGATGATCTGGAAGGAACCTAGAGATCATGTAACATATTGTTACTTTTGTATGACTCCAGCATTAAAATGAATTAATTTTAAGAAGCAAAAGCATGTGCAGTATATCAACATCGATTCCGCAATAAGGCCAGTAACTCACAGTGATGCGCATCCGGTACCAGAGCCACCTGCAAACGTCATTTAGATGAAGAAGAATGCACTCCATCAACAAGTTACGAAAATGGAAAAGACAAGGATTATATTCCATCAGCGAAAAATTCAACGCCTCATATTATCCCCCAAGCAGAGCTCGATGGCCTCGTTCGTGATCTGGGATTAAGCAAAAACAAAGCTAAATTGCTTGGATGAAGGTTTAAGGAGGGGAATATACAGTATTGGGTAATGATGTGTCGTGACCAACACAAATACTTTATTCGTGATTCTGAAAAAATTACGAGATATGCTTTTGTAACGACATTCCCGACCTGATGCCATCTTTAGATCTGTATCACAAGCCAGAAGAATGGCGACTGTCTATTGATGCTTCGAAAGTGAGTTTAAAAGCAGTACTGTTAGACATTGGCAGCAAATATAACTCCATTCCTGTTGGATATGCTTCACGGGAGAAAGAAACCTATGTTACCTATTACATGTGCTGAAGTATAATTATTTACATTGGAAAATTTGTGCTGACTTGAAAGTCATTTCTCTTTTTTTAGGAATGGAACTGGAATATACTAAATATTCATGTTTCCTTTGCAAACGGGACAGTCGCGCTAAAGAGAAACATTGCCATGTAAGAAAGTAGCCTTCACGGCAGCCTCTGAAAGCCGGTGCTAAGAATGTAGTGAACGAAACTCTTGTACCAGCAGCGGACATACTTCTCCCACCACTGCACATCAAACTCGGATTCATAAAAAAAATTGATACAGCTTTGGGCGGGGACAGTGAGGCATTTAAGTGTATTCGAGATTTCTTCCCTTCCATATCGGATGCTAAAATAAAAGAGGGATTACTTACTGGTCCTGAGATTCGGAAGCTCACGCAAAATAACCGTTTTAAAAGTGTTCTTCAGAAACTAGAAAAGGAAGCACGGCTGGTATTCAAGGATGTTGTGAAAAATTTCCTTGGGAATACTAAAGCTGCAAACTATAAGAGCATAGTTCAAAAGCTGGTGAAATATTTTCAAAAATTGGGTTGTCACATGTATTTAAACTGCATTTTCTTTATTCCCACGTAGACTTTTTTCCTGATAATATGGGAGCTGTTAGTGACGAACATAGTGAACGATTTCACCAGCACATATCTGTCATGAGGAACCGTTACCGTGCACAGCGTAATGAAGCGATGCTTGCTGACTGCTGTTGGTCCATCAAGAGAGATGCTCCTGAACAACAGTACAAACGAAAAAGCATGTAATGTAAAAACTTTGCTAATATAGAACATTAATACACTTAAAATGTGTTCCCATTGTAAAATGTAAATTAGTAGTATTAAAAGAAATCCGTCTTGTTGCACGATGATATTTATTCAGCTAAAAAACGAAATCTATATACAGTTTAAAAAACACATGAGCACTTTCGGTGTCACATTGACACCTTCATCAGATGTGATTTCACCATGTGGTTACATGCTGGTCTTCAGTACGTGGAGTAGATGCATCATGGGAAAGGTAATGTCAATGTCACATGATATACCAGATAACAAGACAATCAAAAAAACATAATTAGCCAATGAAGATCATTTAACAGAAACAATTGCTATTGTGCTGTCCTTCCCAACAAGATTGCTCCAAGGTTCAGGTAAAACATAAGGATAATAGTCATTACAGCAACGTGTATTATAAGCCGAAATATAGAGGCTTTCTATAAATAACAAGGAATAAACAGAGTTAGGTGTGTTTATGATCTTAGCGCTGTCCCAGTCTGGGATGGAATTTCCAGCACTTATGGTTCTTGCAAAAGAGGTGCTTTGGTGATTCATTTTTAGATCATATCTGTGTTCATTTAATCTCAAATCCAAATTTCTTTTGTCAGAACCCACATAATGATTATTTAGTTCACCCGAGATAGTGTCGAGCATAGGAATAACATACACACCCCATTTTTTTCTCTTTGTCAATTTTGTCACGATCGTTGCGGATAATGGTATATAGATTGCATGATCGTATTCCAAATTGTATTTTATGACGAGAACATATGTTGGTAAGGAGGTTTACAATATGTGGATTAAAATCAACAGATCCAACATACTTTTTAGGCACTTGTTCACTAATTAAAGCAGTTGACATAGAAAACCGTACTTTATTGTGCACCCGCTTAACAACGTTGTCCGGGTAACCATGGTTTTTAGCGAGGGATGATATCCATTGTAGTTCTTGAGCTCTGGCGAAATGGCTAGAAGAATGTGAATATGCTCTTCTAAATAGGAAGTGCAGAGCAGAAATTTTATGCTGAAAAATGTGAGCAGAATTGTACGGAATTAGAGTGGGTGTGGAAGTAGGTTTTCGATAAACGGCAAAATACAAGGAATTGTCAGAAGGGTTACGAGTAATTTGAAAATCAAGATAAGGTAAGACGAAATTATTTTCAAGTTCTATCGTGAGTTTGATGGATGGGTATTGAGCAGACATAGCGTTGACAAACTGATGTAACTGATTTATGGTATATGGCCAAATTACCAAGATGACATCAACGTAACGGATATAGAGACTAGGTTTTTGTGGGAATTCTTGTATGACTTTATTTTCAATATGCTGTAGAAGAATTTCTGCTAAGACTGCGGATAAAGGTGAACCCATGGCTGTCCCGTCGGTTTGTTGGTAAAAAATATTCTGAAATTTGAAAAATGAACGCTTTTTAATGAGATGAAGAGCATTCATTATGAAAGCAATATCATTGGCAGGAATGTCAGAATCAATGAGCAAAGCCTGAATCAACTGAAATGTAGCTTCCATAGGTACATTCGTGTATAACGAAACTACATCTAGGGACGCCAAAAAATAGGAATTTGGTAGTGGCTGAATTAACTTTAAGCTATCAATAGCTTGTGTGGTGCTCTTTATTGAGTAGGAAGAATTCACAGTAAATTTGGTGAGATAACTTGCCAAAGCTTTTTCCAAAGGTCGGGTGGGGGGCAATGTAACCTGATACAAGAGGGCGAATAGGGTACCCTTCCTTGTGTAGTTTTAATCTACCAAATAAATCAGGCACATGGCAGCCGGCGGGTGGATTGAAGGCTTTTGAAAAGGAGTCCGGAGGAGCTGAAGAGTTCTTAAGGCGGCTTAAAGCACTAACAGTAGCCCTGGTGGGGTCTCGTTCCACTATTACATGAGGGACACTAGAAATGGCATTGAGCATTTTTTGAATATAATCACTTTGATTTAAAATCACAACTTGACTAGTTTTATCAGCTAAAATAATGGCAATATCTGGGTCCTTTTTCAGTTCAATCAGCTGCTGCATTTCCTCATGAAGCTGGCATTCTTCGGTGGTTTTACACCGTCTTGGATTGTGTTTGTTAAGAGACCTTGCGATTTTCATTCTTGCGAAGTTCCTATCTTCTATTGGAAGTGAATATAGAATTTTCTCAATTTGCGGAACTGTTTTGAATAAGTCCACTTTACGTTGATTAGGGTAAGCGAACTTGTAACCTCGTTGCAGGGCTCTTAGTTGAATGGGATTCAGAACTTTATCACTTAGATTTCTGACTCCATTATGTGAATCAGAGTTATAGCTGTCATAGTCCAGTCCATGCAAATCCAATCCATTACCCACATTAGGTGATCCATGTAATGATCCTTGTTCAGAAAGGCCGATAGGATGTCTTGTTTGAAATCCGAACAGCTTATGCGTTCTACTACGAACTTCAGAATCCACCAACAATCTTAGTTTTTTCACATGGGTGTTAAATAAAACCATTTCATTTTCGATTATTGCTGTAATTATGAATAATGTACGGTCCAAAATAATTGGGTGTGAGAAATCAGCTAGGAATGAGTAACAGGTATAGCATTTCTTATTAAAGAAGTCAATACTACTGCGCTTACTTCTGATCTGTTGAAGTAGTCTCTTCCTTTCGGCAGTCCTTATAATCCTGGCGTCTCGTCTGGTAAATGGAGAATTGAAGATACGCAGATGTCGTGGAATGACATTTAAATCTCTGCAATTTAGTAAAAATGACAAATGTGCCAATTCCCTTGAAAGTTTTCCACGAAAACTTCTAAATAATTGCATAGCATGGCTCCACATGATGAATTTTGAAGAAGACTGTGATTCACAATAAAAAATAAGGGGGTGCACAATAATGTACAGTTTTCTATGTCAACTGCTTTAATTAGTGAACAAGTGCCTAAAAAGTATGTTGGATCTGTTGATTTTAATCCACATATTGTAAACCTCCTTACCAACATATGTTCTCGTCATAAAATACAATTTGGAATACGATCATGCAATCTATATACCATTATCCGCAACGATCGTGACAAAATTGACAAAGAGAAAAAAATGGGGTGTGTATGTTATTCCTATGCTCGACACTATCTCGGGTGAACTAAATAATCATTATGTGGGTTCTGGCAAAAGAAATTTGGATTTGAGATTAAATGAACACAGATATGATCTAAAAATGAATCACCAAAGCACCTCTTTTGCAAGAACCATAAGTGCTGGAAATTCCATCCCAGACTGGGACAACGCTAAGATCATAAACACACCTAACTCTGTTTATTCCTTGTTATTTACAGAAAGCCTCTATATTTCGGCTTATAATACACGTTGCTGTAATGACTATTATCCTTATGTTTTACCTGAACCTTGGAGCAATCTTGTTGGGAAGGACAGCAATAGCAATTGTTTCTGTTAAATGATCTTCATGGGCTAATTATGTTTTTTTGATTGTCTTGTTATCTGGTATATCATGTGACATTGACATTACCTTTCCCATGATGCATCTACTCCACGTACTGAAGACCAGCATGTAACCACATGGTGAAATCACATCTGATGAAGGTGTCAATGTGACACCGAAAGTGCTCATGTGTTTTTTAAACTGTATATAGATTTCGTTGTTTAGCTGAATAAATATCATCGTGCAACAAGACGGATTTCTTTTAATACTAGTATTCATGCACGAATTATAGTGTCTACCGTAAAATCTAAATTAATTGTAATATAACGTATAAAATAATATTACATTATAGTAACGTACAAAAACAAATCCTCTCTTGTATATTTTATATATCCTGTTGAAGAATTAACTTATGCATATACACTGAGTGGCCACTTTATTTTGACCACCCCTCAGTACTTCGTTGGGCTACCTTTTGCCTTTAATACTGCGTCGATTCTTCGTGGCATGGACTCCACGAGATGTTTATAGGTGGTTTGTGGAATCTGAGACCATGCTTGATGAATATCACTTTCCAAAAGTGTGAGATTGCAGGGTTGTGGATCCAGCTGTCTGATGACTCGTTCAACTTTATCCCACAAATTCTCAATGGGGTTGAGATCTGAAGATTGTGGGGGCCACCTAAGCAAAGTAAACTCACCGGTATGTTCCTGAAACCAATTCTGTGCAATACGAGCACTATGGCAGGACGCATTATCTGGTTGAAGGTAGCCATCGCCATTGGGATAAACCATTCACATGACAGGACACACTTGATCCGCAACGATGTTTAGATATGATGTGCCAGTAGTATAGGAAATGGGGGTTCTGAAACAGTGGAGGAGCCAATGTTATCCTATGGCTCCTCCACCTTCCCAGGTGGAGGAGCGGTGGAGGAGGCGGACGCTTGGGTGGAGGAGCGGTGGAGGAGGCGGACGCTTGGGTGGTGGAGGAGGCAGTCGATCGGTGGTGGAGGAGGAGGAGGATGTGATGGTTACAATTTGGAAAACGCGGCTGGTTGGGTGTATGTGAAGAACGTGTTTTTTTTTTTTTCCCCACACTTTTGATTTGTTGTCTTAATGCAACATAGGTTGCCGAGAGCTCTGGTTTCATAAGTAATGTGTTATTCCCCTCTATATATCTTTAAATTTTGGGTTTATAATTATGGTTATTATGACGTAACTATTGTAGCGTTTAAAGAACATATATATTGTACATTTCACACATTTGAATGGTATTCGCAGGTCTGGAAAGATGAACATTTCATTCAGTGTGAAAAGTGTTGAAATGAAAAGTTGATGTAAAGAACTACAGCTGATATTTTTATTCCTAACTTGTGTATTTACAACACTGCTTTCATCCACTGCTTTCGGCGATGAAAGCAGTGATTTGTCAGGCGAAAAGCTACATCGGGTCATCAGCAGGAAACTGTATTATTTACAGCCGAGGCCCACTCAGTTAAGAGCGCCCCTGTGTAGCCGCCCATTTTTCCTTTTCGGCCTCTACTCCTGAAAGGATGTTAAGTTTCAATATTTTTCAATGTTTAGTTTGATTATTAATTTTAGGAATGTAACGGAAAAAAAAAATCAAGATTTTTACCTATATGCAATGAAACCGTAACTCACCAAATTTCAAGTGAAATTTCATCTGGGTTTAGTCTCACATCCGAACCCATCATTTGCATTCTTTTCGGGTTTAAGAGCAATTATGTCTCATTAACAGCAAGTGTGTCAACCTCATCTCTCACACAAACTTCAGGGTTACAGATAATAATACCATTCTAGAATCTCCCGCGCTAACACCGATTTATGCAAATTTTTAAGGTTACAATTCTACGTTCATCCAACATAAAGGTAAAAATCTTCTCATAGCTCTTATTATCGAGTGATTTTTCTTCATTCTTTAATTATAGAATAATGGGAAATTATACTTAACACCCTTTTTTTTTTTTTTTTTTTTTTTTTTTTTTTTATATTTTTAGGAATTTTATAATGCCCATAAGCTAGAGTATCCATTCCATTTGAAAGAATATATCTTTTATCGTCAGCAGGACATAAACTCCGCTTTCTTATTTTCATGCTATAGAGTTTATGCTTTTTACTTTGAATTTGCTGCATTGTGGTATAGAATATTTTTTTCTGAAAGAGGGATGTTTTATATAACTCATGTCGTAGATTTTTTTTAATTGCGGCTTTAACAACACCTTTTGCAGTTAATTTTTCTCCACATTCACTGTCTATACTATACATTTTCGATCGTAGTCCTATAAATTCTTTTATCACTCTTCCATTCAGCTCATCTTTCATTTTTTCCAATCACTTTTCTATTTACCTGACTATGTAGAAAGTGATTGGTTGGATACTCAGAAGTATCAAATTTTTCAATGTCTTCTAGCATATCTGCATAGACATCATCAGTACAGATCTCGTAAGTCAGTGAGTCTGTGTCCGTAAACAAAAGTTTAACACACTTATCATCATATCTATGTTTTACATAAGTGTAATGAAAATTATACATTAATGTTTTACTAATATCCAAAATCGCAAATCCAGCATAGATAGGTCTATTTAAATACAAATTCACACGTTTCATATTAACAGCAACTAAACCATCACTAAATCTGGTAAACGAATCAAAAGCTGGTGATGCTATTAACTTTAGCATTTGTTTCTCTGTCTGCACTAACTTTAAGTTTACACGTTTTCTGATATTTTCAATAGTTTTACCGAAAACGGCATTATTTAAAAGTTTAAAAAATCCTTTTCAAAAGCGGTTTTCGCCTGTGCTCGTTTTGCTGTATTAAAATGTATGTATTCTCTTAACCAAGGACTTTGTGTGAATGATAGAACTTTGTGAACTTTTCCCAGCTTCATCCCTAATTCTAAATAAAGTTTCAGATTTCTGTAGTGCAAAATATAATTATTCTTGTTGTGTAAAGTAGTCAGCAGTTTTTCATTTTTACTGTAGGAAATGAGGTTAAGATCTTCCATTAGCTGCTTCGAATAACTGGAGAGCATATCGTGTGAAATATTCATTTTTTCTGGTGCTAATGGATAATCACTGTGCGTGTCATGAAGCTCTGCAGGATAAGAGAGATCTACCTCCAAAATGTATCCTACATCGCTTTCATCAGATACCTGGGAAATATTGAGATTTTGCACTTCTTCATCTGTTAACCACCGGAAGTCCTTCATTGGTAAAAGTCCATCACCATATAAATTATTAATGTCGAAGTACATTATGTATTTAGAGGGTTCAGACGGGTTATATTCTTCAAGATATTTATTATTGGATCTAGCATATCTATTGCTGATCATCGATACACCACCCCTGATACCTTTTTCAATGAAAAGATGCATGTCAATGTCTGTTAAAAGCTCAAGCTCAACACCTGTCATTTTCAAACAAGCTTGAAACGCCATCCCAGGGGCCGTGTACGTATGCAAACAGTCAATTCCATAATAAGAAAGGGTTAGCACCCTAAAATTCTCGAAAACGTCTGCTAACAGTAAAACATCTGTTAGCATATATAAATCATGGTACTCTCCAAGATTTCTAATTTGAAAGTGCTCCCACACATTTTCTGCGTGTGCGTAATCTTCATCACATATGTTTTCCTCTGTCAGGGTGTTATAGAAATAACACTTATCGGGGAGACGAATATCTTCAAATTTTTTTCCCCATCCATGTAATCATAGGGATAAACTCCCTTTCGCAATAGAAGTTCTACCTGAGTACTAGAAAAGTTTTGGTTTAAATTCTTAAAACTATCTTTTCCCTCTTGAGCTAAATTTTTGACTAGTTTCTCCAAAGAGGTGTTTAAAAATTTCAAAGAATCCATAAAGTGTAGATTACCCAGTGAGAAAGAAATATATTGCTCCGTGTTGGATGGAATACACCCAATGGTTTTATCCTTTATTTTTCCTATTTCTTGCATGATTAAGTGGGAATCATAACCTTGAAGATTATGAAAAATTACTGGGATTTTGGATGAGTAACGAAAATTTAAATTACAGCTGTTATGTGCAGCCCCTCGATATTTGGAAGTTAAATGACAGTGATCACGCACTTTATCACCATTCAGTGGTTTCTCACAAATATGACACAAAACTGATTCTTGGAAAGAAATTTCATCCTCTTCAGTCATATCTATAGGTTTATTGATTTTTAGAAGAACACCGATCTTTTCCTCTTCAACCAATAAAGATTTTAGAAAATGCTCCACAACGTTTTTTCCACGGTATACGACAGGTTTAGTAATGCATTCCCCATCATTACCAATAACAGCATAGCAGTATCCTGACGGGGTATGTTTTGCAGTCTTTTCCGTGAGTTTGTTACCCACTGGTAGTTTCTGAACAAAACATTCGAAGTCTGCATAAATGACAAAAGGAATTCTCAATTGAAAAAAATAGTTTTTGAATTTTAACAATTTTTCATTCTCTTTTGGAAGTCTAACTTTTTGTGCACCGTGAATGCTACATAAAGTCTTATGTTCTTCACACAGAGACTGTCGAGTAAACCCATGGAGACAATACGGGCAGAAATGTTTTCGTTCTTTGTGCTTTGTTATGGAATATAAAAGTCTGTTTAAATCTCTTATGAGACAGTAATGAGTTTTATCACCATCTGTGATATACAGGAGGTCTACATGTCGTGTAAACTTCTCTTTGGTAATACGTAATGGGAAAATTTCATTTTCATAACCAAAAACATTTATTGAAATAGAATTTAACTTTTCAAATTTTCCTATTTGTTCAATTTGCATGGGAAAATTTATACCCTCACACTCTAACTCATTTTCGTAGGGTGTATATTTAGTAACCCGATTTGGATTCTGCTCTTCAGGGTGAATTGATGCTAACACAGACCAAAGAAAACATTTCATATCATCATTTTTTATGTTTACTATTGCATGCTTTAATTCTAACTTCACAGGCAGCGGAATATAACTTGATCCTCTGAGAGGGAGATATTTACCTATTTTAATTTCTAAAAACTGTATACAATCAAGAACCCATCCGCTTCCATCTCTTTGAAAATTTTCTGAGGAATCAATTATTTTTGCAAAAGAACTTGAGATAGCATCATCAATATCTTGATTCGAAAGAGAAATGTTACATTTACTCCGAAAACAAGGTATAGTTTCCTGTTCTTCATCATCGCTATTAATACGAGTATATCTCACACGAATGGAGATATACCATTTAATTCCCTTAAGTTCATTAAGTTTCTTTCTTAAAATTCGTTCTAACTGAGACCGATGAGTATTTAAAAATATATTAATATCTCGGTTTTCAGGACTATTTCCATTCAGCGTGTGTATCTCAACAGCTCCGTTTAATGCAGTGTTAAAACCACAAGGTTCATCATCATTATCATCATCATCAGCAGCAGCAGCAGCAGTAGCAGTATCATTATCATTACGATTACTATATGATTCGTTAGCGTTCTCTGAACAACATGTTGTACTTCGGTTCATTGTGTTACGATATCCCGAACCTCCAGATGCAGTAACCGTAGAACTAGCAGATGGTAACCGCTCTGTCTGTTTCTTTTTAATGTGCTGATATCTTGAACATCCAGCGACAGCAGCAATAGAATCAGCAGAAGGTTGATGTTCTGTCTTTTGTTTTTTAACACACCGATATCCAGAACTACCAGGGTGTGTGACGACTGAATCAGCATCGGGATGAGAACGCTTTTTATGCAGATTCAAGTGCTTTTGCAGAACATCCTTACGGGAGAAACTCCGATTACATACTTGACACTGATACAATGACGTATTATGGGAAGACTTGTGCCGTTCTAAATTATCATGGCGGTTGAAAGTTCCTCCACACTCTTCACAGGTAAAATTTTCATTATTAACTGAATGATTGATCTTACGATGACGTAAAAGATTTTTCATGTGGGTGAAAGTCTTTCCACAGTTTTCACATGTACGATTCCGCAGAGGATGTAGGTTTTCTACAGAAGTTGAGGGTCCGTCCGGGATGAAACTATCCGAAATATCATCTGGACCGGGCAGTCCACCGGTGGCTTCAAAAAATTCCAACTAACCCAATAAAATTTGCTCGGTAATTTCGTCACCAAACCAATTGAACATCTAGAAAGAAAAAGAAATGTGACCCCTATTAAGTTTTTGTAAAATGAATATTGCTGAAAATTCACTGCAAAAGAAAACTACTATTCAGTTATTCCATTTAACCTGATTTTCACTATGAAAAAAAAAATGTGAGGTTCTCCCATTCTGCTAGTTTCAAAACTATTGTCTTTACGAAAACGAAATTAAGCATTACAGAAGATGATTCCTGTCACTGAAAAAACGTTTAGAGAAATATCTTACCTCATCATCCATATCAACGGTGGTGATGGCGCTGTCGCTTTTCTATTTGCAAGATCCTGGAGATGAAATTCGCAGTTTTAGCAGCAATAAGGATGAGGAAAATGAGAAGTTTTTCAATAATATAACACTTATTTCTCAAATTAACTCCTCCTATCTGAATCATCTACGAATGAAAACTTCAACACGGGAGAGGGTCTACCCTCACCCCCACCACCCACCCCATCCCAACCTGAATATCTGGTGTGGAGGAGGAGAACATAAAAGAAATATTCACCATCGTAGTGGTGGGAATGGAATTTACGGGGAATGCTTGTTATTCTCAGTAGCTATAAATGCTTATAACTATGTATCCTATACGAAGCAGCGCACACACACACACACACACACACACACACACACACACAGAGAAAAGTTTCATTGCTTAGACAGGTGTGCATCTGCTTCTCTATCATAAATTTTTATTAGTTTCATCCGTTGTGAATTCTTATATTGAGTTGATTCGTAACAATGGTTACATCACACAAAAGGCTCTTTCGAAGTACAGCCCACAGGTGGTGAGAAACGTCTTCTCGTTTAAAGTTACATTTCTCAGTATGTAGAAGAATTTATAAAACTTCAGCAAACTAGAACAATAATAGGTTTCACCCTTACGATCATAAAATATCTCACAAAGGTATGGATTCTCCCCAATCGTCGTAAAATTTCACTGGGTCATACAGGTAAAGGAGTCACAATAACAGTCTCGTCACAACAAGTACAATGCCAATGACCTGAACCGACGTGGTTGTACTCACCTGGTAAGATTTTACCAACAGAAGAAGGAGAGAGGGTATCCATTGTGCCATGCAGCCGCTAGTCAATCCTTCTTAGAGTGTGAATAATGAAATTCACACATTCTCCCCCGCTTTCACTCAACTATAAAAGTAAAAGATGTCTGCTGTAGTCCGACCGGCGTCTGTGAAGATATTTATAAAACTCCCACAGAATCAATAGCAATTGTAAAATATTTTCACATTATAGCTGAAGACATTTAAAAGTTTCCCAGGATCATAACAAAAGAAAACATATATTTCCAGTCTTTAAATAGGGAAATATGACGTTTCTTAACACTCTTGGAGTAGATATTATCGCTCTCAAACATTTGGTGAAGGTGTTGGATCGTAAAGCTAAGTGCTTAAGAAATTCGAGGTTGTAAATTTTCTCACAAATAAAGCTATTTATGTCGGTGGAAAAGAACTAGATGCAGGGACATTATGTGAATAATCCAGTCAGCAGACTCTGACGTAATAGGGGAGGAGCGTTTCTTCTCCGGCTTCTCAATACGAGGGAGCACCTCTGATTTCGAAGGCATTCTATCGCTGCTTTGCCTGGTGGAAGGATCTTAGAATTCACCTTATCGTATTGCTCTTTAGAACTTAGATTGGGAAGATGAAGCGTATGGCTACTACATCTTTTAACACTGTTAGCAAGAAGATGTTTTCAACTACATCGATTAGGGATGATGATGATGATGATGATGATCTACCTCCAACACAGCCTACTATCAACCCGACTAATAGCGATCTGAAGATAATTAAAACTTCTGCATCGTCTGATGAAATTTTTGAAGATTGTTTACCGGATCATCATTTTTCGCTGGGTGGTGGAAAATTCATCGTTGTCAGCGAATATACAGGCAAACTACGAATTCACCTAAGAAATTATCACTTCAACGGATTAGGCTATCTACCGACAAAAAAATGGCATTACTTTCACCGCATCTTCATTCCATTCGCTCAAGCGAGGTATTTTTTTAATTAATGGATGTGAGCACACGCAAACCTTTGGAAGAGAGTTATTCATTGCATGTAAGCCGAATTCAAGAGGAGGAAGAGTTGGAGGATATGTTATTAACTTCCAAAAGCTATACTCGGATAGTGATGGATTCTTCTACTTTGCCCCTGGTGGCGGCGTAACACTCACCAAAATTGAGTTCGAAGAACTTCAACTGATATGTGACGACATCTGGAACTCGATAAAAGATCTGATTTTCGGGAATGTGTTTAAAGCTCTGGTTAAAGAAAGTAGACTCCCCGAGTCTGATTGCGTGAATTTAAAAGAACTTGATACATGCCGCATCTTGCGAGATGTAGTCACAGAGGTGTTGGAATCGCACATCGGGAAAATCTTCATATGTAGTGAATGTAGAAAGCCTCTAGAACAACAACTACCTAATCAAGAAGCACACGAGTGCATCACCACAACTGATGAAGACAAGTGGGTGTTCTGTAATACGGAGGCTATTTCACTTTTAGAATCACGACTGCTCGCCAGAGCATTTACTAAAAAGGCGAATCAGCTAAAACACTTTATACCGGACGCATTTCTGGAGTCCCTTAAAGGAAAGGATGTATTAGATGATGTCTGTGCACACTATGTAAATAGATGGTAAAAAAAAAAAAAATATCAAAATTGGGGTTGGGTGTGGGTGGGGTGTTTGGTCTGAAGCTTATGACCGAAACCGTAAAGAATCACATTTTCAAGGTCTTCTAAATTCTCAATGTTTAGAAGTCGGTCAGCCAGATATCTCTCTTTGGAGTATCCGGTGCTTCATTGATAACTTGATGTGATTCAAAGTGAGTATAGAAGAACACACACACACACATACACACACACACACACATACACACGATGCTTAAAAAGTAACCTCGACAAAAACCTAACTCCAAAATATCGACCCTACACTTGTCAGAATCAATTTTTCCGTTTTCACAAAATGTTTAGACAAAATATCATACTTACATCATACGTATCTTCCAATGTTATTCTATGACATTTTCAGCAAACCACAGTCATCACAAACACGAGTTTCAACCGTAGAGTAAATTTACTTTCCAAAACCCACCTTAACAAAATATTCTACTCCAATATTGACTATATGAATTTTTTATGCTTCAAAACCTTACCTTAATACTACCCATAAGTTATTGATTTAAGTAAAATTTTCATGATATAAATTACAGTTCTAGCCTAGTGTTAAAATGATTATGCCAGGAGTAGGTGTGAAAATTATCGTTTGTATTTTCATGACAGTCAAATTACATATTTTTAGCAAAACACATGCAAATAAAACAAGCAAATAATGAGACCGAATTCATATTATATACAGAGAGAAAATATGTAATTCTTTAATAAGGAACCCACCGCGGTGAAGTGCTTTTACCGGATTGCGATGGTTTTTCTGTTACAAACATTTTCTTATTTTTCCGATATCTTAAAGGTAAATTAACTTCGTTTACAGCGTTTGCAAATACATTCATTGCAGGGATCTCAGAAACACTTTGAGGATTTAACATGTGATCTACCAAATCAACAATGTTTGAATTTTTAAACGTTTTACCGCGGTATATGAATTCAGCTTGTGGTGTCCAAGATATAATGTTCGAATTTTCTTTAAAAACTTTCAAAACATTCTGGGCAGAACGCTTCGAATTTTTTGGAACCGTTAACACTAGTAAATCTTCTACAAAATCACGCTTCACAGTTTTCTGTGTTTCATCAACTTCTGTTTCTTCAACTTCATCCTTAGACTGTTTTTCCTTTCCGCTCGTTCGGCTTTCGTGTTCAAACTCGGGGTCTTTCGCCATTGAGTTCAGGAGAGGCATCTGAAGTCGTTTGTTTAACACTTGATTATACAGCATTACTTTTACATAATCAGGTTGTGTACTAAACAAAATTTTTTTCATTTCCTCATCAAGTTTGGATAAAAATTCTCAGTTGGAATGTGACGCAGCATTCGTTCTTCAGGAACTAAAACAACCTTGCGTGTATATTCCATGGTTATTTTGAAAGGATTGACGTTAGTAAAGTTAGTGCAGCCGGTACTAATATATTTAAAAACCCTCCACGTTGTACAATGAGTTTTCTCTTTAAATATAATGGCGTCTTTTTTCGTACCAAAACCCGTAACGTGTGTCTATGACGGTGTAGTTTGTCTTTTTGATTTGGAGAGAGTGGTATATTTCCTTTTAATACATTCAAACAACACTCGCAAATGCAGCGTAGATTTCGATTCGAACATTTCATTAGCAGTTCCCTTAACACTTTCTTAGGACAAACTTGAATTACGTGAAGAAACTGGAGTTCTTCTTTCGTCATCGTCATTGTGGATACTAATCAATTAGTTAGGTTTGGGTGTACTTTTAACTGCTTTCATCGTGGTAAATAAGCATATTGGGTTTCTCCTGGAAGGATATTGGTTCGTAAACGAATTTCCTCAGGTGTATCACTTCGAAGATCAACTAGTAGATAAGAAAATGCGGGTTTGGTAGCATCTAAAAATGCTTCCTGAAAAATTTTACTTTAGAAGGATACAACTGCCTTCCTAAATGAGTAATCTGGGCAATATCTCTTCGAGATTTAAACAAAAGCAAATAGTGTGCATTCAGTGAAATTTCTCTCATTTCTTTACCTTTATGAAATATATTTTGCGTGATAAAAACAACTGAAGTATTATAATGATGACTCCCCCTAGTGAATAAATGGGCTAATTTGTTATCACGAGCGCATTCAAACATAAGATCATCGAAAATAAACAAAGTCTTGTCTTTGATATGTTCTTGAAAACTACTAGGGATTCCTTCAACAAATGTGACATTAGAAATTTCATCATATAGAGGTTGATAAACACCGTAGAACCATACCACGTGTGTTGGAGTAGGTTTAATGATTTCGTGAATATGAGTCAAGAGTTTGAAGACAAACTGCGTTTTTCCGCATCCGGTCGGACCACTGATGACTGCCGTAAATGGATGGTGTAATACTGGTGCTTCCATAATTCCAACTAAGCAAGTGAAGGAAGTATAACACAATTTAAGGACAGGCACAGAAAAGAGAATTTAAAGAAATAATTTTTATTTAAATTTTACCACTACTCCAAATTTTTTTTTGACAAAATTGTAGACACGTTTGTCATTTGACATGCTTTTGAAATTGAATGATCTTAAAATAGATTTAAGACTTCTTTCACGACATTTAGAATACAAATAAAAAACACAGAATTGTCCACATACAGTAGTAAAAGGGTTCTGAAGAGATATATCGTTATAGTTTACATAACCGAATTTGGAAGTGAACCTCGCAATATGTCCACCAAAATATGCAGGTGAATGTCCATAGGAATCAAAAAATTCTAATCTTACAGGACTTTGTATATACATAGCTATCCAATGTTTTCCAGGTTTGTTGTGAGGATCTGTATTCACCACAATACAGGCAGGGTCTTTTAAAATTGTTTTAGGAAGTCTATCGCACGGAAACACGTCGATAAAAACATGACGAGTTACTGGATCTTTTCTAAGTATGTTGCGAATTTGAATGTTATCCATGTCTTTTTTTCCCCATCTAGTTGGAAAAGTCACAGAGAACACTTCTAGACTTCGTAATTTCTATAATATTCTGAAATTCAGCATAGATTAGTACACTCACCGATGCAGATAAAGCAGTATTGAATTTTATTTCCACTCTTAAATTCCCTTGACGAATTAAATTCATGTGACCTCCATCACACAAGTCAGGAGACAGATCGAAAGCATACATCGTATAACCTTTTCCATACTCTTCTCTTGAAATATCAATTCCTCTGTCTTGGTTCAGTTTTTCGGTTCCCTGGAATAAACTGTGATAGGATCGAATAGTGTTTTCAGAAGAAAAATCCGGTTCAAAAGGTTTATGAGGTACTGGTTGGCCGTCAACATACACACCCATAAAGTTGACATCATAATGTTTAAATTCGAATGGGTTGGTCTTATATGTACCGTTGAAAGCTTCATTATAGACGCATGTGATAATTACTCTTTTAGGCATTTGACCTAGGAATACATTATCCTGTACAAAGGACATGCTCCCTTGAGAAATGGAATACACTTTGCACAAAATACGATCAACTGGGTATTTTGCAGAAGCCTTTTCCAGAGCCTTAGTATGACCGATTAAAATTCCGGGGTTGACTTGAACTTTTCTCACAAAGATTGAAGCATGTTCTATACGCACTTTATAATCAGGAGTGGCAGATGAAGAGCTGAGACAAAATTCGGGTTTACTTCGAATAAGTTTGATTTTCAAATCCATCAAATTCAACATTA
Organism: Macrothele yani; assembly: GCA_039090855.1. Lineage (NCBI taxonomy): Eukaryota > Metazoa > Arthropoda > Arachnida > Araneae > Macrothelidae > Macrothele > Macrothele yani. The sequence continues at coordinate 2,439,756 of CM077012.1, forward strand.
ACCTGTTTTGGTAAAAAACATCACAGTGTAGATTTCCAATAAGATCTAAAGTTTTACTATGTTTCACTAGTTCGTAACGTTGATTCAAACCTTTGTTAGTTGTGACAATTGTTGGATTTGTTTCATGTAAATTACCTGCCGTATCTTTGTAAAAACATTCGGAAGATAAGATAGTTTTCTTTGCCTCTGCTCCATAATTCAGTAGAGTTTCAATATAAGCTCTGTAAGGATACGTATTACTGGAAGATGATATTACACGTTCATTTAAACTCACATCGACCTGTGAAAACAGAGAATGAAGAAATAAATTGACTGGAGCAACAGGCTCCTTGTCAGGCAGTACTGCTCCGCTACCTTTTAGGATTTTTACTTTCACATATAGTTGTGTCATAGACAAATCCATATATTCTTCACCACTTCCAGAAATGTTAAATTCCAAAGGTCCCCCATCTCGAATGTTGGCAAGCGGGTGAAATTCAATCCATTGTCCTCTGTCTATACTTGTCTGAGTTGGTGGTAAAGCGAACAGATCTAATTCTGATTTCAAGCATACAGTGGAGTTTTGGTGAATGAGTGCCATAATTTCTTTATATTTAGGAATCGAAAATATCGTGTGCTACTCTCTTGGCTTTCTTAGAATGAATGATCCGTTTCTTTGGTAATTTCTTTCTTTTAATACGACCTCCTAACATTTGCTTCACCTTGCTAGCAGCTTTTGTAGCTAACACCTGCCCAGCTTCCCGAGCTCTTTCTTTAGCGGCCATTTTTATGTCCTTTCCATTAATAATATCCTTGGTGAAATCAGTTCCAGCCCGCAAAGCTTGCTTTCCTATAGTTTTTGCACCCTGCTTCAATAAAGGCATCGCAGCTCTAAATAATGACCGAAATAACCCTCCTAAGCCATAACCCTTTTGTAAGGGAATTCCTTGGTAGTATCCTAATCCATTTCCTGTCTGATTGACATAATATTCTTCAAATGATTTCACACAACACTGATATGGTTGATACATGTTTTTCAAAGATGTTTGAGACGAAAATGAAGTTTAGCAATTGCTCTCCCACGTTCAAATGGCACTATCTGACCCGAGTGACTTCTTATAAGGATTTCGATAGTTTGAAAATTTTTTCGAGCGAGAGGTAAATAATGAGGTCTATCGTATAATGCACTAACCATCTCTCCATCATCCCCCGTCACTTTCACAATACGTAACAATGGAGCGTGAATATCTCCAACTAATTGTGGCTCGATGATATCAGAATAAACATACAGTAACGAGAATGGAGAATTTATGTCAGCTATGAAGTTTCCGCTGATGGTTAAATCTCCGTCTTCTGCTGTAAACAACAATGACTCTACACCTAAAATTTCAGCAAGTCCAGAATGAATTTTGAGACGAGTTCCAGCTAAGAGTGTACATTTAATTTTTCTTGTAGCTTTATTATAATACATGTAAATTTTTTTATTAAAATGCTGAGACATGGCTTTGACAACATCTGAAACCGACTCGTAGTACCCCGCATGGATTTTTCCTGGCTTCATCTGTCCTCCACCTAAGTCATACTCAAAATGATTAGATCCACCATTAATATTAAACCAGGAGTGGGGATAGATCAGTTCTGCAAGCCCAACTTCCCACTCTCCGTTTAAATCAACTGAAGATGGTAAGCGTACGAAAAAGTGTGATATTTTGTTATTCGAAAAATAATCCATTGAACTGTCGCTTGGTAGTGTCAGGTAGAAACTCATCTTGAAAGTGATTGAAAATCATAATTTCATGTTCTTTTATAGAGAGATTAAATTCTGAGCGGAAATCCAAGCATTGAATTTAGTGGGATAGCCTTTGAATTTTACGTAATACTCCGATTTTCCTCTTCTGTGACGCTTTTTTACTACTTTTTCAACCGCATAAAACTCGTTCTGTTTAACTTTTTGCAATTCCTCCGCATAAAACGTTCCTTCAATTTCTTCGTCGAGTAAATCCTTCACTTTATAAACAGGTGGGTATCTTGGAAAACGCTGAGAGATAATGAATATTTCATCTGTCCAGTTTGATTTATATCCCTTTTCAAATGTAATTTTACTTACAGCTATGCGTACAGAATCACCAATCTGGAATTTGTATGAGGTAATCTTCTTCGCATCATTTCCGTATAAATTTTTCCAAGCTTCTTTTTGATTATGCTCGTTTACATCCACAGGTTTCATTTTAATACTGCTATGTAGGGTGTTGTTATACCCCTGAATTAAATCATCTAGTACATCTATATACTTAAACGTATTTCGACTTGTGAAATATCTCCACATACGAGTTTTCAACGTGCGGTTGAATCTTTCGATTATGGAAGCTTTTGTTTCGTTGTTCGTAGTAAAGAAATGAACATTTTTCTGCTTTAAAAAATTCTGAAATACGCTGTTTTTAAATTCAGTTCCTTTATCTGTCTGTATTTTTTTCGGTAGTCGTTGACCAAATATCTGTGTAAAAGCTTCCATTATGCTTGTTCCGGTCTTTTGTTTCAACGGAATAGCCCAGGCAAACTTTGACAGAATATCGATGCATGTTAATATGTAGCGAAAGCCACCATTATACCTCCGTAAATTTGACATGTCTACGAGATCGGCTTGCCATTGTTCATCTAATCTGGAAACAAAAACTCTATTTCTCAGAAAATTTTGCTTCACGGGTTTATGAAGAGTGTAAGCATTCTGACTTTCCAGCCATTTCATCACATCTTTCTTCTTTATTTTTCCTTTCACGGCACGGTATAAAGCATCGACACCACCAAAACTGCCGTTTAGTCTCGGATTGTGGTAAATTTGACTCAGTTCGACTACCATTACAGCAATTAATTTCAACACTTTTCACACTGAATGAAATGTTCATCTTTCCAGACCTGCGAATACCATTCAAATGTGTGAAATGTACAATATATATGTTCTTTAAACGCTACAATAGTTACGTCATAATAACCATAATTATAAACCCAAAATTTAAAGATATATAGAGGGGAATAACACATTACTTATGAAACCAGAGCTCTCGGCAACCTATGTTGTATTAAGACAACAAATCAAAAGTGTGGGAAAAAAAAAAAAAAAAAAAAAAAAAACACGTTCTTCACATACACCCAACCAGCTGCGTTTTCCAAATTGTAACCATCACATCCTCCTCCTCCTCCACCACCGATCGACTGCCTCCTCCACCACCCAAGCGTCCGCCTCCTCCACCGCTCCTCCACCCAAGCGTCCGCCTCCTCCACCGCTCCTCCACCCAAGCGTCCGCCTCCTCCACCGCTCCTCCACCGAAGCGTCCGCCTCCTCCACCGCTCCTCCACCTGGGAAGGTGGAGGAGCCATAGGATAACATTGGCTCCTCCACTGTTTCAGAACCCCCATTTCCTATACTACTTGTGCCAGTCAGACGTTTATCAACACTAATTAAAGGGCCCAAAGCATGCAGGGAAAACATTCCCCAAACCATAACGTTACCTCCACCAGCTTGAAGGGTTGTAGCAATGCATTTGGTGTCCATGCTTTCGTGCTGTTTCAGCCAAATTCTCACTCGGCCATCGGCATGGTGCAACTGAAAACGTGATTCATCGGACCACATAATTTGTTTCCAATTACCGACTGTACAATCCTTGTGCCCCTGTGCGAACTAGAGACGTTTTCTTTTGTTAACTGCAGACAGCAATGGTGTTCGAACAGGCCTTCGGCTGCCATATCCCATCCGATGCAGTGTACGGCGAACAGTGCGTGCAGAGATCATTTGAGGTAGATCCTTAATTAAGACGGTCTGTAATTCGTTGCACTGTTGCCCTTCTGTTGTCTGTTGCCAGTCTGGACACTCTCCGTTCCGCCCGAGCAGTCACTAGTCGATGACGACCACACGTTGCACGTAGAGACCCAGTTTTTTGGCTGACAGTCCAGTCTTTAAACACTTTAACAACAGCTGCTCTGGAACATTTCACGAATGCGGCGGTTTTGGTGGTATTCGCTTCATAGCTCCGAGCTCCTACAATCATCCCACGTTGAAAGTCCGTCAAATCGCATTTTTTTCCCATCTCGTCACCCAAAAATCACTTCTACTACTGTCGCAAGCACTAAGCTTTCCATTTTTATACCAGCCTCGCCCTCTGGTGGCAACAGCATGCAGCCATAGCTTATTTGCTTAAAACTGTCAGATGGTCATAATAAAGTGGCCACTCAGTGTATAGTAATAATGCATTGTGACAGTGTGTTATTTGGTAGTAATGGATAAAAACAAATCCTCCATTAAAAAATAAGAACCAAGTAGAGATGTTTTTTACATCATTTTTGTGTACTCTATTTACATCGTATGTAACTGAAATATTAGCTTTAAGACTATGGACAAAATTATGATGTTGAATTTTGTTGATCAGTGTAATCTTTCTCATTTAAAACTGGTATATGAAGTTTGTTTCTGTTCCAAAGTTAGTTTTCAGATTTTCTGGTTTCTTTAGTGAATGATTCTAAGCTAAAGTCCGAACTAACGAAATTAATACAGCAATTACAATTCGTTAACGCGAAAAATATTTGTTATGATCCAAGGTTAGTTACAAATCCGCTGCTTGCGTGACGGAATGAATGAGTGGCTAAGTAAAGACTTGAAAAATTTTACAATTCCCATAATTGATTAAATAAATATACACATTTGGTTCTGCTTCAAGTCTGATAATAAGTTTTGATTTTTTAGTGAGCTAGTTAGAGAAGAGAATGTCTAATCAGGTGAGAAAAAAATTGGTAAAACAATTATATGGTTAAGTTTCACCCCGAAAACTGCAAATCTGTTTTAAGGTAAATTTTCTTATTCGCTGTGTTTCTGAATGAGAGAATAGGGAGTTGTATCCAAACCAGTGCTATTGACACAGCAATCATAACTCGTGGTAGTCATCTGAATAATATACTTCAGCTCTGCATCTAAGACTTTCAGTATCTGCACATGTAAGTGAATGAATCCAAACTAGTAAAACTGATTAAACAATTTATTTATACTAAATAAAAAACTGATTCAGCTTCAAGACTAGTTCACTTATTCGCTTCTAGGATGAGTGAGTGAATAATTAATGAGAGCCAAAGCAATAAGTTTATATCACAGCCGTTATTGTTTAAAAGTCATACGCCACGGTTAATTCGATTTAAAGACTGATTCTAAATTTCGCTGCCTTTCCGAGTCTTAGATCAGCTCTCAATTAATGAAATTAATATAAAAATATCAAGTGGCTAAAGACTACACAAAACATTTGTTTGTCTTCGAAATTTGATTTTCTAACTTACTGCGTTTCTGGGTGAGAGATTAGATGATAAGGACCTAAGTAATACATTAGAAAACTGAATTATGAGCTAACTTTTATTTGACTGGAACGCTGCATTTAAAATTTTCTAACTGCACGAGTGTTTAAATCACTGAATTAAAATGTTGAAATAACTGAAATCTGGTACAACTATTATAATCCGTGAAAATTATATACAGTATACTTTATATTCCTCCAATGTTTAGCTTTTAAATTCATCGCTTCGATGAACGCTTGAATGACTAGGTCTGATAAATGAAGCGTGTTCGCCATTCGTAATAACTCGAATGTAAAGACTGCGTACGTTATTTGATTTTATACCACACCGACAGTACACCCGATCAGATTGTTTTCTGGATGTCTGGGGGCAAATATACCGTCTTAAAACGCAAGCTTGTTTTTAATTCGTATTGTTCTTCGCTCTCCGAAAGTGATCCTTAAGATATATAATCTCTAAGCCTGACCACCAATCAAAAAGCTGATTTAAAACAGTCCCCTGAGAAGGGCAGAGAGAGAGTTTGTTGCTGAATTCGGTATCTGACGATACGGTATTCATCATATTTCCATATCTGTATATTTTACAGTTTCGAATTTCATTGCCCCTCCGTCAGCTTCAAGATTTATTTGTTTCCTTTTTCTGTTTCCGTTTGGAAGTTTAATGACCACCGTGAGCTATTAGCAGTCGCCCGTCCTTAATTTGTGGCCACTGTGGCAAAGGAGAAGGCCAGTTTCGTAAGACAAACAAAACATCCATGCCACACCGGGTTTTTTTTTGATTGGAGGTTTAACGACCACCATGAGCAACTTAATGTGCTATAAGCAGTCTTCCGTCCCAAATTTAGGGTCACTGGTTCCTGGGAAGAGAGAGAGAGAGAGAGAGTCAAACCGTAAGGCAAACACAACATCCATGACTCACTGGGATTCGATCCCGTACCCCTTTCGGACGAATGATCAGAGGCCATCACTTAGACCACTGCGCCACCGTGGCGGCCTGAGTGGGATTTGAACCCGGACTCATCTTGGGCGAATGGTGAGAAACCTGCGCCACCAGGGAGGCAGATCTGTTCCTTTGATGCATAAGTGTATATGTATGAGATCTACAGAAGTTAAGGATGATGAGCTTAAAACTATGGTAACTGTTGCAACAATCAAAGTTGCATGACGGTCACATAATATTTTATTGAATTCAATGATCGGTTAAAAATTCGGTGCCTCTTGAGTGAATATATATATTTTATAAAAGTTCATCAGCGTCTTTACTTTGATTTTCGCATCACTGATTCTCTCAACATGATCTTCCTTACAAAATTAAAACAAATCGTTCTTTTAAGAAAAGGTTTATCGCACTTTATAAGTTATTCTCTGGCGTGAATGAAAATGTTTGCCTCTCATGCATAATTTGCTTTGGGAATTAGCCAACCTGTCTTGCATTGTTGTATTTCCTAATTACCGGGATATGTGATGCAACTGCGATAAGAAAATCTAAATTAGCTGAGAAATCATTTTTACCGGGAGACTTTGAAACTACTTCCCCAGAAAATGTTTGGCATTCTTCTTGTTAACGAAGCAGATCACTGCGTGGATTACATTTCCGGAATTAGCGCAAATTCTCGGACGAAGCACAGCCGCTTTCCCTTCCTAATTGCAAAGAGGAAGAAGCCATTGTGAGGCGAAGGCCCAATCCCAAAGCCGCTAATTTTCCAGATTACAGTTACATTTCGCTTCGAAGACAGAACTAATCCACAGGTAATCAGATCCTTAGAGAACACTTTTTTTCTTTGTTTGTTTTGTTTGCCCCTTAATCTGGCCACTTGAAAGGGTCTCGAGAAAAATTCCGCTGATCGGAACGGAACAGCAGCGGAGTTAAATCTTCCATGCACCCAAGAAGAAAGTACATCCGAAACATGCAGATGAACTTCTCGAAGAGATTAATACACTGCTCTTTCCATTACTTATTTTTAATGAAATCCTTATTAACAACCGAATGCGGCGATGGAAGATATCTTGATTCTGAAACAGCTTTCGAAATACTTAGTGCCGAAGAGAATCGCACAAGAGCCAGATTCAGCACAAATGTTCAACCTTTGACATTACTTTTCAAGTTGCAACGCAATGTAAACCAAAGCACAACACTTCGCAAATATTTTTCCCCACCGAGTCACCGGGTGTACTGAAACTGCAAATGTATTGCCCATCACGCAGCTGTACACCAAATAAACTTGAAATTGTGATGTTAAAACCAACAGCAGATAGAAAGATAAACTTCAGGTTTTTTCTGACTTACATTTACTTAAGCTTAAATGTTGCCTATTTTCCCTCATCTACACCGATGGCATTGATTTCAGTTTTACCAGTCTATGGAATTTACCCGTGGTGAAACTTTTCCTTCTGAAGTATTCAGAACACTCATTTTAAATGCTTAAGGGCTTAGACTTAGTGTACGGGAAGTTTGTTTCTTTCGTCTATCAATAATGGTGTTTTTCTTGTCGTAATTAGCTGGTCAATTACCTATGGTTTTAATATTTTTTTCGCTATTTTCCACTTAAACTTATGTGCTCGTATATCCTGCCTAAATACTGGATCAGCTGAACAATTTTCCTATGCGAATTGCAAATTTTGTTTCCTGATCGAATCATCCAGGACAGATTTTGAGGTTTAAAGGCCTAGGCTTCAGTATTCTCGAGTTTGCGACTTCAGCAGAGTAAATAAGCAAAACAAGGAACTCCTCGAGCTGTCTACAGGTGTCGAAATGTTCACGAAAAAGGCGTCAATAAGTTGATGAAGAATCTGTTGAACCTTGCGCGCTGGTACTCATTTAGGAATCTCACGTGAACCAGAAGTGTTAATTAACGTCAATTCCATCATAGGCAGGACAGAATGGTGCTCCGTTTCATATTCCATACCTGAAATGTGGTCATGGTACAGAAGCTCTGGTTCTCTGATATTCACTAGCAAATTACTTTGTTCTGCTTTTTTACGAGATAGTTTGAGTTTTACTCCGTTTAGCTGACAATCGACTGAGAATAGTTCCTGAATCACCACCATCATCAACCATGGGTACAATTCCCGTCGGTGTCTGTTGCCTTTTAACTATATTGTCCCATTGAAGTCTGTTCATTGCAGAGTGGCTCAGTTCTTGAAGAGTTCTACCGCACCAATCTTTAATTTCGTCAGCCCACACACGATGAGAGCGTCCTCTTGCATTTCTTCCGTTCATTAAGCCAAACACCAATGTCTTTATCTTTCTGTCATTTTTTTTCATTCTTTTTTAAAACTAAGACTCCAAAAAGTCTTAGTTTTCTCTGTATGATGTTTTGGAACAGGGTCTCTTTTAGTTGTATTCTTCTGTACACTTCTTCATTTATTATCCTCTGGGTCCATCCGATTCGTAAGATTTTACGATAGCTGAATAATGAATAATTTGTTCTTTTATTTCATTTATTGCGGAATCACATAAACTCTGAAGAAGCGGATCATTAGGTACACCAAATAGCAACCAAGCACGCACTATCCTCACTTACGCGCGCAACTATGACGTAACGGTGGCTTTATAAACAGCCCACTTCAAAGGATTCGGATGTGATTTAAGAGACTTTGATAGAGGCGTGATAGTTAGAGCTAGGCGCAGGTGCCAAGTATCTCAGAAACGGAAATCTTATTCCGCTATGGATGAATAACTTTACCGAGGGTGTACAATGAATTGTGTGCAAACAACAAAACAAGCAGTCACTGACCTTCCTGTGGGAGGAAACTGCTAGTCGACGTTCGAGTGCAACGGCGGTTGGAGATGATTATACGAGAGAACAGACGAGATCCATTGTTTCAAGTAATGCAAGTAACAGCGGTATCAAGAGGAAAATTTCAGTATACACAGCCAACCGCGCATTGGCATGAATGGGCAATAACAGGAGACGTCTCCTTGGTGTATCACTCGTCTCTTCTAAACACCGACAAATTCATTTACAGTGGGCACAAGAGCACCAAAACTGAACCGTTGAGAACCGGAAGTTCGCCTGGTCCGACGAATCACAACCAACACTCGGCCGTTTACCAACACCATTACATCCGCTTGGCTGAGCATACCTGTAAAACGATATCAGCACCTGTTTAAATCCATGCCACGTCTAATTGATGTTGTTTTGAAAGCCAAGGGTGGTCCAACACATCATTAGGTAGGCGTTCCTAAATATTTTCTACTTCAGTGAATAGGATTACCCTTAAAATGCAAGATACAGTTGAACAACTTTTCGGATACACTAAGAATTCTATCGTTACACTTTAACGATTATAAAAAAAGTAATGCTCAGGTCAAAAAGAAGGACATGCTTCATCTGAAATATCCTTTTATTAGCAGAACTGCGGCACTTCCAGTGGATTTCGTCTTGTATTTTCATAGAACTTGCTTGAACATCCTATCTAAAAAAGCATGTTTCCTTATGAATCAAAATTCAAAAGCTAAATCTAGGAACCGCTATCAGGCTCCGTAGAAACCTTTGGGCAGACTATGTGTTAGTACGAGACTTACTGTTACTCAAATGCACAGAAACATTATCGAAACAAACTTTATTATTGTAGAAAACAGGGCATTTATCCGAAGAACCTCAATTATTCCATCAGATTTAAATTTACTATTCATTTAAAAATTTTCATTAAACGACTTGACTTTAGAATAAAATTCAATCAGACAAATGACCAAACATTCAGCTTTTACTTAACTAAGCCAGCAGCCACGGCACTTAAATGTTACTCCCCGAGTGTCGGGTCACTTCATTTACTTTTTTTAATTCAGAAAATTTCAGCACTACTAATTAAATTACTTTACTAGTTCAGTGAATGTTATACTGGATAGAGATAGTTCTCAAATCACACGGCCGGCCCGGTGGCCATGTGGCCTGAGACTGGCTTCTAACCATATTGACCGAGATGGTCAAGAATCCCAGATGGGGCATATGTGGTGTGATTGTCTGGTGGCGCTGCTTCTGTATATTCCATGTAACCAGTGGCCGTAAATCAGGGAGAAGCGACTGCTTGTAGCCCATCAGGTGGCTCATGATGGCCGTTACTCAGCTAAAATTAAACGAAAATGCGCGCGCACACAAACACACGCACATGATAAATACAAAAGCATTATTTAATGGCATTGAATCTGCGCTACAGTAGCGGAATAAAACTTACATATATGTACGGAATTCTCTCTGAATAAACTATTACCAGCTCCCGAATAAGGCTTTTAGAAGAAATTAAAGCATTATAAACTGAATCATGATTCAGAAAACGTTTGGAAAGTTTTGTCTCACTATAACAGTGATATTCCGGCTAATATGAGGAATGACAGTCAAAATTTCCGGTTCGATCAGACGGATACATCTTGAGAATTAGCTTACCCTTAATTTCGAAGCAGATAGTAAACTTAAAAACGTTATTTGTTCTTAGAAATATGTCGTTATGTGCTTAGAAGACTTAAACCTTCGGTCATGGTGGAGCAGGGATCGGACCTGGAGTTTCATAATTCCGTCAGAGTACCGATTCTAAAGTTAATGGCTGTTATCAAGCCTGATTCGTCTACCTACTCTTCGGGCGGACTCTTCCTGTGGGACGGACTCTTTCTGGGAAGTTAGTCATATAAGTGAAAGCTCCTCCTGGAATTTCTCTTCAAAAAATTGAAGCATGGATGAAAAACACATTGTGGTTGTTAAAAATTTTATAAGAATAATTTTACTGTAATTAGAACATTTTAATGTGAAAAAATAACGAAATTAGCATAGGAGATGAAACATCACTCTTTTCAGAAGAAAGCAGGCAAATCATATTAATGTGCAAAATTTAACACTGAAGTTTAATTTGGACGTTTGAAAATATTGCATTTTTTCCTTTTTAATAAATTTCAGTTTTCTCTTTTTGAAATCTGCATTGCACCTAAAAGGGAAAAATAGTAAGAAAGAAAAGAGTAATTAAGGTGGAATATTTTAGCGTCTTTTGCAAACTGCCTCGGGATCTCAGTGATGAATTTTATAGCGGCGCTTTTGTATTTTTCAAAAAAATGTGTTTATTACGTGACTTGAAACTTAAAAAGCAACTGTAGTTCTCTTTGAAAATCGATTCCGAGATTGAAAATCGTAAGTAATGTGACACCTGCTTCTTCGAAACTCTGTAATTACTCCTGAATAATGAGCGTTTCAAATGAATCCCTGTCCTCCACTTTGACACCTGGAGTCAAAGGGAACGACCGATAAAGTATTTTTCGTTCATTTCTTGAAACAAAATTATGTGCCGATCGAGAAATTCACAGATGCGCTCTGTTTTGCTGACAAAGGGAAAACTGTCACTAATTAATACCTTCGCGGTATTTTTGCCGTAATCTTCTCCTGTCTTAAATGTGTGTCTATTAAAAGAAAGGACGGGAAAACGGTTTTTCAATCCTTACTCCACATACACTGAAGCAGCAAATTTTTAGAAACACGATAGCAAACATACACGCCATCTTTACGTTCGTTCGTAACCATGACGTCGAGATTACTTTACAAATAGCTCACTGCAAATGATTCAGAAATGTGAAACGCTTAGATAGCTGAAATATTGGAAAGAGTCGTGATTTAAGCGTCTTTGAAAGAAGCATGATAGTGGACGCAGGCAGACAGGTGCATGCATCGCAGACAAGGCAAACCTTCTCTGCTATGCGAGAATAACATTTGTTTGTTGTTGCTGTTATTGCTTGGGGGTGTAACGGCAACCGTAAGCAACTCGATGGACTGTAAGCAGTCGCCAGGCCTTGGTTTAGTGTCACTGGATCCAGGAAAGGGGGAGAGCTAGTAACGTAAGACAAACACAACATCCATGCCTCACTGGAATTCGAATCCGGACCCCGTGTCTGACAAATGGTCGTAAACCAGCGTTTACAATAAGGTGCCGCAGGAGTGTCGAACAGCTGTTTCGAGGATGTTCAGTGAGTGGTCCACAAGTATCCGCAGGACGCACATGAGATAAAGGCAGATAGCAGTGAGGGCACATGTCCGTGTAGCTCAGTTGGGAGAGCGACTTACTAAGAAGTGAGGGGACCCGGGTTCAATGCCCGGCGTGGACAAACTTGTACGTTATATTGGCGCCCGAACTTCCAGGATGACCCAGCTGTTAAGTTTCTCGCAATGACGTGATGTTCTTTCCACACGGCGAAATAGGAAAAATGAGAATCCCTTCTTCAGAGCTTCGAAAAATAAATCAGTGTGATGTTACGTTCCACACACCGAAAATTGTTTGTGATTTCTCAAATGCACGTTCTTCATGAGATGACTACCTACAGCGACACATGGTTCCTGCTGACTAGCCATGCCCCGGTCCTCTTTCGGGGGGGATGTGATGTGCCTGACTCGCAGGACGCAAATAAGATAAAGGCAGATAGCAGGGAGAGCACATGTCCGTCTAGCTCAGTTGGGAGAGCGACTTACTCCGGAGTGAGGGGACCCGGAATTGATGTCTGGTGTGGACAAACTTGTATGTTATATATCAAATCAAGCTGTCAGCGGTTGTTTTCCTGTGAGGGGGGGGAATAACTGTTGATGTTGGAGGGCAACGGTGACTGGACAGGATTGTACGAGGTAACAGGCGAGCTCCTTTGCATCAACTAACCTCTCAGTAGTTTTAGAATGCGCAGATTGCCGCCCACTGGAGCAACTGGACTACAGCAGCAGACGTTCCCTTCGTGTACCACTCGTCTGTGATCAAAACCGACAAATTCATATGCAATCGGCACCGCAGCACCAAAGCTGGATCCTTGAGGAGTGGAAAACGGTCGTCTGTTCCGATGAACCACGATTTCAAATAATACACACCGATGGATAAGACAGAGTTTGTTTCAAAAGCACGGATCGATGGATCCCAGCTGCATAGAATTAAATGTACAATCTGGTGGGGGAAGTTCAGTGGTCTGGAGTCGGTCTTCTAGGCGTGCATTTGGTTTTTTTACACATCAGAACAGAATTTGGATGTCACGATTGAAAAACGTAAGAGCTATAGCAAACTGCGCGAGGAAAATTATTTACAATTTTTCTGTGTTGACCAAAAAAAAACACTTTCGGATTCCATGGGAAACACTTTTTCCACTGTTTTGTGAATAATACGTCAGCATTATTAGCTGAATGATAAATGTTATTTCCGGTTGTTTTGTGTATCACACTGTGATGTAAATACAGGGTTATCATAGCAAATGTAGAAACTTTAGGTGTACAGTAAAATAATTAATTGAAACATGAATAAGTGTGTTTTGTGAAGCACAATCTTGTACAGTAGTTGATGCACAAACACACTTCGTAATTATTCAATGAACCCGCCATTGGCGGTGATGACAGCCTCCATCTTTGAACGGAATCTGTCGCAGGCCTTGCCTTGGTGACCTGCGCTTTGTCCATGTGGGACATGACATTGACGATGGCATACCTGACAGAGTCACGGGTGTTATGATAATGCTTGTTGGTCTTTCTCTCTCAACTACGCCCCACTTATAGTAATCCAAGGGATTCAGGTCAGGAGAGCTTGGGGGGGGGGGGGGGGGGGCAAACATCTAGAGACCAGTGGTAAGGCACATCCTCTTCCAGCAATTTCTGAGTCGCTCTGGCCTTGTGCCTGGGGCAGACTCCTGTTGGAAGATGTAAGGCCTCCTATCGGCAGTGGCATCCATCATGGGTTTCATTATATCTCTCATCACCTTAATGTACACGTCTGCGTTGACCCGTAAACCCTTCTCAAAGAAGTGAGGAAGCATGACATCTCCCTGGCTGGAGATGACCCGAAGACCATGACGGTGGCAAGAAATTTTGTGTGCATGACCCTGGCCACATCGTTAGGGTTCTTGCACAACTGCCTGTAATTCCTCCTAGAATCTCATCAAGTTGTTCTCCTCGGGCTGCTTGACTTTATTGAGCAGATGCTTTGTCTTCGTCAGATGCCTTCCCTGCATGGGTTGGTCCATGAACTGACCCCTCTTAAGAACACAAGGGCTGTAGCGTAGGTCTTCGTGAATGATACGGTGGATGGTACCGTAAGCAACACCCAACTACTTTGATAATGCGTTCATTGATTTTTTGGGACTGCTGTCCACCATTCCTTGGTGACAAACTCGAGCGTCCTGATTGTGTCGGAGCAATGGTCATCATTCTTACGTTCGGTAGGGATGTCGTCAGGGTCCTCTGCGTTGTCCACCTTGCTATTAATCTTGTAGGCTAAGGAAAAAGAGAATTTGTGGAACTCGGCAATCTATTTTAGGGTTCTCCCTGCGCTGAGAGCTGACATCACGGATGCTGTTTTCTTTTCTTATGTGGCAGTGATGTTCACGACTATGGTACCGATGATTTACCTAGGAAGATAGTAAACTAAAGCTTTCAAATAGCAGCTTCTTAACTTTTCCAAATTAAACAGTCTTTAAGATATAAGTATCTAAAATTATTCCACAGTTACCATGATATCCCTGTATTAAGGTAAGAACTTTTACTAGAAACATGGAACGGAACAGTTCCATGCATCATATTGTTGCGAGATTCTGTAAATCATACTGTCTTACAAGTGTTACTACTGTCCAAACGATAAGAAAGAATTAACAAATTGCTTGAGAAAAATTATATGCAATTATTTTTGTGAACCGCGCTGTATTATATGTGGAACTGTATACCGAAAGTGTGCGTGTAAAATTCTTTGCAATAGCCTTACTGTGATACAGATATTAAGAGAGTGCAAGGCTTTGTCTTAATATCTCCATATCGTACTGTGATGTGGGAGTACAACAGAACAAAACTTCATAGGAGACATTGTTTGAAAATGCCATATTAAAACTGAGTAATGAAAACGGATTCGTAACATGAATGGAGAGCGTTACTTGAAGTGTTCCGGAAACAATATTGTGGGGCGAAAAATGAAATAGAACTAGAAATATTCATAAAAACCTTATTTGCACAATTGTTCTGTATTTTATCTCAATAATTTTAATGTAATTGACATATTTAATCTCAAGAAAGATAGAACATTAGCATATGAGACAAAATATTATTCTTTTAGCAAAAGCGCAATGTTTAGTGCAATCCTATTCAATAGTTAAATGTTTGAGCTGCATTTCAGAAAAAGAAAAGTTAATTTTTTCTCGTGTTTCAATAAGTTTGATGCGCATGACTTTAAACTACCATTACCTTTCAAAGTTATCAGAAAGCAGCAAAAGAAAGGAGTAATTAGAGATGAATATTTTTGTCTGCGTGTAGATCTGCAAGGAATGTGATCGATATTTTACCATTTTAACAACCTCCAGGGAATCTCATCGATGACTTGACAAGGTGCATTTATACAGATTTTAAAGAAATAACCCTATTTGCCAGCGTTCATCGAAACTTGAAGAGTACCTGCAGTTCCTTTTAACAACCAATTAGGAAAGCGAAAATCGTACGTAAACTGCTCTTGATTGCTCAGATTTCAGCAATTATTCCTAAATGAGGGAACTTTGAAACTGATTACTTAGACGTTACTTCGGTATCGAGTATTCTCGAAACAACCAATAATTATTTTTGTTCATTTCTGTTGACGGGAGACTTTGTTTCTTTACTTGTTTAAGAAAGCGATAGAAGTTTCAACAAATTGTCAGCGACTTTTTTTCTGGCTGGGTGAAGAAAAGACAATTAAAAAGTATTTTCAGCAGTTAGAGTACATGCACAATAAATTAACCTCATTTCGTGGTGTTTGATCGTCTTCAGATTTTTTATACTTCCCATTGACGCCCCGTGTTACAGTGGTCTAAGCGCTGACTTCTGATTGTTCGTCCCAGGTGGGTCCGGGTTCGAATCCCAGTGAGGAATGGATGTTGTGTTTGTCTTACGGTACTGGCTCTCGCTCCTGTCCCTGTTACCTGTGGCTCTAAATTAGGGACCAGCGACTGCTTATAGCCCATCGAGGTGCTCACAATTGTCGTTAGACCTGAATAAAAAACTGGCAATAAATTCGTTTACAGGGCAAGTATTTTGATTTCCATACTTCGAATTCTTGTAAAGACAATGCAAATTTAGTAATACGCCTAAATATATTTCCACAGAGTAGACGCACAAAAGATACTACCGAATTCATATCGTTGCACCTGCTTTCGATTATCTAGTGACAGAAGTCCGAGTTCGGTGTTATCAGCCTCAAGGCTCGAATTCTCACCCACTTTCTTGTAGTTCAAACAGTACAGAAACCTTCGGTTACCACTAGTCGTGTTTACGGATGAATGTGAACCTTCCTGTTTTCTGCGATGCTCGCTGTAGCGAATCTTGCGCGTCCTACCCAGTCATCTTTAATAATCCAGCTCGAAACTTCGAACACCATCTCGCTGCACTCTAACGGCTCATTAGAATTTTCCCATAAATTTTCCTCATCTCGTAAAATGTTTCTCCTGCGAAAACAACTTGCTCATTTTTAAAGCAAATAGCTGCACGAATCTAATGTTGGTAGCATCCATCCAGTCGGTTTTATCAAGTTGAACCGACTCGCATTACTATTGTGAACCAGATGGCAGCAATGATTGACGAAGTCCACTGATATAAAAACAACCATTGTTTTTTTTATAGTGTTCAGCTATCATCATAAACATAAATGGCTGTAAGGAGTAGTTAGTCTGATGTCAAACATAAGCCATTCTGTTGTCAAACCATAAGCCTTCTTAACTTACGCAGTGACTGATCCTCCTACCTTATGACGTATACTCTAATTTAACGTTCATTATTAGTTTTTTTCCCTATGTAAATTTTGAGTTCGTTCTATTTAGGCGCTTCAGCCTTAACGTTATATTTTCTCACTCACTGAATTCTGTTTGGCCTTCAGGTCAGGTCTGAATAGCGTGTGCATGTTTGAACAAGGTAAGAACGATGTATATAATGTTCGAAGCGAACAGAGTTAGGTGCGGGTAGAGTAGTGCCGCCTTGTGTTGTAGTTTCAGGACTAGCTATACACCGATGAGCTATTACATTATGACCACCTACCTAATAAGCTGTGCGATCCCCTTTAGCCCGCAAAACAGCGGCCACTCGGAAAGACATCGATTCGATGAGGTGGCGATAGGTATCCTGGGGTAGTTTCAACAGCAGGTCTTCCAGTTCCCGTGCAATTCGGGGTGGTGGTGATTTAGCGTGAACCCGCTTTTCCAAGTCGAACCAAACATGTTCGATTGGGTTAATATCAGGTGAATTTGGAGGCCAGGGCATTAACAGAAAATCACCAGAATGTTCCTCGAACCACTCCTTTACGATTCTGGCAGCGTGGCATGGCGCATTATTCTGTTGGTAATGGACATCACCAGCAGGGAACACGGTTGCTATGAATGGGTGAACTTGGTCCGCAACGATGTTCAGATTCATACAGCTGTCAGGTATTGTGCTATTGGGATAATGGGGCCTAACGTGTTCCAAGAAAACATTGCCCACAGCATAACACCGCCTCCGGCGGCCTGTTTCCGCCCAACAGTGCATTCAAGTGCCATAGCTTCCGTTGCTAATCGGCTTATCCACGTTCCGCCGTCTACGTGATGCACCAGGAATCTTGATTCGTCAGACAAGGCCACTTTCTCCCAATCCCCCGAGGTCAAATCTCGATGATCTTGGGCCCATTCCATGCGTTGTTGGCGATGGCGTGCAGTAAGCTAAGGAACCCGGCTGGGTCTTCGGCTACGAACGCTCATGCGCAGAAGGCTGCGATGAACTGTGTGCTGTGACACATTGCCCTGATCACCACTGCTGTAACTGCGGGTGATTTGTCGCACTGTGGCCCTGCGGTCAATGTGAATAATGCGAATAGTCTCCGCTCCCCTCTCGCATCAATGAGCTGCGGACGACACACGGGTGGACAACGGCTCGTCGTTTAAGGATCTGTGCCCAACTTTTGATACGTACTCACTACAGCGACACGTGAACAACCCACAAACCGCGCCATTTCCGAGATCGTAGTTCCGAGGCTCCGTGCCATCCCAATTTGTCCTTTATCAAACTCCGATAAATCGGCAACTTTTCCCATTCTGACTCTGAACACTCTACAAACCAAAAGCCGGGTCTTGAGTAGAATATATACTGATATGTAAACTTCACCTGCCCTCCCCCGTTCGGTCTCCAGGCGCGCTCATTTCTCTAGGCTGGGGGTGGTCATAATCTAATGGCTCATCAGTGTGTCTATACTGCATATTTGATGATTGTATTGGGATTGAGACATTTTAAACCTCGCGTTACAGAGGTTCAGTTTGTTGCATTTGTTTGTATGTGGTTCTGTTGACTGTTTTAAGGTAACCCGTTGATTACCGAATATTATCATTGACGAGCTACTAAGGAATGCGTCTTAAAGACTACATAAGGACATTTGTTCGTAAGTAAAGACTACTCCTTCTGGCAGTTCGAGAGCCTAATATTTCTCATTATGTAATTAAGAATATTGTGCTAGCTATTCGGAGCTGAACGTTAAGAAGCTCCAGTATTACAAGTATCACAGATGTACGACAATAATGTTTTAAATGTACATACTCTTAGCCTATAGCATACACTGAACAGCAATTGAATTAGAGATACCTGTCTAGTAACGTGTAGCACCACCTTCCGCCCTAATGACGGTGACGATTCGTCTCGGCATGGACTCGACAAGACACCGGAAGCTTTGGGAAGCCATACGGATCCACGACCCCTGAACAAGCTCCCACAGTTCACGAAGATTTGATGGAGGGGGTCAGAGCCTCGAACATCTCTCTCGATGGCACCCCAGATGTGATCGATCGGATTGATGTCAGGGGACCTAGCTGGCCAAGGAAGCGAGGTCACGTTGGTGGAGTGTTCATCCAACCATTGGGATACAATTCGGGAGCGATGACACGGTGCATTGTCTGTTGCAGAATGAGGTCCCCAATGGGATGTTGAAGACGCACAAACGGGAGAAAATGGTCGTCTCGGATATCCCGGTAACGTTGACCTGTAAGAGACGATGTCAAACGTACCAGGGGTCCAATTTCAGTCCACGTGAACAGTCTTCAGACGCGAATGCCACCCCCACCAGCTTGAAAGGTACCCTGCTGGCAAGAAGGATCCATCGCTTCATGTGTTTTGTGCCGTACTCGTATCCTGCCATCCACATGTACCAACGTAAATCTCGACTCATCAGTCCAGGCAACATTTTCCCAAATGTCTAGAGTCCAGTGGCGATGTTCTCGCGGCCATGCTAATCTTTGCACCCTGTGATGTGCGGTCAGCAGCGGTACCCTCGTAGGACGATGGCTTCTGTACCCCATAGCGAGGAGATGGTTCTGGATGGTGTGGTCACGTACAATTTTTTGTGCACCAGCGTTAAATTGCCGAGTGATTTCTTGCACTGTGGCCCGTCTATCCGCTGTTACACTGCGAGCTAGACGACGATGACTCGGCTGATCCACACGCTGCTGTCCACGGCAGTTGGCCCTTGCAAGGATGGTTTTACCGGATTCGATGTACTCCCGGTGCACCCGCGACACAGTGGCTCGTGAAAATCCCAGTGCCTGCACGACTTCTGAGATGGAGTGACCCATACGTCAAGCCCCGACATTTTGTCCACGATCAAATGCGCTTAGATCCTTCGTCTCACCCATACTGCGTCCGACTCTTACTGATTCCCGTCGCATCACTCCTTATATTGTCGGATCGCTGCATACGTCATGTCGTTTCCGTTTACAGGGCCGCCCACAGCGCGACATTTGCATAACGCCAGCTGTCTCTAATTCAATTGCTCTTCAGTGTAAATACAAGTTCATAACATTTAAAAAACATTATAGACCCGATAATTTAGTTTGTCAGAAGAAAACATCATCCAGCTAATGTTCACACATTTAAATCATTTTCATAAATTACCATGGACTGGATGATACTTTTTTAAGAATGAGCACCTACGTAATTCATTAAGTTTATTCATTAGTCTGTAATAATATTTTCATAGTGCGCACTTGTGCAGATCCGTCGCAGCTTGTTACTTGCTTCCAAATATTCTTACCGTGCTGTAGACTCATTCGCGAGCATGTGCGGCTGTGCACTTAGGAAAATAATCGAATACCTACTGTAACATAAGGAACAAGAATTGCTCTTTAAAGACAGGCTAAAAGGCTTTAAAATAGGCTAAATAATGAAGTTGTTCAACTTCGGAATATATATCATCATCATCAGCCATTAATAATCCACTGCTGGATGAAGGCCTCCGCAAGTTTCTTACACAACGGTCTGTCTTGTGCCAATCTCCTCCATGTTACTCCCGCATACTTTCGAATTTCATCCACACATCACCCATGTGGTCTTCTTCTGGGTCTTTTCCTGTCCCTTGGAATCCAGTCTAAAATTTCGGTAGTCCATCGGTGGTCTGTCCTTCTGGAAATATGTCCAGCCCATTGCCATTTCAGGGATTTTACCCTGATCATGCTGCGAGTTCCTCTTCTTATCTCTCTTAGTTACACCAAGAATGCACCTCTCCATGCTTTTTTCAGTTGTCTGCAGTCTTTCTATGTCTTTTTTAGTTAAGGTCCTAGTCTCTGCCCATACGTAAGCACTGGAAGGATGCATTGATCAAACACTTTCTTTTAAGACATAATGGCATATTGCTCTTGAAAATTATATTGTTTCTTCCAAAAGCTCGCCAGGTAAGTTTTATACGCCGATTAATTTCTTCATCAGTGTGACCCTCAGTTGATATATGCTGGGGTGTAAGGTCAGGTGATGCGCAACATACCACAGCCTCTCCTTGGCAAATATCAACCCCGTCTTCACGTGGTGCATCCTGTTCCCACTAAAGTGGATCCGACGACCGTCAGTAGCGGTATAACTATATCATCGGGATTAGAGGAAAAGATATCCCACACTCACAAATCCGCTTGGCCAGCGTGGTGAGTTATGGCCAAACCTCTCCAAAATGACTCCACAACTTAAATCTTGGCCCTCAGTCTCCAGCAGCTGGAATATACCTGGCTAAGGCAGCGGCCAGGGCTAAAGATCATCGGAGGTCCGGACTAGGGTGCCATCTGATGCTGACCTTGGGTACTTTCAAAAGACGCTCTCTATCTTCTGATTCAAGGCTTCTTGAATTGGAAGAGGAACTACAAAAAATCAAGTGGGACATCGTCGGGTTATGTGAGGTAGGGAGAAAAGAAGAATATATCATTGAACTGAAATGTGGACATCTCTTCTATTATCGTGGGACAGATACTGGCAGAACTAGTGGTGTTGAATTTATAATAAACAAGAAACTGAAGGATAAAGTTGTAGAAGTTGAAAGTTCCTCTGACAGAGCTGCACGACTGGTTATCCAACTCTCGAGAAGATACCAGGCTGAGATTATTCAAGCTTATGCACTCACCACAAGTCATCGTGAAGAAGAAATTGAAGAATTTCATTAGAAAATTCGTCATCTAAATAATAAAGGCAAGCAGCACTTGAAGATCATTATGGGAGATTTCAATGCAAAAATAGGGCAACGGCAACAGAATGAAACTTCAGTAGGTAAATTCGGTCACAACAACGGAAATCAGAATGAAAATACTCTCGTAGAGTTTACAGAGGCAGAAGGGTTTTTCATCATGAACTCCTATTTCAAGAAAAATCCACAAAGGAAATAGACATGGAGGCATCCCAGTGGGTTGACAAGTGAAATTGGTTTCATTATGTGCAACAAGAAATGTGTCATGGAAGACTGCAGTGTGCTGAATAAGTTCAACACAGGTAGTGACCATAGAATGGTAAGATGTAAGATGCACCTCAATGCTAAACTCTAGCGTGGCAAGCTCATAAACAAACAAATGTGTTGACATGACCAACCTTAAGAAACATCTAATACTTTCAAATTGGAACTGAGGAACAGATTCTCTGCTCTAGAAGCTGTAACGTCGGAAGAAGTGGGCATCACTGAAATTAACAGAAAACTAACCAAGGCTCTTATGGAAACAGCAATAAAATTAGCTGGTACTAATAACAAATTGCATATGAACATATTATCAGGAAAATCAAACTTTTGATGCAGAAAAGAAGAGAGATGAGGACAACTAAAGGAGATGTGTCTTCCAAAGTGGAATATACCAGGTTTGTCCGAAAAGTAATGAGACCACTTTTCCTGGGCCAATCAGAAGGGCCGGAGGGCTGAGTGTACGGGCGTGACGGGTGGAGGGGTAAGTTAGGTAAACGATCGATGTTTCATCAGTTGGCTCTGAGCTTTTACGGAGTGGGGATCACTTGGGCAGGGGACAGCTGTGTGAGGCTCTCGTACGGGTCAAAATGCAGAAGAGAGTGTAACAGCGATAGGCGGTAATGTTTTGTTTTAAACTTGAAAAATCCGCGATCGAGACGCTTGCTATGATACAAAAGGCGTACGGTAAGGATGCTTTATCGAAATCACAAGTGTTTTGGTGGCACAAAACGGTCTCAGGGAAAAGAGAGAGCGTCGAGGATGAGCCACGCCCAGGGCGTCCTTCAACGTCTCACACTTTGGACAATGTGGAAAAGGTGAAAACGGTTTTGGACTCTGACCGACGTCTGAGTGTTAGATTAGTAGCACAGCACGTGGGACTCGCGAAATCTATTGTGCATGAAATCATCACGCAAGAATTGCAGATGCGGAAAGTTTGCGCCAAATTGGTTCCAAAGGTTTTGACCGATGAACGGAGGAAAAACCTGGTTTTTGGAGTGAGAAGTGAACCTGGTGTTTTGGAAAAAGTGATAACAGGGGATGAAACGTGGGTCTTTGAGTACGATCCGTAGACGAAAAGACAGAGCTCAGAGTGGCACACCCCCGAGTCTCCTCAACCAAAGAAGGCTCGAATGTGCAAATCGAAGATAAAATCGATGCTCATTGTCTTCTTTGACTGTAAAGGTGTTGTCCATAAGGAGTTCGCACCACTCGGACAAACGGTCAACGCTGCATTTTACGTGGAAGTGCTTTAACGGCTGAAGAACAGAGTTGCGCGCGTCCGCCCGGAGATCACCAAAACTTGGGTTCTTCACCACGATAATGCGCCGAGCCGTGCGTCGCTGAGAGTGAGAGAGTTTCTAGCGAAACACAACTTGACAACGCTACCCCAACCTCCCTACATCCCGGACATGGTCCCGGCTGACTTCGTTTTGTTTCCCCGGCTCAAATTAAGGCTGAAAGAACACCATTTTGGGACTGTTACAAACGTGCAAACTACCGCGGCGAGTGCTTTGAAAGCGATTGCTGTTCGCGACTTCCAGGCAAGCTGCGTGGCGTGGCAGAACCGGTGTATTGATGTTCAAGGATGTTATTTCAAGGAATTTTAATGTTATGTAAGTGCCGGCTTATGGTGTGGTCGTTGAATAAAGTGCCGGCTTATGGTGTGGTCGTTGAATAAAGTGCCGGCTTATGGTGTGGTCGTTGGATTTCTCGAGTGGACACCCCAAAGGGCGCTTCCTGGACGGCAGCAACGCAAAGTTCTTTGGAGTTCACCTTGGCACAATTCTCGCAGCACGTAATTCTGATTGGTCTTCTCTACGACAGCGCCTCACTCGCTTGGCAGCCTTCTGGCGTCAAGCACAGTTATGCGCCTCATATGTCGCTCGAGCGGGCTTGGCTCGCACCTACCTTCCTTCCTCCTGTCTGCACGTCTGGTCTGCAGCCAAGGTGTCAATCTCCCCCTCCATGAACTTACTTGGCTCATCTTCACTGTTATCTGGACCCGACACCACTGTGTGCAAGTTACAACTCTTTGTCGTCCTACATCTCATGGCAGTATAGCGCTTGTAGGTGTCCGCCTGTTCTACAAAGCCCACAGAGGGGTGTCCCTACTATGTCGCATCTGTGCTCCTGGATATCCAGCATCTCTTTTGAAGGATGTGATGATTTCACCGACCAACCCCAGCTTCACCTTTACAACGTTCCTCTCCATGGATAACTTTCCCTATCTCCAATCTGGCCTTTCCTCCATCTACACGGAGGCGCTCTCCTTCCTCCGCTCTCTACCTCTTCTCCGTGTCCCACCTGCTTCTACCTTTGCGTTTCTAGCTGAGCCCCTCTTTTCCTCTTCTATCCACCCTCCTAACGCCCCTTACTTCACTGACCTTTCCTGGCTCCCCGCCGGGATCGTATCTGTCCGCGACCTCCTTTCCTCCGACCTCTCCTGGAAGCCTATCTCAGAACTCTCTCCCCTCCTCCCTCGCACCGCTGCTTTTCTTTCGCTCTATGACTCCCTTCACTCTTCCATTATAACCCTCTTTCCTTGCATTGATTCGCCGTCTGGTCTATTTCGTGTTTCCTCTGCCTCCCTTACTCTCCCTTTCTTCGTCCTCCTTCGGGGATCCGCTCTTCCTCTCTCCAGCTTTGCCGTTCAATCCCTCTATCGCGTCCTTCTTAATTCCTCATGAACTGCGCATCTGCTCATTCCGGATGTCCCTCCGGCCGCTCTGTCGAAGGTGTGGTGTTCTGCAGCCTCGCCTCTATCATCACCACCATAACGAAACGTTAACTGGCAGTACCTCCACCGACGTCTTCCTGTTCCAGCAACGTTTTACATAATGACACTGGCTACTTCCCCCAATAGCGACGTGCAGCATGCTTATCAACACTACCTGGTGCTCCTAATCCTTCAACATCTGGCCTTCACCAGAGTCAAGCACATGTGTGGAGAGGATCTGGCATTCCACGCTTTTAGCACACTGCTTCGATCTTACTCTCCACCTGTGCCTCTCCCTGATGCGTGCGCCTACATTTTCATCTTAGCAAGACACGTTATCTACAGTTTCAACATCCAACTGCAACCTGCCACTGGCCTGCCATCCCTCCTCCAGGCGGGGATAGCCGTTTGTCATCAATTCCGGTGCCGTCTAACATCATGACTGCGCCTCGCTTTTGCCTTCGCCTGCGCAGAGGACCGCATCACACAATTTATGTGTGAATGGTCTTCGCTACGCTGGTGGTTCTCTGGGCCTTCTGAAGACTTGCGTCTGCTGATTTAGACGCCAGATTACCAGGACTTACCTCACTTTGTGAACTCTGTATTTTTTTCGACTGGACGTTTTCCTCACTGGCACCACGACTCCTTTTCTCGTTTGATACCACCTAGAAGAACTCTATGCTGATCTCTTCACACCACCTAGAAGAACTCTATGCTGATTTCTTCACACCACCTAGAAGAACTCTATGCTGATCTCTTTACACCACCTAGAAGAACTCTATGCTGATTTCTTCAGACCACCTTTTTGTTCGGCTTACATGCCAAAAGTGATATATATCGTTGCTTATGCTATTTTTCGACACACCGTTTTTCTGGTTGTTTTCACCTTTGCACCATATTGTTTATCAATATTCTTGTTCAGATTAGTCCATACCAATCTTTTACTTGTTTCACCTGCATCGTGTTCTTTGCACCAGTTCACTAATGTTTCTATGCTTCCGACACCATTCTGTTTCACTTTCTTTTGCATTTGTTGGCATATAATTGTACACACCACCCTGTTTACTGCTCAACCTACTGTGTTTACGATGACCGATATTTTGTACTGTGCCTATTTCCGCTTAGTCGCTGTGATTTCTTATATTTTCTGTTTGAACCATGTAGGTCTTGCTTTTCACATGTTGTACATACATCCCCAATTACGAGTTTATCTTGCCCTTGTTAGTGCTGTGCATGTTTGACATGAAGCTTCCATTGTAATGTTTTCTACACTGCTGGCCACCCAAAATGCAACACCAAGAAGGACACGAGATAGCAAAGTCAGATTTACTGGACACATAACAACAGATACAAAGATGAAGCGATTGAGCTTACAGGCCCGTGCGACTTGCGGAATACGCAGACGTCGATAGTTCGTGTGGCCCAAATGGCTGGCAATAGCGGCCGCTACACGCCGTATCATCGAACGAAAGAGGGTTTGGATGTGGGCTTGGGGTATGTCGGTCCAGGCTGCTTCCACACGTTGCCACAGTTCATCAGGCGTAGCTGCCGGTGGTGCTTGCCGGGCCACTCGGTTGCCGATCAGCGACCAGACGTGTTCGGTGGGCGACATTTGGGAGAACAGGCGGGCTACGGCAGCAGTGACACCTGGTGGGCCGTGAAGAATTGTTGCACGATGCGTGCCACGTGCCTGCGCGCATTGTCCTGTTGAAACGTGGCCGCTGGCAGGTCCTGCAGGTAAGGGAGGACTACAGGCTACAAAACGTCGGAGATGTAGCGGTGGCTGTTGAGTTTACAGGCGATGCGTACCAGAGGGGTGCGGGTGTAAGCAATTGTGCCCCAAACCATAACGCCAGGCAACTGACCGGTATGGCGATGCATAACGCAGGCGTCATACAGTCTCTCCCCGCGGTGCCGCCACATGTGGATCCGACCATCGTGGTGTTGCCGGCAGAAGCGGGATTCGTCGGAGAAGACAACGTCGTGCCATTCCGTAGTCCAGGTGCGGCGTTCAACGGCCCACTTCCGCCGCACTCGCCGGTGGTGTAACGTCAATGGTAATCGGAGCAATGGGCGCCATACGACAAGCCACCGCTCATGCAGAAGACGTCGAACGGTACGTGCTGACACAGGTTGTTGCTCAACACGCCCTAATTCCTGCGCTAACGTGCGTGATGTGGCGGTGCTAGCCGTATATGCCCGCCGCACAACATGCTGGTTCTCTCGTTCGGTGGTGTGCCGCAGCTGCGTTAATCGCTCTCGTCGGTCCTTCCGTCCCTCCTGCACCCACCGAATCCATACACGCCTCACTGTGGCTGGATGTCGTCCCACACGAGCGCCGATGTTTCGCTACGATAAACCGCTGTCGCGATAAGCCACTATTCGTCCTCTGTCGAACTCCGAAACGTGCTGGAATGACTGCCGTATTCTGCGACGAGGCATCAGGAAGCTTCCCACGCACAGGTTCGGCAGCACAACAGCTCTACGTTGTGTATTATGATATTTTCTACTAGCACCATTTATGAATTCCTTTTTGCATGTGCTGTACATAGCCTGCTCTTCAGCTTACTTTGTTGTTCTCCATATAACAACCGTAGTGCTGTCCCGTGATAGCCTTCTGCTTCTTATTATAGCATATTTTATTCATTCTGTAATATATCTGTCAAACTCATCTTGTAAATTACGCTCATCCTATGTATATACACATAGGTTCTTCGTTTATTTCCAGGCACAGTTATTATAGCCTATCGTATTTTAGTCATATGTGTCATCTTCTGCTCGTGTTGTATATATTCTAGCCTTCATCATATGTACATAGCACTCATTCATTGTAAATATGCATCTGATATGTTTATTATTTTTCCTGGCATGATGTTGACCAGGCTCATGTAACCAAACCTCCTTTAAATTGCTCAAAATAAATAATTTGAAAAGCCGGGGGAACGATATTTTCCACAGTGTACTGTTCCTACAGTCAAGTTTGAGGCTGGAAGTGTACTAAGGGGGGAGGGGGGGGTTCGTGGTATGGTCCCGGCCTATTAGTTATCGTGCACAAACCTGTTAACCAGCACGTCTACCTCGATATTCTGGACAATTATGTCCTACCAACCCTGTGGCAATTCTATGGAATCGAGCCTTCCTGGTACCAGCAGGATAATGCACCGAGCCATAAAGAAAGAACTGTTAAGGCTTGGTGAGACGATAATTCCGTATCAAGTGTGGACTCGCGAGCACAGAGCCCTGATTTTAATCCCATAGAGCACGTATGGGATGAATTAGAGCGCCGAATGAGAAATTTGGAACCAAGGCCTACTACTAAGCAACAGTTAGCAGCAGCAGTATGTACTGAATGGAAGCACATACCTATCGCTGTGTTCCAAAACCCTGTCGATAGCATGTCTCGAAGTGTCAGTGCATGCATTAAGGCCAAAGCACGACCGACACCCTACTAATGTATGTCAATACATGCTATGTAGTGTTTCTCTTTTAGGTGTCCGGTGAGTTTTGTCAATATAATGTTTTATTATGTGTAACAAAAAATTCGTCATAGAAGACTGCAGTGTGCTAAACAAGTTCAACACAGGTAGTGACCATAGATTGGTGAGATGTAAGATGCATCTCAACACTAAACTTGAACGTGGCAAGCTCATAAGACAAACAAAATCTATTGACATAACTAACCGTAAAAAACACCATAATACCTTCAAGTTGGAACTGAAGAACAGGTTCTCTGCTTTAGAAGGCCTAACATCGGAAGAAGTGGTCATCTCTGAAGTTAACAGAAAAGTAACCAAAGCTCTTATGGAAACAGCAACAAAATTAGCTGGGTCTAAGAACAAGTTGCATGTAAATAAATTATCAGGAAAAACGAAAATGTTGATGCACAAAAGAAGAGAGATGAGGACAACTGAAGAAGATGTGACTTCCAAAGTGGAATATATAGAGCTATGCAAGACAGTACGAAAAAGTATCACTAAAGACGTAAGAAAATTCAACTGTGAACTAGTGAGGAAAGCAATTGAAAACAACCAAAACCTAAAGATAGCAAAGGGACATCTCAGTAAGGGAAGAAAACAGATTATAGCACTGAGAAAAGAAGATGGTTCTGTAACAAGAAATAGAGGCGAAATTTTGACAAGAGTGAAAGATTTCTACTCCAAATTATATGAAAGGGATGATACATGCACTCCAGACATCATGAAAGATACCAGTACCAGAGTTCCTCCAGTCCTTCCAGCAGAAGTTGCACATGCAATCAAGAACATGAAGCGGGGAAAAGTTCCAGGAGAAGATGGAATTACTGTAGACATCATACAAGAAGCAAGTGGAGAAATCGAAACAGTACTCGCCCAAATTTTCACTCGATGCCTTAATGAAGGGAAGATTCCTGAGGATTGGAACAATGCTACAATGATCCTGCTACATAAAAAAGGTGACATTGAGGATCTCGGAAACTACAAACCTATCAGCCTCCTATCAGTAGTTTATAAAATCTTCACTAAAGTTCTTTCACACCGCTTGAAGGTAACACTGGACATGGCTCAACCGAGAGAACAAGCTGGATTCAGGAGTGGCTACAGCACAATAGATCATATCCATGTGCTGAGAGAACTAATTGAAAGAGCGAGGGAATATTAACTTCCATCGTGCATGGCTTTTATCGATTATGAAAAAGCCTTTGATTCGGTAAAACCATCAGCAGTTACAATGGCTCTGAAAACCTGCGGTATTGAAGATGCATACATTAATATTATTAATAACATCTATGAAAATGCAAGTGCAAAGATTAGGCTGTTTGAAAATACAACACACATAAAAATTGGAAAGGGAGTGAGACAAGGTGACACCATATCTCCGAAGCTCTTTAATGCCACATTGGAGGGTGTTTTTCAGTCACTGAGCTGGGAAAACAAGGGGATAAAGATTAATGGAGATTATCTAACCCACCCTCGTTTTGCTGATGACGTAGTAATTTTTGCAACTAGCCCATCAGAGCTGCAGAGTATGATCCAGGCACTAGCTGACAAGAGTAAAGAAGTGGGATTAAAAATGAACTTTCAGAAGACAAAAGTGATGTTCAATGCTTTTACAAGAAATGAAGATTTATCGATTGATGGAGAAAAGCTGGAGATAACAGACACGTACGTTTATCTTGGACAGCAGATATCAAGTGAGGGTCACATTGATGAAGAAATTAATCGGCGTACAAAACTTGCCTTGAGAGCTTTTGGAAGAAACAGCATAATTTTCAAGAGCAATATGCCATTATGTCTTAAAAGAAAAGTGTTTGATCAATGCATCCTTCCAGTGTTTACGTATGGTGCAGAGACGTGGACCTTAACTAAAAGAGACATACAAAGGCTGCAGACAACTCAAAACAGCATGGAGAGGTGCATGCTTGGTGTAACCAGGAGATATAAGAAGTGGAACTCGTGGATCCGAAAAATGACAAGAGTGGAAGACATCATGATCAGAGTTAAATCCCTGAAATGGCAATGGGCTGGACATACTGCCAGAAGGACAGATCATCGATGGACAGCCGAAATTTTAGATTGGATTCCAAGGGACAGGAAAAGACCCAGAAGAAGACCACATGGGAGATGGGTGGATGAAATTCGAAAGTATGCAGGGGTGACATGGAGGAGACTGGCACAAGACAGACCGTTGTGGAGGAAACTTGGGGAGACCTTCGTCCAGCAGTGGATTGATAATGGTTGACAATGATGATGATGATGATATATGCACAGACGATCGAGTCACATCATTGTGACCACCAGCTAATATCCAGGGTAACCGCCGTGTGCAGCGCCGACAGCATCTAGAAGGGCTGGGAGTGACTCAGTAAGGTACTAGAAGTGTTCACAGGTTTTTTTTTTGATTGGAGGTTTAACGACCACCGTGAGCAACTCAATGGGCTATAAGCAGTCGCCCGTCCCTAATTTAGGGTCACTGGTTCCAGGGAAGTTAGAGAACCAGTGCCGTAAGACAAACACAACATCCATGCCTCACCGGGATTCGAACCCGGATCCCTCACGGACGAATGATCAGATGCCATCGCCTTAGACCACTGCGCCACCGGGGCGGCCACAGGTTTGTGGAGCCATGCTGACTGCAGTGCATCTGAGATGCTAGAGGTGGCGTGGTGGAAGATCTATAGAGCAAACAACACGATTGAGGTCGTCCTACAGATGCTCAACTGGGTTTACATCTGGGGAAGTAAGGGGTCAAGGAAGTACTCACAAATATGAGGAGCCATGCTGATTGCAGCCCATTTGACAGATGCTGGAGGGTGCGGGGAGGCTGGAGGTGCGTCCCACTAATGCTCAATTGGGTTTAAGTATGGTGAATTAAGGAGCCAGCGGAGTACTTTGAAGTCTTCATCGTGCTCTTCCAACCACTATCGGACATTTTTAGCTGTGTGACACGTCGCATTGAAGTGCTGGAAGATTCCATCCGCCTCAGGGCAGACACTCAGCATGTATGGGTGTACGTGTTCTCGCATGGATAGATTCATAATGAATTCGGTCCATAGTGTTTTCCACAGGTATGCATGGACCCAGACAATGCAACGAAAACATTACCCAGACCATAACGCTGCCCCCAATAGCTTGTGTTCGTCCAGCAATGGTTGAAGAGTGTTTGTTCTCCGAATTTTCTCGCCTTGTATGCCAATGTCCATCCGTTCGATGAAGCAGAAAAGTGACTCATCGGAGAAGGCAATCCTTTGTCAATATGCGGAGGTCCACTTCCGATGATGCCAAGAAAATGGAAGTTTTTTCCGCCGATACACCTTCGTTAGCATAGATGCAGTGACCATCCGTCTGCAGCTGAGCCACATACGCAGTAGGGTTATATACACTGCTGGCCACACAAAATGCAACACCAAGAAAGAAGCATCCGATTGGCCTGAAATTCGAAGCATGCGTCGCCCGCGAGAGGACATGCAAACGATTAGCATTGCAAGGCATATGCAAATCATGTGCGTCCGGTACGCCACCGAGAAGCACTATAAGAAGGGTGCACAGAAGGCGGGTATTAAGTAGTGGAAGTGTTGTGCTGCCGGACCTGTACGTGGGAAGCTTCCTGATGCCTCGTCGCAGAATACGACCGTCATTCCTGCATCGTTTCGGAGTTCGATAAAACGCTGTCACTCATCGCGACAGCGGTTTATCGTACCGAGGCATCGGCGCCCGTGTGGGACGACATCCAGCCACAGTGAGGCGAGTATGGATTCGGTGGGTGCAGAAGGGACGGAAGGACCGACGAGAGCGATCAACGCAGCTGCGGCACACTACAGAACGAGAGAACCAGCATGTTGTGCGGCGGGCATTGACGGCTCGCACCGCCACATCACGAACGTTAGCGCAGGAATTATGGTGTGTTGCGCAAAAACCTGTGTCATCACGTACCGTTCGACGTCTTCTGCAGGAGCGGGGACTTGTCGCACCGGCCCATTGCTCCGGTTACCATTGACATTACACCACCGGCGAGTGCGGCGGCAGTGGGCTGTTGAACGCCGCACCTGGACTACGGAATGGCACGACATTGTCTTCTCCGACGATTACCGCTTCTGCCTGCAACAACACGATGGTCGGATCCGTGTGTGGCAGCACCGCGGCGACAGACTGAATGCCACCTGCATTATGCATCGACATACCGGTCCGTCACCTAGAGTTATTGTTTGCGACCCCATTGGATATGACACCCGCACCCCTCTGGTGTGCATCGCCGGTACACTCAACAGCAACCGCTACATCTCCGACGTTTTGGAGCCTGTAGTCCTCCCTTACCTGCAGGACCTTCCAGAGGCCACGTTTCAACAGACAATGCGCCCCGCACGTGGCACGCATCGTGCAATTATTCCTCACGGCCCACCAGGTGTCACTGCTGCCGTGGCCCGCCTGTTCTCCCGAATGTCGCCCACCGAACACGTCTGGTCGCTGATCGGCAACCGACTGGCCCGGCAAGCACCACCCGCGGCTACGCCTGATAAACTGTGGCATAGTGTGGAAGCAGCCTGGACCGATATAACCGAAGCCCACATCCAAAGCCTCTTTCGTTCGATGCCGCGGCGTGTAGCGGCCGTTATTGCCAGCCATGTGGGCCACACGAACTATTGATGCCTGCGTGTTCCGCAAGTCGTACGGGACCGTAAGCTCAATCGTTTCATCTTTGTATCTGTTGTTATGTGTCCAGTAAATCTGGCTTTGCTATCTCGTGTCCTTCTTGGTGTTGCATTTTGGGTGGCCAGCAGTGTATATACACTGAAGAGCAATTGAATTAGAGATACCCGTCTAGTAACGTGTAGCACCCCCTTGTGCCCTCATAACGGCGGCGATTCGTCTCGGCATGGACGCGACAAGACATCGGAAGCGTTGGGAAGCCATACGGATCCACGACCCCTGAACAAGCTCCCGCAGTTCACAAACATTTGATGAAGGGGCGTCAGAACCTCGAACATCTCTCTCGATGGCATCCCAGATGTGCTCGATGGGATTGAGGTCAGGTGACCTAGCTGGCAAAGGGAGCGAGGTCACGTTGGTGAAGTGTTCATCCAACCATTCGGATACAATTCGGGAGTGATGGCAGGGTGCATTGTCTTGTGGAGGATGAGGTCCCCAGAGGGGTGTTGAAGACGCACAAACGGGAGCAAATGGTCGTCCAGGATATCCCAGTAACGTTGACCTGTCAGCGACGATGTCACACGTTGCAGCGGTCCCATTTCAGTCCATGTAAACAGTCCCCAAACGGGACTGCCCCCCAACTGGAGGAGTACCATGCTGGCAAGAAGGATCCATCGCTTCATGTGGTTTGCGTCGTACTCGTATCTTGCCATCCGCATGTACCAACGTGAATCTCGACTCATCAGTCCAGGTAACATTTCTCCACATCTCTAGGGTCCAGTGGCGATGTTCCCTCTCCCATGCTAATCTCTGCACCCCGTGATGTGCTGTCTGCAGCGGTACCCTCGTGGGACAAGAGCTTCTGTACCCCATAGCGAGGAGATGGTTCTGGATGAGGTGGCTGCTTACACGTTTTTGTGCACCAGCGTTAAATTGTCTAGTGATTTTTTGCACTGTAGCCCGTCTATCCGTTGTTACAATGCGAGTTAGCCGGCGATGACCCCGCTAGTCCACACGCTGTTGTCCACGTCAGTTGGCCCTTGCAGGGATGGTTTTACCGGATTCGATGTAGTCACGGTGCACCCGTGACACAGTGGCTTGTGAAACTCCCAGTGCCTGCACGACTTCCGAGATTGAGTGACCCATTCGACGGGCCCCAACATTTTGCCCACGATCAAATTCTCTTAGATCCTTCGTCTTACCCATACTGCGTCCTACCCTTACTGATTCCCGTCGCATCACTCCTTATATTGTTGGATCGCTGCTTACGTCATGTTGTTTCCGTTTACAGGGCTTCCCACAGCGCCACATTTGCATAACGCCAGCTGTCTCTAATTCAATTGCTCTTCTGTGTATAAGATAACCCTTTGAGCTAACTCAAACTCAAAAACTCAAAAACAAACCGAAGTTCGGAACGAAACACTCTAGATGCACCCAACATGAAAAACAGCAAAAATTCAAACCAAATCACAAAACAAATGAACCGTAACAAGCATAAGTAGCGCCCAGCAAAGATTGAATTCAGACACCTTTACAAACAACTACAAACAGGGTGAATCCCAAAAAAATCAAATGCCCGCCCAAACCTTTCAGAGCAGAGCAAAAACATCTTAAAATAAAGTATACCTAAAAATGTTGAAACTTACCTGAACACTCAGAACACGAATTAAAAACCAGCGTGTCATACTCTTGGGGAAACACTGCCACGCAAAAGCCACTGCTTACGTGTTGGTGTTGATACTCTCCTGACGAAGACATTTCACGGTAAACCGTTTGATATTTAATAATTTGTTCATTGTCCATCTGTTGAAGTTATATATACATATATATATATGTATATATATATATATATATATATATATATATATATATAACTATGGGATGTAAGGTCAGGTGATGCGTAACATCACAGCCTCTCCTTGACAAATGTCAACCCCGCCTTCTCGTGGTGCATCCTGTTCCCACTAAAGGGGCTCCTGACGACCGCAAATAGCGGTATAACTATACCATCGGGATTAGAGGAAATTCTATCCCACACTCACCAACCCGCTTGGCCAGCGTGGTGAGTTATGGCCAAACCCCTCCAAAATGATTCCACAACTTAAATCTTGGCTCTCAGTCTCCGGCAGCTGGAATGTACCTGGCCAAGGCAGCGGCCAGTGCGACATGAAGGCAGAGGGTGCTAAGAATCCCCGGAGGAGCGGACAAGGCTGCCATCTGATGCTGACCTTGGCTACGTACAATGGACGCTCCCTATCTTCTGATTCAAGGCTTCTTGAATTGGAAGAGGAACTACAAAGGATCAAGTGGGACATCGTGGGGCTAAGTGAGGTAAGGAGAAAAGGAGAAGATCTCATCGAACTGAAAAGTGGACATCTCTTCTACTATCGTGGGACAGATACTGGCAGAACTAGTGGTGTTGGATTTATAATAAACAAGAAACTGAAGGATAAAGTGGTAGAAGTTCAAAGTTCCTCTGACAGAGCTGCACGACTCGTTATCCAAATCTCGAAAAGATACCAGGCTCAGATTATTCAAACTTATGCACCCACCACAAGTCATCCTGAAGAAGAAATTGAAGAATTTTATGAGGAAATTTGTCATCTAAATAATAAAGGTAAGCAGCACTTGAAAATATTTATGGGAGATTTCAATGCAAAAATAGGGCAACGGCAACAGAATGAAACTTCAGTAGGTAAATTCGGTCACGGCAACAGAAACCAGCGTGGAAATACTCTCGTTGAGTTTGCAGAGGCAGAAGGGTTTTTCATCTTGAACTCCTTCTTCAAGAAAAAGCCACACAGGAAATGGACATGGAGACATCCAAATGGGACGACAAGTGAAATTGATTTTATTATGTGTAACAAAAACTTCGTCATAGAAGACTGCAGTGTGCTAAACAAGTTCAACACAGGTAGTGACCATAGATTGGTGAGATGTAAGATGCACCTCAACACTAAACTTGAACGTGGCAAGCTCATAAGACAAACAAAATCTATTGACATAACTAACCTTAAAAAACACCATAATACCTTCAAGTTGGAACTGAAGAACAGGTTCTCTGCTTTAGAAGGCCTAACATCGGAAGTAGTGGACATCTCTGAAGTTAACAGAAAAGTAACGAAAGCTCTTATGGGAACAGCAACAAAATTAGCTGGGTCTAAGAACAAGTTGCATGTAAAAAAATTATCAGGAAAAACGAAAATGTTGATGCAAAAAAGAAGAGAGATGTGGACAACTAAAGAAGATGTGACTTCCAAAGTGGAATATATAGAGCTACGCAAGACAGTAAGAAAAAGTATCACTGAAGACGTAAGGAAATTCAACTGTGAACTAGTGAGGAAAGCAATTGAAAACAACCAAAGCCTAAAGATAGCAAAGGGACATCTCAGTAAGGGAAGAAAACAGATTATGGCACTGAGAAAAGAAGATGGTTCTGTAACAAGAAATAGAGGCGAAATTTTGACAAGAGTGAAAGATTTCTACTCCAAATTATATGCAAGGGATGATACATGCACTCCAGACATCATGAAAGATACCAGTACCAGAGTTCCTCCAGTCCTTCCAGCAGAAGTTGCACATGCAATCAAGAACATGAAGCGGGGAAAAGCTCCAGGAGAAGATGGAATTACTGTAGACATCATACAAGAAGCAAGTGGAGAAATCGAAACAGTACTCGCCCAAATTTTCACTCGATGCCTTAATGAAGGAAAGATTCCTGAGGATTGGAACACCGCTACAATGATCCTGCTACATAAGAAAGGTGACATTGAGGATCTTGGAAACTACAGACCTATCAGCCTCCTATCAGTTGTTTATAAAATCTTCACTAAAGTTCTTTCACACCGCTTGAAGGTAACACTGGACATGGCTCAACCGAGAGAACAAGCTGGATTCAGGAGTGGCTACAGCACAATAGATCATATCCACGTACTGAGAGAACTAATTGAAAGAGCGAGGGAATATGAACTTCCATTGTGCATGGCTTTTATCGATTATGAAAAAGCCTTTGATTCGGTGAAACCATCAGCAGTTACAATGGCTCTGAAAACCTGCGGTATTGAAGATGCATACATTAATATTATTAATAACATCTATGAAAATGCAAGTGCAAAGATTAGGCTGTTTGAAAATACAACACACGTAAAAATTGGAAAGGGAGTGAGACAAGGTGACACCATATCTCCGAAGCTCTTTAATGCCACATTGGAGGGTGTTTTTCAGTCGCTGAGCTGGAAAAACAAGGGGATAAAGATTAATGGAGATTATCTAACCCACCTTCGTTTTGCTGATGACGTATTCATTTTTGCAACTACCCCAACAGAGCTACAGAGTATGATCCAGGACCTTGCTGACAAGAGTAAAGAAGTGGGATTAAAAATGAACTTTCAGAAGACAAAAGTGATGTTCAATGCTTTTACAAGAAATGAAGATTTATCGATTGATGGAGAAAAGCTGGAGATAACAGACACGTACGTTTATCTTGGACAGCAGATATCAAGTGAGGGTCACATTGATGAAGAAATTAATCGGCGTACAAAACTTGCCTGGAGGGCTTTTGGAAGAAACAGCATAATTTTCAAGAGCAATATGTCATTATGTCTTAAAAGAAAAGTGTTTGATCAATGCATCCTTTCAGTGCTTACGTATGGTGCAGAGACGTGGACCTTAACTAAAAGAGGCATACAAAGGCTGCAGACAACTCAAAACAGCATGGAGAGGTGCATACTTGGTGTAACCAGGAGAGATAAGAAGTGGAACTCGTGGATCCGAAAAATGACAAGAGTGGAAGACATCATGATCAGAGTTAAATCCCTGAAATGGCAATGGGCTGGACATACTGCCAGAAGGACAGATCATAGATGGACAGCCGAAATTTTAGATTGGATTCCAAGGGACAGGAAAAGGCCCAGAAGAAGACCACATGGGAGATGGGTGGATGAAATTCGAAAGTATGCAGGGGTGACATGGAGGAGACTGGCACAAGACAGACCGTTGTGGAGGAAACTTGGGGAGACCTTCGTCCAGCAGTGGATTGATAATGGTTGACAATGACGATGATGATGATATATATATACTGAAGAGCAAAGCTGAAAACAAAGGAAAAACTTTTGAATTTAAAACGAAAGTTGCAAAATAACCTGAAGATCAAAACGCGCAACGCAGCAGTTATGAAAATTCAGAATTCACATTCTATTAAGAAGAGACCGAAGCAAAAAATATTTTTGACTCATACCAAGTACAACATAGAAAAAGTTATGTATCTACCGGTGTGAGTAAAAAGAGAAAAATAAAAAATAAAATAAAACAACTGAATGTAGAAAGTGTCGAGAATACTGAGCCTTGGCTTTATCAAGGACCAGCAAAAACTCTGCATTTTCTCATTTCCACAAAGACCTAGTTGGAAATGGGTTTCTGCAAAGCCATAGATGCAAGTAATAAGCCCACCAAAAATTTTTTTTTTAAATATATATTTTTATAAAAATATATATATATATATATGTCATGACCTCCGCAGAGTTGTATGACCTAGCTTTAGTTAACAATTTAGCTTGCATCCATAACTTTCCTGGCCCGACCCATGCTCTTCATCTGTTACTATTAAACAGAAAGAAGAAGATTATAGTAAACTCCAGTTGTGAGAGTGACATAATAATTAAAAATAATGTTCAGCAATAACGAAATGCCAAGTTCGCCTGGGAGAGAATTTGAACCTGAAAAGCAATGCAAAAGTATTCCAAATTCTTACATTGCAATTAAAAAAGGAAATATTAAATATTTAAAACTCAGATTCTTGAAAGAAAAACTTGATTCTAAAACCTCCTACTCCACAACTTCTGACAACACAAAAACGAGTATAAATTAAAGACAATAATTAACTAAAGAAATGCTTTGTGAAGGTTATATGACATAAACAATTAGTTGCAATATGTACAAAGTATTTCAGAAGTGCTTTAAGTGCAAAATTAAGTAGTTATTAAGAACTTAACTACTTTGAAAACACAGCGCAAAGTACAAGAACTATGAATGGCCAGCTGCTTGTCCTAAGTTTCCTAAAAAACGCGCAAAGTTACCAAGAAAAGAAAGAGTTAAAATCCGCAAAAAAGTTAACAGACTTGCCAGTGTCTAAATGCTAAAAAGCAAAAAAACAGAGAAAGAAAAGTACAAGAATTACAAACATTGAACTTGGAAAACCTAAAACCCAAAGACAATGAAGAGAGTTTACCTTTTATGCAACTGAACTTTCTCCACACAAGAGGAAACATGGCCGACCTTTTCCCCAAACTTCCAAACTCCTCTGCCACTCCCTAATCGCTGGGGGGCAGTGTGGGTGGGGCTGAAGGCCTCCACACACTGAAAGAATCCAACTCGCGGAGATTTTAACCAGAGAAAAAAATATATATATTTAAGACTGTGGACCTGTATGATCATAAAGAGCAGAATTAACTCTCCAGAATACATGAGAAATATTATAAAATACACAAGTAGTGTATTTAATAATCTTTGCATGTATTTAATCACCTTAGTGAGCTTCTATGGATTATTCAGAATCCTATTAATTTTAATGTTAGTTTTACTATTTTTAGTATAGCTATTCTAGTGAGTGAATAACTAGTTTTCTTTTTTATTTGTTTTTATTTTCTTTTATAAACAGATTTTTAAGCTTTTTTGTGATTTTGTCTATATTATTTAATTTTTTATTTTAATAGGACCTTCATATCCATAGCACTAAGGTTCCTTTTAGTAGTTAACAGGCATCCTCTAGCCAACTTCCAAACGGCTTTCATTGGTCAGAATCATAATATTAACTGTGTGGCAAATTAAAGCAGATCTGCCAACCTTACTCTATTATTCAGAATAATTTTTCTTAAAGTTCTTTTGATGAAAGAAGAAGGAATTTCGTTCTCTAGAAAACTGTCTAATAGTATATTAATGTGGTAATTGAAGTCCAAATTGTTGCTGCAAATTCTTGAAATTCTTAGTACCTGAGAAATTAGTACATTCTCAATTACTTTGGTTGATATGTTATTATTCCAGTGTAGATATTTAATTACTTTGAAAGGAAAATTAACTCTTTTATCAAAGAGGCTAATAGATGGGTTACCTCTGTTCCTGTAGTTACTATATGTTCTTGTGATGAACATAAAGAAACAGTTCACTATGATAAGAATTACAAGTATATTATCACTGGAAACTTGAGTTTTGTTGAAAATGACAAGCTTAGGAATTTATTAGAGTATGGTTCTAAATTTAGACCTTCCTTCCCAATTTCCAAAGAGAGGATTCTTGAGAGCTTCACTCAAGATGTTAATAGATACATTGTAAAAACCAGTTTAACATACAATTAGCCTATTGAGGCCTTCGCAGAATGGAAATATAATGTAATTAATAGCTTCACTTGTGAGTTGGCAGGTCTGGACTTTTGTTTCGATAAAAATATATTTTTCTCTTTAGATGCTAAAAGGTCACTCTCCAAACTACAAGACCTATTTATTTTTACCACTACGGATAAAGCTAGCAATAATTTTGCAATTATCTGTAAGAAGTTCTATTTTGAATTGTTAACTATGGAACTCAATAATAGAGTAACCTACGAGCCCGTAAGTTATTCTACCAAGCAGTTAGAAAATCGTTTTAAGGCATTCTTCAAGAAACTTAAAATTCCACAAACAAGAAGATATGAGCCTGAATTTCCATTTCTTTTTGCAACGGTTAAGTTTCATAAAGATCCAGTGAAGTTCAGGTTCATAGCTAGTGGAGTAAGGAGTCATAAAAAGAAAATAGATCTTGCTTTTGAAGATATCTTGAAGAAGGTTTTGAAACACATTAGTAACTGTACTAATTTGATGTACAGAGATTTTTGGATAATTGATAATAATGCAGAAGTAATTTCCACTATACTCAAGGTAAGTCCCTTAGATATTAATAGTTATGATTTTGAGAACCTATATACTAACCTGCCTCTATCAGATATAATCACTACCTTTAAAGAGCTGTATGCAGAATTTAAACTTAACCAATTTGTTAATGTAGGAGCCTGGAACTCTTATCTCAATTGCTGCATAAAAAATAACCATATCTTATATAATAATACTCTCTATAAGCAAGTGAACTGTATACCCATGGGAACGTCAACCTCCACGAGTATTGCTAATCTATTCCTGTTCTTTAAGGAATATAAATTCATTAAAAATCACTCCACCTGCTCCGATAACTACCTTTACACATTTAGATATATTGATGATCTGCTGTGTATCAATAATTCAGAAGTTATAGAGAGCGATTTTGATAATAACTATCCTAGCTCTCTTAATTTATGTAAAACCAACCACAGTAATCAGGAATGTGAGTTCCTAGACTTAAGCATTAAGCTTAACAGAGGTAACCCATCTATTAGCCTCTTTGATAAAAGAGTTAATTTTCCTTTTAAAGTAATTAAATATCTACACTGGAATAATAACATATCAACCAAAGTAAGTGAGAATGTACTAATTTCTCAGGTACTAAGAATTTCAAGAATTTGCAGCAACAATTTGGACTTCAATTACCACATTAATATACTATTAGACAGTTTTCTAGAGAACGAAATTCCTTCTTCTTTCATCAAAAGAACTTTAAGAAAAATTATTCTGAATAATAGAGTAAAATTGGCAGATCTGCTTTAATTTTCTACACAGTTAATAATATGATTCTGACCAATGAAAGCTGTTTGGAAGTTGGCTAGAGGATGCCTATTAACTACTAAAAGGAAACTTAGTGCTATGGATATGAAGGTCCTATTAAAACAAAAAATTAAATAATATAGACAAAATCACAAAAAAGCTTAAAAATCTGTTTATAAAAGAAAATAAAAACAAATAAAAAAGAAAACTAGTTATTCACTCACTAGAATAGCTATACTAAAAATAGTAAAACTAACATTAAAATTAATAGGATTCTGAATAATCCATAGAAGCTCACTAAGGTGATTAAATACATGCAAAGATTATTAAATACACTACTTGTGTATTTTATAATATTTCTCATGTATTCTGGAGAGTTAATTCTGCTCTTTATGATCATACAGGTCCACAGTCTTATGTATATATATTTTTTTCTCTGGTTAAAATCTCCGCGAGTTGGATTCTTTCAGTGTGTGGAGGCCTTCAGCCCCACCCACACTGCCCCCAGCGACTAGGAAGTGGCAGAGGAGTTTGGAAGTTTGGGGAAAAGGTCGGCCATGTTTCCTCTTGTGTGGAGAAAGTTCAGTTGCATAAGAGGTAAGCTCTCTTCATTGTCTTTGGGTTTTAGGTTTTCCAAGTTCAATGTTTGTAATTCTTGTACTTTTCTTTCTCTGTTTTTTTTGCTTTTTAGCATTTAGGCACTGGCAAGTCTGTTAACTTTTTGCGGATTTTAACTCTTTCTTTTCTTGGTAAGTTTGCGCGTTTTTTAGAAAACTTAGGCCAAGCAGCTGGCCATTCATAGTTCTTGTACTTTGCGCTGTGTTTTCAAAGTAGTTAAGTTCTTAATAACTACTTAATTTTGCACTTAAAGCACTTCTGAAATACTTTGTACATATTGCAACTAATTGTTTATGTCATATAACCTTCACAAAGCATTTCTTTAGTTAATTATTGTCTTTAATTTATACTCGTTTTTGTGTTGTCAGAAGTTGTGGAGTAGGAGGTTTTAGAATCAAGTTTTTCTTTCAAGAATCTAAGTTTTAAATAATTAATATTTCCTTTTTTAATTGCAATGTAAGAATTTGGAATACTTTTGCATTGCTTTTCAGGTTTAAATTCTCTCTCAGGCGAACTTGGCATTTCGTTATTGCTGAACATTATTTCTAATTATTATGTCACTCTCACAACTTGAGTTTACTATAATCTTCTTCTTTCTGTTTAATAGTAACAGATGAAGAGCATGGGTCGGGCCAGGAAAGTTATGGATGCAAGCTAAATTGTTAACTAAAGCCAGGTCATACAACTCTGCGGAGGTCATGACATATATATATATATTTATAAAAATATATATTTTTTAAAAAAATTTTTGGTGGGCTTATTACTTGCATCTATGGCTTTGCAGAAACCCATTTCCAACTAGGTCTTTGTGGAAATGAGAAAATGCAGAGTTTTTGCTGGTCCTTGATAAAGCCAAGGCTCAGTATTCTCGACACTTTCTACATTCAGTTGTTTTATTTTATTTCTTATTTTTCTCTTTTTACTCACACCGGTAGATACATAACTTTTTCTATGTTGTACTTGGCAT
This sequence comes from Macrothele yani, assembly GCA_039090855.1. NCBI lineage: Eukaryota > Metazoa > Arthropoda > Arachnida > Araneae > Macrothelidae > Macrothele > Macrothele yani. The sequence goes on from CM077012.1 coordinate 2,482,823, forward strand.
GAGTCAAAAAACATTTTTGCTTCGGTCTCTTCTTAATAGAATATATATATATATATATATATATATATATATATATATATATATATATATATATATATATATATATATATATATACACTGACAGAAAAAAAATCCCAACACCATGAAAAAATAGTTGTAGCGGAATGAAATGGCGGCAATACATTTGTATAGGTAACATATTTAATCGATTAAGGTTTCAAGATCACAGCCTACTGTAAGCGCGCGAAGAGCCATTTTAAATGTGAAATGCTGGTACATTAATAACCGGTGTAACCGCCAGAATGTTGAATGCAAGCACGCAAACGTTCATGCATTGTGTCGTACAGGTGCTGGATGTCAGTTTGTGGGATGGAGTTCCATGCCTATTGCACTTGGTCGGTCAATACAGGGACGGTTAATGCTGGTTGGGGGTGACGCTGGAGTTGTCGTCCAATGATGTTCCATACGTGCTCGATTGGTGAAAGATCTGGTGATCTAGCAGGCCACGGCCACATGTCGACACCCTGTAGGGCATGTTGGGTTACAACAGCGGTATGCGGGCAAGCGTTATCCTGTTGGAAAACACCCCCACGAATGCTGTTCATGAATGGCAGCACAACAGGTTGAATCACCAGACCGACGTACAACTGTGCCGTCAGGGTGCGTGGGATAACCACGAGAGTGCTCCTGCTGTCGTAGGAAATTCTTTCCCAGATCATAACTCCAGGTGTAGGTCCAGTGTGTCTCGGCCGCAGACAGGTTGTTTTCAGGCGCTCACCTGGCCTCCTTCTAACGAACACACGACCATCACTGGCACCCAGGCAGAACTGGCTTTCATCAGAAAACACAACAGATCTCCACTCCGTCCTCCAATGAGCTCTAGCTTGACACCACTGACGTCGCAAACGGCAGTGGTTTGAAGTAAGTGGAATGCACGCTACAGGGCGTCTGGCTCGGAGCTGTCCTTCGAGTAACCGATTTGTAACAGTTCGTTGTGTCACTGTGGTGGCAACTGCAGCTCGAATTGCTGCCGCAAACGCGGTACGATGCGCCACGGCCATACGCCGAACACGGCGGTCTTCCCTCTCAGTAGTGCCACGTGGCCGGCCGGAACCCGGTCTTCTTGAGGCAGTACCTTCCCTTGACCACCGCTGCCAACAATCGTGCACAGTGGCGACATTCCTGCCAAGTCGTTCTGCAATATTGCGGAACGAAAATCCACCTTCTCGTAGCCCTATTACACGACCTCGTTCAAACTCCGTGAGCTGTTGATAATGGCTTCTTCGTCTTCTTAAAGGTATTCTTGACTTACATCAACACACTACGTCGAATCTCAACGATAACTAACGCTCACGAACGTTACAGCGCGTATTTACAGCAAACCTGCTTTGCATGTTCCGAGGGGCGCTACTAGCGCCACACTTATGCGCCGAGCGCGAAATTTGCATAGACGTCATCTTACAGATGTACTCTCACCGCCTACCAACTGTCGTTTATCTAACACAACCCCTTCTTGGTGTTGGGATTTTTTTCCCGTCAGTGTATATATATATATATATATTAAATATATATATCATGATCATCATCATTGTCAACCATTATCAATCCGCTGCTGGACGAAGGTCTCCCCAAGTTTCCTCCACAATGGTCTGCCTTGAACCAGTCTCCTCCATGTCATTCCCGCATACTTTCGAATTTCATCCACCCATCTCCCATGTGATCTTTTTCTGTGTCTTTTCCTGTCCCTTGGAATCCAATCTAAAATTTCGGCTGTCCATCGATGGTCTGTCCTTCTGGCAGTATGTCCAGCCCATTGCCATTTCAGGGACTTAACTGTGATCGTGATGTCTTCCACTCTTGTTATTTTTCTGATACACGAGTTCTTCTTCTTATCTCTCCTAGTTACACCAAGCATGCACCTCTCCATGCTGTTTTGAGTTGTCTGCAGCCTTTGTATGTCTCTTTTAGTTAAGGTCCACGTCTCTGCACCATACGTAAGCACTGGAAGGATGCATTGATCAAACACTTTTCTTTTAAGACATAATGGCATATTGCTCTTGAAAATTATGCTGTTTCTTCCAAAAGCTCTCCAGGCAAGTTTTGTACGCCGATTAATTTCTTCATCAATGTGACCTTCACTTGATATGTGCTGTCCAAGATAAACGTACGTGTCTGTTATCTCCAGCTGTTTTCCTTCAATCGATAAATCTTCATTTCTTGTAAAAGCATTGAACATCACTTTTGTCTTCTCAAATTTAATTTTTAATCCCACTTCTTTACTCTTGTCAGCTAGTTCCTGGATCACACTCTGCAGCTCTGATGGGGTAAGTGCAAAAATTACTACGTCATCAGCAAAACGTTGGTGGGTTAGATAGTCTCCATTAATCTTTATCCCTTTGTTTTCCCAGTTCAGTGATTGAAAGACATTTTCCAATTTGGCATTAAAGAGCTTCGGAGATATGGTGTCACCTTGTCTCACTCCCTTTCCAATTTTTATGTGTGTTGTATTTTCAAACAGCCGAATCTTTGCACTTGCATTTTCATAGATGTTATTAATAATATTAATGTATGCATCTTCAATACCGCAGGATTTCAGAGCCATTGTAACTGCTGATGCTTTCACTGAATCAAAGGCTTTTTCATAATCGATAAAAGCCATGCACAATGGAAGTTCATATTCCCTCGCTCTTTCAATTAGTTCTCTCAGTACGTGGATATGATCTAACGTGCTGTAGCCACTCCTGAATCCAGCTTGTTCTCTCGGTTGAGCCATATCCAGTGTTACCTTCAAACGGTGTGTGAGAACTTTGGTGAAGATTTTATATACCACTGATAAGAGGCTAATAGGTCTGTAGTTCCAGAGATCCTCAATGTCACCTTTTTTATGTAGCAGGATCATTGTAGCGTTGTTCCAATCCTCAGGAATCTTCTCTTCATTAAGGCATCGAGTAAAAATTTCGGCGAGTACTGTTTCGATTTCTCCACTTGCTTCTTGTTTGATGTCTACAGTAATTCCATCTTCTCCTGGAGCGTTTCCCCGCTTCATGTTCTTGATTGCATGTGCAACTTCTGCTGGGAGGACAGGAATAACTCTGGTACTGGTACCTTTCATGATGTCTGGAGTACATGCATCATCCCTTTCGTATAATTTGGAGTAGAAATCTTTTACTCTTGTCAAAATTTCGCCTCTATTTCTTGTTACAGAACCATCTTCTTTTCTCAGTGCCATAATCTGTTTTCTTCCCTTACTGAGATGTCCCTTTGCTATCTTTAGGCTTTGGTTGCTTTCAATTGCTTTCCTCACTAGTTCACAGTTGAATTTCCTTACGTCTTCAGTGATACTTTTTCGTACTGTCTTGCATAGCTCTATATATTCCACTTTGGAAGTCGCATCTTCTTTAGTTGTCCTCATCACTCTTCTTTTTTGCATCAACATTTTGGAAGTTTTCCTGATAATTTGTTCACATGCAACTTGTTCTTAGACCCAGTTAATTTTGTTGCTGTTTCCATAAGAGCTTTGGTTACTTTTCTGTAAACTTCAGAAATATCCATTTCTTCCGATGTTAGGCCTTCTAAAGCAGAGAATCTTTTTTTCAGTTCCAACTTGAAGGTATTATGGTGTTTTTTAAGGTTGGTTATGTCAATACATTCTGTTTGTCTCATGAGCTTGCCACGTTCGAGTTTAGTGTTGAGGTGCATCTTACATCTCAATAATCTATGGTCACTACCTGTGTTGAACTTGTTTAGCATACTGCAGTCTTCCATGACGAATTTTTTGTTACACATAATAAAATCAATTTCACTTGTCGTTCCATTTGGATGTCTCCATGTCCATTTCTTGTGTGGCTTTTTCTTAAAAAAGGAGTTATTGATGAAAAACCCTTCTGCCTCTGCAAACTCATAAGAGTATTTCCACGCTGGTTTCTGTTGCCGTGACCCAATTTACCTACTAAAGTTTCATTCTGTTGCCGTTGCCCTATTTTTGCATTGAAATCTCCCATAATTATCTTCAAGTGCTGCTTACCTTTATTATTTAGATGACGAATTTCCTCATAAAATTCTTCAATTTCTTCTTCAGGATGACTTGTGGGTGCATCAGTTTGAATAATCTGAGTCTGGTATCTTCTCGAGAGTTGGATAACGAGTCGTGCAGCTCTGTCAGAGGAACTTTCAACTTCTACAACTTTATCCTTCAGTTTCTTGTTTATTGTAAATCCAACACCACTAGTTCTGCCAGTATCTGTCCCACGATAGTAGAAGAGATGTCCACTTTTCAGTTCAATGAGATCTTCTCCTTTTCTCCTTACCTCAATTAGCCGGACGATGTCCCACTTGATCCTTTGTAGTTCCTCTTCCAATTCAAGAAACCTTGAATCAGAAGATAGGGAGCGTCCATTATACGTAGCCAAGGTCAGCATAAGATGGCAGCCCCGTCCAGTCCTCCGGGGATTCTTAGCACCCTCTGCCTTCATGTCGCACTGGCCGCTGCCTTGGCCAGGTACATTCCAGCTGCCGGAGACTGAGGGCCAAGATTTAAGTTGTGGAGTCATTTTGGAGGGATTTGGCCATAACTCACCACGCTGCCCAAGCGGGTTGGTGAGTGTGGGATAGCATTTCCTCTAATCCCGATGGTATAGTTATACCGCTATTGGCGGTCGTCAGAGCCCCTTTAGTGGGAACAGGATGCACCACGAGAAGGCGGGATTGACATTTGTCAAGGAGATGCTGTGATGTTACGCATCACCTGACCTTACATCCCATATATATACATACATATATTTAAGAGCAATTGAATTAGAAATACCTGTCTAGAAACGTGTAGCACCACCTTTCGCCCTTATGACGGCGGCGATTCGTCTCGGCATGGACTCGACAATAAACCGGAGGCGTTGGGAAGCCATACGGATCCACGACTCCTGAACAAGCTCCCACAGTTCACGAAGATTTGATGGATGGGGTCAGAGCCTCGAACATCTCAATCGATGGCATCCCAAATGTGCTCGATGGAATTGAGGTCAGGTGCCCTAGCTGGCCAAGGAAGCGAGTTCAGGTCGGTGGAGTGTTCATCCAACCATTCGGATACAATTCGGGAGCGATGTCACGGTGCATTGTCTTGTTGAAGGATCTGGTGCCCAGTGAGATGTTGAAGACGCATAAACTGGATCAAATGGTCGTCCAGGATACCACGGTGACGTTGACCTGTGAAGGACGATGTCACACGTACCAGGGTCCCATTTCAGTCCACGTAAGCAGTCCCCAGACGAGAATGCCACCCCCACCAGCTTGAAGAGTACCCTGCTGGCAAGAAGGATCCATCGCTTCATGTAGTTTGTGCCGTACTCGTATTTTGCCATCCGCATGTACCAACATGAATATCGACTCATCAGTCCAGGCAACATTTCCCCACATGTCTAGGGTCCAGTGGGGCGATGTTCCCCCGCCCATGCTAATCTTGCATCCTTTGATGTGCGGTCAGCAGCGGTACCCTCGTGGGACGATGGCTTCTGCACCCCATAGCGAGGAGATGGTTCTGGATGGTGTGGCTGCTTACACGTTTTTGTGCACCAGCGTTAAATCGCCAAGTGATTTCCTGCACTGTGGCCCGTCTATCCGCTGTTACGATGCGAGCTAGCCGACGATGACCCCGCTCATCCACACGTTGTTGTCCACGGCAGTTGGCCCTTGCAGGGATGGTTTTACCGGATTCGATGTACTCACGGTGCACCCGTGACACAGTGGCTCGTGAAAATACCAGTGCCTCCCTGACATGCGAGATTGAGTGACCCATTCGTCGGGCCCCGACAATTTGCTCACGATCAAATGCGCTTAGGTTCTTCGTCTTACCCATAATGCGTCCGACTCTTACTGATTCCCGTCGCATCACTCCTTATATTGTCGGATCGCTGCATACGTCATGTCGTTTTCGTTTACCGGGCCGCCCACAGCGCCACATTTGCATGGCGCCTGCTTCTGTATTTCAATTGCTCTTCTGTATATATATGAATATTTATAATATTTTGTATACTCTATATATGATATTTTGGGGACTCTAGTGAATCCCCAAATATTTGGATTCCAACAAAACGTGAAAACAAGTGCGGTATGCCAAAGACAATACCAATTCCCTATCCCAGACTCGAAGTATCTGGCACAACTATCAGGCATAACTAGATAATTAGCTAGAAAGCTGCTCCTTTGATACTCAGTCTCAGGGGAGGAAGAAGGTTTTGACTTCATGCTAAAAAGGGAAGGAGTCTCTGTTTTTTCTTAAGCTGATTTTAATGTAGAAAACTCAGCTTATATTTTACTTTTCACGCGTATAACGTTTCTTTGAGAGTTCGTAAAGCCCGTGATGTGAAAAGAAGACAGATAAATCAATTATGCTCTTTGCTCTCCTGGATCTGTCGGCTGCCGGAAAAGTTTTGAAGATTAGGAATGTCTTTTTCATATGCCACCCTTTCGGTTCGACACATCTTTCTCTCTGAAAGCAGGAAAACGAGACTTCTTATTTCAGCAGGACAGCAGTTTGGCATGTACAACAAAGTCAATAGTGTAGGCATTATGCGGGTTCCATGGGAATCGTGATTTCTGGAAACTGTCGTCAGGTTTGTTCACTAAACGTATGACCACCGGATAAATATTTTTTAGTTCTTTTTAAGGAAGTCGTGAATAAAATCAACAATAAGGTTGCAAGGCCGTCGTTAAAGAGTTTCGCTTTCTGGCCGGAAGTTCGTAGATAGTTCTGTACACCTGCTTTGATATATCTTGAGAAGCATACTAATTTTGATTTTTGTTACATTTCTGTTTGAAAGCAGCCTCCTGATCTTTAATATGCATTTATCTGATGACCCAGGCTGCCAAAACTCTCTTCCTAATTAACAATGGACCTAAATAATATGAAGTATCAGTCCTGATAAAAAGCAACGAAGGTTTAATATGAACAGAATTCACGCCCTCTACCGCTATGTCCGAGAAAAGCAAGCAAGGATTCTGAAAACTTTATTTCAGTACTTCTTATGATAAGAATGCCTGACTTCTTTATTTCCAATCTTAAGCTAAATTCCGCTTCACGTCTCTTAGTCCCTAAATGGGATGCTAAACTAAGTCTTTCTGCTCCTCTTAGCCCCTCTGAACTTTTCAGATAATTTTATGTCTATCGCAGCATATACTACACTGCTGGCCACCCAAAATGTAACACAAAGAAGGACACGAGATAGCAAAGCCAGATTTACTGGACTCATAACAACAGATACAAAGATGAAACGATTCAGCTTACAGGCCTGTGAGATTTGCGGATTACGCAGACATCAATAGTTCGTGTGCCCCACATGGCTGGCAATAACGGCCGCTGCACGTCATGGCATCGAACGAAAGAGGCTTTGGATGTGGGCTTGGGGTATGTCGGTCGAGGCTGCTTCCACACGTTGCCACAGTTCATCAGGCGTAGCCACGGATGGTGCTTGCCGGGCCGCTCGCTTGCCAATCAGCGACCAGACATGTTCGATGGGTGATATATCGGGAGAACAGGCGGGCCACGGCTGCAGTGACACCGGGTGGTCCGTGAAGAATTGTTGCACGATGCGTGCCAAGTGCAGGCGTGCATTGTCCTGTTGAAACGTGGCCGCTGGCAGGTCCTGTTGAAACGTGGCCGCTGGCAGGTCCTGTAGGTAAGGGAAGACTACAGGCTCCAAAACGTCGGAGATGTAGTGGTGTTGTCGAGTGTACTGGTGATGCGTACCAGAGGGGTGCGGGTGTTATATACAATTGCGTCTCAAACCATAACGCCAGGCGACGGATCAGCATAGCGATGCTTAATGTACGCGTCATACAGTCTCTCGCCGCGGTGCCGTCACACGCGGATCTGACCATCGTGGTGTGGCAGGCAGAAGCGGGATTCGTAGGAGAACACAATGTCGTGCCATTCCGTAGTTCAGGTGCGGCGTTCACCGGCCCACTGTCTCCGCACTCGCCGGTGGTGTAACGTCAATGATAATCGGAGCAATGGATGTCGTGCGACAAGTCCCCGCTCCGGCAGACGACGTCGAACGGTACGTGCTGACACGGTTGTTGCGCAACACACCATAATTCCTACGCTAACGTTCGTGATGTGGCGGTGCGAGCCGTCAATGCCCGCAGCACAACACGCCGGTCCTCTCGTCCGGTGGTGTGCCGTGGCTGCGGCAATCGCTCACGTCGGTCCGTCCATCCCTCTTGCACCCACCGAATCTATACGAGCCTCACTGTGGCTGGATGTCATCCCACACGGGCGCTGATGTCTTTGTACGATAGACCGCTGTCGCCATAAGCCACCATTCGTCCTCTGTCGAATTTCGAAACGTGCTGGAATGACTGCCGTATTCTGTGACGAGGCATCAGGAAGCTTCCCACGCACAGGTCCGACAGCACAACACACTTCCACTACTTAGACCCCGCCTTCTGTGCACCCTTCTTATAGTACGTCTCGGCGGCGTGCCGGGTGCACATGATTTGCATATGCCCTGCAATGTTAATCATTTGCATGTCCTCTCGCGGGCGACGCATGCTGTGAATTTCAGGCCAATCGGATGCTTCCTTCTTGGTGTTGCATTTTGGGTGGCCAGAAGTGTGTAATATCAAACGTACTCGGACACTACAAATATTTGCATAAATGCAAAGAGCGGTTGCACAGGAAGGTGCGCTGTGTGTGGGGAGATATGTACGTCATATATACGAGTAATATAAAACTCAAATATTCTGTCGTGTTATCAGTAACTTTGAAGCTTATATGCCAAGTGGACGTGAACTTTGAGTTCCAGCATGGATTGGTCATACGGTGTCATTTGAGTAACTTTTCCATTCAGAGCATTGCAGTTAAACTAAACATACCAAAATCGACTGTAAGTGATGTCGTGAAAAGATGAAAGCAGGACCGTGCAACTACAGCAAAAAAAAAAAAACGTTCAGGAAGGCAACACAATCTGACGAACATGACAGCAGAGCCATGGTAAGAAATGTTAAGGAATCCCGTTTTTCCTCTGCCGTTTCCATTGCTGCTGAATAAGGAAATGCTTGTTATGGCTCAGTTAGTACCATAACTATCCGCAGAGAGTTGCACAGTGTGGGTTATTATGGTAGAGCAGCGGCACACAAGCCACACATCACTACTGTGAGTGTGAAACGCCGTTTAGGGTGGTTTGTCTTCCGTTGTTCCTGGAATGTGGGCGACTGAAAAGCTGTTCTTTGGAGTGATGAGTCACGCTTTTCCCTCTTCAAATCTGATGGACATGTTTGGATTTGACGACAGTCCGGTGAACGATTTTCGTCGAACTGTGTTGTTCCAATTGTTAAATTCGGCGGAGGCTCCATCATCCTTTGGAGTTGTTTTTCGTGGACGAGACTCGGCTCTTTGGTTATTATACCACAAACCATAAATTCTGAAGCGTACCTCAACGTTCTGGATAATTCTGTTATATCAACAACTTGACAGTATTACGGAAATGAGCGTTGTCTCTTCCAATGCGATTGAGCTCCCTGCCACACTGCACGGCGTGTGCATGACTGGTTTCTTGAAAGTGAGGTGTAATTGTTGGATTGACCTGCTCGGAATCCTGATCTTAATCACATAGAACACTTCTGGGATGAAATAGAGAGACGAATACGAAATCGATCGCAATTATTGCCTTTGCTCTCCACTCTGGTAGCAGGTTTGAAGGACGAATGGCGTACCATTCCTCTTGAGACCTATCGGAAATTGGTTGATAATATGCTTCGACGTGTTGTTGCTGTCATACAAGCAATAGATGGACCCACGAACTACTAACTGCAATAATAAAGATATTTGTCCCAAAACATTGCGGTGTCCGAATACTTTTGATAATATAGTGTATGTTCACTTTGTTTGGCCATTACTGATCGATCTGCGATCACAGACTTCCTTGCTCCGCGAAATTTTGGAACGTACACACCTAGACTCATTCTACGACCCTGAATTCGCTGCCGGCTCATTTCCTCTGTCCACACCTTCTTGTGTCTGAAGTTCTGTGTGTGTTCCCGTAGCTCCGGCGATGACCTATGTCGCTGACATATTATCTCGGGATACACGCTCCCTGACTAAAACAGATCTACCAGATTGTTCGCGACTAATACCTACGAACGCATTTGCTGGAACCGTTTTTTGTATGTAATCTACGTTTTTGAGCTTAGCAGTGGCTGTAAAGATGTAACACAACATTACTAACACTTAAAAAGAATACGTTTGCGTTTCACATTCGCACATCCAGCGACTCGCTGTCACCTTTCCACGACGTTAATAGGGCTTAACTGTGGCTCTCACAATCTCAGGTGCTGTTAAGGAACAGAGGTGTGTCTTTTTGACTTTCGTTCTGACTAACGCTATTCTTTTATGGCCATTGTGCATAACATGAAGTAAACAGGAGACACATTGCACTACCGACGAAAGTCTGCCTACAGTTAGGTAGCCTGATGTTGCGCCTTTCTAACAAAGGTATCCTGTCCTGTGCTTCTCATAAAAGTAGCTCTTAAATATGAAAATTCTATAAATATAGCACATTTCATTATCACTGCACGCTGATGTTCGATATTTAATTTAAATTATATACATCTGGGATATTCGATTTATTTACATCGTTCAACTTCCATCAGTCCTTGCATAAGTATGAAAAGATTAAAAGAAACTCCTGATCAGTGCAGATTTGTTTTCAAGTGTCATTACAAGGACAGATTAAAAGACTGAGTGAAACAGGAGAAAATATGTGAATTCATGACCCGCTTGAAGCACTTGACATTTTTAGCAATTAATGTAGCAAACGTGTGTGTTTATTAATGTAACAAACCTGTGTGTTTATTAATGTAACAAACGTGTGTGTTTATTAATGTAACAAACGTGTGTGTTTATTAATGTAACAAACATGTGTGTTTATTAATGTAACAAACGAGCCTACAAGATAAGGAGGGCCGAGGACGACATTCGGTCATTGATAACAATCCTCTGAAGGCACATATGGTGGCAAGTCTTCACGTCACGGTCATAGAACTCGCCAAACAGTACAATGTGTCTGTGTCAACCATTTCCAGGCATCTCCACCTTGATACGTGAGTCCCACACGAGCTGACGGAGCATCAGAAACAATAACGGTTTAAGATGAGCTTCTACTTCAGAACGAAAAGGACCCCTATTTGATCGCATTGTAACCTGTGATGAAACGTGGGTGCTATACGACAACCACAAGCGATCTGGACTGTGGCTGAACCATGGTGAACCGCCAGAACAACGTCCTAAGCCAAAGTTGACGCTAAAGAATATTTTGTTGACAGTGTGGTGGACTGCTCACCGCGTCATACACTACAGGGTCTTCAATGCTGATGAAAGCATTACCTCAGTCACATGTGAAGGAATTTACTGAATGCACCGGAAGTTTTGTTACAAACAGTCATCTTTGGTGAACAGGAAGGATTCTATCCTCCTCCATGATAACGCGAGACCACACGTGTCATAAATGACAAACCAGAAACTACACGAACTGTGATTCGAAACCCTCCCACAGCCAGCCTACTCGCATGACTTGGCATCTACCGAATGTCAACCTGTTCATGCATAAACTGAAACTGAGAGGAGGCCGACATTGTATTGCATGACTTTCTTCCATCCAGGGAGCCAGATATCTTCCGGACTGACATTGAAGCACTTGTCACTCGCTGGCAGAGGTGTGTAGCTGCTGAAAGAGCCTATTTCGAATAAAACAAGGTTGTGTGCTATGAGGTATGTCTTTTTCATTTTTACCCTCCAAAGCGGTCATTGTTTTTCGAACGACTTGGTATTTGCAAATTTGTTTTGTTGTATTGAGAGCCAAATTTTCTTCCAGTTTTCATAGTTTCTGCGAGCCCAGTCACACCGAAGCTAATAATAAATGCATGTTGGGGCTATTGTAGTTCAAAATACTGAAGCTGATAAAGCTTGAAAACCAGCACTTCAGACTAACTTTTCTGTGACATTCTTGGGTGAATAATTTCATTACAATTCAAATTAGAAGGAACCTTACAGGCTCATTTTCGGTCACTCTGTGTAGAATCGGTTTGGGCTGAATGAGCTTGGACAACTTCATGCCAATTCTTTCAACATCAGTGACAGCTGATATTCAAACAGGAATGATATCCACACTCTGATCTTTTGAAATGACGTGTATAGTCATCCAAGCCAGTTGTTTAGAACTGAACATGTTCTTGCTTGTAGTTATTTGTTAAATACAAAGTACTGAAATGACTGCTATCTATCGAGAGTGACATGGAGTCTTCCCAGCATGGAACCCACCTAAATCCGTGAGACTCCGGAAGTGGCACATCTATGTCGGGTTTCCGGCTGATGCTTCCCGCCCATATTCCTGTGCCGTATGAATCTGTTGGTTTTGGTCACATAGTACTTTTTGGTACTTTTGCAGCTGTTCTTCTATTTTCAAACTGGTTACATATCCCAGAAGCTAGGTAATATGTGGCGCAGACCTTCTGGCCAGGCTTCAGAAAGCTGCCACATAGCTGATAAGTGATCTCATTTCCTCTCCCTTCTCTGGTGCCACTAGCCCAAAATTATGGACGGCGACGATTTATAGCCCTTATATTGTATTTCCTCTTGATGGGGATTAAACCCAGAAACAAGCAAACGAATCTGGTTTCCTTTGCTCTGCCAAGACGTGACTGGATGAGATCCAAGAATTGGTATGCCAGTGGCATTGTCAAGGACATAGGTATACTGCAAGAAAGAGCTTTGCATCTCCATTATTCTGATTACTTGCTTGACTCTATCAGGTGTCCATGGATTCCTTGACCGTGATGTTCATTGTTGTTTACTTACTAAGCTCGAACGCCGGTTCTGTTCTATAATATGGATTACGATCTCCCCAGTGTTTACAATTTTTGTCGTGCAAATTAAGATTTACCGGTAGGCCATATTGCTGTCTTAAGCACGAAGAACAAGACATAACCCATTTCAACACAATATAAACCAGGTCAAATCATCGCAAGCTGTGAAAACATCTTTACTTACGAAAATTAAAACCTGTTTAAAAGGTTAAAATGATTAAAACAATGTGCGAGATCTTTCGGGTGTGTCTTTTACAGACCCATCCTCAGGCACAACAAGAAAACTCACGCGGGGCACGCTGGCTTATATACGCACCTCTGTGCGTCAGCAAGATACAACGCATGCGCCGTACTACAAGGTCGGGTATGCTTTACACCGAAAGTAACAAATGAAAATATGTACAAATGCATGAAAAGAAATACAAATGGCAGTAAGTAAGTAATCAAAACATATTTACAGTAGAAGTGAGATCCTCCAACAGGAACCTCCAGGGAGCAGGTATGATTTGCGGGGTTTCTTCATTACAACATTGTTCGGCAAAATCATAAATATATAAACTCTCCAAAAATAGCACTGCAGTTTTAGTTCTGGCCGGGCACAGTAATTCAGCATCATTCCATAGTGGGAAATAATCGCCTTTGTTGACTGTTTGGGCTAAGGCCGTTTTGGATAAATGGGTGCGAACGTTGTATTTATGTTCGGAGATTCTTACCCCGAGTGACCGACAAGTTGATCCGTTGTAGGCTGTCATAGGAAGAGAGTTATCAACAGATTGTAGTGGCACGGAATACACACCATATTATTCCATGATTGAGACATGGTCACGATCAGACTTCACCATGTTGAAAAGGCGTTCAGAAGAAATGCCGAAACTGTAGTTGAACTTACGACACGTCCTATAGAGTGTGGATACTATGGTGGGGTGGTAAGGAATAGAGCCAACAAACCTGATGACAGGCAATTCACGTTGGGTTTGGAGTGTGGTAGAGCTATGGCGCTGAAACTTGCGAAGAGTTTTAATGAAATATCGGTGGGGATATCCGGACGACTCGGCCATACTGGAAATGTGCTGAAGTTCTAGTGAGAGACCAGAGTTTGATGAGGAGTGTGTATAGGCTCGGCGAATCAAAGAATGAAGTGAACCGGATTTATAACTGTTAGAAGTAAACGAGTAATATGGGATCATCACTGGAACAAAGGTTGGCTTGCAATAAACTGAGGTATAAATGCGGCCCCCTGGGATGCGTTTCAACAGTATATCCGGGTAAGGCAAGGAATCAGAAGTTTCAATTTCTAAGGTGAAGGTAATCGAAGTGAGAACGTAGCAAAGGGATACTGTAAAGGCACGTAAATCGGGAAGGGAGTATTGCCAAAGTAACAAAACATCATCAACGTATCGGGTGTAAAGCAGTGGTTGGAAAGGTCCATTGGTAAGTACAGTATTTTCAGCATGTTGTAATACAATCTTGGCCAATACGGAAGAAAGAGGTAATCCCACGGGTGTACCATAATCTTGGCGGTAAATGATACTATTAAACTTAAAATAAGTACGATTTTTAATAAGAGTGAGGGCTGATACAATGGCATTGCATTCAGGAGGTTGTAAGGCCAAGATAGGTAGCTGTGGAGTGATTAAATCTATGGCTGTGTCCACAGGAACGTTGGGAAAGAGGGAAACAACATCAAGGCTTGCCATTAAGAATGGCAAGTCGGAATGAACAGTATGTATTCCATCTAAGGCTTGGGTAGAACTGTGAATTGAATACCTGGATTGCTGAGTTAGTGGGGTGAGGAGGGATGCAAGTGATTTTTCCAAGTTATGTGTTGGGTTTGCATAGCCAGACACTAAAGGTCGGATTGGTTGATTTGGTTTATGTAGTTTAACTTTTCCGAACAATTCAGGAGGGCGTGGTCCAAATGGTGGGTGCATATGATCAGCAATAGATAGTGGAAGAGACTTGCTGTTTTTAAGTTTCCTGATTGCTGTGACGGTAGCTGGTGTTGGGTTACGCGTGATAACAGTATGCGGCATTTGATTAATAGCTTCTATCATTTTTGAATGGTACACAGGTTTATCAAGGATAACTATTTGGTGAGATTTATCAGCAGAAGTAATGACCAGTGAAGAATCTTTTGCTACTGACAGCAGCAACTGGCGTGAACTAAGATTCACAGCGGCACCGGGTGAGTTCCCAAGAGTGGGTTTAGAGTCTGAGGGTCTATTGCACGTAGATTCATGGACCAAAAGTCGTAATTTCTGCAGTTGTCTGTACTGGTAATGCTGTACTTCACATTCCACCTTGGCGAAATTTACAATGGTGAGTTTATCGAAGATCACAGGCGGAGCATATTTTACCAGGAAACCATATGTGTTGGTTGACCTTTTTAATAGGAGGTCTTACAACGCATATGGTTTATAGTGCATAACCACAGTAGGTAAACAAGAAACTCCTCCAAATACGTGGCGTCACATAGCAACCGAAAAATTGTTTTCAGCCGCCGCCGTGGATTCAATCCCCGGCGGCGGCTGAAAACAATTTTTCGGTTGCTATGTGTTTCTGGAACGTGGAAAGAGCGATGTATTTATTTGTAAACAAGAAAGATGACTCCGAATTTTCAGTTGCAATGAGCACATCTTTTGAATTATTTCTGACAAGAGTGAAATATTGCGAAGTTATTTGAACAGTGGAATCCATTACAAAAGAAAAAGAAAATCAACCTCATGTCTACAATCGACAATACATTTTAAAATAATAACAGCTACTTTCTCCTACTAGGGGCTGTTACGAAATTTTACAAATCGTACACAAAACGTTTATCATAGATAAAGAAAGGTATCATAGATAGAGAGATTTGCAAGTCGAACAGTTAGAAAAACAGATATAGAGGAAAACATTGTATAACTTTGCGTCCCCTAGCCGAAGGCTTTTAGATAATAGAAAAGTAGAAAATATGCGAAAAGCCTTCTTCATAACAAAAGTTATGACAAGAGAAAAATAATTTTCAAATGCGTCTCTTGGTAGTAGAGATATCGAGAAAAAGGTTTTAAAATTTCTTCTTCCTACCCCAGTTTAAATATTTTGCAATTTTTAAACAGAATATTGATCCCTTATCTGTACTGCAGTGAAAGGCATACGGTAAAGAAATTTAGTACCATCTTCAGAACAGCAGATACAGCATCAAACAGAAATACACATTTACACTACCTAGCGGCAGAACTGTGAACTACAAAAACCCATGAGTATAGGCAAAGTGTTCGACAAAATTATGGTATCCGGCGTTCAAAGAATGTTTTAAATCGGACTTTTTAGAAGCAAATATATATCTTTTCCCGCCCCAAGAGGAGAAATTGTGCACTGTTTTTGACAGAAAATGTATACAAAACGTTTCGGCATTGTGTATTATCTCAACGAAAAAGATATTGCTCCTAATATGCTGCAAACGGAAACTTGAACTTATGCCCTCCTCTAATGGCACACTTGTGTGTTAAGAATATTTTAATTATGCACGAAACATTTCTTATCAGAAATGCTCTTCGATGGAGAATTTTTCAAATTGGACTGTTAGAAGTAGAGATATCGACAGAAATAAGATATACATCTACGTCCCTTAACGGAAAAACTGTGAACTATTTTAAGCAAAAGGTATTTTCAGAAGGTTTGCCGTGATGAGCGGTATCTGACTGTGAAAGGATTTTTAAATCGAGTTTATAGAAGCGCAGATATTGCTCTAAATGCATGAGAAACAATAATATGCTCTTATGCCTGTAGGGGCCACCCCGTTCTTTACTAAAATTAGGAATTATGTGCAGAACATTTTCCAGCAGGAACTTCATTTGATGAAAAAAATATTTTCAAATTAAATATTTAGAAGCAGAAATAATGGGGAAATCATAATTTAACTTCAAGCCCCCTAACGGAAAAACTATGCATTTCTTGAAAACAAAGTATACCCAAAATAGTCTCCGTCATAAATAGTATCGAATATAAGAAAGAATGATTTCAATTGGATGTTCAGAAGCAATTATATGTTATACAATGTGTTTTAAATTTGATAGGAACTGCATTTACGTCCTGTACCGGCAGAAGTATACATCGTAAAAACCTGCAAGACAAGGATCACCGTTCTCACATTTCAGGTTCCCGATGCAAAAATAATTTTTCACAGCGGACGAAAAATTACACGGATATGGTGTCTGTCCACAGACAGATAGACAAAGTGATAACACAATCACGTACTTTTGTTTAGAAAAGACGTGCTAAAAAGGAAGTTTGTTAGCAACGGCAAATGCAAACACACACACACACACACACACACACACACATACAGCGTAGGTGGTCCAATCTGTTTTTTGTAAGGTTTGAGCCACCTTTAAGTATGACTGCTAGTTATGGTAATTCATCTAAATGAACTTTATTTCTGTTTTATGCTGTGCAGACAAGATTACTTTTTCTGATTAGCCAGTTGGCAATGACTTATTCCATTCAACTTCTTCTCGACGCCCCGGTGGCGCAGTGGTCTTAGCGATGGCCTCTGATCATTCGTCCGTAAGGGGTCCGGGTTCGAATCCCGGTGTGGCATGGATGTTGTGTTTGTCTTACGGTACTGGCTCTCTCCCTTCCCTGGAACCAGTGACCCTAAATTAGGGACGGGCGACTGCTTATAGCCCATTGAGTTGCTCACGGTGGTCGTTAAACCTCAAAAAAAAAAAAAAAAAAAAAAAAAAAAAAAAAACTTCTCATCGCGCGCGCACTTGTAGTCTTTGCCTGCATTACTATTTACACTAGTCTCAAGATTTGTGTTATTCTCTCTTGTAATTTTCTGAAATTCCAAAGGCAGCTCAATCACTTAAACTCCATTTTGTGCGGAAATGTTTAAGTGCCGAAGTAACACTTTTGCCAATTCAGTCATTTATGCTCCATTCCTAGTAAGTTTGAATTTCTTGCACAACAATGTTTTCTACAAACAGTAGGGCATTTAGACATTTAAATTAAGAGCTAACAAACTACATTTGCAAGTTAAAAAGGTATATCATCGTTCAATGCACTACAAGGTTTCTCTTTCATGTTCACTTCTCCATAAAAACGCATACACACGTACCGTCTATTAAATCCATTTACCCACTTTGAATTTCTTTTTGATTTCGACGTTTATGATCACCATGAGTAACTCGATGGTCTAGAAGTAGTCGCCCTTCCTTAATTTAGGGCCAATGATTCCAAGAAGCGGAGAGAACTACTGCCATCGAACAAGCTCCTCATTTATGCGTAATCCGGGACTCGAATCTAGGCCCAAATCTGACAACTAATTCGAAGCCAGCGGTTCAGACAAGTTGGCTATCTTGGCGGCTAGATGCACTTCCTTAACAAAGTGAGAGATCACACACGAATGTAGATAAATAAAATCGCATATTACTTCATGAACTTTATTTGCAAAATAAGTTAATATGCACTTCATTAAAATCATTTGGTGATATCCACGTCATTAAGTATGCTCATTTTGCAGATGCAACTTTCGCAAAAATGTTCTGTAATAAGATACAACTAGCAAACAGTATGAAAAACATGAATTTACAATTTAAAATTTTTCACATTTTATTTAAACATGTTCACGCAATTAGCAAATTAAACGTGAATAAAAATGCAAAATGACCATAAGAAGGGAATCGTTGTTCCTTTTGAAAAACGGGTGTAATATATTACTGCTCAAAATTAAAATTTAGGATTTACATTTCGCTGACATAGTTGTTTGCTCTTGTTACTAAATTCAGTTCTTTCACCCCAAGCTCTCATTTTTTAGCTAAGATATCAGAAACCAATATTCCAAAGTACGGTATAATTAAAGATGCATATTTTACCATCTTTATAAACCTCCAGGCGATTTGACCGACGAGTTAGCTGCAATTATACAGTTTTTAAAAACGCTGTATTTGTTCTGTTAGCTGAAGTCTGGAGATTATCTGCCTTTCTTTTTAACAACCAATTAGGAGAACGGAAAACGTTCAAAAAACGGATATCCTGCAATTATCGCTGAATGAGTGAACATTTAAAATTATTATCTACCCTTCACTTTTACATCTGCTATGCTTGCTTGAAAACGACCGATAATGATTTTTCTGTCATTTCTGAAAACACATTTATTTTTATCAATGGAAGACCACTCAGAGTGACTGTTTTGACGAAGTGATCACAAATTAAGTTTTTTGCAAACACTTTTACCTGATTTTAACCACGATGGCATGTATGTGTCTTGTTTGTAAAGGAAAAGGAAAATTCTCTACAGCCTGTAGAACCATTTTGCAATGATAAAATTTCAAACGGTTTTGCAATGATACATATTTCGAGTATTTTACAAGACTAACCGCTGTGAGTATTTTACAAGACTTGGGGAAAATGATAAATGCTTTATGGTGTCGTGGTGTTACACTTTATAAACACTTATTGTTTAAGTTTTTGCTAATAAACAGTGCGACAATTAAGTAATCAGACTATTTCTTTTTTAAATCCCGGTAAAACACACGGGTCGGGAAGGCATGGTGTTTTGATAAGTCATTTAGCAGTTATGCGGTAACAGCATCGTTTGCGTGAGAATTAGGCAGATGATTATTTGCGCTGTGAAAGACGTCATTCGTTGGGAGAACACTGTTACCGCTCTGTCATGCAGCAGAGAGTAAATATCCGGTTGTGTTTGGAAATCGGTAAAACTGCATCTGAGACAGTTGAATTGTTGCGTGATGACTATGGAAATAATTGCCTATTTCCTGCAGAAATATTCCAATGATCTGCATCTTTCAAGGATGGGCGGGAAAGTTTGGAAAATGACGAAAGTCCCGAACGCTCGATTTCAGCGCGCACATCTGAACTCATTAAGAAAGTTCCCGAAATTATAAAAGTGATCGTTGTGTGACCTTGAGAATGGAGGAACGTGAGTTCATTGCTAAAAAGGAGATGATCGCCAAATTTTAGCGCACGATTTGGGGGGAAGGGAGAGTTTCTGCTCATTTCCGCATGGTTTGTCAGACGACCATAAACATGCACGTGTGGAGCACGCAAAAGACATCCTGGAAACTGTAGAAACAATAAAACATGTTCTGCAAATTATTGTGGCAGGTGGCTAGACGTGGTGATTTCTTTATGATCCTGAAACGTAGCGTCAAAGTGCTCAGTGGAAGTCGCCACAGTCACCCAAAGGTAAGAAGATCAAGTTACACAAATCCAAAATCAAGGCAATACTTGTGTGCTTTTACGACATCAAGGGAATTCTGCATCACGAGTTCATTCCTGAAGGTACAACTGTCACTTGCAATGTTTACACATCCATTTTGGAACGATTGTTGAAGAGGATTGTTCGTGTTAGGCCTGACTACAAGAACGTCATTGGTTCGTTCTTCACTATAACTCCCCCACACACAGATCAGTAAGTGCACAGCAATTTCTGGCACGAAAACAAGTGTGTGTACTCAACCACACTGGTTTTTGTATTTCTCCAGATTGTCACGGTATTTCTTGATTTGTCATCTTGTTACTACTTTCTATTCCCTATTCTCCAGATTTGTCACCATGTGTATTCCCTAAGTTAAAGCTGCCTTTAAAAGGAAAATGTTTTTAAGACATTGAAGACATACAAGGAACTGTGGCATCAGCTCTTCACTCCAAAATATGACTTCTGCAAGTCTTTCCTTTCATTGACTGATCGTGCTACTTCTTGTATTAACGCAGTAGGAATGCACTTCGAATAAAATACATTCACGTAAGTTTTCCTGCTTTCTTATTTAAAAAATAAGTATCATTACTTAATTGCCGCACTGTGTATGCCCTTAATAAATATGGATCGTGTCATTCTGTTGGGAAGACGCATTTCCGCATTTCCTAAAACATCAGATTCTCATAGTTACCCAATGCACTAAGTAGTAAATGTTGATTGTTAAATGCTGTTGTGTCTAAGAGAGTGGTCTACGACGAAAGTTTCTGTCTCCTTTTTTCTACTGTGCTGTGTTTCGAATACAGCATGTAGCAAGGATACTCTTTTTGTTCTTATGAAACTTACTCTTTGCCTCTTTTGGAACATTTAAAGGAAGAATGCCATATACGAGTAGCTCACTTTAGCTTCAATGACTCAGTGAAGTCGTTAAAAGCAAAAGCATCCTCTTGCTTCCACGATTTATTTAATAAATTGTGATTGTTTAGCTTTGTTGTAAAATGCAGCTAATAATTATTGACCATTTCATATATTTGCAAAAAAGGTGTTAAGAATCAGTGGAGTTACGGGTCAGGTTGCCAATTGTTGACATCGTACAGATATAACAGACGTATGCTATCTTCTAATTCAAGGCTTCTTGAATTAGAAACGGAAATACAGAGGACAAGTGAGACATAGTAAGAATTCGTGAAGTTTTAACATTTGACCGTTTGCCAGTGGCGATTCGAAACCACGTCTTCCTGCTCAGGAGTGACTGTTCTCTCAACTGAACTACTTCCGCAGGCTTATCGCTGCAACTTTGCCGATTTGATTCATACTTAGCCCCAGTAGTATGTCATTACGTCGTGTTACGTATAACGTTACTAAGTAAGAAGAAAAGGAGAGGACCTGATTAAACTGAACAGCGGACATCTCTTTTACTACTGTGGGAAGAACCCTAGCGGAATTAGTACAAAGAGTTTGATTTATAATTCATGAAAAACTGAAGCAATATTCTTGAAGTTGTGACGTATATTCTAAATTAACTTTCCTTTTTAGTTTCTTTCCCTATGTAAATCTTGAGTTTATTCTGTTATTCTTCACTCTTAATGTGATATCTTTCTCTCAAACGAATATGTTTGGCAACATAATTGAGGTTGAATGCACGTGACGTATGTCTGAGTTTTGATAAGAACAAGAGATAAAAACGACGACTGATCTATTGCTTGAGAGGTTGTAAGAGAGAGCGTTGGGTTGTAAACTGATTATTGATAGAAGTGTTGTGATAATGTGTGGTGTGTGGAGCGTTCACTACAATATGCTATGTTACGATGTGTGTGCTACTTCCTGAATAAAGCATCTTTTCCGTAAGTTGACTTCTGTTATTTGCATGTTTCGTCTGGCCGTTAAGGTTTCTTTCATTTAGGAACTATTTCTTAGTATGTTGATGTGTTATAACAACGAAGAAGTAGAAAAGACTTTTACGCTATAAAGTCGAATGTTCATCAGACTAAGCGGCAAGATAAATTACCTAACTCTCAAATAGATACCAGATTCAAGTCATTCAAGCCCACGCACCCACAACAAATCATCCTGGGGAAGAAATGGAAGAGTTTTACGAGATCATTGGACTCCTAAATAACATTGGTAAACAACACCTGAACAACATTACTGTATTTTTAATGCGAAAATTGGGCAACAGCATCAGAATGAAACTTCGGTAAGTAAATTTGGTCATGGCCGCAGAGGCCAGCGTGGAAATACTCTTGTAGAGTTTGCAGAGCGAGAAGGTTAATCATCATCAGCTCTTTTTCAAGAAAAAGTTACACAGGGAATCAACACGGAGGCATCCAAATAGCGTGAGAAGTTAAATTGAATTTATTTTGTGTAACAAGACGTTTGTCAACGAAGACTGCTGTGTGCTTAACAGGTTAAACACAGGTAGTGACCATAGAACGGTAATATGTAAGACGCAACTCAATACAAAATTTGAACGTGGTAAACTCATAAAGCGAACAAAATGTATTGACATAACAAACCTTAAAAATCATCCTAATACCTTTAAATTGGAACTGAGAAACATATTCTCTGCTCTAGACGTTCTAACATCAGACGAAATCTCTGAGGTTAAGAGGGAAATTACCCTGGCTCTTATCGAAACAGCGACAAAAATAGGTAGTACTAAGAACAAAAGCTGCATGAAGAAAATATTAGAAAAACAAAAATGCTTCTGCAAAAGAGTAGGAACATGAGAATAAATAAAGAAAATGTAACTTCCAAACTGGAAGTATAGAGCAATACAAGACAGTTCGGAAACGTATCACTGAAGACATCAGGAAAGTCAGTTGTGAACTAGCGAAAAAGGAAGCAATCCAGGACAACAAAAGCCTTCAAAAAACAAAGGGAAGTAGAGATAACGTTACAATGTGCTGGCGATGTTCAGAGATCCTGAAAATGGGGAAAAAAATATGAAAAATCCTTCTTATTTTCTTCAACATTTCGGAGAATGAATTAATTCGCTTCTTAATGCTGCAATGATTAACGAAGATTCACAACCATCTTTAAGTCAGCCGCACATCAAAGAATGGCACACGGCACGATGTTCCTGGATTGCGCAGGTAGCAAAATCTTCATATTTCCAGCGACTCCAGGCAAAGGTAAAACCGTGGGACGTTTCATTTGTTCGTAACTAAGTACTAGAACCGCGGCACGTTTACCTTCAAAGGGCTCGATTTCGATATTGCCCTCTTTTCTGTGGAAATTTAGTAATGCCATCGTAGAGAAGCCTATTATTGGTTCTAATAGAGCATGAACGATTTTAACTTACTGGTGGATTGAGGCAACTAATGCCTTAATGGCCTATTGACAAAGTTACAACTAAAACAGAGCTCTCAATGGAATTACGATACCGAACAAATTCCCAATTCCCAACATCTAAGATCATTTAATGGAAAAAAAAAAAAGAAAAACATTTCTTCCGAAATTCGGCCCGGTGAGAGCATTCACCTAACATAGTCCTTCATACTAGCCCATAGGCACTTGGCTTGTATGAAGGACTGTGTTAGTCCTTAATACAAGCAGAATAAGCAGCCCAAATGCTCCCAGTTCTTATGAAGAGCTATATTTGTCAAAGCTGTGAAAATAGGCTTTGAAAGCACCAATAACATCTTCTTTCATCCCAAAACGCACAAAATATGAGCTCTTTTTTTGATATTCCCGAACAGATGGTAGCTCTTTCTTCGGAGTTCAAGCCAGGTGAATAAGGAGGGTGTGATAGCAGTTCAAATTTAAATGTATATTCATAGATGATAGCGATAGCAACTGTTGATTTGTAGCTTAGAGCTTTATGCTGATAAAACACCACCATTTTGTTTAGCTTTCTTTAGCGTTTATTTGTCAAATGGTATCAAAGTTTTCCTAGTAGGTTAGTATAATTTCCCACGGTGACAAGATAGCCCTTCGCAAGTTAATTCATCATTATAACTCCCTCAGTATTGCAGAATACCTTTGGCCTCCCTTTCCAAAAAAATGGAGCAGACTTTGCCTTCCTTGGAGTTGCCACCATGGTTCCATTGTTTTGGCAGCTGTTTTGACTCTGAAATAGGGTCGTTTGTCCATGTTTCATCCACTGTTACAAATCTTTGCAAAAATTCTTTTGGAGTCGCTTCAAAGAGAGCAAGGTTATCTTGTGATTTGTTCCATCTGATCAGCTTTTGCTCAGATGAAAGGATTTTGGGACACAACGGACTGCAACCTTTGTCATTACTATTAGAAGTATGCAAAAGCCCCCCCCCTCCCCCCCCCCATTAGCGAGCGCTGTAGGGGTCTAACCGGCAGGCGACCCATGCTGTAATTTCGTACATGAGGCCAAGCATGGTGGTCGGTAAAATTCATTTGCGGCACTGTTTGTTATTCATGTTTAATTCAGAGAAAAGTACGAGTGAAGCATACGGTCCAATATGTCAGGCATATGGCGACACGGGGCGACACGGTTGTATGTGAGCGGACGTGTCGAGAATGGTTTGCCAGGTTTACGAAAGGTGATCTAAACTTGAAAGACAAGCCGCGTGTAGGTAGACCGCAGGAACTCACAGACGAGAAGCTAAATTCGCTGTTGCAAAAGGATGCCGGATGCCACACAATCGACCACGCAACTACCGAAACGTTTGAAAGTGGCTCAATCGGCGGTGGTACGGCGTCTACAGGCTTTGGTAGAGATCCAGAAGATTGTTAAGTGGGTTCCGCATACTTTAATGCAGCATAATATTGGTCAACGATTGAGCATCTGCATGTCGTTGCTGAAGGGGTTTCAAGGGGAGAATTTCTTGTGGAAGGTTGTCACCGGGGATGCAAAATGGGTCTATTGCAACAATCCCGTACGCAAGAGATCCTGGGTCGACCCAGGCCAGCCATCAACATCCACTGCAAAACAGAATATCCACGAGAAAAAGGTGCTGTTGTGTGTGTGTGTGGTGGGATATGCATGGAGTGCTCTACTTCGAACTGTTGAACCCGGGCGAAACAATCACTGCACAACGATATAGCGATCAGTTGATGAAACTGAACGTCGTAATCGAGCAAAAGTGCCCATGGACAAGTAAAGGACGCCGCCCAGTCATCCTGTTACACGATAATGCCAGACCACATGTCCGTGCCACCACGCAAACAACCCTCGAACAGTTACACTGGGAGGTTTTCCCGCACCCGGCTTACTCCCCGGATATTACACCCTCAGACTTTCATCAGTTTCGTTCTATGCAACATGCCCTAGCCTAACAGCGGTTCACCACAGTTCCAGAAGAGGAAAATTTCGTCACTGCGTTCTTCAGCTCAAAAGCCGAGTACTTCTATCACAGGGGCATTCATTTGCTGCCTGAAAAATGACAAAAAGTCATTGATGCTAACGGCCAATATTTCGTGGTATAAATGTGTACTGGTTTCCTGATTTTTCCTATCTCTTTCAGACGGCGGAAACTTTTGCTTACCCCTAAGAGATGTTCTGTCAAAGTGAGATCACTTGTTGTTTTTAACGTGTGCAATGTGTCGCTAATCTACTGACCGTTAATTGTCTATATAGCAGTACTGTTTCGTGCACCTTGTCCACATTTTCGTGAGTGATTGCCTCAGAGGGTCTGCCTGAATTATTGTCGTCGTAGACACTCGTTCTGTCACACATGAATTCCGCTGCCCACTTCTTTACAGCACTGTATTAATAATGCATCCTCTCCTAGTCTTGACACCATACATTCGCGGATGTACTTTGGTTCCAACTGCTTTTTATACAGATGATTTTTACAGCTCTAAGCTCTTACTTCTCCGTTTTTCATTCCTTGGTTCATCTAGCCACCTTCAAGGATCTGCAAAAAATAACGAACATAACAATGAAGATGAAAACTAGTCACTAGGCATCTAAAAATGTTATTAATATGTCTAAAAAGCATCACAAATCTACGACTATTTCTTCATGATCAAGCCGAGAACTTTCACGACACTCTCTGTATGCCATAACCATTGATTAGGCCCCTGTGAGTTATATCCAAAGATATCTTTTCATGTCCGCCTTCTATAACGAGAAAACGATGTCCCAAAATTCTATATACTCTACTCTGACGAACAGCAGGGCATAAGAAAAATCTTAAAGTCTGGGGACAATCTTGGTCAACTTCGCGTTTAATGCGTCAAAAGTGATTATGCAGTGATGCTGCAATGTCAGATAGCAGTAAGAGCTCGTTTGAGCTAAAATAGAAGACATGGTCAACATTGGTAATGTTTATATCTAAGCCTCAGAGAAGAATAAAATATTTCAGAAAGACTTTTTGAATTTCTTCCATTTATATTTTTAGAAACGACCTCAAAATACAGTATATGTTCTCCCTCAACTTCGCTATTTAATTCATAATGGAATTTCGCAATGAACTTGCACGTCAGAAGTTTTCGATTATCTTTAAGCATTTCAAGAAACCGACGAATTACGAGCAGAAACTATTTTTTTTTTGTGCGACGCAGAAAGTGTTTTTCACAAATTGGAGGAAAATTCATATTGGAACCCACTAACAGTAAGGATGCCGGTGGACATTTTTCCTCATTTTGCCGTAAATTCAGGGCAAATGCTGTTGTGCTTTGAAAATAAATGACAAAACAGAAAAAAAAAAAAAAAAAAAGACACGGAGCACGAAAACGTTTTCTTAAGCAGAACTCTCTGTGATTTTGAAATCGATCTTCAGCCGCTTTATTTTACTGAATATTTATAACACTTTAGGAAAGTTCTATAATTTATGTCCAAAGCAGCTGCTTTATTTATGCGTTCATTTTGAATTCTTTAGTCTCATATGGCCTTGATATTAATGCCGACAAAGATTTCATCGTGATTTTTATTCTTTCTGTATTTTACGGCACATACATGAAGCGTTCCGCGAGAGTTATAAAGTTTTTCTAAACTTAGGTGACATTTCTTTTAAATCAATATTTATAAAGTTTTCATCTTCAGAAGTTTCACAATACAGCATAATTCCAATGAAATAAATCATCAAATATAATTTATAATTATTCTTTCTTTATAGTGAGTGAGGCATGTAAGGTGGGGCATGTAGTGTGCAACAACATGGTCGGTTTTACGTTCCTTCAACAAAACACGGAATTACCTAAGAACAGCCTGAATTTATTAAAAAGAAATTAATGTTGCGATGTGAAGAGGCAATGTAACAAGGTAAGAAATGTCAAACATTTTCTGCAGCAAGAATGGATGTTTCGGCAGAGCGGTTAGAGAGACAGTGAACCAAATGAGCACAAATTACAATGACGTGGCAAATTATTAGGAACACCAACCAAACAACGTGTTGTGTAGTCGAGCTGATGTGATGACGCCCGTCAGTTGCCGAATGTTAGCAGGAGGAGGATCTTTGTTCTGAATGGCTATCCGAATCTTATCCCACAATCGCTCAATTGCGATGAGCTATGGGAACCTGCCTGGGCCATTTAAAAATTTGGTGCTACTGTCATGCTACTCCTGGAACCACAATGTGAGGACCGGAGCTGTGCTACATAACGTATTAACCTGCTAGATGAAGCCATCTCTATCAGAAAACACTACGTTCATCTACGGATGATCCTGGTTCTCAATAACGTCAAGATATCTCGTTGTATCCATATATGCTTTTCCAGAGAAATTAAGAAACCCAATTATTGCTAGTAAAAACAGACCGCAGACCTTACAGCGCCTCCATCAGCTTGTAGAGTCAACGCTAGATAGCTGGGATCCATCGATTCGTGCTGCTGATGCCACATGCTGACCCGTTCATTGGCGTGCATTAGCGGAAAGCGTGATTCATCCGATTCCCTCGAGGGTCCAGTTTTGTTACTTCCGTGAACACTGCTGACAAATTTGTCGGTTTGTAGCAGAACCTAGAGGTAAACGAAGCGGACGTCTGCTGTTACAGCCCATTCGCGCCAATATGCGGCAGGCGGTGTATACTGAAATTCCCCTCGTGACACTGCTGTTGTACTGCGCGGCTACTTGACACAATTGAGCTTATCTGTTTCCTCACAATCCTCTCAGTCATAGTTTCCTGAGAACTTTGACGAGACGTTTCGGTCCACAAGAAGACCGATGAGTCCTTGCTTTCTTGTTTGCGCACCACTCATGGTACACACTCAATACATTTGTTCTTACAAAGCTGAAAAATTTCGCCATTTATGAGAAACCTGGACCTGATCGCCTAGCGTTCACTATCATGCCTGTTTTAAAGTGGCTAAAATCACAAGTCTTTCTGATATTGTCGCCATAGACGCTTCTTACAATTCTCAATCCTTCGCAGGGAGCTGTTTTTAGAGCCATCTCAACATCACATTTGCGTACGTAAGTGAGCATGACACGTGTATTATTGCAACTGGGTGTTTCTAATAATTTGCTATTTCAGTGTAGAGCTGCCTGAGGAGTGTTTTCCAGACAGCAGCAGATATTTGCAAGTGGTGGGGCAACGGCTCAAAACTTTTGAGAGCTGTGTTCATGATAGCGTCAGTAAAGAATACAAAAAGCTGCCCCTCGTCTGAAATAAGCTCAAGATCCAAGAGTGGCCAGTCATTAAGAGTCCTCCATACGCCGTATTTTTTCAATTACACCGAATGCGAAATTGAAGCAAATATGGCATCATGCAGATGGTAAAATCAATATATCATATCACTCGTATGTGATCCCAAATCTTTCTATTTCGAGAGGAAATATTAAACCTTTTTTTTCTGCTTTTCAACCTAGCAGATATCAAAATGAGAACTTTTTAAAAATAATTGTCAATCTGCCCATTATTTTACACTTTTAGGGGAATAATTAAAATATTACTCCGCAAAGTCATGCTAATATAGAAACACAAAACGATGGTTCAATGTTTATTCTACATGTGAAAAAAAACGGATTTCTAAATTGTTTTTTATATATGTAATTTCGTTCTGCAAATGCGTGTTTTGGGCTATTTTTCACGAGGTATGGAGGACTTTTAATCAGAAGAAATACTTTTATATGATCATCATGGAAATGTTTTACTTTGTTTCGGGTGTACTGTGTCAAATGTGCAAATAATACTCTAGAGTTAAAGGAACGTACACCTTAAAAGCGTTGGTAATCTTTCAGGAGAAGTGTGTTGTCTAACAAAAAAGAATATTTCGTTTCATAAAGAACATTTAGGTATGGAAACAGTATGGCTGTATAACAACAAATATGCAGAAAGGACGAAACAAATAACTAAAACAAATGATTTTTGTCCAGAGGGCGAGTTTCTAGTACCTGGTTATAATTATAAAATTAAGATCTTAGTCTCAAAACAAAGAACTAGGATTTTTAGGAAAATTAGATTTGTTTCTACTAAACTAGGAGTGTCTTCATGGAAGCATATTCCATGAACTATCATGTTCAAAGTACGTCTCGCTTTACTTGAATATCGGTTATTACTCAGCATTTACATCTTCATATGAATGAACTAAATAATTCATGCATGAGATCCGAACTGAAAAATATTGAGTTGAATTTCCCAAACCGACGGTCTCCAAATCGATAAACCTTAAGTGGTGAGAGAAACGTAAATGAATTTTTTATTACGGAACTTTGACCCTGTATAAATCATACATCTTGCAATCCTGGATTATTGTTCTGAAAATCAAGATATCGCTCTCAAATCCTCCCTCAAACATTCTGATCAGTACAGAAAAGAAAAGATCCACTGATTTATATGCTGGTTTAAATCAAAACGTTCAGTTATTTCATTGTTCAGGGAAATCCCGGCTCCAGAATGTATACCTTGATGAAAACAATTGCGTTAATCCCTGTCATAAGGCTGAGAGAAATTCACTTTTCACTCATGAAATATAAGTTATATCGAAAGGAAATATTCAGGTGATACTAGACGTCACTGAACGTAGTACTAGTGTGCCATCCTGAAACAGTGTTTCTCATCGTCATACATAAGTTCTTGTCTCTTAGGGCTGGTAAATAAATTGCAAAACGATCCGCCGCCGTTCACGACTCAATAATGTCCTACTAAAGCACATCTGAATATCAAATACAACATGTAGGGTCCTTCGAGTAACTTACGATTGATGATTTTACGTATTATATTATTGCAGCCGTCATTCTGGTTCCGTATTCGAAACGGAAAGCATGATCCCATTACTTCTGTTATTGAGCCTGTAAAACAAAGTGAGTTTTTCAGCATTTCTGATTTTTCTCCTCATGTTCGACTCGCAGTTGAAAGTATATCTGATCTGCCAGCTACAGCATGAAATGAATCAGACGTTCCGGTTTAAAAAACAAAACAAATAAGCATTGCCAAACGTTGGAAAGAAATTGCTTTTGTGGAACACAGGATGCGTAATAAAATCATTCCAGGTACTAGTAACAGTCACAAAACATTTATGTATTTTTATCAGTCACAGGAATTTGGTTTAAATATTATTGTTCACTGCTCATGTTATAATTTTCGTTTCTTTTAAATTAATTTGTTTTCATTCATTATTAATACAGTATTACTGCTTGAAATATTCATTTTTATGATAAAATGGTCACGAACCTCAGACTCGCTCATACTTTAATGTCATGACAATTTCTTTTTCCTTTAGACGTAAAGATGTGAGGAAATCGGAAGTTTTGATGTTGCAGGAATTAGTCGCATGGGAAAGGGATGGGGAGGGGTCACTTACCCAAGTGAACACTAAACGGGTTATCAACGACAGCACTTCTTGAGGTACGAAGAAAAACTGAGGGAGGCGGGCAAAGGGAATATTATTCTTAAGAGAAATATCCTTGTTGATACGATGGAAAACGTATAAAAGATTAAAGTTGCTTGCTGCGAGAAGGGCACTGTTTATACCAAATCATTGCATGGCTAATTGCTCGTTCCTTCACAGCATCAAAATGTTTTAAGCTGAATTTTCGAAAACTACCTCAATAGTGGCAACAATACTTCAAGGTTGAACGAAACTGTAAATACAGTACATTTCGACATTTGTTCAGAAGAAAAATATTTCCTTTCTCCAAAAATCGGTCCTATCTTCCTAAAGCACATTTCATTGCGTAAGAAACTGTCCATAAGAATATAAGTTAAACGAAATGTTCAGACGCACAATATGGAGAAGTGAAAGATTTGTTGGACATGTAAATTAGTGGAAGAATTTTTCACCTGTTTTGCTTCGAGAGTTTGAGTTACAAAACCTCAGAAACATTACAGAAAAGAAAGGTCACGAGGGTTTTTAACTCCCAAGGAACCTGTGCTTTCAGTTACATACACTGAAAAAGGATTCTCTAAAGGAAGTTATGTACGGGATCATTTTAAAAGAAACTATTCGCTGGTTCATAGTGATAGAAAAATTGATATTATTTTTTCGTATAAAATGATGTTTACAGTTTTTTGTTCTATTTAATAAAAAATGACGATTAAGTGATCAGTTTTAATTAGTTTTCCCTTTCGTACCGGTTCAATAAGCTTTGCACTAAGTCGCGTTTAATAATCATTGATAGTTTTTTAATTATCTTATCAATTTAGTTTCATCCAGTCAGTCTTCAGCAGCTTATTCTGTTTTGCTTATTTCTTTTTGTTTCGATAACTGATAAAAAAAAGTCGATTGGTTCAATTTTTCAGTTTTTAGAGAGCGGATTGTTCCTCAAAAATTGCACAGTTTATCCGAAATTCAAACATATTTTTTTTCGTTTATTTCTTAGTTCTTTTCTTATTTTGATTCAGTTTACGCAGTAAATATTAAACTTCAAATCTTTGCATAACTCTCGCTGATCATAATATCAGGCACCTAACTTCGAGCTTTTTATCAGCACTGAGCAAGGCGCACCCTTCCGATTTCGATTACAGCTGGATCTCAGTTGGAATCTGCAACTAATACTTGTCTTCCCAGGGCTGGTTCTGTCCGTTCCTTAGAGCCAGTGGCTGTGTGTTAGAGATGGGCTACTCTTTATGCCTTTTGATTATCGCGAGCTCTGTTAAACCCCAAAACAAAACTACACTGGTACTAAGAATTAAAGGAAGATCTACAAGAACGTAACGTAAGAACGTTCCGATGCATGTAGAATAATGCACTGAAAATTGGTTCGCATGCAAATTTGGCTACGCGGAAGGCTATCCCACATTTGCTTTTGTCTAAGGTAGGCAGTACTATGCAAATTAGGATTACATTAAAAAGAGCCGCGAGTATGCTCGCATTTTGTAGCAGTTCGATGGAACTCTTGCTTTCACTGCAGTAGAACGTCGGGCTGATTATATCACGAAGACATCGATGATTTTCATAGATGATTTTCAGCGGCGGAGAGCGATTGGTAGGATGGAAGCAAGCCAATCCCAGACAGAAATTTTCACAGCAATAAATGTTCCACAAGATGTCCTATCAAGACTCTGGAGACAATTACAACAGACCGCATTTGTTCGTCGTCGATGAGGACAAGGACGGCGCAGAGGCACAACTACTGCAGACCATCGCTATATCAGTTTGACTTCCAGACGGAACACAGAGATGCCCTCAAGGCAACTGTCTTTGGAGCTTACAGCAGCGACAACAACGAGGATTTCGTGAGCAATGCCTTTAGGCAAAGAGATCAGTCACTTGTGTCGCTCTAATTTCCGTCCCCCGGCGAGACTGTTTAACGTGGAATTGCCAAGATCGCACATGGAGTCCATGCCAGCCGAGAGGGCGAATATCCTTTTTCCACATAAATTTTGATTCCGCTTATGTACTGATTCGTGATCTATTCTCATCTGGACAGAACCAGGAACCCGCAACAATCCCTCTAACATCAAACAAAGGACTTGTATAGTAGGATCGGCATGATGGTCTAGGTAGGAATCATTACGAACGGTGGTATAGACCTGCACATCTTTCTGAGTAGCTCTGTTACTGCCCTTAGCTAAGGAGACGAGATCCAGAACCGCACTGAGGTCATTTGATCGACAGTTTTCTCGAAGAGGAAAATATTCGCCGAATGGAGTGTCAAACCAAATCCCGTGTCCTCAATCCTATCATTGTCAAGCACCCTGCCAAAATGCTTTATGAACTCAGAACAGCTTTTGTTGAGAAGTGGTCATTAATCCCTCAAGACCTCGTCAATAACCTCATAAATACAAGGGGCATTCTAAAAATATAACGCCTCTTCCTTAATAACTTTTGAAATTTTGTGGTGATTTTAATGTAACTGCAATGACATGTACTATGATACGTTACCAATGTGGGAAATTTTTTTTCAGAATCGGAAATAAAGATCATGACTGACAGAGAGAAGCAGCGCGCCGTACTTGAATTCCTGGAAAAAGAGGGATGTGAGGCTCCAAAAATCCACAGAAGACTGTTGGCGGTGTATGGAGCTGCCACAATCGATACCAGTAATGTCCGAAGATGAAAGAAGAGGTTTCGAGAGGGAGAAAATTCAGTTTCAGACACACAACGGAGTGGAAGGCCTGCAACTGCAGTGACAGATGCCAACACGCAACGAGTGAAAGATCTCATCACAGCTGATCGGCGTGTCACCACCAGGAGTTGCAGAAACAGTGCTCACAATGTGCAGACATTGAAGAAGCTAAAGGAAGCTATCAGAGGAAAAGATGTGACATTCCACTTCATGGTGTTGTTTTACACCATGCTAACCTACGTCCCCACACCTCATCGGAGACTTCACAGGCTATTGCCAAAATGGGATGGATGGTGATGTCCCAACCGCCCTAAAGTCCTGATTTGGCTGCCTCAGACTTTTTCCTGTTTGCCCCTTTGAAAAACACCCTTCGTGGGAAGCGTTTCGACCATGCGACAGACGTTAAACTGGCTGTGAACTCATGGGTGAAACGACAGCCTCATGGATTTTTCCAAAATGGATTTTACCAATGGGTTCAAAGATGGCGGAAATGTATATAAAGTGATGGACAATACTTTGAATAGTCTAGCATTATTAAAAATATGTCCTAGTATTTTACCACCAAATTTCATATTTTTGCTGCTACAAATAAAAGTTTTATGAGGGACGAGGCATAACTTTCAGGATGCCCTTTTAGTATGAGGAATCGTTGTTTGACATGCATGGCTGTCAGGGATGATAATACTCCATATTAATACACTCATTGTCATAAAAATCCCCGCACCAAGAAAAATCCGTGTGATTAACGCAAAACTCGGCGAATAGCTACGGGAAGGGCAAACATTCGTGCCGAACTGCACGGTAAGAGTCAGGTGAGATCCCTGAGCAATAAGCATGCCGAAGTGCCGCCGTACATTTGAAACTGACAGAGTTTGAAGGAGGCCATATCGTCGGAATGAGAGAGGCAGGGTGGCCGGCGCGCTGAATCGGCCGCCATATGGGCCGGTCGGACAGTACGGTGCGTTCGTGTTGGAATCAATGGACACGGGAAGACACCCAGACACGGCGGAGTGGCTCTGGACGACCTAGACACACCACCAGCAGAGAGGACCGTGGGATCGCGATAGCGGCGTGCACATACGCAACGACGTCCTTGTCCAATATCCAGGGGAATGTGGTAGCTGTACAAGGGACTCCTGTGTTCGCCAAAACCATTTCTAGACGCCTGGCAGAGGCGAATCTGCACTCTCGACGGCCCTTACTTTTTCTGGCATTAACACCTGCCCATCATCGGCGCCGATTGCAGTAGCATCAGCAGCGAGCAACGTGGAAGGCTACAAACTGGCGACTTATAGTGTTCAGCGACGAATCTCGTTTCTGTATGGGAACGGACGACCGCCGTGTCAGAGTGTGGATGACCGCAGGTGAGCCCTACAATCCAAACCTCACTGTACAGAGGTACATGTCCCGAACTGCATGCGTGATGTTCTGGGGAGCTATCGCGTATGGCAGCCGGACTTCCCTCGCAGTGATCCGAGGGACGTTGAAAGCCCAGCGCTACGTACAGGATATCCTGCGGCCCCATGCGCTTCCTTTCCTGGCTGAGTGGCCGGGAGCCATTTTTCAACAAGATAACGCCCGTCTGCACACGGTTCGGGCTTCCCAGGACTGTCTACGTCATGCTCCGATGCTTCCCTGGCCTGCCAGATCGCCTGATCTCTCACCCATCGAGCACGTGTGGGACACATGGGACGCCAGCTTTCTCCATGTCCCAGTGTTCGTGATATAGAGTGTCAGTTGCAAGACGTGTGGGCCAATCTGCCCGAGGATAACATACGGCATCTCTTTGACCCCATGCCGGACCGTATCACCGCATGTATCTGAGCACGATGGGGTCCGACGCGGTACTAACTCTGACCGGAATATGTACCGTATGTCCGCGGGAAATCGTTCTGCTGCTGTGATATTGTAATGACTTCTGTCCTTGGTATTTACCATCTCACTGCTAAAATCTCATTTCAATCCAACGCCTCCTTCTTGATGTGCATATTTTTATGACAATGAGTGATGACACATGTCTTAAACAAAGGACTTTAAGTATTGTTACATGAACTGTACTGTGATGAAAATTATAATATTAACACCTGCAAATTCTAAGATTACGATTTTCTTTTGCTTGAGTTACAAAAGTAATGCAATAATACACATCTTTACTAAATTTCATTGAATGTCCTCTTAAATACTTCGAGCTAGGTACGAATTTATAAATCATTCTTTAATTTTGAGCAACAGCCTCACTTAATTAGATCATTGTCCTTAATTGACCGGAGCAACGAAACTCAAAGTACACAAGAGTATTTTAGGAAAAAGCCTTTCGATTAGAAATTGTCGTTTCTTTTTTTCTATCCCCTTAACTGTGCATCACTCAACTGATGATGACCATAATATTGTAGATTGACCTCGGATCTAGAACTCCGAGTGCACGGCACTGCTTGGTTTCACCACTCAGACTTGCCTCAAGAAAAAAAGGGGACAGTTATTGTTACCTTCGATTTCACTTCTTATGCAAATACATTTTGTTTTCCTTTAAAATAATCATGCGCATCTGAAAACGTGAATAAAAAAGCAGGCAAATATGTTTGTTACTGTAAAAGCAAAAAAATGAAGAAGTGAGTAAAAGCTGTGTGTGTGTGTGCGTTTTGTCTCTATTTCTTAAACTGTTGTTTTTTCTTTTAGCAAGTTTTCAGTCTTGGAAATGATACAAATGCATGTACAGGGTGATCGTAATTAAAGCGTCCTTGTGCCGACACATCTGCCATGACATTTAGCTGGGGAACTCAATCAAACTTAGCAGGAATACTTTTCGGAACAAGCAAGAGCAATTTGCGAGGGAAAAATAGTTCAAAGAATCACCACCAAGGGAGTGGTGAAAAAATACCGATGGAGTGATATGTAAAAGTGTAATTGTAAGATAAATGAACAAGATAGAAGCTTGATCAATAACGTTTATTGTGTTGATGATTTACAGCGCACTGTGGTACCGAAATAAATGGAGCTTACAGTAGATTTTGCTCAATATGCCCACCATTCAAATACACAAAAAACGACATTCATTGAACATAACGCAACTGGTCATCAGTGATGTTTCACACATGCAGTGTTATACTGTCTTCCAAGTCTTCGAAGTTGGACACATTGGCCTGAGAAACCATGCTTTTGAGGTTTCCTTACAATAAAAAGTCATAGTGGTCTAAATTTGGTAAACAAGGTGGCAACGCTGTCCAAAGTGAGTGACAAAACGCTCTATCCTCTGTAAAACGTTCTGAAATTTCCTAATAAGAGGGATGGCTCCGTCGTGCGTAAAATTTATAGAACTGAGGCACCCTTGCAGCTACAGTTCAGAAACCTAGAAACTCTATAGCATCTCTCGATACCTCTGAGCAGTAACTGAGCAAGCCATAGGTCCAGTTTGACGATGTTCTTCGGAGAAGAACGGACCAATCATAAAAGCTGCTGTGACCTCCCACCAAACGGTGACTTAGGGCAAGTGCGGAAGAATTGGTTGGATCCATGGGGATTTTCCGCAGTGCGAATGCTGTAGTTGCGTATCTTCGCATTTTTATTGAGGTAAAAGAGCATCGCCTCCCCATAAGATCTTGTTTTGTTTGTTTGTTTGTCTTTTGTTTTTTGGAGGGTGACGGCCACCACGCGCGGCAGTAACTCAATGGACTATAAGCATTCGCCAGTCAATTATTTAGGGCGAATGGCTCCAGGCGAAGGAGACAGCCAGTGATTTAAGACAGACACATCATCCATGTCTCACACGCCCCCTGGTAATAAGTAAGGGCGTCTTCCTCCCCCTTTCTACCTCGCTTCCGTGTCCCTTTCCTATCGGGAACTCTAGCCCAAAGCTCCTAGCTTCTTATTTCTACGGATTGTTTACGACCTGGGGTCAGACACTCCATTCCTAAATCCTCTACATATGTTCTTATCTAATCATGCCTCACACGGGATTCGAACTCAGAACCATCTCGAACGAATGGTCAGAAGCCAGCGCTTATACCACTGCGCCACCCGGTCGTCACATAAGATCTTCAAAGACCAATCATCGGCCTCCATTGGAGCAAAGAATGTAAAAGTACATGTCTGTTGCGTTTTCGTGTCACCGGACAGAAACTGTTGGGTGAGGCTAATGTTATAAGAATAGAAATTCAACACTTTATGCAGAATGTTCCACATGATGGTGTAGCATGTATCCAAATGCCTGGGTACTCCATATGCTTTTTTCTTTTGTTTCAGGGTTTAACGATCACTGTGACCAATTGTAAGGGATGTAAGCAGTCGTCAGTTCCTAATTTCAGTCTACTAGTTCCAAGGAAGCGAAAGAGTCAGTGCTGTAAGATAAACACACCACCCATACCCTATGCAAGACTTGAACACTGACCCACTCGACGAAACTCTCAGAAGATTCTCCAACGACGGCAGTGTCATTGTCTTCAACCTGTTGTGCATAAATTGGTTTGAGCCCGTTTTCCTGGTCTTACTTCTAGACATCCAGTTTCCTTAGACTTAGCGACCATTGTTCTCAGGACACATATTGCCAGTGGACATCTTTGCAATCGTTTACATCATCGAAATTTCCGAAGCATGGCAGCAGAGTTTCCGTCGTTTTGATAGTAAAGCTTCACAACCAAGGTACACTAGACAATGTCAGCAACACCTCTTTGCTTTCAGTGTTACGAGCTTTTGGCTTTCTGTTTTCCTCCTGAAATTTAATGCTCAACCTACACGGGAATTCACGTGTATATATGTTCAGTAATAATTTTCTGACCGGAAGTATTCACTTTGAAAAAGGTCCCCGAAATGGCTGCCTGCCCGCTTTCAGGGAAATTATTTGCAGTAGTATTTGAGCCCTTGCTAATTCGTCTCCGACAACATTTTTCTTCTGGAATTACATCCATATTAGTAAGCCGTAAGAACATTCTGAACAGTTAGACAATTTGACCTCCGTCATTTACATGTCCTTTCCCGTGGATAAAGCTCGCCCAGCATCTCTTATTTTAGTTTGATGGAACCGTGAAATGTACCGTGTTTCCTTTAATTTCTAGGTAAATCCCCAGTAGGTCACAACATTATTGTTTTCAGAGATTTTGTACACTGGTGTCCAAAAATTAAGGACGAAGAGGAGAAATTAGCATAACAGCGGAACGAGCAGACAGAACGGACCGACAGACCACTCAGGAGATAGACTAGGGTCCGGTACGGTAGGGCATGCGCATATATGCAGCATGACGTAAGGGGGCGGAAGGGTATAAAGCACACTGGAGGTGTACGCTCAGCAATTCGGTAATAGCTATTGAACGGTGTACATGGGTTTGAACGACGTCGAGTTGCTGCCACCGTGTGATATGGCCAACAGGCAATCCAGTAGACGACATCTGGATGACTTTACCTGAGGTTGTGTCATTGGGAAGTTGGAAGAGGTTCGAAGTGTGGCTAGTGTGGCCGAGGAGTTCGGGATCGCTCACAGCATCGTTTCACGAGCTTGGA
This sequence comes from Macrothele yani, assembly GCA_039090855.1. Lineage (NCBI taxonomy): Eukaryota > Metazoa > Arthropoda > Arachnida > Araneae > Macrothelidae > Macrothele > Macrothele yani. The sequence continues at coordinate 2,521,735 of CM077012.1, forward strand.
GAGCATTTCAAACGACAGGAACAGCTGTCCGAGAGTTTAGCAGTGGTCGTCCACGAGCAACCACGGCGGCGGACGACCGATATATTGTCCTGCGGGCGAGAAGAGACGGACGGCAGACAGCGGGAGAAATCGCAAGACACATGCAACAGACAACTGAACGTCCGTTATCGCGTTTTACCGTGGCTAGGAGGCTGTAAAAGGTGGTCTATTTGCACGACGACCAGTACGGTGTGTGGCATTAACGCCTGCTCATCGGAGACGGCGGTTTCTGTGGTGCCAGGAACACAAGAACTGGACACATCAGCAATGGGGTCGAGTTCTCTTTACGGATGAGAGCCGATTTAGTCTGACGAGCAATTCTGGACGTATACACATCTGGAGAGAGCAGGGAACACGCAATCACACCTCCAACATCATCAAAAAGGACCAGTTTGGAGGTTGCGGAGTTCTCGTTTGGGGCGGTATCATGCTTGGTAGCCGTACTGACCTCCACATCTTTCAAGGAGGTTCAGTCTCTGGTGTCCGCTATTGTACCGAGGTTCTCCTGCCTCACGTGCGTCTGTTTAGAGGTGCTGTGGGTCCTGAGTTCCTCTTCATGGGCGACAACGCTACACCTCATCGTACAGTGACTGTCGCAGAGATGTTGGAGAGTGAAGATATTCAACGCACGGATTGGCCCACAAGGTCCCCGGACCTAAATCCAATCGAACACGTGTGGGACCTTCTCGGGAGACGCTTGGAAGCACGTCACCAGCCACCAGCAACGATTCCTTGGGTGCGATGGGCGCTACAAGAGGAATGGGCTGCGATGCCTCAACAGCTACTTGACAACCTCGTCCTCATCGTGGACAGACGTTGTAAATCCTGCAACGCAGTCAGGGGTGATCGTATCCCCTTGGCAGCCGCCTGTCACATGGACGTTTCTGTCTTCTGTCCAGTTCTGCTCGAAGCTACCTTTTCAATAAAGTGCCTTTGTATCCCTTGGATTCCTTGTTTGGAAGGTTTTGCGCACTTGTCCCATATTCTTACATCTTGGGGATCTTGTGGTATGATTTGAGTCGAAGTGGAGCACTTCTGCACGACGTTACATTCGAAAAGCCGTCTCGTCCTTAATTTTTGTAAGCCAAGGTAGTTCTTTGAACCCATATACTCATCGCTGTCATATTAAGATGGCAGTTTCAGGTCTGCCTCATGACATCATACCCATGGGCGTTCAGCTCAGCCAAGCGGAAGTTGTTACTACGTCGGGCTTTTCTTACCGTGCCCGTCACATCTCTGAATGTAAAAAGCCATCTGGCATTCTACTCACAAACACTTTTACAGCTCCGACGTCTCATTACGACCCGATCTCTTATTCTCATGCTTTGCAAGTTTCTGCGTACCCTAAGACTTCTCAATCTGCCACTTCTTCTTCTGATTCTTCCGCTCCTTTTTCAGTGAAACGCATTATATTCACTATTACCGTCCAGATTCGTGTTTCTTCTGTTTACCAACGTTCCATTACTGCACGGCACGAGTTCGGAGTCATTTTTCGACCTCTTCCTAACACGCCCTTAAGGCTGTATATGCAAGTTTCGACCTCTCTGATTCCAATGTCTGAGATTACCGATATCTCCCATACACCACGAGATATTGTCATTTATCGTTCTGATGCACAACATGTTTCCATATTATTGTTTACTGGTATTTTCCTTTCACATAAGCATCTCATCCATACTCTCCAGCGGAATTCCCCAGAAAATTACTGTTCCCTTGTCCCTACAGAAACCCCGATGATTTTCTTGATACTATTCTGTCTCCGTATGGCAGGATTCAGGGAGACTTTCGTCGCCTGCCTGCCATTTTTCCTGATTCTCCCTACTGGCATCTCCACAGTTTTCGACGGCAAGTCTTTCTCGTCTTCCCCTCGGAAACCGCGTCTATATCTCTCTCATAAGTTCTTATCTTGCAAACCTCTACCTGCTCATATACGATTGACATTCTTTCTGCCACTCAGTGTTTCCAGTGTAAAGCCTTAAGACACGTTTGCGATGTTTGCCAGCTGTTTTACGCCCCTTTTACTATTCCTTCTTCTTTTCTGTCTGTGTCTTCCTCCTCTTCTGGTGCCACATCTCTTGCCACTTATCCTCCTGTTTCTACTTCTATCTCTTCCTATGTCTGTTCCTCGGACTCTGTCTTGCCTTCCCTAACTTCCCGTTTCTCTTCTTCGGCTGTTATTCCTCCGGCTGACTCTGTCGCCTCTTTGATCTTTCCTCCCCTTCGTCTGTCTCTCGAGGGCATGGATACCTCGGCTGCTGTGTCTTCTGTCCTTTTTGGAAACTCCCCGACCGAGTTTTGTCCTGATGCCTGTAAAAAGTATTATCTCGCTCCACCTGCCAATGGCTTCCTCTTCTCTGGTTTTCTTTTCAGCGCTTCTGAGTTGCATGCTTTCTTTCCAGTGATGTTGGGCTGTAGCGCCCCTCTCCTTCTCCCTCCCTTGTCTTTTCTCCTCTGGATCTCCCTCTCTCGAAATGCTAGTCATCCCTTCCTTCCTTCCTTCCTTCCTTCCTTCCTTCCTTCCTGTCCCTCTGCTCCCCATACAGTTCGCCTTAAGGATGTCCCCATTGATTTTGTTCTACTGCATCTAATATCGTTTCCAGGACTTTAGTGTTAAATTGCTCATGCTACCGTTATGATTTGTTTCCACGACATAAATGCACTTGGGTTTTCCTGGAGATCCATGTACCTCATTTGTTTCTTCTTTTTCTTATTTATATACAGTTGTCTTACTTTTCGTACATAGGTCTTGTAAATGTTTGTTTTGCCTATGTAAAATTCTCTTTTATCATTTTTGTTAAAAAATTGAATTTTTTAAAAAACAATTTCCATATCTCCCACTTATCTTCTTTCCAAAAATGTTAAACTTATGCGAAAAGACCGAGTAGATCATAAGGTATGATTTTTGAAAGTTGTGTTGTTTCAATATTTTCACCGGAAGTGGTATTCCATGTTTACCGGAAGTTGTACAATTTTGTCAAATTCAGTTAGGATTTTGTATTTAACTACAATTTCCTTTATTTAATACTTATTAAGTAATAATATATTGTCTCTGAAGTGGCAACAGGGCATTTGTAACCGTAACAGGGGAATGTTAATCCTAACTGTTTCGGTCGCAACTGTTGTCAGTGTTTTTTGTTCTGTTCGCATGAGAAGTCGAAAGTATATTTGTTGGCATGTTAGCTTTTTATTGAAAACCCATCCAGATTGTTTTGCATTTGCTTTTGTGTATTTTACTCTTTCCGAAACATATGTACATTGTCAAAAGGTCATCCAATGATTAAGTTTGACAAGGACAGTGCCCGAAAGGCGAGAGCAGCTGGTGCGAATACCAAAAATCTTTAGTTACACCAAATGTCCATTTCAAGAAGGGGAAAGGTCTTCCAAATGATGTACTACATCAAGTGAAAACTACATACATGGAAATGTGCAGTGAAAAGCTTTTAGCTAAGTGTCTCCATGGAAAACCCAAAATGCCAATGAGTTTTTTAATGGTCTTATATGGCAGAGAATACCAAAGATTACTTTCGGAGGCCTATATCTACACTATGGTTTGGTGTTAGTGATGCAGTTACCACTTTCAGTGAGAGTTATGAAGGACTCCAAGAAGTTTTTACAACACTTGGTTGCACACCGGGCTATTATACAATCAAGGGACAGAGGTCCCTTGATATTCAGCGTTTATCCCGAGCCAGCGTTGCTGCAACACCCGAAGCAAAAATGGCTAGAAAAATCTTGAGGGAAAAAGAAAGGCAAAACTGCACATACACCAAACAAATGAAGGGCAGACCTACAAATATGGCGGCTTTTGAAATCATTCAAATACATTATCCATTGTTTTCAACTAGAACAACTCTTAGTTTGCTATTTTATCAAATTTGATAATCTCCATGTTTTGAAATACGATAACAATGATATCTTAATAAAAAAAATGGTTCAATCTCAATTTTTTGGGGTGTATTTCATCTCTATTATGTCTGTTGTGCACTGAACTAAAGGCTTTGCTTTGAAACAAATACATTTGGAGATATATGACATCGAATGTAGAACTTCTACATTTTGTTCATTAAATTTTCAGAAAAAATTACATCACTTTGAATAATTGTGTCACAACTACGGCTGTAGTTCATTGCTAGTAAGTATCTTGATTTATTGTTTATAAAAATAATTATTGTTCTGCATTAAAATTTCTTAAATTATTAATGTTACAAAATACCATTATTGGATTAATTATTAATTAATTCAAATTAATTCGCTGCACATTTTCTAACTTTTTCTAACAAATATTACTAATTAGATGCTTAACTTCATGGGTTCCAAATATTGAAAAGATATTTTTAAAAATGAACAAAAATTCTTTAAAGTGTCCACCTACCTTAAAAGTCATAGACATCACCACCTTTGTTTATCAGCGTTCGTTGATAATTTTACAACTTTCATCAGGTCTGACACCAATTTTTCACTTTGGAATAAAATCTGCGAATAATGTGCCACGTAGTTATTTATGGGAAGTGCAATAGTCATCGGATACCTAGTGATTCTTAGGAATCAACTTTGGAAAACCATGGCAGCAGCCTGAGTTACCTGAACAACACTTAAATAAAACATCAAGCGTACTATTTCTATCTAGTCTGGCACTGAGCACTTCCCTACTTTATATCACGGAAGAACGCAAATTGAAAGTAGTGTTATAATTCCACCTCAATGTGTGTGCTGAGCAACCAGCCCCAGCTTTATAGTTTTCCGAATGATGGTTAACTTTCTTTGGATTCGTGTCCATGGGTGAGTGCAAACGTGCTTATTCTCCTGGTGTACCTTGATGGGATCGGTTTACATGATGGCATTATCAAGTATTGTACGCAAAGAGCTATGTTTTGATTCCTCAGCTATTCCATCTAAGTTCTTCACCCCATTAATCTTCGATGTCCTTTTCTCATCTAAAAATCCTATGCTCACTTTTAAAACCTTTTTATCGATGGACAGATATCCGTTAATTCCTCTCAGATTTCCACCATTATACAGAAAAGCACTTTGTCTAAAGGAACGCCTTTAAATGAAAAGATCCGTAGCCAACTGTTAGTAGTACTAACCAATAATCTGGAACTACTAACCAAGTTTCTTTTGTTTCATCCTCCCTCCATCCTGAACATCAAAACATCTGTCCTGTATCCCACGTGGTTAAATGACGAACGTTAACTATAGATCAATTAATTCCTCTAGATTTTTCGTGAAGATCCTTGCAAGAAAAATTTCAGCTTTCCTTCCTCCAACTGGAGAAAATGGAACAAAATACGTCTCTTAAATGAAACATTTATGAAGATGATTTGCACCATACAACATACCCAGCACGACGTTCAGTTCTTCTTATCGTAATCTAGTGCAGTGATTCATAAGCTAACTACCTGTTTTATTCTTTTTGTCTTAATGAAATACTGTATACTTCTTTGTGAACTTCCCTTACGCCAGCGTTCGGTCTCCTGGCGCGCTGATTTCTCTAGGCTGGGGGTGGTCATTTTGGAATGGTTCATCGGTGAACGTTATTTATTCTGCTAACCAAAGTTGAGGTACAAGTTTCCGTTTTCAACATAATCGAACTGAACAACTAAAATTTCTGTGTCATTTTCACGGACGCTTGACATCCACTCTTCAAGAGGAATATAATGAAAGACGCCCACAGCTGCGCTGCTGTACAAGGATTTCACAGAGAATGGTCGCCACGCCCTCATTGGTAGAAAGTGATTAAAGACCGTATTCACCTTTGCAATTGACTTTGAATTTTTTAAACGTACTTCAGCGACATTCAATTACTGTGCTTCCCACTAATTGCTGCCTTTCTGAATTTAGAAACAACTTTGTGTAATAGATTGACTTTATTTTGACTTTCAACACTACCATAAGGTCACCCAAGATTTGTGCATGTGAAGATATACAATCTTAATACATCAAAGATGTGGTACTGTTGCAAATCAACATAAAATGAATCCGTTATACAAGTTTTTCTGAATTGCGAAGAGCAGCAGTCAGTGTGAGGCATGCTAGTTGAATGTCTCTGAAACACATTTCATAAAAAATCGAAGATGTTTAGAAAGGTGAATATGGTTGTTAAACATTTTGTACCCCTGATGATGTGACAACCATTCTCTGTGAAATTCTTGTACATCGTCTGTGTAAAACAGCTTTGTATAACAGCTTGACTGTATACAGACCTTCAGTACTACCACTTATTTAATATACTGAGATTTTATATCATTATTTTCACAAGACTTAAGTGACCTTACCCTGAGAAAAACGTTTTGCTAATTCAGCAAAAATATTGTTGAATCAACCAAAACAATTTGTCGATATGCAGTCAACAAAAATGTTTGTTGAATTTACAAATGTATTTTGCTGAAAATTATTGTCGATTCTACAACATTTATTGTTATCCTGACAAAATGTTTTGTTCATTTAACAAAATGCATAGGTCGATTTTTGGGAATTTGTTTGATCTAACAATATGTACAGTTATCGTGATAAAACGTTTTGTTGCTGCAACTAAACATATTGTTTTCGTGACATAGTAATTTCCTGCTTCAACAAAATTTAGAGTTATGTAGCTGGGCCACTTTGTCCCTAAACCTTTTTTTCCGATGGCAACACTTTGCCGGTACAGTAATTTTATGCGCTGCCCTTCTACCCTGGGTGTCCGCCATTTTTCCCCCGCCGTATTTATATTCTAGTGGTGTTTAAAAAAAATTGGACGATGTTACGTCCGAAGATTTTTTCAGAGCCAGCGAAAAAACTCGCACCAGAGGTTTCGAACCTGTGACCTTCAGTTTAGGAACTAGGCGGGCTAAACACTCGTCTATCTTGTTAATACGAGTACATTCTTATCTGCGAATTCAGCATTTGAAGGTCGGTTTATTACCTTCTGGAATGTTCACGGACGATTTATACTTGACGTAGCGATGTATTGACACTCTTTTGGTGCGTATGTAACATGTTTCTAAATCCGATTTCTTTTTAAATGTTTTCCTTAGTTTTTTGACGAAACAAATTATTGACATTTTTGGTTAGACAAAAAAAATCGTAATATTTTTCTTAACGTTTTATATGTTCCAGCGCACTTTCACCATCCAATCTTTGGTTGCAGCACGAATTTTGAAACACCCTGTATATGTAGCCTATACATGAAATCAAGCTCTATACATAAATTACAACTCTTATCATTACCTCATGTGCAAATTTTTATTTGTGATCTGGAACCGCAAGCCGTCATAAGAAATGTATTATTGCTTTATCAGAAATCTGGGTCTAATTTTAATACGTGCTCCTGTGCATCTACTAAGATGCGGATTCTGTCGTGTTACTTGTAATTGTGAGTATACAAAGTGCAGCCAAATTATCACTGAAATTCACTGAATCCAACCAAAATGACACACAATAAACACTAGAACGTATGTGGCGTGAGTAACGCAAGATACTGCGGGCCTACCGTGACGTAAATATTCCAGAGTGCTGTGCGCGAAAGAACAGATTCTAAAGAATAGAACGTACGCTGTTGTGATGAAAATTAGTTGCACGTGGCGACTATGTGATGGCGATATCGAAGGAAGGTGTGCGTGCAATACTGCTCTACGAATATTTGAATGGTGTGAAAGTTACGGAATCACTTTGAAAATTATGAAACGCGTTTGGTGAAGATAATTAACGGACAGAGTACTTGCTATGACTGGTGCAGGAAATTCGACACTGGTGTACGGGATCTGTCTGATGCGCCCAAAAGTGCCAGAGCCAGTAGGGTTATAGATGATGCCCTGCAACACTTGCTATCGACTAAGCGTAATGCAACGCTACGAAAACTAGCAGAGGAACTGAAGACCTCCCATACGACCATCAACACCCGACTTCTAAAGTTGAGATATTCGTGTAAAGTGTGCAAATAGGTTCCCTACGCTTTGTCTGACCAGAATCGGGTGCAACGCTTCTCCATTGCTGTTTCTCTGCGTGAAAGAGAAAAGCAGGAAAGATTTTTGCATCGATTGGTCACGGGTGACGAAAAATGGGTCACGTACGGGAATTGTACGCGACAAAGACCATGGACAAAGCAGGGACAATCCTCACAGAAGGTTGCTAAGCCACACCTTCATGGACGGAAGGTGATTCTGGGTTGCTGGTGGAATTGCAGCGGTGTGAACCCTTACTGAGGAACAATACCATCGCAGCGGATGCTTACATCCAACAGTTGGACAGTCTCTATGCTGCACTGCAATAAAATCGCCCAGAGATTATTAATCCCCATTGAGTTTTTTTTAACCAGGATAACGCTCGTCCACATGTCGTTTTACGGACCCAGCAAACATTACACGAGCTAGAATGGGATATAGTGTAGTACTCCCTTATTCCTCGGAACTTGTCCCGTCCAACTTTCATCTCTTTCGGTCTTTGTCGAATTTACTCGCTGAGAAAAACTTTGCTAATGACGATGATGTGAAACGTTGCATGGATAAATTCGTCAACTCCCGCTCGCCAGACTTCTATCGCAATCGAATATTTCAACTCGTAGATCGGTGAAACAAGGTCATCAGTTCCAATAGGAACTAACTAGATGATTAGGTTAAATGCTTTCTAAGATTTTTTAAGCTTGAAATGCATACTTCTCTATTTTACGGATACTTTCTTTACAACCTGATATATAATTATCACCCATCTCGTAAGTAGTGCAATGAAATCTGTGTTACAGGTTACTCGTATTCCGTAGTCACCTCCCGAAACGGGCAGTTTTTTCTGGCACGGATGTTATCCCCAATACAAACAATGCATAGCAAACCTTTATTTGGCGGCCACCAACAGGACGAGGCCACGGGCCGCCATTTTTGAAGCGCATATGATAATATACCTGCATTTCGCGGTGACCAACATGCGGCACTTATAAGAAAATCTTGTTCAAGAATTTCTAGAAAGGTAAAGAAAAGGTTGTGAATTTAAAAGTATGAACCACCAGTTTCTTGTTCTCACTCTGTCACAATTCTTCAAGGAATTCTATATGGCGGGTGGTTCTTGAGTTCTGTAAAGTCCATAGAAATTTTTTGCAGACTTGTTATGCTTTTATAGTAACTAGGTTACGCATGTTGCATCTTTAATTGTCCTAATGAGTCCACGGAGAACTTCATCCCCCTCATCCCAATGAACCTTTTCTTCTCACATAGCGGCCGCATTGTTTGAGCAGGCAGGATGGCCCGCTCCCCATGAGAAAAGAACATATCACTCATTTTAAGGAACAGAAAAAAGGGGAAGGGTAGAATTGGCTTCGAATCTCAATCGCAGTGGTGCTGCTATTGCGTTTAGCATCCGTTTACTTTCCATTTTCTTGGGGACAGATGGGGTAGAAGCGCCCAACTTGAGATATTGGACATGAGTTCCGAGCACCTTACTCCTTCCTCAGCTTTATTTCTTGCTCATAGTGAGAGATTTAGTGAATAATGAAATGGCAGGGAAGAAATAAAAATAAAATAAAAAACACTTCACACCAGAGTGCATTATAAAACGTAAGTCTTTTTTATTTTACTCTCAAGTAAGAATGGGAGATATTTGGGCGAATTGGACCACTGTACTTGGCCGTCACCTGTCAATACGGTCATTTTTAATGGAACCGTGGACGACTTTGATGGACAGGTTTCACTGTATATGTAAATATATTTAGCCTCGTTTTTAAATACAAGCATATTCTGGAAACTATCTATGCTTCGTACACGACTGAATCCGTTAGAGTGAGATATTTATAAAGCCATCTCAGCATTACAGTGAGGATAACACGTAAGTGAAAATGGTACGTAATTGAGGATGGAACGTATCTTATTGCTATTGGTTGTACCTAATAATTTTCTAACTAAGTGTATATGAAACATTGTTCTCTGTCTGATCCGCCATTCCAAAGCATGTTTCCAACAGAAACTTTAATCATGTGCACGCTATGTGAGATAAAACACCTAAACTAACTAAAACAAGCTACACAGTGCGTGCAGCCGCTCTGTTGCAACCACTGTAGAGGATTTACAGTACTGCTGTAATCTTGTGGTTTTCTGTCCTGGTACAAATGCTAGACTCTATTTAATTATTGACTTGTGTAGAAATTGGTTTAGCTTAAAATGCACACAACATGCCCTATTGCTTTATTACTTTGATTCATAAATTTTATATTCAAAGCAGAGAGATTCCGTGCGGTAATTAAAAGAGTATGAAAAGTTTTTCTTTTAAATGCGCACGCAATATTATAAGACACTCTCTTTTGAAATATAATCGTATTATATTCATTCGTGATGTGTAATTTTAATGCCATAATATCTATTCAAGTAATAAATATATCCTTGTTAATTATACGTGTCTAATTAAAGTGTTTGGATAACTTGCGCCGTGAACGTTGACTGATTCTACTAAATCTCTTCTCATATATCAGCCAGGATCCCTCAAAATTGAAAATCTGCTGAGCGTACTAACACGGGCAAAATTCAACCGTTCTTCACCTCTTCGAATGCTTACTGGGTTGCCTTGTTCACCACCGCATTATAAATAAATCTGTGTAACAGAGATTTAATCCATTAAGTACAAGACCTGTTTAGTCTCCGGGGTGCTATTTGTCTCAGCAAATGACTGAGGAAGATTTCTCGCTGGGGATCAGCAGTGGATTTCGAAAATTCCTCCGTCTTTTCCACCCAGAGCTTCAATTAAATGAGATAAAGACATGATCATTATAAATACATAATAATTAGCAAACATCGCAGCGAAATGTAAAAGAAAAATATGCGACGTCACGACACTCGTTGTATTTAAGCACGCCTGTGATTATAAAAAAAGCGTGTTACACTCTCATCTTGTCAGTATGTTTGTGCTCTCGAGAATATGATATAACTGAATATGCCAGTAGTACTAGATATAATTCATTATTTACGGCCAGTTGTTGTAACCACGGATATAATTATTCTTACAGTTTCTATTTCTTTAATCACAGTTTTCTTTTAAGGAAGTGTAAGTGTTTGAGTTCATGACAGTATCTTGGCATCTAGAAAATAGATGGAACGTGTGCTGACTGCATCAGCTATTTCTGACCGTTATAAATATGTATTACGTAATTATTCTCATTCTTCTGTTGCCTAATTTACCTCTAAGTAGTCCAAATAAATTTCATGGTAGGTCAGATTAATAAACAGTTCCATCTGAAACAACGTATCTGCTTCATATATATATATATATATATATATATATATATATATATACCCATATAAAAATGCACAAATATTCTTTTTTAATATGAAAGAAAAGCATAGTTCAGCAGGCAAACCTAGAAAAGTTATTTCTTCATCGGATAATTATAATCACACGTATGAATATCAATGTAACTTCTATTTTTCGGCTGCACATACACTGAAGCAGCAAATTATTAGGAGCATCTACCTAATAAAGTGACAGAACTCAATTGGTCGGCAAAACAGCCTCGATTTGATGTGGCATGGATGATACAACGAGACGCTACTATCATCCTACAGGTATGTTTACGCAAGCGGATGTGACGGCCTTCCTTCAATTGCCTAATGTTCGCTGGAGGAGGACCTCTGCTGCGAATGACTATCTCAATCTCATACTACAGGCGTTCAATTGGGTTAAGATCTGGGGACTCTGGGGGCCGTTTTAACACGTTGAAGTCATTTTCATGCTTTTGGAGCCCCTCCGTGCCGATCCGATCCTTGTGACATCACGCATTATCCTGATGGAAGTAGCTCTCGCAGTCAGGAAACACCATGCACATCTACAGGTGTGCCAGGTCCGCAATGACGTAAAAGATACCTTGTGAAATTCAAATGGTGTTCCAGACGTGTTACGAAATACAATACCTGCCATGAAAACAGACCACAGCCTCCATCAGCTTGTACATGTAACATTAGGCAGCTGCAATTCAACAATTTGTGCTGTTGATGCCATAATATTGACTCACAATCTACATTATGAGGTTACTCACCTTTATTCCTAAAATCATTTAGGAGGTTTTCGTCTCTACACATTTCAAACACGTATTTTTCTTAGTCACATCGTGGATCAAGGCCGACAAAAAATATTTTTTTCAACGCACGTAAACTTCGTTCCCTTCTTTTTTTTTCAATGGTCATTGGGAAAAAAAAGAAGGGAACGAAGTTTGCTTGAGTTGAAAAAGATGTTGTTTTTTGGCGCCCTTGAACCACGATGTAACTAAGAAAAATACGTGTTGGAAATGTGTAGAAACGAAAACCTCCTAAATGATTTTAGGAATAAAGGTGAGTAACCTCATAATATAGATTATGTCTAAATAGCACGTGAATAATTAAGCAGCTAGATGACATTTGACATTTGGAATGCTGTATGAATATACTATTGACTCACGTTCACTGTAGTATGTTGACTGAAAACGTGTTCAGTCGCACAGGGCTACCATTTTTCAGTCCTCAAGAGTGCAGTTTTGGTGCTCCTCTGGGCCCACTGTAGACGAATTTGTGGGATTTTAGCAGAGACGAGTGTTACCCGAAGCGGACGTCTGCTGTTGTAGTCCATCCGCGCCAATGTGCGGCGGCCTGTGTATGTTGATATTCTCCTCTCAATAGCGCTGAATACCGCTTTTGTACTACGATGTAACACTACAAAGTTCGCCCGTTACCTCGTTCAACCCTCTCCAGCCGCTGTTGCTTTCGAACATCGATCAGTCATTTCCATCTACAGGAAGACCGCTGACTGCTTGCTTTTTGTCTTTGCACAACTCATTCTACACCTCGATACAATTGTTTGTGCAATTTGGGAAGGTTTGCAAATTTTACGATGCTTGCCCCTGCCTGCCTAGCGCTCAGTATGCCGCCCCGTCGAAGCAGTGGTTTCAGTTCTGGCTTCTGACCGTTTCTCCGAGATGAGTTAAAATCCTGCTGAGGTATGGATGTGGAGTATTAAAAGAAATCCGTCTTGTTGCACGATGATATTTATTCAGCTAAAAAATGAAATCTATATGCAGTTTAGGGATGTAAGGTCAGGTGATGCGTAACATCACAGCCTCTCCTTGACAAATGTCAACCCCGCCTTCTCGTGGTGCATCCTGTTCCCACTAAAGGGGCTCTGACTACCGCAAATAGCGGTATAACTATACCATCGGGATCAGAGGAAATGCTATCCCACACTCACCAACCCGCTTGGCCAGCGTGGTGAGTTATGGCCAAACACCTCCAAAATGACTCTACAACTTAAATCTTGGCCCTCAGTCTCCGGCAGCTGGAATGTACCTGGCCAAGGCAGCGGCCAGTGCGACATGAAGGCAGAGGGTGCTAAGAATCCCCGGAGGACCGGACTAGGCTGCCATTTGATGCTGACCTTGGCTACCTACAACGGACGCTCCCTATCTTCTGATTTAAGGCTTCTTGAATTGGAAGAGGAACTACAAAGGATCAAGTGGGACATCGTCGGGCTAAGTGAGGTAAGGAGAAAAGGAGAAGATCTCATTGAACTGAAAAGTGGACATCTCTTCTATTATCGTGGGACAGATACTGGCAGAACTAGTGGTGTTGGATTTATAATAAACAAGAAACTGAAGGATAAAGTGGTAGAAGTTGAAAGTTCCTCTGACAGAGCTGCACGACTCGTTATCCAACTATCGAGAAGATACCAGGCTCAGATTATTCAAACTTATGCACCCACCACAAGTCATCCTGAAGAAGAAATTGAAGAATTTTATGAAGAAATTCGTTATCTAAATAATAAAGGTAAGCAGCACTTGAAGATAATTATGGGAGATTTCAATGCAAAAATAGGGCACCGGCAACAGAATGAAACTTCAGTAGGTAAATTCGGTCATGGCAACAGAAACCAGCGTGGAAATACTCTCGTTGAGTTTGCAGAGGCAGAAGGATTTTTCATCTTGAATTCCTTTTTCAAGAAAAAGCCACACAGGAAATGGACATGGAGACATCCAATTGGGACGACAAGTGAAATTGATTTTATTATGTGTAACAAAAAATTCGTCATCGAAGACTGCAGTGTGCTGAACAAGTTCAACACAGGTAGTGACCATAGATTGGTGAGATGTAAGATGCACCTCAACACTAAACTGGAACGTGGCAAGCTCATAAGACAAACAAAATGTATTGACATAACCAACCTTGAAAAACACCATATTACTTTCAAGTTGGAACTGAAGAACAGATTCTCTGCTTTAGAAGGCCTAACATCGGAAGAAGTGGATATTTCGGAAGTTAACAGAAAAGTAACCAAAGCTCTTATGGAAACAGCAACAAAATTAGCTGGGTCTAAGAACAAGTTGCATGTAAACAAATTATCAGGAAAAACCAAAATGTTGATGCAAAATAGAAGAGAGATGAGGACAATAAAGAAGATGTGACTTCCAAAGTGGAATATATAGAGCTATGCAAGACAGCACGAAAAAGTATCACTGAAGACGTAAGGAAATTCAACTGTGAGCTAGTGAGGAAAGCAATTGAAAACAACCAAAGCCTAAAGATAGCAAAAGGACATCTCAGTAAGGGAAGAAAACAGATTATGGCTCTGAGAAAAGAAGATGGTTCTATAACAAGAAATAGAGGCGAAATTTTGACAAGAGTGAAAGATTTCTACTCCAAATTATATGAAAGGGATGATACATGTACTCCAGACATCATGAAAGGTACCAGAGTTCTTCCAGTCCTCCCAGCAGAAGTTGCTCATGCAATCAAGAACATGAAGCGGGGAAAAGCTCCAGGAGAAGATGGAATTACTATAGACATCATACAAGAAGCAAGTGGAGAAATTGAAACAGTACTCGCCCAAATTTTCACTCGATGCCTTAATGAAGGGAAGATTCCTGAGGATTGGAACAATGCTACAATGATCCTGCTACATAAAAAAGGTGACATTGAGGATCTCAGGAACTACAGACCTATCAGCCTCCTATCAGTGGTTTATAAAATCTTCACTAAAGTTATTTCACACCGCTTGAAGGTAACACTGGACATGGCTCAACCGAGAGAACAAGCTGGATTCAGGAGTGGCTACAGCACAATAGATTATATCCACGTACTGAGAGAACTAATTGAAAGAGCGAGGGAATATGAACTTCCATTGTGCATGGCTTTTATCGATTATGAAAAAGCCTTTGATTCGGTGAAACCATCAGCAGTTACCACGGCTCTGAAATCCTGCGGTATTGAAGATGCATACATTAATATTATTAATAACATCTATGAAAATGCAAGTGCAAAGATTCGGCTGTTTGAAAATACAACACACATAAAAATTGGAAAGGGAGTGAGACAAGGTGACACCATATCTCCGAAGCTCTTTAATGCCACATTGGAAAATGTCTTTCAATCACTGAACTGGGAAAACAAAGGGATAAAGATTAATGGAGATTATCTAACCCACCTTCGTTTTGCTGATGACATAGTCATTTTTGCAACTACCCCATCAGAGCTGCAGAGTATGATCCAGGAACTTGCTGACAAGAGTAAAGAAGTGGGATTAAAAATGAACTTTCAGAAGACAAAAGTGATGTTCAATGCTTTTACAAGAAATGAAGATTTATCGATTGATGGAGAAAAACTGGAGATAACAGATACGTATGTTTATCTTGGACAGCAGATATCAAGTGAGGGTCACATTGATGAAGAAATTAATCGGCGTACAAAACTTGCCTGGAGAGCTTTTGGAAGAAACAGCATAATTTTCAAGAGCAATATGCCATTATGTCTTAAAAGAAAAGTGTTTGATCAATGCATCCTTCCAGTGCTTACGTATGGTGCAGAGACGTGGACCTTAACTAAAAGAGACATACAAAGGCTGCAGACAACTCAAAGCAGCATGGAGAGGTGCATGCTTGGTATAACCAGGAGAGATAAGAAGAGGAACTCGTGGATCCGAAAAATGACGAGAGTGGAAGACATCATGATCAGAGTTAAATCCCTGAAATGGCAATGGGCTGGACATACTGCCAGAAGGACAGACCATAGATGGACAGCCGAAATTTTAGATTGGATTCCAAGGGACAGGAAAAGACCCAGAAAAAGACCACATGGGAGATGGGTGGATGAAATTCGTAAATATGCGGGAGTGACATGGAGGAGACTGGCACAAGACAGACCGTTGTGGAGGAAACTTGGGGAGACCTTCGTCCAGCAGTGGATTGATAATGGTTGACAATGATGATGATGATATGCAGTTTAAAAACACATGAGCACTTTCGGTGTCACATTGACACCTTCATCAGATGTAATTTCACCATGTGGCTACATGCTGGTCTTAAGTACGTGGAGTATGGATGTGGAGTTTGTCTTACGGTATTGGCGCTCTCCCTTCACTGGAACCAATGGCCATAAAGACGGACGACTGCTTATAACCCATCGAGTGGCTCACGGTGGTCGTTAACCTCCCGCTCCCCACAAATAATCGCACGGTATCATGCCTCTTTCAGTCACTTAAATCACGAGTCCTTATCATAGTGCCGTTATTTACGTTTCGTACATGTCTGAATGTTTTGCAGTGAGCTGTTTATAAAGCCATATTCACGTCATATTTGCGTAGATATGTGAGGATGGAATGTGTCTGATTGATATTTGGTGTCCCTAATGATTTGTACCTTATACACTGAAGCAGTTATCAGTAAAGCAGAAAATAAAGGAACAATCACCGTCAGCAATGTCTTACCCCCTGGAAGGCCGTTTCGTATACCCATCTTCCTTTCCCCACTAATTAATGGTTTATTCTGTTCTTTTGAAACTCTCTTCCTCGATAATACGTGTTTCTTTATTCCAAAATAACTTTCCTACCAGAATTGAAATGTGGGACAAAATACGTTGGTTTCTCTATTCTATCTGTTCGTCCGATTCTCTTTAACGAGACCAAGCAATGAGTATGCAGAATTGTTTTCAATGGTCGGTGTCAGGGGTTACATTTTCCTTCATGCACAACAGCAAGCAATAGAATCGAAAGAAAAAAAGGGGTGGAGAGAATAAAAATAAATATTATGAAAACCTTTTGCAAATGTTTTCGTAATTTTTGTACGCTGTTGTCTGTTGGGTTTACGAGGGCGTGAAGGCTTCTCCGGCTTTTCTCATTTGGTGTTTAGGTGTGCGGCTGTGCATTCGGCGTGATCGGTGCAGGTTCAGGTAAGTATGTAGGCGCTTATAACTTCGTCTTTTAGCTGGCTACGTATACTCTGAATTTTTATATTTTTCTTTTAATCCATTTCCAACCAGGGCACATTGTCTCAAAATTTCGATTTGTTTGCTTTTCTCTGACATAAAAATTTTGTCATGTCGGAAATTACTTCCAAACCTACTGTTACCTCAATCCTGGTGTTTTAAGGTTGCTACAAAATACGGAAAACCTCATCAAATGGGAATAAGCGGTTAGAAAATGTTCGAAAATTAATTTTCAAACCGGAACACAAATTTTACGGTCTTCGCGCTTTGTGATTTCATACCAGACTTTAACGAGAAATGCGACAAAAAACATAACGCCGCAAAAAAGGTGACATAAAGACATACATAATGCAATGACAGTCGCACCACGCAGAACGAAAAAGAAAATAGCATGAAATAATTTTATTTCTAGGAAATTGCAGTTTATTATACAGCCTTGATGGATGCCGATGTAAAGTTGAATTTTCGGCTAATGATCACTTATCTACCAGCAGCTTTTGTTACAGCCACTTAAAACGTATTGATGAAACTGAACATATTCAATTTGCGCATCTTGCAGATTATTTTAATGGAACATATCCACAGATACTTTAAGTGAAAAGAGCAGCAACCGCGCGTAGATAAATTTAAACACATGCATAGAAAAATGGAACTGGATATGGGAGGAAATCGTACTTTCTGTTCTGATGACGATTCCGTTGTTGCCGACTTTTTCCTTTAACTTGATCAGGCTGCTTGCTTCTCTTTGAACTTTTGTAACTTTAGGTGTCCTGAATTATACAAAAAAATCACTAAGTTAATTTAATGGTTTTCGTATTTTCCTTTAAATTTAGTTTTAATATTAACTCCTTTGATTTTTCTCTTAGTATTGGCGTGTAATCACGACTCGGTCGTTTCTCTCCGGTATCTAGTTGGTAAAGGCAGGTTAATTCGCGCTTTACTCTGTCATAAACTAGCTGAATTTTCGGCTAATGATTATTTGTCTATCAACAGCTGTTAAATCAAGGTTTCATGCAAGTTAGTCCAAAGAAACATTTTCCGAGATTTGGTGAAATTAGTGAAAGTATTATACCATTTATCTGACAGAATTATGGCCATACTGTGGCACCCCGGTTTCGTTCATGATGCGTATCCAAATTCACATCAAATGGACAGGATAAAAAAGAGCAGCACACGCAGGTTAACGCTGGAGACAATTATTACGTGAATGGTTTATTCTCAGGAGAAGATTCAGAGAAAATGACAGGAAGAAAACATTTCAGTCGCTCCCAGGATTGTCAAAAGGGCAAGAAATAGGCAGACGGAGCAACTAGTATATATAAAACTGACACCAGAGTGATCCGAAAGAATGGAGAAATGTAAGGCAAAAGGAAGAAAAGTAAAAGTAAAATGGAAAAAATAGGAATAAAAAGAGAAATCGAATTTATCCACCGTGTATAGTACCTTAATAAATTAAATGTAAAAACGATGTCTCCCAGAATACGAAGTATTTGTTGGAAATAATAACTAGCAGGTATCATCATTGGCAAATTATTTGATACAGCTTGTGCCCGTGGAGTTCTGTTTGTGGGGTTTAATACATCAGCTTCACTTACTAATTACACAAGTTGTACACACTCTTGTTATCATGAGATTCTTGGAGTTGCCCAGTCATTGAGCGGTCAAAAGCAGTTGCTCTCCTAATCTTCTGGCCTTCAGGTTGAAATCTGAATCCCAGCTAAGGCCTGAATATTGTGTCAATGGATTCTTACTTCCTTGGAGCCAGCAGGATAGAATTTCGGGCAAGATACTTATTTTAGATGTTCATGGAAGTAGTTCAACTCTGCAAAAGATTTATAATTTTTGCGGTAGAATGCCTGGTACTCTCTAGATAGACACATTATTAACGCGATATCGTAAATACGTATGGATAACAAAAATATACGGCTTTGTGAAAAGGCTTGAAAGCAGTAGGAAATGCCTGGATGTGTTGGTGACACTAAAACAGTTAACATTTAAAGAAAATGGCAGTTTGTGGTTTGAAGCTCTGGGAATTTAACTTGCTTTTACTCTGCGTAGCAAATTTTCTAAGTAATCTTATAACGTTTTGCATAAATGCCTCTTTTTTTCAGGACTGTCTTGAATTTTTCATGCAATGTATGTTTCTAGGAATTATTCCTCACACGGCTTCAAACCTTTTCACACAAGGGTTCACTTAGAGCTTCGAGCGAACAAATGCAACAGAATTATGTTCTTATTCTCAAAACAAGTCACAGTAGATGTGGTTTTACACAGAGTCATTGTCTTCCTGAATCATTTATGGGTATATATTTTTGGCGGAAACGAAATTTTTGCCAAGGATTTCGTTTAAGTCCAGGAAACTCAGTTAAATTTGCGATGTTAAGTTACATAACTGAGTTAATGGCGATATCGATAAAAGCCAATACACTAATTCCGCAAAACGGAAACACTCAACACATTATCTTAGTGCTGTCATGTCATTTGAGAGTTGCCACAATGCAGTCCTGATCGAAGCTTCTACCAGATTTAACATCTCTCGTCCTATGAAATTAGGTTGCAGGCGAATTCATCGATCCAAAATACCCACTGACAGTTGTCCAGAATCCACCTTAACGCTTTATTATAAACGTCGCTCCTCGTAAAATTTTTGTTACGAGCGGTTGGTGGGAAGTCGTTCGTCCATAGAAATAATTCAGTTCGTACAACACTGTATGCGCTGTTCTTATTCTGACGTTTACTCGTGCAGGCCCTTGAAACATCACCTTTCAAGAGACGTCTTGGCAACACGTATTTTCAGACTCTTCTCTGAAATACGACTACGTGGTTTTACTACAGGCATTTCCATTTAATGCCCATTTCTGTAGAGTGTGACATATTGTTGCTCGGGGAAAGAAGAATACGCCGCATATTCCAATTACACTCACGGACAATGAAATTTGCGCACCTAGAAGAAAACATGCTACAACCGCGAAATTTTCCCAATAGCTAGCGTGCATGCTGGTATGCAAATGATCCACGTTTTGTGCGAGTGCGCATGACCACACACCCTCTTGTGGCGCTGCAAGCACGAACCGCCAGTTTTATAAACCGGCGTGTAGTCGATGCCCATGAACGCGGAAAGCTCCGGCCGACGAAAACAAGAGTAAAGAGTGACAAAAATGCCGGGTGGACGCCAGAGACGTCCATTTACGCAACTTACGGACTTTGAGAGAGGCCTGAACATCGGGCTGAAAACCGCAGGGTGGTCGGCGCGCCATATATCCCGCCCCGTGGATCGTTCTGACCATACCGTCCGACTATGTTGGGAGCAGTGGACACGTGACGGCACTTTCACTCGGCGGAGCGGCTCCGGACGGACCAGGAGGACCTCCGGTAGAGCGGATCAACGGATCGTGCGCCAGGCATCAACGGATCCCACGGGACCCGGTCCACTATACAAGCAGATGTAGCGGATCCTGTATGTCCACGAACCATTTTCCGAAGCCTTGCGGAAGCGAATCGGCGACTCCAGCGCCCTTTACGTGTGCTGCCATTAACACCGGAACCTTGCCGGCTCCGTGTGCAGTGGTGCCAGGCCAGAGCGACGTGGAACGCTACAGACTGGCGACGTGTGGTATTTAGCGATGAGTGCCGCTTTGTTTTGGGCACAGATGATCATCGTGTCCAGGTCCCCGGGTCAGCGGCATAATCCCAGCCTCACTATCGAGCGCCACAACTCCCCAATGGCTCCCCAGACCCACTGCAAGCATTATGGTCTGAGGAGCCATTGCCAACGATAGCCGATCAGCTTTAGTGGTGGTACGTGGATCATTGACGCGCCAGCGGTATGTGGACGAGATCCTACGGCCCTATGGGCTCCCATTCCTGTCCGGGATTACACGTGCGCTATACCAGCAGGTCAATGTCAGCCCGCACACGGATCGGGTTGCCCAGGACTGCCTACGTCATGTCCAGACACTTCCATAGCATGCCCGCTCCACGGACATGTCCCCTATCGAGCATGTGTGGTACCAGTTGAAACGCCAGCTGCCGCCGCGCCGCACTATCCGGTATATGGAGTACACCACCGAGCACGTGTGGGCCAGCCTGCCGCAGACAACATCAACCGTCTGTTCGCTTCTATGCCGGACCGTATAGCATGTATCGCTGCACGAGGCGGTGCGACGCGCTATTGAATATGACCGGACCGCGTGCCACAGATACCTCTGTAATTATCCTGCAACTTTGGTTTTGCTATGATGTGTATCATTCATCTGTATCATTACGTTCATAAAATTTTAGTCCAATCAGATGCTCCTTGGTGCGCAAATTTCATTGTCCGTCTGTGTATGTTTATAGCACTCCAATATGACATCCAATAATCTATCAAGCTTATATCAAAACCATTAAGTTTGGCCCTTTGGGACAACTTTTGTCGATACCGACTGAGCATCGTTATGGATATGTTGTCTTTTTCGCGAGAAAGGTTATTGACGTGTTGTCCTTCTTGTCTTTCTCGCACGTCATGTTCAACATTTGCATCGCCCATATTTATGTGTTCTTCTCCAAGTATATTTCTTCTGGGGTTACCCAATACTTCTGGCAACACAGTGTGATTTTCAAGATATTTCACATCTCTTTCACGGCATGTGTTAATTCCGCATGAGGTGAGTACTTCGAAGAAAGGAACAATCTACCTGATCAATAGCTGCAGAACTTTGTGCTAGCCATTCGGAGTTGATTAAAGGTGCCCAGCAGCTCGGTACCCTCTCTTTCTCTCTCTCCCTTTCTCTCTTCGAAGAGTCATCAGGAGAAATAATAAATAACCTCTACTTCAGAAAGTATGTGCTTATTTGCATACAGCGCTAAACGAAATGCGTTCCCCATCGCAACTGATTAACTTTAATGTACAACAAAAAAATTGCAGCGAATAATCCCAAAAAGCTTCATTTGAAGGCATTATTTTTTGATTGAAATACATTCTTGTATAACTGCATTCTTTCGCTCAAAATTAAATAAATGAAGAAATAATTAAATGAAGTTTTAGTTTTTCCCATTCACATTAGTTGACTACGTCCGAAATTTATTAATTCAAGGAGAAGTAAAACATGAACGAAAAAAGAGGAGAAAACATGCCCAAGTACAAAAATTCAAAAGCCAATAAAATGAAAATAAAAAGAGAGGCTACCCACACAGAAGCATCCGAAGCAAATAACTGTCTCTGAGAATGAGTAAAAACACAGATGTACACTCACACAAAAGAAAAAGGAAAGTACTGCTAAGTAATTGTCTTTGTATGAGCACGAAGTTGTGAGTATCCAACGAAAAACGTATTTCCTTTATTAGACCTTCAGAAGCGCATATATTGCTCAAAATCTAAAGTTTTATTTACGCCAATTTACACTAAAACCATACGTCGATAGGAAAGTAATAAAATGCCTGTCTCTCATTCTCACCGCAAACAGAATTCATCAAATTTAACCAATATGTGAAAAGATAATTTATATCAACGGAGAACTTGCAGACCGACGTTGGAAACGACACCGTATATGGACACTGCTAATCAAAAAGCATACTACAATCAGAATGTAATCAAAGAAACAAACTTCAAATAACTTTTCAAAATTATGGAACTTATGCATGGACCTGATAGGATGCACGTACTCAGCCTACAGTGAAACATGACCAGCCACTAATATTAATTTTGGCCCTCCTGGGTTCCAATAACAGCCTGAGGACTACTACGTAGTGTGGATGTCGATCACGTAGGACATCGGAAGCAAAGAAGTACCACGCTGTATGCAAAACATCCTGTAATTATGCAACACTTGAAAGTTACTGGTCGACTCGTCGGACAGTCGGTTTGAACTCATCATGCAGATATTCTCCAGGGTTCAGACTTGTGAATGAGAGTTCACTGAAGAAGAGTGAATAATTCTTTAAACTATTGCCCTACAATCTGGGTCCGATGACAAGGTACAATACCCTGCTAGAAAACAGCTTTGCCATCAGGACATAGCAGAAACATGGAGGTGTGAACATGGCCTACAGTGAAGTTGTGTTAGTTCACAATCATGAAACGTTGTTCCCACATACAACAGGACAAAATGCCAAAGAAAATATTTCCCAAACCTTGACACTACTGCCCCCAGCCTATAAGATACAGTGGTGGCCAAAGTTGTAAACACTTTTTGAAAATTTCATGTTTTTCAAATTTGCAGGCTTATAAGAAATGTTATGTTTCATTAAGTGCAAATGTTTACATATCAATTGAAAGAGAATTTAATGATGAATTCAATAGAAAAACAGAATTCAAATATCTGCAGTACAAAACAATGTTATTCTATCTTTTGTCAAAAAACAAAGACAGGTGTGATTCAGTTAATCAGCGGAATGTGAGTGCAAACCTTACTGACCAATCACAGTCCTTGTTCTGGGGACCAATCCAATGAAAGTAGCTGCGATACATCGTATGTCAAGTCGAGAAAAGTCAGTTTTGCTGTTCGTTCGGTAGAAGAAAGACGGTTATCTGTGTAAGTGAAGCACAATTGGAGATTGTGTGCATACTTATAGTATTTCTTGAAATTTAAAGTGTAGATAATAAATAGAACCATTTGCTTTTGTGCCATGGCACCAAAGAAAGAGTTGATTGGACATCCACGAAAAGAAACAAAATTGCAATATTACGTGAATCGGATCTTTCCTATGCTGAAATTGAAAAGCAAGTAGGTGGGACAGTGACGACATGTGGAGTACGAAAGATGTGTTTACGTTATCAGGGAACAAAATCACTGAAAAGTAAAGCGGGAAATGGCCGATAAACGTGCACAAAATCTTTTGATAACAGAGGGATGAAACGGCTGTGTCTCAACGACAGAAGAATTTCATTTCAGGCTATCAGAGGTAAACTGCAACTAGTGTCTCTGTCAGTAAGGAGAACACTATCATATTTGAAACTTAGAGGAAGGATTCCGAGAAAAAAGCCATATCTGAATCTACAACAGCACCACAAACGACTAAAGTGGGTCAAAGAGCACCTTGATCTTATGCCATCGACATAAGATCAGGATCACTGAGCTACATCCTGATTGCATGGAGGCAAATGTAAAGCACCCAACAAGCGTTATAATTTGGACATGTATGCCAGAAGATGGTGTTTGCCGCCTTCATGTAATCGATGGCACGCTGAACGCAAGAAAGTACATTGACACCACCCTGGAACCAAAACTACTACCTTCCATCAGGGATTTCCTTCCCAACAAGCACCATTCCATTTTCAGCAAGATTCAGCTCCCTTCCACACTGAACAAATATGCAAAGAGTGGTTCACAGCAAATAGCATTCCATTGTTGACCTGGCCAGGAAACAGCCCTAGCCTGAACCCGATAGAAAATTTGTGGCATCGTTTGAAAAACCTTGTACGAATGAGGCATCCATCAAATAACAGGAAATTAATTCAAGCTATAATTGCTTCTGTGCACCACGTAATGGCGAAAGCAGAGCTTCAAACGCATATTGGCTCAATGCGACGTCGCTGGGCTGATGTTTTAAACAATAAAGGGTACCCTGCTAAATACTGATAATACATTCCAGTCTTAAATATCTTATATTATTTTATTGGATTGTAGTGTAGATTTATCATGATTGCAGCATTCGCAGCATAACTGTTTTATACTGCAGATATTTGAATTCTGTTTATTGTATTGAATTCAGCATTGAATTATCTTTAAACTGATATACACTGAAGAGCAATTGAATTAGAGATTCCTGTCTAGTAACGTGTAGCACCACCTTTAGCCCTGATGACGGCGGCGATTCGTCTCGGCATGGACTCGACAAGACACCGGAAGCGTTGGGAAGCCATACGGATCCACGACCCGTGAACAAGCTCCCACAGTTCACGAAGATTTGATGGAGGGGGTCAGAGCCACTAACATCTCTCTCGATGGCATCCCAGATGTGCTCGATGGGATTCAGGTCAGATGACCTGGCTGGCCAAGGAAGCGAGGTCACGTCGGTGGAGTGTTCATCCAACCAATTGGATACAATTCAGGAGCGATGGCACGGTGCATTGTCATATTGCAGGATGAGGTCCCCAGTGGGATATTGAAGACGCACAAACGGGAGCAAATGGTCGTCCAGGATATCCTGGTAACGTTCACCTGTGAGGGAGGATGTCATACGTACCAGGGGTCCCATTTCAGTCCACTTAAACAGTACCCAGACGAGAACACACCCCCACCAGCTTGAAAAGTACCCTGCTGGAAAGAAGGATCCATCGCTTCATGTGGTTTGCGCCGTACTCGTATCTTGCCATCCTTATGTACCAACGTGAATCTCCACTCATCAGTCCAGGCAACATTTTTCCACATGTCTAGGGTCCAGTGGCGATGTTCCCGCGCCCATGCTAATCTTTGCACCTTGTGATGGGCGGTCAGCAGCGGTTCCCTCGTAGGACGATGGTTTCTGTACCCCATAGCGAGGAGATGGTTCTGGATGGTGAGGCTGCTTACACGTTTTTATGCACCAGCGTTAAATTTCCGAGTGATTTCTTGCACTGTGGCCCGTCTATCCGCTGTTACAATGCGAGGTAGCCGACGATGACCCCACTCATCGACACGCTGTTGTCCACGGCAGTTGGCCCTTGCAGGGATGGTTTTACCGGATTCGATATACTCACGGTGCACCCGTGACACAGTGGCTCGTGAAAATCCGAGTGCCTGCACTACTTCCGAGATGGAATGACTCATTCGTCGGGCCCCGACAATTTGCCCACGATCAAATGCGCTTACATCCTTCGTCTTACCCATACTGCGTCCGACTCTTAGTGATTCCTGTCGCATCACTCCTTATATTGTCGGATCGCTGCATACGTCATGTCGTATCCGTTTACAGGGCCGCCCACAGCGCCACATTTGTGTAGCGCCAGCTGTCTCTAATTCAATTGCTCTTCAGTGTATAAACATTTGCATATAGTGAAACATAACGTTTGCTATCAGCCTGCAAAATTGCAAAACATGAAATTTTCAAAAAGTGCCCACAATTTTGGCCACCACTGTAGGTACCATGAATTCGGGGTTCATACTCTATTGTTTTTTGTGTTGGAGCTCTGGCTCACAAGACGATCCAGCCGTCCTGTTTCCTGTTTATGAGATGGCAGCCAGCAGAAGTAAAACTAGCTCAATCAAATGCTGTTATTATCTAGCCTTTATGCACTCCTGTTCGCCTCTACAGTCTAAGTGTGGCCTACTCTTCATTCAAAACCCCAACTGTATTTGTGGTTTGTGTGCTTTGTAAGTTAAGTCTGAAATGTTTGCGAACTTCGACGACATTATTTACGTGTTGATAAAGTCACTTTGTGTCTGTAAGTATTATTGAAATATGTTAACTAAGGTATGTAGTATCTAATAGTAGACATACACTGGTGTTCAAAATTGTATCAGCAACCACAAAAAGTTAGTGAACAGAGAAACCCTATCGTGAAATCACACGTACATGGTACACAAGGATCTGGTTATGTAAATCAGCGCTCGAGCCTCTACGTGATGCACCAGAAATCTTGATTCGTCAGGTCTGGCCACTTTCTTCCAATCTTCCACGGTCCAATCTCGATGACTTTGGTCCCATTTCATGCGTTTTTGGCGATGACGTGCAGTGAGCATGGGGACCCGGCTTGTTCTTTGTCTACGCTGGCCCATGCGCTGCGCAGAAGGCAGCGATAAACTGTGTGCTTTGACACATTGCCCTGATCACCACTGTTGCAGCTGCGGGTGATTTGTCGCACTGTGGCCCTTTCGGTCGCTGTGAACAATACGCGACAGTCTCCGCTCTTTTCTAGCATCAATGAGCTGCGGACGACACATGGCTCGACGATGGTTCGTCATGTGACCATCTGTGCACCACTTTTAATACGTACTTATTACAGCGGCACGAGAACAACCCACAAGCTACGCCGTTTCCGAGATCGTAGTTCCGAGGCACCGTGCCATCACAATTTGTCCTTTATCAAACTCTGATAAATCGGCATCTTCTCCCATTCTGACTCCGAACACTCTACAAACAAAAAAAAAACGGTCCTCGGGTTGTATATATATTGCTCTGTGAACTTTACCTGCGCCACCGTTCGGTCTCCAGGCGCGCTCATTTCTCCAGCTGGAGGTGGTCATAATGTAATGTCTTACCGGTGATTACCTTAATAGTAAAACGAATGTAATGCAGAGAAACATGCCATTTTTCGTAGGAATTTCCCCCATAGATGAGAGAGATTTAGACCTGACTACATACTTCTATTACATATATGTATACGCTTTTGCTCTTTTACACTTAAGTATAAAGAAGGTATATATTGCCCTTGTTTCACAAATATGCAAACAAATACTGCGAACTTCCTTACCTCAGTTGTAAGAACGAATGGCGCCAGAAATTCATGTTGGTCAACGTGTTTTAGTCGCTACAGCCAAGAAAGTAAAAATGTAATTGATTTCAACCATTAAAAAGCAGCCGATTCCACTTCAGACTCTCCTCTTACTTCCTGGATTGTTGGTTTCATCTGCAATTGACTAATGCATCAGGTGGCGGTTCGGCTCTTCCGTTTTATTCAGTGAACTTCGCCATGTGATTTTTTAACAAGCCAATCTTCGGTTGGTGAGACGAAAAGATTTTTTAATTTTTAAAATAAAAAAATAAAAAAATATTTTCGTCTAGCAAAAGAAAGCAAAAAAATGTTTTAAAGATTTGTTTGCTAAACCTTCTAGTACAGAAACCGACAAGCCAGAGCGAGAAATTTTCATTTAACAGATTTAAAAAACCCGGCCTGACACTCGCCAGGCCCGTGTGGGCATCTACTGGTGTCATTCTACAGGTATGTTTTAATCAACCGGATGTGATGCTGTCTCTCAATTGCGGAATGTTCGCTGGAAGAGGATCTCTGATACGAATGGCACCTCAATCTCATCTCACGTTCAATCTGGTACAGCTCAAAGAACTTTACGCAGCACTTTAGTCCTTCGAAGTCACTACCGTATTTCTGGATCCACTGTGTGACAAACCGGACCTTGTGGCATGGCGCATTATTGTGCTCTAAGTAGCCCTCTCCATGTGCAGATACCTGATCTGCAAACGACGCTTAGATACCACGTGGCATCCAAATGCTGTTTCAGAGGTATTACGGGACCCATGGCTTTCAATAAAAACACACCCCAAAAGATTCGTCCGCCTCTACCGTTGTGTACAGTTGATGTTAAGCGCTGGAACCAATCGATTCATGCACCGTATTCTGGCCGGTCCGTCGAAGTGTATAAATCACGTTTCAGTTAATACTGAAAACGTGATTTATTGAACCGAGTGACCTTTTGTCAGTCCTCGTGGGTTCAGTTTTGATGCTTCCGTGCCCACCCCAGACGAAGTTTTCGGATTTTAAGTGAGAAAGTGGTATGTGAAGGGGACATCTGCTGTTATAGCCCATTCCGACAATGTGCGGTACGCTGCACATGCTAAAACTTCTTCTCGATGCTGTATTACTCTGTTACTTGACACAATGAACTTTATCTGTTACCTCGTACAATTCTCTCCAGTCACCATTACCCTCGAATATAGACCAGTCGTATCCGCCCAGAGGAAGATCGCAGACTGCTTGTTTTTTTGTTTCTGCACCACTCATTGAAACCTTCCATGCAGTTGTTCTTGCATAGCCGAAAAGATTTGCCGTTTGCCGTTTCTGAGATGCTAGCATCTGCCCGCCTAGCATCCACTGGGATGCCTCTTTCAAGGTCGCTTAAATCACGAGTCTTGTGTATATTCTGCTAGCTGCGTTTAGTGCACTGATGGATCTTTTGCAGGGAGCTGTTTATAAAGCATCTCAACGTCATAGATGCGTACGTAAGTGAGGACCGCGCATGTTGGTTATTCCTAATGTAATTTGCAACTTCAGTGTAGATTTGCGTTCACAGAAAGGCATTTTTAAATGTTCAAGGATTTTTAGGGCTCGCAAAGGAACCAACTAAGCGCTATAAAACCATGACTTCGCTTCTGGATCAAGGACTCATTCAAGTAGATCCCTAGTCTAACTGCTGTCCTCTGACCGTTCGTCCAAGTGTTCTGGCGCTCGAGTGCCAGTGGGTGGCGCGTCTGTCTTACCGTACTGGTTCTATATCATCCATTTGACCAGTGACCCTAAATTAGAGATAGGCGACTGTTTTTATCCCTTAGTGTTGTTTACAGTCGACATTAAAACCAGAAATAAATACAGAACAAAAAATCACTCAGCCTGCCTGAAATTGTCCTTACAGATCGAATGAGAATTCTTAACAGGCAGCAAAATTTTATACATATTCAATAAGACTTTCTTTTTTCTTTCTTATTTTTTGAATGTTACTGTAAACTATACTTTGGATTAAATGAATTTACAAAGTTTAAAGTTGGCTTTATACCGATGAAGTGTTAATGAAGGAAGCATGAAAAGCAAAAATTCGTACAAAAAAGTACTTCATATTGAAACCTAAATCTGTGGAATGAAACAGCGCCAACGCAGTAATTAAGTAATATCAATTAGAGTAAGTCATGTATCAACAATATGCAATGGTTAATTTGGGAAACGTGGATTCCGTTCGCAATGAATAATGAATACTCAACGTGTCATTAAGAACTCTTAGTACATTGTGAAACAAAGAAATGAAGAAGAAAAACTAATTCATACATGAAAATAAATAAGTTGTTCATATGCCCTCAAGTCATTAATACTAAGATAACGATTGCGAAACGAAGACCGTTAGGTGAAGTTTCAAGTTTGACGCTTATGATTTTCCTTCTTATTCGAGGTTTAACAGCAACCACACCACCCCAGCGGTGCAGTGGTCTCATTGATGGCTTCTGATCTTTCTTCCAAGAACGACATCAACAACTCGTTAAATGCCACATAGAATCTAGGCTCTTTTGAAGACCAGGGGTGGCCCAGCATGTTATAGGTAGTCTCTCAAATAACACTGGGAAACAAAGTTTTACAAAAGTCTTGCCGCCAAGATTAAATTAATAATTTATTATAGATTTCAAGGTACTGAACACGAATATGAAAATGAAAGTGCAAAATTAGCTACGGTTTGTGAGAAATCTGAAATAGCTTCTTATACGCGCTATGATTACTTCTACATTAACTTCCATGACCTCTAAATAAATTTCCATGTTTAGTTGTTGTTTTTCTATGTAAATTTCAGTTCATTCTCTTTCAGCGTTTTCAACCTTAACGTTATACCTTCTTGCTCACGGAATAAAGTTGGCAACAATTCTGAGGTCAGAGAGCGTGATGTATGCATGTGTTAGATATGAACGAGAGATATACACTGAGTGGCCACTTTATTATGACCACCCCTTCAGTACTTCGTTGGGCCACATTTTGTCTTTAATACTGCGTTGATTCTTCGTAGCATGGATTCCACGAGATGTTGATAGGTGGTTTGTGGAATCTGAGACCATGCTTGATGAATAGCACTTTCCAGGAGTGTGAGTTTGTAGGGTTGTGGATCCAGCTGTCTGATGGCTCGTTCAAATTAATTCCCCAAATTCTCAATAGGGTTGAGATCTGGAGATTGTGGGGGCCACCTGAGCTAAGTAAACTCATCGGCATGTTCCTGAAACCAATCCTGTTCAATACCAGCACTATGGCATAACGCATTATCTTTTTGAAAGTAGCCATCGCCATTGGGATAAACCATCCACATGACAGGATGCACTTGGTCCGCAACGATGTTTAGATATGATGTGCCAGTCAGACGTTGATCAACATTAATTAATTGTGCCAGTCAGACGTTGATCAACATTACCCAAACCATAACGTTGCCTCCACCAGCTTGAAGGGTTATAGAAATGCATTTGGGGTCCATGCTTTCGTGCTGTTTCATCCAAATTCTCACTCTGCCATCGGCATGGTGCAACTGAAAACGTGATTCACCGAACCACATAATTTGTTTCCAATTATCGACTGTCCAATCCTTGTGCTCCTGTGTGAACTGGAGACGTTTTCTCTTGTTAACTGCAGACAGCAAAGGTGTTCGAACAGGCCTTCCGCTTTCATATCCCATCCGATGCAGTGTACAGTGAACAGTGCGTGCAGAGATCATTTGAGGGGATCCTTGATTAAGATGGTCTGTAATTTGCTGCACTGTTGCCCTTCTGTTGTCTGTTACCAGTCTGGACACTCTCCGTTCCGCCCCTGCAGTCACTAGTCGATGACGTTATTTGCTCAAAACTGTCTGGTCGTCAAAATAAAGTGGCGACTCAGTGTATAGTATAATGTTGAAGCAGCAGCCAAAGAGGTGGTAGATGAAGCTGTATTAGACTGAAACTATGTTTACTTGAAGTCTACGTATTCGAGTTGTGTTTTTATGTATTTAGTGTTTGGAGTCATTAACTTTTCTGCTTACTAACTTACGTTAATCAGTGTTGAAAGATTGGTACTATTGTGATTTGTTTCTCACGTATTTTTGAATGTCCGAATAACGTACTTACACGGTGTTGATGGAATAAAAAAAAGGTGAACAGTAAGTAAGTCTTTCTGAAACCTTATTTGAGTGACTTTGTTTCACTTAGAGAGAGTTTGTGTGTAAATAAGAAGAGGTAGTATTCCCAAAATCTAAAGTAGTGTTCTCAAGCCCACAAATAGTAAAGAATGTTACAATGCTTACTACGTGTATCGCTTCTACGTCCGACGTCGCTTTGCCTGTCGCTTGTATAGCTGCTTAGGATCATCGGTAGTGATTGCCCAACAGTAGTCAGCCAACACAGAAGTGGATTACTTTCTCTGGTATCCTTTCTCCGTCGTTGCAATTTCATGATGGAAACGTCCACCGTGCTCGTCACTAACCATGCCACAGTTTTCAGGGAAAAAATCCAATTTGGAATGGAGCAATTGTATCGTTCGGGACATATTGCAGCCAAGTATGTGACACATAGACGACATGTCCTCAAACAGTTCCTTGTAGTTTTCTGCCCTGCCATTTTCGAGGAAGTTAGCTGACACCAAACGATACGGGTCCCAAGCTTTTTTCTCATCACCCAGTAGCAGGTTGTCGAACATCTCGTCAGAGAACATATAACGAAGTGAATTTCTCCGTCATTTCTGTCCACGCCAGGATTCGAACCCGGATCCCCTCATTCCGGAATAAGTCACTCTACCAGTTGAGCTACGCGGACATTTTATTCTGATTCCCATCTGCCTTTATGTCGTGTGCGTCCTTCTGGCAGGTACGTCACATCTCCTGGTACGTTACATCATCTCCCCCTTATTTTTTTTTTTTCTGAAGTGCTGGAGAAGGGATTCTTTTTTTTTCCTATCTCGCGGTGTGGAAATAACATCACACCATTGCGAGATTTTTGAACGGTCGGGTCATCCGGATAGTTTGGGCGCCATTATAACGAAGTAAATTTCTCCGTCATTTCTGGTCTACGCCGGGATTCGAACCCGAGTCCGCTTATTCCGGAACAAGTTGCTCTACCAATTGAGCTACGCGGACAATTTATTCTGATTCCTATCTGCCTTTATGTCGTGTGCGTCCTTCTGGCAGGTACGTCACATCTCCTGGTACGTTACAAACAGCCTTCGGATCTTAGGGCCCACAAAATACTTCCTCTTTAATTTTAGCTTCGCTGAGTCGAGGGAAGAATTTGTCAGCAAGGTACTTGAAGGCTGATTTATTCTAGACGATAACTTTTACGAAGTATTATATTTTATCAGACCGAGTTTGATGTGTAGCGAAAGTAGCAAATTTTTTTACGTTTCTGCTAGTGCTGGGTGTTCCACAGTCTTCTTTCTCTCCGATCTTCAGAGATTTCCTCGCAGGCTAGTCTCTCTTCACATAGTGCAACTTTCTTGCTCCGCTGTCCTATTCACACAAAAACAGCAGTCCTTCGTATATCACAGCTGCAGACCCATCAATACAGACCCTACTTTCAAGTCGCCACAGAGATGCCAGCCGTACTTGCTGTGTTGAAGACAGTCCAACAGCTGTTTTGTGTTTTCGTTGGTTTCTTTCGTGTAGACAGCGTGCTCGACTGGAACAGACGGAAGCTGGTTTCCATTATGCAGCAATACCGCCTTCAGACTCAATTTCGACGAGTCTATGAATTGCCATTCATGCGGGTTATGTTTGAATCGAAGAGCATTCATCAGGCCATCTACATCGTAGCAGAACACCAGGTCATATTCCTTTCGGAAATATGGCGCAAACTGCTCATGACGAGTGCGAAACGAAGTCACTCGGTCATTTTCCTTTAGAAGATCCCATTGTACAAGTCTTGATCCCAGTAACTCCGTTTTGGCCTTGGACAGCTCCAGATCGTGAACAAGATCATTCAGTTCTTCTCGTGTGAGAATATGTGGCGCAGATGAAGCACAGTGGCCGACTTATGGATCATCATTAGACGCCGAAGGCTCAGGAAAACATGACATTAGTTCGCCTCCGTCCTTATCGTTCTCTGAATGGGTGGAAAGTTCTTTCAGAGGCTCGGGAACGGAAAGTTTTTCGCCATGCGGAACAGGTTGGATAGTAGGCGACATATTCGGATATGCTATTGTCCACTTATTTTCTTTTTCCTCGTGATGGCTCCCAAAACAGTTGGTACCATGCAGAAGTAGCAGTCATTTGCATGAATGCTTGGCTCCCTCTAATTCAGGAACAGGAAACCGCATCGACACTTTACCGCCTTTCAGCCACTTAGGAAGATTTCTAGCACACGTACCGTAGCATATGTGTGGGGCCCATGCATTATCCTGGTCCCCGGACAAGCCGTGGGCCCCGGTGATGTCATGACTCAACAGCATTGCATCAGATAATGATGCGATAGCTCCTGGGGTGCCGTGTATGATGGGCTGATGCAATATGATGCAATATGTTGCTGACTGAGTCTATCCTAAACAAGAGCCAATCGATAGATTGTATTGTCCTTTTTGTGTTCAGCGCATTGAAATTAGTAAATATTCTTTATTTTGTTTTCAGAGGTAAATTGTACGTTGTCCAGTGTAATTTGCTACTTCAGTGCATATTAGTTTTATAAGGATTTCTATTTTTAACAGTCAGAATAAGTCAAACAATGGAGATGGCGTGGACATGTGGACCTGATAGGGGATGACTGTGGACCTGATAGGGGATGACTGGCTGCGGGTACGAAATCCCATGCCACTTGGAAAAAAATCCACAGGAAAACCATATAAACGTAAAGAAGATAATGTTCAAAAAGGCTTAAAAGAACGGGGAATCCTGCACTGGACAAAGAAGAAGTAGGGTAGAGTAAAATAGAAGTTAGTACCAGGTACGTGTGTTTAAGTTAGAATCCCAAGTAAGATATGACTGTTTGGGTCGTACTTACGCCGTTGGTTTACTCACTTCTATGGAATCAGTGGCCCTAAAGGAATGAATGGAAACTCCTGTACACAGAAATTCTTAGCGGTTATTAAACTGAATTGTACGCAAACAATGGCTTTCATCTATGGACAGAATAGAACCGATTTTCCACCACAGTACGTTGATTATGACACCTTAGGTCTGAATGATGCTTATATTTCCAGTTAATAATTTCTGAGCTTCTTTATACTTGATATTAAAACTGATGATTTTCCGTTATGAAAAGGGTACTGAAAGTCAGCTTTATCAAGGGGTAGCCTTCGCTAGGGTACTTTGAATAAATTTTCTTCTTGGCATACGTCTCATTTCAGAGGAGCTCAATGATTACAATGATTACACTTTGAATAAATGATTACACTTTGAATAAATTTTCTTCTTGGCATACGTCTCATTTCAGAGGAGCTCAATGATTACAATGATTACACTTTGAATAAATGATTACACTTTGAATAAATTTTCTTCTTGGCATACGTCTCATTTCAGAGGAGCTCAATGATTACAATGATTACACTTTGAATAAATGATTACACTTTTAATAAATTTTCTTCTTGGCATACGTCTCATTTCAGAGGAGCTCAATGATTACAATGATTACACTTTGAATAAATGATTACACTTTGAATAAATTTTCTTCTTGGCATACGTCTCCTTTCAGAGGAGCTTAATGATTACAATGATTACACTTTGAATAAATGATTACACATTGAATAAATTTTCTTCTTGGCATACGTCTCATTTCAGAGGAGCTCAATGATTACAATGATTACACTTTGAATAAATGATTACACTTTGAATAAATTTTCTTCTTGGCACACGTCTCATTTCAGAGGAGCTCAATGACTACAAGTATATCTAAGATTGGAATGAGTCGGTCATCTCTAATTTGAGGAATCGCCTTCCAGGGAAATCAAATAATCATTACAACAAGTATAAACTAAGGATCTGTGTTTATTCCGGGATTCCAGCCATGATTCTGAAGTACGGAGATCTAAACGTCGATGCCCTGGACATCTCGACCGTCCGCAGACTTTTGTCCTTTAGTCACTTAAAACGCATTTTCGCATTGGAAAGGGGATCTAATGTTAAACATTCTCCGAATGATTTGGGTAGATGCTATCTCAGTTTCTGTCGCTTGTCAGCGCAATTTTTACCAGTTCTCGTAGAATAATTCTGACGGTACTTCTTCGATAAACAAATAAATAAAACGTTTTTTGTTAGAGTCATATATTGTGAAAATGTATCGTTAATGAACTCCCTTAGAAATTTTCAAAAAGATATGTGATATTCTGTGATTAAATTTTGCTCACAAGCATCTGATAATATACGTTACACATAATTATAAAACAATTCCTAAGATACCTACCGCATAATATTTTCCCTTTTAAATGCTTTATCATGCAGTCTGTATCAAAAAATAAAGAAAAAATAAAAATGTCCTTATTTGAATATTTTATCAGGAAAATGTCTGCTGCTAACAGTTGTGCATCGACTTTACAAAAAAGTCCTTTTAATGAAAATGTTAATTTGCGCATCTCAACTTTACTAAGAGCCATTCACTCGTTTTAAAAATCTGTTCATCACAGTGAAACAATCTGATGTGAAAAAAGGAAAGGAATAGTCTTAAGAACAGAAACTTTCACTCATGAAGGGCTGGTAAACACAGCCACAATGGATGCTAAATGGAGGTTTAATGTCCTTGGTACTTAAGCCCTCTTCCTCTTAAAAGGAACTGGGGAACTGGAGGGCTTGACAAACACGGCACAACGGGGCTGTCTTCTCAAAGGGACTTGTTAATTTCTTCAACGTCACTTACCTCCGATTGAATAGCAGGCAAAGTTTGCAGTTATTCTGAGTTTTAGATTTAGTTTTGTTATTTTACCTTTTGTGGTCTGTTTGAAAAGGAAAAAGATAACTAAATGGTCTAGAAATAACTTTAGAGCTCAATCCTTTCAAAGAATTTGATAACGTAAGAATTGTTTTAACACGTAGCATTTTTTTTAAGTTAGAGATAATTAATCATCAAGGATGCAAAACACAGCATTATAATAAATCTTGTTTTCATATAAAATAAAATGCAAACATGGAACAGTGTCTTCAGAAGTAGCTTGCTTGCTTTAAATTTAAATAAGTGAAGATACAGTATTCAGGGAAAACATAATCCCGTTAAAAATTCCTAACTTTTTAATACTGCAGAAATGAATAGTCTGGTACAGCAAATCATGCTGCCTGTAATTAAAAAGACATAGAACGGTTATTCGGTGATACCATCTGTTGCAGCCCACAAGTAAATTTCGAATGGTTTGCGGGACAAGGTCTGACGACCGGTGGAAGCTGTGCCCATAAAAGTACGTTAAAATGCATAAAAATACGCCACTGTACACCTAGGAGAAATTAACTAAAGGAAATCAGTGAGAGTCGGGATTTTTATCTGTACTGCATCGAGATGTTTTAGGATTGATTTAGTGCACTGTCCCGGATATTTGAGCAACATACTAGATTGGACAAAGTATTAGTCTTTTTGATAAATTGCGTAAATTTGTTCAAAAAAATGTATAACGTATCTTCCTAAAGGAAAACTAGCTTTTTGAAACATATTTATGAATGAAAGGAATCAGACCGTACTACGGTGTTGTTGTTTCTTTTTCTCAGTCTAAAACACCGTGACGCGATGTTTTAGTCTCAGAAAAAGAAACAGAACGAGAAGAACAAAGGAAATATTCCTTGCATTTGCAATTATGCCTCAGCAGAAAGTTTCAAAGAAACACGAAAATGATTTTCAAAAAGGGGGTAACTCTACTATTGTTATACGACATAAACAAGTCTCAGATATTAATGATGAAATTCATTTTCAGATCTAATGACTGATCTTAATAACCTAAAAGAATTTCTTTTCACAGAAAAGTTATATCTACTGCCCTTCATGTGGCAAAATCTTCAAGAGACTTAGCCTGCCGTTTGGCATCGATCATCGAACTCGCCGAGCAGATCAATGCATTTCCAAGAAACTCAATATAACGGCCGCACTAATGGACTTAAATCTGGAAATACCGGTTTTGATTCCTGCTCCAGGACGATCTCTGTAACGAATGGATCTCTCAATGTTGCCCCACAGGTGTTGAATTGGGTTAAGATCTCGAGACTTGATATGCTATTTCAGCATTTCAAAGTCACTGCTGTGCTCCTGGAATCACTGTATGAAGATCAGAGCCTTGTAGCATGGTACACTATTCTGCTAGAAGTAGCCCTTTCCATCAGAAAACACCATGCCCATGTACAGGAGTACCTGGTCCGCAATGATGTTAAGATATCTCCTGGCATCCAAACGCTTTTGGATGCCAGGAATGTTCAATTGGGTAAGATTGATTATAGGTAATAACAATGATGCGTGTGACGATAAGCATATGATGATGATTCGTCCTGATGATGCCGAGCCAATAGCTCTGCGAAACTATAGTCGATATATAATAAACCTTTGATTGTGGTAAACGTTGGTATTTTTATTTTATATGATGCAAATTTGTCCAGCTGGACAACTAGAAGACATATTTAAATTACTTCTCTTGCATTCATCGAGACGATGTTAAAAAGTCTTTGAATACCACATGTCTGACGAAACAGAGAAGTAAACATATGCTATCATGGGAAATAAGTTTTTACAAAAAATGTAAAATGCGTAAAAAAATGTAGTTGTTTTTACAGCTATCTTGAGCAAGTTTTACTTGTATCTTTCGTTTCTTTGCCTTTGAAGTCAGAGTTTTAAAATTGTGAGAAATTCACAGGCTGTCTATTAGACAGAACTGTGCATGACAGCAAAAGGGTTCAATATTTCTATCACAGTGCTCACTATTTAAAGAAGACTGCTTTCAGCCAGACTTTTGAAAATGTAGATGTCGCGAAAAATGCAAAACAAATTTCCTCCAAGTAATTAAAGCGCCGCTAATTGGAATGAACACCAAAATACTATAACTCAGCGCTCACATTGTGGCTGGTTTGGAAAAATGAAATAAATTTGTGAATTTGCCCCTAAGAAGTGATGTCGTACGTGGAGACTAACGGAAAAAATGAAACTACAAACACGCTGGTTTTACGAAGAAACGAACCAAAAAAAGGAAGAAAAAAAACAGGGATCCCACCACAGTTTAGAATACGATAATCACGTCTTTTAATATACCTTTTGAAGCCTGGAATGCTAAAGGT
This sequence comes from Macrothele yani, assembly GCA_039090855.1. NCBI lineage: Eukaryota > Metazoa > Arthropoda > Arachnida > Araneae > Macrothelidae > Macrothele > Macrothele yani. The sequence continues at coordinate 2,560,514 of CM077012.1, forward strand.
ACTTAAACATATTCTAAAACGTGAAATTGCTAATTTTCTAAACCATGCGTTTTCTAGGCAATATGTGAATAACTTTTTCATGTTTTCTGATGTCGGTTGTAAAAATTGTTCTAATCGAACTTGAAGTAGAGGAGATAACGTATTGAATGTAACGAATGCGTAAAACAATCGACTGAAAAATTTTCATGAGAAATATCTGAAAAATTTAAGGACAACGATGATGGAGGACGCAGATGCATGAAGAAGATATGAACTTTTCAATCCGATGAATCAGTGCAGTGTGACATACCTACCCCAGAGGAGACGCAAATGTCAAAATGGCAAGTTGCAGCGATAAGGCTTAGTCGGTATATATCAAGTGTTAGAATATCCGACTCTGGACGAGGAAGATGGGTTTTCGGAATCCACCTCCGGCGAATTCGAGCTTTTTTCGCTATAGCAGAGATACATACACGGTCGAGTCACATTACTGTGACCACCAGCTAATATCCAGAATAACCGCCGTGTGCAGCGCGGACAGCAGCTAGACGGGCTGAGAGTGACTCAGTAAAGTGCTGGAAAATGTTCACGGGTGTGTGGAACCATACTGACTGCAGTGCATCTTACAGCTGCTGGAGGGTGCGTGGTGGAGGATCCATAGAGCGAACAACACAATCGAGGTGATCCCACAGATGCTGAATTGGGTGTAAATATGGGGAATTAGGAGGCCAGGAAAATACCTTGAAGTCTTCATCGTGCTTTTCCAACCACTCTCGGACATTTCTAGCTGTGTGATACGTCGCAATGTCCTTCTGAAAGATCCCATTCGCCCCAGGGAAGACAATCAGCATGTATGGGTGTAGGTGGTCTGCAAGGATATATTCATAACGAATTCGATCCATAGTGCCAGGACCCAGAGAATGCCACGAAAACATTCCCCAGACCAAAACGCTGACCCCAGTAGCTTGTGTTCTGCCAGGAATGGTTGAAGGGTGTTTGTTCTCCGATGTTCCTCGAATTATACGCCAACGTCCATCCGTTCTATGAAGCAGAAAACGTGACTCATCGGAGAAGGCAATCATTTGGCAATCAGCGAAGGTCCAATTCCAATGCTGCCGTGCAAATGTAAACCTTTTCTGCCGATGCACCTTCGTTAGCATAGATGCAGTAACCATCCCTCTGCATCGGAGCCCCATATGTAGCAGGGTTCGCTGAACTGTCATTTTAGACACACTTCCGGTAGCCCCCTGGTTCATTCGGGCAGTGGGTTGCTCCACTGTAGCATGTCGATCGGCCGTCACGCACCTTCGAAGCCGACGTTCACCTCTCGCATCAATGGCACGTGGTGCTCCGAAGTTTCCACATCGCTTATTCGCAATGGTACCATTTCTCCAGTCACGATACCTTTTAACCACAACAGCACTCGAACAGTTCACAAACTGCGCGTTTTCAGAAATACTGCCACCCTTGGCCCGAAAGCCGATAATCATCCCTCTTAACAAATCTGACAAATCGCTCCTTTTGTCCGTGACAGCAACGAGTGATATAATTTTAGATTGCCTACTGCACATCTTATGTGCCCTCCAAGCCAGCTCATGACACATTCCTTGTTTCATTGGCTACGCGCTGATGACGTCAAAAGTAGGAGATGGTCACAATAATGTGACTCGACTGTGTATACTGGTACCCTCTTTATCGCCGAGTAATATTGAATTTAGTTGCATCTAGCCAAGGTTAAACGTATTTTTCGAATCTTTGTTGTTGAAATTGTGATATCCCTTAAATAATAATCCAGTTATGTAGTTCATCGATCCATCCATCTGTCTCTTCCGCCCATGGCGGGTCGAGGCCCGCATAGACGACTATGCGCCCTTGATGGTTATTGGCAAATTAGTGTATCCGGCTTGCCATTCCTCTGCTGCATACGGATAAGGGACAAAGTGCGTCCGGGGCTGACTTCACAGGGAACCATCTACACAATGGCGTCCCCAACCCCAAGGAACAAGCGGAAAACCCCGGAAAAACTGCAGACTAGATAGCCGAAAGGACGGGATTTGAACACCCGTCAGAAACGGCTGCCTCCCGAACAGAATTATATAGTACATGGGCGAAAAGTTTGCTTAGGAAATAACGCATCAAAAATTGTGATCGCAGCTGCGGTTATCGGATGCGGAAAGGAATGAATTTGAACAAAGGCACCGTCAGCGATGCAAATGCGCACTTACACCTTCTCTCAAAAATGAACATGTGTTAAACCCACCGGATAATCTGTGCACAGAACAACGTACGAACTTCATGGGAAAATGTTGTAATACTCTACCTGGGCAACGCAAAAGGATTTTTTTCAGTCTGGATTTTGAAAGCACAGGTATTGTAACAACTGCAGCGGTTTTCTTTAGTTTAGTACGAAATGTATATCTTCGAATGTTTTACGTTTTGCCGGCCACACTGTGAATAATAAAAATTCAAAACTGCCAAAATCATCATTCTCATGTTTAGCACTGTCTGATGCGGAATTTGTGAAGTTCGTGAAATATCGTGCGTGGAGACGGGAATACAAACTGACAGCGATAGTCAAGATAATCATGCATTTTTTTAAAGACATACTGAAACATAAAAGAGTATAAGCTGTTCGTGTTAAAAAGAGTATGAGCTGTAAAAAAGTCTGAAAATCTTGCAGCGTATTGAAGAACCATGGTGCAAATTATCGAAATAAATTATAAAAACTGAATACTAATGATCGAAAATCTCAAGATAAAGTTAAGAAGCTATGGTATGAATTAAAAAGTTTTCTTTCTTTGTGGAGCCCTTGTATCCTGAGAAGTTCATTCCGATATCCAGTAAAGTCGCTCTGAAGTACCTTCTCATGATTACGTGGTCAGCACACTCCATCTGGCTGATCAGTCGTAAACGGAGGGGAAAAGGCATTTCAAGGAGTGAGAGAGCTTTACTGAGCACACTTTGGAAGTACATATATTCCTAAGTAGCAGGGACATAGATCTTCCATTTACGAGTAGCCCTTCGGGTTTTTATTCTTTTAAGCTTCTGCCTTTCTTACTCGTGAGTACTTCTCCAAGCAAAGTAAAAAGCGATGTAATGGGAATGTGTACACATCATTTAAAATACCGAAACCCTCTCCGTACGACATTTAGTTTCCTGGACTAGTAACACACACACACACACTATAGTATAGAAAATAATTTCATTTTATCAGTGAACACTATTAGATCGACTTCTCGTAATACATCATTAGCTTCGCACTTGAATCCTGCACTTTTTGAAAATTGTTTTCCCTACTCAATTCTGCTGTGCAACCTAGCGTTTCTTAAATTATTATCCTTTCTTTTTCTCCGCAAAAAATCATATCTTACCTTGGGGCTGCCTCAGTTCACCTTCCTTGTAATCTGTATAATGTACTTTTATCATACATGCGGTGTCCTTAGAATTTGTGTTCGCATCAGAGCAAGCTGCTTTTGAAGACCTTTACTGAAATCTCTGAAAATGTGGGAGTTGTCCTATAATCTTCTCACTTCGGAGGCATCTTTTCTGGTGACACCAGACACCTACCTCATCATCTTTACTTTTGAGGCATCTTTTCTGGTGACACCAGACACCTACCTCATCATCTTTACTTTTGAGGCATCTTTTCTGGTGACACCAGACACCTACCTCATCATCTTTAATTTTGCAACGGTTTTCTTCATAAGTTCCGTCATTTTGGCGAAGTATCTTTCGCAGTGGTGTTAATCATATCCGGCTGCTGTTTTCTTTCACAGATTGAAAATACCACGAGTTAGTTGAATGATAGGACTTAGAGTGCTATCTCATATCACTTTCTTTAAATTCTCTTTCATGCCATAGGTGCATCCTGTTTCTTCCTCTTCTCAGTTGGGAAGCATCTTTATGCCCATAACTCAAAGTGCAACATATTCTTTGTTCCATTTGAATACATATTCATACCAAGAAAATCTTGCTTCTTGAGCGTTCGTCGAAAAGGAAACCTGCTTCACTTTAGGTTTGGTTCTTATCATCTCATTCGTAGTACAATGCTTTCTGCTGACCCTTTCTGTATACTACAGTATCTTCATTTCTGCAAAGTTTATATTAGAACCACATAGTGATGACTCAAAACGTTATTGAGCCCGGTTGACTTTCCAACCGTAAACGCTAACCTCTTTGACAGCAAATAAAATGAACTGGACTTCAATATTTGCTCATTCCTGGGACGGTTGCACGCTGGTGTGAGCTCCCGTGAGTGGTCTGTCTGTGCGATCTTTTCGACGTTCGTCGGCTGCGTATTTTGTTCTGAGATTACATAGTTTCTGGGTTACCAGTGTATCCGAATCAGTCCGGTTAGGGGATCCTTTAGTTGCTAAGCTTTTTTCAAAGCTCAATTAAAATTTTCCCGAATCCACTTCTTTCCGTTTCAGCTACCAGCTCACCGTAAAAATTTCAAGGATTGACAACACTGATGTTGTAGAGCAACAGCCTGACGCCAAGAAAAGAGATGTTTCCCCATTCCTTATTCCTTTCCACTGGAATTCGACAGTCAACTGAGAAGCCGGGTCCAAGAAGATCCACAGAAGAATTAGAAATCTTCCTCCGGAATTATGTAATAGTATCCAGAAAAGAACCAGAAGAACAAGAAGAAGACTGGTAAGTGAAAAGATTTTGTCCTCTGTGCCCGAGGACATTGGAGGCACGTCATCTGACTCACATACAGATGACTCTTCTTGCATGTCTGCGCCAATTCCAGACATGATATCTGCGACATTTCCAGATATCTTTTTAGAAAAACCTGAGACAATACCAGGCAACTTTACCCAAGAGGAAGGTTTTATAGAAAATAGACCTGAGACGGCTTCAGCGTCAGGCTATTGCAAGGAAATTGGTGTGAATCTGCGTCAATCTGCTGAAACAAAAGGTCCTTTTCGGGGCCAGGTAATTTTTTCAAGAAGGAATTTGCCATATCTGCTACGCAGTTGAAGGAAACTCAGTTTTTACAGACATGTACACAAATTCACACAAGTAAAGGTAAACTTTACATATGAAAAGAAAAAATTGAAACTCTAGAAAGTTTCAAAAATTTTGAAGAAAATGCACAAAAAACAAATGTGCACAATAAGGATCAACCTCAAACATTGCAAGGGAGCCAGATAAGCTCAAAACTAAAAGATGCTATTAATGACACAGAATTAATGAAAAAAGATACAAATAAATACCTTCACGATATTAATTTATTACACAGAGGTAAAAGAAATTGTAACTAAAAGCAATTTACAGAATTCTGTGCTAGAACAAAGAATTGAAAAACATCGCATGAATTTCCAAACCATCAATGTGGTGTAGAAAATGAATGCTGAAGTAGAAAAATACTTAGGTGATAATGCTAGTCAACGCAAGAAAATGCGTACTCAAGAAAAAACCAGAAATAAATTAGGAAAGAATCTAAATTTTCCTACTGTAAAAAAAAACAAATTATTTCACTGGAAGGCTTAGCAAAGAAATTAAAGAGGTAGAAAAAATGCCTGCTATGAAAATGCTCTTTTGCACAATACTGATCACATTACAGATACTAGCACTCAAACTGAACTGCCTCCATTAAATACTAATAAAACCACTGTGCAATCCTAATCTGGAAAACAACCTCACTGAAAGAGAAAGCATACAAGCTCAAAACGTAGAAAGCCGTGACGAAATAAAGAGAGATATGGAAGTATTCTTCACACGTGTGAAGCAAATTGCAGAAAGCAATGAAGAACAACGAGTAAGGGGGTGTATTCTTCACACGTGTGAATAATAAGTTATCCAATGAGCTGAGCAACAAGCCGTGCGAAAGCAGTTCTAATCAAGAAAATACTAATGGAATAAATAATATACAACCTCTTTCAAATAAAATGGGCTTATTAATTAAAAAAACCAAGGAAACCACCCTGGAAGCAAATTTTAAGAAAACCAAAAAACGGGTGAAATTCTTAAAAAAATTGATGGTGATGGAATGCAGTCCATCAATGAGATAGCAGAATTAGCCGCTAAAATTGCCAAAAATGCGAAAATGCTTAATATTAATGCTGCTACTGATGCCCAAGCGTGTAGTAACGTTAACAACATCAATTTTCAAAAAGAATTAAACAACACTAAGGATACTCCTGAAAATCAATACAACAGCATAAAAAAAATGAGGCGAAAGCAAAAGGCTCTTTTAAGGGCACCTCATTTTTCTGAGAAAGAAATTATGCTGACTGAAAAAAATGTTCTTAATATTCTAATTTGGAATGCACAGGGTATCAAAAGACAGCATAGAAAATTCATAGCCTACTTAAACTATAAAAAGATTGACATTGCGTTAATTAATGAGTCTTCGCAAGCCCTGCTTTCGCAGGGCTTGTTGCCAGTACTCATTCAGAGTTAAATTCAAAATTCCCAACTATAAGGTTTATAGGAAAGATAAAACCACCAAAAGTGGTGGAATTCTGATTGTTGTTAAAGAAAGTCTACAGCAAAGTGAAGCACCATGCAACACAGAGGATGGCATGGAAGAGCACTCAGTAATTATTAAAACTAAAAATAACCCAATTAAATTTACTGCCATTTACAATCATCCTAATCACACTATTACCAGAGAAGCTCTATAAATAATCTATTTGAAGAAGATGTTCCCACTCTTATAGCGGGAGATTTTAACAGTACAGACCGCTATTGTTACTGTCCCATAGCTAATAAAAGCGGAAACAATATTTTCAGATATCTCTTAAATAAAAACATTGATTTGGGGGAACCATCTGAACCCACCAGAGCGGCGTTAAGAGGAACTAGCAATGTACTAGATTTTGCGCTCTTTAAGAATAATATTTTTTACTATGAGATCTACACCGCAGCAGCGCTCTCCTCTGACCACAATCCCGTTCAGCTTAAGCTTTTCTCTGATAAAACTGTGACGGTACCACTCAGAATGGTCACTACTGAAAGCAGTTTGAAGAAAAAATTAAGTTAGTTCCACCTCCTGAAATTGGAGACTGCAAAAGCAAAAAAGAAATCGATAATGCTATTGAACTCTTTAACCGTGGCATTAAAAAAGTTATGGAAGAATGTCAAACTCCTACTAAAGAAAAAACAATCCGTACTATTTACCTAAAGAAATTTTGGATAATATTAAGGGAAAAAATAGATACAGAAGCAAATGGCAAAGAACAAGAAATAAAATGTTCTACGACTTTTATTGCTCTCTGAACAGACAAATTAAAAGAGAAATTAGAAAATTTGAAAACCGCTCATGGGGGATGTCTTAGGGGAAGCGCATATTTAATCTTCTGAAGACTCGGAAAAAAATAAAAGTACCCTCTGGAACCTTACGTCGAGTTTGCAAAATAAAAATATAAAATTAATCCCGCCATTCCAAGAAGAAGATGGGACGTTGGCAGGAATCGACGAGGCAAAAGCGGAAATATTTGCAAACTTGCTCGTAAAACAGTTTAAAATAAATGATATCCCTGACACTGATGTAGTCCTTAAATTGCAAAAGACTATTGATACTTATTTTAAGCATGCTGAGGTTGTTGAAAATTCTAGAGTGATCGCACAAAGTGCACAACTCTATGAAGAATTTACTAGTAAAAAACACCTGTTATGACATACCCATCTAAAATTAATCAGAAAGGTGTTAAAAATACATAAGCGACATAGAAAGCATAAGCGCAAAGTGACAAACACTACGACCTCTCTTAGGACCGCAAACCCCTTCGCAAGCAGCAGAAGTCGGACAGCACCTGGACTCTAATAAAAACAATTATTAAAAATCGGCCGTTTTAAGAGCCCAAAGAAATTTGTTTCTCCTGACTTTTAAAAACCACTTCCTATTAATGACAGAGAAGTAAGGTTTCATATTAACAAACTCAGGAATAAAAAGACACCTGGTAAAGATGGCATTAATAAAAAAATCATGAAAAAATTACCGGATGAATATGTGCAAACCCTTACAAAAATTTACAATAAAGCTATTGAATTAAATTACTTCCCAGATGAGTGGAAGTCTGCAGAGGTAATTTTACTTCCCACGCCCGTTAAAAACCCGGCTATACCAGAAAATCATAGACCTATTTCGTTGCTCCCAACTATAGAAAACATTTTTGGAAAAAATATTCTTATTAGAATGCAACAATTCTGTGAAGAATACCCAGTTATTCCATTTATACAAGGAGGTTTTCGTGGATAAACACTCCACGGTGCATCAGCTCTCTAGAGTAACTGAACAATGTGCAAAAGGAATAATTAAAAAAGAACACACAGCAGCCATATTTTTGGATGTTGCTAAAGCGTTCGATAAATGTCCACATGAGGCAATTATATATAAGCTAATACCACATCACTTTCCACCATGGATTATTCATATAATCAAGTCATACCTTGACAACAGAACATCCTGTGTAAAAACTAATGGGAAGAAATCAACAAAAAAATTCAAGCAGGTGTTCCACAAGGCAGTGTACTCGTCCCCAACGCTGTACTATATTTTTACATCAGACTTTCCCAACTTTAATAACAGAAACCTGACTACAGCTTTATATGCTGATGACACAGCACTTGCTTATACTTCAAAAAATAAAAATGAAGCAACATTTAGGCTGCAATTTTATGTGAAAAAACTAGAGAAATACTTCATAGACTGGAAAATTTAAGAAAACACTGATAAAGCCCAAACAACTATGTTCTCACGCAAAACATATAATTATGATCCTGACTTTAAAAATGAATTGTATTAAAAAAATTCTTTGGGTAAAAGATGTTAAATACTTAGGCCTCATTATAGATCACAATCTGAATTGGAACAAGCATATCAAAGAAACCCTGGCCGAAGCCCTAAAACTCAGGGGGTGTCTACAGCCCCATAATAAAAAATAAAAGGCTCAGCAAAAAAAAAAAAAAACTTTGCTATGGAAAGCCTGCTTCAGCCCTGTTATTACTTATGGCTGTCTTATCTGAGGTAACTGCAAAAAACAGCAAAGAAATAATATTACCTCGTTTCAAAATAAAACCCTACGTATGATGGTTGGACTTGATGGAAGAACCTCAAACAATGCTATCCGTAACATGTTAAATATTAATTCTATTCATTATACACTGACGGGAAAAAAATCCCAACACCACGAAAAAATAGTTGTAGAGGAATGAAATGGCGGCAATACATTTGTATAGGTAACATATTTAATCGATTAAGGTTTCAAGATCGCAGCCTATTGTAAGCGCGAGAAGAGCCATTTTAAATGTGAAATGCTGGTACATCAATAACCGGTGTAACCGCCACAATGTTGAATGCAAGCACGCAAACGTTCATGCATTGTGCCGTACAGGTGCTGGATGTCAGTTTGTGGGATGGAGTTCCATGCCTGTTGCACTTGGTCGGTCAATACAGGGACGGTTAACGCTGGTTGGGGGTGACGCTGGAGTTGTCGTCCAATGATGCCCCATACGTGCTCGATTGGTGAAAGATCTGGTGATCTAGCAGGCCACGGCAACATGTCGACACTCTGTAGAGCATGTTGGGTTACAACAGCGGTATGCGGGCGAGCGTTATCCTGTTGGAAAAAAAACCCTGGAATGCTGTTCATGAATGGCAGCACAACAGGTTGAATCACCAGACCGACGTACAACTGTGCCGTCAGTGTGCGTGGGATAACTACGAGAGTGCTCCTGCTGTCATAAGAAATTGCTCCCCAGACCAAAACTCCAGGTGTAGGTCCAGTGTGTCTCGGCCGCAAACAGGTTGGTTGCAGGCGCTCCCCTGGCCTCATTCTAACCAACACACGGCCATCACTGGCACCCAGGCAGAACCGGCTTTCATCAGAAAACACAACAGATCTCCACTCCGTCCTCCAATGCGCTCTATCTTGACACCACTGACGTCGCAAACGGCTGTGGTTTGGAGTAAGTGGAATGCACGCTACAGGGTGTCTGGCTCGGAGCTGTCCTTCAAGTAACCGATTTGTAACAGTTCGTTGTGTCACTGTGGTGGCAACTGCAGCTCGAATTGCTGCCGCAGACGCGGTACAATGCACCACGGCCATACGCCGTACACGGCGGTCTTCCCTCTTAGTAGTACCACGTGGCCGGCCGGAACCCGGTCTTCTTGAGGCAGTACCTTGCCTTGACCACCGCTGCCAACAATCATGCACAGTGGCTACATTCCTGCCAAGTCGTTCTGCAATATTGCGGAAAGAAAATCCACCTTCTCGTAGCCCTATTACACGACCTCGTTCAAACTCCGTGAGCTGTTGATAATGGATTCTTCGTTTTCTTATAGGCATTCTTGACTAACATCAACACACTACGTCGAATCTCAACGATAACTAACGCTCACGAACGTTACAGCGCGTATTTACAGAAAACCTGCTTTGCATGTTCCGAGGGGCGCTACTAGCGCCACACGTATGCGCCGAGCGCGAAATTTGCATAGACGTCATCTTACAGATGTACTCTCACCGCCTACCAACTCTCGTTTATCTAACACAACCCCTTCTTGGTGTTGGGATTTTTTTTCCGTCAGTGTACAATGAATGATCTAGTAAAGAGGTACTATGAAAAATCTAAGGATCATTGCAACATTCTTGTCGGGGAGGCCCTTAATTATATTGTTAGTGATACTGACAGATATAAAAGGCCGAAAGCTATTTTGAACAAAGTTCCTGAAAATAACCCAATTCATTGCTACTCTTGTAGAAAAAATAATAATTGAGACTAGAGAGTTGAGCGTATTCTTCACATGTAAGGAGAAAATAAGCTGTTAACAAAAAGTACCAATCTCTCTCAATCCAATGAGAAAAATCTTTTCCCTGATTGGCTCCTGAGTTACGAGGCTCCTACCAGAACACTGAACCGACTCCTACCAGAACACTGAGCAAACGGCATTTTTGTTTTATCAGGTGCCTAACATTTTAAAATGAAATTTATTTTAATAGTTTGGTGTTGTGAGAGAACTGGTTGTTCCTCTAGGAGATTTGTTCGTGTGTGCTGTCTGTTTTTTTTTTCAGGTTCCCCCCTCTCCTGTCCTTTCCGCGTTTGCTGCGGCTGGATGTTGGTTGCTAATGTTATTGCTTGGAGTGTGTTGCTGCTGCAGGTAAGTATGTAGGTTAGTTTATAACTTCATTACTTAACTCCTCCTTGCACTCTAATTTTTCCGAACTTTACTTTCAAACTATCCTATGAGGGCACTCTCTTCCCACTTCCTTAATTTTTCCCATTTTTCACCTGCCAAAAGGCTTACCGTGCTGTGGGTTCAGGTCTTTAAACCTAAGGTAGGAATTCTTTGATTGACTGATTATTTGCTCATTCGTAGTCATATCACAAGATCAGTCACAATGATGAAAGCGGGAGGAGGAAAAACAGGAAAACATCGGGACTTTCCTTAGATTTGATATCATTTATTAGGGCATTTCATGAAGCATACACAGCCACATAACGCGTCGGAAATACTAGACTTTGGTCACGGTAAACGTCCGACAGTTCATTGTCAAGCAAATAGAGTTCTGGGCTTCAGGATGGCTAACCATTATAAGAAATGAGCTGAGGTATATTTTCTTTTTGGATGGTTCCGAGCTCGTGAAAGGGTATTCAGTCCAGCTGGAAGATCTAGTATTGGATTATAATCATTGTATCATTGAGGGTCTTCTCTGAAACTGCTTCTTTTCCGGCTCTGGTATCATTGAGGGCTCTTTTCCGACATTGTATCATTAAGGGTCTTCTCTAAAACTGCTTCTTTTCCGGCTCTGGTGCTGATATCTGCGTCAGTTTCACGCAAATACTTCTACTGAATCATTATACTATACTCTACACGAACCACTACTGACGTCTACACGAACCACTACTAGTGACTATAATGGGAAAGAAGAACGACTTAGCGAGCTTCCACACTACTGTGACATGCACCTTTTGTTAAACGGCAGTGGTGGACACTTTTTCATTGGAGAAAAGCATGGGGTGCTCTCGATGCAAACTGTTGAATTACCAACGGTGGTGGTCTTTTGCTCTATCCATTATAATATTTTACATATGAGGCGTTAGCAGATGACCAGTCGTTTGGCGGTCAACTCTCAATCCGGAGGTATTTGTTCAAGAGCTTTGACAACCTCATTTTCGAGATTTTCAGCTGGTGGACCCAAAACCTTAAGCAGCAAATTCCTAGAAACACCTTATAGCAATCACATGCGTGTCATCCTCCCTACATACACAAATATAACATTGAGATGGCTTTATAAGCAGCTCACTGCATATCATTCAGATATGTAAAAAGCGTGGATAGCGGAAATATGGGAAAGACTCTTGTTTTAAGCGACATTGAAAGAGGCATGGTAGTAAGCGCTAGCCCGGCAGTTGCAAGCATATCAGAAACGGCAAATCTTTCCGTCTGTGCAGGAACAACTGTACCAAGAGTGTACAATAAATGGGACACAAAAAAAACCGGGCAGTCAGTGGTCTTCCTGTGGACTGAAACGACTGCTCGATCTGGCAGCTGGAGAGGGTTGCACGAGGTAACAAATAAATTACATTGCGTCAAGTAACTATGTAATAAAACAGCGGTATCTAAAGGAGAACTGCAGCGTGCACAGCCTGCCTCACACTAGCGTCAGTGGGTCATAACAGCAGACGTCGCCTTCGTGAACAACTCATCTGTGCTATAAATAGAAAAATTCGTCTACAGTGGGCACGGGAGCACTGTTCGTGAACCCATAAGGACTGGAAAATATTGCAAAACAAACAGGAAATATACACTGCTGGCCACCCAAAATGCAACTCCAAGAAGGACACGAGATAGCAAATCCAGATTTACTGGACACATAACAACAGATACAAAGATGAAACGATTGAGCTTACAGGCCCGTGCGACTTTCGGAACAAGCAGACATCAATAGTTCGTGTGGACCCCATGGCTGGCAATAACGGCCGCTACACGCCGCGGCATGGAACGAAAGAGGCTTTGGATGTGGGCTTGGTGTATGTCTGTCCAGGCTGCTTCCACACGTTGCCACAGTTCATCAGGCGTAGCCGCGGGTGGTGCTTGCCGGGCCACTCGGTTGCCGATCAGCGACCAGACGTTTTCAATGGACGACATATCGGGAAAACAGGTAAGCCACGACAGCAGTGACACCTGGTGGGCAGTGAAGAATTGTTGCACGATGCTTGCAACGTGCGGGAGCGCATTGTCCTGTTGAAAAGTGGCCGCTGGCCGGTCCTGCTGGTAAGGGAGGACTACAGGCTCCAAAACGTCGGTGATGCAGTGGTTTCTGTTGAGTGTACCGGCGATGCGTACCAGAGGGGTGCGGGTGTCATATCCAATTGCGCCCCAAACCATAACGCCAGGCGACAGACCGGTATGGAGATGCATAATGCAGGCGTCATACAGTCTCTCGCCGCGATGCCACAACACGCGGATCCGTCCATCGTGGTGTTGCAGGCAGAAGCGGGATTCGTCGGAGGACACAATGTCGTGCCATTCCGTAGTCCAGGTGCGGCGTTCAACGGCCCAATGCCGCCGCACTCGCCGGTGGTGTAACGTCAATGGTAATCCTAGCAATGGGCGCCGTGCGACAAGTCCCCGCTCCTGCAGACGACGTCGAACGGTACGTGCTGACACAGGTTGTTGCGCAACACACCCTAATTCTTGCGCTAACGTTCGTGATGTGGCAGTGCCAGCCGTCAATGCCCGCCGCACAACATGCCTGTCCTCTCGCCCGGTGTTGTGCCGCGACTGCGGCAATCGCTCCTGCCGGACCGTCCGTCCCTCCTGCACCCACAGATTCCATACTCGCCTTACTGTGACTGGATGTCGTCCCACACGGGCGCCGATGTCTCGGTACGATAAACCGCTGTCACGATAAACCACTATTCGTCCTCTGTCGAACTCTGAAACGTGCTGGAATGACTGCCGTATTCTGTGATGTGGCATCAGGAAGCTTCCCACGCACAGGTCCTGCAGCACAGCACACTCCCACTATTTACACCCCGCCTTCTGTGCAACCTTCTTATAGTGCTTCTCGGTGGCATGCCCTGCAATGCCACCGAGAAGCATATGCCGGGCAATGCTAATCGTTTGCATATCCTCTTGCGGGCGACGCATGCTGAGAATTTCACGCCAATCGAATGCTTCCTTCTTGGTGTTGCATTTTGGGTGACCAGCAGTGTATTTAATATTGCTTGTTTCTATGAATCAAGTGCATTCTGTTAATACACTCAAGTGACAGGCCAACACATGGCGACTACAGCGCAAATCGATGGATCTCAGTTTCCAAGCGTTAACTGTACCACTGGTGCAAGCGCGTAGTTGTCTGAGGTCTATTTTCATGGCAGGCATTTAGTTCCTTAATATTTCTGGAATGTTTGGGTGTCATGAGGTATTTTAATTTCATTGTGGACTAGGCCCACCCATACATCTGCATGGCTTTTCCTGATAAAGTGAGCTTCTTCTAGCGGGAAAATGCGGCTTGACGGAAAGCTCAGATCATTATACAGTAGATCCAAAAGCATTGCAGCGACTTCAAACTGCTAAAATTACATCCTGATTCCTAAGATCTAAACCGAATTGAACAGCTGTGTGTTGAGATGGAAAGCGCCATTCAAAACACAAATATTCCTTCAGGGATCATTCAGCAATTGAAGGACGCCATCGCATCCCCTTTGCTAAACATAGCTGTAGAACGATATTAGCACTTCGTTAAATCCATAGCACATCACATTGGGGCTGTGCTGAAGGCCAGGTTCGGCCTAAGACGTTACTAGGTAGGTGTTCCTAATAAGTTTGCTGCTTCAGTGTATACTTTGTATTGCAAATACTTGATTGTTCTGGCCACGACTAGTAGCTAATTAACAACCCCACGATGATGAAAACTATTAATACATTTAATAATAATCATCATCATTTTGTACTATGGGTTTATATTCTAACTCTCCAGGCAGGTCCATCCAGTTCTGTCTTGATGCTGTGATTCTTTGCATACTATCTTAAGGGGAAAGAAGTAAAATTGTAGTCGAAATACATTGACATAAAAACATTTTGTCCTCATATTATGAGACAGTGGTTTTTCTGGAGACGTGCACCGCTGTCCCAATGGCCTCATGGTCTGATTTCTTGGTTTCTGACCAATCGTCCGAAATGGGTTCGGGCTCAAGTCTCGGGTTAGGCATGCGTTTAATGTTTATCCGATGGTCTTGGCTCTGTATGTTTTCTGGAACTAATAGCGTCAAATTAGAGACAAGCGAATGCTTATAGCCTAAAGAGCTGCTCATGATGGCCGTTAAACCCCAAAACACAAAACCGTGCACATTAACCATTTAAGCGGCCGACGTACCTTAAGCAAAATCTTCCCGAATTTTCCTGCGCTCCTCCAACATAATTTTTCTCATAGCGACCAGGTTATACGAAAGCTACGCTAAAACAATTCCTTTCCCAATTTCATTTTAGGAGTATCGACTGTAAATCTTTCGCTGATTGTAAGTGCTCCCTTACAGTCCTTAGTCTTAAAGTATGTGGTCTGATTCCCTTGTAGTTCTTTATTCTCAGTACTATTACCAAAGGAATGGTTCAAAAAGAGTAGTCCCCCGGACACAAACATCATGCCACTGGGTGGAGACAAGTAACTCAAACATCTTTTCTCTTCTTTCTTAGATTCAACGCCATTTTTTTCATAGCATTATTTGCGGCAAAGGTAATCAGGAAGGAAGGATTAATGATAATCATATCTCAAAATGACCACTCAGAATGACAAACCTAAGGTAAAAGCTACGCTCTCTGATGCACCGGTTCACTTGTCCGTGTCACGTTCGGCTCACTTCTTAGACAGCGAAAACATCCCTTCGAGCTGATTTCAGCTTATGTTGACCACGAGTTCATTCGTTCCAGCCGGTTAAAGGGTTAAACGACGAAGTGTAAAACAATTAAAAATTCCGAGTCGGTCACGTTTCCGATAATCATTTCATATTCTCATTTCATTACGTTTTTGCTGTCTTTAAATATACACTATATTGACAAAAGTCAGAGGACACCCCTTCAAAACCAAATGAACGGATCTGCTTCGTTGTTAAGATGCGCGGTGCAGCTGCAAACAGTATAAAAACAAGCCTGCAGATGACCGCGATCATATCACACTGTGCGGTTGAGTGAAAATGTCGCGGCGGGAAAGAACTGACTTTGAGAAAGGAAAGATTGTAGGGTGTTATATCAGTGGGTTGTCCAAAACAGAAACCGAGAGGCGTTTGAATATACCCAAGTCAACTGTTTTGGATGTACTGAATAAGAGGAAGACACGTGGCATGGCTGAAGTAGCAAAACGTACCTCCAGACCAAAGAAAATCAGTGATAGGGGACGTCGAAGCCTCAGGAGAGTCGTTACAGCTAATCGACGGAGTATTGCACAAGACCTCGGTGTACAGGTGAGTAAAAATGCTGGAGCCTCGGTATGTACACGTACCATTCGCAGAGAACTTCATTCCTTGGGTTACCGTAGTCGAGCGGCTGCTCATAAGCCTTTCATCTCCACTCGGAATGTTACTCATCGTTTAGCATGGTGTACAGAACATTTATCGTGGACCGTAGATCAATGGAAACGGGTCCTATGGACTGATGAATCCAGATACACAATCCATCAGTCTGATGGTCGTGTGTGGTTATGGCGGCAGCCGGAGGAACGCTATTTACCACAGTTTACTGTTCCTACGGTCAAGTTTGGAGCTGGCAGTGTATACTCGTGTGGGAGTGTTTTTCGTGGTATGGTCCCGGCCCATTGGTTATCGTGGACAAACCTGTTAACCAGAACGTCTACCTCGATAATCTGGACAGTTATGCCTTACCAACTCTGTGGTAATACTATATGGAACCGAACCTTGTTGGTACCAGCACGATAATGCACCGAGCCATAAATCAAGGTCTGTTACATGGTGGTTTGATGATAATTCCGTATCGTGTGTGGACTGGCCAACGCACAGCCTTGATCTTAATCCCATATAGCCCCTATGGGATGAATAAGAGTGCCATATAAGAAGTTTGGAACTAAGGCCTACTACTAAGCAGCAGTGAGCGGCAGCATTATGTACTGAATGGAAGCGCATACCTATCGCTGTGTTATAAAACCTTGTCGAAAGCATGTCTCGAAGGGTCAGTGCATGTACTGTATATATTGTTGCCAGAAGAGCGGACCACAGATTTACAACTGAAATTTTAGACTCTATTCCGAGGGACAAGAAAAGACACAGAAGAACACCACATAGGGGATAGATGAATAGTGTATATTGCATTCTCTTCAGTACAAAAGCACATTTTGGTCAAAAAATTGCAAAATTGTGTGCACGCGCATCATGTTTTCGGCGGCATACGTATAGGCGTAATGAATAATAGCGGGTTGCTGTCGTATTCACTGGTGTAAGATACATAACAGGGCTCACATTAGATACAGCAATCGGACTCAATCACCTTGAATCCATGTGATGTCATCTACTTCGAAAACGGCTTGATTAGCTGAGGCCACGAAAACTTGTTTCCCGGAAACCACGGGCTGATCAAAATGTGATGCCTCAAAAAGCTTTTTGAAGTGGAAAGCCGAATTATTGTACATTTCGCGAAGGCATAACTGTAACAAGAATGGTTGCTGTTGAATAGATTTGTTCAATGCACAAGAATAGGGACGCTTCTGTGTAGCAACTGACGTCAAAGATCAGTTTGAGTATGGGAAACATCACCTGCACACGACCCATGAGAAGGGACATGAATCTGGGTGTTGCGCATCGCTCCACGAGAATAAAACGAATAATATTGATATGGTTATCCAAAGCAAAGATTGGAGAGTGAATCAATGCGAGAAGGTTATGTTATGTAATATGGATTGATACCCACTGTTTTTTCTATTTGTTGTTAGATGTTTAACGACCACCGTGAGCAACTCAATGGGCTATAAGCGGTCATCCGTCCCTAATTTAAGATCACTGGCTCCAGGGATGGGAGAGAGCCAGTGCCGTAAGACAAAGACAACATCCATGCCTCATGGGATTCGAACCCAGACCCCTTTCGGACGAATGATCGGAAGCCACCGCTTAGAACACTGCGCCACCGGGCCTGCCACATTGTTTCGCACTAACGTTCGTGTGAAGGACTGGTGTTTATTCTATAAAGCTTTGACCCTTAAGAGTCTGTAGTCCACAGTTCAATCACTTTACTGGAATATTTCCAAATAGGACATTGATACGGGTTGGGTTGCGTTGGATTGGTTAATTTGCGCATTATATTCAGTCCTCTGGAGGAAGGTGCTACGCTGTTATACCGAGCAGGGGATACGTTGAAGACGATAACGCCCTTGCCCTTTGCTCGCCAGCTGCTTTTGCCTGGAATGATGAACAATTTGAGGACACTGAAAGCTTTTTATTTCACCTTTCAACTTCATACCTCAGTCCTATCAGGAAGTTTCGGGCACGTTCAAACCAGCTGTTCTCCATTGTTTCGCTCTGTTGTCAACAGCTCACCAAGCTACGAGTTCACCAAATGCAAAAAGTTCGAAACGTTGGATCTTGCCGCTTGATATAGTGCGAAATCTTTGACGTGCTGTTTTGGCGTGCTGTTATTTTTCGTCACATCAGGTAGATTTTTATTGCCCGTGGTTTTCATGTATTGACAAACTGAGTTGCGTATTTTAGTATATCATTGCCATTTATATACTGCAGTTTTGTTATTACGGATGCAGGTGTTGGAATGTGTACATGGACACATGAATGGGCATCTTTCGGACGTCGTGTCTGCCGTAGGGCGACTAAGTTTAAGAAAAGCAAACGTTATGAAAAAAATATAAATGAATGAAAAACATTCTAGAATGAAATATTTACAGAATGCTGAATTCATGTAACAAAAAACACGTTATTGTGGAGCAGTTCTATTCTCTTTTTTTTTTCATTTCATTTTTATTTCGTGCAGGACTAAAGATTGCAATGGTGAACATGGAAAAAACAAAACTATTTCTTCTTTAGATACAAACGTGCTGGATGAATCAGAGTGGCGTTGCTTCTACAAAAAGACTCTTTTGGAGAGTTGCTTTCGATGGAGCTATGAACTGAAAGCACAATTTATCCACCTCAGTGGCTAAATTGTACTTTCAGTGACCCCGGTAAGCCAGTTGTCTCTGTGGCTAAATTGTACGCGTACCTTCAGTGACCCCGGTTAGCCAGTTGTCTCTGTGGCTAAAATGTACGCATACCTTCAGTGACCCCAGTAAACCAGTGGTCTCGGTGGCTAATTTTTACTTTCAGTGACCCCCGGTGAACCAGTAGTCTACGTTGCTGGCTTTGGATTATTCATTCGAAATGGTCCTGGGTTACAGTACCATATACGGCTCTGGCTCTGCACCTTTCCTGGTACTGGGGGCCTTGAATTCGGGACGGGAGACTGTTTATTGTCCGATGAGTTACTTATGGTGCCCGTTAAAACACTAAACAGAAAAATGCACACCGCATTCATCCACGAACCTGTCCTACCCCTCCACAAAAACGAGGCCCGCCAAAACCCTATGTGGGCGACAAATAGATGAAATATCTTACTGTTATATTGAGTACCTGCGACTGTGAGGATGGGTAAACACAGCGATCTGAGCGTTTTCGATCGTTAATGTGAAGAACTTCGAATGCTCCATCTCGCAATTACATAACATACATCATTTACTCATCGGCCGTCTCACACGCGTACCAATACTGTATTAAGACCGTTAAAACCCGCTGTCACGCTCTAAAAATGTGACCGTACAAGGGTAGCTGATGTTAGACAGAAAAATACCATCTGCCGTATCGTGGTGATTGATCAGAGGGGCTCAGTGGAGAGATTAACTTCAGCATAAGTTGCGCGGCGGTATCTGGACACTAACTAACTCACAACCATTGCGATTGTTTCCTCACTTAGCGCAGTTGCATCCTTTCCAAGGTTTTTATGTAGTCTACAAATCTACTAATCCAGATCCATATAAACATGTAGATTTACCTCACTCTGATGGTTACCAACTGCAGTGGTGAACGCTCTTTTTCAAAATTGAAACGAGTCAAGGACGAAGTAATAGCAGGTATGGGCCCAACAAGACTGAACTACTACACTTTGATGAGTATTGAGCATGAATTTCTGTGAGAAATGAAGGCGTCGAGGATAATTGATGAGTCTTCGGTTGCCAAGTCTCGTAAACGCTGCATCTGAACCATGTAACTAACTGAAGTTTAATAAAAACGGTACTCAACTGAAATAGGTTCTTTCTTTTGGGTTTAAAGTTAGGAAGTGGCTCAATTAATTTAAGGATAATTACAGCAAATGTTTTCAGCAAAGTTATCCTGAAAATTGCTTTAAAGATTATCTGCATACCAGAGATGGAAACAGGTCACATGTTAGCGCGTTAACGGGTCGACAATTTCTTGCGCGTCAAACGGGTCGGGTCAAGGTGTTCCTGACCCGATTTCGACCCGGTTTTATTTCCGTTTTATTTTTTAAAAGCAAAAAAAAAAAAAAAAACATTTCAAAGAAAAATACGTACTGTAGAATTCTGTGCTCGATGATGGTGCCAGCGGAGTGAAAAATTATTTTTCATACAAAAATATTGCCGTCTCTTTCTTAAAGCAAAGATTTCCAGTGGCCGACGATACACATCGTGAAACGATGCTTTCTTTGCGTGTGTTTTCAGTCCGATTGTCTGGAGCAAGATACTGGCAAACGCCTGTCGCCTGCTTTTCTGGTGATTCATTCTCTCACACCCCGCGTGTCACATTGTAAGACTAAGAGTTACTTTTCACATTGCATCTATTGCATTGAGCATTCAGAGGTTTTCGTTTGAAGTGCTAACATCCCGTTCTATTGCATGACGTGTCGTATTTTAATGCCTTACTTGTTAATACGGATGAATTTAATATTAGGGAGATTGAAAAAGGCGTCAGGGTCAGCAAATATGTTCTTGTTGAAAACAAGAAGTGGAAGATTGAATGCTGGAAGTTGTTTCGCCTCCTTAAGAAACCAGAATATGTTTCCCAGCAACACCAACTTTCACATATTCAGAAACTTGATATGTTATCAAGAAAACAGCAAAAACTGAAATTAAACATACAAGTTACTTAATTCAAAACTTTTGACTCTAACAACATTAAAATTAAGCGGAACAGCCTTAGGACTACTACGGAGAAACGTTTTGATTCTCGCAGATGTGCTTGAAAACGTCTGAAAAACAGTTAGGTTATATGAAGGACGACAGTTTCAACACTTTCTGCAAGTGAATAAATTATACGTTTCTGTAATGCTTGTATATGATTTCTATGTAACATTCGGTACCCACTGCGGAGAAACTTTCAGACTGTCCCAATGTGTTTGAAAACGTGTGTAAAACAGTTAGGTTATATAAAGAACGACAGTTTCAACACTTTCTCTAAGTGAGTAAATTATACGTTCCCGTAATACTTTTATATAATTTCTACATAACTTACGATACCCACTGTGGAGAGACCTATTGAATGCCCTGTGCATACATATGGTTATGTATTATAATTATATATGATTATGTATAATTATAAATTGAGATTCGAATTTATAGTTCAAAGCAGATTTTCCGGTTCAGGTCCGGGTCGGATACAATTATGTGACGTCCGGGTCCAAAATGTTTGACCCGTTTCCAACTCTACTGCATACTTGTCTAGCAATGGACCAACCATCCAAATATCTGTTGTTCTATGAATTACGATGCATAAAAATTATGAAATATTACAAATTATATATTACTAGGTTACCATCATTCAGTCATTTTCCCCCTCCCCGAGGAAGTTGGAAAATACACAGTCGAGTCACATTATTGTGACCGTGTGCTTTATGCATTCTGAAAATATATCACTCATTGCTGTCACGGAAAAAACGAGCAATTTATGAGATTTGCAACAATGGATGATTATCGTCTTTCGGGCCAAGGGTGGCAGTATTTTTGAAGCAGCGCAATTTGTGAACCGTTTGCGTGCTGCTGTGGTTAAAGGGAATCGTGACTGGAGAAATGGCACCGTTGCGAATAAGCGACGTGCAAACTGCGGAGCACCAAGTGCCATTGATGTGAGAGGTGAACGTCGGCTGCGAAGGTGCGTGAGGGCCTATCAACACGCTACAGTAAAGCAACTAACTGACCGATTGAACCAGGGGGCTACTGGAAGTGTGTCTAAAACGACAGTTCAGCGAACCCTGCTGCGTATGGGGCTCCGATGCAGACGGATGGTCACTGCACCTCTGCTAACGAAGGTGCATCGGCAGAAAAGGCTTACATTTGCACGGCAGTATCGGAATTGGACCTCCGCTGATTGTCAAAAGGATTACCTTCTCCGATGAGTCACGTTTTCTGCTTCATAGAACGGATGGACGTTGTTGTATAAGGCGAGAAACATCGGAGAATAAACACTCTTAAACCAATGCTGGAAGAACACAAGCGCTGGTGGGGGCAGCATTATGGTCTGAGGAATGTTTTCGTGGCATTCTCTGGGTTCACTCATACCTGTAGAAGGCACTATGGACCGAATTCCTTATGAATACATCCTTGCAGACCATGTACACCCATACATGCTGATTGTCTTCCCTGTGGCGGATGGGATCTTCCAGCACGACAATGCGACGTGTCACACACCTAGAAATGTCCGAGAGTGGTTGGAAGTGCACGATGACGACTTCAAAGTACTTCCGTGGCCGGCTAATTCCCCAGACTTAAACCCAATTGAGCATCTGTGGGACCACCTCGGTCGTGTTGTTCGCTCTATGGATCTTCCACCACGCACCCTCCAGCACCTTACTGAGTCACTTCCAGCCAGTCTAGCTGCTGCCCGCGCTGCACACGGCGCTTACTCTAGGTATTAGCTGGTGGTCACAATAATGTGACTCGACCGTGTATATATCCCTGAAGAAAAGGCCCCGCTGCTAGTAGTGCTACAGGCTCCGCGGATCCTTAAACCAGCTTTGATCTGTATCCTTTTCATTGGGCTGTTTGCAACGCCATCTTAACGTCGTACATGCGTACGCAAGTAACGATGATACGTGGCTGATTGATATTGGGTATCCCTAATAATTTGTTACTTCAATGCACGCTACAGCTAGTACGTGTGGTCGTAATGTACATTAAAGGAAACCGACAAGGGCTAGTATACTTGGGAACCCAATCTTCCATGTCAATGGTAGACCTGGAAGTTTACTGACACAGTTGTTTTCATCTGTGGCCTGTTTCTAATTTTCAGATTTAAAAAATGTTATTTAAGTTAATCTGTTTCATTAAATTTATGACGCAGATGAAATTAGAATTCATATCATGTGTTCTAGATCTGAACCATGATCTGCAAGATATTTTTGATATTGCATTCGTATATCTTTTTAAAATACCGCTGTTACTTCAATACCTAAATTTTCTAGGCAGTGGCATGAGAAATAATGATGGCACTAAAGAATCAGCACGAAATGATGAGGCAGTTGTATGACTCTTAAAATAATGGTTAATATTCGTATTTTCTTCCTTCTTCAGGACAGCGCTGCGACTCAAGCTGGACAGCTCGAGTGCTTTTGCAAGAATTTCAAAAACTCTCCTGGCATTCCATCAACGATGAGTATCATACCCGCTTTCTTCAGAAATCCACATTTCTCATTAAACTCCTGTTTTACTTTTTAATAGCTTTTTTGCAGTAATAACTCCAATTTCATCACCCATTTTTCATTTAACGTTTAATAGATATTAAATCATAAGTAAATGTAGTCATATATATATATATATATCTAAGATTATTTGAAATGTCTCTAAATGGATCAAAAATAAGGTATAAAAAACACGCTAATAACTTCAACAACAAGGAGATATTTAATAATCAACAATAAGTTCTGTAGATGGCGACACAAGACATAAGCTATTTTGTTTAGCATTAAAAGTTCAAGGAAAAAAAGATATCAAAAGAATTACTTTTCTTCAGGAATTTTTTTCTCTGTTTGTTCCGGAAAAAGGGTTCCCTCTTGCAACTGTAGTGATCGATGCAGCAGTGGATCTTAACGCTGGATTTTAAACTCCTAAATTATGAATATCCTGCCCCCCACTTCATTTTTCTGGAGTCCGTAGGCACACATGATTCAATGGCAATCGAACTCTGAGTTAGTACAATAGGGCGGCGCTATTAGCCAATTCACGTTTTGTGCTGAGAGGACAGGTACACCACGGAGTTTATATTTAAGTTTAGAACCAGCACCTCAGGTGCGAATGAACACGGTGCTTCATGTTTGAGGACAATGAACTTAGAACCTCTGAATATATTAAAGAAAATATGGATATATATATATATATACATTCAATACGTATGGTATTTTTTGTAAACAAAGAATGTTTTAAATTCGTTCATTTCAAACTCGATTTAACTAAAAAAAAATGTTTTCGTGCATATTCTATATCTCCCAGTCTTTCTGAATCGAAAATTTTGGGGGTTCAATTTGAAGTCATATTTAATCTAAACGAAATGCGAAAAAATCTTTACTGAAGATAAGGTTTGTAAATTACGAGAAGAATTCAATGCTTGTGACGCTTAAAATTTTTTATTGAAAATGTCTCGGTCCGCATCCATTTGTAAAAATAATCATATAAATGTTGTGAAGTGTTCGAAATTAATTATATAAATGTCCGTGAAGTTTTCAAAAATGTCAGTTTTCAGTGTAAATGACATCAAAGGTTTGTATGATTCATAATAACTGTCTAAAAATTAATTAATTACGTAAAGATATTTCACTTTTGATTTAAGAGTGAAATTAATATAAATTCATTAAAATTAGAAATGAGTTTGTTGCAATATGTAATGAATAAAACATGTTATACTTTAATTTCGCTAAACTTTCTTAATTGAAAAAGATTATGACCTTTTTAGTTCATTTTCGATATACACGTAATGTATATGTTTTAAACGTATTGTGTATATGTTTTCGACACATACACAATACATTTCTCATTTTGAGGACATGATGTATCTCTATTTCTGTGGACTTTGTTTCCAAAAAGAGTAACTGAAAATGAGGATTCGTGTAGGCATGACCATAGCTTTCCACATGTTTCCACTTTTCCTAAAGATATATATTTTTTCTATGTGAGGGACGTTGAATTCTTCCCTTTAAGCATTACCAGTCACGTAGATGTGATTGCTGTTGCCTTACTTTCAATTCTTCTTCATGTTGTTATTCATGCAGTTATTTCATCCTATCTGAAAACGTTCTGATTTTCTGTGACACAATAATCACGTTTCTCCTGAGTTACCTCATAAAACACATGCATATATTAATATACCACACTGTCCGTCCGTTTGTTGATCAACACGGTATCAAAGTACTTTTCGATCAAATTTCAAAAGCCCTGTTTTTGTTAAAAACATACTTTTGAAATTTTACCGTTAAATGACAAAACCATATTTTTATATTCTGCAAGATATTTGTGAAAGTCATATTTGAAAATTCCTTTTGCTTGATTCCTGAAGCAATAAGTTGACCATTTTACTTCTTTCCTGCATTTCATGGTTCACACTTCTATTAGTTTGCGTAAATATTAATTTTTGCATATTGAAGTCCTATTAGAAAACCTAATTTCACAATCCATATTTGCTAGTACGACCAATATTTCCCATGCATTTTTTAATTTTCTAACGGAAAATTTCCATGAAAGATGGCGTAAACTTAATTAGGTATGTACTTTGATAATATCACCTCACACTTCAAACTGTTGGATTAAAAATTTTGTCGTAGCATCAGCCACCTGTAAATACGATCAATCGTATATACACATGTGTATTATTTTCGTTGTGCATAACTTTCCTGATTTGCATTTGGCTCTGTGTTTCATTTTTTAAAAGCCCAATTTCAAAATTCTGCATCTAATAGTCATGACCACGGAAAATGTCCTCCCACTTACATTAGTTTTCCAGCTTTTCAGATGATTGCATAGGCATTTCTCCAAAGACAAACTTATTGTAATTATCAGTCTCTTGTCTTTGTTTGGTAAATCCTACGCAGTTATAAAAACATCACTCTAAGGGCGGGCTTTAGTGTCACCATTCTCATATTATGTATATGACAAGCGCCAGGCAAGATTGCGTAGTTATTGAAATAAGTATCACATGTAGGAATTGCACTTAAGAAATGTAGAACCAGATAAAATGTAAACAAAAGACAGACATTTATCATCATGTATTCATTACATTTCACAAAAGGAAAAATTTAATGTACAGAATCAGTTTTCTGCCTTACAAATTCTGATGATAAATTTGATTAACAACAGGAAAGAACAGCGAAGTCTTTGTCTGTAACAATTCAATACATGTGCAAGCATGGATGAGTAACAATTTTTGAGGAATACCAAAAATCAAAAGGCTAAGAAAAAATACGTAATTCATATATCTTTTGCTGCTTTAATAAGGGATGTCAAATTGTCTGCAGTGCATTACTTCTCGCGAAACTGCTATTTTAAGTGTTACACTCACTCTGAGTGTTCGTTCCTCCAGACAAAAAATTAGTGCCGTTTTAATGCAAGGTAGTGCATATACACCAGCTTACAAAAAGTGTCCGAACACTGCCGTCATAGTTCAATGGACTCAGCCATCAAAACGCGTCTACTTCACATTTAGTGCAGACTATCTTGACAGTTTAAAAAAAGTCTATAAGACCCAGAGATTTGTCGTATTAATTATGGTGCACTGAGCCAAACTCATTTTGCAGGCAGTGTTCTTGTAGGATCTCTCAGCTACTCATGTTATTCTCGTTTAACTATCCCTATCATCTGATACTCTGACGTGTTACTCCTGGATCCGAGGAAGAGAGAGATACAGAAGCGAAACTAAAAACAAAATATCCATGTTAGGCTCCGGGTTTTGCTCTCCAAATCAGCAGTACGAGACGTCAGAAGCTTAGGCTTTAGACCACTAGGAGACCGTCGTCTCACGCAGCTACGGACTGACAACACCATCCAGAATCAACATCGTGTGATGTTATCAGAAAATGGATAAATGATGGCATAACACGGTCCAGAAAAGGAACGGAAATACAGGAAAACGGACCTCAGGTGAACGGAGGGTAATGGTATTATTATTTTCTTCACGCCAGTCATCTCTGCAAAGCATTCCTCAGAAGTTTTAGTTGGTAGTACGCTTGAGATCTGTATGTACCTTGATTCACATCATTGGTTATACCGGAAGAACGGCAGCACATTATATTGATATGATCAACCCAAAATTGTAGTCTTCCCTCATATAGTGAAAATAAAAGACAGAGAGCCCCTAGACAGGTAGAAAATCACTCTGTGGAGTGAAGAATTAATCTAAATTCTATTCCATGACATAAACGAGTAAAGGTAATCAGAAAGCCTGATGAATGTCTAACGCTGGAGTGCATTGCACTCGTAATGAAGTTCAGGATAACTGTTTCTTACCTTATGGCCTCGGACCACTAATGGCTGTGAAAAAATCTGCGATTGTCAAAGGCTACCTCATCATTTGGGCAACGCTTCCTGCGATGTGGCAATTCAATGGTACCGACACTTGCTTGTTTCGCCAAAGTAAGTAATGTTCTCGTCAGTATCGCAGGAACCATTAAAGGGTTGTTCATATACATGAACCCTTTTTCTGGCAGAATCTAATTAACTCGGGATTACCAACATAGGCTGAAATCAGCTTGAAAGGCTATATTCGCTGTCTAAGAACTAAAATTCGGGGTAAGTTTAGTGGTTCCAACGCCAATCAAACGAATGACCAGAAAGACCAGAGCATCGGAAAGTGTTGATTTCCCCATTGTTTCGCTATTTAAAGTTGTCATTTAGGGGCATGATTGACATTAATTCTTTCTGATTGATTATCTGCTAAAGGGCTATAAGAATGGCGACGAACCCAAGAAAGGGGAAAGAAAATGTTTGTATGCCATGAAGCTCGTGTCAGGGGGACTAACCTTTTCCTATCCGTGCCTTAGGTTATGGAGCGCAGAGTGAAATACTTCAAAGGAGTGCTTTTAACCTGTGACATTCGTCACTCACAGCACACAACACACGCCCTTCTTGGTCGTCGACCAGTGCGGACGTCTCCCTCGTGTTTCTTGTGCTTGTCTGCTAGGTCTTCCTGCCGATCTACGTAATGAGACAATGTCATCCCTCCGTACTCTTCAACAAAGAAAAGTAAAAACGAAGTCATATACCACAGTACAACAAACAACCACTCGAGGATTAAAAAAAATAATAGAAAAGGTGATAAATCAAACTCAGGGACCATCGGTAAATACCGAAAAAAAAATAAAAAAAGGTTTTTTTTTTTTTTTGGACATTCATTGTAATCCCCCACTAATGCTGAAAATTAAAAACTATATCTTTCAGATAAACGCAGAATGAAACAGCTGAAATAAAAAATAAAAGTATGGCCCATTTCAGAGACTACAACAGCAATCAATGTCAAAACAAATAGCAAGCAGCATATAAGTAAGCTAACAAACGAAAAAAAAACAAAAACAAGGAAAGGTTAGTAAAAAACGCAGCACTCACTAAACATTCTATTTCAAAATGCAAAAGGACTTGATTGGCAAAATAGAGCAATAGTCACGTTGCTAAAGGATATACACACAGACCTTGACTTAATAAGTGATACCTGGCTAGAAGAAAAGAACATATTCAAACTACCGGACTGCAATATCAATCGCAAGAACAGTGCCACACAAAGCGTAGAAGGAATTTTAATTGCACCTCAACCATCAACTAAATCCGTTTGAACAACTTGAAAACCTGCAGCAGTGCTCGCTCAAATTCGAAACAGACAAACCTAAATTAAAGTGCACAGCACTATACAGTATAACGAAGTAAATTTCTCCGTCATTTTTGGTCCACGCCGGGGATTGAATCCGAGTCAACTTATTCCGGAACAAGTCGCTCTACCAACTGAGCTACGCAGACGTTCGTTCTTGCTGCTATCTGCCTTTATGTCGTGTGCGTCCTGCAGGACAGGCACATCACATCTCCCCCCCCCCCCGAAAGAGGGCCGGGGGCATGGCTCATGGGTCAGCCGAGACCATGAATCGTCGTAGGCAGCCATCCGCTGAAGAACGTGTACTTGAGAACTCCCAGTCAATCTA
The DNA here is from genome assembly GCA_039090855.1 of Macrothele yani. Classification (NCBI taxonomy): domain Eukaryota; kingdom Metazoa; phylum Arthropoda; class Arachnida; order Araneae; family Macrothelidae; genus Macrothele; species Macrothele yani. Next base: position 2,589,612 of record CM077012.1, read on the forward strand.
GTGTGTGGAATGCAACATCACGCACATTCATTTTTCGAAGCGCTGAAGAAGAGATTCTCTTATTTTTCCTATCTCGCGGTGTGGAAAGAACATCACACCATTGTAAAATCTCTAACGACCGGGTCATCCGGGAAGTTCGGGCGCCATTATAACGAAGTAAATTTCTCCGTCCTTTTTGGTCTACGCCGGGATCGAACCCGAGTCCACTTATTCCGGAACAAGTCGCTCTACCAACTGAGCTACGCAGACGTTCGTCCTTGCTGCTATCTGCCTCTATGTCGTGTGCGTCCTGCGGGGCAGGCACGTCACAACAGTCTTATTATGAACAAAATAAATGAACTATTCAAAGACAGCAAAACTACCTTCATCACCAGTTATGATAGTTTTTAAAAAGTTTTCATCGCTTTCAACATACTAAAGCAGGTCACTAGCATCTGAAACACGGATCTGTTTTTGAACAGCTGGGGGCAAATTTGGCACAAATTGTTTTCGCCGAGACGCATCTCATACCCAAATCTTCCGTAAGAGTACACTGAACTGAACCAAAACTAATGTTGAGGTCTTCAGATAAATCCAGAATAGTGAATTTGTCGTTTTTCTGGCACAGCTATGCGCACAAGTTCGACATTGTTTTCACTTTTGGTGGTTGAGGGCCTCCCAGACGAATAATCGCTCTCAACAATTTCACGACCATCACTAAAACGTTTCTAACACTCATAAACTTCTGCACGACGCATATAATTATCCCCGTACACTTTCTGTAACTTCAAGTATGAGTCTTTGCTAGTTTCGTTAAGCTTTTGACAAAATCTCATTCAAATTCGTTGATCAATTTTTTCCGACATGGCAAATGCGACGAACACCTTTACACACGTTAGAACAACGTGCTACTGTAAAAAAAAAAAAAAAAAAAACCCCGACGAGCAGGAGAGGCGTGACTCACGGCACATGCGTTGTAGGTTCTAAGGTTAACTTGCGCTGAACTGCTTCCTGCTGTGTCGCGCGATTCGGAACTTATACAATCAGTTTGAATACTTTTTTATCATACCTGGTATAAAGAGACCAATGTAGTCCTTAGATGCTCAAGACCTAAAGGCACGGTCTCTGATGCTCAAGACCTAAAGGCACGGTTTCTGATGCTCAAGACCTAAAGGCACGGTCTCTGATGCTCGCGACCTAAAGGCACGGTCCAATGTAGTCCTTAGATGCTCGATACCTAAAGGCACGGTATCTGATGCTCGAGACCTAAAGGCACGATCTCTGATGCTCAAGACCTGAAGGCACGGTCTCTGATGCTCGAGACCTAGAGGCACGGTCTCTGATACTCGAGACCTAGAGGCACGGTCTCTCATACTCGAGACCTAAAGGCACGGTCTCTGATACTCGAGACCTAAAGGCACGGTCCAATGTAGTCCTTAGATGCTCGAGACCTAAAGGCACGGTCCAATGTAGTCCTTAGATGCTCGAGACCTAAAGGCACGGTCCAATGTAGTCCTTAGATGCTCGAGACCTAAAGGCACGGTCTCTGTTCCCCAATGAGAGAAACATATGGAAAGCACCGCTGTTCAGAACTGTTCTTGAGTCGGACACCTATTTGGATTAGATAGTAAGTCCATGTGAAATTACTAGATGAGTGGTAAACAAACTACCTGACAAGTTTATACACTAGACGGTTGATCTGTTTTATATTTGAGGTTCAGTATATAAAATATCTGTTTTATATTTAGTGTGTCAGTGTGTAATGTTGAGTACTTGATTCTGCTTCAGCGTCTGTGGTTTCTCTCTCTGAAGAGGGAAATCACGGACACTGGAGCAGCATTGTGGTAATGCTTGATGTGGTGGTACCTGGGTGTTTAGATATCCACCCGAGTTCAGTACTTTGCCGTCTTTTCGTCTGGCCAGTTCAGACTGATAATCTTAAAGAGAGATGCCCTTCATCCCCGTCTCTACATTTTCCTATTTTTCTTTCGTACGGAGTTCTATTTCTCAAATCTCCTTTCTTTTTTTTTTCTGAAAATCGCAGCTTTAGAAACCTAGGGTCAGACACACCTTTAATAAATGTGCTTCATACATAACTTAAATATGTCAGCCTCAGTCCATGAAGACACCGCGCGAGCCGTTTTGTACCTACCATCCATGGAGGCAGAAAAAATGTAGAAGCACTCAGCCGACTTTCAGGCCTCACTCAGTAGATTCAAAATCAGAAGCAAGCTCTACAGGAGCGCAATTTTTTACTTTAAGCCACCAAACTCTACAGACTGCCAAGTGATGCACATTGAAGAAATCGATAGCATTACCAAAATACGGTTCAAAGCGGTGGAAGAAATCGATAGCATTACCAAAATACGGTTCAAAGCCGTGGAAGACATGATCAAACGTATGAGGGGTAAGCGGGAAAAGAAGAAGGATCTCTCGTGGCCAACCAGGGCTTCAAGCAACTGGCAGAGTCAACCAGAGAAATCTTTCAAGAACGGACAGAAGACTATACAGAGTCGCTGCAAGAAATCTTAGACAAGAGACTGAATAAAACAAGTAATCAGGATAAAAGAAACGGTATCCCAACTAGTAAATCAAGAACAGCAAAACCTGCGGTAGTCCGACGGATTCTACTGTACGTAGCAAATGCTGACGAAAGAGAGTTGCAGATAGCTGCTAGCAAGTGCACCTCCTAAGCATGCGAGGTTGAAAGAGCCTGACCTAGACTTCAGATTCATTTCCAAGGTACTCTCCGTCTCTATGGAAATGGATGTAAAAAAAGCAGCACTAGACAAAGACAGTATTCAAGCCTAAAACTTGGAGCGTATGGAGAGATAGCCAGCAGCAAGCCAAATACATTAGTGACGTTCTATATTCAACAAAAGTGCATCCTACCACGTATAATCGTCACATCGATAGAGATGACCAAAGAGAAGTTTAAAAATACACAAGAAACAGCTCCCCGAAGGAAACTGAGACTAAAAGACCTCTGAATAAACGCAGGAGTCACGCAATTGACAAAAAATAGGGCTTTTTAAAATATGCCTTTCGTAATGAGTTATTGGGAAAAAGGGCTTTTTTCATGACCAACCATATTTTTACAAAGGTATAAATACCAATTTCTTCATTAAAAAAACTCAAACAAAACCCCACTCAAAATAAAATACAAGCAATTTAACACTAACTGAAGAAAATTCAAGGAGTATGAAAATAAAATAAGAAAATTCAGCCATATACAAATATGCCTCAGAATCATCCTTTCCCTCTTCTGAACAGGGCTGTCTTTGGTACCTTACAATATCACACTGGCGGCATTCGTGCATTCTTCAAACTCTAATATTTCCACTCTTTCACTTTTATTTTTCTATTAGAGTACTTAACTCGCTCTCTCGCTATTAGAAGAAACATTTCTATGACGTCGTCATAGAAAGTTTTCGGCTGTCACGGCTCGTCCAGATTCATTCTTACAGTCAACTGCAACTTTTAGGTATTTGTAATTCAACACAACCTTCATAACTTATCACTTGCGACAGGTTTATGGTCGGGATTGCTGAGATGAAAGGGAAAAAGTAGTTATTTTGCCGTGAAAGCAAGCAGATTTCGTAAAACGCTGCCACAATGTTACCAGTTCTGTTTCTGGAGTGCAGAAAATCTGGAGCCAATGCGTTCTCAAACTGCGTCTGATTTATTGCATCATTTGGTCCATGTAGATCACCCGTTTAAGAAGTTACTCTGTAGAAAATGGACTAGCCTGGCGAAGTCCCGACTTTAGCTTTATGAAACCCTTAAGGAATTAAATGGAACATTGTGTGAAATGCTAGATCAATATGCACGTGGCACATCCTTTGCTAAAGTGGCCCAATGTTGCTGGAGAAATGAAAAACTACACAAGTGCAGTAGATTGTTCGCTGGCGCATATCCTACCCGAGTGCGTTATTGTAGCTAAAGAAGGACGACGGAGAAACACGCTGTAGACGTTACTAAATTAGAGGCTTATTTCATTCGACAGAGGCGAGAGAGTTCAGAAAATATTCACGCACTAAAGGGTGGGGCGTGTCTAAATAATTGACTGTACAAGAGAGAAAGAAAAGATACAGAACACTGATGCTGTGCTAGGATATCATGTAATGGACTGAATAAGAAGACTGTACAGAAGTGTTGAAGCAAATAAGGCAGTAAAACTAACTGTATAGTGCTTTTATGCTTTATGTGGTAAAGAAAGAAAAGGATATTTATACACAGTCGATTCACATTATTGTGACCACCTCCTACTTTTGACGTCAACAGCGCGTAGCCAATGAAAGAAGGCAAATTGCCGTGAGCTGTGCAGTAGGCAATCTGAAAACATATAACTCGTTGCTGTCATGGATAAAAGGAGCGATTTACCAGATTTGCAAAAATGAATGATTATTGGCTTTCGGGACAAGTGTGGCAGTATTTGTGAAACATCGCAGTTTGTGAACTGTTCGAGTGCTGCTGTGGTTAAAGTGTACCGTGATTGGAGAAATGGCACCATTGCGAATAAGCGAATGGAAACTGCGGAGCACCGCGTGCCATTGATGTTACAGGTGAACGTCGGCTTCGAAGGTGCGTGAGGGCCGATCGACACGCTACAGTGGAGCAACTCACTGGCCGAATGAGCCAGGGGACTACCGGATGTGTGTCTAAAACGGCAGTTCAGCGAACCCTGCTGCGTATGGGATTCCGATGCAAACGGATGGTCACTGCACCTATGCTAATGAAGGTACATCGGCAGAAAAGGTTTACATTTGCACGGCAGTATCAGAATTGGACCTCCGCTGATTAGCATAGGATTGCCTTCTCCGATGAGTCACGTTTCGTTTTCTGCTTCATCGAACGGATGGACGCCGGCGTATAAGGCGAGAAACATCGGAGAACAAACGCTCTTCAACCATTGCTGGAAGAACACAAGCTGTTGGGGACAGCGCTATGGTCTGGGGAATGTTTTCGTGGCATTCTCTGGGTCCACTGATACCTGTGGAAGGCACTATGAACCGAATTCGTTATGAATTCATTCTTGCAGACCACGTACACCCATACACGCTGATTGTCTTCCTTGGGGCGGATGAGATCTTCCAGAACAACAATGCGACGTGTCACACAGCTAGAAATGCCCGAGAGTGGTTGGACGAGCACGATGAAGACTTCAAAGTACTTCCCTGGCCCCCTAATTATCCATACTTATACCAATAGAGCATCTGTGGGACCACCTTGATCGTGTTTTTCTTTGTATGGATCCCCCACCACGCACCTTCCAGCAGCTGTCAGATGCACTGCAGTCAGCATGGCTCCACATACCTGTGAACACCTTCCAGCACTTTATTGAGTCTCTCCCAGCCCGTCTAGCTGCTGTCCGCGCTGCACACGGCGGCTTATCTGGATATACGCTGGTGGTAACAATAATGTGATTCGACCGTGTATAACATACATTACAAGAAAAGTACTGGGTTTCTACAAGGTATTCAATGAAGACGAGACTTTCACATCCAGTGTAGACTATCTTGGCAATTGAAAAAATCCATTCTAAAAGTCAAAGGTTAGCTTGCATCTAGAATAAGATATATCTCCGGAAAACGAAGTATAGTTCCTAAACAGTTAAAATTCTTGACAATGCCTTAACTATTTTGAAGTATTTTCACCTCAGATAAATAGCCTCAAACGGTTGCATTAATGAATTTGCACGATTTTAGTTATGTATTTTAAATTATCGTGCATTACCGCTGATCCGACGTCTTTAGTATCCTATTCCCATTTATGTCGGATGGTCAAGATTCTATTTTACTGTATATACACTGAAGTGCCAGAAAAACTGGTACTGACGAGCTTATGCAAAATAAATAGTAACGTCATCTATGTGCGTACTCGGTTGCGTCCGCCGGTGCGTATATAAAGCGATAGACATCCTTGTCAGCTGTCAGAGATATTGTCGGCATGAGAATGACAAGTAATAACAATTTAAGCGATTTTAAACGCGGTGTCATAGTCGGCGCTTGTTAGATGGGCCATAGTATTTTGGAGGTAGAAAGGGAGTCCGGATTTTCACGGACGACCATTGCAAGGGCGTACCGTGACTGCAAGGATTCCGGAAAAACCTAAAACCTACGATACCAGTGTGGCCGTAAAAAGACATTGTGTGAACGTGACCATCGTCGGCTGTCAAGAATCGTTTCACGCGATAGGCGTGCAACACTCTCGCAGGTATCTTCGGAATTCAATGTTGGAGACTCAAGAAACATCATCGTCCGGACTGTGCAACGTACCCTGCACGATACGGGCTTTGGGAGCCGACGCCCATCTGGAGTCCCTTTGATGGATGGGTGCACGATGCAGAGCTATACGCCTCGCTTGGGCACGGCAACACCACCACTGGACGCTTAATGACTGGAAGCAAGTAGCCGGGTCTCACGAGTCACGTTTCCAACTGTATCGGGCAGATGGAAGGATTCGTGTGTGGCGGCGCAAACCCCATGAAGTCATGGATCCCGCCTGTCAAGAGGGAACTGTACCGGCTGTGGGAGGGTCCGAAATGATATGCGGTATGTTTAGCTGGATTTCACTGGGACCACTGGTACGTCTACAAACGTCTGTGACCGGCCAACGCTATGTGCGCATCCTTTCTGACGAGGTACACCCGTTCATGTACTGCATTCGTGCTGATGGGTTGGGCCTGTTCCAACAGGACAATGCATCTCCACACAAGTGTCGGGACGTCACATTATGATTTTAGTAGCATTCATCTGAGTTTGGGGTGTTGCCATTTCCACCCAAATCCCCAAATCGGAACGTGATAGAACACGTTTGGGATGCCATGCAACGCGCTGTCGAACACAGGAATCGGAGACCTCGGAATACACCCGAATTGAGGAACGCTCTGCAGGAAGTATGGTGTGCATTTCCTACAGCATATTTCCAGAAGCTAGTGGAGTCCATGCCCCGTCGTATTTCTGCAGTCCTTTGCTCCCGTAGGGGACCTACCAAGTATTAGACTGGTGTACCAGTTTTTCTGGCACTTCAGTGTATAAGGAAAAGATACATACAGCTGTGCCAAATGCTACCTATCTCAATGGATCAGGTGCGAAAAGATACATTACGCTGACGAATTTGAACACATGTTCATATTGACCTCATAGGATTTAACTTAAATTGAAAGAAAATGTTTGTTTTAAATAGAGGCAGTACATTTGGTTAATCAGGTAACTTGCAATAACACAACCGAAAATATATTTCAAGTAAATATTGTTGTTTAAAAACCATGGTGATGAGCACACGTGTAATTCTAATACTTTTGCAGCTAAATCTTTATGAGCGATGATTAAGACCCCGACGATTCTGCCGTTGAGTGTTACGTTTTACTATATGGTATACATCGTGAACAATGCTTAGCATGGATGGAATAGGGTCGCAGTTGGTATTAAAATAAAATGATACTAAAAAAAATGTAAGAGAGAATATGGAGACGTCCACGGTTACAGAATTCTGTAAGGACTTCTTCCCCACACATGTATGAGTTGGTCCAAGCTGCTTCGAATTTCGGTGAAGAAGCGCAAAATGCGTCCGCATGAATACCAAACAACGCGGAATAGATCATATTTCTTATGGACTATGCATTCGGAACTAGTCTCCTGGGATTTTCGGAATAGCACCAGGAAATCGCAGCAAAGGATATTCAGAGAAACGGATGGGGGTGGGAAGAAGAAGTAGGGAATGGGATGCACGTGCATCTGCTTGTAAACCCACTAAGTCAATAATATTCATGAAATCTGAAAACAAATTCCAAGTCGGAAAAGAAAAAGATCGAGCAGGAACTGGTAGAGAAAAGGAGCTTAGAATAGCACAAGAAGAAAACGATCTGGGCGACAGCTGTAGGTTTTCGCAGAGTTTTTGTGACATTCTCAGAATGTTCAGAGATGCGGGTATACACAGTTTTAAGTTTTAGTAAACTCTGATGTCCAAGCTCTTTGACACGGAATTTATTTTCTTGTTTCTTTTACAGAGGAAGAAACAGTTCCTCAAACCAAAGACCACCCGTGTCCAAAAATCAGTCATAATTTATACAGATATGCACTATTTGACAAACGGCACCGGACACCCAGAAAAGAAACACAACATGGCTTTAATCGACGTACATTAGTACGGTGTCGGCCCACCTTAGGCCTTAATGCATGCACTGACCCTTCGAGACATGCTTTCGACAAGGTTTTGGAACACAGCAATAGGTATGCGCTTCCATTCAGTGCATAATGCTGCCGCCAACTGTTGCTTTGTAGTAGGCCTTGGTTCCAAACTTCTTATGCGGCGCTCTAATTCATCCCAAAGGTGCTCTATGGGATTAAGATCCGGTGTCTGTGCCGACCAGTCCACATACGATACGGAATTGTCGTCAAACCACGCCGTAACAGTCCTTGATTTATGGATCGGTGCATTTTCCTTCTGGTAGCAACAAAGCTCGGTTCCATAGTATTGCCACAAAGTTGGTAGGGCATAATTGTACAGAATATTGAGGTAGACGTGCTGGTTAATAGGTTTGTTTTGTCCACGATAACCAATGGGCCGTGACCATACCACGAAAAGCACCCCCACATAAAACTTGACCGCAGTAACATTACACTGTGGTAAATATCGTTCCCCCGGCTTTTCAAATGATTTATTTTGAGCAATTTATAGGAGGTTTGGTTACATGAGCCTGGTTAATATCATGCCAGGAAAAATAATAAACATAATAGATGCATATTTACAATGAAGAAGTGCTATGTACATATGATGAAGGCTAGAATATATACAACACGAGCAGAAGATGACACATATGACTAAAATACGATAGGCCATAATAACTGTGCATATACATGCGATGAGCGTAATTTACAAGATGAGTATGACAGATATATAACAGAATGAATAAAATATGCTATAATAAGAAGCAGAAGGCTATCACGGGACAGCACTACGGCTGTTATATGGAGAACAACAAAGTAAGCTGGAGAGCAGGCTATGTACAGCACATGCAAAAAGGAATTCATAAATGGTGCAAGCAGAAAATATCATAATACACAACGTAGAGCAGTAGTACTAATGAGGGAACAGTATAACTAGAGAGCATCAGTGTCACAGTAAGATGAACTCTGAACGGGGAATGTATGTACAACATATGCAAAAATAAAAACAGTATTTGAATGGTGCAAATATAAACTAGAAAAAATTACAACGGAAGCATCATGACAAACATGCATAGTACAAACTAGAGCAAAATGAACTCTGAAAGGGGAATGTATGTACAACATATGTAAACAAAAAACAGTATTTAAATGGTGCAAATTTAAATTAGAAAAAAACATGCACAGTACAAACTAGAGCAAAATGAACTCTGAACGGGAAATGTATGCACAAAATATTCAAACCAGAATCTATATGGTGCAAACAAAAAGTAGAAAATTTACAACCTAAGCTTCATGGCAAACATGCACAGTACCAACAAGAGCAAGATAAACTCGTAATGGGGGATGTATGTACAGCATGTGCAAAGCAAGACCTACATGGTTCAAACAGAAAATACACTGAGTGGCCACTTTATTATGACCACCTGACAGTTTTAAGCAAATGAGCTACTGCTGCACGCTGTTGCCGCCAGAGGGCGATGCTAGTATAAAAAGGCAAAGCTTAGTGCTTGCGACAGTAGTAAAGTGATTTTTGGTTGACGAGATGGGTAAAAAAGTGATTTGACGGACTTTCAAAGTGGGATGATTGTAGGAGCTTGGAGTCATGGAGCGAGTATCACCGAAACCGCCGCATTCGTGAAATGCTCCAGCGCAGCTGTTGTTAAAGTGTTTAAAGACTGGACTGTCAGCCAAAAAACTTGGTCTCTACGTGCAACGTGTGCTCGTCATCGACTACTGACTGCTCGGGCGGAACGGAGAGTGTCCAGACTGGTAACAGACAACAGAAGGGCAACAGTGCAGCAAATTACAGACCATTTTAATCAAGGATCTCTTCAAATGAACTCTGTACGCACTGTTCGCCGTACACTGCATCGGATGGGATGTGGCAGCCGAAGGCCTGTTCGAACACCTTTGCTGTCTGCAGTTAACAAGAGTAAACGTCTCCAGTTCGTACAGGAGCACAAGGATTGGACAGTCGATAATTGGAAACAAATTATGTGGTCCGATCAATCACGTTTTCAGTTGCACCATGCCGATGGCCGTGTGAGAATTTAGGGGAAACAACACGAAAGCATGGACCCTAAATGCATTGCTACAACCCTTCAAGCTGGTGGAGGCAACGTAATGGTTAGGGGAATGTTTTCCTGGCATGCTTTAGGCTCTTTAATTCGTGTTGATCAACGTCTGACTGGCACATCATAGCTAAACATCGTTGCGGACCAAGTGCATCCTGTCATGTGGATGGTTTATCCCAATGGCGATGGCTACTTTCAACAAGATAAAGCGTCCTGCCATAGTGCTCATATTGTACAGGATTGGTTTCAGGAACATGCCGGTGAGTTTACTTTTCTTAGGTGGCCCCCACAATATCCAGATCTTAACCCCATTGAGAATTTGTGGGATGAAGTTGAACGAGCCATCAGACAGCTGGATTCACAACTCTGCAATCTCACACTCCTGGAAAGTGCTATTCATCAAGCATGGTCTCAGATTCCACAAACCACCTATCAACATCTCGTGGAGTCCATGCCACGAAGAATCGACGCAGTATTAAAAGCAAAAGGTGGCCCAACAAAGTACTGAGGGGTGGTCATAATAAAGTGGCCACTCAGTGTATGAGTAATCACAGCGTCAGAGCGGAAATAGCCACAGTACAAAATATCGGTCATCGCAAACACAGTAAGATGAACAGTAAACAGGGTGGTATGTACAATTTATATCACTTTTGGCATGTAGGCCGAACCAAAAGGTGGTGCGAAGAAATCAGCATACAGTTCTTCTAGGGGGTATCAAACGAGAAGAGGAGACGTGGTGCCAGTGAGGAAAAAGTCCAGTCGAAAAAAAATACGGAGTTCACAAAGTGAGGTATGTCCTGGTAATCTGGCGTCTAAATCAGCAGACGCCGTCTTTAGAAGGGCCCAGAGAACCTTCTGCCTAGCGGAGACCACTCAAACATAAATTGTGGGATGCGGCCCTCTGCACTGGCGAAGGCAAAACCGAGGCGCAGTCGTGATGTTAGGCGGCACCGGAATTGATGACAAAGGGCTACCCCCGCCTGTAGGAGGGATGCCAGGCCAGTAACAGGTTGCAGTTGGATGTTGAAACTGTAGATAACGTGTCTTGTCAGGATGAAAACGTAGGCACACGCATCAGGGAGTGGCACAGGTGGAGAGTAAGATCGAAGCAGTGTGCTAAAAGAGTGGAATGGCAGATCCTCTCCACACAGGTGCTTGACTATAGTGAAGTCCAGATGTTGAAGAGGTAGGAGCACCAGGTAGTACTGATAAGCATGCTGCACCTCGGCTATCGAAGTGCAGAAGAAACAGGTGGGGTAAGTAGCCAGTGTCATTCTGAATAGCGTGGCTGGAACAGGCGACGTTTGTGGAGGTACTGCCACTGAACGTTTCGTTCTGGTGGTGATGATAGGGGCGAGGCTACAGTAGACCACACCTTCGACAGAGCGGCCGGAGGGATATCCGGAATGTGCAGAGGCGCAGTTGACGAGGAATTAAGAAGGACGTGATAGAGGGATTGAACGGCGAAGCTGGAGAGATGAAGAGCGGAGCCCCGAAGGAGGAGGAAAAAGGGAGGGAAAAAGAGGCAAAGGAAACATGGAAGAGACCAGACGGGAAAGCAATGTTAGAAAAGAGGGTTATAATGGAAGAGCGAAGGGAGTCATAGAGCGAAAGAGAAGCAGCGGTGCGAGGGAGGAGGGGAGAGAGTTCTGAGATAGGCTTCCAGGAGAGGTCGGGGGAAAGGAGGTCGCGGACAGATACGATCCCGGCGGGGAGCCAGGAAAGGTGAGTGAAGTAATGGGCGTTAGGAGGGTGGATAGAAGAGGAAAAGAAGAGGGGCTCAGCTAGAAATGCAAAGGTAGAAGCAGGTGGGGTGCGGAGAAGAGGGAGAGAGCGGAGAAAGGAGAGCGCCTCCGTGTAGACGGAGGAAAGGCCAGAACGGAGATAGGGAAAGTTATCCATGAGGAGGAAACGTTGTAAAGGTGAAGCAGGGGTTGGTCGGTGAAATCATCACATCCCTCGGAAGAGATGCTGGAATTCCAGGAGCACAGATGAGACGTAGTAGGGACACCTCTTTGTGGGCTTTGTAAAAGAGGCGGACATCGACAAGCGCTATACCGCCATGAGATGTAGGACGTCAAAGATTTGGAACTTGCAGCTAGTCGTGTCGGGTCCAGATAACAGTGGATATGAGCCGAGTAAGTTCATTGAGGGAGGAGATTGACATCCGGGCTGCAGACCAGACGTGCAGACAGGAGTTAAGAAGGTATGTGTGAGCCAAGCGCGCTCGAGTGACATATGAGGCGCAGAACTGTGTCTGACGCCAGAAGGCCGCAGAGCGAGTGAGGCGCAGTCGTAGAGTAGACCAATTAGAATTACGTGCTGCGATAATTATGCCAAGGTGAACTCCAAGGAACTTCTGTGTTGCTGCCGTCCAGGAAGCGCCCATTGGGGTGTCAGTCCGGGAAATCCAGCGACCACAGCATAAGCCGGCACTTTTAGAGGTGTTGAGGGATGCCACTGAGCAAGAAGAGTATAGATCGTAAAGTCGAGCAAGGATATCGAACTGAGAGTCCACTAGGATACAAAAGGTGGCGTCGTCCGCGTATGCGGAATATGTGATGGTGAAGTGCCACGTACTTGATATTTGAGATGGAAGGGGGCAAGAAAGTTCCGGTGAACAATGCAAATGAAGGGCTCAAACGCTAGTGTAAATAGCTGCCGAGAAAGTGGGCAACCCTGCCGGATTCCACGCAAAAGAGAGATGGGCACCGTAAGGAAGGGAGCCGTCTTGACCTGGAAGATGGCGTCCTGGTAGAGCGCAAGAATAAAGGTGGCAAAGATGGATAGAAAACCAAAGGCAAGCAGAGTAGCGGAAAGGAAAGGGTGAGAGATATTGTCAAACGCACCACGTTGATCCAAGTTAAGGTGGGCGAGAGATTCAGATTTAGTGCGGGCAACGTGAATAAGATCGCGTAGAAGATTAATGTTAGAAGTAATGGACCGGCCAGGACCCGTATAGCACTGGTTAGTGGAAAGAAGGAAAAGAAGAATCGGGTTAATTCGTAGAGAAAGGAGTTTGGTGAGGAGATGGGCACCGTAAGGGAGGGGCCGTCTTGACCTAGAAGATGGCGTCCTGGTAGAGTGCAAGAATAATGTTGGCAAAGATGGAAGGAAAACGAAAGGCAAGCAGAATAGCGGAAAGGAAAGAGTGAGAAATGTTGTCAAACGCACCACGTTGATCCAAGTTAATGTGGGCGAGAGATTCAGATTTAGTGCGGGCAATGTGAATAAGATCGCGTAGAAGATTAATATTAGAAGTAATTGACAGGCCAGGACCCGTATAGCACTGGTTAGGGGAAAGAAGGAAAGGAAGAATCGGGTTAAGTCGTAGAGAAAGGAGTTTGGTGAAAAGTTTGTAGTCGATGTTTAGTAGTGAAATGGGACGCCAATTTCCCAGGTCGAGCAGGTCGCCCCCCTTGTGAAAACGCACTATGTGGGCCCTAGTGAACCCCCTCGGAAGAATATAGAAGGCAAGAGCAGAGGTAAAAGCAGTAAGAAGGGAAGGAAGGACAGAAGGGAAGAAAAGACGATAGACGGGAAGAGGGAGGCCGTCAGGACCGGTGACAGCCTGTGGATTGAGAGAAGTGAGAGTGGTCTTAAGCTCAGAAGGAGTGATAAGTTGAAGAAGAGAGAGATAGAGGTGGGCAGGAACTGTTGGAAGGGAAGAAAGTAAAGAAGACCATGCAGAAGAGGAAGGCGGGGGTTTCACTGTATTTGGTTGAGAAGTATCGATGTACTTGAGTGCAGACAGCAACAGGGTCCAAAGTTTCTTAGCCGTCGGGTAGACGGATAACCTGGAGCTGATTGGAAGAGCGACGCTTCTTTTCTAGCGAGGAGAGAAACTCAAATGCACAGTCTTCGTGTGAGAGATGTTGTAACCGAAGACGAAAAATAGCCTGCCGGGCACAAGGTTCAAGCAAAGCACGTACATCCACGAGATACGCTGGATAAAGGGGGTGATTGGCTCCGAGCTGAGCGAGAACTTGCCGTAAATTGCTTTCTTCTATGTGACGAAGAGTAGAAGCTGTGAAGGAGCGCTCCTTGAGGAGGTAGAGAAGGTGCGACTTAACATGCAACCAGTATGTAAGAGCCCAGGATGCAGTGGAAATTCCCGGGCAATAATGTTGGAGTAATTCTCGAGCCTCAGAACACAGAGCTGTGTGATCTAAGTGATCTAAGAGAGAAGAGTCCAGCGACTTAACATGCAACCAGTATGTGGGAGCCCAGGATGCAGTGGAAATTCCCGGGCAATAACAGATCAGATCGGAGCTTAGTTGGGACGACGCAAGTACACCTCTTCGTGGTGCCTGCTGGACACTGGTCGTTTTACCAGTGACTACCGTACCTCTGCGAGCGTCCGCCCTCTGCCCACTTGAGACCACGTTCTCTCTCGGGCTCGGGGAATCACTACCCAGAGTTTCTTTGAACGAAGTACTTTGTTCAACCAGAGCTAGTTTTCGGCTCTGGTTTTCCTGGGTGTTTTTCTTCCGATCTCTGGTTACCTAGTCGCGGTCTTCCGTGACACAGATTGGACTCGAACGTACTGAGCACTCTTAGTGGAAGCCAAACGACCGGAAACACGTTTGGTGAAAGCGTGTTTGCTCTTGGGGTGGTACACCGTAGATACCAATCCGTGGTTCGGTACGCCAACTCCCCTTGTGGGAAAGATAGTTACCATCGGGCACCTGAGCGCCTTGACTAAGTCTCAGTGTTTCCATTCGAACGTACCCTCGAACGTACCCTCATGACAAAAAGTGGAAACAGAGGGTCTCGATCCCCCACAAAATTAGTGAGTGGAAGTAAGATGAAGGGCAAACGCCCTCATGTGCGGTATCGGACCGTCTCTGTCAAGGATGATAACTGGATCAGAGCGCTGTGGGGAACATCTGACCACAGCCCGAGCGATTCGACCTCGTGCTCGGAGTCAGAGTGTGAACTTACTCTCGACACAAGTATGTTGGAACGCCTCATTGGAGGGTTTGAGCCTTTAAGCCCGGCACCGCTTGGGGCTTGTGGAGATACAGGGCGTGATGAAGTGCCACCACCCCTCCCTCCGCGAGATGGTGAGGTACACCACTCGGATCACCCTGATCCCTCGCATTGTCTTGACCTTCGAACGTGGTCACCTCGTTGCGCGAGCGGCGCGTCTCCGGCGGTAGCTCCGGTTCCTAACGGGGACTCACCGTCCCGCGTACCCTTGTCTCCCTCAGAGAACAGGGGACCTGGCGTTTGCCCTGAGTGCGGACGCGTCTTCACCTCCTTGGCAGGACGTAACCTGCACAGACGCCATGCGCATCCCTTCGAGTATCATGACCAGCAGGATACTCAGCGGGCGAAAGCCCGTTGGACTGAGGAGGAAGTTCATCTTCTTGCCCACCGTGTGGTGGAGCTCAGTCGCCTCTTCGGAACATAGGTGAATGCGGGATTGTTCAACTCCTTTCCGCACCGTTCCTTAGAGGCTATTAAGGAGAAACGAAGGGACGCCAAGTACAAGGCACTGGTGGCCAAGATCCGGGGACGAGTGATGGGGAGTACGTGTAGCCCACCATGTGCGGTTGCCGTACAACCTCCGGATCCCGTCGCCCCGGTTTCTTCGGTCACCGAGACAGCTCAATCTCCTCCCCTGTGGCAACAAACCATCATTGCTTACCTGATAGATCTTCCGCGTACGGGGAAGGATTTCTCGGCAGTTGAGAATGGCTTTGATGAAGTAGTGGACACGCTTTGGAGCCAGAAGGACGATGTGGTGAAGGCAAAAATCTCTGTCCTCCTCCGCCAGTTATTCCCCTCCGCCCAAGTGGGAAGGCGGATGGAGAAGTCCAGAACTGTAAGAGGTAGCCGTCGGCGCTCTCCGAATAACATCAAAGTTTCGGCGAGTCAGCAACCCAATCGAAATTCGAAAAGGGCAAATAAAAAGACTCTGCGCCGTGAAAATTTCGCGGTTACGCAGAAACAATTCGCGAAAAATCCGTTGCGAACAGTGCAGAGTCTGTTGAACGGTAACTCGGTTGACCCGAGTTTGGGTGCTGACGATGTGTTCCGATTCCGGACCGATACGATGACGAGTGAGCCTTCCACCAAGATCACCGACTGGCCTGAAGTTGTGGACCATGAACCACAGTGGGCTCTTCTCCAGCCAATTACGCTGGAGGAGATTAAAGACTCCACCCCGGCACGCCACTCGGCGGCGAGGCCCGATGGCGTGAGAGTGGAAAACCTCAACGCCCTATCTCTGCGAGTGCGGTGTAAACTCTTCAACTTGTTTCTGCTATTGAGTTGGGTTCCTGGAACGTGGACCGGAGGTCGCACGGTGTTCCTGCCCAAGAAACAAGGAACGAACCTCCCGGAACACCTCAGACCGTTGTCGATCTCTTCGGTCTTACTGAGGAGTTACCATAAAATTTTGGCTAGGAGGTTCGTTAAACATCTCAAAATTCACGACTCGCAGCACGGTTTTACTCCAGAAGACGGCTGCGCAGTGAGTGTCACTGCGTTGGACCCAACGTTTAAGAGTTCGGTCGGCGTCAGGCCGCTCTTCCTAGCCATGGTTGATATTAAGAAGGCGTTTGACGAGGTCTACCATGATGCCATACTGTTGGGCGCCAGGAAAGCCGGAGTACCCGGCCTTCTTCTAGGGTATCTAGAACGGGTGTACCAGCGACAAAGAACTTCGCTGAGCTTCAACAGGTTTGAGTCACCCACTGTGAGGCCTACGAGAGGTGTCCGCCAAGGAGACCCTCTCTCGCCACATCTGTTCAACATGGTAGTCTGTTGCCTGCTAAGGTCGCTCCCGGACTATATCGGTTTCGCCGGACTAGGACTCGGGGGCACCTTGGCATATGCAGATGATCTTGTGTTGGCAGCGAGCTCGGCAATAGGCTTGCAAACTCAACTGGACAAAACTTGCTCCTTCCTTGGATCGTGTGGACTTTCCATCAGTCCAACTAAGTCGATCACCATTTCGATTGAACCCGCTGCGAAGTCGCGTGCCACGAAGGTAAATCGGGACCGTATCTTTACCCTGGAAGGGGTATCTATCCCGTCGCTGGGACCAAGCGACACCTTTACTTATCTTGGGGTTCCGTTCAGCTCGAGCGGAAAAGTTCGAGTGACTGACCCCTCTTTCCTGTCTGATAAGCTCTCAGCTATCGACAAATCACCCCTCAAGGCATCTCAAAAGCTTTTGGGGTCCGAGCGGTAGTAATACCGTCCGTTTACCACGTCCTAGGCCTCGGCGCGACCACGACCGGGCTGCTCCGTCGTTTGGATTCGGATGTTCGGAGTCTGGCAAGGAAGTGGTTACGCCTCCCTCATGACACGGCCACGACGTTCTTTCACACGCCAGTGGCTCGTGGAGGCCTGGGAATTCCGTCGCTTCGTTGGATGGTCCCAGTCCTTAAGCACAACAGGCTCTCAAAGCTTGTTCCATTCGGTCCCCTACCGAAAGGCAGCGACAAGCTGGAAGTTCACCAAGAACTTCGTAGGGTCAATCGGCTTCTTGTCATGTCCAATGGCACCTCGAACGTCGATGTTCGCTCCAGTGAAGACATAGGCAAATGCTGGGCAGGACAACTGGCCCAGCGAATTGACGGGTGGGGGTTGCGTGAAGCCCCCAAAGTGCCAGCCTGTCATGCTTGGGTTAGCTCAACCCGCCTCATGTCAGGGAGCGACTTCGTGAACTCGGTGAGGCTGAGGGTTAACGCCCTCCCCACCAGGTCGAGGACTTCGCGTGGTCAGCCACATGAAACACGGCTCTGCCGTGCTGGCTGCAA
This sequence comes from Macrothele yani, assembly GCA_039090855.1. NCBI lineage: Eukaryota > Metazoa > Arthropoda > Arachnida > Araneae > Macrothelidae > Macrothele > Macrothele yani. The sequence goes on from CM077012.1 coordinate 2,607,612, forward strand.
AGTTCCTGAGACCCTCCATCACGTGCTACAGGTGTGTCCGCGCACTCATGGTGTTCGAGTCGCGAGGCACAATGCCGTAGTTAACTTTGTCGAGCGGAACCTAAACCAGCGGGGCTGGAAGGTTGAGAAAGAGCCCCGGTTGTTATCGGTCAAAGGGGAAACCCGGAAGCCGGACTTGGTGGCACTCAACCCAACAGGCCAGAGATTTGTGATTGATGCACAGGTCGTTGGGGACTTCGCTGACCTGGACAGGGAACACAGGAGGAAGGTCGACTATTACGGAGGTTCTGCCGGCCTTGAATGGCTCGATGGCATTGAGACCATCACCACCTCTGTGACGTTCAATTGCAAGGAGGCGATGAGCCGGGCAGCATATCAAGATCTTTTGCAAGCCAAGATCCTCCGTGGTAGAGACCTAGCAATCTTGTCTTCCTGTGTCCTGGTAGGGGAGTCTCCTGCTGGCGAATTTGGAACCGCTCATGCAGGAACAACCGGCGGCAGACCACCAACCGTCGGCCTGCTTGAGGTCACCCTCATTGGACTAGCGTCTTCCGGAGATCGGAACGTGAGGTCTTCGTGACCTGGTGACCACTACCATCTTAGTGGCAATGCAGTCTGGCCCGCGGTCACCACGGGGTCAGGTACACACTTTGTATCGGGGAGTCGGTATTTTCGGCCGCAGGATAAAAAGCAGAAACTGTACATATAAATTATTTACTGCTCCTCAGGCCTGGATGGGTAGGGGATTCTACCCAATCCTACACCATCCATACGGTGTCTTCTCGCGTACTGCTATCCTTGCGGTACCGCTCAGTCCATCGGGCAGCTATGGACTGTCACTGCGTGACTCATTTAATTGATGACAGGTCCATGGCACATAGGCGATGATGATATAAGTGGCCAGCTGAGCCCAACCAGTATGTGGGAGCCCAGGATGCAGTGGAAATTCCCGGGCAATAATGTTGGAGTAGTTCTCGAGCCTCGGAACACAGAGCTGTGTGATCTAGGAGAGAGAGTCCAGCGTCCAGGAGTGAAATCTAGATGTCTGTCTAAAGGAGGAGTTGAGGGTAACCGTCACGGCACAGTGGTCCGAGGACGCGGTAGGTACATGCGTGCAGTGCATGACTACTGGCAACAGAGGAGCAGAAGCGTAAAGGCGATCGAGTCTTGCGGAGGAAGAGGAGGAAACTGCAGGCATTCGCTACGGGGACACAGTCGTAGGATGTAACTGACGAAATATGTCACAGAGATCAAACTCGGCGACGAGTGTCTGTAGTAGATTCACGAGGTGGTGGCGAAATTCCCGACGAGTAGGAGCACGGTCGAGGTCTGGCTGTAGTGTACAATTAAAGTCTCCGCCGATCACCACACGATCGGTCGGCATGGCAGATTGAAGTGCTGTACGTAACGCCAGGAAGAGAGAGGTGTAGTGTGTAGGTGAACACGAGAGTTAGATATTGAAGATGCAGACGAAATTGCGTGCAGGAACTGGGAACGTAAACCGATCGCCAGTCCGCCAGTGGTGGAGAGTCGATATGCGTGATAAATCTGGAAATCCCACCTACGCCAGCGATGAAACTGCGTGGTGGGGAGACAGTTTGTTTCTTGGAGAAGAAGAATATCAGCGTGGAGGTGGTGGGGAGACAGTTTGTCTCTTGGAGGAGAAGAATATCAGCATGGAGGTGGTGGAGGTCCTCCTGCGCAAGCGCATTCGCTAAAGGGTACTAAAACCCCTACAAACACTTATCGGTTTCTCTTATGTACAGCCCACAAATATAATACCCAACAATATTTCCTTTCTCAAAGTTAGTTCTCTCCCGCTGCGACATTTTCACTGAACCTCACAGTGTGATATGATTGCGATCAGCCTCAAGCTTGTTTTTATACCGTTTGCAGCTGTACCGCGCATCTTAACAACGCAGCGGATCCGTTCATTTGCTTTTGAAGGGACATCCGGGGACTATTGTCAATATAGTGTACATTCGTAAAGTGTTGTATTTAAAATACTTTACTCTTAAAAATGATACCTCATTTTAAGATATGCGTTAATTAAAAGTGTTTTTCAATATTTTTTCTAGATCCGTATTCTTTCAGTACCCTACTTTTTAACATTTAATTCCCAATATAATTCTTTTCGAGCGGATCTCTTAAGGACATCCAGTGATCAGTGAATTATGATTACCACTATCACAAGTGGACGCGGCCCGTTAACAAAGTGCTTTTCCCAGAGGGCACGATTAGTTGACCGACGTAGCCTATGTAAGGTGTGAGTGGAGCGCTAGCTAGTAAAATCTGGAGCGTAATGGGTAAACGGAAAGATTTATCGGATTTTGACAAAGAAACCTGTGGGAGCTCGATTTTCCAAAGGGCTGAACTGGTGGGTTGTTCGCGAGCCGCAGTAGTTAAAGTCTACTAGGATTGGCGTGAAAATGGTCAAACAGCGACTCCGAAGCAAACTGGACAGGACAGGGAAAGGTTGATGTGAGAGGCGAGCGCCGGATCCGACTACTCGTAGCATCCAATAATGCCGCACTGTTTAATAGTTCACTACCGAATACAACAGAGGTCAGCCTGGAACTGTATTTGTCATGACCATGCGTCACACACTCGCACATATGGGCTATAAGAGCAGACGAGCTCGAATACATCCTCTCCTAAACATAATTCATCGGCTCAAAAGCTCGCCTGTTGCATAGATCATGCACGTTGGACGTCGGACGACTTGGAAAAAGTATGCTAGTCTGACGAGCCGCGTATTTTACTTCACTCCGTGGATGGCTGTGTACGTATTTGGGGCAAACAACATGAAGCACTCGATCCATCCTGCATGGTCTCCACGGTGCAAGCCGATGCAGGCGGTTGTGTGGTGTGGCGCACATTTATCAGAAAAGAACTTGAACCCCTTTTGCATGTGGAACAAAGTATGACTGGTGCCCATATCGTGAATTTCTTGCTGACTTAGTATACCCCGCAAAACTGCCCTTTTTTCTGAATGGCGACTGTGTCCTCCAAGATGATAATGCGCCGAGTCACAGGTCAAATGTTGTGCAGGAAAGGTTTGAGGAACACAGTTGAGACTTCCAGCATATCTCACGAACTCCACCATGTCGATTCAGACTTCCTGAATTTGACCTCCGAACTGCCCCAATATCAATCCCATAAAGCACTTGTGGGTCACTATGGAACAGGATATCAGGCGTCTGGATACACCAATCACCTCCATACCTGCATTACAGGCCGCATTACACACAGCTTGTTTGGCCATACCTTCCAATAGCTTCCGGCATCTTATTGAAGCGATACCACGTCGGATAGCTGTTGTAATGAGGGCGAAAGGAAGGCCTACGAAGTATTAGGTAGCTGGTCATAATTCAGCGGTCATTCATATTGTATCTGAGGAATTGAAAGGAATATTGTTGATCTTGCCACTTTCTGATATTTTCGATAGGCTACGTCAGCGTTTTCTGCCGAATTAAAGTGAAAACACTCAGAATATCATTTGATTGTTTAATAAAGCTGTTTGTGCTAGATTATCAAACTGTAGTAATTGTTTTCTCTATATTCAAGCCTGCCTAGAGCTTATGATGCAGATTCTAGTACATTGAAAATGGGATAATTATATTTTCAATAAGAGAACATCACCAGATGCAATTATTTGTGAATTTAGGCCGTGAACTAGGAATACATCTGAGCGCAGCTTTTGAAAGTGGTCACCCTGAAATGATTATGCACCTTGAGAGACACTTTCGTGCATCAAATAGCATTGCAAAGAGCGAAGAAAACCCAGGAGAGAAGAAGAATATCAAGGTGAACACTTATGAGATGTCCCTATACAGGTAAAGGCTTTGAACGGAAATCAAATCTTCTAGCATTTCTTGTAAAAAATTCTACCTGCACTTGCAACCTATGGCACTCGAAAGATGAGCTCCAGAGACTAAATTCCAAAGAGTGCAAGAACTTAGCGTGAAAAGCAATCTCTCTCTCTCTCTCTCTAGCTACGCTCATGGTACCGTCGAAGATTTAAGCTTACTAAAACATGTACTTTTTGGAAGCCAGAAGCACACATAGCAGTTTTGAACTCTATTCTTGCCTCTCAACAGCAAGTTGAAAATTGGAAATGTCTCTTAGCTTTTCAGTTTGGAAACAGTATGCTCTCGGACCAAAAAGCATACAAACTAGCCGGCCCTAGATCATAGTATTCTTGCATTTGTGCGCATTTATGTAAAGGCCTCAGATATGAGCAATTAAAAAAACTTCAAGTGGTGAAAATCTTAGCTTTCGCGAAGGCATGTGCAGGTTTATTCATTTATTTATTTATTTATTCTCATTTCTTGGCATACCTTGACTCAAAAATCAAATTAGCTAAACCTGCTTTATTACGGACAGTTTGTATTTCCATGAGCGCAACGTGATAACTCAGACAATTTTCAAATTAAGTTTGCGTTCTTTATATGACAATTGTTTTTTACTTTAGTTAGCATTCTGTTTTTCTTATTGTTTTATTATTCAGACTGCAAAGCAAGAAAATTCTACCAGGCATCACATTTTACACTTCAGATTTCATTTACTGGAAATCCAATTTTGGGTCTTAAAGGATATTTTGTACATGTCAAAAGCATAATCACATTTTAGCTTTGAAATCCGCACATTATAACATTTCACAAGTTGGTATTGCATTGTTGTTCTACACAAGAGCTTCGTAATGTGTCCCCAGAAATTGAAGAATACCACAAATTTAGAGCTTTGCAGAATGTTCTACATTCACGTGTGGCCTAAGATAAAATTTAGAGCTCTGCAGAGTGTTCTACATTCACGTGTGGCCTAAGATAAAATTCAAAGGTAAAGAAAATATTGTGTTTTTATGCGTCTGTCTTTTAGAAAAATTATTT